>BSBK01002498.1:0-1465000 GCA_027943335.1 Chamaecyparis obtusa
ATTAAATATAATTTTTAAATTAAAAATAACCTGAAACTACACTTTTAAAAAATAAAAACATAAAAAAATAATAAAAAAGAATAGTACGTACTTGGAAGATGAAAAAAATGTGCAAGTGGGGTCGACAGGGAAGTAAATTGGGCGTCCGAGCTGTACCAAACGTGATTCCATTTTCATTGTGGATGAAAATGACAAGAATTTCGTTGAAAAAGAAAAAATATATAGATTTTCAAAACGGGTGCCTGATTTGTTCAAATCGGGCGCCCATTCTGAACAAATCGGGTGCCCATTTTTCTTTGGGTGCCCGATCCTAAACGTGCACCTGATTTTTAAACGGGCGCCCAATTTGAAAATTACTTCAGGCTCTCGAAGCTAACGGGCGCCCAATTCATAAATATCGGGCCGCTGTTTTGTATTACTTGTTTTCCTCCGCCGCGGACTTCTGCAGAATTGGCCCCAACTCCGAACACACACCAATATATGTACACATATTAATGTATATATATACATATATATAATGTACACATATACATGTACACACACACATATACATACATACATACATACATACAAATATATATATATATATATAAATATATATATAGTATATATATATATATATATATATATATATATATATATATATGTACACATATACATGTACACACACACACACACATATGTGTGTGTGTGTATACATGTATACATGTCATATATATCTGTGTACATATATATGCATACGCATATATATGTATGTGTATGTGTATATATATATATACATGCATATATATGTATGCATATACATGTATATATATATATATATATATATATAATATATATATATATATATATATATATATATATAGTATATATATATATATATATGTATGTATGTATGTATGTATGTATGTATGTATATATGTATTAGTATGTATGTAGTAGTGTATATAATGTGCATGTACACACATGTATATATATAATGTATACATATTGACATATATATGTGTATACATATCATATATATACATAACACTATATATGTGTGGATATATACATGTGCACGCACGCACACACACACACACACACATATATATATATGCATGCACACATATATGTATATATGCATACATGTATGTATGTGCACATGTATATATGCATGTGTGTGTACATATGTGTGCATGTATATATGTAGTGCACGTTTATTTACATTTAAATGTAATTTATGTAATTGATTTTACTTCAATAATGTAGTGAAATGTACTTAATTTTATTTTCAATTAATTAGAAAACATATATGTAGACTTCATTTGACAGTAAATACAATATTTCAGGTAGACAATATAGATCTATCTAGATATTATTAGACATCACATGGAAGATGCACTGATTCCCCTGAGGAAGTATTTGTATGCACTAATAGGAAAATTGAACGGTTGCAAGATCCATAAATAGTTCGACTAGCTCTAGTGTTATAAAGAGCACGTGTCAGTCCATACTCTCTAGCTTGATTAGTATTAGAGATGACATTCATCGGTACCACTCCTATGCATTAGACATTATAGAGGCCCATACTTGAGAGGAAGAGATGAGAGGTTGGATCTGGTCTTTCTCTTAAGGAGGTACATGCTTTAGTGCCTAAAGAGACCTTGAAAAGGGAAGCTTTCCCATCTTATGCAAACTTATAGTATGTGAAGGGATATCAGGTTACTTGGTGTAAGGATCCTACTATATCAACATTGATATACCTACAATTTCTAGCTGCCCATGGTTGTTATCCAAATAACGACCAGATTCCATTGTACTTTGTCCCAAAATCCACATCCATTCCTCTGTCCAATCCATCATCTCCCTTTCCTCCATCGATTAATCACCCCTAAAGGTGTGTGCCAATGTTGTTCTTACATCCCTTTCCATCCACTCAAAATCAAGCCTTTTTTCACTCCTTCCATTATCCAACACCTCTTTTCCAACCTCCATCCAACCTATCTAGTCCTTTGCATAATCCTTATCCTATCCTATCAAACTACCTATTTCCTATCTCTTTGTCATCACCCTACCAACATCTTTGAGCATACTATCATAGTCATGGCCCATTATTACATATCCTTTCAAGACACCATCCAACAGGAAAAATGATCAAGTCCTTCATCTATGTCATGTCATGTGTCCATCATCTTCCAAAAATGTCAAAAATACAAAAATACAAAAAAATCCAAAACAAAGTAAAAAAAGTTAAAATAAAGAAAAAAATAGTTGCCTGATGAAAACCTGACAAACAAGGTGTCTTGGTAACACAAAAAAAAGGAAGGAAAAAAGAAAAAATAGTTTCCTTGATGAAAACCTAGCAAACATGGTGTCTTGGTAACATAAAAAAAATATAAAAAGAAATAATTTTGTCCAATAGTGAAAACTTGGTAAACATGCGTCATGTGTTATTTATGAACTTCTCGCATTCGATACTTGAGGGCATATTTTGTCAATATTTCCATATCCTATTATACACCTATCATTTCCTCCATTATCCTTTGCCTTTCACATCCCTTATGTTATTATCTTCCATATATCCCATGTTCCCAACTATGATCTTGACAAGGTTAAGGATCTTCCTAGAAGCATTGAAATGTCCTATCCACTTTACATTACTCACATCCCTTTGGTCCAGTTTTCCTACCTTATCCCCATCCCTTTGGTCCATATCATCTATCTTATCGAATCCTTTTCAGTCAATTACCCTGATCTCCTATTGATCTTGCTTATCCTATCCATGTCCTGTCATTATCCTATCATTATCCTATCCAAATCCCTATCTTGGTCTTGATGAAAATAGGGACATAAAAATGCAAAACATTAAAAACAAATCTCTTGACATGTCCATCCCAATGTATCGCATGTACCCTATCATTGTCAAATCCCATCCTTGATCTCGCTTAAAACATGTTATCCCATTATGTGGATAGTCCTTGGTAACCCAAACAAAGCTTCAATGACATACTCAACAACCCTTTGGCCTTCATCCATCTACTAGCCGATCCATTTATCCATAATGTCCCTGCTTTTCTAGACATTGGGGGAAATTCTTGCTTGTAAATACATTAATGCCTTGAACAAATAACTAAAAATCAAATAAGAAGCTAAAATAAAATCCTAAAAATTTGCATAAAGACCTAAAAAAATTAGTAAAAATCTTATAATGTCTTGAGAAAATCTCTAAAAAGCATAAAAAAGTCATGAAAAGAAATCTAAAAATCAAATACAAAGCTAAAAAAAATCCTAAAAATCCGTAAAAAAATCAAATATTCTTAAAATCTTAAAAATTGCAAAATGTCCTGAAAAAAGCACTAAAAAAATAAAATATTTTCAAAACCTAAAAAAAAAATCAATCCTTCAAAATCATGTAATAAATTTGTACATAATCACCTTTCATGCTTTCAATAAATTATCCTTTGCGACAAGACAAATATTTCAGTGGAAGCAATCTAAAGACTTTTAAACATTGCGCTTAAAGAAATCATGTATTAACATACAAACTATCCAATCATGGCAGCAATCAATCAGATCAAAATTGTCCTATCAATTAATCAACATCAATTTGTCCTTTATTAAACCTGTCATTTTGTCTTATACAGGGTGTGGTATACTCGAAACTAGATGATATCTTTCTTAGACATGGTACTTCATTCCTGAAACCAAACACTATCACCATCATCAATCAAACAAAAACTATCAATTTTGACAACTACATCAGAATGGTTGTTGGCTTGTTTGGTTTAGTGAGTCTTATCTTTTATTGATTTATCATTTGATCATGTTCCTATGCTACTCCAGGATATCACTCGGTGATGAGAGTGGCCAAGATGGTTCATGGTCGTTTACTTTTATTTTGTCTTATGCTTGTTGGATGATCTCATGAAACTCTAGGGCATTTCAATACTATGAATAAGGAAAGACAAGATAATTCTCTATCTTCTATGCATTTGTTTTCACGCAAATGGATTGCATTATCATCCTGGCATTCTGTGCCATGGTGTGACACATCTATTTTTCCATATTCAATCAAGCTCTCATGACATAAAATGCACTTATGAAAGCAGGTTTCATCATTATTAACTTTTATTTGTCTAATTTTAGCCTTTTACTAACATTCCTTCCACTAGTCCTTGTAATCATTTTCTTTTCAAAAATTGTCCTCCAATCAATTTCTGCCCAAATTTTCAAGGGAGTATCCTACCTCCCTTTTGTCGATCCACTAGGGCATGATCCTTTATTTTTCTTTGAACCAACGCTCATAATTGCATTATCTCAAAGAGGGGAAAAATTCCTACCTCCCTTTTGTCGATCCACTAGGGCATGATCCTTTATTTTTCTTTGAATCAACGCTCATAATCGCATTGTCTCAAAGAGGGGAAAAATGTAGACACTAAAAATGGTTCACATCTATGTGCTCCCTTTTAACATGTCTTCTATCTTGTGTCATTCCTCATTTGATTAGTTACTAACATTTCCCACATTTCTTGCATCTTGTATCATAGCCTCAGTCTATTTGGCCAAATCCATCAAGATCAAATCATTCCTAAACCGATCCTAATCATTCCTAATCATTTGTAAACCAATCCTAATTATTCCTAATCATTCCTAAACTGATCCTAAACATTCCTAAACTGGCCCTAATCGATCCTAAGCCATGTCAAACCTTCCTAAATCAGTTCAAATCAATCTGAATCATTCCTAATCAGTTCAAAACCATTTCAAGCACATTTGATCATTATCTAATCAATTTTAGGACATTGTCCAAGATTATCAATGTCCGATCAAACCAATTTCAAATCAATCCAATCTTTTCAAATATCTATCAGCCTTATCCTCGTCAAATTCAATATTTATCAATTCAATCCAAAATCAATCCAAGGCATTGTCCAAGTTCATTAATGCCTAATCAAGTCTCTTTCATCATCAAACGAATCCCAAGTGCATTGTCAAAGTTCATCAATGCCTCACTGTCCTCATCCTAATCCAAGTTAGTTTTAAATAGCATTGTCCAAGATCATTGATGCTATTTCATCACCATCAGTAAGCCCAATAGCATTGTCAAAGTTCATCAATGCTATCTTATCTTTTCATCTTCAATCACACACATTGTCAAAGTTCATCGGTGTTGCGTTGATCTCTAATCAGTTTTTAATCATCAAAATCGATTTAGGAATCAATCTCATTCAAGATCAATTCCATTTCAATCCTACATTATTAATTGGTCAATCATTTTTACTAATTCATCCCCTTGGGGTAGATAACCCATAGTTTATCCCTTTTGTATTAATCTATTTATTAGATTAATTCCCCTATCCTAAATCTCTCATAATTAATTAATTGTTTTCCCTTTCTGAATAATGGGATTTTATAATTCCTAAACTCCTAATTAGCCTTTTTGAGGGAATAATGAATTTTCAAAAATAAAAAATGTGAATCTTACACATTCCCTTAAATTATGCTTCACGACCTCCTATTAATTAGCCTTCACATTTCTTCCACTTTCCCTATCCCTTTTTTCACTAATTTGGACTCCAAATTGCCTACTAATTAGCCTCATCTTTATACTTCCACTTTTTCCTTGATTGTGCATTGATTTAAATACATTCCTTCTTGTGCTTCTAATTTGTCATAATTATGAAAAATTTCCATGTTGCACACTAACTTACCCTTTTTTGCATTTTGGCTCTCAACTCTATAAATTGAGCCTTTTTGCACTAATTTGGTTAACCACCTTGAATAATAAATCACTCCTAGTATTCTCACCTTCTTTCTTTCAAGTCATCATAGTGCATTTCAATCTTTCAAGAGCTACATCCATCCACATTTTGAAGAAGAAAGGATCTTCCTAGAAGCATCAAAATGTCCTATTTGCTTTACGATACTCACATCCCTTTGGTCCCTTTTGCCTATCTTATCCCCAACCCTTTGGTCCATATCACCTATCTTATAGAATATTTTAGTCCATTACCCTTGTCTCCTATTGATATTACTTATCCTATCCATGCCCTATCATTATCCTATCCAAATCCCTATCTTGGTCTTGATGAAAATAAGGACGTAAAAATGCAAAACATAAAAAGAAAAAACCTCGACATGTCCATTCCAATGTATCACATGTACCCTATCATTGTTAAATCTGATCCTTTAGCTTTCTTAAAATATGTTATCCCATTCCGTGGATAGTCCTTGGCAACCCAAAACAAAGCTTCAATGACATACTCAACAACCCTTTGGCCCTCATCTATCTGCTAGCCTATCTATCAATCCATAATGTCCCCCCTTGCTAGATATGGGGGAAATTCTCAATTGTAAATACCTTAATGCCTTAAGAAAATAACTAAAAATCAAATAAGAAGCTGAAAAAATCTTGAAAAAATTATTAAAAATCATAAAATGTCATGAAAAAATCTAAATTTTTTTCATAAGGACCTAAAAAAATAAGTAAAAAATCATATTTAATGTCCTAAATTTTTTTATTAAAAATCATATAATGTCTTGAAAAAATTAGTAAAAATCATATAATGTTATGAGAAAATCTCTAAACAGCATAAAAAGTCTAAAAAAACCCTAAAAATTTGAAAAATGTCTTGAAAAAAGATACTGAAAAATTACATATCTTTAAAAAACCTAAAAATTTGAAAAATCATTTAAAAATTAATTTGCAATAAACTCTTACATAACCCTCTTCCTTTTGCGTTCCAACAAACATACATGCAACCCCAGTTCCAAAACCCCGTGCTTCAACAAAATCATGCTTTCACAAACAACACCACTGAGGCAATTGATCTGACACCTATTCTGATTGGACTTGTTTAATCTTTCTATTGTCACAGTCAATCAATAAACCTATCCAAATTGTTAGCCTATCAATTAGTCAATCTATCTTGATCCAACCTAACCATCATAATATTTATTCAACAAAATACTAAAGCAAGCAACAATAAGATCAGAATCGTTGTTGGCTCACACAGTTTCAGTGAGTTGTTTTATCTTTTATTGATTTCTTTCGATCATGTTCCTATACTATTCAATGATATTAATGAAGCATATGAGGATGGCTAGGATGGTTCATGATTGTTTCTTTTTCATTTTGATTTGTGTCTTTTGAATTATCTCATGACATTCTAGGGCATTTTATTAGTGTGCATTAGGAAAGACGACATCATTCTCTAGCTGCATTATGTTTGTTTACACAAATGGATCACATTATCGCTCCATCTCTTTATGCCATGATGCGTCACTTTCCTTTGCAAAATCAAAATAAATCTCTTATCACATGAAGTGCACTTAAGAAAGAAATTTTGTCATCTTTTACTAACATTTCCCATCTAATTTCTATCTCCTTCTAACTCTTCATCTATCAGTCCTCGCAGTCACTTTGGTCTAGTGCTCTGATACAGAAAAAACAAGTGCATTCTACATCTTACATTCTGTATCCTGCATTTCATGTTAATTCCAAAAAGACTAAAATCATATTGCATTGCATATTCATGACCTTATTGTTAGGAATGAATGCAAAGTATTTTGGCAGTCATTCTGTAGCAGTTGTTGTTGCATTCATGACTTGGATTGTCATTGATGTCAACACAGTGATATTCTGGATATTAGCAGGAAAGTAGGTACAATTTTGTTTTGCGCACATGTTGTATTGTAGATTGGTTTTTGTGTAGTTGATGGTATGTTCTTTGGTGTGTTATTAACCTATGGTTAACAGCACAAAAAGAAATTCATTCATTTGTGAGAGTTATGAGCATTTTGGTGAAAGTAATGTTTAGATAGTGTTTCTATGAAGCGATGTTCAAAAATTGGAGGATATCTCTTAGCTAGGATGGAATCTGATTTTGCGCAGTTAAAGGGATGTTGGAGACTCATTAATGATGATGTGGTTCACAGTGCAAACTTCGAGGATATGTTTGGAGAAAGTTACAATATCTGGAAGCCGACAGTTTTATGTGAATTCTGTGTGTAGCGTGTAGAATTTATTATTTTGTAATTGAGGACCGACTCATTTGTAATTATTTGAGTTTGGTATATAAGAAGGATTTTTTTCCTTGTTTTAATGTGTACTATGAAGATTGAGATGCGAATATATGCATGAAGTGAAGAAAAGAGCTAATTCAGTGATGAAGGAAGACTTGTGAGTATAGAGATCTGTAATTGTGATCTTGTGTAGTAGAGAGTGCAGTTTTGGCACAGTGTGAAGGAGGTAATATATTTCATATTATTTTGTTGAATAATTCTAAGATCTTTTGGACAGTGGGTTCAGAGATCTTGCCTTGAAGCTGTTTGGGCAGTGGGTCCTTCTGTCTTTCATAAACTCTTAACCAAGTTAGAATCTTTTAACAGGGATTCAAAATCTCCTAATAGGGATTTATATGTACTGAATGTATTTCATAAGAATCCTAATAGGGTCCATCCTCTAACAAGGAACTTTCATATTAGTGCATCATTTTGTGGGCATCATTCCCACTGGGGTTTACTCTTTTCAAGAGGTTCCCTAGTCAACATATCTTGTGTTATTGTGCAATTGTGTATGATTATCTTTCTATGGTTGATCAGTACATTGATTATATTGTTTAAAGTAGTTGAATGGATAAATTATCTGATAACTGATTCACCCCCCCCCCCCTCTCAGTTATCTTGGGGATCTTTACTTTCTAACAATTGGTATCAGAGAAACAGGTCCTTGAAAGAAAAGTTTAACAACTTAAGGAGATCCATGGCAAATTTCAGAAAAGAAAGCCCTAAGTTTGATGGAGTAAATTTTGACAGCTGGAAAGAAAAGATGAAGACACATCTATTGTGTTTAGGAACAAGTTATTGGTTGATTACAAAGAATGAGAAGACTATCATTGAGGAAGACAATCTAGAGGCAGGAACTAAAGATGAACTAGATCTATTCATGTGTAATATACTTGCAAGAGAAGCACTTTTGTTAGCACTACCGGAGAATGAATATAGTTAGGTAAGGTGTTTGAAAACATCACATGCAATTTGGAAAGCTTTACATTCTACTTTTGAAGGTGATGAACATGCAAAGAAGGCTAGATTACATAATTGAATTTGTGCATTTGAAGATATCAGAATGATGGAAGATGAATCTATTAGAAGCTATATTGGTAGGATGTCTGAGATTGTAACAGGAATAAAATCTTGTGGAGGTGATTAGACAGAGAATGAAGTGATATGGAAAATTCTGAGAACTTTGACACCAGTATTCAAGCAGACAATGCAGATGATTGAACAAGTGATACCTTGTACATCAAACTTTTCAAGAGAGACTCTTCTTGGAAGATTAGAAATAGCAGAGATGAACTTGAGATTATCAGGAGAGCTACCTAGAATGGAAACAACATTTAGTGCTCTTAACATTAGACCTACAAGAAGTACTAGTGTGAATGGAGATTATGCCAGCAATAGCAGATTTGAGGAAGATAAGAAGATTGAAGAAGGTATTGCATTACTTGTAAAAAGAGAACCAGATGGTAAGCAAATCTTTAAATGTTGGACTTGTCAAGAATATGGTCATTTTGCATCTAAATGTCCTAAAAGAGTTAAGAAGTATAGAAGCAACTTTAAACCTAGGAGATCTAAAGAATGTTATTATGCAAATGATGAAGATCTTGAAGAAGGAATTGAAAAACATTTAAGTGACAGTGATAATGATAACTTTGAGGAAATAGGATTTGTAGCAATTAAAGAAGAAAGTTCTGAATCTGATAAAAGCGAAGAAAAAGCATTAGTTTCACAAGTTGAAAATAAATTTGATTGGATTATAGATAGTGGTTGTTCACATCATATGACTAGAGATAAATTTTTTTTTGTTAAGTTAGATAATTATGATGGAGGAATTGTTAGGGTTGGTAACAATGCACCTTGTTTGATTAAGGGTATAGGATCTATTACTCTTGATGGAAAGACTAACATTGATAATGTTTACTTTGTTGATGGACTGAGACATAATCTACTAAGTGTTGGACAATTGGCTGATAGGGGTTATCAAGTTTGGTTTTCTGAGAAAACTTGTGTGATAAAAGATAAAGATGGAAATCTGATTGGAAAAAGATCCAGAACCAGAGGTAATGTATTTCAATTGAATCCTAGTGAGATGACATGTTTGATAACTAGGATTGATGATAGTTGGTTATGGCATAAAAGGTTTTGTCATATAAACTTTGATAATATTGTCAAGGTGAGCACTACACTTGCGGTAAGAGATTTACCTAGAATTATGAAACCTACTAGAACATGATTTGCAAAGAATGTATGATGGAAAAGCAGAAAAGGAGTTCATTTCCCAACAAGAAGTTCACATCGACAGAGAAGATGGAGATTGTTCATACAGACTTGAGTGGTCCTACTAGGACTAGAGGATTCTATGGTGAAAGGTATTTTATGATTCTTGTTGATGATTTTACAAGAATGATGTGGATTGCATTTTTGAAAGAAAAATCTAAAGCATTTGATAAATTTAAGATCATGAAAAGCAAAATTGAGAATGAATCTGGAATGAAGATTAAGTGTCTAAGATCTGATAGAGGTGGTGAATTTACATCTAGAGAGTTTAACACCTTTTGTGAAATGAATGGTATTAAGAGACAACTTTCAGCCCCTAGAACACCAGAATAAAATGGTATTGCAGAAAGAAGGAACAGGTCAATAACTGAAGCAGCAAGAGCTATGTTGTTTGAAAATGATTTGGCTAAGACTTTTTGGAGAGAAGCAGTGAACACAACAGTATACACTATGAACAGAGTACAAATCAGAGCAGATACAAACAAGACACCTTATGAATTATGGTTTGGACATACACCCTCAGTTAAGTATTTTAGAATTTTTGGAAGTAAATGTTATATAAAGAGAGATGATGATATAGGAAAGTTTGATCCTAGAAGTGATGAAGGAATATTTCTTGGATATTGTTTAAAAAGCAAAGCATATAGATGTTATAACAAAAGAACTAAGACTATTGTTGAAAGTGCAAATGTAAAAGTTGATGAGAAGTTTAAAATTCAAGAAAGAATGCTTGATTATGAATCTGATGGAGAAGCAAAACCTCAACCTAACATTGAAAATGCAGAATTATTCTTTGAAACTAACAGTGATTTGTTGAATGAAAGTCATACTGAAGAAAACAGAGAAGAAAGCAGAGAAGAATCTACAGTCAGAACAAGATCAGTAACTATGACACCTAACAGGTATACTTCAAGACATCACCCTGTTGAGCAAGTTATTGGAAGTTTAGATAGAGGATTTTTGACTCGAAATAAGGTACATTTATGTTTGATTTCTCAAATTGAACCTAAGACTACTAATGAAGCTTGTGAAGATGAACATTGGATTAATGCTATGAAAGAAGAACTAGAGCAGATTGAAAAAAACAAGACATGGGATTTGGTCCCTAGACCTGAAGACAAGAATGTGATTGGAACAAAGTTGGTATTCAGAAACAAGATGAATGAACAAGAAGAAGTGATAAGAAACAAAGCAAGATTGTTATGTAAAGGATATTCACAACAATAAGGAATTGACTATGAAGAAACTTTTGCACCTGTGGCCAGACTTGAAGCAGTGAGAATGTTTCTAGCATATGTAACTTACAAGAAATTCAGAGTGTATCAGATGGATGTGAAGTCAGCATTTTTGAATGGTGAATTGGAAGAAGAAGTCTACATTGAGCAGCCTGAAGGTTTTCCTTTGACACAAGAAGGAGATATGGTATGTAAGTTAAAGAAAGCTTTATATGGATTAAAACAAGCACCTAGAACCTAGTATGCAAGATTAGATAACTATTTATTGAAATTGGGATTTATAAAAGGAACAACAGATAGTAACTTATACACAAAATAAATTGAGAATGGTTTGTTGGTTATAGTTATATTTGTTGATGATATTATCTTTGGAGGAGAAGATGAAGCTAGTGACAAATTTGCAGATGAAATGAAGACTGAATTTGAGATGAGCATGACTGGAGAAATGAAATATTTTTTGGGATTACAGATAACACAAAGTAAGGAAGGTATATTTGTAAGTTAGACTAAGTATTTGAATGACTTATTGAAAATATTTGGAATGGAATATTCTAAACCTGTTGGAACACCTATGGTAACCGAACATAAGTTATCTAGCAAAGATGAGACACCAACAGTTGAGCAGAAAAAGTACAGATCTATGATTGGAGGATTGTAGTACTTGACACATACAAGACTTGATATAGCACATTCAGTGGGGATTGTAGCAAGATTTCAAGCAGAACCTAGAGAATCACATTATGCAGCAGTAAAGAGGATACTAAGATATCTGGAAGGAACAATGGATTATGGATTATGGTATGAGAATTCTGATGATTTTACTTTATGTGCCTATACTGATGTAGATTGGGGAGGCAGCGTTGATGAAAAGAAAAGCACCAGTGGTGGAGCCTTTTTTCTTGGAGGAAAATTGGTCTCTTGGCTAAGTAAGAAGCAGAATTGTACTTCACAAAGCACAAAAGAAGCAGAATATGTTGCAGCAGCAAATAATTGTAATCAGATTATTTGGAAGAAGCAGATGTTGAAGGATATTGGAATAAAGTTTGATGAGCCTATTGTTATACATTGTGATAACACCAGTACAGTGAGTATGTGAAAAAATTCTATTTTACATTCTAAGACTAAACATATTGAGATCAAGTATCATGTTGTAAGAGAGAAAGTTGCAGAAAAAGAAGTAAGATTGGAGTACATAAGTACAAAGGAGCAGATAGCAGATATATTTACAAAGCCTTTACCTAAGGATACATTTGTGTATCTGAGAGGTATGCTTGGGGTTATGCCCCAACTTTTTTTTGAGAATTGATACAGATGATTTCATCCATCCAGTGGTATATGAGCCCTATCTTTCTTCTAGATTGGATGTTGGAACTTCCTCTATGGGGGAGTTTATGAGTTGAGTCATGAGGACTCTAGTTATTGTATTTTTTCTTCTGAAAAGTGTCTTTTGACATTAAGTTTTTGTTGACTTAGTGATGGAATTTATGTCATTGATGTCAATGGGGGAGAGATATACATGAAAAACATTGTGGATTGTATGAGAGAGCTGGATAGGAAAATGAAGCAAGATTTAATTTGATATTTTGCAGTGATGTTGCAGTATTGGATTTTTGGAACATTGGATTTTTTCATCTATGTTGCCATCAATGCCAATGGGGGAGATTGTTAGGAATGAATGAAAAGTATTTTGGAAGTCATTCTGTAACAGTTGTTGTTGCATTCATGACTTGGATTGTCATTGATGTCAACACAGTGATATTCTGGATATTAGCAGGAAAGTAGGTACAGTTTTGTTTTGCACACATGTTGTATTGTAGATTGGCTTTTGCACAGTTGATGGTATGTTCTTTGGTGTGTTATTAACCTATGGTTAATAGTGCAAGAAGAAATTCATTCATTTGTGAGAGTTATGAGCATTTTGGTGAAAGCAGTGTTTAGACAGTGTTTCTGTGAAGCGATGTTCAGAAATCGGAGGATATCTCTTAGCTGGGATGGAATTTGATTTTGTGCAGTTAAAGGGATGTTGGAGACTCATTAATGATGATGTGGTTCATAGTGAAAACTTTGAGGATATGTTTGTAGAAAGTTACAGTATCTGGAAGTCGACAGTTTTATGTGAATTCTGTGTGTAGCGTGTAGAATTTATTATTTTGTGATTGAGGACCAACTCATTTGTAATTATTTGAGTTTGGTATATAAGAAGGAATGTTTTCCTTGTTGTAATGTGTACTATGAAGATTGAGATGTGAATATATGCATGAAGTGAAGAAAAGAGCTAATTCAGTGATGAAGGAAGACTTGTGAGTATAGAGATTTGGAATTGTGATCTTGTGTAGCAGAGAGTGCAGTTTTGGCACAGTGTGAAGGAGGTAATATATTTCATATTATTCTATTGAATAATTCTAACATCTTTTGGACAGTGGGTTCAGAGATCTTGCCTTGAAGCTGTTTGGGCAGTGGGTCCTTCTGTCTTCCATAAACTCTTAACCGGGTTAGAATCTTTTAACAGGGATTCAAAATCTCCTAACAGGGATTTATATGTACTAAATGTATTTCATAAGACTCCTAACAGGGTCCATCCTCTAACAAGGAACTTTCATATTAGTGCATCATTTTGTGGGCATCATTCCCACTGGGGTTTACTCTTTTCAAGAGGTTCCCTAGTCAACATATCTTGTGTTATTGAGCAATTGTGTATGATTATCTTTCTATGGTTGATCAGTACATTGATTATATTGTTTAAAGTAGTTGAATGGATAAATTATCTGATAACTGATTCACCCCCCCCCCCTCTTAGTTATCTTGGGGATCTTTACTTTCTAACACTTATTACATGAAAAATACAAAAACATTGCATCCATGGTATACATGTATATGGTACATTTTTTCCAAAAAAGAAAAAAAGAAAAGAAAAACAAGAACAACATGTTGCATTCATATATTGCAAATAAAGATGTATGATGTCACATAAGTATCATCACATAGGAGACAAGAGCGTATCAAACATATATATCCATCATGAAAGAAAAGAAACCATCATAAAGTAGTTGCATCTCATGCATACATCTCAAAAAATAGTAGTAGAGTACGAACATCAAAAGTGCCTGTATACACTAAGGCCTAGAGGCTCAAAACATGTCATGTCTATCGATAATGTCCCTCTGTGTGAGAAATAATCCCCTGTTAGCCTATTCTCTCTTTGTTATCCTGGCCTCTTCTTGGCCTTGAGGATGAAGCCCTTCCTATCTGATCTGGTCTAGGTGGCCTCCTTGGTCCAACCACTCCCCTGTTGCTCAGTGTCCTTTGAGAGTGTACTCTTCTCACATTACTCCTGGCAACCAATGACCATTGATATCATGGTACATATCTCCTGTACATGTCCTTCTAGTACTGCATATATGCTCAAGAATCCCGTAGCATGCTAGCTACCTTGCGTATACCTGCATATGCTATGTAGACAATGAACGACTGTGCTCTATCCTCTTCTCATTGTGCCCTATCCTCTTCTCTCTGAATTATGGACAATGTCAAGTGTCTCGAGAGAATATAGATGTATGGAACTCTCTAATGTCAATATATCCCACTTTGCATCCCAATAAGCCCTATTTGCATAACAAGAATCCCTATCTACATCCCTCTCAGTGGTCAATTTGTTGATCCGGCACCTAAAATATGCTATATACTATATGTCATGCCTATCTACCTCATCCTCTATAGGCTCACCCTGTATCTTAGGAGCTTGTATATCCTCTTCATAAGGTGGGTCATCTATGTCCTCTTTCACCTGCATAGGCATACCCCCTAGAAGATCCTCATCCTCGCTCTCCTCACTACTGCTAGAATCAGTGCCATCCTCCTCCTCATTCTCTAATCCTTCATCCTCCTCCTCATCCTATGATCCTTTTTCCTTATCCTCATCATCCTCTGATCCTCTATTGTCCCCTTCATCCTCCTCTCCCCCATCCTCCTCACTGCTATCCTCTGTATTTAACCCTGGCTCTCGAACCCTAGGCACTGTAACATTTAGATCTATCAATGGTATATGCCTATGCCATGAAAACCATTTGTCATAATCTCGTGTGGTCTCCATATCCATCACATCTACATTGGATCCCCATTGTCAAGTCTGCAACTTATCAAACTTTACATAGGAAATGTATGATCTGATAGGTTCACCCCATGCTTTGACCTCTACTCGTGACTGTGCAAATAGTGCCATCCTTGTCAGCACCCCCTGTCTCTCACAAAAATGTCAGTGCACCCTCTTTGACAACTGTAACTTAATAACAACATGCCCTATACATGCGTGCCCAATCAAATACCTCTAATGTTTTTAGTAGGGTATATTCTCATCATCATCCTCCCATTCGGGGCAATCTCTATAAGGCTACCAAGTAAAATCCCTCAGTGTATCTATAGCATGCCTAAAATGTAGAATGTATCTCATTGGTTCATGTGACAAAGCTCCTACATAACAATACATGTATGGAATGTCTAGAATCACCACCCACTCTGCCATTGGTTGAAACACTGCCCTATGCTCATATGCCCATACTTGAAGTAATGTCACACCAGTGCTGATTGAAAATGATCCTCTATAGGATATCTGATGTTAATGATAATAGGACATAGCTAACATACATGGATGTGATGCAAACACTATCCCGTCCATGATCATATGCTCTAGCAGTCTACCCCATTCAATTGGAAATACATGCACTCTCCTATCTAGCACTACCAGACATGTGATCATGTAACATATAACTATGATCAACCTCTTGTGCTGACTCACCAATGCCTCCCACTGGATCTCGTAATCCCTAATTTCCAAATCCTCACCATCACACTCGAATAACAAGTGTAGTGCTGCTCTCCCTATTGCTGGGTCATACTCTCGAAGCTACCCATGTATAGGTATCTGAAAGATATGCTAGACATCCTCAAGCATCACTAAAGCCTCCCCTATCGAAAAGTGAAACAAACTTCTCTCTCAATGGGATCTCTCTTCCAATGCCGTGATTAATCCTCTGTTCACCCTCATCTCAGGAATGAACGTCATATAGTACAACCCTAATCAGGCTAAGATGTACCTCTTGTGTGCACTCAATCAGTGATGTAACCCCAAACATCATGGTCTACCCTTGTGTGTCTGCAATAACGACAGGTCCTCCTGTGTTTGCAATGTAACTTGTGTCAGCATTTTGTTGCTTTTTATTACTGTTGACCAAGTTTGACCTAGACCCAATTTTGACTTTAGTCTGATCATTTTGACCTAAGTTTTGACCTACCTTAGGGTTTTGGCTACATTTTAACCTATTTTGGACCTTTTCCCCCTGTTTTTAGTTGGCTTTACCAACTGCATAGTTTGGCTTATCAATTGTGCAGTTTCCCTTACTAACTGCACAAGTTGTGTAGTTGGTCATGCCAATTGCACAATTTGCACACTTGGTCACCCAGACTATGTAGTTGGGCATGTAAGCTATGTAGTTGTGGTAGATAAACCCAAAAATCTGCACCTAGACCCACTTCTCGACTTGACACACTACCCTAAGATACCTAGAAATGCATGAAATCAACTAAATCATTGAGAGGCCTCAATGTACTCACCCATAGTCCTGCATCAGCCAACCATAGGTATTTCCACACTCATTCCCCATGATGTTTCTCCATTGGCAGTCGATCCATCCTCCTTACTCCAGAGCTCAAATTCTTCCAAATGAGAGAGTGAAAATGACTTCCACACTCCTCTCCTAGCATTTTTATAGTCCTCTTTCTACCTAGATGGCTGTGCAACACTTAGCTTTTGTATTGGCCATGATGCTTTTTGTGCTCTAAACCTCATATCTTTTGCATTTGATGTCTAATTTTTGAACCGTTCATTGCGTTGGATTCCTCTTGCCATTGTCAACAAATTGACCTATTATTTGTATTTTTTGGTCAATTTCTTGAGGGGCACCCATATATCACCCTTGTATCCCATTGTCACTGGGGCATGTTTTATGTGATTCCTATCGATATTCTTTAACACAATGTTCATAATTGCATTGTATCAAAGAGGGGAAAAATGTAGACACCTAAAAATGGCTCGAGCCTGCTAGTCTTGGTGTTATCCTTTTCACATTACAATTGAAACATTTTTCTACATTCTAATTATCTTCCCCTATGTTGCACATATGGTTTTTTGCTATATGTTAGCATTTAATCCTTTCTTATCGATTAAACATTGAAAATTGTTTAATTGATTTCTAAAATTTCTTGAATCTTGCATCATAACCATGATCTCTTTGAATGAATTGATCTTAAATATTCCTAATCATTCCTAAACCTATCCTAATCATTCCTAAATTGATCCTAGAATGTTCCTAATTATTCCTAAACCGATCTTAATCATTCCTAAACATTCCTAAACTAATCCTAATCAATCCTAAACCATGTCAAACCTTCCTAAATCAGTTCAAATCAATCCGAATCAATTCTAGAATTAGCTCAAAACCATTTCTAGCACATTCAATCATTATCAAATCAACTCTAGGATATTGTCCTAGATCATCGATATCCGATCAAATCAATTTCAAATCAATCCAATCTCACCAAATATCTATCAATCTTATCCTCATCAAATCCAATCTTTATCAATTCAATCCCAAATCAATCTAATGCATTGTCCAAGTTCATCGATGCCTAATCAAGTTTCTTTCATCATCAATCCAATCTTGAGTGCATTGTCAAAGTTCATTGATGCCTCCTTTTCCTCATCTTGATCTAAGTCAATTTAAAGAGAGTTATACAAGTTCATCGATGCTATTTCATCACCATCAATCCAACCCAATAGAATTGTCAAAGTTCATTGATGCTATCTTATCATGTCATCTTCAATCGCACACATTGTCAAAGTTCATCGATGTTGTGTTGTTCTATAATTAGTTTTTAATCATCAAGATCAGTTCAAACCCTAATCAAATCATTCAAAACCAATCCCCTATCGATCCCACATCATCAATTTGGTCAATCATTTTACTAATTTGTCCCCTTGGGATAGATAACCCATGGTTTATCCCTTTTGTATTAATCTATTTATTAGATTAATTCCTCTATCCTAAGTCTCCCACAATTAATTAATGTAGAATTAACTACTTATTTTCCCTTTTTGAATTATGAGATTTTATAATTCCTAAATTCCTAATTAGCCTTTTTGAGGGAATAATGATTTTTAAATTATTAAATGTGACTCTTACACAATCCCTTATATCATACTTCATGACCTCCTATTAATTAGCCTTCACATTTCTTCTACTTCCCCATCTCTTTTTCCACTAATTTCCAGCCTCCTAATTTCCTACTAATTAGACTCATCCTTTTTGTCTCATCTTTCCCCTAATTATGCATTGATTTATGCATTCCATTTTGTGCTTCCAATTTTTCATAATTATGACAAATTTCCATGTTGCACATTATCTTTCCCTTTCTTGCATGTTGGCTCTCAAACTCTATAAATTGATCCTTTTTGTAATAATTTGGCTAACCACCTCAAATCATTGATCACTCCTAGTATTCTCATTGCTTTCAATTTGTGCATTCCATCATTTTAAGAGCTACATCCATCCATATTATGGAGAAGAAAGGAGAACATGGGAACAATTGCTTGAAGTTGGTTTAATCATGTTTTGATTTCTTTTATTTCAAGTAGTTTTCATGATAGGATTAGATAGGTTTGCATGTCTTTGAAAGTTTGTGGTTTCTTTTGATATTCTTTCTAACCCTAAATTTGGTCTTCTAGGTACAAACATAGTTAATATATGCAAATTTGAGTCTGGGTAGACAAATGTATGAATGATACTCAGGAAAGATCACAAGTGTTTTGGATGCGAGATGACATAGATACAATTCTTTGAGTGCATTCAAAGATAGGAAACCATGCAACAGGTCAAGCAAAGAAGTATAAGCCTTGTTCGACTTATGTTATGATATTTATTGTATTTGTTAAGGGCCCAATGATATTATAATATAGGGAAAGTCACACAATTTAATTTGTATTTTGTAAATGTCTAAGGACATGATAGAAAGCCAACCCCATGGATTAAACTCTTAATTGGGTATAAGTATGTAATGATATTTTGTATTTGTGTGGTGTAGTAGTGGATGCGAACACAATCAATGAAGTGCAAGATGAATAGAGAGTGAGAACAAAGATTGCATGCTATGTTAAGGTGTATTTCTCATGTATTCATTGTAGTATCTTTATAATCTTGGATTGGAAGTCCTATTTTTTAAAGTGCAGTGTGCACAACTTTTGTATACCCCTAACAGGGTTTATTTTTCCTCTAGCAAGGATCTACCTATTGTTATACTCAGCTCCTAACAGGGCTAGGGCTCCTAACAAGGTCTCTATATTATAGTGCAAATATTTATGGGTACCATCCCCACTGGGATTTTCCCTTAACAAGGTTTCTTAAAAAAATAATAATGGTGTTATGAGTACTCTTGTGTGTGTACTTATTATGGAATGTTGAATTAATTTTGTTGCTTATTAGATGGTTAAGAAAAAACATAAACTGCTGTGATACTGATTCACCCCCTCTTAGTAGATCACTTAATCTTAACATTAATATGATCCATCAAAGAAAATGCACAAATCCCCTAGGAATGAAAATTCCCAAGCATTGGATAGAAAATGTGTGATTAGTCTATTTTTCTAATATATTTTCTCTTATGTATAAATGAATGAGTCAATTTTTCACATTTGCTTCATTTTGGTGTTATATTTTATTAGAATGTTTAATCTCCTAATGATAGATAATGCATTCTCAATGTATGAATATAGGAATGTGTTTTAGTCTTTATATTTATGAAGCACCCAATCAATCTATTTTTTTATATGATTCTAATATATGACTATGCTTTAGATCATAAGTAATATTGACATCCTTTATAAATAGAAAGCGAGTATCATGAAATTGACATGTGCTTTAAGAAAATGATTGAGATCGATTAGAAATGGTATCTATTTCTTCTTTCTAGAAAGCCTTAATAATAATGAGGAAAATCCATTAAATTTTAAGGTGAAAGGTCCAAACCTATCCCTAATCAAATATCTAGGATATGGAGTAGATCTTGAAAAAAATAGACATATCTATGAGTAATTGTGCCTCATGCTTGAAAAATATAGTTGGGTTATCGAAATAGTAATCATTGAGGTTTAGTTGGATCACAAAATATAACTATAAAGAAAAATATAATAGCATTTAATCGATATTGGGATAAAAAGCATGCAACATTACAAATATATGGTAGATCAAATATATCATGAGTTGATATGCACTTGTATGAAATGCATATCGTACCCTAATATTCCCTATAGAATAGATGAAACAACATTATTTAACCTTTTTCTACCTACATTAATAAAATTTGTAGCCAAGTAATCTACATGCTTTAAATTACATTTAATCTATAATTATATTTATGACATCTCAATAATGGAAAATAATGTTGAAATGTATCTTCTTTCTTTTCTTTTTCAACCACAGTCCAAGATTTAGATATTCTACAATGAAAATGACATAAATAAGTTAAGAGATAAACATACTCAAGAAGAAATTGAGCACAAAGAGTTGGGAAGAATTAGATGAATCAAATCTAAAACTAAAATAGTTATAATATTTATCCATAAAGAATAAGTACAAAAGTTATGGGCTCACCAAAAAATAAAGATAAAAGCATGTCATATGTTAGATATAAAGTAATTATAGTAGCATATAATGAAATAATCAATGTAATTAGACTCTAAAATAATTTACGAGCTAGCACAAAATAAATGTGATAGTCAAATATATGACAAGTGAAAATGAGAGGAAGTCTAGAGCTTAATTTGGATTAAATGTGACCTTAGTGTTGAACATTGTTACACTACATGATAGAGAATTAAGAAAAAACCTTGAAGCTGAGTGATTATCAAAAGCCCATAGTCCTTGGGAACCCAATGCATCCTATAGAAAATGTTTGCATGGATGTATACTTTTCTTCAACGAAGTATGGGATTATAGAACATTAATTTGATTGTATTGTTTATTAAGGGAAGCATGAATCTTCCTTTAGGATACTAAGGCCATAAGATCAATTTGATAATATTTTTAAATAAATGAAAAGAGCATAATGGATGTCAACTAGTTGATATCCTTTTGCAAGCTTAGTTTGATGTCAACCAAGTCCAATGGAAATATTATTGAGAATTCATTTCTACTAATCTCTAACTAAAATAATACAAATTAGATAAGTTGAAGTGAAAGATTTAAGAGTTAATTGTTGTGTTTTTTCCTCCATGAAATTGATAAACAAGTAGTCTAATGCATATTGTAATTAAAGTTAACTAATTCTTATTAATTGAAAATGTTCTTTTCTAATTATAAAAGTGGTATAGACAAATGTCCTAAATATATAAGCCTAGACATATAGTTGAATCTTATGACATTCATGGTAAAATAGAAGAAACATATTTTAAGACTATCAATCTCAGAATATTTAATTTAAATTTTATGAACTAAAAGACTAGATCATACATATCATCTGTAGTCTAATCTGTTAAACAATAAACTCTCTCTAAATAAAATAATACTTATTCAAAATAGAAAAAAAAAATTACAATACTAATTCAAACTTGAATTAACACAAACATATTAAATGCTAAATTCATCTATTAACAAACACCAGAGGAACAACATAAAACAGAGAAATGAACACCTATATATATTCTTTAAAAAAGAAAAAAAGACTCTTTGTTCAAATATCTGTCCCAAAAGTTATAGGATTTAAATTGTTATGAGCTCAAATAACTACAAATCGCCTCGAATTTATATATTTGTCATTGCTCAGTCTTTTTAAGAGATAATCCGCAGTCCTCAATACTCTCATTTTTTACAGATCTTCTGTAGTTTTTGAGTTGTTTTACGTCCGACAGCTGCACAGGTTTCAATATGAAGTTTTCTGCGCCTTCATCCACACACCTGTTCATTTACAAAATGAATTATTTGTAACTTCAACACCCAATAAATTATTTTTGTTTTGATCAAGTATAGTTTTATGGTGTAATTACCTGTTCATCCGAGAAGGCACATTCTCAGACGACATGATAACCACTGGAATCTCCTTCAACTTCGGTGATTCCTGCTATTCAAAATCATTATATCTCAGATTTCATTCTTATGATTACAAACATACCTCAAATACCTTAATCTGAAACATGGGCCAGAAGAAAATCACCTTAATTTTCTTGAGCAACTCGTAGCCAGTCATTCCTGGCATGCTGTAATCCGTGATTATCATATCCACCTTCAATTTCTGTAATAAAAATAAGAGAAGAAAAAAGATTTTACAAGATGTTTTATGAGATTTGATTTGGGTTTTCTTAATCAAGTAGGATATCAAACGTACGATTTTCTCTGATTTCATAGACAATAGGTAAAAAGCAACGGCCACAAATTTCAATTTCTTACGTTGATTTGAACAGTATTGTTGCTCTCATTTCCTAATCCCAGCAATTCCAGAGCTCTTCTTCCACTATCAACTGTGGTCACTGAAATTCACAATTTCTGATGCAAGTTTTATAACAAGCATATTGAAAAACAAATTTTCTTCACTTTCATTGATAGAGAAGTTTTATCCCATTAGTGCTAAAAAATATCTAAATTATTTTTCGAATTTTAGATTTCAGAGTTCGAAATACAAGACGTATACAAAATTCATAAATAAACTAATTTGGTATGATATGAATATAAATTTGAAAATCCAACCTTGGTAAGAAGAGATTTTGAGCAGTTTCGCTATAAGCATTCGATCTGTGATACTGTCATCCACAGCAAGAACATGAGGCCGGGATGTATTGGGATCTTTGCTAATATTTACGAAAGCTGAACTCATGTTATTTTGCTCTACTATAATGGGTTCCTCATCCCCCCAAATAGAATGACCCATTTCAATGAACAAAGACAGGATTGAGCTTCAGAACACACAAATCGTTCACTTCAAGCTAATACAAATCAATCTGAAATTTTGGTCAATAAATGAGCGCACTTGAGTTTTGATGGCTGCGAAATTAGAATTACATTTATGGGGACGTGAGGAATGATATTTATAGGGAGGTGATGAATAAAGGAAAAATAAAGCATCCAGATAAATTGTTAGTGAAAAAGACAATGAAAAGATTAAGAGAAGCATCTGATTAAAAGATTGAAAATCCGTCATCCTCGATCGTGATATTTAGTTATGGCCAGAAAAAAGGATTCAATTTTGCTATTATAATATAATTTGTCAAAATCTCATAGAAATCACGAAGCAAACGCAAAATTCGTTGACCACGAAAAAAGTATTCAATTTTGATTGCTGACGTGGATATATTATAAAAAGCCAAGTCCCCCATTTTGATGGACCGAACAATTGATTTTATATAGATCCCTTTTCTTTCCTAATATTCAATTCATAATATTTAATTTATTTTTATATCTTATTTAATTTCATATAATCTAAAGAAATAGTACATAGTATTGAAAAGAGAGTGATGAAAAGATGCAATCACCAGCTCCACAAAAAAGTTTTTAAAAAAAATTATTTGATATAAATAGTTGTTTATGGACTAGTTAATGGATAAAATGTTTTATTTAGATTGATTTTTAAAATTATTTTTATATATTTAATCATTTAAATATATTTAAAAATACTATTTCATTTTGATCATTATAATAAGATTATAATTATTATTTTAAATATACAACTTCAATTTACAAAATTCGATGATAAAAATGAGAGGAATTTAAAGAATTAAGAATTCTTTTCAAATGAAAACTAGATCACTAAAGAGAATTCAAACACTATTTCATGTATATTTTAAGCTCATAGGATAAGAGATGTGGTACTGCTCTTTATACTAGTGCTCAAATGTCTTTAAGACACTTTGTTCTCACCTCTTATTAATAGATATGAATTCTAAAGATGAGTGATTTGTATAGAGAAAAATAAGGTTAGCGTAGCTTATACATAGAGTTAACTAGATAGATTTGATTTAATTTGAAGTGACACTCAGCCAAGAACACTTTATCTTTTAGGGTGATTAACTATGTTAGTTCAAAACACTACACCATTTTGGTATAAATTGGAAATATAATTAGGCCTAGAAGTTAACCCTTTAGGATGAAACTTATTTGGTTTCAACATGTAGAGTTTTCTTCCATCCTGTAAGAATGTTGGAATGGAAAATTTAAAGAGTGTTATAGACATTGTAAAATGTAGAAGTTGTTAAAGACCAGGCAAAAATTTAGTATATAATTTTATTAGTTGATATTTTAAAGGAAGAGAAGGCAAAATGACCAAATTTCCTTATTTTTCCTTCCCTACAACAAAGGAACTGCCCAATGCTAGATATATTTCTCTTTTTTGAATATTCTGTGTATATCCCTATAAATTCTTTGCAAACAAATCCTACACTAATTCCCTCTTGAACTAAAAATATAAGAATCAAGAAAACTTGTGTCTTCCTTTGGCATACTATTTTCCCTTACCCTTTTGATTCAATCATGTATTCTATTCATTCTATTGGTCGGTATCATTCTTCTAGAATGACTCTTTTCTCAAAACTCTATCCTTTAAGACCATCATCTTATCCTAAAGAGATTGGGCATTGATATGGCATGCCTCCTCCCTTATATGGATTTTTTTAATACCATTTAATATGCCATTTTCTGAAACCTCAACAATATCCTTATTTAATTCTTTCCTCAATAGCACCAAATCCTTAAATGGAAGATCTACACCCATGTTAGCCAATTTTTAGCTACATGGTTAGCCTTACTATATACATGAGATAAAGAATAATATTCCAATCCTTGAAGAAACATTTTGATTATAATCAAATATTTTTTCAACTTCCAATTTTGAATAGCATCATTAATGATAACATTTATACAAATAATAGAATCCCCCTCAATATCTACCTCCATGTGTAAATTTGACTTACTTTCTTTTTTCATTGAATTATGGATGCACAAGGATGAATATACACATCATTTCATAGAAATATAACCAAAGTTTTTACTTTTTTATTATAATTTTATCCATTACTTAACCAACTAATAAGTACATGTAGATTGAAATGCAAATGGATCCAATGGTGGATATAGAATATGTAATTGTTATTAGTGAAGAAAAATCCATTGTTGGCACAATCATTTGTCAAAAAGCTTGTACACTTGATGACATGTGAGTAATTTTTGGATGATGAACTCATTTAATATCCTATCAATTTTATTAGTGGTCTCGGGAGTCATTTAAATATAAATAAATTACATTTTAAAGGAAAGCTACAAAAAGACTTATAGGCATTACGAGGAAACATGACATAGTGGATATTGAAGCACTAGAGTAAGATATAGTCAAAAGTTTGCCAAACCATCAAAATAATAGAGAGATCATATAGGAATGCATGCATAAACAATCAAGAGTTAAAGATGGTTCAGAGTTAGTAGATAAATCATATTTGTTGATCCGAATGTATTGGCATCTTGGAGAAAAAAATTAATAGTTTAATAACAGAATTTGTCAAGAAGAAACTTACTCTCAAAGTATATTTAAAAATGAGAGAACCTAAAATAAAGATTAGTTGTGAAAGGTTTGGCATTGATTATGGAACATGAGAAGTATCCATGGTAGCATTAATAGTTTGTAGAAAACAATGTCTCATCAACATCAAAGTTTAATGGAGAAAAATGGTGAAAATCATTCAAGTAGAATAGAAAAGAAAACAATAGTGGCTAGAGATCAATTTGAGATTGATCAAACAATTAAACATCTAGAAAATTTCAAAAAGGAAAACGATCCCATTTTGTTCAAGGTGGTGGAGTCAAAACTTGCATGCTATAAGGATAAGAAAAATGTAAGAGTGGAATGTACACAATGCAATAAATAGTTTTGTTTGGTGCCAAATTTTTTTAATACTATTAGTTCTCTAAATGAACACATGAAATGAAAGAAGCGCACTATGGCTACAAATGAGGATTGACATGGTATAATTGTTTTAATTAGTGCCATAGTTGGAAGACCCAATAAGACTACCAATAGTAAGTCCCAACAAAGTTTGAGTAGGTTCTTGGCCCCATCATCACCATTTATATTACATAGGGGTTAAATACAAGTGAAAATCCTTCTACTTCAAGTGTATTAACAAAAAATGTTTAAATTTATTTTGAATATGATGTGTTGGAATTTGTACATTATTTATTTTATCATCTTATTAAAGGTCATTCATCGCCATTGATGCTTCTCTTTTAGGGGTATTGGTGTTATCATAATGATATAAATGGAGAGAGATTAGACACAAAGGTCCATAGAGAAGCATACCAGGATAATGCTATGTTATGATTTAGTCAAGTGGGATAGGGCCCAAACCCAACAAGAAAAAATAACATCAAGTCTAATAGATAGTTCGAAAGGAATTTACAAGATGTGAATTCAACTAGAGACCATAACAAAAAATAGCTAAAAAAATAACAAGAAACATGACCAGTCATAAGAACCTAAAGAGGGGGAAGATTAACCCCTTTCCTATCTTCATTAAGCTCCTTGAACTTATCTAGAAAAGAAGTCCTCTTGGGAGGATGCACATCAACATCAAAAGAGGTCTCTTCATTGCTAGTGATAGCTACCTGTAATTTTCTCTCTATCTTTCTATGCTTGGGGTCCTCTTTCCCTCCAAATCAACCTGTAGAGTGTAAAAAGAGTGGGAGGTCTTCTCCATCATTTGTTTGGAAAACACAACCAAATCCTATTATTTTTTAAAAGTTGTGACTGATTAAATTTCACATTTGCTAGAGCATTGATCATCTCATGTTTTTATTCTTCCAAGAGAATAATACTTTTGATTTCATGAATGTGATCTTCCATGATCTCCCAATTGCCTAGTTTCTACAGAAGATCCTTAGCCACCCCCCAAACACTATCATCCCCCTTACTCTGGGTCCAATATCCCACTATCGTTTCAACCTTTGCAATAGATTAAAGCCTATTGATCTTTCTTTTAGCAATGTCTAATTGGGAAATAAGCCATTTGGTAATGGAATTTTGTCTACTATAAAGTATGGATAGTTCATCAACCTTTTTCCCATTCCAACCCAAATCTAAATTCTCGATAGAATGGGAGGCCTTTCTAAGAGGGGAAATATTATGAGGGATCTTGGGATTACCAGGGTACCCCTAAGGGACATATACAAGAGAATAAGGGTTGTGGGATCGAGAGGGGGATTTAACAATAGTATGCTTTGAACTCTTTTCTAACTTAGTGGACCACGGGGAAGAGGAATCCTTAGAACACCACCATTATTCTTTCCTCATTCTTCTCTATAAAAATGGCCTTATACTTATATTTTCTATGGGAGTTAAGCCTAGTGGAACTAGCGGATAGGGATATTTTAATAGATGGATGAATAAGACTATTATTGGGATTATTAAGATCCACAATCAAAAAAGGGTTAAGGTTGGATTGAGGGGTGAGGGCCAAGTGGAAATCAGAAAGATAGAGAATAAGCAATCAGTGTATGGGAGGAACCCCATTTATTTTTGTTATCAACATTGATTGAGAAAGGGACGACGACATCCAAAACATGATTCAATTTAATGCCATGAAGGAAATGATTAAGAATAGGGAAAATGTGAGAATGAAACCTCTTCAACCTTCCCTTGAGAGTGATGAAATTTATTAGCACCATCGCAACATCCTTTTAATTTCCAAGAATACCCTCTCTGTTATGCTCATTCTACAACTGATGAATACTTTCACCTAAACAAGAAACATTTTAATGTATTGCTTGTAGCAGGCATCAGAGTTTCTGGGTATGGATTTTCATTCAAAAACCAAGCTTATAGCCATTGTTATAGTATCTATAAAAACCACAAATGAAACCCCTCCAATAATCACCTTCTCATTGTTCCATGACTCAACAAATTTCTTGGATAATTCCTGCTTGAAGCTTTTCATGCCCTCCACATAATGGTTGACATGCCTTGCCTATAAAATAGGTTAGAGGATACAATATTTTTTAAATTCCTCATAGGTATTAGGTTCATCTTTATTTAGGTCACCTCCCAAAGAAGCATTGGAAACAACATAGTTAATAACAATGGTGGTAGAGAAATAAATAAAGGTAAAGAGAAAAACCAATAAATTTAACTCAAATATCATATTCCAATACAAATGATTAACAAATCCCATCATTAATAATTTGGGGAAAGGTACTATTATTTTCCAGACTAGAAATATCCTTATCAATCTCCACATGAACTTCTTAAGGTAAATCTTGGGTGGAGAACCAGATTTTGATAGATTTTGTTAATCTACCCATCGCTACTAGCTTATCAGCTACCCCATTACCTTCCCGAAAAGTGTGCTAGACTATATGAAGTTATCCATTATATCCAAAAATCCTTTATTTTTCATTATGACATCCCCAGTTTCCTATCTTGGGGTACTTGCACCCAAAAACATCATAATTATATTGAGGGTGTGACCCTCAATGATAATTTTTTGTAACCATGTGAAACTACAAGATCAATGCCATGGTAACTAGACATGACCTCCTCCATGTAGGTTATTTGAGATCCCAAATTCATCATGAAGGATAAAAAGATTTTTTCCTGACATGTATCTAATGATGCCACCCCCTCTTGCCTGATCTAGGTTACCTAAAGATGAGTTGTCAATATTCCGCTTAGCCCATCCTATGTTTTTTTTTTGTGGGGGGGGGGGGGGGGGGGGAAGTAATATTATTTTTGATTCCCTAAGGAGGAGATTTATATTTACCAAGACATGAGGAAATGATCCAAATCCTATAAATGAAAAAGTCTATAAAGAGGAAGGGGTGACTTATGTCTAATATGAATCATATTATTTATATTCTCCTTGATGTTATTGATCGTTGAAAAGAAAAGAGATTCCCAACTAACTTCTTTATCTCTGAAAACACAGTTATTTCATTCCTTTCATAAATCCCAACCAACATAGAGAAGATAATTCCACCATAATTCCTAGAAGTAAAAGGATGAGAGGTGGGAGGGGTCCAATTAGAGGAAACAATATGAGGCTCTAACGACTATACCCACTACCTATTGAACAAAGCCATTAATTTTTTTCTTACTTTCCAAGAGTAATAACAGGTAAATAAGACATGACCAATATACTCTGCATTATTTTCCAATGGGATTATCTATTGGCCAACTATATTCCTATGTTCTATATATTTTACAGTGCGAGGATTTTTCTATGAAAAACTATCCACTAGAAAAAATGGACTTTGGGTATCAATTTAGTTTTCCACACCTTAGACCAATTGAATTCTTTAGGCCATTGGGGAGACATCAAATTTTAATTGGACTTGACCGAATAGATCCCATCCACATTAAGACCCCAAATGAGCTTATCCTTCTTATTCAATCTATAGAATCTGAGAGAGTTAAGAAGTTGGATAGAGGACCCTCAAACCAAAGTGGGTCAATCTTCTAAGTAGGAGGATTAGAATAAATATCCAAGTAATCACACATCTTAACACAAATTCTACCAAAACTATATTATAATTAATGTTAGGAGGATGATGTTAGGTTACGAGGATAATGAATTTATTATTTCTAACACATATAAGCATATTCATTGAAAGATGGTTTCTAAGATAGGGATCCCATTTAAATCATTGGCATGCAAATTTTGAAAGATGATTTTATAATGCAATGACTTTAGGCTGCATTAATAGATCATCAATAAATATGTTCCATTAAGATACATGGGGCACATACATGGAGAGGGAGAAGGCAAGACAATTTAATTCAAATGAACTTAGAAAAGAAACTAGGGTTTCAAAAGCTAGCCAAAGATCAACAATGTGAGATTTGTGGTGGGAAAAGACAAAGTTTTTTATACTCTCTATTAGAATGAGATCCCTAAATGAGAAGTGGTTAATTTATAGAAAGGAAGAGTGTCTTTAGGTTTGCAAGGATGTGCGTGAGGAACATAATAAAGGAAAATTACAAGGTGAACATCTTGTTTGGGATTTTGTCAAGGATTTCTTTCACAACCTGATGCATCCAAAGGTAGGGAGAAGGTATAGTACATCCACTTAATTCCTTTATGAGATGGTAAAGTTATGGGGAGGTCCTAGGTTACATATCTTTATTATCTTGAATCTAGATGGTCATTCAATTTCTACAACTTTGAGACAAGTTAGAAAGTCATTTGCATACATTCCAAGGGACCCCAAATATATTTTTATGGTAGTAGGAAAAATGTATGCTTCCTATAAAATACAACATGGTATAGATGGATTAATTACTATGTACCTTGCTAAAGATGAAATTGATGTTAAATTTTTTATGTTAGGTCCGTAGAAAAAAGTGATATATTGGTGGGTTTTGTGGTAATAAAGAAGAACATCAATGTCAATCATATCTCTTGTTGACAGTTGGTGAGGAGTCGTAGGCTATCATATCATAATAGATTCTTTTAAGAATAATTTTATTGGGCAATATGCATGTCTTATAATTGCAAAAAATTATATGAAAATATTTATCATCTAGTTGTGGTTTCTCATCTAACATGCAATAAGTCCAATGCAAAATTTGTTTGTCAACAATGGAAAAAATAAATAAATTATATTATAGATCATTTACAAACCTTGTGCTCATTCGAGCAACAACATGAGACTTACAAGCTCATTCAATCAACAAACTAAGACACATACAAGCTCCTTATGAGAAACCGTGCACTAGAAACAACAATTGGAAGACCAAGGGGCACAACTTAGAATCCACCTTTTTACAATGAGACAAATACAACAATGGAAGACTAAGAGTCACAACTTATAATTCCACAAATATTTCCCTCTTGGGATTTGAACCAAGGTCTCCACAATGAGAACTCATTGCTTCAACCAACTAAGCTAAATCCCTTGGACAACAATATAAATTTTTATGAAAGAGATGTATGTGGAAAATAATTTGGTACCTATTGTTGATGATTCTTTAGAGATAGAGATAGTAGAAAATGACAAATCATGGTAAATATTTTGGGCATAATTAAATATTTTTTGGAAGGATTTGGTTTGAATAGAGCTGGTATATTTTTCAAATACTAAATATTAAATGTGAGAATGTTCTTCCTTGTTATTTGGTGAAACAGCTTATAACTTTGTTGTTGGTAAATCTTAGACTACTTGAAAGAAGAGAAAAAATGTGAGTATTTTTGGGTGAGATACTCAATGCATGACAAATTTTTTCTTTCATTATCTTTCTAATTTAGAAATAATAAAAAATTATTATTGACACTAGCATACCTATATTTGACAAAAATCTAGGTAAAGGACACACAAAGATATCTTAAAAAAGTCTAAATTAATCATTTTAAAAAATAGTTAATTTATTCAAAAATATAAAAAGATGATATCCATTTTCTCTTAAATATTCACCAATTTTTCACATAATGTCAAACATAAAATTCTTCTTGAAATTCTGTGAGTTCATTCTTCATGAGAGTTCATTCTTCATGAGATCTCACCAATTTTTGACATGAAAACAAGTAACCTGAAATAAAAATAAAAATAATTAACATCGGTTTCCCCCCAGGCCAAGCACAACCCCAAAGACAAAAAAGAACCCCTAACCAAAATAAAGAACTATGATGTTCTAGACTATGTTTTTCTTCAAGAACACACCATTTTTGCAAGACATTCTTCATTATGAGTGGAATATTATGTCTCTATTTTCCCTTTCTACGAGGGCATACTTTATTGTATGTATATGATGTATGTACACCTCCATGCATATTGATTTGTTTGTTTGTTTTCTCTCTTTTGAAAAGGAGTTCTCTCTTATGTGGTTTTCACTTTTCTCTACTCGTGAGATATTGCATTTGCATTGTACATGGGTACCTAGCATGGCCTAAAGTAGTCACTATGCATATTGCATTATCATAGTATTGCATCTTTGCATAATGTGCGCATTCCCCAAGTTGTACTCAAGACTAGTTGTTGGTGTAATTAAAATTTTGTACCTAGTGATAACCTCAACTAGGTCCTAATTACAAATATCACTTAAGTTTACTTAATGATTAAGTGTAACTTTCCATGATAATATTCTTAATACTATAAAATTTCAAAACTTAACTAATTTTGTTGCTATATAATTCAAATAAAAGCTTCCTTAAATATAAGTCGAATCCTTTTAATTATTTTTATGATTTGAAAATACAAAATATTATTTATCAACACCGATGATATTCTTAAATGCTTTTATTTAGATTAAAATAATTTTTAAAATTACATGACACCCAAAATGCTGAAAAATGATTTTAACATTTGTCTTCAAATATTATAAGATTTAATTTAAATATTTTGACACCTGAATAAGTTAGAATAAATAGAATGCATAATTGTAAGAAACTCTATTCAATCACATGACATATATTATTTAATGGCTTGGTATAAAAACGTATGAATTGTTTAATGTGCCTCAACACGTCGAAAATTATAAATAACGACCAATTTATAAAGAAATGCACACCAATTTAATAACATGTGGATTGATCCCAACACAGCGGAAACAATTTTAAATATTTTGATTATTTACAATTGAAAAGTATTAAAAATCTATATTATATAATAATGATAATGAATCTGTTTTCTGGTCAGCCAATTGGATATTGTTTGGGATTTTGACGGGGATCGAAAACCTTCTTTCACAAGTAATTATATTTTTTAAAAATGGTAGCTGTCACACTTAAAAATTGCTCTAAAAGACAATGATGATTTTGTGTTGATAAGACAACTCATTAGTTCGATGTGGATAAATTTTAGAATACTCACGTTGATAATTATAGATGCCTCATCTTCTATATATATATATATAGTATTCTTTCGTTGTTGGAAATGAAATTTTTCTTTCTAAATTCTAGCTGTTGGATTTTTCTTTTAAGGAGGGTTTGTGTTTTTATAAAACTAATTGTCTAATGGTCTAGTTAGTCAACCCATCTCACCGTTTGTTGAATATTTAATGTGATGAAAGACAATCAAGTGAATTTCGTTAATAGTTTTACATATTTCCTTAGACTCTTTTATTAATAGTTTTACATATTTCTTTAGTTTCTTTTTATTTGCAAATAGTTATAGACAAACTGTTTTAATTTTACAAGAAAAAGTAATGTATATCAATCTTAATTATTAAAAAGTGTAATTTTAGAAGAAAAAGATGGTGTGAAATAATAAGAGATGTCATATATATAAAGCATACATTGTACTTGTTTCATTGATGGTATTAATGTATAGTATGATAGGGACAGTGATGGGAAAACAAGCTCTTTTGGTTAGACAAAGATAAAAAAATATATTTGATTATCCAAGATCATCTACAAGAGGTAAAACTCATGACAATAGATATTTTACAAAAGCCATAGATGTAACATTATGTTAAAAATCTTCTAATGGTAAACATCTCTCTCTCTCTCTCTCTCTCACACACACACACACACACACACACACACACATGCACACACACGATGTATTTCTTAATGGTCATCAAATAGGTCTTCCACAATATGGTGACAAGTTTCATTCATAAATGGTCAACTTCACATGTGGATGTGCGGGTAATAAATGATGGCTAATAATTGCCAATTATGCCCCATTATCAAGTGGTGGTAAGTTTTGAGCTTGTATGATGCTAGTTGGATGGTTGGGATATGTGGCATTCAGTGTTGCCTCATTTTTTATGAATGGAATTCAAATGGTTGTGCTAAGTGGATGCATGTGGATCATGTATAGTATTCTGAAAATATAGAAATATAGTGTATGATTTTGGTAATCCTATTGTTGAAGTTGATATGTAATCTCATCAATTTGTGTGACATAATTAAAAAGTGCATGTGCAACTATCTTATGCAAAGTTATGTAAGTTTATTATGATCAATGCTTGCATCATGGATGTGTAAGTAATAGTGTGATAAAACAATAGTTTCTCTTATTTTTTGACCTAAGTTGATAGCTTAAATTAGCATTTTAAAGTATGTTTTACTTTTTGTCACTGTGTGTAAAAGCACAAACATGTGTCACACTTTTATAAGGGAAAAGACTAACAAAATCAAAACTATTTAACTTTAACAACATAAAAGTGACATTTTTGTTTGGAATTTGAAAATGAAGTAAATTAATGAAATTTGTAGAAATGTATGAAGTTTAAGATTATTATTTTTAATAATTTTTTTGAATAAGAATTGATATGTTTTATTAATTTTTAAAGACAATTTTTCAATTGCTGAAAATTCATGAAAATCAGAGGTCTAGTTCCCACCAAAAAACTTTATGTAAGTAATTTTTTTCCCCTCTAATCTCAAAACTTGTCATAGATGACATATATAGCTAGTGCATGAAAAAATAAAAAAATGGTTTTTAACCTATATTTTTCCTTTTATAACAATTCAAATTCCAACTCACCTGAAATTGATAGTTTTCATTTGCCACCATATTTTTCATAACAAATTTATCCCAATAAAAAAAAATTTATACATTTTCGAAGAGAACTCTCTCTTATAGTGAACCATATCGTTTTAAAGATTTTCTGATATGATTTATTATTTTTTCTTTCTCCGAATCAACATCTTTTCGACTGTTAAAATACCTACTTGTAGTATTTTTCAATTACAATATACTATGTCTAATTAAAATATTATAAAATCTATATGAGAATATTCTTGACTCTGAGCTCTACAAAAGAGTATTTTTATATTTTTAGAATGCTATCATTAAAAAGAGTAGGAGAAAACATCTATTTTCTGAAATAATTTTATTTCTTTGTTAATTGGACCCAAATTGGTATAAAAAATGCATTTAATAGACATTTCTAATTGGATAAGTTGAAGCACTTATCTAACTTAAAGCTAGAATGAATCTATCTAGAATATATGTTTGACCGAAATTAATTTTTAGTTAGAAATACTCAAATTCAGCTGTGCTGATAAGTTATCCCGAAACGTGACACAACTTTCTGATTTTAAAATGCAAATTCAGTTGTCTTGATAAGTTAGACGTAGATCATTTTAATGATTTGTTTATTTTTTAATCCACCTTTTCATAAAAAAGAGATAAAATTATGTGATTTTCATTCTACTTGATTAAAAAGTCTCAAATCAAATCATATCAAACATCTTTTAATGTCATTATTATTCTCTTTTTTTTTTAATATAGAAATTTGATGAGAATATTATGATCATTGACTATAGAAAGCCAAGAATGACAAGGTACAAGTTTCTCAAGAGAATTAAGGCAAGTTTTTTATAACTTCTAGGTTTATTTTTTAATTATAAAAATAAAATTTGAGATATATAATGTTTGAATAGTAGGAATCATTGAAGTTGAAAGGCATTCGAATGACTATCATGTAATTTAATAAGGTGTCTTCTCAAATAAGTAGGTAATTACAACATAAGATCATTCCTTATATATATATATATATATATATATATATATATATATATATATATATATATATATATAACACATAACCATGTACAACTACAAATATATGGTAGATCAAAAGTATCATGAGTAAACATGTACACCTATAAAATATATATCCTTACATCCTCATATTCCTTATATAGTAGAGAAAACAACAGTATTTAATGTTTTTCTACCCATGTTATAAAATATTGAGCCAAGTTTGTTAAATGCATTAGACTACATTCTCTCAATTATTATATATATGACATCCCAATTTTAATGGAGAATAATTTTGAAATTTGTCTTCTTTGTTTTCCAGTTTAATCTAAAAAATGTAAGGGTTGATCACTATCCACAACTTATATACTTAACAATGAGAATGATGTAAACAAATATCAAAAATACATTCAGTGATAAATTTAGTCAAGACGAAATCAAGCATAGAGAGTTGGGAAGAATTACATGAGTCAAATCTAAAATTCATAAAGAAAATTTATCCATAAAGATAAGTGCAAAACATTATGGGTTAACCAAAAAATTAAGAGAAAAATATGTCCTAAATTAGACATAAAGTAATTATAATAATAGATCGTAAAATAATCTATGTAATTAGATCCAAAAAATATTTATGAGCTAGCACAAAATAAAATGAAATTGTCAAATATATGACAATAGAAATTGAGATGAATTCTAAAGCTTAACTTAGATTGAATGTGACCCTAGCGTAGAATATTGTTACACTACAAGCTAGAGAATTCAAAATTGATTTTGAATCTCAATTGATTATCAAAAGCTCAAATAGTCCTTGGGCACATGCATCACATCATCATTCCCACTATAGGAGGTGTCCTTTGGTTATAAAAAATATTTGCATGGATGTATATTTTTATTTAACAAAGTATGTCATCAAATAACATTACTTGTATTGTATGAATATTCTTTGAGGATAGTAAGATCATAAGATTGATTTGATAATATCTTTAGATAGATGAAAAGGGGTTAATAGATGTCAGCTGGTTTATACCCTTGATGCAAGTTTAGCTTGATGCTAATCAAGTTCAATGGAAATATTATTGATAATTCATTTAGATAGTGGTCTTTAAAAAACACAAATATGAGTTAGAATGCTGGATGAGATTGTTGAGATTAGTTTAATGTATACTGTAATTGAGGTCAATTGATTCTTCTTAATTGACAATGTTCTTTTCTGGTTATAAAAATGGTGTAGACAAATGTCCGAAAAATATAAAGATAGACATATAATTGAATCTTACAACATTGACATTAAAAAATAAGAGACACACTTTTAAGACTATAAAGTTAAAAATATTTAATTTAAATTTTAGAAATAAAAGGATCACACATAAATTTGTAATGTAATCTATTTAACTTAGAAAATTATAAAAATGAAATAATTCATATTTAAAATAGAAAAAATATATTACAATACGAATTAAAAATTTAATTTAACGGATAAATTAACACAAACATATTAAATGCTCGAGTCATGTATTAACAAACACCATAGGAACAACATAAAAGAGAGAAATGAAAAACTATGTATTCTTCCTAAGAAGGAAAGACTTTTTCTTCAAATATCTTCCCCAAAAGTCATAGGGGTTTAAACTGTTCTATGCTCAAACAACTACAAAATGCTTTGCATTTGCATTATATATGTGTGTCATTGCCCAGTCGTTTCCAGAGACAATTGGCATTCTTGAATGGTCTCATTGTTCACAGGTCTTCTGTACATTTTCATGAGTTGCTTTACGTCCGACAGCTGAACAGGCTTCAATATGAAGTCTTCTGCGCCTTCATCCACACACCTGTTCATTCACAAAATGAATTATTTGTAACAAACATTTCAACACCCAATCAATTATTTTTGTTTTGATCAAGTATAGTTTAATTATGGTGTAATTACCTGTTCATCCGAGAAGGCACATTCTCAGACGACATGATAACCACTGGAATCTCCTTCAGCTTCGATGATTCCTGCTATTCAAAATCATATATCTCAGAATATTTCATTTTTATGATTTGAAACAGACCTTAATCTGAAACACGGGCCAGAAAAAAATCACCTTAATTTTCCTGAGCAACTCGTAGCCAGTCATTCCTGGCATACTGTAGTCGGTGATTATCATGTCCACCTTCGATTTCTGTAATAAAAAGAAGAGAAGAAAAAAGAGATTACAAGATGTTTTATGTGATTTGATTTCGGTTTTCTTAATCAAGTAGGATATCAAACGTATGATTTTCTCTGATTTCATAGGTTAAAAAGTAACCACAAAATTTCAGTTTCTTACGTTGATTTGAACAGTATTGTTGCTCTCATTTCCTAATCCCAGGAATTCCAGAGCTCTTCTTCCACTATCAACCACGGTCACTGCAATAACACGTTTCGATGCAAATTTTATAACAAAACATATTGAAAACTAAATTTTCTTCGTCTGATTAATTTTATAAATATCCAAATTAATTTTCACTTTTCAAATTTCAAAGGTCGAAAATACGAAAACATGTTCAAAATTAATAAATAAACTAATTTGGTATGAGAACAATATAAATTTGAAAATCCAAACCTTGGTAAGAAGAGATTTTGAGCAGCTTCTCAATAAGCTTTCGATCTGTGATACTGTCATCCACAGCAAGAACATGAGGCATTGATGTCTTGGGATCTTTGCTAATATTATAGGTATCTGAATTCATGCTCTTTTGCTCTGCTATAATGGACTGATCATCCCCCGAAATAGAATGACCCATTTAAATGAACAAAGACAGGATTGAGCTTCAGAACACACAAATCTGAAATTTTGGTCTTCAAATGTTCGCACTTGTGTTTTGATGGCTGCGAAGTTCGAATTACATTTATGGGGACGTGAGGAATGATATTTATAGGGAGGTGATGAATAAAGGAAAAATAAAGCATCCATATAAATTGTTAGTGAAAAACACGCTTCTCCCCATGAAAAGATCAAGAGAAGCATCTGATTAAAAGATTGAAAATCCGTCATCCTCGGTCGTGATCAAATCCTTCAAACGAATTTTTAGTTATGGCCAGAAAAAAGGATTCAATTTTGCTATTATAATATATTTTGCTATCACGAAGCAAACGCAAAATTTGTTGACCGCGAAAAAAATATTCAATTTGGATTGCTGACGTGGATATAACGTACAAAGCCATTTACCCCATTTTGATGAACCGAACAATTCATTTTATGTAGATCTATTAAGGTTTCTTTCCCAATATTGCAATTCATAATATTTAATTTCTTTTTATATCTTATTTAATTTTATATAATTTAATGAAAATAGTATAGTATTGAAAGAAAAAAAGAGAGATAAAAAGGTGCAATCACGAGCTCAACAAAACAGTTACTATTTAAAATTATTTGATATAAATAGTTATTTATGGTCTACTTAATGAATTTTATTTATTTATTTAGATTGATTTTTAAAATCATTTTTTGTATTAAATAATTCAAATATATAGTTAAAATGTTAAATTATCTTGATTGTTGCACTTTGGGAAATGTTATAATTAATATTAGGGATTATTTTGTGGTGTATTGGTCAAGTGGTTACACTATTAATCTGCAACCAAGGTTCAAATTCATGCTTGGTCCAGAATGATGTTAATGCCAATTTGGGCCCACCTTGGTGGATGTGCAAGATGTTGAAAGGAGTGGTAAGGAGACAAGTGTCAGGAGGAGGGCTTTTCCGTTGTAATCAAGGAGTTGTTAATGCCTTAGTGTGTTCTCGAGAATGAGGCCCCACATTGTGATCCCATTGGTACAAAGCTCCAATCAAAAGTGATTATCACAATAAAAATGTTATAATTATTATTTTAAATATATGATTTCAATTTAGAAATTTAGATAATTAAAAAGAAAAGAGGAACTTAAAAATTTAAGAACTCTTTGAGTCAAATGAAAACTAGATTATTAGAGAGAATTTGAACACTATTTTAGGTATATTTTAAACTTATAAGATAAGAGATGTGGTAATGATCTTTCTACTAGGACTCAAATACCTTTAAGGTTTTTGCTCTCACCTATTATTAATAATTATGAATTCTAAAGATGGGTGACTTATATAGAGAAAAATGAGGTTAGCATGCTCTTAAACATATAGTCACCTAGAGATACATTTTGTTTAAATTGAAGTAGCACCCAGCCAAAAACATTATCTTTTATGGTGATTCACTATGCTAGTTCAAAGCAATAGACAATTTTATCCCCGACAATTGTGCCTTGGGCGTAAACCAATTGTTGGAGTCAATTTATTAATCATTTGGGCTTCTGGGAATTGTTATTGACTTTAGTGATTTATTATTTATTCAAATTATTTATCTGACAAAATTAGCTTTTTTAGATAGGTTGTTTATTTTTTTGAAAGTGAATTTAATATTCACTTTTATTTTTCTCAAGTTTTGTGAATTTTCTCTACCCTCTTGTGGAGAAATTCAATTTACTTAAATAGTGGGAGTGATTTAGGCATCTAATTTTTGTGGGCACTGACTCGTTGGAATTATGGCATATCATTATGGAAATTTTTTTGCATGCACACACCAAGCATTGATTTATATTTCCTCATTTCAAATTGTTTCCTAGTTTATGAGTTAGAGCCTCTTGTTTTTAATCTAGTTCTCTATCTTATCACTTGTTTATTGTTTGAAATGATATAGTGGGATATATATCTATTTTTTCCCCATGTTTCTTGCTATATTTGATGCTAGATTAGATTTGTCTGTATTTGGGATTTTGAAAATGTAAAATTATCATCGTTAGGCTATTTGTTTTCTTCCATAATGTCAAAGTTGAAATTTTATTACATTTTTAGGTTAGTGGTACAATAAGAACCAATGAGTTTTAATTTTATCACAAGTTTTTGAGTTTAATTTTTGGGCATTATTAGGTGTACCTTATTTTGCATGATCTCTAGATGCATCTGCAGTCATTTTTGACACGTTTAAATGATTGGATTGGTAGTATCCCATGATTGTGATATGATCATGTGATTGGAATGAATAGAGGACATTCTAAGAAATAGTTATCACAATTCAAACTCACCCTTTTATTAAAAATTTGATGATTTTCACATCTTGTCAATTATTGTCAGAATTTGTGGTCTTTGTGTATTTGGGGTCTTGTGAGCCATCCTTGTGTTCTAGTAAATTTTTTGAGATCATGGATTCTATTCGAATCGATGCTATTAGCAGAGTGGCCAATCAAGCAACTTATTATGTTTACCTTATGTCTATGTGATCACTCAATTTTACGCCTTGAGTGTTTGGGGGTTGAGTTATCCTCTTGTTATTGCTTTGGTTTCTTGGATTTTCTTTCATTTGTGTTAAATGGGTGAATATTGGTGTTAATACTGTATTCCTAGCTTTGTGAATTGTGCCTACTTTGATAGGATCTTGAGAGATTTTTACTCTTGGGTGAGCCTAATTGAGTGTTCCTTGGTTCATGAGTTAGCTAAACCCTATGTTACATGGCTTCCATTGATATAAATTTATTTCATTACATTTGGTTCATCATATGTGTGTGAGACCATGTGTTATGTGGATGTATTGTGTTGATACCACATCTAGGCATGTAGTTGAGTTATGCTCCTATGTTGCGGTCTGAGTTATATGTTCTCTTGGTGAGTCTAATTGAGCATAATTTATCTCCTTATTGAATGGCTTCCAAAATATTTTATGGATTTATGTTTTATTATATAGGCATTGCAATATTTGATCAGTTCTTGTCGAGTACTAGAATGGAGTGGCTCTCCACGGTGGGCTAGGGCATAAAGAGGTCCTAGGGTAAACCTTGGTGCAGTTTGTAATAAAATGATGATAAATAACTTCCCAAGTTAAAGTATAATAAATGGTAAACTAACATTGTACTGTAGCCGTCTGAGTGACATGCAGTTGGTATACATGGCCATTTGTGGACATTGAGATGACATAGCCATGACCATTTGTAGATGTTGAACTTTCACAATCGTGGCCATTTTCAAACATCGAGATAACATAGTTGAGCTTCTCTAATTAGAGAAGGATTTATTGAGACCACATGAGCCTCCATGTGTCATGTGATGAAACTCCATTCTTGAGTCTCGCCACCATGTCTTTTCTAGATCTAAACTTAGTGAGGTTTGTGGTGGACTATGATTGTGTTGCATTGGTATTTCATAATGGATACTTTTATGCATGGGGTGACCCCACAATAGTGGGTTACACTTTTTTAGACATGCACATTTTTGTTGAAATAACACATTTTTAATAAAAATATGATGATTTAAGCCTCTGGAGATTCTATTTGAAGGAATTAATTACAAATGGTTAGGTCAAAGCCTCTTAGATAAAAAAAAAATATTGATATAACATCTATACTCATCATTCATACCTACAATGGAGTCTCCTTCACACCTATTAAAATGCTGACAAAAAATCACTTTGACTTTATCTTTTGGCAGATCAAATGAATCCATTTGACAAACGTATCTATGTAGTAAGGTACAATTGAGAAAAATCTTTCCAATGATTATAATGTTAGTATATATTAAGTTTATTATGACTTTGTATTTTTAGTTTTACTAAAAATAGATATTTCACCGTATGTCTACCTCTATGTTTGATGCTTATGGAAAAATAGTAAATAAGAGAAAAAAATTCTAAAAAATATCTATGCCCTAGGTATTGAAGTTTTCTTTCTATCAAAAAAAATAAAAATGAAATTGGACAAATAAAATGTGCAATAATCATGATAATGTCATCAAACCAATTGCATTCCCTCCGTATGGATGTTGTAAAACTAAATTCGAAAGAAGCACATTGATATCTATTTTATAAAAAAAGTTATGCTCTATGAAAACAATGTAACTCTTTGAAAATGTTGTTTTCGGAAACATACCAGTTTTCGTGGGAAAAATAAAAAATCATTCAAATCAATTCAAAAAAAAAAAATAAAAAAAAATTTATAATCTAGACATAAAATACTAAAACACTCTAATTTATTTCATCTTCTAATTTCAAACGGTTTAACAACAATATGCATATGAATCTGAAAGTTTTTTTTAAAAATGTAGAGTCTAGTGTCCATTAAGGCAAAAAATTGTAACCAACTATTGTGGGTTCACCCCATGTTGACTATTCTTTGTGTTATTGATTATCTTCATATATATGAATTGATTGGTGTGAGTGTATACCTACATTCCCTTGCGTGTTTGATTCCCTTGTTGGGCTATGTGACTACATCCACGAGCACAATAGGGTGGGCATGAGGGTTCCACATGGTCGGGTGGTGCAACCAACCACTATTGGGGACTGATGTATAGGTGATGGAATTTATCAAGAGACTCAATGTGTGATAAATCAATCTTCCTTTCTTTCCCTCTCTTTATAGTTTTATATACCCATATTGTAATTTTTAGTATAGCATATTTTTTATATGATATTTAGTGACACAATGAAGTGTAATTGACCTTGTTTTAGTGTACATGATACTCTTCGATGTGGAGATAGCATTTATTATGCCATACATTGGTGTTGACATGATAAATTATGTAAATTTTACCTTTCTTGGTAGAATTTTGCATTCATCTAATGGGCATGCACATATGTTATTGTTTTTGTGCATACGTTAAATTATTTTGTGCATGTGGTCATTTTTCCTATGCATTTGTACTCATAAACTATACTATTTTTGTGCATTTTTTATATTGTGTTTAGTTACTTAGGGTCTTTGTAGAGATGAGTGTTATTTTTGGTTTCCCTATATTCTCATGAGTATTTTCACGTGTTTAATTTCTTTTCTTTTATAGAGTTTTCTCTAGATTAACTCATATTTCATTTGGTGTTTAAAATGAGCCTTGTATTTTATGAGCTAAGGATGGACTTAGGCTCCTCTTTGGTCGACCATGGATGATTATCTAGTCTCATCTTGTGGAGTTTGTGGACATTTTTTGGGCTCTTACATGGTGTATTAAGAACATGAATGTTTGTTCTTGTTCATGTTTGGTGTTGATGTAGAACTCTTGGAAGTTTTTTTTAAGTCTTCCACTTGTACACAATCATGTGATGATTGTGGTTTTGTTTCTATCTTTTCTTATGCAATGATGTGAAGTTTATGCAGAATTTCCACTAATGATTATGTAATTGGAAGAAAAAAATTTAGTAGTGCATATTTAAGGTTTTATATTTAGAGGGTTCCTTAGTGGGGCATTAAACTTTCACTTTTTCTTGGTTATTTGAACCTTTTGGAAATTTGAAAGAAATAACTTTTAGATACATAAATTTTTTGTAGTCCATAGTAATGAGTCTTAGTAGTTTTTGGATTTAATTGTGCAAACACTTTTATCCATCAATATTTTGGATTATGCTCCATGATCCATCATTAAAATGAGAAATAAAAGGATGTCAAGAGATTTGATTATTTGACCTAAGTGATTTCGAATTACAAACCCTACAATATAATTTTGAGGGTTTCCATGAGGGATGTACGATAAAAGTTTATTATAAATTTGTGCTCTTTAAGTTACTTATTAATGAAATGAAGAATTAAGGATGTTATTATGATTTACCTATAAATTTGTATGTTTTATATTCATAAATATATAATCCTTATCCTTCCCAAATGCAGATGACAATAATTATAGATAACTATTAACTATTTAATATTAAGTTTTGAATTTGAACAATCATGGTGTTGTATACATAGTAACCATTTCATTTATATTTTAACAAATGTTACATACTAAAATTCTAACATGCTTCTTTCAAAATGGAGCTTATCATAAGGGTATGTGTGGGATCACATATGCTAAAAAGCGGCGATGTGAAACAAAAGTCTCATTTTCACTCATCCAAAAATGCACTAAAAAGCGTGTTGACTTTTTAGTGGGCCTAGTTTTCAGTACACATGGCCAAATATAGTTATGATGCACAAGCCTAATTAGGTATTCAATAACAAACTGAATACCCAATATTTTCCAATAAATAAATAAAATTTGCGGCTAACATTTATCATTTTACATTGTAAAAATGGTGGGTTTGTATCATGTATGCGATTTGTGATCGGGTATACGATCATCTTCTTGCCAATTTCAAGGAAAAATCATCAAAGTATGTATATATTTTGATGTTTTGTTATTTTTTTTATGTTTTATAATGAAATCATTTGTTTTTTTGCTAAAAAGTATGGTTTTGTTTAAATTTGTTAATCATTTTTAAATTTTGATTGTAATTGAAAATTTATTTTTAATGTAACCATGCATGGAATCAAACCAACCACAATCCCCCCTACACATAATGAACCCAAAAACAATCCATAACCACCACAAATGAGTCCACCAATGCATAAAAACATTCTGCCACTGCCTGTTGACGAACAAGTTCTCAACCCTTGACCTTTAGAGGAGCCCATAAGTGAAAATTTAACCCAACTAAGGACTTCCAAAACAAATAGGCCAATATCCCCACATTGTGCCCCATTTTTTCCACCTTGAAATCCATTATTAAAAATATGGAGAAACTTATAGAGAAACATAGTGCTGCATTGCTTTGGTACGATGCCATGCACACCGAGTTTGATGATGGGCTTGACTATGATGCGGTTATGGGCATAAATATAACTAAGCTTGATATATGTAACACTCTTGTGAATCCAAAAATGGGACTAAAAGTGGACCCTAAAAAGCCCAAGTTGTCAATTAAAAGGTGCACAAATGATGCAATGTGTGACCACTTTTGGGACTCGTTGGGTGTATTTTAGGTTTTTTGAGATTTTGCTTCAAGTCCTTGTTCTATGTCTCTGCAAATGTTTTTTAACCAGTTTAGGGTTTAAGATTCCTCAAAATTAGTCATGTTTATGGTTGTACATCCTTTCCCTAGGTCTTTTTGCCCATGGTAGGGTTTTAATCCTTTGAAAATCCTAAGTGTGCCCTTGTTCTTATGTTTCTGTGTTACCCTTTCCGGCCACTTAAGATTTGTCTTTATGAACGTGGTCTTTCTTTGCCTTAGTGTTCGCTAAATCGTGCAATAATTTTACATGTCATTAAGACTTTCAACGAACTAGTGATTGTGTGTTTATCCTGGTTAAGTTTTCCTTTGGTCACTGATTCTCCCAGTCTAAGCCGTAGTTAGTGTTTCTTTCAGTGAATTGGTGATTATGTGGTTGCTTATTCTCTTGATCCCTGGTGGTTCACTCTTAACCTTCAATGAATGGGCATGGCGGTTATCTCTTATTCTTTGAATTGCGCGGTTAGGCTCTAAGTTTTCTGGTGACTCAGCGAGGACCGTTGATCATCTTTGAGATAAATGATGATGTCTTAATCTCACAATGAATGGGGCCTACAACAAGTTGTTTGGTGATTCAGTGACTGAGTCTTAATCTCATGTTCACTAAGTTTGGCGGCTCTGATAAGATATTTTGGCAGAAGATAATGTTTTCTTCATTCGTTGGATCTTGAGAAAAGTTGGCAAAGTTCCAAATCATCTAGCGATTTAGTGAATTAAGTGTTCACACATTCTCATGATCAGTTAGTAAAGCCCAAAGTCATTCAGCGATTCAGTGAACAAAGCAATAATAGAAGTGTGTTTCCTTCAATTGCTTGATCTCGGAATGATATAATTAATGTCTCAAAACTTTGGGAGACTCAACGAATACTGTGTTTGCTGAATCTTGTGATTATATGATAAAGGTTTAAAAGTTTTAGCAACTCAGCAAAAACCTTTGATTACTCCCAAGATCTATAGCTAGCGCTTAATCTCTGAATAAAACTCAAGTTAAGGAAAGCAATTCAGCAAATTGGCGAATAACTTTGGTCGCCCAATCTCGTAATAAACCAAGGGTTAAACATTTTATTAAGAGACTATGAGACTACCTTGTTTGCTAAGTCTCATGATAAATCATGAGTTAAGCAAGGCATTCTGAGATTGAGAGATGGAAGGGGTCGTTGAATCTCCAGATTTGACTGTGGTAAAGGTTTCAAGTGCATAGGTTTAAGAAAGGCAGTGTTCGCTAGATCTCTAGATGGTTGCTGGGTTAAGTTAATGATTGCAAGAATGGGTGAAGCCTTTGGTTGTTCATTCTCCAAATTAAACCATGGTTGATTTTCAAATTGCGAGAACTGGAGAATGTCTTCAGTTACTTATTCTCTGAATAGCGATGGAGTTGTAATGATTTTTAAAGCATAATTTGAGGACCGTTGATCATCTTTGGGATCAATGGTGGTCACCGAATCTCCAAAAGGAACCATGAGTTAGCAAATCATTTTGAGATCATGTGAATGGCTCTGTCACTGAATCTCCAAGCTTTACTTGAGGTTAGCATTTTATTTAGAGATCGCGAGAGTCTTTGTTCCCTGGATCTCTAAATCAAGTCAGGTTAAGAATTCATTAATGAAAGGTTATGTGTCATTGCCTATGTGGAAAAGTACATTGCCAAGCTAAAAAAAGGAGAAACGACATCTAATCAGATTTTAGCGAGGGTTTTTGTCAGTTAATGAGGGTTTTAAAGCTAAAAGTTGTAATCATTGTTTTTGTGCTTTATTCCCGAGTTTTAAATCAACCTGTCAACATCCACGCCATGGCTAGCTTTGATTTGAAGATTGGTAATATGAAGAATTAAATGCAGAAGTGATTGACAATGGATTTGTAACGATTTTGGCAACTACACGCATTCAATTCTCAATGATATATAGCCAGGACATCATTGTTTTCTATGTTTGAAGTTTTCTGAAGTGAATAGTGTTCTCCAGAGCAAAGGCAGAAAGTGTGAAGTGAGAATAATTTGTGGAGCTGAAGCATTCATATTCCATGATGAGTCAACCAGAGCTGAGTGTTGCATCATCGAGTGGAGCAACTAAAGAACAAAGTGGTGAAGATAAAGGGAAGCCCAACTATTCAGATGAGTTCCTCAAGCTGCTTCCTGGGTCCAACCAGAATAAGAAAGCTATTGATACGGCTTTTGAGGATCTCATAGACAAATGCAGAGACCCTATCACTCCTTCTGGTTCAAGTTACTCAATCTTCTCTTATTTTTACAATAATAGGCATAAGGCTATACCAATTTGTAACTCTTGGGCTTTGGGGATGGCTAAGTTAATTGTACCAGATGTCTTTCTTGATGTTGACCTAATCATAGAATTGGCTAGATTGTATGACCCTATTTCTAAAACCATCAGGTGTGAGGACCAGTCTGCTTTAGTTACCTTGGATAGGGGGTCATTTATGAAGGCTTTTGATTTCTTTGCCTCCTTTTCCACTGAAATTGATTTAAAGAAAGAGAGATAGAAGTATACAAGTAATATAGGAACATTGAAGAGTCAATTAGTTAGGCATATGCCTAAACAGAATAAATATATAGCTCCTCTCCCTCCAAGTATGAATGCCCCATACGAATTCAAATCCCTCAACTTCTATATGAATTTTTTATGTCATGGATTGTGTAGAGTTTTAGGGATGGATGGGGATGAAGAAAAAATGTCTGCTGATCTGTTGATGATAATCCTGGATATTCAGAATTCCCATGCTAACACTGACTATTATTACATCTAGTATGTAATTGACAGAATGCATGAGGGTCTAATATCTGTTAAAGAGAATAAGAGGCCAATTAAGTTCATGCATTATTCCCTCCTGATGCACTTGAATATTTCCATGTCAATAGTCTGGATGCAAGGGTGCTAAAGCTTAGGCTAAATTTTGAAGGCCATCCCAATCCTATGCAGTATTGGATGAGGGTGTGGAATTACACTTCCAATGAGTGTTATTTTTGTATTTTCTAGAATTTCTTTGTTCTTCCAATTCTGCGGGTGTTGGGGGAAAATGTGATGAGATTACAATCTAAGGTTTTGCAACTTTTGAGGCTAGTGCAGTATCAAAGTGGTTGGCAAGGAAACCACAATTGGGGTGATTTCTACCTAGGGGAGAATTTCATAGTTATCAGGGTTTATGGCTGCCCTCAACCACCTCATCTCCTTCCAAAATTTGTACCACCAAGGGTTTCCCTGTTAGAATTCATTTGGCAATTGATATGGACTGATAAAGAGCACCTAGAACCACATAGGAAGGGCACCTTCACACCAAGGTAGTTCAGGGTTGGTAGTTTCTTGATTGGGAAGATATCATTGGATCAATTAGTGGTTGGCTCAATCATTTAAAAATGATTTTTGGTACTTGCAAGTATGTTGATCCTGAGGATTTCATTAAGACTGCAAGGATGACATTGATCCCCAACATTGGGACAATTAGATAGCATGAGGGCTTGGATGAAGAAGATGTGGTAAGGGATATCTTGGATCAAGATGAAGCTCAAAGGAGATGGACAAAGTATTTTGATTTGCTAAAATTGGAGGCCCAACTCAAAGCGGCCACGATTACTTTTGGAGGGTTTTCCCCTTATCTCCCTTATCTAAAGAGGATGGAATGAATGATAGAAATGTATGGCACCCTGTCTAGTCAAATGGAAGGGTTTCTTGAGGAGAAGTTATATGTAATGAAGGATTAATCCAATTCTAAAAAATGAGTTTACTGATGATTCACAAAAGGGTGATAGTCCACCTCAAGTTGGGGACTCACCTATTATTGATTTGACTCAAGACCCACTAGAAATAGGGGATACCTTTTGAGCCACCATTGAAGAAATAGAAGCTAAGGTAGGTGAGCCCTCAAAGGATAAGAAATAGAGAAAGATAATTGATAGAGCCTCTACTCTGGTACTTGGTGATAGAGCTTACCATCATCAACTAAGAAAAGCCATCAGAGAGGGAAAGAAAATAGTGTCCAAAGAGGAAGAAGATTTTCCTCTACTAATGGAAAAGGATGAAAGAGAACTTTATCAAGAAAAGTTCCTTAGTGATGACCAGTGAAGAGTTCAGAAAATTCCTCATTTGGAGGAAACAAAGAGAAGTTACTAAGGCTTTTCCTGAAGGGATGGAACCAAGTGAGGAGACTATGAGGGCTCTCACATCTTATGACCCAAGCCTTGAGAAAATCACTATTGAAGAGGCCAGGGAGATGGTAAAATCAAGTGGAATGCTTTTGACTCCTGGATGGGACCTGAACTCTACTTTCATCATTGACCAAATAAGAAAACAACCAGAGGGTAGCCTGTCTTATGATGTGCATATAGGAGACATGCTAAGAGGAAGTGGCTATGACCCTAAGTCTCAGGCTGTTGCATTGTGGTCTCTTGCTCCTAGAACCCAAAAGCCATCTCTAGTAAGTATTGAAGATAAGATGGAGGGAGACAAGATTGTCTGGCCTATCCAGAATACTATTGATCTTGAGGTTTCCAAGGTAGTGACACACTTTGCCCACCTTAATGAAGAAAAAATAGCTCAGTTGTCTAATAGATATGCCAAGCTATTTGAGAAATCCATGAAAGTTGCCAAGGATAGGGATTTAAAATCGATTATGATCAAGAAAATGGAGGATGAATTACAGGATTTGAAGGATAAGCTTGAAGAAGCTTCAAAGGTAGTGCCTCCTCCACCTTTGCAAATTGAGGCCACTTCCCAGCCAGAGGCAAAAATTCTTGACAGACTAGTTGAAGATCTAGAAAAGGTAAGGCTTAAGGCATCCTTGAAGACCATGTCAGATGTTGTGCAACACAGACTTGACAAAATAAAAGAGAAAATGGACTCAGTCCATTAGTCTATTGTCCTGTTGCACAAGGAAAATGAGAAGGTGAATGAATCATTGGCTACTTTGGAGCCACTTTACAGTATCTGGTCTGGAAGAAGTATTTTGTTTGAGAAGCTTGAGGCCTTGCAGCCACATAAGCTTGATATCCCTGAGGTAGTCATAGAGGTGTATGAAAAGATAGGTTTGGTCAGTGCTATTTCAAAGTTCATTAAAGGCAAATCAAATCAGGTAAAGGCCAAGATGGCCATGTTTGATAAAGATTATAGTAGGTATCTGCCCATTGTATACAATGATGATTGGAGTATTATAAGTGTGGATGAATGGAAGTCAACCATGGGCCTAATAATAATTAGGAAAGAGGCTTTCCTCAGTGGTGATAGTTCTTTGGAATTACAAGGATGTAACAACATAATAGACAACTTGATAAAGTTGAAAATGATTGCTTAAGGTTTGTTGCAGATATTAAAAGCATCACTGATTCTAGGTGGGAATTGTAGTCGAGATCATTGTAAGACTTGCAGGGGTATAATTGGCCCTTAGATGATGATGTAGCAGCCTGGGACAAGAGAACCAAACAAAAGAAAAAGAAGTCAGCTGTCTTGGAGTTGGAAGTAGAAGAAGAAGAAAAATAGAGTACACCTAGAACTTGATCTAGAATTCTAGGGAGAGCATGTGTCAAACAAAGAATGATGTAAGTTAGCCTTTATTGGTGGTCATCATTCATTTAATAAACTCAAGAAACTACTCTGAAATATCCTCAGATGAAGGTGCTAGCTGTGATGATTCCATTTGTTTGGAAGTTGTTTTCTATTTCTCCTATCTTTGTCATGATAATTTTTACCTTTTTAATTTTTATCTTTGTCATGATTCCCTTTGAGCACTGAACTTGTGGAATCTTGCCCTAGTTTTTTGTGCGAGGTGGTAGGCTGATCTGACTTGAAAATAACTTGGATATTTTCACAAGGTGGTTGGTGTAGGGTTTGTTGTAGAGGGTTTCTCTTATCTTTAAGGATGCCTCTGAGAAGATTGGAGCCTAGAGTGATTGCGTGTCTCTATGACACTATGGAATATAGGCTTACAGAGAAGGTGAAATCATATTTTAGATCTGAGATGGAGCTGATGAAGAATGAAATGGTCACTGAGATCATGAGAGTTGTTACTAGTGTACCTCAAAATGTTGGTACTGAAGATGGTTATGAGGAAGCTATTGGATCTAGTGGTGATGATCAGAGGAATAGATCTAGTGAAGATATAATTGCCTAGTTACATAGATCTGGAGCTCGGTTAAGTAATTGTTACCGAATGGAAGTTTCTACTTTCTCTAGTACTTTGAAGCCTGAGAATTTGATTGACTGGATTGGTGAACTTGAAGATTTCTTTGAGCTGGAAGAAATTGAAGATCCTCTTCAGGTGAGGTTAGCACAGACAAAGTTGAAAGGACATGTTGCTCTTTGGTGGAAAGAATTACAAAGAGACAGAGAAGATGAAGGTGAAATGAAGATCAATTAGTGGAGGTTGATGGTGACTAAGTTGAAGGCTAAGTTCATACCTTCTGACTATGAGCTTGACTTGTTTAAGAAGTTGCAGAATCTGAAACAAAAGGATTTGTCTATTGAAGATTATATCGAGGAGTTCTACAAGCTTACTATTCGGTCTAGACATAGAGAACTTGGTAAGGAAAAGGTAGCTCGGTATGTAAATGGTTTGAGATTCAATATTCAGGATGAGCTTGGTATGCTGAAGATTGATTCTATTGAAGATGCTTATCAGTATGCTTTGAAGGTAGAAGATAAGTTGAAGAGGAAACAACATAGTAATCCCCGAGGGAAGGAAAATATTGATCACTCGGTGAAGGATAAACCGATGATTGTAGAAGATGAACAGAAACCTATAGAACCGAAGAAGAAGACATGCAAAGTTATCTTTAAGGGAACTTGCTACAACTGTGGAGAGGAAGGACACCATTCTTTTGAGTGTACAAAGAAGCTTGGTGACCGACAGACTGCTATGGTGAATGAAAATGTTGAGAATGAACCTAAATCAGAGAACTTTCTATTTCGGTGAACATTGCTCGGTACAAAGAAGGAACCTTGTCAGAGGAGTAACTTGTTCAGGACTTGGTGCAAGTTTAGAGGTAAAATTTGTGATGTTATTGTTGATAGTGGTAGTACTGATAACCTTGTTGTCGAGGACATGGTTCTGAAACTTGGTTTGAATAGGATGAGACATCTACATCGTTATAGGATTGGCTGGTTGCAAGATGATCATGCTCTAGAAGTAAGAGAACAATGCTTTGTTGATGTTTAGATTGGCCAGTATAAGGATCTTGTGTTATGTGATACTATGGAGATGAATAGTTGTCATATATTGCTTGATAGAGCTTGGCAATATGATTGCAGAGCTATGTATGATTGTGTGAAGAATGTGTTTACTATTGAGGAGGACATGAAGTTTTTCCTAATGCCTTTTCTTGATACAACACTCGGTAGGAGGAGTTTGAGTATTGGTAGATGAGTTGAGTTGGTAGATCTTGAGAAAATGAATTATCATTTTAGAGAATAGACCTGTGTGTTATCAAGAAAAGACTTGAAGAGACAGAGGAAGCTAAAGTGGAAGAGTATGCAAAGTGAAAAGGTGGAGGACTTGTATGTGAAGAACTAGTTCAAGGTTTATGTGCTGAATCCCAGAAGATGTTCTTCCCACATATGAACATCTTTTCGAACTTGGGGTGTTTGATGCAGGGGCATTCTTGGGTCCTCAGTGAATCTACATGGTGGTGTATTTCTTGGCCGGTGTTACTCGGTTGCATCCTTAACCGATGGTCTTGGTTATTGAAGGAAGCTCGATCGTTGAAGGAACTCAGTGAATCTTCTGGTGCTCGGTGGAACTAGTGCTCGGTAATGCCTTTGTAGCTCAATTTTGCTGGCTTTGTCAGTTCTTTCACTGGTGCTTGATTGTTTCTCTGGCGCTTGGTAGTTCTAGTTTATCGACTGGAGTTCTTAGTGATTTGGTTGGCCAACTTGGTGCATTTATTGTTGGTAGTTGTTGCTACAGGATGACATGTTGAATTTATTAATTGTGAGGCTATTTGAGAGCTGACTTGTATTGCATTTAATATTTATTAGGAGGAGTTAATGGTTCCATCCAGTCAACTTGTGGCTGATGATTAGTATTTAAGGCATGTTTGGGGTAGTTGTTTAGGCATGACTTAGAGAGATCATGAAAGAAGATCTGAGGGTAGCAGATAAGTGAAGTTGTGGAAAAGATCCTGCGAGATCTTGCAGATCAGATTGTTATCTGATAGTTTGTAATAGTAGGGCTAGTGGTTGAGGCTTGGAGACAAGGAGATTTCTTGGAGGCTTGCGAGTTCAAGTTTAGATCTACCTTAGGTTTTCCATCAGTTGTTGATAGTTTTTAGGACCGAACTAGCTAGAGCTATGTTGGATTTTGTTGATCTTAAAAAATTACTTCTTGATTGTAATTGGCCCTAATTTGAAAGGCCTTACAGCCGGGCATGTTAATGGAAAATATGTTTTGAAACATATCTTGTTGTGTTGTGTTATTCTGCTATGTTGTTCTGAAGTTGTAAGGTTTGGACTACCCTTAATTGGATTCACCATCCCTTGCCTGTGTCAATTGTTGATCCTCAACGCAAAATAACAATTAAAGCATACAATAAAGAGGAACATTCTTCTAAAGGCCTAGTATTCTTGCCTATTCAGGTAGGTCTTTTTCAGCAGGATGCCATATGTCAAGTCCTGGATATTCCTTTGGCATACACCATACTTTTGGGTTGTCCTTGGATCCATGTAATGGAGGCAGTTCCTTATACATACTATCAATGCATTGAATTTCCTCATGACAAAATTGAGATTACTATTCCTATAAACTCAACATACACCTGTAGAAATCCTAAACAAGAATATCAAATGATTCCTCATAAAAAAGAAGGATCACCTCCTAACAAATTAGAAGAAAAGGAAATATCACCTCTATCATATCATGGGAAAAGAATAATTTTCATACCTACTGGTACGGGAGAATATTGAGTGGACACTTTTCCCATCTCTTTAATATCCTATGGAAAATCATCTCTCTCATCCATTCCTATAGAAATAACAAAACCTTCTATAGACAAAGGGACATGAATGATTAAAGCTAAAATTCCCCTAGAGCTAGAAAGGGAAGAGAGTTCTATCTTACAAAGACTCTATAAGAGAGGAGAATCTGAACAAGAGATCAAACATACTAAAATCTCACCTGAAAAGTATGGCATGGGTTCCTAACTTATGCAAAAAATGGGAAATGATGGAAAAAGTCCTCTTGGAAAAGGAAAAGGTCTTCTTGAACCCCTACATACTAAATTCAAAAATCCTAAACACAAGACTAGTGTTGTCTATCTTGCACATAAGTTTGACAAACCTACCTATAAAACTCACCCATATGAGGACTTAGATGATGAAGAAGAAGCAAAAATTAAACCAATGACATATGAAAGGCTCTTACATATCCAAAATTATAATCTAGACTATCAAGAAAAGCCCTATATTCCATTACAAGATCCTCAAGGAACTGAACCTATGGATCCAAAAGAACATGGTCTTGATCAAGAAAATCTCACTTAGTCTCCTGAGTAAATTCCTACTACTGCTAAGCGCATTGTTGGCTCTAATCATCTGCATCCTGATTGGGGAAAAATAGCTAACGTCTCCCACATCTTGGATATGCCTCGGTGTATGCCTATTCTAGACTACTCTACTACTACTATTGTTACTGAACAAGCTCTTATTGCTGAAAATATACCTCTTGCAATATAGGAAAGTGATGATGAAGATCTACCTCCTACAATCACTCTCACTGATTATATCCAACAATATTGCAACAATAAAATAGACTCACATCAATATGAACAAGACTCATTATGAAATGATACAATGGAAATACGGGTTGATGTCATACACAACTATGCTCCTACTACGAAATTTGAAAGAGGAGAAAGATCCAATTCTCAAGATCAAGTTGACGATGAAGAAACTTTTCATCCTTCTGTGGAAGTCATTCCTATGGCTCCTAGGCCATCTAAAGAATCACTTCAACTACTCAAGAAAATTATGGGTATATAAGACCTCATCCTATGACAACTTCATAGAACTTAGGAAGGTCCATATTTAAGTTGGTTCCTATTCATGCACTTATGCCACCAGAAGAGGGTCTGAGTTCTCGAGATAGGATATCCAGGTTAGATTCACATCATACTCCTCTAAACTCCTTTGAATCTTCTGGGACAACTCACACTTGATCTCTCTAATTTATTCATGAACGATGAGGACAATATTGGTGTCTTTTCACTTGAACTTGTTAAACCTTTATCCCTCATCCTTCCTAAGTAAAGTGGCTGACCCACTTTCCATCCATCCCTCCATCTAAACCATCTGTATCAGCCTCATTCATCCATAATTCCTGAGTCTTCCAGAAGCAATTTGGATGTGCAACATAAAAATTAGAAATACAAGAACCCACTCATATATAAAGATCACCATGTCCTATCTAATCGATATGTGACAAAAAAGAAAAAAGAAATATTTAAAAGACCACAAGGGTCCTCAATGAAAAGAAGAAAATCAAAGAAAATATGGATTCCAAAATCCATCATAGAATAATTATGATAAAAAGAATCTCAAAGTAAAGAATGATCAAAAGCTATGTGGATTGCCAAGTCTCTCCTAAAATACTTGGATATAAAAGAAAAATCAATTTGTCATTCTAGCTTCCATCTCCTTCCTATGACTCAATCCACTCCCAAAATCTCTATGCATTCATTACCTCTTACACCTCCTGCTACTTTCCACTCTATCATCGCCTTCCAAGAAGTGCACATTGGTATCTTCTCATTGCTAATGACGTGTTTAAGAGAATCGTAGATGGTACTCTCCTTAAGCATCTAGAACGTAAGGAATCTGAAGAAATGTTATGAGATATCTATGATGGTATTTGTGCATCTCACTTGAATAATCTTTCCGTGCCTACAAACCTCTTGAAAATTAGACACTACTGGCTGGATCCACCTATCACTACTACAACATCTAGTTCTAAAGCTTATCAATTGGCTACTGCAAATGACAATATTCTCAAATAGCCTCTCAATGCTCTTCACTACAATGACTCTATAGCTAAGCATCTTTCTCTCTTGTACATCAATCTATGATCCTAAAAAAATCCTAAAAAGCATATAAAGTCCTAAAAAAACTAAATATCATAAAATGTCCTAAACAAATGATCATCTTGGTAAAAACCTAGAAACAAGCACCTTGATATATCCACAAAACAAAATTAAATATGAAAAAATACAAAAGAAGAAAAAAAATTGAAAAAGAAATTTTTGTTTTGCCTTGGTGAAAACCTGGAAATAGACACCTTGGTAGAAAAAATTGAAATAATCTCCAAGTGGTGAAAACCTAGTAAATAGGTGCCACTTGTAATCAGTGCTCCATATATCAATGTGTGGCTAAACTCTTGTCTCCGTGCATCCATCTCACTTTTTGTTTCCTTGCGCCGTCATGGGCTAGAACTTGTCTTAATCTTGTCCTCAGTTCTTATTTGCCATCATGGGATAGAACTTGTCTTAATCTTGTCCTTAGTTCTTATTTTTCATCTGGGGGAAAATCATATGCCTATGTGAGTTGTTAGTGCTTTATCACTTGGTTAGTTCTTTTGAGCTTAACCTGAGTTAGTTTATCAGTCCTTCCCAATGGACACTTTCTCATTGACACTACTTGGTGTTTCTCAACACCCCAATCCTTCACTATTTCTTAACACTACCAATCTAGACATCACTGTGTTTCTCAACACATATCTGATCTTTCTCTATCTTTCACCATGCACTTGCACTTTGACACTAGCACAAATGTGTTCCTTGACACCTAGCACCAATTAAATCCTAGAAAAATAAAAATGACTGAGATATGTTGAACTATTTTCTTGTGTGTTGTTTGTTATCATTGATTTTTGGTTTCTATGTCTTTTAAGGTCACTTGATGATGTCTACTTGACTAGAGATTCACAAATGGGGGCATAACATGTTTTCTTTGATTTCTACTTGTGGTGTGATTTCAATGATCCTAAGTTGTCTAATAAATAGGGTGTTTGTGATAAGAGCCTCCATCATGATTGGAATGCCACACATACCTCAACCTTCTTTATTTGGACACTTAGGTGAGGTTGGAATTATTTCCTTGTCTGGTTCTTGTGTGTAGCACATATGACGACACTCTTGGTTATCTTGGCAACTTGTGCTTCGATACGAGTGTTTTATTACAACATTAAATTGGAAACCATGTTCAGGTCATCTTGGCTCTGGTGACTTGATTCTTACAGGTGTTTCCTACATCTTATCTGATAAGGTTGAATTCATATCTCCATGGTCTCTCTCACACTAGTGAAGGTTATACTGACCTCTGATGTCCCAAACACTCAAATTATGAAAACTAATAGCTACAGGATCAATGATTTGATTAATCTCATGTCTTAGGCTACATTTCATTCTAGGGTTTCATTTTAGCATTGCATTTATGGTTCCCTTGAGCTATGCTTTCTTTTCATGCCTTCCTTTCTTTCTATCGAGGCATTTAACTATGAACCTTATTTTTGATCCTATTTTTTAGGATCAAAGTTGAAATTCCAAATCTTTCAATGCAGTTGATTGCTGACGCTACCACTTCTTACTCACTTTTGCCTTCATTTATTGGATCTTTGAGGTTGATCTTCGCCCCTTGTACCTCATTTCTATTTCAATACCAAAGGGGGCATGAAAATATAGAAAATCTTTTCATAAATCAAATCTTATAATCTACAAATCTAGTAATTGAACCTAATCTTAAGTGATCAAGTCATTCAAGACTAAAACATCATCACTTAGGGCATCTTATCTTCATCGCTTCATATCAAGTTGAGATTCTTCACACCTCCTTTCTGAAAGAGTGTTCTCATCACTTCATATGAGTTCACTCAGATAGACATCTTTTTGATCCCTTGGGGCATATCAAGTTCATCGGGACCCATATCAATCTGGTATTGTCTTCCAGATGATTAGCTATCTCAATCTCCTTGGATAGATATTTACTCTTATCACTTCATATTAGGTTGGATACTCTTTTCTTGCTTATCGGTATTCATTCAATCAGGTTCAGAGTTAGATCTCTATGAGCTACCTTGACATCATCATTCTTTGACTCAATGTGTTCCCAGATCACTCACACATTAGTCAAAGAGGGGCATATGTAATCACCTAAAATTGGTCTAGTATAACTTGAATCCCCTTTTTGATCAAAATGCCTATTTTCTAGACATAATTGTATAGAGTAACCCTTAAAATCCCCTTTGCACAATTAAATAAAAAATCTTATATCAAGCTTATACTATGGTCTAATTTCTAGAGGTTGCATATTTATTTAATTGCTAAAAACATTACTTTTAAAATAAAGTTCCTACACTTTTATTAAAATAACATATTCACATGTGTGAACATACTTAATCTTGATTAATTAACAAGTAAAAGGGATTTGTGCTTTCAAATTTCTATTTTATCTTATTCTACCTAACATTTCTCTTTTTCCTCTTAATCCTCACCACTCATCTCTACCTAACCTTGCATCTCCTTTTGCCTCTTCATCTTAATCACTCATTTTATGGCCTCTTAATCTCCACCCTCCATTCTTGAGGAAATTCCTTTAAAAGGAAGCTCCTACTTGGCTCAAAGGTCCCCAATCTTGATTATTGTTGAAGTCCACTCTTTTTTCATTCTAAGTCCTAATCTTGCATTCTTTTCATTTTGCATCATAGCTTCCTTGCATTCTTACTTTCTTAGAATAATCTTGCTAATTTAAATTCTTAGCTCTTAGTTTGCTTTCATTTCTTAGCTTACCTACATTTATAGCTTAATCTTGCATTGTTATTCTAGTTTCTTTCTTGTATGGCTTCAATAGTATATCTCTTGCACTCTCATTCTAGCATACTAGTTTCTTGCATACATTCTTAGCTTAATCTCTCATTCTATCATGTTAATCTTGCATCTTAGCTTCATTCTCTAGCTTTGAATCTTCCATTTTGGAGTTGTCAAGTCACTAATCCTCTATGCCAATTTGATGAGCATCATGAGAAGGATTAAACTTGCTTCAACTAGGAAGGTATGAGATGCTTATTGAGATATCCTCTTCCATGGATTATCTCAAGTGTAATGGTTCATAGAAGTGTGTCACACTTTTGATCACATAATATTGAAGGAGTTAATTGAGATGGTTATTGGATTATGTAGTGTTGGTGAATTGCATAAGAATTCAATTATCTATTAAGAGGTAGCAGATATTAGTGAGATTGGTCGGGATCAACATGCACTTATTATCAATAATGTTGAGGGCATGATTGTAAGGTATGTTTCCTATGGTATTCCTATAAGATTTAGTTTTGGAATCATGATGGTTTGACTTTTGCATTAGTTGTGTATATTTCATGTAAGAATATAAAGGAAAATGTGCAAATGGATCTATGTAAAATGTTATTAAATAATTTTCTTGAGAATGTGAAGATGACAGTCAAAGATGGTTATGATTTCAAATTTGGGTCATTGGTTATGTGTTTGGTCTTTTATTTCATGAGGACATTACTTGGAAAATAAAAATGTTGAATCCATGAGGACCGATATTCATGTTGGTAAACAATTTGTTAGGTATTTGGACATGTTGGAGAATACAACATATGCCTATAAGGCATATTTCTTGTCTACATAGGAGAGTTTTGGTTCTCGATTGGCTATTGTTGGCACTATATCAACAAGTTAGGGTGAGGAGGGCTCCTTGTCTAGTTTGAAGATTTAGGAAGATAAAGATAGGTGATTAAGAAAAAGAAACCATATAGGTGGTTCATCTCCTGAACTAAAGATGAGAAAGATAGGTGATAAAGAAGAATAAATATTTACCATTTTAGAAGATAATGATGAAGAATTTGAGGAAGAGACTATAGTAGAAGAGATGGAAGAAGAAGAAAATATGGACAAAACTATGGCTTCTTTGATAGAATCTGAGCATGTGAACTCTAATATGGTCAGAACTTTTCTGTATAATTGTAATTTTGATAGAATTTGTGGTTTGTGGATATATTTCCCATTGGTGGATAAGAAATTGGTGATAGAGTTTCTGACTAATTACTTGATCAGTAAAAGGATCATAGTATCTAGTGTGTCTAGTATGCTACTAGCTGAATTAGTGATGAATGTTGAGACTAAGTTGTTGCAGTTTGGTGTAGATTACTGTGCGGTGGAAAAATATATAATGAAGAAATGTGATAATGTAAAATATAAAATTTAAAGAATTATCAGTGAGATAAAATATTGTTTGAAGGATATTGCAAATATATACACTCATATTATCTTCAATGGCGTATTAGTATTGACAATTTTATAGGTAAAAGTGAAGTGATTAAGAAAGAGTTGAATGAGCTTGGAAAAACATACGATGTCTTCAAGGACAGAGAAGGAAAACAAAGGATTAGAGTTGGTGATATTTTGATAGAGCGTTGCTAATGCAAAGGTAGAGGAAAGCCCTGATAAAAACCTTTTTGGTGGTGAAGGACATGGTAGAGGACTGGTTGGAACATATTTTTGCCATTCTAAGAAATACATAGGACTTTGAGAGGTGGTTTCAATCTCCAGTCAAGATAAATCTTTTGAAAAATTGGTGGAGTGTGGCAATTTATGTACCCAAATGGGGGTAGTCATCGCTGAGTGGAAGGAGTTTTAAATTCTAAAGGAGAGGTATGAGATAATCTTTGATGTTAAATGTATTGTATTCATTTGACGTTCCTTGTTATGTTTTTTGACCTTTTTCCATTATGGTAAAAATGGGGAGAGTAGAATGGAATTTTTTAAAAAAATGTTTCATCTACTCATGGAGATTTTTTTGGTTGAAATATTTGGTTGTAAGGAGTTCATTTTATTTTGGTATTTTCTCATCAATGCCAAATAGGGAGATCGTTAGTCTTATTGAGTGGTTGCTGGCATTGGTTGTCATTGATGTAAAAACCTTCATACCAACATCCTAGCAGTATTGGTTTGTTGTTGGTAACTTTTTTGTGTTGTACCTATTCACTATTGGTAATGCAATAGAAGTTTTGTTTATGATAGCACATATTTAGAATGGAGAGTTTTGGTGTTCCATGGAGGTGTACCTAGTTATACTCTTTATCTACATGTTTTAGTAAACTTGTATGATTTTGGTGATCAATATTGTATGAAGTGTCTTATTGGTTCCTGATGATTTCTATATTTATAGTGTTCCTCCAGATGTTTTTGATATATGGACAATGGTTTTGTTCATAAGATAGTTTTTGGTAAATTAGCTTTATAATGTTTCATCTATCAGTGGCTTTAGATGTTTTGTGGATCTTCATTTGGACTTGGTTGTGTAATTCCTATAATCTTGGTAAATGTCATATGCATTGTATGTATCTCAAGTATGATCTATTTTGGGTCATGTTGTAGCATATTGAAAAGTTATCTTAAGTATGTCCTAGATTTAGGATCGATCGTAATGGATTTAATGTAATTGTAATATACTTTGTAATTGAGACCATCATACATGTTTGGTGTGGCTGACATATGTATGGTCGGATATCTATATAAATAAATAAAAACCTTTTGTATCCAATATGATCTGAGAGTGGTATAGCGCGAGCATATGTAATTAAGATTTGAAGGTGAAGTTCATTTAAATATATCGGAAAGAAGGCCTTATATACTGAGTTACAAAAGACTGGTGTATACAAGTGGAAGATCTATTGTGGATCTTTACTATCAGTGATTTGTGTTCTATCAATTGGAACTATCTCATGCACAATCGGGTTCAATTCTATCAGTTCACTATTTATTAGTAATATTCATTTTTAAGGGTAGTTCACTATTTATCAGTAATATTTAACAGTGAGCCAACCTATAGTGAGCACAATTGATAATGAGCCTTTGTAAAAATCACCTTAACCAATGTTTTATTTCATGAGAATTAGCTTCTTCATGGTTTTTCCCAGTTTGGATTTCCACCTAAATCTTGTGTTCTTTGTATTGGTGTTCCTATGCTTTCATGTTTACATCTGTTATGAATGTTTGATGTGGTTAACCAATAGATCAAAAGTTGATATTACTATTATTTACAATTTTATCAACAAAGTAAAAGTTTTATAAAGTGTGTGAGAATAATTGATTCACCCTCCCTCTCTGTTATTCAACCTATTCAACACACGTCTTAAACAAAAGTTTAATTCGTGTAGCAAAAGGTCTAGCCTAATAATATAAGTATAACAACTATTTTATATAGAAAAGGTAAATCCTAGCAATACATGTAGCAAAAATCTAAATTACTTTTCTAATTAGAAAATAATCCAATTTAAGCAAAATTATTTAACCCAAAAAAATTAACAATAGATAATGTCCAATGAACAAAGTAAATAGATTTTCAAAGTTGGGCTCCCCTTACATTCATTATGTTATAATCACCCTCATATATACATAAATCTCACAACTAGAATTTTTTTTCTTCTCCCATGAAGGCAATCTTAACAAAATTGAAAATTTAGATAAAAATTGTTACCTTATTCCTAGATTATTTAGTTTTAATGATAGGTACTTCATAGCATAAAAGGTAGACCAAGTAATCTACATGAAAAAAATTCCAGGTTACTAAATTATTTGGTGTTAATAAGAGTTTGGCTTTAATGAAAACTACTTTATATTGTAAAAGGTGAAGTCTAATAATCTTTATAGCAAATACTCAAATCACTTTTCCAATTGAAAAATAATCTAATCTAAGCACAATTATTAAACACAAAAAAATTAAGAAAGAGCCTATCAAATGACCATAAAAATCAAAACAAAAAAAATCATGCTAAACAACAAAGTTTAGCATTTACTTTATATTCCAAAGTTTAATACTCCATTTCACAAATACCCAAATCACTTTTTCAATTAGAAAACAATATAATTAAACAATATTATATAACACAAATTAACAAAAACGTATGTCAATGTCAAATGACAAAAAAAAGCCAAAAAAAAACCACTCCTATATATACATAAATCTCACACCTTGAATATTTTTTCCTCTCCCGTAAAGAATAATCTTAACAAAATTGAAGTTCAATAAAAATTGTCTACTTTAATAAGAATATCTATTTTATTATTAAATTATTTAATTTTAATGATAACTATTTATAGCATAAAAGGTGGAACTAATAATCTACATTAAAAAAACTTCTAGACAACTCAAGAAGTCACAAAATAGTACACATTGTATAGGTCAAATATATGTATAGAAGACAAATCTATGATCAAGGAATAGATCAAGATTCTTGAGTTTGACTTGGAATAACTTACAAAAATTTAAGAAGTTATTACATTGACAAAAGCAGCAGCATTTATATCAATAATAGACAAAAATCCAAATTATTTATCAAAAACTTATGTTATTCAATTATAAAACTAAGACCTTTTCTTGTTAGATGATTTATTTCAATGATCTCAAAATTTTTAATAAATAATTTCTATTGATGAAAAATATATACATATATGTACAAAGAAATTAAAACTTATGTTATTCAATTATAAAACTAAGACCTTTTCTTCTTAGATGATTTATTTCAATGATCTCAAAAATTTTAATGAATAATTTCTATTAATGAAAAATATATACATATATGTACAAAGAAATTAAGAAGATACCAGAACACTGTTGTAACTATTTTTTCATACATTAAAAAAATAAAATACATTGTAAATCTTCTTCTATTAGTAAATTAAGTTTATAAATGTTATCTTCCTTTACACAATGCCAAAATTGTCCCAATAATCTATCTAACAAACACCCAAATCACTCTTCTAACTTAAGGAAAAATAAAGTAATATAGTACAAATCTATCTACATCTATAAAACAGTGTAGAAAAAAAGGGAAGAAGATCACATTTAAAAGCAATATGAAGATTTTCAAAACTTGGCCAAGCTTAAATTTATTACATTATAATACCGCCATATATACATAAATCTCAAGCTTGAAATATTTTCCTTCTTCCATGAAGAGCAATCTTAACAAAATTGCAACTTCAGACCTGAAAATTCTGTATGCGAGTCTTACAGAAAACTGTAATTCTAAGCCAATATATAATATGTAAAGTGTACTTGAACTTTATAATCATATGCTCTGTTAGTGGATGCCTCCTAGGCAATATCTTCCTTTCTGTGCATAGCTTTTTAATCTTTTTATATCTGACATCTTCACAGGCTTCAATATGAAGTCCTCTGCCCCTTCGTCCAGACATCTGAGACAAGTTTAACACTTTAATTAATGCAACTAAACAACCATTTATTTCCAATACCCAATTAATTTTCATGGCCTTGCACGTTCTCCTCCCACTACAGAATTCTGACCAGTTCAGAGAGACTCAGCTGGGCATAAACAAAATTTAATGGAGATTCAATGCATGTATATCAACACTCTTATGTTCAACTCACCTGCTCATCCGGGAAGGCACATTTTCAGATGACATTATAACTACAGGAATCTCCTTCAGCTTTGATGATTCCTGCCATCAAAATAAAATTTGATTCAAAACATTGTATTAGTCATAACTTATAGAGTTTGATGAAAAATATTGGCAACAAATATCTATATGATCTAATTTAAAATGAGCATATTGAACAAAATTTTGTTTTTCTTTTAACAAATATATAACAATTGAACATTAGAATATTAATTTACCTTAATTTTCTTGAGCAACTCATAACCTGTCATTCCTGGCATACAATAGTCTGTGATTATCATATTGACCTTGAATTCCTACAATGAAAAGAGAAATGGGTCTTAATTTTATTAATATAATAATAATTTATTTTAATTTTTAACAAATGTAGAAATCCAATAAATAGGTATTAGTTCTTATAATGTAAGAACAATTTATTTTAACTTCTAACACGTGTAGAATTTCAAAAAATAGATCTGAACTCTTCTAACTCAACAACAATATCTTTGCCTTCTAATCATTTTGAAACTCTACAAAATAAGTCTTGCTTCTTATATTACAACAGCGATTTCTTTAACTTTTAACAATTTTAAAATTCGAAGAGCTCCAAGATATGGGTCTTAATTCTTATGATGCAAATATAATTTCTTTAACTATTTTAGAATTCAAAGAAATGGTCCTTGATTCTCCAAACAAAAATATTATAGAAATTTCAATGCTCAAGTCAAATTTCTTAAAAATTTCTAGATTTGATTTTTGGATACAATCAAATCCAAAAGCTTTCAAGAAATTCAACTTTATGAACTGTAGAAATTCAATGCCTACATTGTTATTGACAATATTGTCGTTGTCACATAATCCGAGGAACTCTAGAGCTTTTCTACCACTATCAACTGTAGTCACTGCAATTGACAACAAAATTGTGATTTTATTTTCAGCATAAATATGATCATATAATATATAACAGTGTTTTGCAATTATGATCAAAACTTTCAAAATTATGTTTGGGCATTCATCATTAAAACTCAGAGACAAAAAATACAGAATTCAAGCATTCCAACCTTTGAAGGAAGAATTTTTCAGCAACCTCTCTATAACTTTTCGATCTATAATACTGTCATCCACAGCCAAGACATGAAGCTGTGAATTGCTCTGCCCCTCATGATCAAACTCATGACAAACTGAGCCCATTTTCCCCTGCTCTGTTCTAATCAATTACAGATCCCCTGAAGCTCATTAACAACCCATTTCAATATAACAGACAATTATTATGGCAAAACTCTGGTACCAAACAAATCTTCCTGACAACGCTCAAATCTCCCGATCCCAACTAGAACTTATCAGTATATGAGAAGATTTTGGTCAATCTGGGCATCTCAGAAGGGAAAAAGGAAGAAAATAAAAAAGAAAGACTTAGCTGGAGATCGACTGTTCTAAGTTTGAATTAGGGTGCTGTGAATTCTGAGTTTGAACTAAATTTCGGGATTTCTTCAGCTTGCTCAGATTTCTCGGAAACTTGCACAAAAAGATTTATTGTCTACCCTGAAGCCCAAGAATTAGAATTGCCCCTTAAAAACACTAGTCCACTCTACCCAAATTTTTTTTACCAAATCTGCGCAGGATTATTCGGGCAAAAACAGGATTTTTATCTTCCAGCTTCTGTGTTAACAGATCCAAAATCTCTCAATCGTCATCCCCATGCAATCCTTACAAAAAAAAATTCCATCCGTTTAAACCAACTGTCAAAATCCAAACCAAATCAATTCTTCCCCGAACGAAACGCAAGGTAAACAAAAAATAATACATTGTTTCGTCTGGGACTTTCTCGTTCGATTTATAGTCCCCAGAACATGGTTAAAATCTTAAACCTGAAAATTATTTTTAAATTTTTAAAAAGTCGATCTTGCTTTCTCTCTAATTTGGATTAAGACTTGTTCTTCTGAGAGCCCTTCAAATTTAATATTCGCCATCAGAAAATTTAATAATTTTCATGTTAAATGTCAATCGTCCATCCTGTCATTACCCGATTTCTTTTATTTTGGCGTCAAAGTCAATGAAAATGTCTGGAAGACTTGTAAAAGATACGTGATTAAATCAAAGATTTTCTTTCCTTATTCGTTTCCTCCCATATCGATTAGTGAAGATTTGAGCTTTTTTTCTTCAGACTCTGTCCGGATTCTTCAATTTCTGTTTTTCTAAATTGTTTGATGCAGATTCGAACCCAAGACCTCTTATTAGAGGTCAACTCTAATAAGGGTTAGAGCTTATTGCTGTATTATGGGTCACCCCTCAATTTGTGGTTTTAGTATATAGATTTTGTCTAAATTTTAAATCTGATGTGAATTATAACAATATGATAAATTAGTTAGTATTTTAAATATATTCTTTCAGTTGACATTATAGTTGGTTAGATTATGGGGCCATTCATATAGAAGAGAAGTTCATCATATATTGTTTTAATGAATATTTTCTATTTAATTTTATATAATAATAGATAATAGTTAAATATTCATTTAAAAGAAGAGGGTGGTAGAGAAACACATTCACATAGTCTAATAGAGCCAAGTCTATATTAAAAATAGATAAACATAAATTTGGTCAAGCTCAATAAAGATTAAGTAGCCAAAGGAAACCCAAAAGGAGGATGGACCTTATCATAAGAATTATCACAAACATATCTGAAAATAGAATCATCAATTGGCTCTTACTCAGTAAGAGAAACTTCTTTGTCAAGAAGGTTATCTGAGTGCTATTAAGAATGGATTAGAGAAATGGTCAAGTCCAAATGAGGGAACATGTTCAAGTCAAGCCAACCAGGAGCATCACTACACCCTTGCGAGGAGGACAAAGATGGCCTGAAAGGCCAAGGCTATCCACCATGGGATGCTTTGTCTTTGGAAGTAGGAGGTTGGGAGCCATGGGCACCACAAGAGCATATGATCTATTAAGGTGTTATGCATATGCTAACGCTGTCAAGGATGAGAAGTGAGATCTAATGGGACACTGACAATCTAGTGCAAGGGACATTCTCCTCGTTATCCAACAACTTCTAGATACAAATACAAAAATTCAACTACAACTTTACTAACTTACACCCAAATTTATATAAACATATTAGAGAAAATCATGCCTATATTATTCAAAGAATAGTGAGTATCACTAGGACGACTAGAAAGATGAGAATTAGAACTGTATATATTCCCAAAGAACCCTCTTCCATGAGAAAATAATCAATCTAAAAGGCTTGAGAAAATTATCAATTGAATTCTAAGCCTCTTAAGCTTTGGACAAATCAAAAGAGGTTCTTTAAGGATTCGCCTATTTACAAAATGGATAACATGGAATAGTAATGCCCACATGAGCCAAATAGCCACCAAAAGGAAGGCCTTGGTAAAGAACACACTAGGAAAAGTGGGCTAATTTAAGTTTTAGGGCCATCAAGCCAGTGCTTAGAACCCATGATACCAAGTCTCAAAAGAGGATCTAATATGTCACAAGGAATTTAGTTGACCTCGCATAGAAAGATGGGAGGGAAGGGGTCAATCACAAATATCCCTTTTTAGGCATTTAATTTTGAAAAATAGCATCTAGGTATCATTTTAAATCCTTCCACCATTTATTTACAAGATGTAACATCAACTTTATGAAGTGTTTGGGGGAGGTATAACATTTATCATAAAATTGTTTCTACTAAAATGTTGAACAACTCTAGATGTTGAGAGGGAGTCGGGTTTGAATTAGCATACACAAAAACTTAACTTATTTTATCATCTACCTTTAATAATTAACTTTAATCCAACTAACCATCAATGAAATATATCACAATGAACACACATACAAATGAATACCAAACTTACATGGAAAACCAAATATGAGAAAAACTACGATGAAAATTTACTCACTCCATGAATAATTGTTTACAATATTTGTTTTAGGCTCACTTATATGGAAGCACATTGATCCCTAATGAAGGACTTATAGGCTAAAGCACACAACCTCAAAGCATGATCTATATATCTACACAAGCTTCCAAAAGAGAACATGCTGACATTTTGATGAAGGTTGTTGGAAATGTAAGTACTAAGAGGGGGGGGGGGGGGGGGGGGTTAATCAGTACTTGTATTCTTTTACCAATTCAAGATTTTAACCATAAACATGAAACTTGTAATTCACATTAACCAATAGTAACTAGTTTACCGTTATGTCGTAACTATAACTAGTAAAGTAAATAACAATAAACCATAACACAATTCACCCACACATAACACAATAATTTTTGGTGTCACAGAAACCCTTGGTAAGAGGGAAAAACAATGATGAGGATGGTACCCACAACTCTTCACTTCTGCCAAAAGAGATGCCTGGTTAAGAGCTTACATATGTCACTTTATAGGTGACTCACCCGATTAAGAGTGACTAATACATTGTTATATGTATCTAATAGTTCTATTAGGAACTACTTTGTTAAGAGATTTATCACACTTTTCAGTGATCACCGGGTTAAGGGATTTACAATCAAGCTCACTCTAGAACTCTTTAAGTCTAGTTAGAGACTACCTAGTTAAGGGATTTTACAATACCTTATAGAAAATGTCATGATTCTTTACAAGATAGTAAATGACCTATATGTGCTTTCCTTCCAAAGCTTGTGAGATCCCTTATACTCTGCTCTTGATCTATGATCTCATATCTCTTTTTTGTTCGCTATTTTAATTTCTTCTTTTCCATCTCCTCGGTCTGCTTATTTGCTTACATAATCCTCATAACCTTCTTGTTCGATCTGCTCCTTAATCCTTTATCCTCGATCTTGATTCATTCCCTAATTAGGCTTTCCAAGACCTTAATCTTGAAACTTCCATAGACCGTTTTTCTTTTTATTTCTCATGTCAACTTCTCTATGATTTTACTTAGGACCGATAATCATTGGCTTTTGATATCATATATCTTGTGTACCAATAAACTCTAGTTATTCGAAAACTCTTCTTCTTTCTGATAATGTAACACTATTCTCTGATAGTATATAATTATTTACCTATTATCTTCTCTCCTTCACTTCTTGATTCTGCCTGGTCAACTATTTGACATCAATGGAAAAATAACCATTATCATCATCATATGCCAACAATCCTCCCATTTGGCATTGATGACAAAAAATTGTCCTTCAAAATTTTCAAAATTTTCAAAATTTGTTCAGTATGCCAATAACATATCCGTTCTGAAATATTCTAACTCCATAATGATATTTACTCCTCATATGATAGTAGTCCTTCTGGTTAAATTTTTTTTTGTTCTTCTACTCCCCCTTTTTGGAAACAATGCAAAATGATTGTCAAATTGTGCATCTCAGGGATCATGCCTGCTACAGTTTATCAAGAATAAACCAGTGTCTATCTCCTACATTCTTTAGTATATTCTCCCATTATTCTTTTAATCCATTCAAACCAACCATGTTTCCTTGCAAACCAGAGGCTAATTCCTCCAATGCATCAATTGTGCTCAATTCCGGTGTTTTCACTATTTCTTCTGCTATTTCTATATTTACCTGCATAATATCCATATGCGGTGTAATGATTCCTTGTAGTTCCAGTATTCACATTTTGAGTAACTCCTCTTCTTCTTTGAACTATTTTTTTTTAGAAGAGCTTTACAAAGAAGATGAATACTTTTCAGAGGCCTATAAGGTATGTATGGAGTTCAACAATAATTTTCATGGTCATTTTGCAGATTACGCTTTAAAAAATGGGTTATTATTTAGAGGAGGATAGTTGTGTGTGCCCAAAGGATCTATGAGAGAGAACCTTATACAAGAAAAAAAATAATGGTAGTCTTACTGGCTATTTTGGTCTCAATAAGACCCTTGATTTTGTTTAGAGATTCTACAACTGGCCTAGGATGCAGAGAGATATGAGGAAATATGTAGAATAATGTATGGTGTGTTAGAATGCTAAAGGTACATCCTCTAATGTAGGCTTGTACCAGCCTCTCCCTATTCCAAACAGACCATGGGAGTTCCTAGTATGGAATTCATTGTTGGACTACCAAGGACAAGCATTGGGATGGATATTATCTTTGTAGTTGTTGATAGGTTCAGTAAAATGAGCCATTTTATTCCATGTAAAACTACACATGATGCAAGCTACATAGCTCAATTTTTTTATAGAAAAGTTGTAAGAATCCATGTATTTCCCCTTAGTATAGTCTCAGACAGAGATGTCAAATTCATGGGGCATTTTTGGAATACGTTGTGGAAGAGGCTAGGAACTAATATGTCATTTGTGTCAGCTTATCACCCCCAGATAGATGGCCAAACATAGGTCATGAATTGGGTCTTAGGGAACCTTCTGAGGTGCTTAACAAAAGAATATGGTCAAGTGTGGGATCAATTCCTACCACAGGCAAAGTTTTCCTATAATGACAGTGTGAATAGGACAACTAGTAAGAGTCCTTTTGCAGTGGTTTATGGTGTTCACCCTAGAGGAGTTTGTAAATTGAGAGAATTGGGAAGCATGGAGGGAAGAAGTGGGCATGCAGAAGACTTCTCCCAATCAACGAAGGAGGTGCATGACCAAGTCAAGTAAACACTCACAAAGGAAACACAAAGGTTGAAAGATAAGGTAGATGAAAGGAGAAAGGAGTTACAATTTGCAGTGGGAGACTTGGTGATGGTATAATTGAACAAAGCCAGATTGAAGAAGGGCATACTCAGAAAATTACAAATGATAAGGATAGGACCATGTAAAGTGTTGGACAAATATGGAGAAAATTCTTATAAGATTAAACTTTTTGCAGAGTTAGAAATCTCACCAGTATTTAATGTACAAGACCTCATTCGGTACTAAGGTCCTGAGACAAAAAAGATTGAAGATGTTTCAGATGTGGAAAAGATAACCAAAGATGTACCTTTACCATCAAAGAGCAAGATATTAGTAGAGAGGATAATGGATTCCAGAGTGAACAAGAAGACTAGACACATTCAGTACATGCATCATCTCATTAAGTGGCAACATATTCCTGAAGCAAAGGCCATGTGGGTTGCCAAAGTAGATTTCAAGAGGTTAGGGATAGGCCCTTCATTTCTAAACCTAACTAGGACTTAAATTCTTTGTCTAGGGGAGAATGGTGCAGGAGCACCTAGGGGTTATCTTCTTAGCCCCAAATTTTGATTTGTTTTCCAGAGTGTACATGGGATTTTTCTCATTGGTCATTAGAATGAGTTGCAGGAGTGAGTTCCCAAGGAGCATTAGGTAAAGTCAGGATGACAAAGAAATCGGTGGAGCAATATCGATGACACTCATCAGGGTAATTAAAACTAGTGGTTAAGTGCATTTTGAGTCAAACTGATCACCAATGGGAATGTTGGGTTAAGTCTTGTCAAAGTGAACATCAGGCAGACTCTCACTGATAATAAATGATTGGAGCAACTTGTTCTATTAGAACAATGGGTTTTGAGTTAGACCGAGCCCTAATGAAGACATCGGAACAAGCTAGGCCAATGGATGACCAACCAGACTTAAGTCATCGGGTTATGGTATACCGATCATTGGAAAGACATGGCTTAGTGGTGAAACTAGGAATTGGTTAGACCGATACCCGATCATAACATTGGGCTGCCCTATGCCGATTAGTCATTTTTTTCCAATGTACATAGAATGGAAGAATCAATTGGTTTCAAATCCATTGTGTAAATGATTCGAGGAGAGCTTAAAGCCTTGGATTGTCTTTTATGCAGGGTGGGATTTTTAGATTGGAATAAGTTGGATTTAGTGGGATTTTCATTTCTATTGAGTTGTTGATTTTTGTAGTGTGTAATTTCCATCTGAAGTAAATCGAATTCTTTTTGGTCAATTACTTTGTGTTCTTTCTTTCTATTCACATTTTTTTTATGTTCATGTAGATACAATTATGTTACTTGGTTTGATTTTTAGGAGCAACCAAGTTGTAAATAATAGCTTCAATTTGAAATCTGTTAAAGTCAACATTGTACATAGAACAAATGGAGCCTATGTATATTCTTTACTCTTTTGTTAGTTTTCTTGTAAGGATGTAGGCATATGAAATTATCTTTCCCTAGGAAAGCTTGGCTATAGTCCAGCTAGGGAAGAGTGATAAAATAAACTTGTAGGAGCTCTAGTTGTGAGTATCAAGGAAGATGATTGTTAGACCAGTCAAGTAGAGTTTTTTGGTAAGTGAACAGAAGGAGAGGAGCCCTCGAGTCCAGCAAGGTAGTTAGGAGAGGGACAAGTGGCTAGTGAATGGACTTACTATTGTGAGTTCATGGGAGAAGAGAGCATTTAAATTGGTAGGGGGACTCTAGGAGAGTAGGAGGATAGAAAAGTGAACCTCCTGAGATTATAGGGTTCTAAAAGAGAGGAAACCCTAATAAGTCTAAAAAATAAAATTAGAGAAGAACTAGGGATAGTTCTTAGAGTTCTAGAGGAGTCTCCCCATCATCAAATCTTTCTTTTTTTACATAGGGTCTAACACTCTCACTCTTAAAATTGAATTGTTACTCATGAAATTCAAGTAGATGGTCATTCAATTTCAATTCACACTAGCTCATAAATATTTCTCCTAAAAGAAAAGTGTGTAAATGATCTCATCTCATGTATTTGTACAATTCCATTGGGGATTTACCATTCATTCTAGTTATCGATACATGTTCAAACGATTAACCATCTTACTGTTTGTTCATTAAATGCATAATTCTACCATTCGGTTCACTTCCAATAGTAATCTTTTACAATGGTTGAAACATTTTCATAATATCATTAAGGATATATACAATGAAATCACCTCGCATCTTAGTATGCTAATTTGGATTATTTACCAATTTTTTTTTAGGGGATTAGTGGATAGGATGTTTGTATTCCTCCCCTTAAGCCAATTGCTTGACCTCGTTAGAAGTTGAATTATCAACACTCGATGGTTGAGATCCCAATTTAAATGAAATTAATCCTCCTTTCTTAATCCAAATTTTCTTCATATTACTTCTTACTTTGACTTCAACATTTACAATATTCTTTCCTTCATTTTGTGGTGACCTGTTCATAGACTATTTATACAATCTCTTGCTAGATGACCCACTCTATTACATGCATAAAAGATTATGCTAGTTGATCTCCATGGTCCATAATAATTTCTCAAGTTCATTCTTCTACAATTTTTGCTATATGTCCATGAATTCCGCAATTTGCACAAATTACACTAAATTACTTCTCTCTACCATAAGTGTTTACTAGTGTCTTAGATGATCTAGAATTGTTAAATGCTGACCTACACTTTGTATCTTTGTATCCATACTTATTGAAATCATAGAAATATCCCTCAAATATTTCTCTATACTTAGAACTAGGACTATATTCACTTGCTCTATGTCGAAATTGATTACAGTTGTAACAATTACCATTAAAAGATTAATTTTTAGGACTTACCGGTTGGTATCTACAAAAATTTGATGTGTTTCCTAGCTTTCCATAGTTGTATAATGTAGGCTTTGATTATTTTCTTCCTTGACTACTGGCATGTGACTTAGATTCTTCTTGTTTCTCATTGGTCTTTGATGATTCTCATGTTTCATGTGTACTCCCTCTAGTGTATCCCAATCCAAATGTGTCATTAGGTCTCCTTTGATGATTAAGCTGTTCAAGGATCTTCAAGGTACTATCATGTCCTCTCTTAAGATGTTCATGTGCCTCTCTTTTTTTCTTAAGTTGTTCTTATGCTTTCTTCAATTCATTCATCATCATTTCATTGTCACCTCTCAATTTTCCATTCACTTCTCTTAGAGTTTCATTCTCAATGACAACTTGTTCATTTTCTTCATGTGCATCATGAAAATTTTCATGAATTATAAAATTCTCTATATTGATATGATACCATTCCATCTTCCTTTAATTTCATTTCCTCTTCAAGTTCTTTCCTTGCATCTACTGCAGTTCTCTTTTGTTCAAGATATTGACACATAGCTACTGATTGTCCTTCAAATTCCTTCTTCACATTTGATAGTTCTTTTGCAAATTTTGCATTTTCCTTCACAAATTCATCTAGGGCTTCTTGTGCTTCATCAAGTATACTTCCTTCTAATAGTTTGTCATAATATTATTCTGTATCTCTTAACCTTTTAGTTAACTACTCTCTTATAGCAAGGGATTTCTTTAGTATTTCTTTCAATTCTTCAATTACTTGCTCAAGATTTTTTCCTTTTTCTATAGTGCTCAAATCAGGACCTTTTAAACAAGTTGTTAGACTTTCCTTTAGAGTACCAAAGCTCTAATACCAATTGTTGGGTATTAAGCACTATGTAATGCAGGGAGGTGGGGGGGGGGGGGTGTTGAATTAGTGCAGTAACTAGTTCAACAATTTAAAATAATTCTGATCACTGATTACAAACAAAAAATTAAACTGATTATTGATGTATTAACTATTATTATTGATCACACTCATAAACATAAAGAAGTAAATGAAAACCAAACATCACAACCACACAATGATTTGGGTATTGTGGAAACCCTTGTAAGTGGGAAAAATCATGGTGGGGATGGAACCCACAATCTTCTCTACTGCAGTGTGGAAGGTTCCCTATGAAAGGCTTACAAAAAATCTTTCTGAGAGTCATTCATCCCATGAGAGATGTTTAGTACACTATGATATTTACAATAAATACCTTTGAAAGTCTACCTCATGTGAGGATTAAAACCTCAATCTAGAGATTCACCTTGTAAAAGGATTTAACTGTTAGGAATAGTCTCAAGAGATAACTAAGGGGGGGGGTGAATCAATTATCTAAAAGTTTCAATTCTTTATCAAATTAAGTATACTTAAACATTAAACAAAAATAAAATGAAAGAACACTTGAACACAACACCAATATTATGGTTACGGGGAAACCCAAATAGGTAAAAACCTCGGTGGGAATTGATACCCACTAATAATTTGCACTAGTGTTTTATGATCCTTGTTAGAAGATCTTCAACCCTGTTAGGAGTTGTCTTTACAATGCATTTGGTATAGTGACCTGGTCAAGGGTCAGACCCTGTTAGGAATCTCTTACAATTAACCCTATTAGGGGTGAGGATGCACTGTCTGAGAGCTCACAACTCAAAGGGGTGAAGGTTGCAACCTTTTGAATAACAGATACACACTATATCTAGATCTTGATGAATTGCACTTAGACCTACTATCTGGATCAGTTCCAATGAATAACACATACTCTTTACTTGGTCACATAGACCTTTTGCTAATGGCTCAACACTTTGCACACTTTGCTCTGCTCTTCACATTCAACTTTGAACCATGTGTTAGCAATCACAAATGACTACATATAAATATCTTCTCTCTAAATGATATACTCAAGTTGGCCTATTAGAACCACCTTGAAATCATAATAGAGAAATAATAACATTCTCCAATAATATTTTTGTCAGCTCTACTAAGCATGCAACACAACTTGGGACCTATCCAAATCAATAAGTGTAGACGCATGCTACACACTGTCGGCTCTATCAAATTAACTAAAACTTTCTCCTCAAGCTGAATTTCATTATGGGCTCTTAACCACATGTTCATAACTCTTCACCAATTACTAATCCAAGCGTGCATACTGGAATGATAGGCGCAACTCCTGTACCAACATAATCTCTATCGGATCTTCTGAATAAACACAGGAAACTGCTATTGGTGAATAGTGACTACATAACTTCACTTCTACTGCACATTAGACTCTGCGTCTATGAATGTAACATCACTAACATGTCTCCATCTTATATTCAAAGTTGCAAGGCTCCATGATGACTGTATGAACAATTACTCACATAACACTACCTGTAACTCTGTCAGGAACACTGCTGACACAGGCTGCTATATAACTATCTGTACTAACAATTAACCTCTATGTCCATGATAACATGCTGATAATATGTCTGTGCTACTTATACTCAAAGCTTACTACATAAGTCCTCAATGCATGCTACTTACCATATGTTGTCATCAATGACAAACATACAGTCAGCACTAGCTTGTTGGAAAATCTCCAACAATCTCCCCCTTTGGCATTGATGGAAACATATGGAATGAAAAAAACCACCAATCCAAATGAGTAATTCTTTTATAACATTCTCCATTTCCTCATCAAAACTCCCCCAAGGATGAATCCTCCATCTGCTGCAATATTCTTCAACATTCTCCATTTTCTCAACTGAACTGCTTCCATAACTGAATGCTACTCCTTCTTGCTTTTGTGTGTGCTCCCCCTTTGATACTATTTTTCATGACTATATATTACTCCCTCTTTGACAACAATGGAAAAGGGCACCAAAACATTTTAGCTCTGGTACTACTCCTGAAGTAGAGTAGTCAACCTTCCATCAGTCACTGAGGACTAATGCTTTTTCTTCTTTCTCTAAGCAGAATCAGGGAAGAGAATTACTCCCTGCTTCTCCTTGAGATACTCAAAAGTATCCTTTGGTAAAGGCTTTGTGAATATATCTTCTAGTTGTTCCTTTGTACTTACATAATCCAATTTGACTTCTTTCTTGGCCACTTTCTCTCTAAGGAAGTGATACTTGATCTCTATGTGTTTTGTCTTTGCATGCATCACATGATTTTTTGACATATTGATAGTGCTAGAGTGTTATCACAATGAATAGCAATAGGATAATTAATCTGAATACCAAATTCATTTATCATCTATTTGATCCAAACAATTATGTAACAATTCAAAGCTGCTGCAACATACTCTGCTTTTGCTGTTGACTAAGAGATACAATTTTGCTTTTTGCTTGTCCAAGTGACAAGTCTATCACCAAGAAACACTCCTCCACTAGATGTACTCTTTCTATCATCAATGCATCCTACCCAATCTGCATCTGTATATACATGAAGCTCAACATTATCTAAGTTGGGATTCCATAGACCATAATCTATAGTGCCTTGCAAGTATCTGAATATTCTTTTTACTGCCATGAGGTGACTTTGTTTAGGTTCTGCTGCCAATCTTCCAACTATGCCAACTGCATTAGAAATATCAGGTCTAGTTTGAGTAAGATATATGAGTTTTCCAATCATAGACTTGTACAATTTTGTATCTACTACTGGAGAATCATCTTCTTTTGTAAGCTTGCATCTTGTTATCATAGGTGTACCCACTGGCTTGCAATCATCCATCTTGAATGTCTTCAAGATATCTTTCACATATTTAGTCTGATTTATGAATATACCTTTGTCTATTTTCTGCACATTCAATCCCAAAAAGTATTTGAAACGTCCAATGATGCTCATCTCAAACTCACTCTTCATTTCCTTAGCAAATTTTGCACTAAGTTTGTCATTACCCCCAAAGATAATGTCATCAACAAATATAGCTACAAGTAGTAAACCTTCAAATGTCTCTCTGATAAACAAATTACAATCTGTTGCTCCCTTTTTGAATCCAATTTTTGTTAGATATCCATCAAGTCTCTCATACCAAGCTCTAGGGGCTTGCTTAAGTCCATAGAGGGCTTTCTTCAATTTGCATACCATATTAGGTTTGTCTGATAAGGTGAATCCTTTTGGCTATTAAATATATACTTCTTCCTTTAACTCTCCATTCAAGAATGCTGACTTAACATCCATCTGATAAACTTTGAAGTTTTTGAATGTTGCATAAGCTAGAAACAATTTAATAGCTTCTAATATGCTCACAGGTGCAAATGTGTCTGAATAACAATACCTTCTCTTTGTGCATATCCCTTACATACTAACCTTTCTTTATTCCTTACTACTGTACCATCTTCATTCATCTTGTTTCTAAATATCCACTTTGTTCTAATCACATTCTTATCACTAGGTCTCGGGACCAGTTCCCAAGTATCATTTTTGATAATCTGATCTAGTTCTTCTTTCATAGCATCATGCCAATCTGAATCATTACATGCATCTTCAACACTTAAAGGTTCTATCTGAGATAGTAAACATACCACTTCATTGCTTGTTGAACTCTTTTCTTTTGATCTTGTTGTGACTTTGCTGCTCTGATCTCTAATGATGTCATCCTTAGAGTGGTATCTAGATGTATACTTTGGATCTTTAGGTGATAATGACTCATCTTCCTTTTGAGTTTCTTCTTCACTTGTTTTAGGGTCATTGAACATTACATTAATACTGTCAAACATCTCTAAACAACAATTGTCTCACTAGTGGAAGGAATGGGTTCTTATTCAATCATAGGTGCATAATCATGATATCTTTCTTGAGCCATAAAATTTTCATCAATCTTAACATGAGAACTTTCAATGATTTTCTTCAATCTCAAGTTAAAAAATCTATAAGCTTTACTTTTAGTAGAGTAACCAAGAAAAATACCTTCATCACATCTTGCATCAAACTTGCCTATTACTTCATCTCTCTTGAGGTAGCACTCGCCTCCAAATATTCTGAAGTATTTCACCGTGGGAACATTACCAAACCATAGCTCATAAGGTGTCTTGTCCACACGAGGCCTCAATTGTATTCTATTGATGGTATAGACTGTTGTGTTGACCACATCTCTCCAATAGGTGTGTGCAACATTTCCTTTAATCATGATGGTGCGCGCTGTATCAAGGATGATCCTATTCCTTCTCTCTGCAATCCCATTCTGCTGAGGGGTTCTAGGTGCACTCAATTGTCTCTTTATGCCATTTTCTTCATAGTACTCATAGAATCTGTTAGAGGTGAATTCTCCTCCTCTATCCAATCTTAGACATTTTATCTTTAGTCCAGACTCATTCTCATCCTTAGCTTTGAATATTTTGAACTTCTCAAGTGCTTCTGACTTATCTTTCAAGAACGCAACCCACATCATTCTATAATAATCATCAAAAAACAAAAAGAAATACCTTTCACCATAGTATGATCTTGTTAGAATTAGTCCACATAGGTCTGTATGAATCAGATCCAACTTGTTCTCTACTGAATTATTCTTGCTTTTGAATGAATTCCTCACATGTTTTCCCATCACCCATTCCCTGAAAATAGTATCAACTTGCTTTGCTATGCTAGGTAGATCTCTTAGTTCCTTTACATTTCTTATCTTTACTATGTTATCAAAATTGATATGACATAGTCTTTTATGCCATAGCCAACTATCATCTACTTTAGCAAAAAATCAACTTGCTTTAGAATTAAGCTAAAAAACATTACCTTTGATCTTTGAACCTGATGCAATCATTACACCATCCTTGTTATTAATGATACATTTGTTGTCTTTGAACTCCAATCTATAACCTTTTTCAAGCAACTTTCCAACACTAAGAAGGTTATGCTGCAAACCATCTACATAAAGAACATCATTAGTGTTGTTCTTTCCATCCAATGTAATAGCTCCTCTACCAATCATAGGTTTAGGAGTGTTGTCTCCAAATCTAACCATACCACCATTGTATTTGCCCAAATGAACAAATATGTCTTTATCACCTGTCATGTGATGTGAAAAACCGCTATCTATAATCCAATCTGTCCTTATGTCTGCTTGTGAAATCAATGCTAGCTCTTGTTCCTTTTTCTTATCTACATGATCCATAATGGAAATAAATCCAATTTCTTCTTCAACTGAATCATCATCAGAAACTCCATCACCATCATAGTAACATTCTTTTGTATACTTAGGCTTGTAGTTAGTTCTGAATTTCTTCACTCTTGTAGGACACTTGGATGCAAAATGACCAATCTTATTACATGAGAACCATTTGAAAGGTAACTGACCTTCATACTTTCCTTTTCCTTTTCTTTCTTTCTTCACAATCATAGTAATAATATCATCTATCTCTTTGTCTTCATCTTCATCATGAAAATTACCAGAAGTGTTTGAATATTTCTTACCATGGACTGATGCTTTGAAGGCTATCTCACTTTTAGGCTCTGTCTTCAATCTTGAAATTTGAAAAGCTGAAATTTTTCTGATCAAGGTCTCTCTCTCTTGAAATTTGTTTTGAGCTGCATGGTCTCCTCAAGGATGTTGATCTTTTTTTCATACTCTGTTGTAAGAGTAGTCATCAACTTATCCATAATGCCTTCCTCCAAGATCTCTCCACCATTGTTCCTGATTCCAACAATTGCTTCATTGATCCTTTGGTTGTAAGCTCTAATGTTTTCTTCAGGTAGCATATCTAATGCATTGTATATTTTCTTCCATGTCTTTTTGCGTGCATTATTTTCTTGTGTATCTCCTTCAAACATGTCTTCTAGGTGCTTCCATATCTTGTAGGTTGTGTCTACTTTCTTTAACTCTGAGAACTCACTATCAGATAAAGCGCTAATAAGGGCTTCTTTGGCTATTACATTTTGATGGAAAAAATACTTCTTCTTGCTAGTAGCATCATCCTTTGCAAGATCTTCTAAGGAGGGGATCTTAATATCTTTGATAGCCACTTCAAAAACTTCAAAAGAAATGCACTGCAAATGTGTCACCATTTTGTTCTTCCAATCAAGATAGTTTTCTCCATCGAACTTAGGACTGGCTTTTCTAAAGAATGCCATCTGATCAACCTCAAGTTGTTAAACTTTCTCTCCGAGGCACTTGGCTATGATACAAATCATTAGGAATAGTCCCAAGAGACAACTGAGAGGGTGGGGGGGTGAATCAGTTATCTCCAAGTTTCAATTCTTTATCCAATTAAGTATACTTAAACATTAAAAAAAATAATAATGAAAGAACACTTGAACACAACACCAATATTTTGGTTACGGGGAGACCCAAATAGGTAAAACCCTGATGGGAATTGATACCCACTAATAATTTGCACTAGTGTTTTATGATCCTTGTTAGAAGATCTTCAACCCTGTTAGGAGTTGTCTTTACAATTCATTTAGTACAGTGACCTGGTCAAGGGTCAGACACTATTATGAGTCTTTTACAATTAACCCTGTTAGGGGTGAGGACGCACTGTTTGAGAGCTCACTGCTCAAAGGGGTGAAGGATGCAACCTTCTGAATAATAGATACACACTATGTCTGGATCTTGATGAACTGCACTTAGACCTACTATCTGGATTAGATCCAATGAATAGCACACACTCTTTAATTGGTCACATAGACCTTATGCTGATGGTTCAACACTTCGCACACTCTGCTCTACTCTTCATATTCAACTCTGAACCATGTCTTAGAAAGCACAAATGACTGCATATAAATATCTTCTCTCTAAATGATATAATCAAGTCAGCCTATTATAACCACCTTGAAATCATAATAGAGAAATAATAACATTCTCCAATAACATTTTTGTCGGCTCTACTAAGCACGCAACACAACCTGGGACCTTTCCAAATCAAAAAGTGTAGACACACGCTACACACTGTCAGCTCTATGAAATTAACTAAAACTTTCTCCTCAAGCTAAACTGCATCATGCACTCATAACGAAGTATTCATAACTCTTCACCAATTACTAATCCAAGTGCGCATATTAGAATGATAGGCGCAACTCCTATACCAACATAATCTATGTCATCTCTTTTGAATAAACATAGGAAAATGCTATTGGTGAATAGTGACTTCATAACTTCACTTCTACTGCACATTAGACTCTGCGTCCATAAATTTAACATCACTAACATGTCTCCATCTTATATTCAAAGGTGCAAGGATCCATGATGACTGTATGGACAATTACTCACAGAATATTGCCTATAACTTTGTCAAGAACACTATTGACACAGACTGCTATATAACTATCTGTACTAACAATTAACCTCTGCATCCATGATATCATGCTGATAACATATCTGTGCTACTTATACTCAAAGCTTACTGCATAATTCCTCCATGCATGCTACTTACCATATGTTTTCATCAATGACAAACATATAGTCAGCACTGGCTTGCTCGAAAATCTCCAACATTAATAACTAAGACCTATAAGAGTCTATCTGGTGAAAGGATTTAACTTGCTACACTTGTGAGAGAACAAAATGTAACTGATCTGTAGTAGCACTCCTCTCCTATGAGATACTTTATGTCCTGTAGCTTCTCACACTTCCATACTATTTGTGACTAAAACCACTCCTTCCAATCTTATCACAATCTTCTGTACAGGTCGTTGATTCATCTTGTAATTGTTTTTCTTCACAAAACTATCTAACCCACTATATCCTTCTCACATATTATCTTTTCTATGATTCGTTACTAGTTTTTCCACTTAAACAACACCATTGATTTTTCCTCTTAAGTGTTTAGCTCTCCTCTAGCTCAATTCACCAATCTCGAGAGAGTAATACATTTTTCTCTTGGAATTCAAGTTGCTTTTATGTCATTTTATTATTTAGGTTCAACTTGTAGAATATTCTAGATCATTGTCAACCTTAGATAAAATATTCCATACAATTAAACCCATAGAATCTTCAAAACTCAAATAACTTTCATAACAAACCTCACCTAAAAATATGTGTTGATTTGTCATTTAGCGATCAAAGAAATAATATTGTAATGTTTATTCCAAGATATTGATTAATCATTCAAATCCAAACAAGACATTAACATTCAAATTTTGTGGCTAGATGCATTGTGTATTAGAGAATTAAGGTTGATAATTAGAATCCAATAAGCATTTTTAGACACATGCGATTATAGAGTTGAAATGTGACACAGTCCCTATTGATTGCATTGTTGGAATTCCCATGTCATCAATGTTTCTATGATGCTATTATGGTTACAATTGACAAATTGTCCAAGGTATCCCAATTTCCTCCTATGAGATTCATACACTTCATCAAGTTTAGTCTGAATATTCATGGAGGATGTGGTTAGATTGCATGGTATTCCTCAAAAGATCAATTTTGATAAAGATCTAGTCTTAACTTAAACATTGTGAACATCACTTCAATATGTGTTGCGCACACAACTTAACTTTAGTTTTGTCTATCACCTTGAGATAGGTGGTCAAATGGAGAATGTTAATCAATTACTGGAGGAAATATATGTATATATGTGATAGATCAACAATCTTATTGAGAGGATTACTTGTACCTATTAAAGTTTTCATATAATAATGGGTACTATAGTTCTCTTGGCATGTCACCATTCTAATTCTTGTATGGGAGACCATATCATACTCCCTTGAATTGAGACCATTTAGAAGAACATATTTTATTTGTTCTTGATATGCTTTATGATATGGAGTAGAAGGATGTTTTTATTTAGGATCACCTTGCAGTGGTACATGACTGAAAAGAGAAAGATGCCAACACTCATAGAGTGAATCATCACCTTTCTGTTGATGATCAAGTTTTTTTGAGAGTGCAACCATGAGAGAGCCATATCCATTATGGGAAATTCTTTAAACTTGCACCATATTTTATAAGACCTCTTGAGATTTTAGAAAGGATTGGTCCATTGGATAGCCACTTGACATTTCTACCTATCCTTTCTTGCATCCACAATGTGTTTCATGTTTATATGCTTAGGCAATATACCTTATTTGACCCATGTTCTTGATTGGGGTGTCTTGTAGATCAAGGATGGGAAAATTGTTTTTTAGCCTTCTCACATCATTCAATAATAGAGGTTGACCCTCAAGGATCAAGACATAGAGCTTGAAAGGGTCCAGTGGGACCCAAAAAATTAGGCCTCCACTACTTGGGAGGATGTTGTATAGTTAAGAGACTTGTACCCTTATTTATTTGCAAGCTTATAGGAGTAAGCCTGGTTCATGGGTGAGGATATAGTGCCTATTGTATTTGCATCTTGATATGTGTTTATTATTTTGATTTGAGATAGAATCTTAGATATTTAATTGTGTGATGCATTTGATTATTGATATATTCTTTTATTCATATGTTGTCATGCTAATGTGGTTAGTTGATTATTTAGGTGATTCAATAGTGGTTATATATGTATGATGTGTATTCTAGTAGATTCCAAGATATTATATGTAGATGAATCAATGCATTCATATATATTTATAATGATGTTTTGAATTTGAAATTAAAAGTTCTCTTTTTTTGCTATGATCTGGTGTACTATATTTGGCAATGTGTTGATGGATTCATTGGTTTTACATGCATTATGTTCTATGGGATTAATGCTATTGTTACACTTAAAGATTTGTTTATATTGAGATTGAATGATGCACGATGGATATGTTCATGTTATATGATCAAAGTACGTGTTTCCTTGTGGTAGTTAGTATTGATTTCTTACTTGTTTATAGATTACTGATGTTTCAATCTCTACCATGCTCATGTTTATTTCTTATGAATCTTGTTTGATTTTTTTGTATGAAGAGGGAAAAATTTGTAGTTACTTACTTGTGAGGTCCACATGATGTCTTGATCCCCTTCACTGCTTGTCATTGTTTGATATTAAATATATATGTGCTTTGGTTATTGGACTAACATGGATAGGTATCGAGCATTGATTTCACCTAAATTTAGAGGTTGGATGCTTTTGGGACTTGGTTTTTAATCTTCCTTGTATTAATCTCTCATTCTCCTCCAAATTTCATCCTTTTTTGTGGAGTGTTCTTGATTTTTTAAACTTATTTGGGGTTTCTTTTCTATTGAAAGGTATGTTCAATCTTCTTTCTCAAATCTTATTTTAAATTAATTTTGGAGGTTTGGAAAATACTTTTTAATAAAATCTATATGACTCATATGAAGGAATTTTTTCACATTGTTGATAAAATTATGATTGCTTCATCAAAATGATTATATTTTTATAAAATGAGCATTTTTTCTTATGATTCAAGGATAGAGATTTCATAATTGGGTTTTGAGATGATTTAAATGTATATTCTACATGTTTACAACATGGAAGAAAAAGGGTTTTCTTACTTTCTTGATATTTGAAACTGAATTATTTTATGAAAATTTGGCCTTGTGTGCTCAAACCTAAGTTTGAAGTCACTGTGGGTCCTTCCATGATTCTTCTATTTTGGAATGTATTATTGTGGTTATTTTAGGATAATGGAAAGATCATAGATACTTTGGGTTTTCAATCCACCCTTGAGGAGGTCTCAATTATGTTATGGGCATGCTTGAATTGTGAAGGGATGTACCAAAAACTCTACATGGGATCACACTACATGGATGATATGACCTTTTATTTTCCAAGGGATGTACCAAAAAATCTACATGCTTGGATGTAATGAGACCTCTTATGTGTCATTTTTATGTGGGTTCTTGAATGGATGTGTAGCAAACCTTGGGAATGTCTCTCGATGGGGAGACCAAGTCACAAAGGGGCCACCAAGGTAACCCATTGTGGAATCCTAAATCAAGTGATACCATAAATAAATTTAATGGGATTAAAATAATTAATCAAGATAAGTATAAAAATGTGGACCTAGATGTACCCACCAAAAATATTCCTCCTATGTGTCTTGTGGGTTCCAATTAGCCAAGGAAATAGTGGACAAGTGCCTATAGTTCCACCACGTCAAGCTCCTAGTCTTCACAAGAGGATTGCTTATCACCACATGGAAAAAATGATCACATGATGAAACTCTCATTCTTTGGTTGTGCACTGACTCACATTGATCAGTGAGGTATTGGTCATGTGATGTTGAGACCTTGTATCTTGCATGGTATTAATACCTTGATCTTTCTTGTAGTACATATGGATGTGTGTGTGTGTGTGTGTGTGTGTGATACCTTAGATTTTTTGTGATCATGCCTCTTATGGACCGTGTAGTGTTTTGGATTTAATGTGTGTATAACCTATTTGTGAACCTTTCTTGTGTATATGAACCACATGGTTATCTCTATGAGCACGGTCCGAGAAGGCTTGAGGGTTCCTCAAGGTTAGGTTCCATGACCAGATGCCATTGGGTAACAATATATAGGTTTCAAATGGTCCTAGATAATACTTGATATACTTCTAGGATTGTGACTTCATCATGTTGTATCCCCATATTGATTCCTTGCATTGTATCATTATGTTGTATTCTAGAAATTGTAAACTTTCTCATTTGTACATTGGATTGTAATGTATATTCATATAGCATAGATTATACACATGTGATGGTGTATCTAGATTACTATGATGTTGTTGGATGTATGTAATTATTTCTTAGGACTTTGATGACCTCATTTGGATGCATAATGAAACTCTTGTATCTTGGTTGACTCCATATTGTATAGCGTAGATTCATGCTTTAAGATGATGTAATTAAGGTTCATTATCTTTGAATGATATTTGTACATGACCTCCTTGTAAGCACCTAATACCTCTAGGAAGAGAAATGAGCTTTTGATGATCAAACTTAGAAGTTATCACCTTGTTTCCTTTAGTTTCCAATCCGAATCCTATTTTTGTGCACATAACTCAATTTCCTATACATTTTCCCTAACCAGTGGTGCATTTGTGTGTAGATTTGTACTATGTTTGTTTCCATTATGCATATGAGAAAAAAAATTGTGCAAATATTTTTTTTCTCCTACACATATGTACTCTTCTATTGTGCATACATCACTACTAAACCAAGTTGTTGTGAGAGTTTGATGTTTTTCTTGACAGGTGCGAAAATGAGTTGGTTTTCTCGATGACCATTATCTTGATGGTCATTTTTTTTATAACCAGATTCATGTTTTGACCTTGTTTACCATGTTTGTTTATCAAATTCCTCAAATTTTGACCTTGCCTAGATGGTCCCTAGAGTGATCTAGATTGTTTCAATTGATGATCATGGTTTAGGGATGCAAATTAAATTAAGAGGCTTGTGAATGTTTTTTGATCTCTCTAGTGGCTTCTTGGATGCATTCATTACATTATGGTCATGGGACCTGTTAGGATTAACAAGGCAGAAATAACAATTATGTGCAAATATAACTAATATTAGAAAATAATAAACCACACAAAATAGAACACAAGACACACAGATTTAACGTGGTTCACCCAATCCCTGGGCTACGTCCACCAACAGCGAGTCCAATATTATTATTATCCAGTGATTACAACCTGATTACAATCCGCAATCCCTTACAGCCCAATTCTACCGCAAGTACTAAAATCATACATCATGAAAAATCCCTAACCCTAAGCCATATTATACAATATTTTTCCTCTTTAGGGTTAGAATGAGTTATAAGTAGTTGGCCCAAATAACCGAAAAGTAGTCAGCCTCAAAAAAATTTTTCCTCGGGGGCTGCGCCCCCGAACCCCTGCTCTTGGGGGCTGTCGCCCCCAAATCCCCACTCTTGGGGGCTATCGCCCCCAAACCCCCGCTCGGGGCCCGGCCCGGCCTCAAACCCCGGCGAGGTCGGGAGGAAAAGTGTACAGTACTTTCTTGGATAGTAATTTCCTGATTAGTCACCACAAGCTAACAATCTCCCACTTGGTGACTGATCAGTATCCACGCTATAATAAAAAAAACCTCCCACTTGGAGACTGATCCTGTAGCAATACCGCTACCCACATGAGGCTCCCACTGGATTGAACCACCTTAGACTCAGTTTTTCCTTTATTTTGTTCAGTCTAGAAGACCAACTGAAGCTGGACATGAGTTCAACTTCTCCCTTGTTACTACCTTTGTAAACATATCTGCTAGATTATCATTAGTATGAATCTTTTCCAGCCTTAACTATCCATCATCCAAAACTGATCGAATGAAATGGTACCGCAACTGTATGTGTTTTGTCTTTGAGTGCAAAGCAGAATTCTTTGCAAGATGAATGGCACTTTGGCTATCTGTATGTAGAAAATTATCCTTTTGTGGATGTCCCAATTCTTCCATGAAGAATTGAAGCCATATCATCTCCTTGGCTGCCTCTGTAGTAGCAACATACTCTGCCTCTGTAGTGGATAAAGCAACCACCTTTTGTAGTCGAGAAATCCAACTCATTGTTGTCCCACCAACAGTAAATATATAACCTGTAGTACTCCGCCTGCTATCTATATCTCCTGCCAAATCTGAGTCAACATAGCCTTGTACAGTAGTAGTAGAACCCCCAAAGTGTAAACACTTACTGGATGTGCCTCTCAAATATCTGAGAATCCATTTGACTGCATTCCAATGCTCAATACCAGGGTTACTCATATAACGGCTAACGACTCCCACTGCATGTGCAATATCTGGCCTAGTACATACCATAGCATACATTAAACTCCCTACAGCTGAAGCATAAGGTACCTTAGACATTTTAGTCTCTTCTTCTGGTGTCTTGGGACACATATCCTTAGTCAATTTCAAATGACCAGGCAAAGGTGTGCTGACAGCTTTGGCATTTTCCATAGAGAAACGTTGCAACACCTTCTCAATATAATCAGCCTGAGATAGAGACAATTTCCTATTTTTCCTATCTCTACAAATTTTCATACCAAGGATTTGTTTTGCTGCCCCCAAATCCTTCATAGCAAAAGATTTTGCTAACTGTTGTTTCAACCCCTTAATGTGATTCATGTTAGACCCAGCTACAAGCATATCATCAACATATAAACATAAAATAATGTAGCTGTCATCATCCAACCTCTTAAAATAAACACAATGGTCAGAATGACACCGACTATATCCCTGCCCATTCATAAAAGTGTCAAATTTAATATACCATTGCCGAGGTGCTTGCTTCAAGCCATATAAACTTTTCTACAATCTGCACACCAAATTCTCCTTACCCTTGACCTCAAATCCTTGTGGCTGAACCATATATATTTCTTCATCCAAATCACCATGAAGAAAGGCTATTTTAACATCAAGCTGCTCTAAATGCAAATCTTCAGTAGCCACAATACTTAAAACAGTACGAATAGAAGTCATTTTAACAACTGGAGAAAATATCTCATCAAAATCAATACCATGTTTCTGTGCAAATCCTTTTACGACTAATCTGACTTTAAATCTTTTCGTACCTCCATCCTCTTCTTTTATCCTGTAAACCCATTTATTTTGTAAAGCCCTTTTACCTGCAGGTAACTTACATAAATCCCATGTCTGATTTTTCAGCAAAGAGTCCATTTCATCTGTCATTGCAGACTCCCACTGAAGCTTTGTATCCACCTACACAGCTTCATTATAACATTCAGGTTCACCAGCATCTGTTAACAAAATAAAATACAAAGATGGAGAAAATCTTTCTGGAGGTCTACTTAGCCTTGTCGACCGTCTAACACTCACTGGGGTGTGTGGTATTTGTTGTTGCTATTGTTGCGGAGCATAAAGAACCACTGGAACATGAACTTGTGGAGTATCATCTAGTACTACATAGTCATTTTCTTTCTTCTCATGCTGCAGCAACAGATCTTTGTACAATACTTTCTCATTGAATATGACATCCCTGCTTCTTACAATTTTATGATTTTCAAAATCCCAAAGCCTATAACCAAATTCATCAATGCCATACCCAACAAATACACATTTCTTTGACTTAGCTTTCAGCTTGGTTCTATTTTCAGAATCTATAAGTGCAAAAGCTTCACAACCAAAGGTTTTGAGAAAAGAATAACTCACCTTCTTACCACTCCATGCTTCCTTTGGAATACCACAGTCAAAAGGAGTAGAGGGGCCTCTATTGATTAAATAAATAGCAGTGTTCACTGCCTCTGCCCACATATTTTTGGGCAGCCTAGCATGCAACCTCATACTCCTTGCACGCTAAATTATTGTCCTGTTCATGTGTTCAGCCACTCCATTTTCTTGTGGAGTCCTTGGTATAGTTTTTTGCCTACGAATACCATTAGAGGAATAATATTCTTCAAATTCTGTGCTGCAATACTCACCACCATTATCAGATCTAAGACATTTTAACTTTTTACCAGTCTCATTCTCAACCAAGCATTTCCATTTCTTAAAAGTTTGAAATACATCAGATTTCTGTCTAAGGAAATAAATCCATACTTTTCTTGTTGCATCATCTATAAATGTAACATAATACAGAGAGCCACCAAGGGAAGATACCTGAGCTGGTCCCCATACATCTGTATGCACAAGCTCTAATCTCTCATTTTTCTTTTCCTTCCCACTCTTCACAAAACTAACTCTCTTTTATTTTCCATAAACACAACTTTCACAGAAATCCATATTGACACATTTCAGACCAGGTAAAACTTTCTTTGAATGAAGTAATTTCATACCTTTTTCACTCATGTGCCCGAGTCTGTTGTGCCACAGTGCTGTGTCAGAATCTACAGCAACAGTTTGATGTTCTTCCTACTCAACTGCAGCCACTGTTCCTGAACATTCATTATCTTCTAAAATAATTAAAGTAGAAGGAACAGTATGACCTGTACAAAGATATAAGGTGCCTACTTTCACACCTTTTGCTACTACTAAGGAACCTTTTGAAACCTTCCAATTTTTATCATTAAAAGTAACTGTGCAACCCTCATCACCCAGTTGCCCTGCTGAAATTAAATTCCTACTCAGCCTTGGAACATGTCTTACCTCTTGTAGTAGCCAATGATTCCCATTCTGCAACTTAATCTTAATTTTTCCCTTTCCAACAATCTGACAGGGTTCATTATCTCCCAAATAAACTAGCCCAAAATCCCGTTGGACATAATCAACAAAATAACTTCTATGGGGTGTAGCATGAAATGAAGCCCCAGAATCTAAAACCCATGAATCATCAATACTTTCTAAGGACAAGAGCAAAGCATCCTCCTCAGATTTGTTACTTACCACATTTGCCTCCTTGTTTCCATCATTTTTGTCTCCTTGATCTTTCTTTCGAGACCAACAATCTTTCTTCTTATGACCTGGTTTTCCACAGTACCAGCAATCATTTGGCCCTTTAGATTCGGACCTCTTTCCCTTTGATTTTCCTCTTGATTTTCCACGATTTCCAGAGTTGTTTCCTCTATCTCTTGTTTTGCCTCTGCTTTCTGTGTTCAATACACTACCCGATGTGGATGCCCCTGAGCTTTTCCTATGAATTTCCTCACTCAATATAACACTAATAACATCATCATACTTTAGGGTATTAGAACCAGAAACAGAATTACTAACAGCCATTACCAAGCCATTCCAGCTTTCTGGCAAAGAACACAAAATCAAGAGAGCCCTAACCTCTTCATCAAAAGTAATTTTAACTGAGGTTAATTGACTTGTAACTATATTAAACTCATTCAAATGATCAGTAACTGATCCACCTTCTACCATTTTCATATTAAATAAACGCTTCATAAAAAATACCTTGTTTGAAGCTGAAGGCTTTTCATACAACTTCGCTAGGGTTTCCATCAGATCTTTAGCTGTCTTTGCTTCAGTAATATTGAATGCCACCGATTGTGCCAGGCATAGACGAATACTCCCCAGTGCCTTCCTATCCAAAATATCCCAATCTTCCTAAGACATTGATTGCTCTTTCTTGGCTACTCCCTCTAATGGCCGCCATAGATCCTTCTGATAGAGATAATCCTCCATTTGCATCTTCCATAACTGGAAGTTCTGCCCATTAAACTTATCAACCTTCAGCCTACCCTCGTCTGCCATTTCTCCCACTTAACCGAGAGACTCTCCCACTAACTCGTGAGACCTGCTTCAGAGAATAGATGAAAGAACGAACGAAATAACCTCGCTCTGATACCACTTGTTAGGATTAACAAGGCAGAAATAACAATTATGTGCAAATATAACTAATATCAGAAAATAATAAACCACACAGAATAGAACACAAGACACACAGATTTAACGTGGTTCACCCAATCCCTGGGCTACGTCCACCAACAGCGAGTCCAATATTATTATTATCCAGTGATTACAACCTGATTACAATCCGTAATCCCTTACAGCCCAATTCTGCCGCAAGTACTAAAATTATACATCATGAAAAATCCCTAACCCTAAGCCATATTATACAATATTTTTCCGCTTTAGGGTTAGAATGAGTTATAAGTAGTCGGCCCAAATAACCAAAAAGTAGTCGGCCTCAAAAAAAATTTCCTCGAGGGCTGCGCCCTCGAACCCCTGCTCTTGGGGGCTACCGCCCCCAAACCCCCGCTCGGGGCCCGACCCGGCCCCGAACCCCGACGAGGTCAGGAGGAAAAGTGTACAGTACTTTCCTGGATAGTACTTTCCTGATTAGTCACCACAAGCTAACAGGACCCTTGGGAAGGTATATTCGTATCACCTTGAAGGCTTTGGTGATATTCAAGTTGGTAGAGTAAATGGTTATTTAGAAAATGTTATTATTTATGATTGCATTGTACATTATTATAGTACACTCATGTCATTATCATTATCAATCATGCATTATTATTTCAAAAAAAGTAATTGTACTTGTACTATACCTTGTTCCTTGAGGATTCTTTGGCAGGATATGACAATGCTACTTAATATGATGACTCATAAATAATTAAGCAATATTTTGACTATAATACAAATGTGCTCAAAACAAGTGTGATATAAATACATGTTTTGTATAGAGAATAACTTATATATTGCCTTATTCTATCTACTTTTTAAGAATACAATCATTTTGTTTACAAAGGAATATAGCTCTATTTTATTAAAGAAAAAAGCCAACCAAGATAAACATTTACGTGGACAAATATGTGACTTTGTAATGGAGATGTGAAAGAGCCATTTGAAGGAATATATGACAATCTACATTTTATTAGTGCATGCATCAATCTTGTTATAGATAACAATGCTAATCAATATGGTGACTCATATATTATAAACAAACAATATTTTGACTATAATATAAATTTATGCACAACAAACATGATATGAATATGTGTTCTATAGAGAATAACTTATACTATTTTGTTCTACCTACTTTAAAAAAAATTATATGCTATTCTCTTTCAAGAGAGGCCATAAGTTCAAATTACATATGGTGTAAGGTATGTACGTCTCTTTTGTACCATAGAGCATAGTAAGATGTCTCCCATAAGAAGTACAAAATAACTATAAGCCATTTATAGATCTATATATAAATAACCCAACATCACAGACTATAAAAGAAACTTTGCTTCTTTCTTTCCTTTTATAGAAACAAATCTAATATTGATAAGTAGGAGATATTTTCCACAGCAAGTCAAATTGTGATATTGCTATCAGAATTCAACTGTGTAGTTTTTGAGTCAAACTCATTGACCCATGATTCATGAGTAGCGGTTCACATGAACCCATCTCTCATGAGAATAAATGGAACACTTAGCACTCATTGGATTTAGGTGATGCTCACAGAGGTGAACCCCGAGAAGTCCCGATGCTTCACCTCTGTGAGCATCACCTAGATCTAATGAGTGCTAAGTGTTCCATTTTTTCTCATGAGAGATGAGTTCGTGTGAACCACTACTCATGAATCATGGTCAATGAATTTGACTCAAAAACTACACACTTGAATTCTGATAGCAATATCACAAATCTAATATTTCTCTATTTTATTTAAAAATAAAACCAACCCCGAGAAACATTTACATGAACAAATCTAAGACTTGTTAATGGAGGTGCCAAAGAGCCATATGAGGGAAAATATCAGAGCCAAAGAAAGGACAAACGGTATGGGCACGATATAAAGTGAGAAAGCGCTTTAAAAAAAACCCTAGAAATGTTATGCAACGGAATATAGAATGGGCACAGAAACGATAAGAATAGTGGGTGGATAGAGCTTTTCTGATGGCACTATTCGAATCTAACACTTCATTTTGTGGTTATTCGCAGACGCAGCTGTAAAGCTTTGGATATAAGGGCATCCATAGTATACAAAACAACAGAAAAAAATAAAACAAAATGGATTCCTTTTGCTTAAAATTTTGCGTGAGAGATTATTCATTTTCTCGTTCTAAATGAGCAGAAAAGTAGTAAAAGGACGTGGTTGATTGGTTTTATAGATTCTGGGAATAATGGAGGCTTTCACAAAGACAAAATGGTGCATCACACATGCGAATGTATTTGTCTGGTTATGGATATAGAATATTTCAGACTGCTATGGGGCTCAAGCAAAATGCAAGAAACAATTATTCCTCCTCTCAATTGAAATAATAGTAATACGACAATGGGTCAGATCTTATGATAGGTGTATCAAGGGATATCAATATGCACAAAACATCTGCAGCTCTCTGGACAGCTTGTAAAATGATTTGTCAGATAAGATGTGAGACTCACTCTAGGAAAAGTAGACAAACAAACAAAAATCATGCATGCCTTCCATGACAGATAATTAGTAAAGAATATACTCTAATGGCATTATAGATATAGACAAGTTTTAAAAGTATTTCATACAATTTATTGGAGGTTTTTTTGTTTCTTTCTTTTCTTTCTTTTGTCACGATACACTGGGATTTTGCTGGAGGTTATCTGTTGAGTTCTGACTGGATCTTCTTCTTTCTTCTCTTTTTTTTTCTTTTTCTTTCGAAGAGATGAGTATTAATGTGGGCAGTATTGTCTCTTGGATAATTCAGTTTGAGGGGGTATTGATTTAGAATGAGAGATTAAATTAAGGTTTGTAATTTAATTGGTTGAGTATAATTAGTAAGAGTAGTGCTATGTTTTTTAATTATAGCATTAGTCAAGGCTAAAATCTCATAAGAATATAAGAATATGATAATTGAAGGTAGTCTTATGTTCCTTAATTTTAACATTCATCAAAGTTGAAATTTTGTAAGAATATAATAAATAAGAGATGAAGCTTACATCATGTCTTACTGATTTTGGAAAAATTGACACCGCAAAAAAAATTTAACTATTTACTTCTATGAAAAATAAATTAAAAATAATCAATGATCATATAAAACAATAAATAAACAATGGCCTCAAACGTTTCTATTAAAGAAAACCCTATATCCTTTCTCGAATACAATGTACAAACACAAGATAAGTCTAAACTATTAACACACCAGGGACCTAATAGGACTATGAGATCTCATGATTAAGATGAGATCAAAATATGACTCCAAAGAAAATACAAAATTTGAATCTGAGGAGATAAAAATGCTATGAAATGTCCACCTCTACTCAGCGATCCACAACCCATTAAACATAGATAAAAGTATATATTTCATAATCTAAGTTTTTATTTTATGCTATTTTAATATTTATCATTAATATATTGGTTTTCTATATTAAATTAAAGTTTTGGAGATTACATAGTATTTGATTTGTTTATGGAAAATATTGGATTTTAGGAATATTAGCCTAAAAAATATTAGGAGATTATATACTATTTTAATCTATAATATATATTGCACTAGCTCTAGAGACAAAATATCAAAGCAACCATTCTTACTACATTTTGGTATAGGTTAATTAATAGAGCTATGATTATTAATTAATTGATTGGTCATGTTTGATATCCATTGAAGCTTGATTATGATTAATTGATTTTTGACTAATTATGCAGGTAAATTGATCAAATTCACTAGCACAATTAGGTGATTGATTTGATTTAGGGAAAATTTGATTGAATTGATTGATTTAGGCCTTTTGGTTAGATTAGCCCACTTTTAGGTGATTACAAATACATTTTGGTATAGGTCTACTATAGCCATTGTTGCAAATATGAGTTGATGTTTTCATTGATGTCAAACTTGTTATCATTGATGTCTACTAAGGTTTGGAAGCATATGTTCAGTTGTGTTCCTACTAGTCTTTGAATGTTCCAGCACTACATTTGAATATTGTATAAGTTTTCTCATTGATGAATGTAGATTGTTGGTAGTGATCAGAGATGATATAGGTGACTCATGTCTATTTCAAAGAACTAGAGTGGTGCTCATAATTTCACATTATAATTTGGCTTTAAGTATGATTGTTCTAGTAAATAGTATGACAAACAACTTCTAGTATTTATGGTTCGCATTATTCCACATTAAATAATCTTTTCTTGTAGTTATAGTATGATGTTGACAGATGAAAAAGGATCTTATATCTTAGGTTTCAAGTTCCAATTCATTCTCCAGTATATTTTTTGGTATTTTTCACATCAATCAATATGGAGATAGTGTTCATGTTTATAGGATTTTTTTGCATTCCTTCACCTTTTGAAGATTATTTATAATGGTTCTCAGATATAATATTTTGGTGCAATATGATCCTATGTTGTGCATCCACAAGTTTTGAGGAAGTTCACATCATGTTCTAAGTTTGTTTGTTCAGCTTGGATTACTAGTTCAATTCTTTGGAGCTGAATTGGGGAGTATGGGTCTATGCGCTAGCATGCAAAGTTGAAGGAAATGATTTGGGTGTGTTAAAAAGGTATTTTAACATAGTTTTATCCATCACACATTTTTTTGCCTTTCACAATGTATTGTAAATTATTTTGGGTTTCCTATCTATGTTCTACACATTATATATAGTAGGATGACCTAATTGATGTTATTTTTTTTTGCAAATGATATATAAAGTAAAAGATCATTTGGATGATTGAATAATTTGTATAATAGGTTGTGTATGGTGTATGGTACACATAAAAAGGCCTGTTCTTAAAGAAGAGAAATTACAAAGTTAGTTTTAGATGTTTAGAAAAATAAATTGTAAGTAGGACTATAGATGATGCATTTCACTTCAATTCAAAAATCATAATTCATTGTAATCATTTAACATATTGTATCTTTCCATAAGTTTGTGTGCCTTGGTGTGCAATTCAAATCAAGAGTAGTAAACTTCCTTCGCCAAGAGCTAATTTTTTTTTAATTAGTTTTCACATAGTGATATAGTTATCATTGTGGTTTTTCCCACATTAGGTCTTGTGCATAATAATCTTAGTGTTTTTTAGTATTGCTCTTTCTATTTTAGTTATTTACTTTTGCACATATGATTAGTATAATGAATGGTTTTTAAATGGTTAAGTTTTAATACATGTTGATTCTCCCCCTCCCTCTTAACATCCAAAAGTATTCAATAATTGATATGAAAGCAAGGTTCCTAAAGTAATAGTTTAATAACTAAGGTAGATCTAAGATTCAAACACAATATTTGAACTAGAATCAGAAGAGGATTTGGATTTAGTGGAAGTAAAAAAAAGGATGTTGATGTGATTATAGATCTTGAAGAAGAATTAAGACTTTTTCTTGCTGATCTAGAATAATATCAGGAAATGTTTAACAAAGTAGAACACATTACCCATCTAAAGATTCAAGATGAAGAAGGAAAGAAGACTAGTGATAGTCTCAAAACAAACTTATACATAAAAAATAGAGAGTACACTAATGTTGAAGAAGAATATTTCATATTAAGTAAGGAATTGAAAGAGGAAAAAGAATAAATTGAAATAACTTGAAGGTCAAAGATAGAAGTGCTCTTCTTGAAGAGATGTTAGGATTTAAAAAACTATCTAAGGACAAAGGTGGTCTTGGTTTTGATGAAGTAGAAATATGTAAGACTCCCAACAAGGATTAAAAGGGAAAGGAAAACCTCAAGGATGAATCTAAGTCTATGAATAATTAATATCAAAAAGATTTCACTTTGGTTTAAAATAAGAACTTAAAAAATCCATCCAATGCTCAAACTAGGTTTTCTTCATCTTTCAATTCTAAATATTTTCCATCCAAGAAGTTGTTACAAGTAGTGGTTGTCGTTGCACCAAAAGATCGACCTTTTAATGCCTGATACAATGACTAGACTTATAGAAGACATATGAGGCGGTTAAGCCATGTCACGAATCCCGAGGGGAGTGCTGACCATTTTTCCAACAATCTCCCCCTTAGCGTTACCCGAGGGGATTCGAACCTATGACCAAGCTTTGATACCACTTGTTACAAGTAGTGGTTGTCATTGCACCAAAATATCAACCTTTTAATGCCCGATACAACCACTAGACTTATAGAAGACACAGGAGGTGGTTAAGCCATGTCATGAATCCTGAGGGGAGTGCTGACCATTTTGCCAACATAAGTTTGGACATAGAGAAATTGAATGCAAAAGTCAGGTCAAATATAAACCATTTAATTTCCAATTTTATGCTTGTGATAAGTTTTAAAACAAAGAGTATTAATGTATAAGTAGGATGATGATGAATGGATTCATGAACACAAGCAACGGTAGAAATATTTAATTCTTTCAATGGTTACTATTATGCTTGTAAATAATTTGGGCACAATGTTGTTTAGTGTAGATGAAATGTTTGAATAAATACAAGTTGTTTGCAACACGCTTTCACCCATCACAATTTTAAAAAATATGGGACACGCTACTAGGGTCTTTAAAGGAAACAATGATACGAACTATGCTCTTATGAAGAAGATTGATGTAAATGAGGAAAAGAAGAAAATATGGAAGACATACATAAATAAGTATGATGATATTGAAGAAGGAAAGGAAAAGGATGATTTTTCATTACATGGCAGTCTGTGTTTCCTCAAAAAACTAAACAAATAACATCGAATAAGGGAGAGATTTGATTGAAGAATTTATGTACCCCTTATGGTTGATATATTGGATTGTTTTCAGCAATGTGGATATTTTGAATGATTTTATATATCTTTCAAAGTCTCTATCGAGACTTGAAAGGGTATTTGGGATAGTGTGTGAGTGTAGTCAATCAAATGTATTTAATTATGCAAGATACTTAGGGTTTGAAGAGAAAGGTCAAATTTTGATTTTTCTTTCATTTTGTTCACTTCTGATTATAATAATTTGAGAGTTGTATTGTATGAAAGAATATGTCTTAAACTCAGCATGAAGTCCACGAACCCTAGTGATAGTATTTGTAGAGGTATTTAATGTAATCACCCAATTTTGGTCTAGTAAACTATAAGCCCCCTTTATGAAAAATTAAATTAAAATATTAGACCATTTCTTTGCATCAAATTAATTATACTTAATTATTTAATTATTTATTTGATTATATCCTAAAGTTTGACCACTTTATTCTATGTTTATTTAATGAAAAGAACATGCTCCCTTTTAATTAAATAATAAAAGACCCCTTTATCCTAAGTGCACATGAAAATCACTTTTCTAAAATTTTTTTTAAAAAAATCCCTCCACTTAAAGTACACTTTCTAATGAGATGGAATCTTTTAAATTTTGAAGAAGGCTTTTGCCTCTTTATCTCAACCACTCATTGTTTTGCCTCTTAATCTTATTCATTGCTTTTTGCCTCTTCAAAGACATGAGAGCATGGATCAGCCAAGACTTAGTATCCACCATTTCTTATTTGTGTCTCTTAATCTTGATTGTCTGCTCATTTCTAATTTCTTTAAAAGGAGGCTCTCTCCTCATTCTTGCATCTTCTTGTGATCTTGGTACTTTGAAGTTTTTATTGAAATATACTTGACATCTTGTCTCATTATTTCATCTTAGATTATGTTAAATCTTGAAGCATTGCATTATCATTTATCTTAGCTTTGTTATTTACTTTCTTGCATTTAGCTTAGTTAATCTAGTCAAATTAGCATGGACAGTAATATTGTATCTTGTTATCTTAGAATATTTTCTTTACACTCTTTCATTTCATCTAATCTTACTCTTGCATTTATTGCATCTCATCTTAGATTAATTTACATTTGCATTCATCATGGAGATCTTGGATTCTTGCATTCTCATTGCTTGATATCTACTTTAATCTTCTATTCTATAGTGCACCTTACATGAATCTTTCTTATTGGGTTCATTTGAGAGCCACCATCTTTATCTACATGATTCTTGCACACTATGGATAGGAAGCTATACGATTCCTTCTAAGACTCCAAATTTATTGGATCTCTTGGATATAAGGGTTTATAGAAGTGACCACACTTTTTGGCTCACATTTTTGGTACCCATTGTGGGGCTTGTTCGGAATGGGAACACGAACATCCACATAAGCATGAAACATGAAATCAACACATAACACCAATATGGTTACGAGGAAACCCAAATAGGTAAAAACCCCATTGGGAATTGACACCCACTAATATTTTGTACTAGTGTTTTATGATCCTTGTTAGAAGATCCTTAACCTTGTTACCTGAGTTGCTTTACAATGTATTAAGTATAGTAGACCTTGTCAAGGGTTGGACCCTATTAGGAGTCTTTTACAATAAACCCTATTAGGGGTGTGGATGCACTGTCCTAGAGCTCACTGCTCAAGCGGTGAAGGCTACAACCTTCTGATCTTAGATACACACTATATCGGCTGGATGAACTATCACTGTGACACTGCTTGTCAGATCAGTTCCTTTGATGCGCTAATGCTTTGAATTCTTGCAAAGATCTAATACATCTTATAGACTCTTCATACACTTCTGCTCTTATTCTCTCAACTCTATTACATCTTCCACACTAATTACAATGGGTTCATCTCATATTTATATGTGCATACAAAACAAATAACTAGGTCAACCCTTTAACCGATTACATACAACGCTTCCAATTGAATTGGCTCAAGCGTGTTTACAAGAAAACATATTTACATGTCAGAAACCTAATTACAATAGGTGCATAGCCTTTACAACATTTGAATATAACCGCAAATCAAAATGCTAACAGTCGGCTGCTTACTCTATTCTTCTCTAGCACACATTGGCTGTGTAACTTCAATTGTCTATAACTTTGTCATGCATGCATATCTGATCATGTGCTCATAGGCTAAGCATGAATATGGTCTAACCAACTTATCTTCTAGGGTGCACACCATAACTCGGTCATATGCATGTGCGCTGATGCTCTGAGCTTTAGGTACTTTGTACACTGTCTAGTCTTCAACACTTAACCGATTCTTGATCTTCTCATCAGGTGCGCTGACTCCAAACTACTATATGAATTTGTTTCCATAATGAAAACACTATAAAAATTCATATGCACTAGTATAGCCAACTTTCCAACAATCACCCCCTTTTTCATTGATGGCAACAAAGGAATATGGCCGAGTTGCTAACTGTTCCTTAAAATAAAAAAATGTTTTGTCTTATATCTCCCTTATACATAACTTTCTATCTTATATCTCCTTATACATATCTATCCCATATTCTATACATACTCCCCCTTTGACATTAATGAAAAAGGTGCTTCAAAACTATATATATAACTACTTACTGTGAGAGAACATCCGGATATGCTATCTGTAGGTTTTGGATGTCCTTCTTCCAAAATGTGATCAATGAGTTTACAATCTGTAGATGGGCGCATAATACATACTATAGCTTCTCCATCTTCTCCAAATTTGTGCTAGGACCTTGATCATATGTCACCATGGTGGCATCGATCTCCTTGATATTCTGATTAAGTTTTTCTAATGAGAGCACAAGAGCATTCCTTAGCTGAGTCTGCCTAGCCCTTATTTTGGACATCTCCTTTTCTGCCTTCTCAATCTTATCTATATGTCCTTGGTAGACATTATTACACATGTTCACATTAACTGATGGATCTTCCACTTATTTCCTTATGTTGTCTACATAGCTTCAGCCTCTTGTATTTTCTTGTATAGATCATTAGTCACTTTGTCCTGGTTCATACAGTCTACAATGATCTTTTTGCCCTTTTCTGCACACTCCTTCAAGGATGCTTGACTAGCCTTTAGTGAGCTCAAGTCAAGTGCATAGTTTCTAACCAATTCACTGAGCCTCTTCTTCAAATATTTGTCTTCTGCAAATAGGGATGTAGATTCTTCCAGGCTAGAGAAATTATTCTTGAAATGTGAAATGACTGCACTTACATCATCAATGAAGTGTACCTTGGACACTTTCTTGTCTGCTGGTAAAAAATTGTTTAGGATGGTTACTGATTCTACAAGGAGGGGATTTCTCATCACCTATTTCTCCTTGGCTTTCTCCATAGCTAAGACACTTAACTTGATTAGGTATTCTTCTCCCCAAGAGTCCAAACTGATTGTGTCAGGTGTCAAACTTGACAACAGTGTTGCTGAGGAAGTGATAGGAGTGCTATCCATCACTTCTTGTTTTGCCTTGATTATCTCAATTGATGGTTAATTTTCTTTTCTCTCTACTTCTTCTATTTGTTTTTCTACTTCTTTTTCTGTTTGTTCTTCTTTCTTTTCTTCTTCATTTGTTATATCCTCAATCAATACTTCTTCTTGATTAGGAGTGGAGTTACCACATAGAGTCTCAACCTCTTGAGTACTCACAAATGCCTCTTCAAACTTGTCCAACTCAGTGTCAATGGCTTCCATGGCTATCTCTACATTATCAATGATAATGGTGCTATCCTTTAGTGATTTTGTCATGGGCGTAGACTTATCTACCTCTATTTGTGTTTCAACTGCAGGCACTGAGTCCTGAGGACCTGTCATTGATGCATTAGTGGGCTCTTCTACCTTGAATTCCTTTGAGGGTACTTGAGCTGTGTGCACAGTAGGTGGATACATGTGCCTATTCATAAAGACCTTCTCAAAGGCTTTCTCTATTTCCTTGGAAACTAACTCAAAGTTTTTATCCATTATATTCAATGTTCTTGTCTTGGTCTTGAGGTGAGGCTTCACTAGATCTAACAATAACTTTTTTCTCTTCTAGCTCACATACTGGAAGGGTTTCATCTAAAGTCTTTTCTCTTATCCTTAGATCTTCTTCAATAGCCTATCTCTTTTGGAACTCTAATATATTCCATACATTATCAGGAATCATAGTCTTCAGTTCTAAGACTATCTTCTTAAACTTTAACATATGTTTGACAATCATTGCATGTATCTCTGATTTGTCAATCTCATTGTATTTGTCATAGAACTTTCCTACTTGATCAATTATGCCTTCATCAACAATTCTTGTGCTTAACACACTTAGACTAGGTTTGAAACTTACTTCGGGAGGAGCTTGAGTGTTCCTTATGTTCCTTGTTACTCTCGAGGATGGCTGACCAATGTTGATTTCTTTCTTCCTCTTAGGCATGCCTTATACTCAAGTGGAGCAGTAAGGTCAATGGTTTCTTTGGGCATAGGAGTAACATTAGTATTACCCTTCTGAATATTAGACATTTCTATCTTCACCTTTTTTAGCTTAGGATCTTCTAATTCAGTCTGTGTTGTTGTTGCGCTCTCAATTTCCAAAGCAATCTTTTGTTCCATTGCTTTGTCTAGCTCTACTTGAGACACTCCATGAATTATCAAGATCTCTAAGGTAACCTTAGCAACCTTCCTTTTTGTTGCTGCACTATTTAGCATTGCATCAACTTCTCTTGTTTTCTCCTCATAGGTTCCCCATCTTGGCTCATTAGGGTCTTTAGGTGCCAACAAGAGAAATTGAGCATAAGCCTCTAGAATAGGCTCTTCCACTTCATATCCTAGTTGATGTATCCACTTTGTTCTTGGTTCAACTACCTCCATGCATGTTGTGTTTGTCTCAACCATGAAGCAAATATTATCTTTTTATTTATCAACTATTTTCTCTGGAATTTTGTATCTCATCTGCATCTTGACTCTAAATGTCTTCAACTCCAATGTCATGTAGTCTCTTAGAGTGCTCTCAGTAGATGCCTTGAAGGATATATGTGGCATGGTAGGAATAGTCTTATTTAGGTATGAATCTGACCCCTTTCCAACAATATGGAAGTACATATAAATGATCAAAGACCGAAATCTGAATATCTTGGTCTTGTCATGCTTGATAGCCTTAATTTTATCAATTAGTTGTGCGCATAGGATCTCATACAAATTGAACTCTCCATTCTCCTTCACAAGTCTTATGGCTGCAAGAATTGTGGTCACATACACACTATTCACCCTGCTAGTGTGTTGAAACCTGTAACCTAGTATCATGGACATCAATTTGATGTCATCTTGCTCAATAGGCTCTATGGTCATTCTGTGCCTATTACTTCTTGACTTACAAGTTTTCTTAATAAGCTTCCTTACATCCTTTCCGCAGGAAGAATGCCATCTATCTTAGAGAGGCCTGCCATCTCATGAATTAGGTCACTAGTAATTCTAACCGGTACTTCACCTATCCAAAATAGGTCATCATGAATTTTGTTCAGTAGAATCTTGATCCATTCTGATTAATAAAACTCATATGCCATAGCATACTCCACTATAGGGTGATTATTCCACTGCGCATACTCATCCATGAAGGTTTTGTTTGGTTTCAACATAGTTTCCATGTGCGCTCTTAATATGTCCAATCCTACTGGTTCTTTCTTACAGTGAATGTATGCCCTAATGTCCTTGACATGCATAATACCCATAGGCGTGTAGGAGAATGCTCCTTCTAGGTCATCTAAGGTGGATTTGAATGGGTGCCACTTAAATACGTATCTTTTCTTCTCTGAAACATCAAATACTATAGGAGTAGCCATTAATTACTTGTATAACACTTTCTTAAAGGTTTCCAAGAGATTCTGAATTGGTGTGATGAACTAGAATTTCTGTAATTGATCAAATGCACAGCAAGTCACTTGATGAATCAAATTGCAATGCTTCTTAATCAACTGCTAGGGCTCTTCTTCTCTCCAATCGCTCTGAATTCAAATGCAATGAGAGATTTACAAACTTCTATGTACTTTAAAGTAGAAAATCTACCATTAATGCTTGTCTCGTAAACCAAGCTATCACTTGAAAATTTCTATCTTTCATTATGCAAACAATCAGCTAGTGCACTCTTGCACATCAGTTCTACTAGTCTCTAAAATATTAAGTTCAAAGGTGCATACTCTAAGAGTGAGTATACTAGTCACGTAGGGGGCTAGAGAAAAATTAGCTCCCCCTATGACCCTGAGGGCCATTCATCTAGATGTAGAGGGTGCATCCATTGTGGATTCATCCAATACATTCTCATCAACTTAGTCCTTCTTTGCTTCTGACCAAATCAAGCTCGCATTCTCTGAAGCTTTCACAAAATTGACTTCTCCTTCGAGATCCAATACTGGTTCTTCGAGGTTTTTAGGGCTTTTCTGACCTTGCGTCCTTGATCTACAAAACTTTGAGATGTGTCCAGCATTGTTACAAGAGTGAAAAATGATTGGAGGCCTTATATTCCTCAGCGCATTGACATGGGTTACCATTTTACATTGTCTAGATGAGTGACCATTATAGTTACATATCTGACATGTAACATTTTGAGAACTTCTTATATTTGGCTGATTTTGATTTCTCTGGTTATGCTGAATCTTGTTCTTTTGACTTTTTTGCAATTCATAGCTCTATGACTTATTGCATGAATAACAGTAACCATTGAAAGGTCTTACCTCTGTACAGTTCCTTGCTATGTGTCCATGCTTGTTACATGCATAACAAGTGCGGTCTACTGGCTTGCACTCATTCTTAGGTGGTTCAATATGATATTTAGTCTGACTTCCAGTCTTCTTAGTATCTAAGGTTCCTTCTGGTGCTTTCATTCTTGCTCGCATGTTGTCAATCTAATTTTGTGCTTCATTGTATCCAATGTAGCTAGTATCTCCTTTAACTCTTCTTGCATACAACTGAAATTCTATCAAATCAGAACTAGTGTGCAATTTATCAATGTGATTCTTTTCTTCTTTCAATTTAGATTCCAAGATTTCTTTGTTGTTCCTTAGCTCCAAGATTTCCATGTTTTCTTGCCTCAATTCTTCATTCAGTTGAAGGTTCTCTTTGATCTATTCATCATAGACTTCTTGATTGCTAGTCAGCTTATCATCAAATTCTTCAAGTTGTTCTTTCAAGGATGCATTTTCTTCATTCAGCTTCTTGAACATTATCCCCAGATCACTTGTAGAGCATTCTTTCAAATCCTTCCTTAGCTTTTTGAAGACTAATTAAGCATCACTGAGTTTTTCCTTAAGTTCTTCAGTTTCTTTTTCAGATTTGTCCAGGTCATCAAGAGCAGCTTCACGATTTCTTTTCAAATGTTTCATTTATGCTTTATCCATGATCTCATCAAGTGGTTAATATTCTTTGCTGAGGACCAGAAATATGATACCAATTGTTAGGAATGGGAACACTAAGAGGGGGGGGGGGGGGGGTTGAATCAATGTTCACTATATTTTATCTTTTCACTTAATCTTTAAATTGAACTTAAATGCTTAAGTACTAAAATGAAAATCCACATAAACATGAAACATGAAATCAACACATAACACCAATATGGTTATGAGGAAACCCAAATAGGTAAAAAATCCGATGGGAATTGACACCCACTAATATTTTGTACTAGTGTTTTATGATCCTTGTTAGAAGATCCTTAACCCTATTAGGAGTTGCTTTATAATGTATTAAGTACAGTAGACCTTGTCAAGGGTCAGACCCTGTTAGGAGCCTTTTACAATAAACCCTGTTAGGGGTGTGGATGCACTTTCCTAGAGCTCATTGCTCAAGTGGTGAAAGCTACAACCTTCTGATCTTAGATACACACTATATCTATTGGATGAACTGTCACTGTGACACTACTTGTGAGATCAGTTCCTTTGATGTGCTGATGCTTTGACTTCTTGCAAAGCTCTAATACATCTTATAGAATCTTCACACACTTCTTCTCTACTTCTCTCAACTCTATTACATCTTCCACACTAATTACAATTGGGGCATCTCATATTTATATGCGTATACAAAACAAATAACTAGGTCATCCCTTTAACCGATTACATACAATGCTTCCAATTGAATTGGCTCAAGCGTATTTATAAACAAACATATTTACATGTCAGCAACCTAATTAAAATAGGCTCATAGCCTTTACAACATTAGAATATAACCACAAATCAAAATGCTAACAGTCGACTGCTTACTCTGTTCTTCTTTGACACACACTAGCTATGTAACTTCAACTGTCTGTAACTTTTTCATAAATGCATATCTGATCATGCACTCATAGACTAAGCATGAATATGGTCTAACCAACTTATCTTCTAGGGTGCACACCATAACTCAGTCGTATGCACGTGCGCTGATGCTCTGAGCTTCAGGTACTCTGTACACTGTCCAGTCTTCAACACTTAACTGATTTCTTATCTTCTCATCAGGTGTGCTGACTCCAAACTACTATATGACTTTGTTTCCATAATGACAACACTATAAAAAGTCATATACACTAGTATAGACAACTTTCCAATAGGGATAACCCATGATTTTTGGATACCCACTTTGGTTTTTAAGGCTAACCCTTGTGTAGGTTGAGTTGAAGGCAAAAACCCTAGGTTTTTGAAAGATTTGGTCATATCTTCCAAAAGGATTGGTCTTTTTATCTAAATTTTTTTTTCTAGGTTGCGGATGGGTCAGAGGTGTCTTGGTCCAAAAATTAGATTTTTCTGATCTTTTTTTTATGAGTTATAATTTTTTTTTGGTTTTTCATGAAAATTTGTTTTTGGTCGCAAATGAGAGGATTTCCTAGAAAAATTGATAGTTTTTTAAAAGTCTTGAAATTCTAGAGGGGATTAATTCTTTGTGTTTTTAATTTAGATGAAAGAACATGGCTCAAATAGTCAATTTGTGAAAACTAGTCTATTTTGGTAGAAAAGGTCTCTAGAGCATAAATTAAGGGATATTTCTAAAAAAATTGCATTTTTGGAAATCTATCAGATTTTTAATAGGGTTCTCTTCTTTGCATTTCTATTTTTGGGACCAAATTATAGAAAATAAATCGGATCTTGTTGACTAGGTCAAAAGCAAAAATAAAAATAAAAATTGTGATGAGATTGTACTTTATTTGTACATATTTCAATGTATGATTAAGCTTTCTTTCTTGATTATTTTATATTTCCTATGTCCTAACAATGGTTTTGAAAAATATTTGACCAAGAATAAAAGAAAATTGAGAGTACTAATCAATTTGTTTTGTAGGACGTTGTTTGAAGATCTTGAAAAGATTTGAGACAATTAATTCATTGGTTTTGTAGGTTGCCTTGGAGACACAACTAAACATTGTGCTTTTATAGATTTGGTTTTCTAGGAACCTAGTTTTAATTAGAAAGGCTTATTTTTTTGTGATTAGTTGAGTAGTAGGAGAGTATTCTCTTCACCTCCTAGAGGATGAATCAGAAATCTTGACCTACCTAGTTTGTCACTTGTAAAAGGAATATTGGGTAAATGAACATTTTCTTGATGTGTTTGGGAGAAACTATGGAGTAGGAGAGTATTCTCTTTTCCTTGTGGAAAATAAGAAATCTTTACCTCCATTAGCTATCCATTTTAATTTCCTGCATTTACCTTTAGAGGACCTGCCAAGAGAGAAATATTTTGGGAATGACCTGAGTGGGGAACAAGCTGATGCAGTGCAAGGTCGACAGAGTCCCCAAAGAAGATGTCCAAGCCCCTAGCTAAACAACCAAACAAAGAAATCCAATAGAAACTATAGACACTTAAAAATCCTTTAGAAAATAAAAGTATTTTTATTTTTTGAAAACCCCTGATGACATCATCATTAATTAATTAATTAATTAATTCATTCATTCATTTTTATGCCATTAAATCCTCCTATTTTAATTAAACATCTTTAATTAAAGAATCTCTTCCCAAAATCATTTAAATCAAGTTTGAGTGAATTTCCTCTATTTATTAATTATTAATTAATAAATTGACCAAAATCTTTTAAATAAATAAAATATTTATTTAAATCCCAAAAATTTAGAAATCTTCTAGAAATCCCCAACCTCTTCTCTAAAATTTCCTAATCTCACTTTAAACTTAATTAAAAAGTGATTCCTACATTTCTTAGCCTAAACCCTTCAAACTTTGACTTTGGGTCAAAATCCCTCATAAATGAGCCTTACGCACTCATAAATACTTCTTGCATCCTCATTAATGACGCTTACAAGCCATTAATGAATCCCATGTCTCTTCATCCACTCTTATCCCCTTGCACACTTCCCTAGTGTTGCTCACACATGTGTGAGCAACCTTAACCAAGGTTAAACCTAACCTAACCCCAACCTTACCCCAAACTCTACCCGAAACCTTACCTCTAACCCTAAATCCACTTCCTAACCCAAGCCCTTCCTCAAATCCTATAAATACCCTCGTCTTCCAAGAGAAAAACACCAATTCACATCTTTTACATTAAGTAGTGTTATAATGTTAGATTATTGCTAGATTATAAGCTTTTAAATCATATTTGTTAGATTTCATGCTTTTTAAACACATCCTAGAATAAGCTTAATGGATTCAACTTAGATTTTATTGAATATTTTCTACTCATTTATGCATCATATTAAATCCTTTCTAAAATTCATTAGGGACAAAGCTTGAAGTGCTTAGAGAGCACACCCATATCCCTTTTATTGGAGAAAATCAAACAATCCTTGAATGCATCTATTTTGGCTCAATCTAAGGTGGCTTGGTTTTTATGTTTATGCTTTTGAATTGATATAAATGTTTAGATTAGTTTAACATTTTCTTATTTACACCTTTCAAAATAGATACAGATAAATCATGGTCTACATTCTGGCATGCCCGGAGGGACCCACTATTAGGAATGAATGCTAAAGTGTTTGGTAGCCATTTTGTAGCAGTTGTTGTTGCATTCATGACTATGATTGTTATTGATGTCAACACAGTGAGTTACTGAAGACTTGCAGAGAACCAGATAGAGTTTGGATTAGCGCACATGGGTTATTGTAGTTGGAGGTATGTGATGTTGAGGTTATACTCTTTGATATTTCATATGTCTATGGTTAAGAGCCCAGGCAGTAATTCATTGATTCATGGAAGTTATGATCATTTTGGTGGAAGCAGTGTTCAGGCAGTGTTCCTGAGTAGCGGTTTGTGGAAATTGGATGATATCTCCTAATCGGGATGGAATCTATTTTTTCATAGTTAAAGGGAAGTTGGAGACACATTGATAGTGATGTGGATGATAGTGCAGACTTCGAGGTTGCACGAGTGAAGATTTATTGTATTTGGAAGCCGATAGTTTTGTGTAATTTTGGTGTAGCATGTGGAAACTTTTATTTTGTAATTGTATGCCGACTCATTTTTAATTATTTGAGTGTGGTATAAATGAAGGAATGTATTTTCTTGTTGTAATGTATTAGTAGTAATGATGTGTGATGCGGTATGCATGAAGTGAAGAAAAGAGCTAAGTATGAAAGCGAATGTGTGAAGGAAGACATGCGAAGTACAAAGATCTGAAATTGAGATTTGATGTAATAGTGAGTGTAGTTTGGTATAGTTAGAGAAGAGGTAACATATTATTCTATCAAGTAATGAAAAGATTATTTGGACAGTGTGTTTAGTGATCTTACCCTGAAGCTGTTTGGGCAGTGGGTCCTTCTGTCTTCCATAACTCTTAACCGGGTTAGAATCTTTTAACAGGGATTCAAAATCTCCTAATAGGGATTCATATCTACTGAATATATTTCATAAGAATCCTAACAGAGTCCATCCTCTCACAAGGAATATTCATATTAGTGCATCTTTTGTGGGCATCATTCCCACCGGGGTTTACTCTTTGATCAAGAGGTTCCCTAGTCAACATATCTTGTGTCATTGTGTTATTGTGTATGAATATCTTTCTATGGTTGGTAATTATATTGCTATTATGCTTTAATGCTATTGAAGATGATAAAAGTTATAATTATCTAATAACTGATTCACCCCCCCCCCTCTCAATTATCTTGGTGGACTTTATTTTCTAACAATTGGTATCAGAGCGGCAGGTCCTTGAAGAAGAAGTTTAATAGCTTAAGGATATCCATGGTGAATTTTAGGAAAGAAAGCCCTAAGTTTGATGGAGAAAATTTTGACAGTTGGAAAGAAAAGATGAAGACACACCTATTATGTTTAGGACCAAGTTATTGGTTGATTACAAAGAATAATAAGACTATCATTGAAGAGGACAATCTTGAAACATGTACTGTAGAAGAGAGATCTATTCATGTGTAACATACTTGCAAGAGAAGCACTTTTGACAACACTTCTAAAGAATGATTACAGTCAAGTAAAATATTTAAAAAAATATCATGAAATTTGGAATGCTTTACACTCTACTTTTGAAGGTGATGAACATGTAAAAAGAGTTAGATTACATAATTGGATATGTGAATTTGAAGATATACGAATGTTGGAAGATGAATCTATTAGAAGTTATATTGGTAGAATGTCAGAGATCATTTCAGGTATAAAATCTTGTGGAGGAACAAAGATAGAGAATGAAGTGATATGGAAAATTTTGAGGACATTAACTCCTATATTTAAGCAGACAACACATATGATTGAACAAGTGATACCTTATACAACAAACTTTACAAGAGAGACTCTTCTTGGAAGATTGGAAGCAGCAAAAATGAACCTAAGATTATCAGCATACTTACCTAGAATGGAGACAACATTCAGTGCTCTTAGTGTTTGCTCTACTTTGTCAAGAAGCATCAGTGTGAGTGGAGATTATGCTGGTAGCAACAGATCTAGAAATGAAGAAGAAAAGAAGATTGAAGAAGGTATTGCCTTGCTTGTGAAAAGAGAACCAGATGGTAAGAAAATTTTTAAATGTTGGACTTGTCAAGAATATGGTCATTTTGCATCTAAATGTCCTAAGAGAGTTAAAAAGTACAGAAGCAATTTCAAACCTAGAAGATCTAAGGAATGTTATTATGCTAATGATGAAGATCTTGAAGCTAGTATAGAAAGAACTTTAAGTGAAAGTGATACTAAAAATAATGATGACATAGGATTTGTAGCAATTAAAGAAGAAAATCCTGAATCTGATGTTAAGGAAGAAAAAGCCTTAGTTTCTCAAGTTGAAAAGAAAGCTGATTGGATTATAGACAGTGGTCATTCACATCATATGACTGGAGACATGAAAAAGTTCATAAAGTTGAATGAATATGATGGTGGAGTTGTTAGAGTTGGAAACAATGCACCTTGTTTGATTAAAGGTATAGGATCTATTACTCTTGATGGAAAGACTAATACTGATGATGTCTATTTTGTTGATGGATTGAAACAATCTTTTGAGTGTTAGACATTTAGTTGATAAGGGATATCAAGTTTGGTTTACTGAGAAAACTTGTGTGATAAAGGATAAAGATGGAAATCTGATTGGAATTGGATCTAGAACCAGAGGTAATGTATTTCAGTTGAATCCTACTAAGATGACATGTTTGATTACAAAGATTGATGATAGTTGGTTATGGTAGAGAAGGTTTTGTCATATAAAATTTTATAACATTGTGAAAGTAAGCACTACACTTGCAGTGAGAGATTTACCTAAGATTATGAAGCCTACTAACATGATTTTCAAAGAATGTGTAATGGCTAAACAGAAGAGAAGTTCTTTTCCTAGTAAGAAGTTTACATCTACAGAGAAGCTAGAGATTGTTCATACAGATTTGAGCGGTCCTACTAGGACTAGAGGATTCTATGGAGAAAGGTATTTTATGATTCTTGTTGATGATTTTACAAGAATGATGTGGATTGAATTTCTTAAAGAAAAATCTAAAGCATTTGATAAGTTTAAGATTGTTAAGAATAAAGTTGAGAATGAATCTGGAATGAAGATTAAATGTTTAAGATCTAATAGAGGTGGAGAATTTACTTCTAGAGAGTTTAACAACTTTTGTGAAGAAAATGGCATTAAAAGACAGTATTCAGCCCCTAGAACACCTAAACAAAATGGCATTGCAGAAAGAAGGAACAGATCAGTGACTGAAGCAACAAGAGCTATGTTGTTTGAGAATGATTTGGTGAAGGTATTTTGGAGAGAAGCAGTGAACACAACAATGTATACAATGAAGAAAGTACACATTAGAACAGACATAGACAAGACACCTTATGAGTTATGGTTTGGACATGCACCCTCAGTTAAGTATTTTAGAATTTTTGGAATCAAATGTTATATAAAAAGAGATGATGATATTGGAAAGTTTGATCCTAGAAGTGATGAAGGTATATTTCTTGGATATTCTTTGGAAAGCAAAGAATATAGATGTTTCAATAAAATAACTAAGACTATTGTTGAGAGCACAAATATTAAAGTTGATGAAAAGTTCAAAATTCAAGAAAGAATGCTTGATTATGAATCTAATGAAGAAGTTCATCCTAAGCCTAATACTGGAACTACTGAATTGTTTTATGAAACTGAAAGTGATTTGTTGAATGAAAGCCACAATGAAGTTATTGAAGAACCTACATCTGAAGAGAGATATGAGACAGTGACACCGAGCAAGAGTTTGTTAAGGAATCATCCTTTTGAATAGATTATTGGGAGCATCAAAAGAGGAGTTTTGAATCGAAGTAAGGTAGATGAACAATTATGTTTGATTTCTCAAAACCTAAGACGACTAATGAAGCTTGTGAAGATGAAAGTTGGACTAATGCTATGAAAGAAGAACTAGATCAGATTTAAAAGAACAAGACATGGGAATTGGTCCCTAGACCTAAAGACAAGAATGTTATTAGAACTAAATGGGTATTCAGAAACAAGATGAATGAATAAGGAGAAGTAGTAAGAAACAAATAAAGATTGGTATGTAAAGGTTACTCACAACAAGAAGGAATTGACTATGAAGAGACTTTTGTACCTGTTGCAAGAATTGAAGTAGTAAGAATGTTTTTGGCATATGCAGCTTACAAGAAATTCAAAGTGTATCAGATGGATGTGAAGTCAACATTTTTGAATGGAGAATTGGAAGAAGTCTACATTGAGCAGCCTGAAGGTTTTCCTTTAACTCAAGAAGGAGACATGGTATGTAAATTGAAGAAAGCTTTATATGGACTTAAACAAGCACCTAGAACTTGGTATGCAAGACTGGATAAGTATTTGTTAAAGTTGGGATTTATAAAAGGTATAGCTGATAGCCATCTGTACAAAAAAGAAATTGAAAATGGTTTGTTAGTTATAGTTATTTTTGTTGATGACATTATCTTTGGAGGAGAAGATGAAGCTAGTGACAAATTTGCTGATGAAATGAAGACTGAATTTGAAATGAGTATGATTGGTGAAATGAAATACTTTTTGGGATTATAGATAACACAAAATAATGATGGTATCTTTGTAAGTCAGACAAAGTACTTGAATGATTTGTTGAAAAGATTTTGAATGGAGGATTGTAAACTAGTTGGAACACCTATGGTGACCAGCCATAAGTTATCTAGCACATATGAGACTCCTACAGTAGAATAGAAGAAATACAAATCTATGATTGGAGGATTACTGTATTTGACTCATACAAGACCTGATATAGCACACTCAATTGGAATTGTAGCAAGATTTCAAGCTGAACCTAGAGAATCACATTATGTAGTAGTAAAGAGGATATTGAGATATTTAAGAGGCACAATGGACTATGGATTATGGTATGAAAAATCTGATGATTTTACCCTATGTGCATATACAGATGTTGATTGGGGAGGCAGTGTTGATGATAAGAAAAGCACCAGTGGTGGAGTATTTTTCCTTGGAGGAAGATTAGTTTCTTGGATAAGGAAGAAGTAGAATTGTATCTCACAAAGCACAACAGATGTGGAATATGTAGTAGCAACAAACAATTGTAACCAGATAATTTGGATGAAGCAAATGTTGAAGGATATTGGTATAAAATTTGTTCAACCTATTGTTATACATTGTGATAACACCAGTACAGTTAGTATGTCTAAGAATCTTGTATTACATTCTAAGACAAAGCATATAGAGATTAAGTATCATGTTGTAAGAGAAAAATTTGCTAAAAAAGAAGTCAAACTTGAGTACATAAGTACAAAGGAGCAGATAGCAGATATATTCACAAAGCCTTTACCTAAGGATACATTTGAGTATCTGAGAGGTATACTTGGGGTTATGCCCCAGCCTACTTTTGAGAAGTGATGCAGTTGGTTGCATCAATCCAGTGGTATATGAGCCTTATCTTTCTTCTGGACTGGATGTTGGTACTTCCTCTATGGGGGAGTATGTGTATCTGAGCTGAGTCATGAGGACTCTAGTAAATGTATTTTCTGAAAAGTTTCTTTTGACATTGAGTTGTTGTTGACTTAGTGATGGAATTTCTATCATTGATGTCAATGGGGGAGAAGTATGCATCAAAAACAATATGAGACATTTGTTGGAGAGAACTGAATAGGATAATAAAGCAAGATTTGATTGATGAAGAGGATTTGAAGAAGCAGTGTTGCAGTATTGGATTTTTGGAACATTGGATGTTTTTCATCTATGTTGCCATCAATGCCAATGGGGGAAATTGTCAGAAATGAATGCTAAAGTGTTTGGCAGCCATTCTGTAGCAGTTGTTGTTGCATTCATGACTATGATTGTCATTGATGTCAACACAGTGAGTTACCGAAGACTTGCAGATAAGCAGACAGAGTTTGGATTAGCGCACGTGGATTATTGTAGTTGGAGCTATGCAATGTTGAGGTTATACTCTTTGATATGTCATATGTCTATGGTTAAGATCGCAGACAGTAATTCATTGATTCATGGAAGTTATGATCATTTTGGTGGAAGCAGTGTTTAGGCAATGTTCCTGAGTAGTGGTTTGTGGAAATCAGATGATATCTCCTAATCGGGATGGAATCTAGTTTTGTGTAGTTAAAGGGAAGTTGGAGACACATTGATAGTGATGTGGATGACAGTGCAGACTTCCAGGTTGCACGAGTGAAGATTTATTGTATTTGGAAGCTGACAGTTTTGTGTAATTTTGGTGTAGCGTGTGGAAACTTTTATTTTGTAATTGAATGCCAACTCATTTGTAATTATTTGAGTGTGGTATAAATGAAGGAATGTATTTACTTGTTGTAATGTAGTAGTATTAATAATGTGTGATGCGGTATGCATGAAGTGAAGAAAAGAGCTAAGTATGAAAGCGAATGTGTGAAGGAAGACATGCGAAGTACATAGATCTGAAATTGAGATCTAATGTAATAGTGAGTGTAGTTTGGAATAGTTAGAGAAGAGGTAACATATTATTCTATTGAGTAATGCAAAGATTATTTGGACAGTGTGTTCAGTGATCTTACCCTAAAGTTGTTTGGGCAGTGGGTCCTTCTATCTTCCATAACTCTTAACCGGGTTAGAATCTTTTAATAGGGATTCAAAATATCCTAACATGGATTCATATGTACTGAATGTATTTCATAAGACTCCTAAAAAATTCCATCCTCTCACAAGGAATAATCATATTAGTGCATCTTTTGTGGGCATCATTCCCACTAGGGTTTACTCTTTGATCAAGAGGTTCCCTAGTCAACATATCTTGTGTCATTGTGTTATTGTGTATGAATATCTTTCTATGGTTGGTAATTATTTCTATTATGGTTTAATGATGTTGAAGATGATAAAAGTTATAATTATTTGATAACTGATTCACCCCCCCCTCTAAGTTATCTTGGTGGACTTTACTTTCTAACACCCACTTCACGGGTTCTTTGCAAATAATCTGATGGGTTTTGGAGTGTTTTCTAATTTTTCAAGCTTGTAGGTGGAGGGAGTGCTTGAATTATTCTTCCTCTTCTTATATTTATTCTTCTTCTATTCCATCTACTTCTTCATCTTCTTCTTGCGGGATCTTGGCTTATTTTCTGGAAAAAACCATAAAGAGGCACTTTCACGAAAACCTTTGTAAATTTTGCATACGAGCTCTATTTTTGACGATTCAAAAAGCAACAGAAAGATGGTTTAAAGGTATATCCAAATATGTAGAAAAATTTTCTAGATTCTATCACAAAAATTAGGAAGAGTCAGCAGGATCATGAATTAATTAAAAAAAAAAGAATTAATACACTTAATCCTAAGGTCTTAAAATGAACATTGTATGAACTCACAACATGTCATCATTTCAATTTGGCTTATATTAACAAAGGATAAAATTGAACAAGACAAATCATACACACTTTGTCTAAATGTTTGAAATGAACCTCAAAAATCACTGTTGAATGCCTAAAAAAAAACAAAACTGACAAATCAACTCAAATCATTCCTAAATTTCATTCTTGCAAAAACTAAAGTTTTTAAAAGTGTATCCATGCAAATTAGGAACATTTCAAGTTTTGGGAAGCTTAAAAAGAACCATAAAATTGCATATCATTTCTATTTTGGTTCCTAAAAATTAGTCCTAAATCATTCTAAAAGCTTTTTCAAAATCAATCTTGAATCATTAGAAGTGGGTTTCCTTTACATTGTCTGAAAATATCTTTCAAATCTCATGCAAACTAGGAACAAAGTCTACAAATCTTTTTTGATTCCTAAAGAGTCCTAATCTTTTCAGTCCTAAAAGCATTGATCTTGATAAAAAAAAATGTTATGTTGCAAAAATCCTGAAAGTTTCTAAAGTTTTCATGCATGAGATCAAGCTAGGAATATTCATTTTGGTTCTAAAAATAGATTAAGACATCAAATATTGAGTTCCCTTTAAAGAATAATTGAAGTCAAATAAAAGAAATCATTGACTTCAAAAAATCACTCTCGAATGCCTTAGTTAAAATCAAAAGCATTCCCTCTTTTCAAATTAGGTTCAAAGCAAAAAACACAACTCTTGAATGCCAGTATAAACATTACAAATCTTGTTTTCAAGCTTGTGTGTCCTCAAAGAAAAATTCAAAGCTTAAACACTTGTGTCTTCAAATTCCATTTCAAAAACATTAATGATCACATTGGGAAATCAAATATGCATGGAGTGCATGTCAAAATTTTCCATTTTTCTGTAAATCCTTGTTAGAATTAAGTGACATAAAACACTTGAACTCAGACAAGTTCACTTGTTTTACTTCTAGTGAAGCCTATCCAAAGAGAAAAAGTGCTTCCTCTTTGGAGATCAACTTCACACCGGTACTTCCCCAGATGATATAGAAATAAAGCACTAAGAAAACTCTCACTTCATCACCTCAAGCTCGGTCGATGCATGTTGATGGTAGCCTGAGGCAGGTGAATATCTCTACTCTTTTGACATGGTCAATTAGGCTCTTAAGTGAGTCACATGCATACAAATTGATTGGGAGGACTCCATGAAACAAAATACAAACTTGATAAATTAGAAACCTTCTGATCCACCCCTGAAGGTATCACAATATTTGTGTAAGGACCGATCCTTGTGGTTTCCTAGATCACCTTAAGACACTCACCATATGCATCCCCTTTTAGGGGGTATCAAGTTTTGGGAAAAGATTCTGATACTCACCTTCCCTTAGGTAGAACTACTTGAAGTGATTGGACAGTCAAAAGCTCAGTGAAAATATTTGTTGGAATATACACTTTTCAAAGCTTTCTTTCAGATTCATTGGCTAAATCATTTCTTGTATCCCACAAAGTTTCCTTGTCCTTTGTTGGGATTTTCTTCAGAGTGTCTATTGTCAAGTTAGTCCTTTCCCATTGAGACATAAAAAAATCAAGCTGAAAATATTCAAACAAAACCTTGCAGAAGAGATCCTCCAAAATCAAAAGCCTTGCTTCAAAAAAAAATTCCAAGAGTTTTCCCAAGCTATGTCCAATTTGACCAAGCATAAGAAAGAAAAGCTTCCCAACTCCCAAGTTTATCAAGAGAAGAAGATTTTAGAAAGAGATCTAAAGGATCATCAATCCATCCTAAAAGAAACCCAAGCAGAGGAGAAATATCAAGTGAACTGGATAACGTGGGTTATAACACTAGAGTAAAGAAATTTGCCTCCTAGTTCTAGGTTAATCAGTGCTATGTCAATCTAGAGAGAGAAGAATAGCTTGGCCTATCAGATACCCATTATTCCTTGAGAATCCCACATCCTATCTTGACATCCTTTTCATTCTATCTCATCCTTAGTTCCATATTTGCATCACCATCCATCCTTAAGTGCATCCTAATTAATCGTTAGTTGTGTCATTGCACTTTTTATCATCTTCCTAGTTTCATCATAGTTCATCCATTTCAAATGCATCTAGATCATCCTCTTTGAGATTACATCATGTAGTCATCCTTTTCCATCCCTCCATCAGCAATCTACAATTAGAATCCCAAATCCTGGGTCCATCATCCTTGAACCATCCTTGATCCAAATCCAGCATCCACTATGCAAGTCAAAACCCATCATCCTTGTACCAAGTCCAATGATCCAAACCCAAAACACTTAGTGTTCAATCCCTTGAGTTGCTTCAAAACCTTAACCTAATCTCCACCCTTTGACAAAGCATTGTCTAGGGAATCCATACTTGTCCTTGTAAAGCCTCATCATCTCGAGCAGGAGATTGACCTACATTGATAAGAAAACTATTAGCCAAAGATCATTTGTCTATCCTAGGTTGAAAATCCTACGATTTATCCTACATCAAGAAGCAACAGCTCATTTAACCAACACTTAGTAAATCTTCCACAAATCCTCCACCAATCTCCCATCATCCTTGATCCAAATCAGAGAATTCCACTAATCTTCCACCATCTTTGATCCAAATTAGAGCATCTCACCAATCCTCCATCAATCCTACCATCTTTTAGTTGTTCCAAATCCTTGCATCCCATCTTATAAATTCACCATCCTTAGAAGTTTCTTAGACTTGCATCCATCATTCTGTAGAGTCTTTTTAGGAAACATCTTGCATCCATCGAGCATCGGCATATTCATCCTTAGATCTACATTCCATGCTTGTCGAGACAAGATCCTGAAAGAAGAGGCACATGGATCCTAATCAGGCCACTAGCTCATCCAATCCTAACAATCCTACAAGCAAAATGATAACTTACAATCCGCAAAACCCATAAATTGTTAACGTGTGGGAAGACCCCAATGGACCCCCTGCTTCATTTTCTATGGAGACATTCATAGGCCATCTAGGGCATGCACAAATAATCAGTGCACTTATTGATCAGAATAGACAAAACATATTTTCTAACTTTGCGCAAGAGGGTACTCCCATTCCACCACATCTCCAACCCCTCATACACATCAAAGCCATCCAAATCCCAGCACAAGTCTACACCCCCATCATCCAACAAATCCTTGATCCTCTTTCACACATAACACAAGTGTCTTCACCCATCCCTCCTCTTTTGCAAAGAACTTTCACAAGCCCTACAACACAAGAAACATAATCTACTTTGTTTCTAGTCATGGTCTAACCATCATCTTCCATAGAAGTTCAAGCTATCATCCATACCCAAAGCTTTTCCCAAAACCAACCTCCACCTCCTACACAAGCTGCCACACAAGCAGTCCCTCCACCATTCATGAGCCAAGCAGTTGTTGTCACTAAGGATTACACCCAATTTGCTAAGTGTTAAAACCCAACAATCTTGTGAACCATGGGACTATTCTCAAGTTGTGGGTAACCTATTCGAGAATAGACCTCCAGATTAAGGGCCAACTTCCCTTTGGATCACTTAAAACTGAATAACTTTTAGGAGGAAAGGGAGAGAGTGCATAAAGAAAATAACTGAAAATGATTTGGAAAAAAGGTGATCCACCAAAATTGAAAGAAGATCCACAACCGAATTAAGCTTACTGCAATAGAAAAAAAAATTGAACTCACAACTTGATTCTACGACCTTAAACTCCTTAGGAAAATAGGGTACTTGAAACACAGAGAAGGGAAAATGACCACAATTCTGATCTTTCAGTTGCACACAAATTAACACTATAAAGCTAAGATGAATTCCTGAACATTCAACTGAATCAACATGTATATTAAGGATACAAGAACATCACAATAATCTTGAATGAGATTCAAAAGAAGAAATCCAAAATTGTAGGGAAACAAGAAGGATCAATTTTATTGCTGAAAATAAACTAAGTACAAGATGTGTCTCTCAGAGCTACAACACTCATATCAAAGAGAATAGAATGAAGATCTAACCTCCATCATGAAAATTGGGAGGTATATAACTAAAACCTAGGAATCTGCATTCAAATCCCACAACCTCCTAAGAATGGAAAAGATCTCAAAATAGACCCATGAGGTTGCATCATAAACTCAGATGCCAGATTCTAGAGTTTTTAGGAGTAGCGGAGAAAGTGGGAGCCTAAAAAAGATGGTCAAAAGAGGACCACTCTACCCCCCTAAGTCATGCACTAAACATATTCTGACGACAGTTTATAAAAACACCATCGCCAGAATTTACATTAATAAATCATGCAATGACTTAACATTAAAACCCATCCCACTAAGACACAAATTGGATTTAATTATATTTTAAAATGGTCTCAACCCAAAAATGGAGAAACATATTTTAAAACAATAACATTAAAAAGAAATCCACCTATGCCAAAACTAAATCCTGGATTTAAGATATATTTCAAAATATTCTCAACCCCAAAAAATGGGGAAAACATTCCAAAATATGTACATTTAAAATCCATATAATACAAAGACTTTAAAAGAACTCTCAACCGTAGAAAGAAGGGAACAAATGAATAAACATCATTTATTAACCAAAACCATTCTTAAAAAATGGAAGCCACTATCATCAAATCCTTCAACTCAGCAACTGGCAAGTTTCTAAGAACACTGGCAGTTAAAAATGGAAACATTTGGCACCACTGCATCTGATTTTGGGAAACATCTAGCATGTGGCTTCATGTTGTTGAGGTAGGCACTTGATTTGGCATTTTCATTCCACTTCGCTGTGTCTTTATCTCAATATTTGAATTTTCTTTTTGTGTTTTGGCTCCTTTGAGGGCATTGTTGTGGCAAGCCTCCTGTAGGAATGTAGCATCCATCTTAATGATGTTTATGTTCCTCTGCATATAGCACCATGAATTTGTATTCTCAACATTTTTTTTTTGATTTTGCAATGATGGCATTATTATGTTTTTCCTCTGCTTGAAATCTAGGGAACTGTCTGCAATTTTCTATGTTGTTGATGCTTACTGAATGTGAAATAATAAGGGCACTGACGACATCTATCTTTGCATTTCATGGCTACTATGGCTTTCATTTCCATTATTATGTATTTTAAATTGTGTCTCTATATTTATCCTCTCTGCTCTTTCAAGGGTTTATGTTGTAATCTATATCTATTTTTGTTAAAAAAAAAACTAGGGCATCAACATTATTGCTTACATCCTCTGTTGGATTAGGGCTGAGCCACAACCTGCATCACTGGTAATGCTTCCATTTTGAACTATGATAGCCTGTGAGTATAGGGCATTGTGTTTATTGATTTCACTTCATTCTATTTCATGGTGACATTATCCAGTGAGCTTAAAGACACTTGCTGTGTTTGCTCATTTGTGGCATCATGCTATGTGCATGCCGACAACGCCCTTGATTTTAATGCTTATTTTCTCCATATGCTCCTTGTTGTATATAGTTTTAAGCTTGATCTTATCACATGCTATAAAAACTATAGCATCACTTCTCGGTACTTGGGGCATCAGTGATATGTTTGTATTTTTCTATGACCCGTGGGCTGTTGTTGATGTCATGCTACTAGACTATGCACCTTGAAAGGAGGGCTTGTAAATATGTTGTATGTGATTCTGCTGTGTATTACAAGCATTTGATGTTTCCTATTACTGTTGTCAATTCCATGGCATGCATGGTTCATCTTATTTTTGGTAATAGCATTATCTGATGGCATCTTGCTCACCGTTGTGTGTGTGAATTTTGTACCTAGCTATAGACACAACACTTCAGTAAAACATTAGAGGTTAGCCAAAAACCAAAATCATGCAATGAAATGGAAACTAAACTAACAAGGTGATTTACTGCCTTCTAGTAGGTGCGAGTATGATCCTCTCAGATCAGACTGAGATCAGTGACAATGCAACACCTAAATGAAGGATTTGAATGCAAAGAATGAAAGCTATATGAATGCAGATATAATTTATATTTTTGTATTTTCTATGCAATAAGATGAAGGAAACTGATATGAATCTATTCTATATGAAAAAATGATATGATATGCAATTAATCTAAGAATTGATATGCTAAATGATATGAATGCTCAAAAATAATGAAAATCTCACAACAGCTCTGATTCGCAAAGATAGATTCTTCGATCACCAATTCGCCAGCATGAGGATGCAATTTTGTGGATCCTTTTAGAAGAGCTGAAGCCTTGATTTTATAGAAATCTAGGGCTTTGGAGGTGTTGGAAATATATATGGAGTAACTGAGAGCGGGGGGGGGGGGGGGGGGGGTGAATTAGTTAATGACAAAATATTACCACAGATCCCTTAGATGTCTTATTAATTCATTTACTGCTGTCACTCGGTAAACATACAGAGAAATGCTAAAACTCAGTTATTGCAGTGAGTATTAATTATAGCTATTCTTAAGTATTCATCAGTGATTAACATGCATGCATAAAGAAAATAACATGAACACAAGAGACACTAGATTTAATGTGGAAACCCAATATGGGAAAAACCACCAATGTAACTAGTTACTATTTTTCACTCTTCTGAAGTGAGCCCTACTAGGAGCCAACCTGGTTAAAGGTTACAAAACACACTGTTGGGTGTGACCTTGTTAGAGGATTTAATCACCTTGTTAGGAGTGGCCTTGTAAGAGGTCTTTGAACAACTCAATAGAAGTGTCACCTTGTTAGATGATTTACAAAATGGCTGTTAAACCAACTCTGTTAAGAGATTTTGAAATCACTGCTACAATGGTAAGAAAGTAACAATGAAATGACCTGAATAATGATGTAACTAAATTGTTGATTACAGATCTCTGTTCTACTTCACTAGATCCTTCTTGATCAAATATATCTTTTCTGCTCCTCAAGGATATCTAACCATCCTTCAAAATTCACTCACACTTTCCTTCAAAGTGATTTGCATGCTCGCTCATCCACACACTCTTCTTCTTTCACACTTGTCTAATTGCACTCTTTTCCACTTGCAAATTTTGAATTCACAACTTGACCTTCTATATATACCATTCGGATTGTCCATTCACATTGTCAGGTTGGCACTAATAATCATTTCCAACATTACTAATCATTACAACAGTTCGCTGGAATAAACAAACTTTATTCCTCAAATTAACAAAATTCTTTACTAGGCCGACCTTGCTCGGTAAACACTAATCCAAAAAGAATTCCTTTGGTGACCGAGTGAACTCGATTACCACTATGAATTCTAAAACATCCTTTGGAGACCAAGAGATCTCGGTAAACATAGAAAACTGCCTTGCTGACCGATTGAGCTCGGTAGACACTGAGAATTGCTTAGCTAACCGACTGAGCTTGGTAATCACTAGGAACTGCTTTGCTGACCAACTGAGCATGATAATTGATATGAAATTTGTGTGACATCAAAGACAACACACAATTAATCCAACAATCTCCTTCAGACAATTGTATCCAACAATCTCCCTCTTTGGCATTGATGGCAACACAACATGTCATAGTACAATGAAATTTCATAGAAAGCATAGAGTAAGGAACATATCCTTAGCTTCATTCTGATTCTCATCTATGAGAACTCCCTCTATCAGCAAACTTCTCTTTCTGACTGAAAACTCTCCTTCTTAACTTCTCAAACCCTCCAAGAAAACTCTCCCTCTTAGAAATCTTAAGAAATTTCTTGAAATATGATAGAAAACTCTCCCTCTTTGACAACACATGCCAAAGACAACATATACTAGGTGAATAGCAATGTACCTTGAGTACTAATTCATATGTAATGATTCCTTGACTAAGCTGCATCAACTGACTGATCTTCAATATGCTCTGGTTGACGCATCACTAAAACTTTATTTAGTGAGCCTCAGATAGGGGAATGAACCCTAACTTACCTCTTAGATACAAGAATGCATCCTTAGGTAGTGGCTTGGTGAATATATCTACAATCTATTCTTTTGTATGAACATATTCCAATTTGATTTCCTTGTCCTGCACCAATTCTCTAACAAAGTGATATTTTATAGCAATGTGCTTGGTTTTGGAATGCATTATTGGATTCTTTGAAATATTTATTACACTTGTATTATCACAAAATATAACAACTGGTTCTTTGATCTCAACCTTCATGCCTTCCAATAACTATTTAAACCAAACAATATTAGAGTAGTTTACTGCTGCAACAACATATTTTGCTTCTTCTGTGGATTGGGATGTGCAATTTTTCTTTTTACTGGTCCAAGATACCAACCTCTTGCCAAGAAAGAATGCTCCACCACTTGTACTCTTTCTGTCATCAATGTTTCCTACCCAATCAGCATCAGTAAACACTTTTAAGTCCAGATTGCCTCCAAATTTATACACAAGCCATAATCTTCAGTTCCTTTCAAGTATCTCAAGATTCTTTTGATTTCCATCATATGATTTTCTCTAGGTTTTGCTGAGAATCTTGCTACTATACCAACTGCTAAGGCAATATCAGGCCTTGTATGAACTAAATACTATAATTTTCCAATCATTGATCTGTATAAGGTCTGATCTACTTCTTTTGAATCATCATCTTTGGTAAGCTTTAGTCCAGTACACATGGGGGTACCAACTGGTTTTGCATCTTCCATACCAAACTTTTTAAGTATTTCCTCGATGTATTTAGACTGAGTAATTGTAGATACCGTTCTTGCTCTGTTGAATTTGAAGACCAACAAAGAACTTTATTTGACCAAACATAGACATTTCAAATTATTTGTTCATTTGCTCTGAAAATTCTTTGCACTGATCATCATTACCTGTAAACATAGTATCATCCACAAATATTTCTGCCAAAACAATTTTGTTATCTGGTCCTTCCTTGATGTATAAACTACTATTATCATTAGCTCTTTTGAAACCAATCTGAATAAGATAGTTATGTAATCTTTCATACCATGCTCTAAGGGCTTGTTTCAGACCATACAATGCTTTTTGTAACTTGCAGACCATATTCCTTTTGTTTGGATCAATAAAACCTTCAGGTTGCTCAATGTAGACTTCTTCATCAAGAATACCATTGAGAAATGCAAATTTTACATCCATCTGATATACCTTAAATCCTTTATGTGCTGCATATGCAAGTAGAGTTCTTACACCTTCTAATCTTGCAACAAGAGAAAAAGTCTCACCATAATCTATGCCCTTTTCTTGAGAATATCCTTTACATGCCAATCTAGCTTTGTTTCTTGATACTTGACCATCTTCATTCAACTTATTCCTGAATACCCATTTTGTTCCAATTACATTTTTATCTTTAGGTCTAGGTACAAGAGTCCATGTTTTGTTCTTCTCTATTTGTTTTATTTCTTCATTCATAGCCTCAATCCAACTTTCATTTTCCAATGCATCTTTGACATTTTTAGGTTCAAAATCAGTAAGTAAACATGTACCTTTTAGTTTACTTCTTGTCATAGTACCTTCTGATTTGTTTCCAATAATCTGATTTGGTGTATGATGCCTCTTGACATACTTGGCTAATATAGGTTCCCTACCTTTTGAATGAGTTACATTGTCATCTTCTTGAATTTCATCTTCAGGTTCTGGTTGCTCAGGCTTGGTAGATATTGGCTTGGTAGCTTTAGACTGAGACTCGGGTCCTTGTGACTTAGTTTGAACTTCTTCTTGTGACTCGGTTACTGTACTGGGTTCGATAGATGCAGTCTCCTTATTGACAGATGTGTCTGGTAATGTATCAGGTTCAATGCAAACAAATCTCTTATAATCCTCTAGTTCCTTTTTGCTTTCTTCTTCAGTCTTTTCTGCAAACTCATCAACTTTCACATGTGCACTTTCTATGATTTTGTGAGTAGACAAATTCAAAAATCTATATGCCTTACTCTTGCAAGAATATCCCAAAAATATTCCTTCATCACTTTTCACATCAAATTTGGCTTTTCTAGATTCTTTTAAGATGTAACACCTACTACCAAATACTTTCAGGTAACTTACATTGGGTTTATAGCCATACCATAACTCATAAGGAGTTTTGAATGTGTCTTTCTTCAACTGTACTCGGTTTAAGGTATGAAATGCAGTGCTGATAGCTTCCTTCCAGTATTTCATAGCAATGTTCTTTTCAATCATTAGAGTCCTTACACAATCCATGATAGATCTATTCCTCCTTTCAGCTATTCCATTCTGCTTAGGAGTTCTTGGGGCTGATACCTATCTTTTGATTCCTTTTTCAATGCAAAAATTATTGAATTCATGGGAAATGAATTCACCACCTCTGTCTGATCTCAAGCACTTCATTCTTTTCCTTGTTTCCTTTTCTACTCTTGCCAAATACCATTTGAATTTCTCAAATGCTTTTGACTTTTCTCTTAGATACATAACAGTCATCATTCTAGAGTAGTCATCAACAAAGAGAATAAAGAATTTTTCTCCAGTATAGCTCTCAATTCCAATTGGTCCACACAAATCAGTATGCACAATTTCCAAAATATCTTCAGACTGATAGTTTTTACTTTTAAAACTAGACTTTCCCATTTTACCAATCTGACAATTCTTGCATAAACCAACATCAGGTTTCTTCAAAGTATGAATGCCTCTTACTTTCTTGAATTTGCTTATTTTCACCATGTTATCAAAATTTACATGACATAACCTTTTGTGCCATAACCAACTTTCTTCAATTTGAGAAATAAAACATGAGCATTCACCAAGATCAAGATAAAACAAGTTACCTTTGGTTTGTTTGCCTGATCCAATCAGTTTTCCCTTGTCATCCAGCAGTCTTTCTTTGCCATTCATGAATTCAACCTTTAATCCAATGTTGATTAGCTGTGCTACACTTAGAAGATTATGCTTTAGTCCTTCAAGCCAATATGCATTATCACATATAAGTTCTTTGGTTAATGAGATTCATCCTCTTCCTTTTATGCAACAAGGTTCATTGTTTCCAAACCTTACATTACCACCATCATAGTCTTCAAGGTGTTCAAACTTTGTTCTATCACCAGTCATATGATGTGAACATCCAATGTCTATGATCCATGTATCATTTTTTCTTACATGAGAGATAAGTGCCATCTTATCTTCATCATCATCAAATTCATCTTTTACAGCAATGTAGACAATTTCATCTTCACTATTATCAAAATCCTTAGCCATAAAACATGTTTTATTACCTTTATCCTTGAATGATTTGAAATACTTCTTGCCATTATACTTGTGACCTTTCTTCTCATCCTTGCTTTGCTTGTTTGGGCACCTAGCTGCAATATGACCAATTTCTTCACATGAAAAATAGATTAAGGGAGTTTTACCTTTGTATTTACCTCTGCCTCTAGTATATTTATTTGAAAGTAATGCTTCAATAACTTCAAGATCACTATCAGAATTTTCCTCTGATTCTTCTTCACTCTCTAATTGGATGTCCTTTATTTTCTTGCCCTTCTTAAGTGAAAGTTTGGCCTCAAATGCTGATTCAATATTTTTGGGAGTTGGAGCATAGTTGTCATAGTTATCCAACTCAAAGTCTGTCAATCTTCCCACTAAGGCATCCAAAGTTATATTGTGATTTTCTTCACATCTTCTTTCTTGAATAGCAGATACTCTTATTGCATAGATAGGGAGTAATGTTCTAAGAATCTTACTTATAATAGTTTCATCATCAATTTTTCCTCCAGAAGCTCTGATTGCACTAACACTTGCCTTGATCCTTTCAACATATTTTGCAATGTTTTCATCTTCTCTCATTTTCATCTGATCAAACTGTCCTCTTAGGCTTTCTGCTTTGGCTCTCTTCACATTGTCATCACCACCATAAATTTTCTTCAACTTGTTCCACATTACATAAGTAGTTGTGCAGTCTTTGATCTCATCAAATTCTTCATAGCTGAGAGCTGATGCAATGTCTATCATCATGGTGTTATGGTTCTTTTTCTCTGCAATGTCTTCAACAGATAATGTGCTAGTAGGAGCTATATATTCTCCATCAAGATTTTTGCATCCTGAATCACTAATGGAAGCCAGATGAAGTCTCATGAGTCCTTTCCATCCTGAAAAGTTATCTCTGTTAAGCCTTGGAATTTCTCTCTTGTAAGACATCCTGATCTTTAGCTTAGGTCCTTGAAACCCTTCCTGTAAGCACCAAAAGCTCTGATACCAATTGATGGAAATATAGATGGAGTAACTGAGAGGGGGGGGGTGAATCAGTTAACCAAAAAATATTACCATAGATCCCTTAGATGTCTTATTAATTCATTTATTGCTGTCACTAGGTAAACATACAGAGAAATACTGAAACTTGGTTATTGCAGTGAGTATTAATTATAGTTGTTCTTAAGTATTCATCAGTGATTAACATGCATGCATAAAGAAAATAACATGAACACAAGAGACACTAGATTTAATGTGGAAACCCAATATGGGAAAAACCACCAATGTAACTAGTTACTATTTTTCACTCTTCTGAAGTGAGCCCTGCTAGGAGCCAACCCAGTTAAAGGTTACAAAACACACTGTTAGGTGTGACCTTGTTAGAGGATTTAATCACCCTGTTAGGAGTGGCCTTGTAAGAGGTCTTTGAATAATTCAATAGAACTGTAACCTTGTTAGAGGATTTACAAAATGGCTGTTAAACCAACTCTGTTAAGAGATTTTGAAATCACTGCTACAATGGTAAGAAAGTAATAATGAAATGACCTGAATAATGATGCAACTAAATTTCTGATTATAGATCTCTGTTCTACTTCACTAGATCCTTCCTAATCAAATATATCTTTTCTGCTCCTCAAGGATATCTAACCATCCTTCAAAATTCGCTCACACTTTCCTTCAAAATGATTTGCATGTTCGCTCATCCACACACTCTTCTTCTTTCACACTTGTCTACTTGCACTCTTTTCCACTTGCACACTTTGAATTCACAACTTGACCTTCTATATATACCATTTGGATTGTCCATTCACATTGTCAGGTCAGCACCAATAATCATTTCCAACATTACTAATCATTACAACAATCGACAGGAATAAACAAACTTTATTCCTCAAATTAACAAAATTCTTTACTGGGCCGACCTTACTCGGTAAACACTAATCTGAAAAGAATTCCTTTGGTGACCGAGTGAACTTGGTTACCACTGTGAATTCTGCAACATCCTTTGGAGACTGAGAGATCTCGGTAAACACAGAAAACTTCCTTGCTGACTGACTGAGCTCGGTAGACACTGAGAATTGCTTAGCTGACCGACTGAGCTTGGTAATCATAGGGAACTACTTTGCTGACCGACTGAGCATGATAATTGATACGACATTTGTGTGACATCAAAGACAACACACAATTAATCCAACAATCTCCTTCAGGCAATTGTATCCAAGAGGAGGTGCATGATAAAATCCATAAATCACTCTTGATAAACTCAGGTTGATTTTTGTGTTATTAGGAAATCAGAAATAATTAACTCACAAAATCATGCAAAAGCATGCAAGAATAGCTTTTTAACTCAAATCAGAAGCTTAGATTAGCTTTGAACTCAAAATAGAGTGTTGAGTTTCCAAAAGTTAACAACTTGCATTGATTTCCTGATTTTGAGTTTAACTACTCTTTGAATGTGCACAATTAATTATGAATTAATTAAATAAATAAAGTGATTTATTCTCAACTTAATTGATTTTTGAATTAAAACAATTGATTTACGGGTTAATCAATTATTAAATCAAACTTTATTCCAATTAAATCATTAAATTTGACAACTTTAATTTTAAATCAATTAAATAAATATCCAATTGATTTGTTTGTAGTAATTTTGATTTATTGTCAAAATTAAAACAATATTAATTAGGAATAAATGCAATTAAATCTAATTAAATAATTAAGTGGCAGAATTAAATTAATTAATTAAATATTCATCATATTCAATTAATCAACTTTAGGATAAATAATAACATTTATCACCAAATAATATTTAATTGAAGATAATTAGATAAATAAGAATATTGCTAGGAATATTCCCCAATGCAGAATTAAGATAAAATCAATTATAATTCAATAATGTGTAGATGTGCCTTAGGTTAGGACTTTGATGTTGATTTCATTCAAATTGAAGATGTAGGAGATTAATGAACCTATAGCCCATTTTTGGGGTATTACATTTTGCCCCTCTTTGAATCACTGTGCAAAGCATAGTGGTTCAAAGAATAGTCTGTGTATGATAAAGATGTATGAAACTGATTTGATTTGAAAGATTAACCGATTCCGAGACAAAAACTGATTGAAAGATTTAAAGATTCAAGATTTAAGATTTAGGTCCTAAGTGACCAAAGATAATGTTAACTATAGCAACAATGAATCGGTGATTACAAAAAAAGTGCCAAAATGCCTAATTATGAACCTTATGATTGCGAAGAAGTGAGTGACTGATTCTAGACCTGATTGTCCTTGTCCTTGAATGAATCATATTGGTATCACATCCTAAACCCATCAGTTATGAAGAACCAAGGAAATAACACTAATGAACTGATGGTTACAAAAAGAAGATACAGTTTACAAGATAGATTAGGATACCAGATTGATATGGATTTTGATTAATCTGATATGCCCCAAGCGATGATAGATTTGCCCCAAGCGATGAGGAATTTAGATGAGTCAACAACTAGACATGGTTGTTGTCTTGATTACTGAGGAAAGATTGATTGACAGAATTGAGATTTATAGACTTTGAATGATGTGTAATACCATGCCCCCTTTGGGATACAAATTGAAATCTGACAAGAAAAGTCAACGTTTATAGTTTAGAAGCATGTTAATTGATTTGAGAAGTGGTTGTACACGTTCGAGAATGCATTCTACATCATTTGGAGGTCTAGAAGACCAAGTTTGACTAGGTTTGACCATGAGTTGACCATGGTTGACCCAGTTGAAATTTTGATAGTTTGATGTAAGATAATCAGTTAAGTTGAATACTGGATTTCTATGATGATTGAAGGTTGATTATGTAAGCAGTCAGACATCCTGGGTTTGAAAATTTTAAATCATAATTTTGGCATAGTAAATAATCTCAGATTTCAATTTTGATCTCAAAAATGGGTTCAGAATGTCGAAATTAGCTAGGGGTGCAATTGTCGTGAAAAACAAAGCACTTTTGAAAATTAGGTCAAAAGCTATATAAAGGCCAGAAGGGTCAATTTTCAAATCATTTTCACCGTTGACTTTTGAAAACCTTGTGGAGCCCTCTAAGTGAGAAAATGGTAGAAATGAAGGTACCTGTGTCTTCTCACCATTTTGAGCATAGCCGGAGGCATCAGAGACCTCGACAGTATGGACATCCGATAGGTGGATCTCTTTGCTTCTCTAAAAAGTCAAATTTTCTTTGTTTATAGCATTTTTAGCATTTGTTTTGTACGTTTTTAATTTTTAATTTTTGCATGCACAGAAACTCGTACGACTGTCCATTTGAGCTCGTATGACTTTTTAATTCTAGGTAGATTATCATTTCATTAACCCCCAAGACTCATATGAGAGGGACCCAAGAGTTGTATGACGTTTTGTCAGGTCCCTCCTAACTTGTACGAGGAGGTATATAGTGTCGTATCATCACGCTCTGTCATATGGTAACTAGTGAAAACTCGTACGAGTTTTCCTGCTAGTTTGCTTTGTTGTTTGAAAAATAGTGAGCCCAAAACTCATTTCTAGGGAAAAATTTTGAATTTTCTGAACTTTGAGCTTGATTACTGAATCTTTGATCTACCTTCTGAAATAGAAAACTATTCCATTCCTGTATGTGTAGCCTATTTTTCAACCAAAATAATGATAGGGTTCCCTGTTTCTGTGTTGTGTAGGTCATATATCCTGATGTTCATGTACGCATCTTTCATCCAGCCATGCAGAGACTCTATGTTTCCTTGCCTGATCTGATGAGAATACATCTTGCTGCTTGCAATTTTGAGTATGTGATCCATTTACCCAAGATTAGGGTAAACCATGGTCTTTTGATGGTATTTATAGAGAGATTCCATTCAGGGACACAAAAATTTCATCTTCCTACTGGAGAGCTCACCATGATTCCAGAGGATGTTTACAAGATTTTACAGATTCCATTCCATAGTAGTCAGCGTCCAGTGTATGTGAGTTCGGGGAACTCTAGATTATTAGCTTTTAGATGTGTCTTTGGAGATGGCACTCAGTTGAATGGGTCTATTTCATGGGAGACCCTGGTGCGGCATTATGGATAGTCTCACATACTGGAGTGTATTATAGCTAGGATGATCGGTGGTATCATCATGTCTTACCATTAACAGAATAATCTTCTAATGGACTGGGCCCCTATGGTTGCACATTTGATGGCGACTCCTTCCGAGTTAGCCTGGGGTCAATGTCTTTTGGCCCACATGTTCTCTGAGATGCATAGGGTAGTGTATCAGGAGAGCAAGACATTTGCTGCTGGTGCTCTTGTTTTACAGATTTGGGTGTGGGAGCATATCCTAGTTTTGAGACTAGTGTGTACCTCATAGAGGTAGCCACAGGAGCCCGTGATATATATATATGCTAGATATGTCATATAGGGGCGTATGGGCCATGTAGAGTATGGGAGATGATTTCTTGACAACATGACCTTTGTACAATGGATGCCCTATTTAGAGATTGAGTCTTGGCCTACTGCACAAGAGTAGTTTAGTTTCTTCTTTCAGAGTCAGGTGCTAATAGGATGATCATCCTCTATATTGGAGAGATTTCTTATCACCAAGGTATGGCATTAGTATGGACGAGTGCAAGATGCACCACAGGATTATGCCACTTATGCGTGGATAGCTCGTGAGCTCAGACTTGGATGGACCCCAAGGCTTTCTTATGCCTCATGTTCTCAGGAGTATAGTGTTATCATTGGTAGAGATTGGGAGTATAGGCCACAGGTTGTTGATGTTAGAGTTATGGATGGTTTTATTACATGGATTTTTGATCATCTTGTACATAGATTCTCTGACCCTATAGAGCTGATACCGTCCATGGAGGAGGTGATGGATGTCACAGGTGTGCCGATGGGACAAGGTCCTAGACCTACACAGGTTCTGATTGTACATCCCACACCTCCGACCTCGAGAGTGATGGCTCCTCCATAGAGACCATCAAGATAGATGAGGCCCCCTCATCCCACTAGTTCCATAGAAGGTAGATCTACAGGTTCACAGAGATAGACTAGGGGAGAGGGTAGTACTTTAGGGAGTGTTGGTACTGCCGAGGAGGTACTTGTAGCTGAGCAGGTTGTAGGTGGTGATACTGATCCCATACAGGAGGATACTAGTTTAGATCTAGGTGTAGAGGTTAGACACCATAAGGCACAAAGAGAAAAGACCACCAAGCAGCCTATTGAGGATACTGACATGCCTATAGTAGATGCTGATCCCAGTGTTCCATTGTCTACACAAGAGATTGTGAGGAGGCTCAGATTATAGGTCTGGGACCTGAAGGTGAGTAGTGCTCGATGGGAGGAGAGATATCTAGAGGTAGATAGACAACACATTGAGTTTCATGGTGAGGTTCAGAGATTACAGGTAGAGGTTATCCACCAAACCTCCAGATTTTCTTACTATGTTTCAGCATACTACACTATAGTTCCACTTGCTTAGAGAGTTCCTTCATACTCTCAGTACATGATAGCATCAGAGGGAGTGAGAGCACCTAGGGCTGAGGTATTACCAGATGCACCACCACTACCTCCACCAAATGGAGAGGATTAGGTAGACAACTGATCTATCATGATATTGTGATACTTTTGTTGCTTTTTTGATATTGATACTATTCTGATAGAGCTCATTATTTTGTACATTGTGCCAGTAGTGTACCCCTGACTATTTTGAGTTTTATAATATACATATATAAGATCGAGACTTTTAGTTGTGACTTCATTTGTACTTGTCATGTTTTTTATGTATGATGATATCATGTGATGTAAATGCTATGAGTAGAGTAGAATGTATGTATGGATTTATGCAATGCAATTTTTTTCTTTCATATGTATGAATGTTATGCAAATGTACTTGATTATGGAAAGTGTATGTATGGAAATGTATGTAATGCAATAGATGGAATGAATGATTATGAATATGTAATGAAAATGCAATGATACACATGATATGTTTTGCAAGTATTGAGGAAGACAAGTACTCAGTCTTATGTCAAAAAGGATGTTTGACCCAAGATGGTGACTACTTGCATTTCTATGAGAAAACCTTCGTATGAGATTCAGCTCTTCATTATAGTTTAAGTATAGTTTTAGAGGGATTGTGAAAGATTGTCAAGCAATCTGTGAGATCATGCAAAGTGTAAAGTGTAAAATGTCATGCAACCTAAGACCTAGGACCTAGTCACTGATCATGTGTCGGTCATTTGTCATCACTGAGTTTTTTTTAGGTAACCGGATAAACCAATACAATTTCCACTAGTTATGAAACCATAGACATATGAATATCGATTTGAATGCACAAGAATCAATACAACACCCACTGGTTAGGCAACCATGGACTTATGAATATTGATTTTATTTTCAGAATGTTGGATTAGATATAAGCACCAAGGCACAAATGCTAGGATGACCTGAATATCATGTCCACTTTGATATAGAAATTTGTATAAACATCAAAACATAAATGTCGCGATGACCAAAATATGCCTTGCATAACAAACACATCAAGTAGTCAAGAGATCATTCTAAATCTAGTGTGAATTACTCGTAGTGACCCTTTATCGTTCACATCCTTAGGCAAGATCACGTTTCACAGTAGGAGAAAGGACTCACTCAAAAAGACAATAGTGAGATCAAAATTCCTTGAATTTTCTAAGTATCAATGGTTGAGGTACTCATGGCCATCCAATTCGAGATAGAGGCTCTTACATATGGACACCATTTCAATCTAGAATTTCCAAAGTTATTAGATTTTCACATACAAGAAGAAGACAAAGAAAAGATTATGCCCCTAGTCATCACTCTCTAAATCCTATAAAGGACATCATTGAAGAGCTTGTGGGAACAAAATATGCAAAAATCTCAATGTGAATCAATAAGCATACAAGGAGATAAAAGCATGTAAAAACATAGATTGTTTTCAGTTTGATGTTTGATTGCGTTGTTGTAGATGTAAAATTCTTTCTGGAGATGAGACTGATTGACTGACACAAATGAAGCTTCAAAGGACTCTAATTAGATATGATATGTCTAAGATACATTGGAGGCCATAGGATATGACTTTGATTTCCCCCAAGTGTTAAGCATTGATAGGATACAGATGCTTGAGTTGATTGGTGTACAGACCAACTTTATTGAAACAAGGATATATACAGACTAAAGTAGACTGAAAGCTGGGAAAGACCAAGATTGCACTGATAGATGGAGCATTTTGAAACAAGTGGCACCCATTTGCTGGGTTTTCACCATCTTGGCAGAGATTCTATTTTTACTACCAAGGCGCTTGTTTCCAGGTTTTTAACAAGGCACTTTTTTCTTTTTCTCATTTTTTTTTGTATTTTTCATTTTTTCAATTTTTTTTTTGTACTTTTGATATTTTTTACTCTTTTTTTTTTTTTTTTTGTGAATCATCAAGGTGCCCATTGCTACGTTTTCACCAAGATGTTCATTTTTTTAGGACTTTTTAAGATTTTTAAGATTTATTTTTTTCAGGACCTTTTACCATAGACTGAATGCCTTAGGCGTATAATTTCTTCAGATGGAGAACGTTGATTGGTTCTCGGAGCTGTTCTCCTTTAGTCATTGAGAGTTGATAGGCACTAGAGCCAAAAGTAGCAGTGATAAAAAAGGGACCCAGCCAGTTGGGTTCAAACTTCCCCTTGCATTCTCTATGTGGTTGATTTTTAGGATTCTCTCTCAAGACTAGATCACCAACTTGAAATTATCTGTGTCTAACTTTCTTGTTGTAACCTCTAGACATTCTTTTCTGATACACTCTGAGATGATCATACACTGCTTGTCTGTGCTCATCTAGTAGTTCAAGTTCCTGCAACCTAGACACTCTGTAGTCATCATCAGTTACTAGACCATGCATTCTGATTCTTAGTGATGGGATTTCAACCTCAATAGGCAGTACCACTTCAAACCCATAAACTAAAGTGAAAGGTGTAGCCCCAGTGGGTGTTTTGATTCTTGTTCTATAGGCCTAGAGAGCTGGGTTGATCATGAGATGCTAGTCTCTTCCTATTTTATTAATTGTATAGTGCAAGATTTTCAATAGATTCCTGTTTGAAGCCTCTACTTGTCCATTCCCTTGAGGATAGTAGATAGATGACCAATGTTGTGTAATCTTGAATTTGGCACATATATCATCCAAGTCTTTATTCTTAAATTGTCCACCATTATCTATGACTATAGAATGTGGAATACCATACCGGCATATGATGTAGTTCAAGATGAACATAGATATTTTCTTACCAGTTTCAAGTGTCAAAGGGACTGCTTCTACCCATTTTGTAAAATAATCTGTAGCCATGATTATATGGGTGTGTCCATTAGAAGAATGAGGATGTATGGATCCTATAAGATCAAATGCCCATTGATGAAAAGGCCACTGAGTAGTGAAGGGAATTAGATCTCTCCCTAGAGCATGAATTAAGTTGCCATGCACTTGGCACTTTTGACAATTCTTAGCAAACTTGATAGACTCTTTCTCCATTTCAGGCCAATAGTACCCCACCCTAATAAGTTTTTGAGCTAGTGTTAAACCATTCGAGTGTGACCGAAAAATACCATCATGGACTTCCTCTAACACACATTGAGACTCTTCCCATTCTAAACATCTAAGTAGTGTACCATCTAGACCTCATTTGTAAATATCATGACCAATGATGACATATCAGGAGGCATTATGGATAAGGTATCTCTTTTCATGGTGGTTGAAGGTATCGGGAATGATTTGGTCTTTGAGATAGGAGAATAGGTTTTTATATCTAGATGAATCATGACCTACAATAGTGCAAATCATGTGGGTTTCAGGGGAGTCATATGCAGGATAAGATAGTGCTTCCACCAGGAACTCATAGTGTAGCTCATGTTTAGGCTGCTGTAATAAAGTAGATAATATTGCCATTGCATCGACAACCTTATTTTCCATTCTAGGTATTTGCTCAAATGTGATAGATATGAAATATTTCTTTAGATCATCTACCATTCTCTTGTATGGAATGAGATTTTCATCCTTAGTTTGGTACACATCATTGACTTGATGGATTACAAGTTGTGAGTCTCCATGAATGTGTAATTTTGTTACTCTCCACTCAATTGCTATCTTCATACCATTTAAGAGGGCTTCATATTTAGCAATATTGTTTGTACAAGGAAATTTGATTCTAAATGCCTTAGGAATGGGGTATCCTTGAGGAGAGATAAATAAGATACCTGCTCCAGATCCATTCTATGTATAGGAGCCATCAAAGAACAATTTCCATTCTCTAGAAGAACATGATAGAGGAATCTGGAAATTCCATTTGAATTGGTGTGTCATCAAACAAAGGTGCATCTGCTAATTGATCAGCAATAACCTATCCTTTAATAACTTTTCTTTCAACATATTCAATGTCAAATTCACTTAAGAGCATGACCCATTTGGCTAATCTACCTGTGAGGGTAGCTTTTCTTAGTAGGTACTTTAGTGGATCAATATTAGCTACTAAATGCATGGTATGAGCCAACATATAATGTCTCAATTTCTGTGATGCAAAGATCATAGCTAGACAAGTCTTTTCAATCATAGAATAATTCTTTTCATATGCTACCAATGTTCTACTAATATAGTATATAGCTCTTTCCTTTTTATTCTCATCATGTTGTGCAAGCAATGCCCCCAGTGATGTATCTACTATGGAGACATATAAGATCAATGGCTTCCCTTGAATGGGAGGCATCAAGATAGGAGGATTTGATAGATACTTCTTGATATGATTAAAATTATTTTCACATTCTTCACTCCATGCAAAAGTCACACCTTTATGTAATGTCTTTGTAAAAGGTTGTGATATATCTGCTAGCTAAGATATGAAGTGTCTGATAGATTGAACCCTCCCTTGTAATGTTCTCATTTGGCTGATGTTCTTGGGAGGTTGCATCTCCATGATAGCTTTAACTTTAGCTGGATCTACTTCAATTCCTTTCTTTGAAACTATGTATCCTAAGAGATTTCCAGAAGTGACACCAAAAGCACACTTCTTAGGATTTAGTCTGAGACTAAATTTTTCTATTCTATCTAGTATCTTGCTCAAGTCATTTAGATGTTCAGCTCTAATCATAGATTTTGCTAAAGTATCATTAACATAATCCTCCATAGTCTTATGCATCATGTCATGAAAAATAGAAGTCATAGCCCTCTGATATGTAGAACCAACATTCTTAAGCCCAAATGGCATGACATTCCAATAGAAGGTACCCCATGTACATGTGAAAGTAGTTTTCTCTTGATCCTCTGGAGCAATTTTTATTTGATTATATCCAGAAAAACCATCCATTAAAGAATACATCTCAAAGCCCACCGTCATGTCCACTATCATATCAATGTTAGGTAATGGAAAATCATCCTTAGGGCATGGCTTGTTTACATCCTTAAAATCTATGCACACTCATATTGATTTGTCTGGTTTAGAAACAGGTACAATATTAGAGATCCATTCTGCATAATCAATAACTTGGATAAATTCGGCTTTCAGGAGCTTTTCTAATTCAGCTTTTACTAAGAGTGCAACATGTGGATGCATCTTTCTCAATTTTTGCTTAACAGGTTTGACATTTGGAGCTATAGATAAATGGTGCATTATAAGATCAGGATCCAACTCTGGCATATCTGAATATTTCCATGCAAAGTTGATCTTGTTTTCTATTAAGAATGTTTTAAATTTTTTCTTTTCTTCTTCTGATAAAGATTGTGCTACATGGATCAACTATGGTTCTTCTGTTGTTCCCAAGTTGATGGATTGAGTGGGCTCAATTAGAATTGGAGATCTATCCTTTAAATGACTTGGAAGGACATCAAATATCTCATCCTTAGGCACCTCAGAGAGGTTTTCACCTTTGGATATGTCTTTTATTTTTTCTTTTGTAGGTTCTGAGACTGCCACAAAGTGGTTTTCACCCTCAGAACTCCTTTTCTTTTTATTCTTATTCTTATTTTTTTTACTAAGATACTTGATGTCCAACTCTATCATGCTAATGCTCAGTTCACTGATGGAAGTCCTCATAGGCTCAACTAGATTAGGGTAGCAAGAAAGGGCATAGTCATTGGGAAAGGTATAAATACCTTGGCTCATATTTGTAGAGGTTTGGTCAAGAAGTTCAAGATTTTGGATAGTCAAAGTCATAAAAGATTGGGAAAGAGTGTTTACGGATATGGATCTATCATCATTGGTCCTAACCCAATGCTCAAGTTCAAAGGTAATATTACAACTTAAGACATTCAATTCATGAATAGGCTCAATGTCATTATGGAAATCTACTTCATCCATTGGTGGATCAGAATCGATATGTTCATCATTTCACTCTAGACTTACGTTGGGTTTAGGTGCATATTGGTGAATAACATCAACATGATTTTTTGTAATAAGTTCATCTGGTTCTGGAATGACTCCCCATTCATAGTCATTTGATTCATCTTCTATTTCTTCATCTAGACCTCTAGGAAATCTGAGAACATGAGTAAAGTCGGGATGAATACCTGAAAAAGGATTTCCCTCAGATTCTAATTTGAATTCATACTCATGGGAATCTATCTTAGAATAGCTACCATCTTCCTCTTTGTCTGTTTGATTGCCTTCAAGATTAGTTGGTTCTTGTGTTTCAACTATCTCTTGCGCTATAGTAGGTTCTTGTGTTTCTACTACATTAATTCTTTTTATTGGATCATCTTTAGCTTCAAGGAGGTCTTTTATTTCTTGAGGCAAATGCTCATAAGGAATGAGCTCATCAGTGGTGTCTGAATCATCACTATCAGATTGTTCATTTATTTCCCCCTTTAGTTGATTTGCTACAGAAGGCTCAATCTGTTCTAAGACATGTGGGGAGTTCTTGCTAAGATAGAAAGGATTCTTCGTGTATCCTAGAACTATTTTATTCTTGTTTTCTTGGCCATGATGATCAAGAGGTGACGAAAGACCTTTACCCTATAGTCCTAGAGGTCCTTTTCCTTTATATCCCATTTTTCTGATCAGTTTGGCCCCTGGGCCATATAACTTAGAAGGGATGTTTGGTATTTTAGCATCACATTTTTGGACAAGTTGAGATTTAGGTTCATCCTTGTATAGCCATGCAAGAACAACTTCATCCTCTTCAAACTTCTATTTAGATACTTGTTCTGCAAAAAAATTTCCTTTATATGCCTCAAGAGGTTCTTTAGACTCTATTTTAGACTATTTCAGAGTTTGCACATAAGACTTAGGAGAGATAGGGAGAGATGTCAAAGATAAGACTGGCTCTATAGTATATTCTCCCATACCATTTTCTTTGATTTTAACCTCTTTAGCAATGTCTTCCATCTTGGATGTTGAAGCAACGTTTAGCTGCTTAGTGGAAGATTCTCTATTATTGGGAACAAGTTTATCAACACTCTCTTTCAAGGTATTGCAAGTTGTATACAGATCGGCTGGAATCGTCACCTCGACTCCTTCATAAGGAAATTTCAAACACTAATGGAATGTAGAGGGAATGGATTTCATGTCATGTATCCATGGTCTTCCTAGGAGGATATTGTAAGCTAAAGGTAGATCAAGAACTTGACATATAGTATCTCTGATGACAGGACCTGCTCTGATAGGTAGGACAATAGTTCCCTTAGAAGATCTTTCTTTCTCATCATATTCTTTGATAGTTATCTTCTTCCTAGGATCAATGGCCATTTCTGAAAATCCCAATTGTGTAATCAAGTTGAAAGAGAAAATGTTTAGGCTAGCACCCCCATCTATCAACACACATTTGACACAATGGTTTTGAATCAAGACTTCAATATGCAAGGGCTGGTTATTTAGATGACTCAAGGAGTTATCATCTTCCTCTGAAAAGGAAATGTACTATGGAGATGTAAGATGACCAACCATAGTCTGGAATCTATCTAAATCAAGGTCATCAGGAATATTGGATTCAAGCAGAGCTTTGTCTAGAATGGCTCTATGAGCTAGAGATATCTGAAGCAACTCAAACATGGAGATTTTAGCATTTGTGTGCTAGAGTTGATGGAAAATACTGTATGAAGTAGGCCTCATGTCTTTAGGATTTGAAGATTTAGATGTAGACTTCTATTTAGAAGTAGATGAAAGATTGAAAGGCACCTTAGGGACACTTGATGAATCTAGTATTTTTCCTTGTAGGTGTGCCTAAGCTTGTGATCGAGTAACTACATTAGCTGATTGATTATCTCTAACTCTTCTTATAATTGTGATGACATTGCAACACTCAGATAGGCATGGTTCAACCATATTGATAACAACATTCTTTCCTAAGTAGGCATAATTGACTTTAGCACCCATATTAGGCTGAGAAGAAGAATCTTCTTTACCATGTTTAGGAAATGGTTCTGTGAATGTTGTATGATCATTATTACTCTTATGATTGTTAATCATGATGTTGCCATTATCAATTTTGTCTTGTATAATGTGCTTCAAGAGAATACAGTTATTAGTCTTAGGACCTTTATTAGGATGGAATTCATAGAAATCATTCTCTCTCCACCATTTTAGTTTAGGTTCCGGATCAAAGACTTTCATCTCAGGCAAGTAGATGATTTTTTTTTCCAATAAAGTTTTCATGGCAGATTCCAAGGATTCCCCAAGAGGCATGAATTTGTGATTAGGATCTGTAGCCCAAGGTTTGTAATTAGATGAATTTTTGTTAGAGTCTTTGGCTTTAGCTTTAGAAGCTTTGATGGCTTGGGTACCAGCAGGAAGATTGAAAGTAGGTGCCTTAGATGGGGCATAGATATTATCAACAATGCCATCTATGACAACACCTTTATTCTTGTTCTAGTTTTTGTTTTTGTCCTTAGAACTAGATCCAGATTCATACTTGTCTTTTTGAAGTGTGATGTCTCCTTTTTGCACAAGTACTTTCTCAATTTTGATCGCATTATCTACCATCTTTTCAAAAGATGTATGATTTTGCATTTGTAAAGGGTAGTTGATTTCTGGAACAATATTGTTGATGAAGATTTCCAGCTTCTTAGTTTTGGGAATGGGTCTAGCATATAGAGAAAATTTCTTCCTCCACCTATTGAGAAATGTCAGGAATGGTTCTCCTGGATATTGTTTCAGATTACAGATGTCAATCATAGTGACCAGATGTTGAATATTGTAGGAGTATTGTTGATAGAATAGTTTGATTAACTCCTCAAAAGTTTTGATAGTAGGAGGCATTCTAGAGAACCAATGAATGGCATCCTCCCAGAGATCGAGGGAAACGATGCATTAAGTAGGTTGGTTCATGCATAAACTCCATAGATTGAGTACAAAATTCTTTGACATGATCTTGAGGGTCAGATTTTCCATCATACTTATCATATTTAGGCATCTCCACTCTTTTAGGGAATGGCGGCATATACAAGTCTTTATCAAATAGAAAAGGGCATAGAGCTTCCATGGAGAACTCTTTAGGTTCCTTTTCCTTTTCAAGTTTGTTAAGTTTGACTTGCATGGTATGCATCTGTTTCATCATAGCCATGAGAGGAGTTTCCTCCTCATGTGTAATGATATCTTCCACATTAAAGTTTGGAGTAAGTTTAGCTCTTTGATGAGCTAACTCTAGAAAGTATGCTTCTCTATCTTCCATTAAGAAATGTTTCATCATTCTTTTGAAGTCATCATCATTTTGATATCGAACAATTTTAGAAGGGGTAGGTTCTTGATCCATACCATGTTGAGATTGGTGTCCTTGAGACCCATGATGTGTCCCTCCATGAGACCTGTTAGGAGTTTTAGGACTCCTTGGACTAGATTGAGGAGGGGTTTTTTGATTACCTCTGTGAGTTGATGGAGGGGGTACGTAACCAGTTTTCAATCAAAAATTTCCAAGACTGTCATCCTCGTAAAGACCAGAATTGTAGAGTTGTTCAAGAGTTGGGGCCTGAAGAGTATTCAGAGGTATTGTACGGGATACATCTCCAGATTTCTTGTGTGACAATGCTCTGGTTTCCACCATTAACCTTGGGGCAAGCCAAATAATAAGATGAAGACAACTGAAGAATGAATTGATTCAAGAAGATCGAATGACGCAACCTTGTCAAGATTGAAGTGATTAAAGAATTAGATCAGACGTAAATGAAGGATACTATGCCACAGTAGTGTGGGTAGACACCCAATAGATGGCAGGAATGAGTGCACAACACTTAGCCATTTAGTAAAAAGATTTAATTTGAAGATAATGTTGACAAGGTTTTGATACAAGAAGAAAAAGACTCAAATTGATAATCCAAAAGGCAAGATCAGACTCAAAGGATCACTTGAGGAAAATGAATGAATTTTTTCTAGTTTCTACTCTATTCCTGACATAGTGATTTGTTCAAAAAATTCTAGAAATAGGTTGTAAAAACTGAGTTTCTGACAATTATGACCACTCTTTGGCAATTTTTCTCAAAGAACTTTCTGCAGGATCATACGACAGTGGGTATGCTATGAAATGACAATTGAAAAACTCGTACGATAGTTGCAAAAATCACATGATAATTGATAGCAAATTTTTTACTTTTGTTTTTTACTGGTGGAAAAACTTGTACAACACTATACAAGCTATCATACGACAATATAGGGGTTCTAAAATGACACTTGCCAAAACTTGTATGACTTTTTGACCTGATGGGATGAATTTTGACTCCAGAAAGGATTTTTACTTCAGATTTTACAAATTTTCAGTTTTCAATTTCAGATTGTTCATGAATTTCTCTGTCTAGGTTTGAAGATTATTTTGAGATCATTCATTTTTGGTAGTCAGATAGATAAACAAGTACGCAAAATAGAAAGCAAGTGATTCCAAGCACATTTGAAGATAATGAACAAGGGACAAAGCAAACCTACACATGAACAATCAAGTGACTGAATGTGCTAATCCCTAGGAGTACTAACTGTGTATGTTCCAAAAAGTTTTTCAATAATGCACATATTCCTAGAAAAATGAAAATTTGGCCTCACTAGGGTTTGTAGTAATGGTCTGACTCTACAACTTTTGTGATCTCAAGAGGGCTAACTCCAATCCAGGCACACTAGGGTTTTGACACAGTCTAAGAAATTAATCAAACAGGAGCTACTAGGGAGATTTGACAGCCCAACAGGAGACCACACCTATGAAGATTTCCTCCACAAGGACATTTATATAGCAACTATTGCTACGATGATGAAAATGGCTATTACCACTTGAGGTTCCATCCATGTGGTTGACCCAATTAAGGGAATGTCCACTATGGTTAACCCTCTCTAAAGGTGATTCACAAAAGATACCACATGGAGAATGGTTCTAGATTCAAGGATTTGAGTTTCTGATACTACCCAAAAAGAGAGTAGAGCATAGTCTTCTAGCCTTTTCACTTTTAACCAAAACAAAGTAGATAGATTAATTTGACATGCTAAGACCAAGATTATCTCACAAAGATCTATGATGTCAACCGCTTATGATCTATCAACCTCTCTGAAGAGAGAATGTATCAATCAAAAGTTGAAGACACATGAATCTAGTAGAACGTGAGACTCTCTTAGTACCTTCCCTAACTACAAGGGGATCCTTCGTCAAGAGGAGCTTCGCATGAATAAACAAGCGGAAGAAGCTCAATCTCTCAAGATCATCCACAAATAGTGTTCATAGGGCCTATTTACTATCTGTAATAGATATGCAGAAAGTAAATCTATGTTCATTTTATAGCCCCAAAATGAAGTCTGTGATATGAAAGCAAGAAAATCACACAAGCTTGACATGTGAGAGTTCATTTTAATCCAATCGAAATGTTATCAACTTGAGAAGAATACTTGAATTCCTTGCAATGCGCTTAGTAGATTTTTACCTATTTTAGCAATTTAGTTGTACTTTTCCCAATCAAATTCAACAAGTATCAGTCAAAAATAGAAGATTTCAATTGTTAAGGTTAGTTGTCAATTCAAATCTGAAAATCAAATATGGAAAACTGTCAAAAAAATTGAAATGACAATTGAATTCTAGAGTCAAAACTCATACGACAGTGGGTCACCTCCCAGATGATAGTCTGGAAACTCGTACGACTGTGGGTGTCTATTCATATAATAATCAGGCTTCCAAATGATAGTGTGTACTTTCTAATACAAGCCTTGAAATCTGAACCTATCGTACGATAGTGGGTATCTCCTGAAATGACTTTCTAACAAAAGTCGTATGAAAAATGTACGGACATAAAATAAAAATCACAGTTTTAACTAGAAAATGACAAGAAAGTGATAGAAATTGATAGAAAGATGATGGAAACCCATTTTAGGGCCCCATGATGGGTGCCAGAAATGTGTGTGAGAATTTTGTACCTAGCTGTAGACACACCACTTTAGTAAAACATTAGAGGTTAGCCAAAAACCAAAATCGTGCAATGAAATGGAAACTAAACTAACCAGGTGATTTATTGTCTTCTAGTAGGTGCGAGTATGATACTCTTAGAATAGACTGAGACCAGTGACAATGCAACACCTAAACAAAGGATTTGAATGCAAAGAATGAAAATTATATGAATGTAGATTTAATCTATATTTTTGTATTTTCTATGCAATAAGATGAAGGAAACCGATATGACTCTATTCTATATGAAAAACTGATATGATATGCAATTAATCTAAGAATTGATATGCTAAATGATATGAATGCTCAAAAACAATGAAAATCTCACAACAGCTCTAATTCGCAAAGATAGATTCTTCAATCACCAATTCGCCAACGTGAGGATGCAATTTCATGGATCCTTTTAGAAGAGCTGAAGCCTTGATTTTAGAGAAATCTAGCACTTTGGAGGTGCATGAGAAAAGCCATTAATCACTCTTGATAAACTTAGGTTGATTTTTGAGTTATTAGGAAATTAGAAATAATTAACTCACAAAATCATGCAAAAGCATGCAAGAACAACTTTTTAACTCAAATCAAAAGCTTACATCAGCTTTGAACTCAAAATAGAGTGTTGAGTTTCTAAAAGTTAACAAATTGCATTGATTTTCTGATTTTGAGTTTAACTGCTCTTTGAATGTGCACAATTAATTATGAATTAATTAAATAAATAAAGTGATTTATTCTCAACTTAACTGATTTTTGAATTAAAACAATTGATTTACGGGTTAATCAATTATTAAATCAAACTTTATTCCAATTAAATCATTAAATTTGACAACTTTGATTTTAAATCAATTAAATAAATATCCAATTGATTTGTTTGTAGTAATTTTGATTTATTGTCAAAATAAAAACAATATTAATTAGGAATAAATGCAATTAAATCTAATTAAATAATTAAGCGGTAGAATTAAATTAATTAATTAAATATTCATCATATTCAATTAATCAACTTTAGGATCAATAATAACATTTATCACCAAATAATATTTAATTAAACATAATTAGATAAATAAGAATATTGCTAGGAATATTCCCCAATGCAGAATTAGGAGAAAATCAATTAGAATTCAATAATGTGCAGATGTGCCTTAGGTTAGGACTTTGATGTTGATTTCATTCAAATTGAAGATGTAGGAGATTAATGAACCTATAGCCCATTTTTGGGGTATTACAACCGTCCCCTTCCTGCGTGAGCGCCGACTATTTTTACTTCACTGAGAGCAAGGTTGATCCTACGACCTGTCATGCTAGCTTGGGTCGACTGGTGTCTGAATGCTTCATGCCAGCTTGCGAGCAAGCTATAGATGGAAATTTAGATGCGTATTCCGAGTGGTATACGAGCTGAAGCATCATTGCTTTGTATGGCACCACATTGTTGATTTGTTATGCATTGATATTGTTGGCATTGTATATACCATATTTTTAATTTGTTGGGACCACATTTTACTCTATGATATTGCTTGACACGCTACATGTAAGTCATTATTTTTATGTGGCTTGTGACTGCTTGGATCTCCCTTTGATACATTTTGGTGCTTGGAAAGCCTAACTCTTATTATATAAGTGCATCTCTGCCACTTTATCTATTTTATCATATGTTGAGACTTGTGCTAGTCCCGTGTGCCATGTTATGGGATGGTGACATCAAATGTTATTGATGCCCACCATTCTTAATTTGGGGCTCGTGGAGCTTGAGGGAATTATTATTACTTGATGGGGTTCAGTGCTTGCTCATTGTTTGACTAAATGGAGAGTTGAAATTTCATGAGCTATCATTGCCTTACTGGTTACATGTTATTATACTGCTTGACTATTTAATACATTTGACAAGGCACATCCCATGAACCTCTATTGCAGCATTTTGTACATTCATGGCATAGTAGATAGGTGCCATTGCATTTACCAATGCCCCTTTGCTGCATTTGATGTTTACTATTTTGGATACACTATTGTTATGAACCATTTGATGGTGTCATGAGCTTTTACTTGACATTATTGTAACCCTTGGATGTTGTTGAAATCTTGATACCATGTCGGCTATTCAGTGCTAATGCTTGCACTTGTGCTGGCTCTTATTAATTTTTCCTCTTTAGGATGGCATTATGATTATCCATTGAAAAGATGATGGCATATTTATGTGAACATCAATTACGTTTACTATCATATTGAGGCCAAAGATAGATTATGCAGCATCAATTTTAATGATTGTTTACTTGGTTCCATCATTTGATCATGTCATGCCATATTGATCTTTAATTCATCACACAAATTTTAGCATGTACATGCCATAGAAATAATGTTATTGTTTGAGACATCATGCCATGTTGAGCCTTGTTTATGCATGTTTACTTCCTATATATGGATTCCATGGTACTCTCATTTTCAAGCCCATTAGCTGATTGTATAATATTTGTTGTGACCCTCCCTGCATCATGTGTTTGAGATCCATTTGATGGTGTATCATTTGGTGTTCATTTATATTCCCACATGCACATATTTTGTCACTATTACATCTGAGATATGCCATGCCATGTCACTGATCTAGCAACTGTTCCCCCTTTTGTATTTGGTTCATCACGCAGACTTGATCGTGTTCATGCTATGATGTATCATTGAATTAGCTATAGATTTGAAGTACATTTTATTCCTCTATTTTGATGATGATTCATTGTACCCTATTGAATCTGCAAGTGCCCTATTGATCATGCTCTATTATTTGATTTATTTGAGTGTCCACTAATACTGCATCCTCCTGTTGTTGTTCCTTTGTTGATCATTGGTGTTCTTGGCCCGTGATGCAGTTACTGACAAGGAAATTTAAGGTTTTCCTATCATGATTTGCATCAAGGGTCAAGGTCATTCATCTAGGACCCAACACCCTTGGATTATTGTTGGATCAACTTCTCCTGTATCTGCACATGGAAAAAACACATCAGTGAAAAACATGGTGTTTCTTTTATTTCATGTAGCCTTTTATGCACATGCCCTAAGCACAACCCTTCACAAAGGTGTATGGATGAGTACATGTATGAATCTTGCAAATACTGTGATACCAGACATTGCTTAGATCCATTGGATCTAACCCATATCTTCTCTTCTCTTGCAAGTTTTGGACCACGGGAGCTCTCTAGACAGGATTGCATACAGACACCAATAACAGGAAATGTCTGGTACTTGTTTATTTAATTGATTACTTTATGTATATCTGCACTCATTCATCCAATTCTGGTAATGGCTATGCTCATGGCCTATGTGAGCTTGGATAAATGTTCTTTTCAGTTCTTTCCCTTTTGTACAACATACTTAACATGTTAGAAGTTGTAATCTTTCCTTGGTGTATTTATAAAGCAAGGTTAGACTTTTTTCTTCTTTTCTTGTTCTAATATATTAGGATATAAGCCAAGGTATCCTAATATATTTCTTTTTGTCTTCTTTCTCCTTCATTCTATTTTGTCCTCTAGTAGAATATGTGAGGACAAATATTTATTGTAATTTGTAAATTAGTTTATTCCTCCTTATGAGGAATCTCACACTTGGCCCCACACACTTATGAATGGTGGCATTCATTCTCATGGGAGTTACATTTTGAACTCCTTCTCTTATCTCTACATATAGAGATATTTCTCCTCTCTTCTTATACAACTCTTCTTCTCTATTCTCTCTCTCATTCTTCTAAAATATTATATGAGCTAAAGCTCTCTCTCTCTCTCTCTCTCTCTCTCTCTCTCTTTTTGGCTATTTTTCCCATTCATAATTCATGGGGTTTTTTTTATGCTTTTCCCCCTTCAATATCTTCTTGTCTCCTTTGTTGTTTCATTTTGGTGTATGCTCTAAGGATTAGCTTGATTCATGATAATCTTCCTTTTTCCTAACTCATTTGGATTAATATTTATTTTTCCATTTTAACATAACATGATACATGCACATGTACTCTTAGATGTAGTTCATTTCCCTTTTTCCTTTCATGTACCTTGAAATGAACACAAATATTAAGAAAGACCACTAATAATTTTCAAACTAGGTTGCAGTAGTCTAACCTAGTAACTAGGTCTCTTCAAATGAGTAAAATACTGATAACATTCTGGCGACCTCTTTGGAGTGCTTGTCTACTAAGCATCCTGACCAGCTGCCTTGGCCTGTCCATTGGGCATAGAGTCTTAAAGCCTCAAATCTAAACTTAGCCTTATCAAACAACCCTTCTTGCTAACAAAACTGCTAACTGCTTGAGATAACTTCTCTAGCTTATTGCTACTCACACCAAACTGAAAACTAAATTGAAAGAAAGTTGAAAACAAAAACTGGAAACAAACTATGCCAGGCACTTAGGAAACACAAAAAGCTGAAAACTTCAAACTTACTAATGTACAAGGTAGAACCAGACCTCAGAAGTCAGAAACTAGCTGAAATGCATTATGGGCCTTGCACTTGACCACCATGAAGGGTCCACTCCATATAAAATTGAATTTAGTATGCCTTCCTATTTTATGCTTTGATTCATCCCACTTAAGGATGAGGTCTCCTTCCTTGAAAACTCTAGGTGTGGCTCCTTTATCAAAGCTTTTATTTATCTGTGAAAGATGAGCTTCCAGGTTCTCTAGTGCTAGTTTCCTTACTTCTTCAAGTTCAACTAGCTCAGCAAGCCTAACTTGCATAGTATCTTCTTCCATTAGATCAATCTCCTTGATTACACTCAAAGTAGGAAACTCAGTAGACAAAGGAATTCTAGCTTCTTTCCCATAAACATGTGTATAAGGAGAGTTACCTATAGACCTCTTAGGTGTTATTCTATCTGCCCATAAGGCTAGCTTCAACTTGTTTTGCCAATCCCTCTGATTTCCTTCTATAGTCCTTTTGATGATCCTCAACAAGTTCTTATTTGTTGATTTTTCTTGACCATTACCCTAAGGGTAATAGTTAGATGAGGTACTTAGGAAGATATTGTGCTTTAGTGCCCATTCTGAGATTCTCATTCCCAGAAATGCCATAGCATTATTTGAAATGATAGAGTTTGGAGTGCCAAATCTAGACACAATGTCTTGGTAGAAATTTAGGACATAGGTCTCATTTGCTTCCTTCAATGCTACAACATCTGTTCATTTGGTAAAATAATTTGTAGCAGTAAGTATCCATTTATGTCCAGCACCAGATGGAGGATTGATAGGTCCAATGAAGTCCAACCCCCATTTGGAGAAGGGCTGCTCCACTTTGATGGGATGTAGAGGGAGGGTTGCCAACTTCTATTTTCCAGAAAATAGAGCACAGTTCTTACATTTTCTTACCCAATCAAATGAATCCTTGTACAGGCTAGGCCAATAGTACCCAACTCTCATCACTTTTAGAGTAGTGGTTCTGGCTGCAAAGTGTCCTCCAGAACTTCCATCATGAAATTCTTCCAATATTATGTCTACCTGGATGGTTTCAACACATCTCAACAAGACACCACTATGATCTCTTCTATACAGAACATCATCAATAATGATAAATGGGATATCTTGAATTATAAAGTACCTCCTTCTACTCCTATCAAGGCCTTGAGGGCATTGACTAGTTGAGAGATAATGTTTCATCTCTGTTGTCCAACTTGCACTCTATTTTGCATTTTGATTTATCAGGACAATTTCTTCTTCTTGCTAGTTTTTATCTATTCTTCCCTCATTCATATGCTCACATAGCCCTTTTCCCCTAATCAACTTAGTCACTTTGATCTGAATGTCATATTCCATGACTTTGGTGATCCAACCAACCCTCTTGTGGCTCAGATCCTTATTCAACAGATCTTTTATGCAAGGGTGAGAAACCATTAAGTGCATTGTATTATTGGACAGCAAGTGCCTAAATTTTTTCAAGCTCCTCACTATTGCTAAAACATGTTTCTCTACAGGAGTATAATTTAGCTCATAACCATCCAGACCTTGATTGTAAAAATCCACTGGCTACTCCTTTTTCTCAGCAATCTGCTGGACTAACATGGAAAAGATACTATTAGTGTCCCCGAAAGCATACAAGATAAAATCTTTAGAAAAACCAAGGTTTACCAGAGTAGGAGCAGAAGCAATTCCTTCCTTGATCTCTTCAAAACATCTCTTTCCTTCATTTGTCCAGTGAAAAGTTGAGTTCTTCTTCAGCATCTGGGTCATAGGCTTTAGTAGTGCTGCAAAATTTGGAATGAACCTTCTCAAGAAGTTTATTCTTCCAAGGAAACTCTATAGTCCCTTCTTGTGAGCTGGTAGGGGTAGTGCCAAGATGGCCTTTATCCTCTCAGGATCAATTTTTGTCCCTTGCTTATAGGCAATGTATCCTAGCAATCTGAGTTCATCAAACCAGAAAATGCGAACTCCATGGCTTTCTAAAATGTAGCACCAGTGTTAGACAACCTAAAAGGAAGCTTCCTATAGGCCATGGTACCCCATTTGGTGGTGAATGTTGTCTTGTATTGGTCTTCCTCTCTGACTAGGACCTAGTTATAACCAAAAAAGTCATCTAACAAAGAAAATCTATCAGACCGTGAGACATATTGCAATGTTTATTCCATGGAGGGAAATGGGTGGTGGTCCTCGAGTGAGGCTCTATTAAGTTCTCTAAAATCCACACATAACCAGATTTCACCATTCTTCTTCCTGATAGGCACTAGATTGGAAACCCAAGAGGTATGTTTGATGGGAAAAATAATATTGGCTTCAATCATTTTCCTCAACTCTATTTTCATCAACACTTCTAGTTTAGGATTGATAGGTCTCTATTTTTGTCTTACTGGTTTGGCATGGGGTTCTAGCTCAATGGTGTGATGGGCTAAGTGGGGATCAAATCCTTTCAGATCATAGTATTCCCATGCAAAAACATCATTAAACTCTTGACATAATGAGATAAAGGCTCACTTTTCTAGCTGAGTGCATACATTTCCTAACTTAAGGGATTTGTCTTTGAGAATCTCTACAGGTTGGTAGTGCTATTCCTTGACTGTCATGTTGGCCTTGTCCTCTCTAAGTTGATCATCAGAATTAAAAATGGACTCAAGGGTGACCAGTCCCTTGGGAAACTTGTTAGTTTTCAATTGCAACATTTGGTCATTATACTGGTGAGCATGTTTATTTTGATTAACCTTAGAGAACTCAGCCTCCTCTATCAAAAAATTAAAAATATGTTCATCATTTTTGAAGACTTGCTAGCTCACCTAATTGTTTGGTATTGATGGTCTTACCAGGAATTTCACATACTACATTTTAGTGCTTGTGATCTCCTTTAGAATGTCATATTCTGTTCCCATGGCAGCCAACTTGTCTACCTATTTGTTTTGATTTCTTGGGACAACAAATAGATTAAAAGCACAAAAATCCTCCATCAAATCCCAAACCCTGTGCTTATACATTTTGAGTGTATCATTTTTTGTGAGATTAGTGCTATGAATTTGATTAACCACTAATTCACTATCACCTATAACCTTTAGACACTTAATTCCTCTTTGTTTAGCCCATTCTAAACCATGAATCAAGGCCTCATACTCTATTGTATTGTTAGTATAGCTGAAAGAAAAATGAACAATAGAGTAATACCTTTACCCTTCTGGAGAAATTAGGATAGCTCCTCCTCTTGAACCAACTTTGCTTCTAGCACCATCAAAGAACAACTACCACAATTCACCATTCTGATATTCAAAATACTTATCTTTCTTCTTCATTAAATCTATAATCACAACACCCTCCCCGTGGATAATATACATTCCAATACTAGAAATCTCCATGTTTCTAAAAGGATTATCTTCCAAATCTCTTTCATCCCATTCATCTAGGACAATATTAGGAATGTTTCCAATAGTGGTTCTAGGTTTAGAATCAATAGGATCATGCTCATGAAACATCACATTGGCATTTATAGGACTTCGAGTGTAAGGTTTAGCATGGTTCTTTGCAAAATCTTCAGACTTGATTCTAACCCTAGTCCCATATCTGGTTCTAAAGTATATATGAGACCAATTAGCTGAGAGGTATCCCCCTAACCTAGCAGTAAAATATCTTCTTAGATAGATAGCAAAGTGGGGAGGGAGGTCTATAATATAGACATCTTGGGGAATAGAGAAGTTGGGACATTCATGTAAAGTGAGACTCAAGTCTTTAATAACTCCAATGGTGCTAACTGATGACCCATCCAACTAAACAATAGGCATGTTTATTGGCTCATAAGACAATCCTAGAAGGTCTGCTAACTACTTGGAAATCACAGAACTACTGGCCCGTAAGTCTATCATGCAATTATGAACCAAGAAATTTCAAACAACAAGAGTAACATAGAAAGGAGGGGGTTTAACCTATGGAGTAATGATGGGCTGCAAGCTAACTTGTTGAGTTTGCTACTCTTTTTGAGGTGTTTTAGCCACTAGGACTCTAGGGTGTTCTGAAACAACTTCTTGATTTGATGAAATCTTAGCCAATTCGCTAAGTATTAGCTCCTTTTGCCCAGGAATAGCCAAAGTGTCCATCAAAGGAACATTTATGGAGGTCATCTTCATTTTTTCCATAATGTTGAAAGATCCCAAGCTTACTTTAGACTATCCTTTTGCTACAACAGTCTTTGGTTGCATGGATATCAACTATGTTGCTGCTTTGGGCAGTTCCTTAACTTTGCCTAGTTTTGGACTAGAGTTTGAACCACCTTGGGTTGTGGAGTCACAACATAATTCTACTGACTAGTAGAGACCACTTGTTCAGCCTACAAAGCCTTCTTCTTAGACCTTGTGTTGGCTGCAACTGGAACATAGTTTGGGTTGTCATTTGGGGAAAAATTTACCCAGTAAAAATCCTCCTTTTTAAAGTTAACTAGTGCCACCTTAGGTGTCTGTAGCTCATTTGGGGCAACAACCAGACCTTGATGAATCTCTGGTTCTTGAACCATCTTCTGTAGCATCATCACATTGTTCTACACCATGAGGGCATGGGCATAGCCATTATGACACATCCCTTGGATATGTTGCTGATTACATGGGCAACCCCATTGATATTCATGTGCCATGTTGTTCTGAGCTACGGGAACTAGCTCTCTAGAAGCACTAGGAATGTTAGGATTATAAGGATGACTAGCTTTCTGGTTTTAATTTCTTGCTTGGCCTTGCTGGCCTGATTGGTATTGGGGTCTAGTTTGCTTGTACTGAGCTTGATAAGGCTACTGATAAGGCTGTTGATAGGGCTACTGATAAGGCTGGGACTGTTGTTTCTTTAGACTTGCCAGCTCATTAGCAACAAATTGCAAGGCCTTTTTTATCTCATTCAACTCTTGGGATTGGTTCACAACTGGATTAACAACTTTTTGAGAAGGAGCTAGGGGAGGTGGAATAGATACCAAGGCTAGAATTGCTTCAAGAATAGGATGAAGCTTGGGAAAAATAGGCATTGGAGGCCTTGGGGCTATTTTTCCTACTTGAATTAGGCTATTTTCAGCTCTTATGGCAAGATTGTATGTTTTTGGTAAATAAGTCCCTCCCATGGATTGAATCATAACAGAGATATCATTGTTGAGGGCTCTTAGATAATATAAGAAAGCATGGTGGCTTGAAGGTCTAACTATTGCTGGTATTCTATTCTATGTCCTCTGAAATCTGAAATTAAAATCCATCATGTACTCTTGGGATGCCCTTTTAATGGTAGTCAATTGTTCAACTAAGGAGAGGTGGTGTGATTTATCTTCAAATTGATTAGTCAAGGCTTGACCCAACCCATCCCAGTTATCTATAGAACCAATTGTTAAGCCTCTAAACCATTGTAAAGTTTTTCCTTTTAGGGAAGCTTCCAATAACCTCATAGCCACATTATCTTGGGTTATATTATGAAGGGCACAGAGGGATGCTACATCTCTTATATGCTCAATAGTGGAGGTCTAATCTTCTCCTATGAAAATAGGCAAGCTCTTTAGAGCTTATATAGGTATGTCATTATGCTGTTGCAAATTCAAGGCACTGCCTTGATTGAAGGATACAAAAGGATGTTGTCTAGCCATTGGAGGATTAAGGTGAGCTTGAACTGCTTGTGCTGCTTGCACTAGATGAAATGGGGGAGTGGTTGTAGGAATGCGAGTGGGATTGGGAGTGGGATTTGCGGATTGGGATGCACTAGTTTGAGCTACTTTAGGCCTCTTCTTGATGGATGACAGCTCTGTATAAACAAAAGGATTCTTACTCTACCTAGTTGGGATCCCACTCATAAGCTTAAGTGTTAATCTACATGAAACAAGATTAGAGTATCCAGGTATGATCTCAAAACATAGTCACTACTCATACCACACAATAACTTGTATGTAAAACTTCTTATAAATTTGACTCACTGAGTCTTCTGTCCAACTAGACATGCCATAAACTGTTGTCACTAAGGATTGCACCCAATTTTCTAAGTGTTAAAACCAAGCAATCATGTGAAACATGGGACTATTCTTAGGTTGTGGGTAACCTATCCAAGAATAGACCTCTGGATTAAGGGTCAGCTTCCCTTTGGATCACTTAAAACTGACCAACTTTTAGGAGGAAAGGGAGAGAGTGCATAAAGAAAATAACTAAAAATGATTTGAAAACAAGGTGATCCACCGAAATTGAAAGAAGATCCACAACTGAATTAAGCTTACTACAACAAAAAAACAAAAATGAACTCACAACTTAATTCTACCACCTTAAACTCCTTAGGAAAATAGGGTACTTGAAACACAGAGAAGGGAAAATGACCACAATTCTGATCTTTCGGTTGCATACAAATTAGCACTATAGAGCTAAGATGAATTCCTAAATATTCAATTAAATCAACATGCAAATTAAGGATACAAGAACTTCACAATAATCTTGCATAAGATTCAAAATAAGAAATCCAAAATTGTAGGGAAATAAGAAGGAACAATTTTATTATTGAAAAGAAACTAAGTACAAGATGTGTCTCTCAGAGCTACAACACTCATATCAGAGAGAATAGAATGAAGAGCTAACCTCCATCATGAAAATTGAGAGGTATATAACTAAAACCTAGGAATTTGCATTTAAATCCCACAACCTCCTAAGAATGGAAAAGATCTCAAAATAGACCCATGAGGCTACATCATAAACTCAGATGCTAGATTCCCAAGTTTTTAGGAGTAGCGGAGAAAGTGGGAGCCTAAAAAAAGATGGTCAAAAGAAGACCACTCTACCCCCCTAAGTCATGCACTAAACATATTCTGACGATAGTTAATAAAAACACCATCACCAAAATTTACATTAATAAATCATGCAATGACTTAACATTAAAACCCATCCCACTAAGACACAAATTGGATTTAATTATATTTTAAAATGATCTCAATCCAAAAATGGGGAAACACATTTTTAAAAAATAACATTAAAAAGAAATCCACCTATGCCAAAACTAAATCTTGGATTTAAGATATATTTCAAAATATTCTCAACACAAAAAAAAATGGGGAAAACATTCCAAAATATGTACATTTAAAATCCATACAATACAAAGACATTAAAATAAATCTCAACCCTAGAAAGAAGGGAATAAATGAATAAAAATTATTTATTAACTAAAACCCTTCTTTGAAAATGGAAGCCACTGTCATCAAATCCTTCAACTCGGCAACAGGCAAGTTTCTAAGAACACTAGTAGTTAAAAATGGAAACATCTCGCACCACTGCAAATGATTTTTGGAAACATCCGGCCTGTGGCTTCATGTTGTTGAGGTAGGCGCTTGATTTGGCATTTTCATTCCACTTCACTATGTGTTTATCTTAGTATTTTGATTTTTTTGTGTGTTTTGGCTCCTTCAAGGGCACTGTGGTGGAAAGTCTCCTATAGGAATATAACATCCATCTTAATGATGTTTATGTTCCTCTACATATAGCACCATTAATTTGTATTCTCTACTTTTTTTAATTTTTATTTTGCAATGATGGCATTATTCTATTTTTCCTCTGCTTGAAATCTAGGGCACTGTTTGCAATTTTCTATGATGTTGATGCTTACTGAATATGAAATGATAAGGGCACTAACAACATCTATCTTTGCATTTCAAGGCTACTGTGGCTTTCATTTCCATTATTCTACATTTTAAATTGTGTCTTTGTATTTATCCTCTCTGCTCTTTTGAGGGTTTATGTTGCAATCTATATCTATTTTTGTTAAAAAAATCAAGACTAGGGCATCAACATTATTGCTTACATCCTCTATTGGATTAGGGCTGAGCCATGACTTGCATCACTGGTAATGCTTCCATTTTGAACTATGACAACCCATGAGTATAGGGCATTGTATTTATTGATTTCTCTTTATTCTGTTTCATGGTGACATTATCCCGTGAGCTAAAAGACACTTGCTATGTTTTCTCATTTGCGGCATCATGCTATGTGCATGCCAATAGTGCCCTTGATTTTACTACTTATTTTCTCCATATGCTCCTTGTTGTATACTGTTTTAAGCTTGATCTTAGCCCGTGTTCTAAAAACTATAGCATCACTGCTCGGTACTTAGGGCATTTATGATATGTTTGTATTTTTCTATGACCTGTGGGTTGTTGTTGATGTCACACTACTAGACTATGCACCTTGAAAGGAGGGCATCTAAATATGTTGTATGTGATTCTGTTGTGTATTACTAGCATTTGACTTTTCCCATTGCCGCTATCAATTCCATGGCATGCATGGCTCATCTTTTTTTTGGTAATACCATTATCTGATGGCATCTTGCTTACCATCCCCTTCCCGCTTGAGTGCCCACTATTTTTACTTCACTGAGAGAAAGATTAATCCTACGGCCTATCATGCTAGCTTGGGTTGACTGGTGTCTGAATGTTTCATGACTTCTTGCGAGCAAGCTACAGATGGAAATTTGGATGCATATTTCCAGTGGTATACAAGTTGAAGCATCACTGCTTTGTATGGCACCGCATTGTTGATTTCTTATGCATTGATATTAATGCCATTGTATATATCATGTTTTTAATGTGTTGGCACCACATTTTACTCTATGATATTGCCTAGTGCACTACATGTAATTCATTTTTTTTATGTGGTTCGTGAGTGCTTGGATCTCCCTTTGATACATTTTGGTGCCTAGCAAGCCTAACTCTTATTATATAAGTGCATCTCTACTGCTATATCTATTTTATGATATGTTGAGACATGTACCAGTCCCATGTGTCATGTCATGGGATGGTGGCATCAAATGATGTTGATGCCCACCTTTCTTGATTTGGGGCTCGTGGAGCTTGAGGGAATTATTATTACTTGATGGGGTTCGATGCTTGCTCATTGTTTGATTGAATGGAGAGTTGAAATTCCATGAGCTATCATTTCCCTTCTGGTTACATGTCATTATACTGCTTGACTATTTAATACATTTGACAAGGCACATCCCATGAACCTTTATTGTAGCTTTCTGGTTATTCATGGCATAGTAGATAGGTGCCATTGCATTTACCAGTGCCCCTTTGCTGCATTTGATGTTTACTATTTTGGATATACTGTTGTTATGAGCCATTTGATGGTGCCGTAAGCTTTGACTTGATGTTATTGTAACTCTTGGATGTTGTTGAAATCTTGATACAATGCCAGCTATTTAGTGCTAATGCTTGCACCCATGTTGGATCTTATTGATTTTTCCTCTTTGGGATGGCATTGTGATTATCCATTGAATAGATGCTAGCATATTCATGTGAACATCAATTACGTTCACTATCATATTGAGGCTAAAGATTGATTATGCAGCATCAATTTTAATGATTGTTTACCTGGTTCCATCATTTGATCATGTCATGTCCTATTGATCTTTAATTCATCACATGGATTTTAGCATGTACATGCCATAGCATCAATGTTATTGTTTGAGACATCATGCCATGTTGAGTCCTATTTATGCATGTTTACTTCCTGTATATAGATTCCATGGTACTCTCATTTTCAAGCCCATTAGATGATTGTATAATATTTTTTGTGACCCTCACTACATCACTTGTTTGAGTGCCATTTGATGGTGTATCATTTGGTATTCATTTATATTCCCACATGCACAAATTTTCTCACTATTACATATGAGATATGCCATGCCATGTCACTGATCTAGAAATTGTTCCCCCTTTTGTATTTGGTTCATCATGCAGACTTGATCATGTTCATGCTATTATGTATCCTTGAATTAGCTGTAGATTTGAAGTACATTTTATTCCTCTATTTTGATGATGATTCAGTGTACCCTGTTGAATCTGTCAGTGCCCTATTGATCATGCTCTATTATTTGATTCATTTAAGTGTCCACTAATACTACATCCTCTTGTTGTTTTTCCTTTGTTGATCATGGGTGTTCTTGGCCCATAATGTAGTCACTGACAAGGAAATTTGAGGTTTTCCTATCATGATCTGCATCAAGGGTCAAGGTCATTTATCTGGGACCCAGCACCCTTGGGTTATTGTTGGATCAGCTTCTCCTATATCTACACATGGAACAAACATGTCAGTGAAAAACATGGTGTTTCTTTTATTTCTGGTAGCCTTTTATGCACATGCCCTGAGCACAACCCTTCACAGAGGTGTATGGATGAGTGCATGTATGCATCTTGTAAATACTATGATACTAGGCATTGCTTACATCCATTGGATCTAACCCATATATTCTCTTTTCTTCTTGCAGGTTTTGGACCACGGGAGCTCTCTGGACAGGATTAGATCCAAACACCATTACCAGGCCATGTCCCGTACCCCTGTATTTAATTGATTACTTTATGTATATCTGCACTCATTCATCCAATTCTTGTAATGGTTATGCTCATGGCATGTGTGAGCTTGGATAAATGTTCTTGTCAATTCTTTCCCTTTTGTACAACATACTTAACATGATACATGCACATGTAATCTTAGATGTAGTTCATTTCCCTTTTTCCTTTCATGTACCTCAAAATGAACACAAATATTAAGAAAGGCCACTAATAATTTTCAAACTAGGTTGCAGTAGTCTAACCTAGTAACTAGGTCTCTTCAAATGATTAAAATACTGATAATAGTAGCATCACCCTTTCTAGGGGAAATGCAGTCATTCTTCCCCTTCACTCAGCAAGCACCTGCTTCAATACCATCATTTCCAGGCGCAACACAATCATTTTCCTCCTTCTCCTAGCAAGTTTCCACATCAACACCACCTTTCTTATGGAGAACACAAGCATCTTCATCCACACCCCAACAAACATTTACCCAAGCACAAGCCCAATAAACTACTTTCACAACAAGCATGCCTTCCATGGGATTTTCATATCCACCATTCACATCCCAAACTCCCATCACATCTACATTTGCAACATCCTCTGCATCACAATTCCCATCATGCACTAGTTCTCGTTGGGGCCTTACTCATGAAGAAATGCAACTTTTGGGAATACCAACCCACTCTCCCGCATCCATGCTTGCAAACCAAAAAGTCACCTTCTCTCAAGCATCCCAAAAAAAACCATCTCAGCCTCTGCAAGCTTAATCATTTTTATCATACACCAATTATCTATCTGCACCACCTACCACTTCTGAAATGGTTACACCACCCCAAAAGAAGAGTTCTTCCCATCTTGCAATCTACCTTGCCCAACCACCTCTTACTTTTAGCTTCCCTACATCAGCTCCACCCTTGAAAAATGTAGGAATGCATCCATCCTACATCAACCAAGCCCAAAGCCAAGTGCATCAAGGCCAAGTCTATCATCAAGCTGCACCATTCCATCAGTCTCCTCTACCGCAACAATATTTTCTAGCACAATAGCAACAACATCTCATCATCTCCCAATAGAAACAAGATTCCTCATATCCCATGCAACACCAACAAAGTCCTATTGTACCCAAATAGAAAGCCATTTCATATCCCTATAGCAGTGCACTTGCGCATGTCAGCAATAGTATCATCCCTAGCAATTGTCACCTTAAAATCCATTCCAATCCGCTTATCTTGCTAGGCAGTCTCTGTATCTAAATCTCCAATATCCTCCTCTACCTACTTACCCTTATTCACTAGCACCATCAGATCCCTTTCCCATGGGAGTACCCACTCCAATGCCAATCAACGCTAAGTAGGAAGAGATGAAGAATGCCCTTAAGGAGCTAAAGGCCACAACCGATAGCAAGGCCTTCAAGTTTGACAAGGTCTATCCCTATCCCTTTGACAGATCAATCACAACAGTTCCCTTTCCCAAACATTTTGAAACAGCAAAATTTATAAAATATCAAGGAAAAGGAGACCTCGTAAACCATGTCAAAGAGTTCTAAATGGCCTATCAAGAGGTAGCATACAATGACAATTACCTTATGCGCCTATTCCCCAAAAGCTTGGAAGGAACTGCTATTGAGTGGTTCTATAAGATACTCCATGGGATAGTCACAACATTTTTTGAGCTTTTAGAGAAGTTTGTGGCCCAATATGCCCACAATGTCAAGAATGAGTTGACCTTGGTAGACCTTTGCAACTCAAAACATAAAGAAGGAGAAAGCCTAGCAAACTACTTGCAACGATGGCAGAACCTCACTACCAGGTTATCATATCAAGCCCCTAAGAAGCATCTCACAAATATCTTCATCAATAACCTACATCCCAAAGTATCCCACTTCATGAGGATGAAATACATCCAAATGTATTGAGATATCAAAGGGTATGTGCAGGATCATGGTATACCAAACTAGGCCCTTAAGTGGCAATGAAAATTCAAAAAATTAGGTTTAGGAAAGTTGACATAAAAATTTGAACAAGTTATAAATATTATATAAAAAATATGTAAGAGGATAATCTGTATAAAATTGAATTTAGTTTCTAAGATACTAGGATTTTTTTGAAAAATAATTATTCTATATGTTGAAATTTTGAAATTTCAATGTAGTAGTATGAAAATTTCAGGAAAAAATAACAAGTATGTGTATGTCTAACCACCTTAAACACAATCAAATGATAATTTTTTTTTACAAGATTCTAGATATAAGTAGTAGACTCATATTTAGATGTGACACATATTGTTTTGTAATTTATTTCCATGTAAATAATTAATCATGATTTTTCTTCTACAACTTTTTCAAAATACAAAAACTCTCGTGTCTTACCACATTAACTTAGTCTAAACTTTATCAAATTGAAAATTTTTATTATTTTTATTGTAGTAGGAAAATCATAGAATGTGACAACTATTTTGGATTTCAAAAATGTTATATAGTTTGAAAGTTATAGCTATTTTTCAATAATTCTATCAATCAGGACTAGAAAGATAACAAGTACGTGTATGTCTGACCACATTAAACAAAATCAAATGATAATATTTTTTTATAAGATTCTAGATAAAAGTAGTAGACTCATGTCTGGATGTGATGTATATTTTTTTATTTTTTTAAAGTAAATAATTAATTATGAATTTTTTTCTATAAATTATCCTGAATATAAAGGCTCTAGTGTCTGACCACCTTAACTTAGTCTAAACTTCATCAAATTGAAATAATTGTTTATTATTATTGTAGTAGGTGAAGCATAGAATGTGATGAATATTTTAGATTTCAAAAATTTTATATTATTTGAAAGTTATAGTTATTTTTCAAAGAGTTTATCAATCAGGACTTCTTTTTCACATCGCCACTTTTTGGCATACCATGATCCTACACATACCCCAAAGCCAAGGGGATAGATATCGAAAGAGGTCTCCTAGACAAAGGAACAATCTAGCATCACAAAAATGATTCCCACAACAAATCTAGCAATGACAAACCTCGTTACTGGAATCAAAACAAAAAAAGATATCACTGATTGAGCCACAAACACTAAGCATGTCCAAATCATTATGGTCAGTCCTACACCTACTCCTACATATTAGCAACAATAGCCTCAGATCCATTAGCAACCCATGCAAAACAATCAGCAACAAGTGCAACAAGTAAATCAAGGAAATCCACCCTATCAGGCCAATGCCATAACAACAACCCCCAATGAAAATAGACCCTGAGCCCAAACTTACAAGAAAAGAACCTTCACACCTCTTGGTGAACCTCTGGACATCATCTTCCATTGAATAGCTAGGGCCAATCTATTCATATACCCACCAATCCAACAGTTTGATGATGCAACTCCCAAGCCTAACTGGTACAATGATCATGAGTACTATGATTATGACCATTTCAAAGGACACACTACCTTAATGTGTATGAAAATCAAGCATTAAAACCAAGATCTCATTGACAAGAAGAAGATCCAAGGGGGCACACTAGCCCAAGCAACACCTAATGCAAACTTGCAGATCTATCAAAACGTGTTCCCACATCACAATTCTAGGAAGAACCAAATTAATCCAATTCCTCCTCCCTAGAACCAAGGAAAAGGAAAGCAAGAAGACCATGCTGACCATAAAGATTATACTACAAGATGTATAACCCAAGTTGAACCCATAGTCAATGTCATCCACATCAAAGGAGAATATAGTCAGTGTGATTTTACTACCCACAGAGGCCAGATAGATGTCACCGATGCATGTCCAAGGCCAACACACTGTTAGCTCTTTTTCATGTAGAATCACCAATATAGTTTTCAAACTTGACTCTCGCGTTCTCAACTCTGAATTCTTATAGGGAAAAGGCTAATTGATAAGGACCAAGTCCTTCTTCTACTTCAGGCTCCATAGACCCAAGTGGGTGTACCTATCTTTAGACTCACTACTTCATAATGATATTAATGAAAGTAAACACTCATTGCAGAAAAATGGCAAGTGTGACAAGGATAAACTCCTTCTTTTCAAGTTTCCAACTCGGGTAGGTTAACCCATGTTAGATCTACTTCTTGAAAGGATCACAACACTAGTTTATATCCTTGATACAAACTTTATCTTCTCATTCATTCAAACATACATGAAAGTAAATTATTATTTAAGTTTTGTTGAGGGTGAGATCTCTGTAAATCGAGGATAGACCAGTGCCTTATCTTCGGGTATAGAGTCAAACAGTGAAACATATACTTACAAAAATCTTCTAAATAAAATACAAACAAATCCCAGATGAAATGCCTTACAATTCATCCTCTCTTAAACACATTTGATCATCAAATTCTTGCCAAATTCCTAAGCTCTAAGAAATTAACCTAAAGACATTACCCTTTCCTTGAAAGGAGCTAGAGATTAAAATCACAGATACCTTGTAAATGGTATATCAAAAATACCTTATAGATTCAATACAAAAAAGCCACATAATTCAAACAAGAAGACAATTGAAATCATGCAAGGGAATTCTATTGTATTCCAATAAAATTTCACTGTATCAATACATTTCAAAATCTGATAAAATATTCTAAGATTTCAACAATTGAGTCAAACCTCCCTCTATAGTATAATTTTCAACCTCCTTTGAAATGAATAAAGACTTACTATTTATAACATAGCCATCTTGGAATCCTTGAAAGGATGCAACAAGCTTGGGATGTCTAGAAAAGATCCTATACTAGAGACAAGATTACAAACTGACAAACAGATTGTAACAACACATTATAAAGATCTTTTTTCAACAATTCCGCAGGTGGCATCTTTGTCTAAAGATATTTCAGAGCAGTTGTTGAATTTGCTGCATGAATGATGACCGCCATTCGACTAATTTACATCATCCTTTGTTTGAAACTTTCTCTCCCTCATTTTTTGGATCAGATGCCATCTGCAACTCTATTCCTCCTCCTCCTCTATAAGTTGGACAATTGGCCTCTTTTTCTTCTTTATTGTTAGCTTCTCCCAAGCCGCTACTTCATCATCTACTGGCCAGTTGTAAGTCTGCAATTCTTGTAACAAGCTGACTTGCTTGTCCCACATGGAGTCAATTACATTTTTGGCTTCTGCCACAAATCGTATGCAATCATTTTCAATTTTAAATAAACTATCAATGATGTTATTACACCTCTCAAAATCTAGAGTATTGTCATTATTAAGGAAAGCATCTTGTGTAATCACCAATTGATCCATTGATAGCTTCCATTCTTCCAACTTGATCAAGTTTCCATTGTCATCACATACCGCAGGCAAATACTTGCTATAATGTTTATCAAACATAAACAACTTAACCCTCACCTGGTTAGACTTACCTTTAAAAAACTTTGAAACAACATTGATTAAGCCAATCTTCTCAAAAACTTCTGTAACTACTCCAGGGATCTCAGGCCTATACTCTTGTAAGCTATCAATTTTATCAAACAACAAACTTCTTCCAAACCAAACACTATGAAGTGGCTCCAAAGCAACCAATGATTCATTTATCTTTCTGTTTGTCTGGTGTAATTGGTTGACTGATTGATAAACTATATCCATTTTCTCTATTATCTTATCTCGCCTGTATTGTATAATCTTTGACATGGTGTCCAAAGATGCCTCTATCCTTACCTTATCTAAATCTTCATTAGGTCCCTCAAGTACTTCTTCATCAATTTGAATTGGGACCTCAATCTACACAGGGGGAACAACAACCACCTTCGAAGCTTCTTCCAGCTTAACTTTGATCTCTGCCAATTCATCTTCTAGCTGCTTGATCTTCATCAATTTTAAATCTTTGTCCTTGGCTACCAGGTTTGCACTTTCAAACAACTTTGAGTACCTTTTAGATAATTGAACTATTTTTGCCTCATTCAGGTTAGCCCAATGAGTCACTGCCTTAGAAACTTCAAGGTCAGTTGTATTCTACACAGTCCAAATAATCTGATTCCCTTCCATTTTATCTTCTATACTCAATAGGGATGGCTTTTGAGTCCTAGGGGCCATGGACCACATTGCAACAGCTTGAGACTTAGGGTCATAGCCACTTCCTCTTATCATATCACCAATATGCACCTCATATGATAGGCTGCCTGGCGGTTGCCTTCTTATTTGATCTATGATGAAAGCAGAGGTCAGATCCCATCCTGGAGTCAATAGCATTCCACTTGACTTGACCAGTTGTCTAGCCTCATCTATAGTTATAGGATCAAGGCTAGGATCATAGGAATTTAAGGCTCTCAATGTCTCCTCACTTGGTTCCATACCTTTAGGCAGAAGTTTCCTCACTTCTTGCTGCTTATTCCAAACAAGGAAACTCTTGAATTCATCAGTTTTAATAAATTGGTCATCACTCAAAAATTCCTCCTGATAGACCTCTTTGATATCCCTTTCTGACCACAAGGACCATTCCTTATCTGCTTCATTAGAGGCCACCTTCTTTCCTTCTCTTATTGCTTTTCTCAATTAGTGATGGTAAACCCTATCACCTGGCACTAGAGTAGATGCTCTATCAATTGTTCTCCTCTATTTTTCTTGCCTTGAAGGCTCTCCCACCTCAAGCCTCTATCTCTTCAAGGGTGGCTCTGGAGTATCCCCTATTTTTGGTTGGTCTTCAAAAGGCCTAACACTTTGTACATCTTCCATTTGTGGTGGGCTGTTCCCTTCCCGTGATTCATCAAAAAACTCCTCTTGATCAGAAGATGAATAATCTTTCATTTTCTTTGGTTGACTCTGGTCAATCAACTTCTCCAACTGATTTGATAGAGTGTCATGCATCTCTATCATCTTGTCAATTCTTTTTAAATAGGGAAGGTCAGGGAAGAAACCCTCAAAAGGAAGCTAGGCTACCCTTACTTGTTTTGACAAGTCTATTAAATCAAAGTACCTATTCCATCTCCTCTTGACCTCATCATCATCAATGATATTTCTGACTACATCTTCCTCGTCCAAACCTTCATGTTCTCTGTTCACACAAATGTTTGGGATGTATAGCATCCTGGCAATTTTGATAAAGCCCTCAAGATCTACATGTCTACAAGCACCAGTATCCATTTTGAACTAATTTAACCATGTAGTAATCTAAGGAAATGCCCTCTTTCCTACCAGGAAGTCACCTATCTTGAATTGCCTAGGTGTGTATGTACCCTTCCTGTGAGGGGCTAGAATTTCCCTATCTGTCCACATCAACTGCCACACAAATTCCAAACAAGAAACCCTTGGAGGCACAAATTTTGGTAACAAATGTGGGGGCTGGGGGCAACCGTAGACTCTCAAAATTGTAGCATTCTCCCCCAAGTAAAAATCACCCCAATTGTGATCTCCCTCCCATTTGTTCACAAACTGCACTAGTCGTAGGAGCCTGAGGACCCTTGGGGATATCCTTGTAGTGTTGATACCTAACATCCTTACGAGAGGATACACAATAAAATTTTTAAAGAGACAAAAATTCCCCTCATGGAAGTAGAATTCCACATCCTCACTCATAATTGCACCGGATTATACTGGCCTTCAAAGTTGAACCTTGGCTTTAGCATGTTTGAATCAAAACTACTAATATTGAAGAACAAAATTAAGTGCATTAGCAAAGAATAATGCATGAACTTAATTGGGCTCTTACTATCCTTGACAGAAATCAGACCCTCATGTATTCTATCAATGATGTACTAGATGTAATCATAGTCAGTGTTAACCAAAGAATTTTGGATGTCTAGGATAATCATCAAAAGGTTAGCTGGTAAAAACTCTACATCCCCATTAATTCCCAAAACCCTACACAACCCATAACAAGTTTGCTTCATGTAATGCTGAAGGGACTTAAATTGGTAAGGGGCATTCATGTGAGTAGGGAGGGGAGCTATATACTTATCCTATTTTGGGATATGCTTCGTTATTTGGTCCTTCACTATCCCTATATTCTTCTAATACCTCTCCTTTTCTTTGCTTAGATCAATTTTAGTAGAAGTGGATGTATAAACATTAAAAGCCTTCATGAACGAACCCCTATCAAGAGTAACCAAAGCTGACTGGTCCTCTTTCCTAATAGTCTTAGAAATAGGGTCGTAGTGCCTAGCTAGAGCAACAATTAAATCTGCATCCAAGAATACATCAGGCACTACTAATTTCCCTAACCCCAAAGCCCAACCATTACATATAGGGATATGACTATCTCTATTTTTATAAAAGAAATTGAAGATAGTATAACCTATGGTATTTGGTGTGATAGGATCTCTGCAAAACCCTAGAACATCTTCAAAAACATCATCAGGAGCTCTTTTGTTTTGACTGGAACCAGGTAGCAATTTCAAAAACTCATCTGAATAATTAGGCTTGCCCTTATCTTCACCACTTTTAGCCTTTGCTTCACTGCTGGAAGATGTTGCACTTCTCTCAGGTTGACTCATCTTGGCTTCAAAATTATCTTCAATCTCTGCAAAATGGATTCACTTGGTGCTCGAAAATCACTTCAAAATGACACAATTCTCTTCGAATGATTTTGGACACAGGAAACAATGAGCTTAACTTATTTATCAATGTAGATTAAGTATGTACAACTACCACAATCATTGTAAATCTCCTTAATTTCTCCCGCATTCAATTTCGCATGTCACCAGTTTTCAAAATGGAGCTAGCCGATGTACAGATGTTGATAGATAGATTTTAAAAAACTTGAAAACAAGGCAAAGAGGCAAATGATTAAGATCCTGCACTTTAAACCTATTTACGTCATGCAATCTTCCTTTGAAACTAAGTGGATGGCTCATTAGTTCACTTTCCAGCTTGATACTGTACTTTATCCATGCAGGCAATGGTCCCTTTCCTTTTCTTTTATTACCTTTTCCAATTGGGCCCATTTAGCGAATCTGTGACTGAAAGCTTCTCATGATCACTGAATGCAATGTTAACCCTAGCATATATTCAGAGAACTAGCGACCAAAGCCTTCACGGGTTCTCGAAATGCAACCCTTAACTCATGATACTTTTCATGAATTAGCAAACACAACAACACCCTTTGAGCACTTGACTGCAGTTATTACTTGGCGAACCAGCGAACAAAGCCATCTCATATTCTCTTAATGTCATGGCTAATTGTTAAATTTTTTGGAGATTCAACGAACAAAGGGTTTGCACATTCACTTAATGGATCACCTAACCGCTAAATTACTTGGAGAACTGGCGAAGCCTACAATCTTTGATCACTGAATCTTTCTTAACCATCACCTTTACTCTGAGATTCTGAATGAACCATTGATCTTGTTGATGATCTACGGCTGTCGCCAGTTCGCTGAAACATTTGATCATTGGTCATTTGATTACGAGATTCAGCGAACAAAGGGTTTGTTGAATCACCAGATCATATTAAACACTAAGTATTTCAATCCATGATTAAGCGACTGAAAACTCAAAACTTAGCCAATCCTTTTATTCGTGCATTCGCCAAATGATTATGCTCTTTACCTTTTCCTTTCAGAGAACCCACGACCACATGACTCGCTGAATCACTAAATCATTTAGCTTATTACTAATCTATTCTAAGAACAAGCGAACACTTTAAAACACCCATTCCGCCAAATTCTTCATACCAAACTGTCAGGGCCACCAAACTTTGAAGTCTTTACACATTTGCTTATTTGCCAAATGAAACATGTAGGACCAAATAATACCTGAGATTAAACCACAACCGTCAATCCTGACAATGATCTACAGTATTTTCCAAGTCGCTAGGTTATTTTTCCCTTAACCGCTAGATTCAGAGAATGAGCGATAACCGTTGTCACCAAGTCGCTGAAATATTTGCAAAGAACTGCCAAGGAATACGCGAATTGGAGATAATGCATTCCCTGAATCACCAGATGTTTTCTGATAACCGCCGGATATTTGGAGACTACGTGAACAAAGATGACACTTAACATTTTTAACACATTCTCCAGTTCACTGAATAGTTGAGGTGTTAACCGGGATAATTAGCGACCACGTGACTAAACTGACGCTTAACATAAGATTGACTTGTTCACTGAATCACCGAATAATATATGAGACACGCTATGACCTTTTTCGATTCAGCGAACACAAAAATTAAGCACGTGCATGATTTAATCCACTCAAGTGACTTAAAAGGTAACAATAAAAAGAAGAATAAGAGGCCAAACATGAGGACTTTTGCATGAATTCAACATTATTCAAGGACAAGACCTAGAGTAAAGATTTTTGAAGTGGGTTATGACAAATTTTTGAAGAACTTTCGACACCTGTACCTAGGAAACTTTACAGACCAGAGGACTAGACCAACATTTGGACAAAAACCTTAGAAAATTAAGAATACTCCCAACAGTGGCTCTATCTGAGGATGCTTGATTGCAAAATCATGGTAAGAACTTACGAATCTCTGGGAGGTAGACCACAAAAACTTAACCTAAAATAAGAAACAAACACACAATAGAAACAAACACACCTATACATATATACAAGCCTACTGTGCATGGAAAAAGAATTAACTGAAGAAAATTTTTAGAAATTGTCCATGCACTAGAAATTCCTGCTCTTCACCATCCAAATTTTGCAAGAAATATGAGTCCTTACCATGGGTCTGATGAACAATATAAGGTCCCATCCATAAGGACTCAAATTTTTTGTGTTTCCCTTTATTTTCAGCCCTGGCATTCCATTAGAGAACCATATCACCAGGCTGGAATTTTCTCACAATTTCTCTCTTATCAAAAAGATATTTCATCTTCTGTTGCAACTTCATATTTTCCTTTTTTCCCTCCCTTCTAATCTCATCTAATTCAATCAGTTGAACCATTCTCTCCTGCAGTGGATCACTGATTTCCATGTCCTCTTCTTGCATAAACTTATAGATTAGAAAGAGGTTATTTACTGGCAATCTTGATTTAGCACCATATACCATTTCAAAAGGGGACTTACTAGTAGCCCTCTTCTCAAAAATCCTATCAGCCCATAGTGCTAACTTTAATTTTACATGCCAACTTCTCTTATTCTTTTCTAGGGTTTTCTTCAGAATCTGCAAAATACTCTTGTTGCTAGATTCAGCCTGTCCATTGGCTTGTGGATGATAAGGGGACAAGTAAGACAATACTATGCCCATTTCTGAGAAAAAATCAATGATCTCCTATGACCTGAAGCTCATAGCATTGTCAACAACCAACTTAACAAGAACACCAAATCTAGTAATTATGTTGTTCATCAGAAACTCGATCACAACAGCACTGGCTGCCCTTTTGGTTGGGATGGCTTCAATCCATTTGGTGAAATAATTAGTAGCCACCAAAATGTGACTATGTCCCCCACTAGACTTCTTAGAGAATTCTCCAATAAAATCCATACCCCACATTGCAAAAGGAGCTTCTGCAACAACAGGATTCAATAATAATGCACCTGAAAACTTCAATTTTTAAGAGAACCTTTGACAAGGTTCACACTTCCTCACATAAGAATGAGTGTCTTTGAACAACACAAGCCAATAGTATCCTGCTCTTAAGATTTTATGAGCTGTTGATCGAGCAGAATGATGTCCTCCACACATTCCAGAGTGCATTTCCTTTAACATTTTCTCTGATTGATGCTTACCCAGACAAAAGAGTAAAATACCATCATTATCCTTCCAATACAGATCACCCTAGATTAACACATACCTCTGAGCTTGCAATCTCAGACTCCTTCTTTGATTATCATTTAAATCAGGTGGACATTTAGCATTTTTAATAAAATAAATAACATCCTTGTACCAGGGTTGCATTTCAATACTAGTAATCATATCAATGTTAGCAGCAACATTATTTACCTGAACAAGGTCCATGTTTTCCTCGGTCATTAACTTAGCAAGTCCCAATCCTCTCACCAATTTTGTAATATGAATTTCCAGGTCAAACTCTTGAATCCTATTTATCCATTTGCACCTTTTTCCTGTGACTTCACTCTGTGTTAAGATATCCTTCACTGCAGCATGAGGCACATAAGAACTAACCTTTGCACAGACTAGATATGGTCTGAAAGCTTTGAATGCCTTCACAAGTGCATAGGCTTGCTTTTCCATTAGTTCATAATTTAATTCAGAAGATTGTAATGACTTGCTGAAAAAGGCTATAGGATGCTCATACCCTCCTTGATCCTTTTGCAAAAGGATAGCTGCAATAGTATGAAAAGATGCAAAGGAAAATAGAGAAAATGGTTTCAAGTAATCAGGGGATACCAAAACTGGGGCCTCCTGAATTGCTTGTTTGATTTTTGCAAAAGCTTGCTAAGCTTCAAGGTTCCAATCAAACTTCACATCCTTCTTTAGGAACTTCACTATCGACTTGACCAATTCTGCAAAGTTAGCAATAAATCTTCTTACAAAATTAATCTGTCCCAAAAATGACTAGACACCTTTTATGTTCTTTGGTGGAGGGACCTTTTGAATCGCTTCTACTCTTTTAGGATCAATCCTGACTCCTTCTTTTGACACTATGTGTCCAAGTAACTTCCCCTCTATCACAGCAAATTGACACTTTTTGGGATTCAAGGACACACCAAATTCTAAGGCCTTAAGAATGACCTTCTCCAAATGGGAACAATGATCCTCAGCTTTCTTGGAATAAGCAGTGAGATCATCTTGATAAACAACCATTAAAACATTTATCAATTCCTCAAATGCAACATCCATGGCTCTCTGAAATGTTGCTCCAGCATTTTTTAGACCAAAAGGCATGCGAACATATACATATGTTCCCCATGGGGTTGTAAAGGCTATCTTAAATTGTTTTGATTCTTTGACCAGCACTTGATTATACCTGGAGAAACCATCCATCATTGACAAGAGTTCACATCCAGTCACCCTATGCAGCATAGCCTCCATATTAGGCAATCCATAGTTATCCTTAAGTGAAGCTACATTCAAGTTCCTGAAATCAACATAGAGCCTAATATCACCGTTCTTTTTCCTTACTGGCACAAGATTCGAGACCCAAGTTGAGTGCCTAATTGGTTCAATAATACCAGCATCTCTCAGTTTTGTCAACTCAACTTGCATCTTGGTAGCCAATAAAGGGTTAATGGGTCTTTGCTTCTATCTAAAAGGCCTGGTTTCCTCTTTTAGAGGAATTTCATGCTGAAATAGGTCAGCCCTATAGGCTTTGAGGTCATCATAGGATGAAGCAAATACATGCTTGTACTTTTTTAGAAGTCTTATCAAATTTCCTCTGATCTCTTTACTCAGTTTCTTGCTAATGTATACCATTTGTGGGGAGTTTTCTGAACCCAAGTTTATTTCCTCTAAGTCATCCATTTTAGTGTTAGACTTCTGAGACAAAAAACCATCATTTATTTTGAACATTCTTTCCAATTCTACTAACCCTTTAGGTATGTGGTTGGATGGCAACTGCACTATCTCATTCCCCATGATGCATTCTCTTCCCTCAACACACTGTTGTATCTCATTGAGATCTATTTTCTGACCATCATATTGATCAAGGCTTTGAAGGAACCTAAGGATATCTAAGTCATCCTCAAAAACTTGCCAATTATATACATTGTCAGGCACTGCAGGCCTAGATTTGACTTCTAACATAGACACACCAGTGAGGGTTATATCTTCACTCTTAAGGGAAAAATTTGCAAGAAAATATGCCATGATATTATTGGATCTTTCTACCCAAAGTAGATTGAAAGCATCAAAAAACTCTAGCCTATCCCAAACAACATGTTTATACAATTTCAACTTTTCATCTTTAGAAGCATACTGAGATCTCACTTGGGCTATAATAAACTAGGAATCACCATGAACTTTTAAAGACTTAATACCATGTTTTATGGCCACATCTAACCCCAGTATCAAAGCCTCATACTCAGCAGTGTTATTTGTACACTCAAAAGTTAACAAGAAAGAGTATTTAAATGTAATACTTGATGGGGAAATGAACACCACACTAGCTCCTGATCCTTCCTTGGAGAATCCACCATCAAAGAACATTTTCCAAAGCCCATCTTGCTACAAAATCAACTCATCCACAATTGGTTCTATGTTTTTTAACTGAGGTACTATTTCTTCAATCACAAAATTGCTCATGTCAATATCTACAAAACAATTTAGATCCTCCGGAGCAACCACTTCAATCATGACTGAGGAACGGGGCTCCTTGTACAACTTTACCCCAGTTCCATTTATTGGGATGGTAGCATATGATAAATCTAGTTGCAACTTTCCACCCACTGCTGCAGCCCATTGTCTTGATAATAACATGCCATAGTGAGGTTTTGTATCAACAACAACCACATCCATTTTATATGTGGCTTCTGGGAATGCAGCAATTTTCACTTCAATTCCAATCAGGCTCCCTACAATAGGTACTACCCTATTTTCCATGGCATAACACCTTCCACTAGATGTATCAACTTGCAATCCCAACTCCTTCATCACTTGGTAAGGCATTACAGTTGTAGCAGCACCAGAGTCAATCATGCAATTTTTCAGCAAAACATTATTTACAAGCAAAGTAACATAGAAAGGATTGATAGAAGAGGGTTCCTGTGTCACAATTGTCCCAACACATACATCAGAGATGTCATTAATTGCAATTGGCTTGTCCAGGGATTTCCCTCCATCTTGTAAAATAGGAGTAGTTCTCTGCTCACTTATGAGAGCCAGGGCTGCTGCTTTGTGCTCTTCTATTTTCAACATTTCAAGCAGAGGAATGGAAACCTTCATTTGGGACAAAGCATGTCTCATATCAAAAGTAGGGGAGTCAGTACAAAAATCAGGGTGATCCTTTGACCTGCCAAATTTCTTTTTCACCTTGTCAGCAGTAACTTCTTGTTTCCCTTTCTTTTCAGCTTCAAACCCTTCATCTTTACTATTCACAATATTGGGCTTTGGGGAGTCCTTATTCTGAGGATTACTTTTGACAAACACTGATCTAGGGACTCCCTAATCATTACCTACCTTTCTGTTCCTCAAATTGTATGAGGATTTTGCTTGTGTAATAGAAGCCACAGTTAAACTCTTAATTTCTTCTTCACTGGGCTTTCTCCATTGTCTTTCATCTGACCCAGATTCTACCATGTGAGTCTTATAGTCATCATTATCAAACTCTTCCTGATCAGACTGAGTAAATATTTATTGTTCATAATCAAAGAAAATCTTCCTCTTATGATCAACATCAGGGCAAATAAATTCATCATCTGAGGACTCAAAGTCCTTCATTAGTTCAGTAGTAAACATGTTAATAGCAGGCTTTTCAGATCCTTCATAATCTCCTGCATATGAATCACTGGCCTCTTCTCCCAAAGCCTGAGCAACAACACACTGGAATGGTGAGTGGGGAATACTACAAGCCACACACCAAGGGGTACTTTCCACATTATGTGTTATATTTTTCTTCAAAGGATCTGGTGTATCCCTTCCCTTTTGGGGTTCATTATTATCAGGAACAGGCCTCCCATCTTTCCAATTTGTTTTGTAAGGCATATCTCTCAGATTAGGGGCTTTTTCCTACCTTTGATAAGGAGGTCTCACATCTTGAAAGTTTCTACCACCTTTATCAAACCTTGCTGGGAAATCTTTGGTGTTACTAGGCCCTTTGTCCATTCTATCTTCCTCTTTGGATGGCCTTGCAGGTTGTGGCCTGGTTTCTTTCCACAATCTACCTTCATCCCTTTTGTACATTTGGCCAGATGCCTTTCGGTTACTTTCAATATTTATAACCAACTTAAAAGCATCTCTAAGGGTATAGGGATTCTTGTCTCTGAAAAGGTATGACATCTTACCATCCATAGAATTGAAATAAGTTGTCATGCAAACTGCATCATCTAGCCTTAATACTTGGAACAATTTATACATAGCCTTTTGGAATCGGCTATTAAACTCTGACATGCTCTCATTGTAATGTTTCTTGATATTATTGAACTCATTGAGCATGTAGCTAGAGTTCACATGTTCTACATATTTCTCTTTAAAGCATCTAACAAATTCTTCCCAAGATGCAATACTGTTCTCAGGTAACCCCCTATACCAATCCCTGGCATCCTCAATCAATGATTGAACAAAGAGCTTCATTATGACATCTTCATGTTCAATTTCATAATCATTAACTTAATCTATAAAAAACTTCAGATGCTCTTCACAGGTAATAACATTATTCCCAGTAAATAATGGGATCTTCTTTCTGATTTCATTGGGGACAGCATTAGGTTGGCCAGGAATACCATCAAAAAATAGAGGCCTATATCTATCCAAATGAACTAGTCATCTTTGGATATTTGGTTGATTCAGAGGGGTAGTTGCAACATTTTGAAAGGGTATAGTTCCCACTGTACCACTAGCTATAATGGGAACTTGATTTGGAACTGGTCCAGGTAAAGTTTGTCCAGGGTGAAAGGCTTGAGCATTTGGAAGTGAAGTATTGGGCTGACTGAAAGGAGTTGTTCCTATGGTGATAGGGATAGAGGTACTAGCAGATGTGTTGATGTTAGCATGTAGGAAGGCAATCTTCCTCTTCATTTCATCAGCAACAGCCTCCAACTCAAGTTTCTCCAGTTGAATAGCCAATTCTTCCTTTGCTTTTCTAGCTTTCTCCAAGTCTATACTTGTGTGAGAATGTACATTAGGAGGAACCACAATTTTCTTGGGCTCATTAATATTTATACCCACCAATTTCTATTTTCCCTTATCAAGGATTTCTTTGGGAGCAGTTATAATCTCCTTATTCCTCTGGATTTTAGAGGGATTCAGTTGCCTTAAGACATGGCCTGTTCCCTCAAATTCACCTTGCTTAGGTTTATTGTCCTGGGCCTGCTTTCTCAAATCTTCCATGTCACCAAATAAGTCCTTATTTAAACCTTGAACATCTTGGTTTAAATCACTAACTTGGGTCTCATTTTTCTTGGTTCTCTTGAGAAGTTCCTGCCTCTCTATGAGTAAATCACAGATTTATTGTTCCCTTGCTTTCAACCTATTGGCAATCTCAGCTAGTTGTTCACTCTCCTTTTTTCTTAAAGAAATCACCTCTTCTCTCAACTTCTCAGAATCATAGGAGGTGGTCTCAGTAGCAGAGGTTTCTTCTAGTTGTTCTAGAGTTTCTCTTGCAGGGAAATAACCTACTTTTGTGACCTTTGTGATTACTTCTTTCTGCATGTACACACTTGGTGTAACCCTCTTGACATGTTCAAGATCATCAAAAGAGGATGAAGACTCATGAGGGAGTGGGACATGAGATCTTTCTCGAGAAGGGCCTTGGGAACAAGAAATATGCTGACCTCTTCTAGACCATTGTTTCCTACTTGGTGTATGGAGCTCGTCACCCATATTATCTTTGGGGTGATCCTTGTAATAAGACCTAGTGTACCTTGGCCGACTCATGGTATAGCATGACAATATTAGCAAAGTTTACAACAATTAGCAACTGGTAGCATAGAGTTTAGAGTCGCCACCCACTTTTACACAGGAATGAAATTATTCTATACTGGTCTACAAATGCACAATAGACAGGATTTGTACTAACCTATTGCACGCTATTCAGAAGGTTCTCCCTAGTAGAGTCACCAATTTGTTAGCTCTTTTTCATGTAGAATCACAATATGCTATTAAGCTTAACTCTCAGATCCCCAATTCTAGATTCTTACAGGGAAAAGGCTAATTAACAAGGATTCACTCCTCCTTCACTTTGGGTCCACAGACCCAAGCGGGTGTACCTATCTTCAGACTCACTGCTTCACAATGAAATCCTCGCAGTGGATTAGGGGTTCTAGCAATGGTTTACTAATGTCTCTAGCTACAACTGATGTAGAGCTTAGAAAGCCAGTCCATGATATTAACAAAAGTAAAAAATCATTGTAGAAAAATGACAATTGTGACAAAGGTGTTCACCCTTCTTCTCTTCGAGTTTTAAAACTCAGGCAAGCTAACCTATCTGATTCACTTCAACAAGGAATCACCAAAAGCACTTGCACTATTCAATGCAATCTACAAACATTTATGTTCTTGAACTAGAAATGGAAAATTAATTGATTTAAAGAGTTGATGATGAAACTGTAGGACAAGCAAAGACCAGTGCCATATCTAATGGGCAACAAAGTCATACAAATGGACATCAATAGAAATCATTTAATAAGAACACAAACATAATGCCTTACAATCTAGATGCAGTTCAGATAGAATGCCTAACAGACTATCTTATCATTCCCAAATTACTATATCAAATCCTCATACAAATGCTTATCCCTCTAAAATTACTCATGAGACTAACTCCATCCTTGAAGAAAACTCACAAGTAATTGCATACTTACCTTGTAACTAGTATATTCAGAATGCCTTACAGACTTAAACATACAAGGGCATCAACAAAATATGAAGAGACAACACTAATCTGGGATAGGAAATGCACAGTATTTTATTAAAATCTCTCTGCTTCAATACATCCAGAATGACAAAAGAAACTCAAAAAACCATGACCCTACAATTAGAAAGCTACCTTACAGCATATATTTCACCATCATCTGTTACAATGGAGAGAAGACAAGATATAGGAGAATGGAAGTCACCTACACCTGTCCGTCCTCAAAAATATCTGCAACTGATTCCACCTTTACAAACCCTTTTCCCTCCAAATTTGCAACCTCTTTCTGTAATCACTTCTCAATTTGATCTAATCCTAATTTTTGTCCTCAGATTTTCCAGCTCACACTTCTCTTTCACACTTGACTAAAATTGAAAAATGTCATTGCCAATGGATTCCTCATTCCGAGACCTTTCCGAAAACATATAACAATTATATATTCTAGCAAAAAATGAGTTCCCAGGACAATTTTCCATGAACAGGCTATAACATTTAAATTTTTGAATATTTCATATAGTCATACTATACCACTTTTTTAAATCTTTTAAATCTGCATTTTAAAATTTATCATTTTATATTACTCTGCAATTTTTAGCCACAGAATGCACCAGGATCTACCACTTGTCAACATGTCATTTGATGCTTGGACTTGACCATAGACTAACCCACCTAACTTGGAGAACTAGCGAATGCATGTATCTATAGGTCTCTGAATAAATTCTTTAACCATGGTTACTTCTGGAGAACTGGCAAAATAGTCTATTCTCAAGTTCTTTGAATAAATTCTTGACCAGGGTTATCATTTGGACAAAAACCTCAGAAAATTAAGAATACTCCCAACACACACAATGCACAATACAACCTTATAGAACATCTTGGGAATACACCTGCCCAAATCTCCATCCTTGACCTTCTCCGCACTTCATCCCTCCATAAGGAAATCCTCACCTGAGCCCTTCACAAAGGACATGCCTCCACATACATAAATGTCCAGTTCAAAAATCTTATGGGACATCTATCTACATCCTATGCTCTATCCTTCAAGCCATCCATCATACCACCTGTTACACTTGACCATAATGTTCCTCTCCGCATTTACATTATGGTTAGAGATTTCACCATTAAAAGGGTCATGATAGATAATGGATCAACCCTAAACTTGGGTACTTTAAAATTCATTTAGCAGATAGGGTTCATAGAGGCTGACATATCACATGAAGTCATCACCATCAAATCATATGATAACTAGGATCACACCTCTAAAAGTACCATTCTTTATCCTATCAAGATAGGCCCAACAATTCAAGATACCATCTTCCATGTTGTTGATCTTGACCTACCATTTAACATCATCCTCAACTGACCATGGATCCATTCCATCAAGGCTATACCATCTACTTACCATTAGTGCATCAAATTTCCACATCAAGGCACTGAGGTTACCATCCATGCTGATCCCCAACCCTTCACATATAGTCATGTGATGGAAACATCATTCCCTCATTCCACCCATTGTCCCAGAACTGACATTAGTACTCCTTTTGCTAGCTCTTCATGATCCCATAGCGATCCAGAGACCATCCTTGCCTCCACTCTCTCTTCTATCAGGATCAATAGTCATAGCTGTGGTGAACATGGCTTGACTGATGCCTTTGCAGTAGGGGCCTAGCCTCTTGATCCACACACACAAGGGTGCCCAAGTCACCAAATCGAGCCCATGGAAACTAAGCACGAAATCAGGCAAATGGGACCTATGACTTTTGTATCCCATGGAAATATAGAAAGTCAAGAGATGGACCTTGACATCAATAGGTGGTTGTACAGAGATCCCTCACTACCTGACACTCAACTCCTCAACTACTTCAAACACAAATATCCACAATCACACAAGTATGCCACTAAAAAATAGAAATACCAGGGCAGTGGTCTAGGACCACAAGAAGGTGGAAGAAAAGACCCAATCACAACATCAAAGAATCCAAATCTCAAGGTCTTGGCTTTAATACTCCCTAGCTACATATAAAAGAGCCTAATACTGCAACTGGGGGCACCAACATGACCAACATTCCCTTCTTGAATAGCTAGGATGACCCGTAGAGATCGAAGACATCCTTGGAGAGGAAGTAAAGAAATCCTATGATGATGCCCTCCTAGACACTTCTTTCCTCCACCAACTCACCATTAACATCATAGAACTCCTCACCCATCCAGAACTCATAGAATTGGATCAACTAAGCATCACACACATCGATGAGTTCCAAACCACACAAGCACTTCTAAGGTTCATGGGAGCATCAGGCCAACAAACAGATCAAGATCCAGGAGCAACTCATGTCTGCAAGCTCAACCCTAAAGGATATTTCAGGGAGGAGGAAAGATCTAGTTGCAAAATAGAAATAGAAAAAGAAAAGAATGAGTCCTTATGTGAAAACCCCTCTTGAGTGCATTTCAACTCCAAAAGAGACAAAATAAAGGGTGTATCTTCTGGTGAAAACCTCTTTAAGGCACTAGAAGATGGAGGCTTGCCTCTTCCTCCTATCTGAGATTGTAGACCAGAGTAGTCACCTACATCATTAAGGAAACCATGCCAGTCAACTTGGGCATAGAAGAATGTTCGAGGATCACCTACATTGCAACATCTTTAATGGAAGGTGAAGAAATGGGCTTCACTACACTTCTTAGAGAATCATTTATAATTTTTTCATGGTCATACACACACATGCCCAGGCTTGATCCCAATCTACTTGTGCACAATCTTGTTGTGGATCAAAGTGCCAAGGCCATAAAGAAAAAGCCAATAAAAATGCATCCAAAGGTGGCCTTGTTAGTAAAAATAGAGTTGGAGAAGCTCCTTCAAGCAAAGATCATCAGAGCTATTGATTACTTAGAGTGGATTTCTGATATGGTGCCTATCACTAAGCCTCCAGGAGAGATCAGGATCTGTATTGACTTTAGAGATCTCAACAAATCATGTCCCAAGGAAAATTTCCCACTACCCAACATAGACATGATTGTAGATCTCATAACGAGCCATGAGATTTTGTCCCTCATGGATAGATTTTTAGGATACAATCAGATCCATATAGCAGAAGAAGATCAATACAAAAGAAACTTCATGACACCATGGGGAACCTTCTTCTACAACATGATGCCATTTGGGCTAAAAAATGTAGGAGCTATGTATCAGAGAGAAATGACAACCATCTTTCACGATATGATCCACAAAATCCTGGAAGATTATGTGGATGATATTCTTGAAAAATCTAAGACACAAGGTGAACACCTAAACATCCTTGAGAGTGTGTTCGATTGACTACATCATTATGGCTTGAAGTTTAATCCAAAGAAATGTGTCTTTGGTGTCACATTTGGAAATCTTTTAGGCTTAATAGTATCCTGAGGTGGCATAGAAATTGATCCCAAAAAGGTCAAGGTTATAACAAAAATGCCTCCATGAAGAACACTCAAACATATCTGGAGCCTACAAGGAAAGCTCTAATCAGTGCATCAATTCATCTCACAACTAGCAGATAAGTGCCAACCTTTCACACACCTACTTCACAAGGACACAAGCTTCAAATGGGATCCCATCTGTTAGTGAAGCTTTGAGAAGCTCAAAGAGTATCTATCCAACTCTCCCATCCTTGTGCCACCAGTTTCAGGATGCCCTCTCATCCTCTATATTTTGGTGACCACTACAACATTGGGGGCACTCTTAGTATACCATGATGATGACAATAGAGAAAGAGCCATTTATTATATTAGTCAGACTCTTGTCGATTATGATCTCAATTACTCACCAATGGAGAAATAATGCCTTGTAGTGGTCTTTGCCACTCAAAATATTAGACATTACATTCTCAGCCACATAATCAAGCTCATCTCAAAAGTGGGCACACTCAAGTATCTACTATCTAGGACAACTCTCATAGGCCATATGGAAAAATGGGTCATGCTACTTAGCAAGTTTGACATTCATTACATAGATCAAAAAGAAATCAAAGGGAAATTAATTGTCAATCAGCTAGCAGAAGCACCACTAGTGGATGCCTATCCACTAATCATGGAATTCCCTAATGAGCATCTATACATGATTGAAGGATAGTTGATGTGGAAATTATATTTTGATGGCTCCTACACATCACATGGATCAGAGGCAGGAATCTTATTCATCACACCTCAAGGTGACTACATCCCCAAATCATTCAAATTGGCATTCCCATGTACTAATAACATTGTAGAATATGAGGCACTCATCTCAGGCCTCAAAACTTCTATCCAATGGAATATAACACAATTGCAAGTATTTGGAGATTCATAGCTAATTATCAAGCAGGTCCTAGATGAATTTCAGATAAAAGATGATAAGTTGCTACCCTACAAAGAAATGGTGGACAAACTAAAAGAGCATTTTCTAAATCTAGAGTTCACATAGATACCAAGGCTTCATAACAAAGCAGCTGATGTAATGGAAACCATTGGAGGGTATGTGCAGGATCATGGTATGGAAAATTGGGCCCTTAAGTGGCAATGAAAATTCAAAAAAATAGGTTTAGGCAAGTTGACCTAAAAATTTGAACAACTTATAAATATTATATCAAAAATATGTAAGAAGAGAATCTATAGAGAATTGAATTTAGTTTCTAAGATAGTGGGACTTTTTTGAAAAACAATTACTCTATATTTTGAAAATTTCAAATTTCAATGTAGTAGTACAAACATTTCAGGAAAAAATAAGTAGGTGTATGTCTAACCACCTTAAACACAATCAAATGATAATTTTTTTTTACAAGATTCTAGATATAAGTAGTAGACTCATGTCTGGATGTGACACATATTTTTTTTTAATTTGTTTCCAAGTAAATAATTAATTATGATTTTTCTTCTACACCTTTTCCATAATACAAAAACTCTTGTGTCTGACCACGTTAACTTAGTCTAAACTTTATCAAATTGAAAACTTTTTTTATATTTCTTGTAGTAGGGAAAGCATAAAATGTGACACATATTTTTTATTTCAATAATGTTAAATAGTTTGAAAGTTATAACTATTTTTCAATAAGTCTATCAATTGGGACTAGAAAGATAACAAGTAGATGTATGTCTCACCACATTAAACAAAATCAAAATAACATAATTTTTTAATAAGATTCTAGATAAAAGTAGTAGACTTATGTCTGAATGTGATGTATATTTTTTTGCATTTTTTTTCAAGTAAATAATTAATTATGATTTGTTTTTTACAAATTTTCCTGAATATAAAAACTCTCATGTCTAACCACCTTAACTTAGTCTAAACTTCATCAAATTGAAAGAATTATTTATTATTATTATATTAGGTGAAGCATAGAATGTGATGTATATTTCATATTTAAAAAATGTTATATTGTTTGAAAGTTATAGTTGTTTTTCAAAGAGTCTATCAATCAAGACTTATTTTTCACATCGCCACTTTTTGGCATACCATGATCCTGCACATACCCTGGATCCTTATTGGAGATCCCTCATGACTAAATGCAATACAAATTCTTAGTCAAGAAGCTACACACACCTTCTTATTAGAACGTTGATGCAGAAATGGTGTTTGTCTTGGTTGGTCCTTAGTCCCCATGGTACCACGACATCTATGCATATCTTAAAAATGGTATCAGATCTCCCCATCTCACCAATAAACAACACTAAAACTTAATTCACAAAGCTTCCTGCTACACTCTTTTAGCCAACACCCTTTATCATCAAGGATATCACAATATCCTCTCTAGGCGTTTAGATTCAAATGAGGTCGTCCTAGCTTTACAAGAGGTCCACGCTAGAATTGGGGGTGCCAACACAAGTGGCATGGTTATAGAAAAGAAGTTTCTTTTAGTTGGGTATTAATGTCCAACCATGGAACATGATGCTTGTGAGTTCATCAGGAAATGTCTACCATGTCAGCAGCATGCAAATATGATTCATGCACTAGCACAAGACTTGTAACTCATTATGCCACCTTGGCCATTTTAATGTTGGGGCTTCAACCTCGTCGAATTAATCACTCCCCTCTCCTCAGATGGACATAAGTACATAATCACAACCATAGAGTATTTCAAAAAGTGGGTTGAGGCAATTTCGCTTACCCTTACTATTGGCATCCAAATACCCAAGTTCATCTTATACCATATCATTTGTCACTTCGGCATACCATCCACCATCTTCACATACTACAACACACCTTTTGAAAACTAGCATGTGGATGATCTATGTGCCAGACTTCGCATCCATCACCATTTGTCTACTCCATACTTCCCTCAAGGAAATGGCCAAGCTGAGGCAACCAATAAAATTCTCCTCAAAATCCTCAAGAAGGTTGTCAATGATTTTCATCGTGATTGGCACCTCCAAATAAATTCCACCCTCTAGGCCTATTGCACTTCCTTCCACACTCCCATAGGAACCACACCATATTCCCTTGTATATGGTGTCAAAGCCATTCTACCAATCGAGGTTGAGCTCCCATCATTGTGAGTCTCCATGTGAAATTTTACTACAAATGAATAATTTTGAGTGGCACACCTCACATAGCTTGATCTACTACATGAGAAGAGGCAGCAAGCATATGATCATCTGATTGTATACTAGAATCGACTTGAAAGGAGTTATAACAAGAAATTACATCCAAGAGAATTCCAAGTGGGTGACATGGTCCTAAAGGAAAATCAGAAAGTCCAAGCACATCAAGAGAAGAAAGGTAAGTTTGATCCCACTTGGTTGGGTCCTTATGTTGTCATAACATGCTTTGGATCTAGAGCCTATCAGCTATCAACACTAGAAGGTGAGCCCTTGAATGATCCTATCAACATCATACATCTAAAGAGGGTCTATGCCTAAACCAAATCCTACATATTCCAAAAAATCCATAAAAATTGGAAAAAACATAAAAAATACAAAAAAAAGGAAAAAGAAAAGAAAAATAAATCATCCAATGGTGAAAACTTAGGAATTCAAGCACCTTGAACAAACATGTTGGTGAAAACTTGGAAATAGGCCCCATCCATAGTGGATTAAATCATTATCTATCAAACTCCCATCCCCCCATCCCAAATCCCCGTCCTCTTTATCCAATCCCCATCCTCACCACCATCCCTTCATCCCAAGGTGTTCTATCCTCTAGCCTATCCAATGTAGTCATAAAATCCAATCCTATACATATCTTGTAAATATCCTGTATGCGCAATCTTCCTATCCCAAATCTTGAGCTTTTGTACATATCTGGTGTAAATACCTCCTCATCCATTGTACATATCATCCTGTCTTGTTGTACATATCCTTGTTAGTCCTGCATCAGCATTTGATCAACAATCTTGTCCCATCCATCCTGGTACTTCAGCAATATCTTTTTTCGACTATCCTTGATCACAACGGTTTGTTAGGATTAGGTAATACTGAGAGGGGGGGGGGGGTGAATCAGTATTACCAAACTTTAATTTCAACTTTGTTAAATAATTACAAACAACCCAAAGTAATGTAGAAATGAAAAGAACATATAAGCATAACACATTACTCATGAAACCATGATTTGTTCTTGAGGAAACCCTGGCCAAAGGGAAAACCCCGGTGGGGATGGTACCCACAAATATGCACTACAGTATAATATCCCTGTTAGGAGATCTATCCTTGTTAGAAGCTGATTATTACATAGTACATTTCCTTGTTAGAGGAATACAAAACCCTGTTAGAGGTATGAAAAACACCTAGTTAAAGGTGGTGAGCACACTGCTCTTACAATCAATACTTTGTCTCAAAAATAGTTCTGAAAGGGTGAACAATACAAGAACTTTTTTTTCTTAGGTAGTTCCAATTGTAGCTCAGCCTCTTACTAATCTCTTCTCTTCTATTCACAATCTTATTCTATCATCATTACCATTCCATACTTTTCTTTTACAAGAACACTCCATACTTATTCAAAATTAGTCAGCAATATACTTTACTCACCAAAGATTCAGAAATATACTTTATTTAGTTGTCTTAGCATGTTACCATATTCACTTTTCCTTCCTTGATCTTCGCAACTGATCATATACCATATTACACTGTTTTACTACCTTCGCATATCTTCTGAACATTGTATCTCACAAATATTGTAACCAAAACCTATGCAATCTTAACTAAAGCATGCATATATCCCAAAATACCTCCAGTTAACTTCACAAGCCATAATACCTTATATATCTTCATCGCTGACCAAAACTATGCCACTGTACCCTGTCATCCTGATTCTATACTTAGTCATTTTCATGACTATGAATCCAGCGGTAAACTCCACAACATGCAATTACTCCATCATAAGTGTTTCCATAAATGACAACCCTCAAGTGATTCCTAGTGCTCCAAAACATCATATGCCAAAAATATCTCCCTCTGGCATTGATGGAAACACTTAGAAAAATGACTAAGTGTCACAGAGAAACTCTCTTCTTTTCTTCAACTCTCTTCTTTTCTTTTTCTCTTTTCTATATATATTTTCTTTGAATTTTCTTCTCTACATATTTCTTACTCTTCCTCATTTTTCCCTTTTCTTCTTCTCCCTTTGACATCAATGGCAAAGGTATATACAAAATTTTAAAACTTAAGCACAAAAGATTCAGTGCTTACTCACCAGATTTAAGACATCTTGGAAAGAGTTTTCCAAGGTCTTAACTTCTTCAATCCATGAACTTATCAATAGTTCACTGACATGGATTAATCCATTTAGTGCATATGACATTGTTTCTGCTGCCTTAAGCTTAGTAAGAGTAGATACTGACATTGAGCCTTCAACTTTTATCATCTCTGAGAGATGAGTCTCGAACATTGTGAGCTTTGGAGTCAATAGGCTTCTCAATAAGCCAAATCTATATGTGACTCTCCCTTTCTCTATTTCCAGTACTCCTATTTTGTCCAATATTCTAGATGATTCCTTATCTATTTCTCCCACAGTTTGTGAAGATGATTCACAACTATCCATTAGACAGTCAAGGTTAGCCTTGTCTTTGGCTATGATCTCCTTAATGTTCCTTAAATGTTTGCAGGGGTTTATGTAATAATTGTAGATTTTCCTACCTTGTGCTACACAACTCTTGGCCTTAAGAGTGGTATCCTTAAGAATGTTTAAGTTCCATGAAATGGACTTACAAACTTCGCTCAGCTTCTTCTCCAAGAATTTATTTTCAGCCTTTTCTTCTGTTGTTTTTAGTAATGAGACAAAATGATTGTCAAAGCTATCCAATACCATACCAAGATTCTCATCTTCATCCTTGTCTTTGAAGCTAATCAGTGAGGGGAGTAGCTTGTTCAATTTTTCTACTGCCCTAACTATTACCTTTTCACTTTTGTCACCTTTCTAAATTAATCTCTCCTTAGCTTTGGTGAAGGCCAAAAATGATAGTCTCATTAGCTCATCTTCATCTATGTTGTCCACATCAGAGCTAACTAGTTTAGTCATACTTTCCATCAATAAAGATGTATCCATACTGATTTTAGCAACTTTTTGTGATGTTGGCTAATCTTCTTCCTTTTCCTCCTATTTTAGTTCCTTCCTCTATTCTTTTTCTTCTTGTTTCTCTTCAGATTTCCCTTGCTCTATCTACTCTTGATCTTCTACCTCCATCACACTATCCATATTATCCAAAAATGGATCATTTACATCCTGCAATGTGTCAAGGCTAATAGGCACACCAGTGATAAAGAAATCTGGTTGCATGCTAATTTGAGCACTTTCATTTGGACTATCTTAGAACTCTCTACTAAACCCAAAATTATAGGTTTAGAAACCTTGGGAGGTGAAACCTTCTTGGGCATGTCTTGCATTAGAATTTGGTCTAATTCCTTATGGGTGTCCTCAATCACCTCATCATACTTCCTAGCCATAATATTGACTAATCTGGTCTTTGTCCACAGTAGGGGTTTTAGTGCATTTATGATTCTATCTCTTTCCCGAATTGACACAACCAAAAAAATATCATCAATTGTTTTGTTTCTTATGTTCTCATCCTCCGAATGTGGTAATTGTTTCCTGATTTCTAGTTTATTGTATAGGTCTTTGGGAATGTTTTCTTCAACCTCCAATATTTTTTTCTTAAAAACTAGTAGGTGCTCAATGATAGTTTCCTCAATGACTACTTGGTCCTCAGGGCTATATCTTTCATAGTATCTATTTACTGATATCAGATTTCCATCTTTGACAACTCTTTTCTGTAGTGACTTTAGATCTAGTTTCCACAAGGTCTGTGGATTCTTTTGGACCATTTCCTCTTCCCGTTTCTCAACTTCCTTTTCTTTCTTCTTCTTCATCTTCACCTTTGTCTCTTTTACTTTAGGAATGTCTTGTTTTCTTTTTCTTATGGATCTTTTGGGACCAACTGAAGGAACCATATCTCATGTTTCTTCCTCATGAGAGGCTGACAAATCAACAACATCAATAGTAGTAACTACCTTTTCTCTCTCCAATGGGATGGGTGCATCAATGACAATGCTGGAAGATGCCTCCATCTTGTTTTTCAAGTCCAATTACTATTTCTTTGTGATTCCTACCTTCACAGTAATTTCTTCAATAATCTTGCTGACCTTTCTTTTCCTTATTACCTTTTCTTGTTCTTATCTTACTTTATCATATTTATCATTGTATGTACCCCATCTTTCTTGGGTAGGGTACTTTTCTATTGCCAATACATGTTTCACTTGCATAGTCAATACTTCAACACTTACCTCATATCCCATAGGATATAACCACTTAGTTCTGGGCTCAACTGCCTCAAAGAAGACACAATTAGTTTGAACCAATAAATAGATAGTGTCCTCATACTTTTCTACTAAATGTTTAGGGATTCTATACCTTTCTTTCAACTACCTCTATAGTATCTTTATCATGCCAAAAAACTCTCCATCTACCCAGTCTTTCTTCTTTCTTCTATAGGATTCTGATATTTGAAGTCCAGTGGGCTCATTGACTTTCGATGCTCTAGGATGCATGCTAGGAAAGTTGTGGATTATGTAAATGTACATATGAATCAGTAATGAACCAAATCTAAATTCCTTATATTTATCCTTCTTAATGACTTTTACATTCTCAATGAATTGTTGAGCTAGAATTTCACTAAGGTTATACTTCTTATTCTCCTTTACCATTCTGTATGCCATCATGATGACTTTGGCATATATAGAATTAGGTTTGATACTATAAAATAGTTTGTACGCTAGAAACATTTATATCAACCAGACATCTTGCAGATAAATGTCATTTATTTTCATTTCCCTCTTATCCCATTTTGAATGAGTTAGGGTTTCAACTAGGTTCCTTAGATTCTTCTCTTGCATAGGTAGGGCTCCTTCATTATCAAGACTAGTGATGTTGTGTATTAGTTGTGCATATATCTTTACAAGCTGAATACCTATCTAGAAAAATTGGTCATGAAGCCTCCTTAGAATGATTTTAAACCATTCGGTTTCTCTGAACTCAGTGAGTAGGGTTAGCTTCTGAATTGACTGATATTGCAGGTGTTTGAACTCTTCTACCATGGTTCCATTAGCTTCAACCATACCATCCAACTCTTTGTGACTATTAAATTTTTTCACAAAGAAGTATCTAAGGAGAAGGTGGCTAGGTATGTTGATGGTCTAAGATTTAATATTCAAGATGAGTTGAGTATGTTGAGGTTTTATACTATTGAGGATGCTTATCAGTATGCATTAAGAGGAGAAGATACATTTAATAGAAGAAACAACACTAGAGGGAGGGAGAAACAAGTTAGCAAAAATGGCAATGAGAAGGAAACTATTGAAGTTGAATCTAATTAGAGGATGCCTAAAAGAGAGAATGGTAGAAATTAATTTAAAGGTACTTATTTCAAATGTGGTGGCATATGACATAGGGCTTTTCATTGTTCTGAAGGATCTAGTAAGAACATGGGAAAATAGAATCTTGTGGCACATGAGGAACAAACTACTAATGAGTTTTTTTCAATGAATCTTAGCCCAAGGTAGGAGAGTCTCTCATGCTTAGGAGAGTCATGTTGAATAAAAATGAAGACAAACCTCTACAAAGGAGGAATTTTTCTAGGGTTTTTTTTCAAATCAGAAGGTAAATGTAGTAATTTTTTTATGGATAGTAGTAGTACTAACAACTGTTAGGAAGAGTCCCAAGATATATCTAAGAGGAGGGGGGGGGGGGGGGGGGTGAATCAGTTATCTACAAGTTTCAATTCTTTATCCAATTAAGTATACTTAAACATAAAACATAAACACAATCAAAGAACACTTGAACACAACACCAATATTTTGGTTACGGGGAAACCCAAATAGGTAAAAACCCTAGTGGGAATTAAGACCCACTAATAATTTGTACTAGTGTATTATGATTCTTGTTAGAAGATCCTTAACCTTGTTAGGAGTTTCTTTATAATATATTTAGTATATTAGACCTAGTTAAGGGTCGGACCATGTTAGGAGTCTTTTATGATACTCCTTGTTAGGGGAGAGGATGCACTATCTGAGAGTACACTGCTGAAAGGGGTGAAGGGTACAACCTTCTAAATAATAGATACACACTATATTTGGATCTTGGTGAACTACGCTTAGACTTGTTGTCTAGATCAGTTGCAATGTATAGCACAAACACTTTACTTGGTCACATAGACCTTCTTCTGATGGCTCAATACTTCACACACTCTGCTTTGCTCTTCATAATCAACTATGAACCACACCCAAGTAATCACAAATGACTGCCTATAAATATCTTTCCTCTAAATGATATAATCAAGTTAGCCTATTATAACCACCTTGAAATCACATTAGAGTAGCCATAAAAAACTCCAATAATAATTCAGTCAGCTTTACTAAGCATGCAACACATTCTGGGACCTGTCTAATAAGATAATTGTAGATGCACGCTACACACTGTCAGCTCTACCAAAATAATTGTATCTTTCTCCTCAAGTAGAATTACTTCATGCACTCTAAAATAAACATCACTAAATATTCTCCAAGCTTAAATCCAAGGGTGCATATTGAAAGGATAGGCACAACTATAGAACCAATATAATCTCTGTCAGCTCTACTAGACAAACACAAGAAACTACTACTAGTGAATAGCGACTGCATAACTTCACTTCTACTGATCATCAGACTTTGTTTCCATGAATGTAACATCACTAATATGTCTTCATCATATATCCAAGTGTGCAAGGCTCCATGATAATTTTACAGACAACCATACATAGAACACTATCTGTTACTCTATCAAGAACACTACTAACACAAGCTGCTATATAACTATCTGTACTAATAGTTAACCTCTATGCCCATTATATCATGCTGATAACATGTCCATGCAACATATACTAAAAGCTAAGTTCATAAGTCTTCCATGTATGCTACTTACCATATGTTTCCATCAATTACAAACATACAGTCAGTACTGGCCTGCTAGAAAATCAACAAACAATCTTCCCCTTTGGCATTGATGGCAACATATGGAATGAAAAAATCCACCAATCCAAATGAATAATTATTTTATAACATTCTCCATTTCCTCTTCAAGACTCCCCCAAAGATGATTCCTCTATATATTGCAATATTCTTCAACATTCTTCATTTCCTCAACTGAATGCTACTCCCTCTTAGTATATTACTCCTCTTTTTAATTCTATTTTTCATGAATATATATTACTCCCCCTTTGACATCAATGGAAAAGGGTGCCAATCAGTTTAAGAATTGGTACTACTCTAGAAGTAGAGTAGTCAACCATCCATCAGTCCTCGAGGACTGATGCTTTTCCTTCTTTCTTCTAAGCAGAACCAGGGAAGGGAATGACTCCCAACTTCTCCCTGAGATACTCAAAAGTATCCTTTCGCAAGGGCTTTGTGAATATGTCTGCCAATTGATCTTTAGTACTCACATAGTCTAGCTTGACTTATTTCTCTACCACTTTCTCTCTTAGGAAGTGATACTTGATCTCAATGTGCTTTGTCTTTGCATGCATTACAGGGTTTTTTGACATATTGACAGTGCTAGTGTTATCATAGTGAATAAAAATAGGATAATCAATCTAAATTCCAAAATCCTTTATGATCTACTTGATCCAAACAATTGTAGAATAATTCAAGGCTGCTACAACATACTCTACTTCTGTTGTTGACTGAGAGATAGAATTATGTTTCTTGCTTGTCCAAGTGACAAGTCTCTCACCAAGAAACACTGCTCGACCTGATGTACTCTTTCTATCATTAATGCATCCTGCCCAATCTACATCAGTGTACACATGAAGCTCAACATTTTCTAAATTAGGATACCATAGACCATAGTCTATAGTGCCTTGCAAATATCTCAATATCCTTTTTACTACCATGAGGTGACTTTGTTTAGGCTCTGTTGTAAATCTTCCAACTATGCCAACTACATTGGAAATATTTGGTCTCGTCTAAGTAAGATAAATAAGTTTTCCAATCATAGACTTGTACAAGTTTATATCTACTACCGGTGAGTCATCTTATTTTGTAAGCTTGCATCCAGTTATCATAGGTGTCCCTACTAGATTACAATCATCCATATTGAATTTCTTCAATATTTATTTCACATACTTGGACTGATTAATGAAAATGCCTTTCTTTGTCTGGTGCACATTCAATCCCAAAAAGTATTTGATAAGTCCAATCATACTCATCTCAAATTCATTTTGCATCTCCTTAGCAAATTCAGCACTAAGTTTGTCATTACCTCCAAAGATAATATTATCAACAAATATAGCTACAAGTAGTAAACCTTCAGATGTCTCTCTTATGAATAGATTAAAGTCTGTTGTTCCTTTCTTGAATCCAATCTTTGTTAAGTATCCATCTAGTCTCTCATACCATGCTCTAGGGGCTTGCTTAAGTCCATAGAGATATTTCTTCAATCTACATACCATATCAGGTTTGTCTGGTAAGGTGAATCCTTCTGGTTACTCAATGTATACTTCTTGTTTCAAATCTCCATTCAAGAATGCTGACTTGACATCCATCTGATAAACTTTGAAGTTTTTGAATGTAGCATAAGCTAGAAACAACTTAATAGCTTCTAATCTGCTCACAGGTGCAAATGTGTCTGAATAATCAATGCCTTCTCTTTGCACATATCCCTTACATACTAACCTTGCTTTATTTCTTACTACTGTACCATCTTCATTCATCTTGTTTTTGAATATCCACTTTGTTTCAATCATATTCTTATCACTAGGTGTTGGGACCAGTTCCCAAGCGTCATTCTTAATAATCTGATCAAGTTCTTCTTTCATAGCATCATGCCAATATGAATCATTACATGCATCTTCAACACTTAAGGGTTCAATCTAAGATAGTAAGCATACTGCCTCAATGCTAGTTGAGTTCTTTTCTTGTGATCTGGTTAAGACTTTTTGCTCTGATCTCCAATGATGTCTTTCTTGGAATGGTTTCTAGATGTAAACTTTGGAACTTTAGGTGATGATGAGTCATCAGCCTTAGGAATTTCTTCTTCACTTGTCTCAGGGTCATTGAATAACACATCAATACTATCAAACATTTCTTCTATAACTATCTCACTAGTGGAGGGTCTGGGTTCTTCTTCAATCATGGGTGAGTAATCATGATATCTTTCTTGAACCATAAACTTTTCATCAATCTTAACATGAGCACTTTCAATGATCTTTTTCAATCTTAAATCGAAACATCTATAACATTTAATTTTAGTAGAGTAACCAAGGAAAATACCTTCATCACTTCTTGCATCAAAATTTCCTACTGCTTCATCCCTCTTGATGTAGCACTTGCTTCCAAATATTCTGAAGTATTTTACTATGGGAACATTACCAAACTATGGCTCATATGGTGTTTTGTCAGCACCAAACCTCAATTGAATTCTATTAATGGTGTAGAATAATGTATTGACCACATCTCTCCAATAGGTGTGAGAAAATTTTCCTTCAATCATGATGGTGTGCATTGTATCAAGGATGATCCTATTCCTTATATCTGCAATTCCATTCTACTAAGGGGTTCTAGGTGCACTTAACTACCTCTTTATGCCATGTTTTTCATAGTACTCATAGAATGTGTCAGAGGTGAATTATCCTCCTCTATCTAATCTCAGACATTTTATCTTTAGTCCAGATTCATTCTCAACCTTAGCTTTGAATATCTTGAACTTTTCAAATTATTTTGACTTATCTTTCAAGAATGCAACCCACATCATTCTATTGTAATCATCAACAAACAAAATGAAATACCTTTCACCATAGTATGATCTTGTTTGAGTTGGTTCACATAGGTCTGTATGAATCATATCCATCTTGTTCTTTGCTAAATTGAGCTTGCTCCTGAATGAGTTTCTCACATGCTTTCCCATCACACATTCCCTGCATATAGTATCAACTTGCTTTGCTATGCTAGGTAGATCTCTTACTGCCTTTACATTTCTTATCTTAAATCTATTATCAAAATTGATATGACATTGTCTTTTATGCCACAACCAACCATCATATACTTTAGCAAAAAAAAAACATGCTTCTGGATTAAGTTGAAAAACATTACCTTTAGTCTTTGATCCTGATGCAATTATTTCTCCTTCTTTTTTTATTAATGATGCACTTGTTTCCATTGAATTCCAATCTATAACCTTTGTCAAGTAACTACCCAACACTTAGTAGGTTATGTTTCAAACCATCAACATAAAGAACATCATCAATACTATTCTTTCCATCCAAGGCGATGGCTCCTCTACCAACGATGGGTTTAGGAGTGTTATATCCAAATCTAACCTTGCCACCATTGTATTTATCTAGATGAACAAATCTATCTTTATCACCTGTCATGTGATGTGAACAACCACTATCTATAATCCAGTCTGTCCTTATATCAGCTTGTGAAATCAATACTAGGTCTTGTTTCTCTTTCTCATCTTCATGATCTATCTTATTGTTCATTTTCTCTATGATAGCAATAAATCCAATTTTTTCTTCAACTGAATCATCATCTGAAACTCCATCTCTAGCATAGTAACATTCCTTAGAGTATTTAGGCTTGTAGTAATTTTTGAACTTTCTAGCTCTTAAGGGACATTTAGATGCAAAGTGACCAATCTTATTACATGAAAAGCATTTAAATGGAAATTGACCTTCATATTTTCCTTTTCCTTTATTTTCTCTTTTGGAAATCATAGCAATTAAATCATCTAGTGTTTTCTCTTCATCATCATCAAAATTACCAGAAGTGTTTGTAGATTTCTTACCATGAAATGTTGCTTTGAAGGTTGTTTCACTTTTAGGTTCTATCTTCAATCTTGAAATCTAAAAAGCTGAGATTTTTTTGATCAAGGTCTCTCTCTTGAAATTTGATGTAATCCGCATGGTCTCATCATGGATGTTGATCTTGTTTTCATATTCTAGATTGAGAGTAGTTATCAATTTGTCCATAATGTCTTCCTCTGAGATCTCTCCACCATTGTTCCTGATTCCATCAACTACTTCATTGATCCTTTGATTGTAAGCTTTGATGTTTTCTTCAGGAAGCATCTCTAATGCATTGTATTTTTTCTTCCATGTCTTTCTGGGTGCATCCTTTTCTTGTTTGTCTCCTTCAAATATGTCTTCTAGGTACTTCCATATTTTGTGGGTTGTATCTACCTTCTTTATTTCTTAAAACTCACTATTAGATAGGGCACTGATAAGGGATTCTTTGGCTATTGCATTCTGATGGAATAATTCTTTTTGCTTATTAGTAGCATCATCCTTTGCAAGGTCTTCTAAGGTAGGGATCTTGAATGCTTTGATAGTTATATCAAAAAATTCAAAAGCAATGCACTGCAAATGAGTCACCATCTTGTTCTTCCAATCAAGATAATTCTCTCCATCAAACTTAGGACTTTCTTTTCTAAAGAATTCCATATGATCAACCTCAAGTTGTTAAAATTTCTCTCTGAGGCACTTGGCTTTGATACCAATTGTTATGAATATTCCCAAGAGATAACTAAGAGGGGGGGGGGTAAATCAGTTATCTACAAGTTTCAATTCTTTATCCAATTAAGTATACTTAAATATAAAGCATAAACACAATGAAAGAACACTTTAACACAACACCAATATTTTGGTTATGGGAAAACCCAAATAGGTAAAAACCCTAATGGGAATTGACACCAGCTAATATTCTGCACTGGTGTATTGTGATCCTTGTTAGAAGATCCTTAACCCTGTTAGGAGTTGCTTTACAATATATTTAGTATAGTAGACCTATTCAAGGGTTGGAACCTATTAGGAGTGTTTTAAAATAGTCCCTATTAGGGGAGAGGATGCACTATCCGAGAGCACATTGCTCAAAGGGGCAAAGGCTGCAACCTTCTAAATAATAGATACACACTATATCTAGATCTTGGTGAGTTGCATTTAGACCTACTATCTGGATCAGTACCAATGTATAGAAAAAACACTTTACTTGGTCACATAGACCTTCTTCTAATGGCTGAACACTTTGCACACTCTGCTCTGCTCTTCACAATCAACTATGAACCACACCCAAGAAATCACAAATGACTTCCTATAAATATCTTTCCTCTAAATGATATAATCAAGTCAACCTATTATAACCACATTGAAATAATATTAGAGAAGCCATAAAAAACTCCAATAATAATTCAATCAGCTCTACTAAGCACACAACACATTCTGGGACCTGTCCAATAAGATAATTGTAGATGCACGCTAGATACTGTTGGCTCTACTAGAATAACTGTATCTTTCTCCTCAAGAATAATTACTTCATGTGCTCTTAACTGAACATCAATAACTCTTCTCCAAGATTAAATCCAAGGGCACATACCGAAAGGATAGGTGCAACTCTAGAACCAATATAATCTCCGTCGACTCTTCTGAACAAACATAGGAAATTGCTACTGGTGAATAGCGAGTGCATAACTTCACTTCTACTAATCATCAAACTTTGTGTCCTTGAATGTAACATCACTAATATGTCTTCATCATATATCCAAGCGTGAAAGGCTCCATGATAACTATATGAACAACCATACACAGAACACTACCTATTACTCTGTCAGGAACACTGCTGACACAAGCTGCTATATAATTGTTTGCACTAATAGTTAACCTTTGCATCCATGATATCATGTTGATAACATGTCCATACAACATGTACTAAAAGATAACTTCATAAGTCTTCCACGTATGCTACTTAACACATGTTATCATCAATGAAAAACATACAGTCAGTACTGGTCTACTGGAAAATATCCAACAACAACTTGGTATCATAAGAGATTGTGCAAAATATTAGATTGAAGAGCCTTAAGAATCCTTGTCCTTATGTAATAAGATGGTTTTCATATGAATACATGGTGGAGGTGAAAGAGAAATATTTGGTCAACTAAAGCATTGGACCTTACAAAGATGAGATGTTATGTGATGTGGTGTCTATGAGTGCTTGTCATGTTCTATTGGAAAGAACTTGGCAATTTGATAGAGGATCTATTTGTGTTTTCAAAATAAATTTGGTCGCAATAGAGAAGGATGGAAAAAATTTTACTCTAGTTCCTTTAAAGGAAGTAGAAGAGAGAAGTGCAAGGGATTTAAGTATGGTAAAGAGGTTTTGTTTAGAGAAGCGGACTATCAGGGTTAGTATGGATTGGAAGAAAGATCTTGAAGGAAGATTTGATAAAGGAAAGTTTGTATCTTATTGTATGAAAGGTAAAGTGAAGTAGAAGATGACCTTGGTTGTTGAACAGATGAAGGTTTCTAATAGAGGTAGATTAGTTATGCAAAAGGGAAGAGGTACTAATATGAGCCCTAATTTTGCTAGAAGATATGAGAAAGAGAGTATAGAGGGGAGTAGGCTAATTGATTTGATAGGGGACAATGAAGAGGTGTAGAGGTAGAGAGTTGCAGATGAAGAGAATGTTTGGATAAAAAATAGAATGATATTTATGTTCCACACCTTGTTAAACATTCATAAGTTGATCTTATGAAATATTTTATTTTACCTAGGGTGTCTGATGTAAGAGCATCTTAGGATCTTGACAATCTTACATCAACAAAAAAAAATGATTATTTTTCCTATTTTCTTATTTGATCATCTTGATGTTTTGGTCAGTGGTCGATCTGTGCTTGTTATTTTGGGTTATGATCGCTTCACTATGTTCTTAGAATTGTCATGGAGCTTATCCTATGATTGTGCCTCATTCCAGTTCATTGCACCTCAGTTATGATAGATTATTTGTGGGATTGTCTTGCTGTTCATTTCCTAGTTGGTCATTATGGTTTTTTGATCATTTTATGATCTACCAATTTCTTTTTGTGTGTGTAATTGTGCCAGATATTTGTTATGTTGCAGGATGAAATAATTTTGTTGTCATGTATCGTAATCCTTTCATTAGAGGTTATTCTTAAGGATTTGGGGCTTGACCTATTTTTTGTAAAATATTTTCTCAATTATTAGGGAAATGTAATCTTTCCTGGGCTAACCGATGATGTGAATTGCTATATATTTTATGAAATTGTTCATGAGAAGATAGGGGAGAGGTGGGGGATGATCTCTTAGATTACTTGACTTAGCTAGGCTATATTTGTAAGGGTTTTGGATGTAATCAGGCATGTATGTTGGGCATGTGAGGCTGCATGTTGCAGATCTATTGTAAATGATTTATTGATGATAATAAAAGGTTGAATCTCTCATTTTCTTGTTATTTTATCTTGTTTCTTTCATTGTGTTGTTGTATAGGCTGCAAGATTTTGACCGATCTCCTTGAGGTTCCTCCATCCTTGACTACATCACATCAACATGATCCAAATTGGGATCCTATTAGTTGTATCAACACCCACAATCTGGCATAGGGCATAATAAGTTATTTAGAAATAATATTCAAACTTTTTAACTTCAAAAGGCTCTTCCTTGAAAGATGGAATAAAAATAATTTTGAACTGCCAATCCTTAATCTAAAATAGTTGGATTTTCCTATCTTTTTAAGTTCCTTTCTTTCTATCATAATCTACTTCAAACTTCTTTTTTGATATTTCAACCAATGCAAGCCTAACTAACCCAAAACATTGAGCAATTGTAACAACACTAACATCTAGAATTACATGATTTGTTGTTGTCCAAACTATCCTAGATGGAGAATCATATATAACCACCAGGTTCCTGATTAAATCCACCTCAATAAAAATCTCTGGCATAACTAATTTTTCCATGTCCAATGACCAAGGATTTCTCTTTAGGAAAGATTGATCTCTACTTTTGTAGAAGTGTGAAAATACAGTCCATGCTATATCAGGAATTGAACCATCACCACATTGTACACAAGCATCCAAGAAAAGGTCTTCAACTTTATTTCTCATTGTGGATTGAGGGAGAAACTCAAGATCACCTTGAAAATACATTTTATGAGGGTAAACATGAGGTGTCTCAACATCATCCTTTGGAACTTTGGCATACTTTGGCAACTTCTCTGGATCACATGATGTTGAGTATTCACAAGGTGATCTACTTTTTCATCTCCCTTTTTCTTCCTAGATGCCCTAGGTTTTCTTTCTTTTAGTGCAGACTAATCCCTAGGTTCAACCTTCCTCTTCCTTTGAACCTTCTTCTTAGTTGGTTGTGTAAGCAACTAAAAATGGCCTATTACTCTAATGTGATGACATTACTAACATTCCTCCTAAATTGTTAAATGATATTTATTATTTAAATAAAATGTGTAATTCTACCATATTCTTAAGATCAAAATAAATGTTTATCCATAATTCCATATGTTGTGGTTCCACAACCACTCTCCCCTATTGAGCCACTTGGCTTCAGGGGCCCCCCTCTTTTTGGGCTTGCTCTTAGTTTTTTCTCTACTTTTCTATTTAGTTGTTTGTCTTTAGGTTTAGTTATTTCTTTTAGTCTTGTTTGTGTTTCACAATTTGTCATTTTTGGAGTCCCAAAAGTGCGAAAGATCCGAGAGTCTGATTAGCCTCAAGCATTTTGAGTCCCAAGGTTTTCTAATTTGTGAAGGTCCAGACACTGAAAGGTTTGATTCTTTGAAGAGAGTCAGCCTTTCGGCGCTTCAAACTTTCAAAGGTTAGGGACCCCTGAAAGGCTGAAAGGCCAATTGGCAGAGGTGGATGACATCACCCCCGTGGATTACCTATATAAGGTGAAGAGCCCTCATTTTGACTCACTTGTTTTCCACTCGCGATCTTGGCTTTCAGAGTTTTGAGGTGCACTTTTCTTCCTCAATTTTTTCCTGCTCCTAGGCTACTCATGTTTGCTTCTTGGCCTCTCATCTCATAGCTTTTTTGATTTTGGTGCCTTCATGTCTTTCTTTCTGATTCTCCTCTTTTTGTCTTGTTTTCCTATCACTTTGTTAGGTTAGTTTTGTCGCTAGGGTTTGTTCATGCTTTTCTTGTCTCATCCTACTTTTGGGATCACAAGGTTATCCCCTTCGATCCTTTGGCCTTGAGTTCATGGTTGAACTCACTCTAGGACTCATTTTTGAGTTCTAGCCCCAAACCATCATTTTGACCTCTTTCAGCCATCAGAGTTTTCAAACTTTCACAGTCCAAAACTCTTGAAAATATTTTTCCATGAAATTCAACTAAGTTCCCTTTTTGGCATTTCTGATGAACTACAATTGATTTAGAACCTAATTGAAGATCTATGATTAGAGATCACCAAGTTGCTGATTAGATATGTAATATGATTAAATCATTAATATGTTGTTATTGATGTCAACTAGTTTGACAACACTTATTTTGTAAGTTACTATACCAAAACATCTGTAGAAAAGGAGTAAAAGAGATGAAGAACAAAAATATCTACATGAGGAAGATGTATATGATAGATGAAGATAAGGAATACATTGAGTAACTTGCTAATGAGTCTATGACCTTATGTTATTGACTTGATTATGTTTCATTCATCTATGATGAGGAAAAGAGATGAAAGACACAAGGCAGTGTGGTCGATTGATGAAGCATTATAGTATACACTGAGTAGCATAGTGTATACCAAGCATAGTATAAACTGAGCTTGTGTTCACAGACACATTTCTTTGTTAACCGAGTAGGAGAAAAGGAACTAAATGATTAGTTTAGCCATTAAGGATTAATGAGCTGTAAAGTACATTGAAATCAGTGATGGAGATAATGTTTGTTACAAAGATCAACAACTAGCATAATTCAAGGAAGATCTAAAGCATGAAATCAAAATGTTTTATTGGCACAACTATCGAGGAAGGTTTAACCAAAAAAATATAATGGAGGAAAAGAAAATGGTTTACTTTTCTATTTAAGAGACCAGAGTTTCATTATGGAATGAATGTTGGAAGAAGAAGGATTGCATAATTATCACATGAACAAGCTTCATGTATGCCTAATCAAATTAGTTAAGGATAACCAAATTGCAAAGTTTACCGAGCATCAAAAAGCTATTACCGAGTGATATTAAGTCATTGAATATTGTTGATACAAAATTTTAATACTGGTCAGAGGATTTGATTGAGTGAAATATAGATTTGAACATCTACAATTGAAGTTGTTTTGTAATCAGATCAAACTGTTGTTAGATTTTAACCATTGTAAATAGAGAAATCTCTTAATGGAGTGGACTTGAAAGTCTTATATGTTTCATTCATAGAATGAGCATTGTTATCCTGTCAACCCCATAGTGAATGCTGGTTGGACGATAACGGTTGGTCTAAAATCCTCTAACAAGGTCACACCTAACAGTGTGTTTGTAACCTTTAATAGGGTTGGGTCTTCAACGACCTCACTTCAGAAGAGTGAACATTTTTGGGTTGCCCGTCCGAGGTGGTTTTTCCCTTCACAGGGTTTCCACATTAAATCTTTTGTGTTATGTGTTTATTATGGTGATTGTTTGTTATCATAATTTACATATTACATGTTAGATTTGGTCGATAATCATTAGTTGTTAATTGACTGGTAATCGGTAAAAGCACAGACAGTAAAGTATTTTATGTTACCGAGCTGCAAAAGATTAAGTAAATTGTTTTGGATTATACATTTTGATTTGGGACTGTGGATAACTGATTCACCCCCCTCTTATTTATTCTAAAAATTGGTATCAGAGCTGTGGTTGCTTGGAACAGAGTTTTAAGGACTTCAGAACAAAGATCTCAAAATGTTCAAGAGGGAAGTACCAAAGCTTAACAAGGGTAACTTCACAATGTGGAAAAGTTGAATGAAGCTACATGTATCCAGGATTGGGAATTTTTCCCTAGATATGATGGAGAATGGATACCTTGCACCACCCACTGGTCCCTTGAACCTTGATCAATTAAGGGACAAGCATGAACATAATGTTACTATGATGGAGATTGCTACTACCTATTCAGATGCTAAACTTGAAGATATCAAGAACTCTACTACTACTAAGAAGATGTGGGATAAACTAGCTCTAATCTATAGTGGTGATGTGAATGTCAAGAGAGAAAGAGCTGAAAGCTTGAGAGGAAGATTCGATGACATGAAGAAGAAAGAAGGTGAAAACACTGTGCAGTACACAAATAGAATAAAGAGGTAGTTCACACTATTAGAGCATCAGATGGAGTTATTGATAAAGACACAATGGTAAGAAAATTTTTGAGAACCCTATTGCCTATCTATGCAATCAGAATATCTACAATTCATGAAAATAGGTCAGCACCTAACAACACACTCACTCTTGATAATCTGATTGGAAAGCTTACAACATTTGAACTAAATAATTATGATAATAGTGTTGTACCCAATGTTGAATCCACTTTCATGGCTTCTCTTAAGATTGGTAAGTCTAATAGCATAAATAATAATGATGATAGTGATAGAAATACTGATGATGATCTTGATGAACTTGAAGCTCTTATGGACAGAAGGTTACCTAAAGGTAAAGGAAGGTATAGAGGCAAGTTACCTTTAGCATGCTTTAACTATAAAGAAGTTGGCCACATCACTGCTAGATGTCCACACAAGAAAGATGATGATAGAACTAAAGAAAGCTAAGGGAGAAGATACAACAGATGCTACCGATACTACAACAGAGATAACCAAGATAATAATGACAAAGGCAAGAAGGTTTTCTACATTGCCGAGGAAGAAGATATCACTGATACCGACACTGATGATGATGTGGAGGTAGTATTTATGGAAATGAAGGATGATTCTGAAGAAGATGAAAGGTATGTAGAAAGAGCACTTATCTCTAAAGTTAATAAGAATGATACATGGATTATAGATAGTGGCTGTACACATCACATGACTGGTGATGAAGAAAAATTTGATTATCTTGAAGAATACAATGGAGGATCTATAAGAATGGGAAATAATGCACCCTGTATGGTAAGAGGTAAAGGATCCATGATGATAAATGATAGATTAAAATGTGAAAATGCTTATTGGGTAAGAGGATTAAACTATAACTTGCTAAGTGTGTCACAACTGAACAATTCAGGCCACCGAGTTTCTTTTAGAGAAAAAAGGTGAAAATATTTGATGATGGAGGAAGACTTGTTGGAACTGGTACACAATCCAGAGGTAATCTATTTTATCTTGATAATGATCAGTCTTCTTGTTTATTGATGAAAGATGAAGATGCATGGTTGTGGCATAAGAGGTTATGTCATGTGAATTTTGATAACATGATTAAGATTAGTAAAAAGAAAAGAGTTAGAGGTCTGGCTAACTTATGTAAGCCAAATCATGTTATGTGTCATGAATGTCAGAAAGGTAAGATGACTAAGTCTAGTTTCAAAAGAAAATATTATTCAAAAAAGAAGATACTTGAGTTGGTTCATACTGACCTATGTGGTCCTATGAGAACTTAGAGTTATTATGGAGACAGATACTTTATTCTTTTTGTTGATGATTATACAAGGTTAATGACTATCATGTTCTTAAAAGAAAAATATCAAGCATTCAAGATGTTCAAGTGGTATAAAGAAAAAGTAGAAAAAAAGACTGGTAAAGATTTGAAATGCTTAAGATCTGATAGAGGAGGTGAATTTATCTTTGATGAATTTACTAATTTTTGTAATGAGCATGGTATTAAAAGATAGGTCTCTGCACCGAGGACACCCTAGTAGAATGGCATTGCTGAAAGGAGGAATAGGTCAATTGTTGACTGCGCAAGGACATTAATGATAGAAATTAATGTTGGTCAAACATACTGGAGAGAATCTGTTAGCACTTCTGTCTATGTGCTAAACTGAGTACAACTAAAGAAGGACACAAATAAGACACCCTGTGAGTTATGGTTTGGACACAAACCCACTGTAATTTATTTCAGAATTTTTGGAAGCAAATGTTTTATTCTAAAAGATGAAAGAAATGGAAAGTTTGAATCAAAAGGTGAAAAAGGGATATTTCTAGGATATTCTAGTAAAAGTAAAGCATACAAGTGTCTGAACAGAGTTACAGATAAAATGATTGAAAGTACTAATGTTCGAGTTGATGAGGTTGATGATAAGAATGTAGAGGAAAGTAGAAAGGAACCTAAGGACTACAATAGATTCAATTACATTGAACAACCTAAGTACCTATCAATGCAGTAGACAGTGACAACTGGTCAGCAGGAAAACAATACCGAGGAACAGGAAAAAGAAACCAACAAGTAGGAAGGCCCTACCGAGCAAGCAAATGAACCTACATAGGATGAACAAGAAAGAAGAAATTAGATACTGGTGATTTTTGTCAGAAGACACCATCCTGAGACAAAAATCATTGGAGACAGACAAGCTGACATGCAAACAAGGAGTAAAGCAAGATAAGGTACATGTCTAGTTTGTGAATATGAACTGAAGTATGTAAAAGTTGCATTAGAAAATGATGAATGGGTTAATGCAATGAAAGAGGAAATAGAAAAGATAGAGAAGAACAAAACCTAGACCTAAGTACCCTAACCTAAAGATAAGAATGTTATCAGTACTAAGTGGATATTCAGAAACAAGCAGAATGAGAATGGAGAATTAATAAGGAATAAAGCTAGATTGGTATGCAAAGGATATGCACAGGAGGAAGGAATTGATTATGGTGAAAAATTTGCACTTGTTTCTAGATTAGAAGGAGTCAGAACATTACTTGCATATGCTACACACAAAAATTTCAAAGTTTACAAAATGGATGTCAAGTCAGCATTTCTGAATGGAATACTTGAAGAAGAAGTCTACATAGAACAACCTAAAGGGTTAGTTGATCCAAAAAAGAAAGATATGGTATGTAGATTACATAAAGCATTGTATGGTTTGAAGCAAGCACTAAGAGCTTGGTATGAGAGGCTGCATACTTATTTGTTAAGTATTAGATTTGTAAGAACAAGTGAGAATAACAATTTGTATTTGAAAGGAGATACTGATGATACAATTGTTATTGCTTAAATATTTGTGGATGACATTATTTTTGGAGGTCAAGATAGAATCTATAAGTCATTTTATGATGAAATGAGAAGTGAATTTGAAATGTCTATGTTCAGAGAGATTAAGTTCTTTCTAGGACTACAAGTGATTTAGTAGAATGATGGCATATTCTTAACACAATCCAAATATATCAAGGAAGTATTGAAGACATTTGGCACGGAAGATGCTAAACCTGTGGGAACACTGATGGCTATTGGATGTAAACTAACTAAGGAAGATGAAACTATAGAAGTGAACTAGACATTGTACTGATCTATGATTGGTAAGTTAGTGTATGTAGAGCATAGTAGGCTAGACATAGCACATGCTATGGGAATTGTTGCAAGATTTTCTACAAACCCTAGAGAGTCACACATGATTTCTACAAGGAGAATCTTAATATACCTAAAGAAAATAGAAGATTATGGATTATGGTATCCTAAGGAAGGAAAGTTTGAACTCAGAGTCTATACCAATGCTGATTGGGCTGGAAACGTGGATGACAAAAAAAGTACCACCGGAGGAGCATTTTTCTTTGGTGAAAGACTTGTTACATGGACAAGTAAGAAGCAAGCTTATATTTCTCAGTCTATAGCCGAACAAGAGTATGTTGTTTCTGCTGCAAACTATTCAAATATTGCATATATTAAACAAGTTCTGGAAGGTATGAATGAGATAATCACTGAGCCGGTGATTATATACTGTGATAACACCAGTGCAATAAACATTTCCAAGAATCTAGTCATGCACTCTAAAAAAAAGCATATATCAATCAAGTATCACTACTTGAGAGAACAAGTACAGGAGAAGAAAATTAAGCTAGAATTTGTTACATCAAAAGAACAACTTGCAGACATATTTACAAAGCCTCTACCGAAGGATGCATTTGAATACTTATGGACAAGACTTGGGGTTCATCCCGTGTCTACCGGTCACTAAGGTGATCTGGATGTTGCACCGGCCTAATATTATTATAAGATCATTCATGTTGATGTAGCATAGTTCACACTTTGGATCATGTCTAAGGTTATGAAAAGTTTGGAGAACTGGAACAGATTGGCATTTCAGTATATAGAGATACAAAGTATGCACCAGACAACAGAGACTTACATGGCTACTCTAGAGTTGTATGTTTATTTGTTTCTTTGGCATTATTGTCCAAGGGAGAGATAAACAATATGAAACAATATGCATCAATGAGAACACTGACAACTATCTAAGGGAGAGACAAACTAAAAGAAAAGAAAAGCATTGAAGATCAATTACTGAGAACAAAAGAAGGAATCTGAGAGCTGAAAAGATCATATTTGCTGAATGTCAAAGCTGCATTTGTAATGTTGTTGAGTAATGTAGTGATTAAACATATTAAGCTAGGGAGAGCTTGTACAACATTTGTTCACAGAGTTGTAGAATACATGTTTGGTATGTGTATGGTATATTTCATATTACTTGAGTTTCCATCAATGCCAAAGGGAGAGATTGATGAACTACAACTGATTTAGAACCTAATTGAAGATCTGTGATTAGAGATCACCAAGTTGTTGATTAGATATGTAATATTATTAAATCAGTAATATGTTGTCATTGATGTCAACTAGTTTGACAACACTTATTTTGTAAGAAACTATACCGAAACATCTGTAGAAAAGGAGTAAAAGAAATGAAGAACATAAATATCTACATGAGGAAAATGTATATGATAGATGAGGATAAGGAATACATTGAGTAACTTTCTGATGAGTCTATGACCTTATGTAATTGACTTGATTATGTTTCATTCATATATGATGAGGAAAAGAGTTTAAAGACACAAGGCAGTGTGGTCAGTTGATGAAGTATTATAGTTGTAGACACCTAAAAATCCTTTAGAAAATAAAGTATTTTTATTTTCTGAAAAATCCCTGATGACATCATCATTTATTAATTAATTATTTATTTAATTAATTAATTTATTTTTATGTCATTAAATCCCTTTTTCTTAATTAAAAATATTTAATTAAGAAATCCCTTCCAAAAATGTTTAAATCTTATTTAAACATTATCTCCTTATTTATTAATTATTTTAATTAATAAATTGACCAAAAATCTCAAAATAAATAATTAATTTATTTTTTGCCCAAACTTGGCCAATTTCCTCTAGACCACTAACCTCTTCCAGAATCTTCTAATTCCTTCTTAATTTCGATTAAAAGGCTAATCCCATCTTTTCTAACCCTAATCCCAAGGCCAAATATTTAATTAAGATTAAATATTTAAATTTCATATTTATTGAAAATATTTCAATAAATATTCCCAAAACTTAAGCTTTTGGAATGAATAACTTTTATTCCATGAAACCAAGGAGAATTCTAGACTCTTCTAGAATCTTCTCAAATCCAACCTCTTCACCCATCCTAATCCTAAAATCCCCTAATCCTAATCCTAATTCCTCCCTTAACCTTGTCACATTCCCTAAACAAGGTTAGCCAACTCTTAAGCTTACCCCAAAGTCAACAAAGAGGGCTTCCCTTTTTGAAATGCATTGAAGGCATTTAAGGCCTCCTTATCCCTCTTACATGCACTTATGGTGCATTTAAGAAGCCCCTCACCCCTTTCTTACACCCTTTGACCTTAGGCACATTTCCCAAATTATGCACATTCCTTCCATCTTTCAATCCAATGCCCTTGTGACACTTGTCACAAGGAGGTGATCCCTAAACTAGCACAATCCATGTGCTCCCCTTTGAATGAATCTTGGCCTCTCTTAAGGGTTTCAATCCTGACCACTCATTCTTCCTTCCCAAATTCTATAAATACCCCTCCTTTCAAGAGAAAAATCAATTAGCTTACTTTCATTCTCATGCACTGTTATAATGCCATTTTCATGTTAGATCTTAGCAAATCATCTTAATTAGTTTATTTTCAAAGCATTTTAGCTGATCATAAGCTTAGAAATAATGGATTAATCTAGCTTTTCTTATTGTTTTGCATAGCATAGCATCATATCACATCTAATTTGGTCTAAAATCAATCTTAGATTACTCATCATGTAGCTTAATCTCCATTTAAAGCATTCTTGAGCCTCTTGAAGCCTTAAGGGCAAATCAGGTTTTCCATACCTATTTTGTGCCATTTTTGGAGTTTTCATGAGCTTCAAATCATCCTAAATGCATTAGAGCATGCTCCAAATGCTTAGAGAGCACACCCACATCCCTCTAATCTGAGCAAATCAAACAGTGCTTGGGTGCACCTATTTTTGGCTCAATCTGAGGTGGCTAGCTTAGAGTTTCCTTGTTTTTGTTTTGATTGTATGCTAGATTAAACTCTTAATGTTTGATTGATTTGAGCCTTTCAAAATAGATAACAGGTACCCTCGAAAGCCTTGCTCACATTCTGGCACACCCGGTGGGACCAAAACCACAATCATTTTGATGAGATTATACTTTATATTCTTTTATTTGCAGGAAACAAATGAAATGTTGCCTTCAAGTAATTAAATGTCGCCTACAGCAATTAAATGTCACCTTCAAGAAAAGAAATGTCACCTTCATGAAAAGAAATTTCGCCTACACAAAATATAGTCACGCCTTCAAGCAATTAAATCACGCCTTCAAGAAATCAAATCACGCGTACAGACACTATTTTCACGCCTGGTTACTGAGAGATTTCCGCCAGTCATAACTTCTATTTTGCCTCTACTTCTTCTTCTGTCGCCTGCAAGTAATTAAATCACGCCTTCGAAGAAAGAAATCACACCTTTGAAGAAAGAAATCACACCTCTGCATAGTTATCTGTCACCTATAAAGGTACAGAATGTCACCTGTAAGAATGAAATGTCGCCTCTGAACTTTCCAGCGTTGTCTATAAGCTGGACAGTGTCACTTTTTGGTGTTTTTTGTCTGGGACTGGATTTATTTTTTATTTTGCAAAAGGTCAAACTCAATCTTGAATGAAACTAAAGGAAAGAACTTAGGTCCTAAAGTGTCATTGTCATTTTGAAAATCAAACCCAATCTCGAATGCACTAAAGGGAACGAACACTCTATTCCCTCTCTTGTTTCAGATTTCAAAAGCAAGTAAATGAACACAATCTTGAATGATCTAAGGATAAAACAAAGCACATTTTCAAATTTCCTAAATCAACTCGCAAATATCAATCTTGAATGCCCAAAAGGAAAGAACTTGCAAACGCTCAAATCATTTACATTTTGAAGAAAAGAACAAATCAAAAACTAAACACGTGTGTCTTCATTTTCAAAAGTTCAAACATCACTTAATCAATTTGGAAAAATGAACAAACTTGCTTGATGTGCATCTAGGAGTTTTCATTTTCTGTAAATCCTTGTTAAAGTAAGAAACGTAGAACATTTGGACTCGGACAAGTTCACTTGTTCTACTTTTAGTGAGGCCTGTCTGGGGAGAAAAGCACTTCCTCCTCGGAGAATGACCTCAAACCGGTATCCCCCCGGCTGGTATATAAATAAAGTGAAGGCAAAAAGTACTCACTTACATCTCCTAATCGCCGGGCATCTTGTGCCAAATACAAATGTCTGGGGAAAGGTAAATATTCCTCCCCTAGCGTTGTTGGCTAGGCTCTTAAGTGAGTCACAGGCGGTCAGCATAACCGGGTATGGAGACTCCACGGAACTATTAAAAACTTGATAAAATAGAGGCTACCCTATCTACATCTGAAAGTATCAAAATCCTTGTGCAAGGACCGATTCCAAGGGGTTTACCGGGTTGCCTCAAGATTACTCACCATTTGTATTCCCTTCTGGGGGATACCAAGCTGTGGGCAAGCGATTTTGATACTCACCTTCCTTAGGTAGATCTGTTTGAAGTGCTTGACAGTCAAAGACTCCGTGAAAACACTTGTTGAAACATACACTTTCAAAGCTTTATCAAAGTCAGTCATCCTATTTGTATCCCGCAAGGTTGCTTTGCCCTTTGCAGAGATTGCTTTGTCAGAAGTCTTTTTAATTTATCCTTTGCCACTTGAGAAAATCAAACCAATCAACAAAATTGATATTCAAAAAATCTTGCAGAAATCAGATATCCAAAGAGCCTTTTGTTCTCAGACCAAACCTATCAGAATTTTCCAAAGATATGCCCAATTTGATCAAACATCCAAAAGCCAAGTTACCCAAATCCAAAGATTATCAAGAGAAGAAAGTTGCAGAGAGGAACCTTAAAAACCATCAATCCTTTGTCCAAGCAACCCAAGTAGAAGAAAAATGTCAAGAAAGGCTTGATAATATTGGCTATAATGCAAGAGTCAAATAGTTTGCCTACCATTTCCGAGTAAACCATCGCTACATCAACCTTGAAAGAGAAGATTAGCTGGATCCATAACATGTCCATTCTACCTTCAGATCTCACAATCTTATCTCGGCAGTCCGTCATCCTAGCTTCATCTTAGTTTCAGCCTTGCATCATCACTAAACCTTAGTTACATCCTAGAAATCCTTCTTAGCTGCATGCACCATCATCCTCTTAGCAGCATCATAGATCATCCATCCCAGTCGCATCTGCATCATCCCTTTAGAAAGAGCAATCAAAAATCCAGCATCCATCACCTAAATCAGAACCCACCATCTTTTGTACCAAATCCAGAGATCCAAAATCCACAAACACTTAGTGTTCAAAACCTTTGAGTTGTTTCCATCCCTTATCCTAAATCAGAAAGCATCCCCTTTTTGACAGAGCATTGTCTAAAGGAAATCCAACTTGTCCTTTCACAGCCTCATCATCTCGAGCAAGAGATTGGCTTGTATTGATAAGCATCCAGTTAACCGAAGATCATCAGTCTATCCTAGGTTGGCCTAAATCCTATCACTGATCCTCCATCAGGGAAAAATAACAACTCATTGTTGACACTTAGTAATCTTCCACTAGCATCCCACCAATCCTCCACCCAATCTTGACCCAAATTAGAGCATCCCACCAATCCTCCATCATCACCAAGCTTTTTTTACCAATTTGCCACCATCTCCCACCAATCTTCCACCATCCTTGATCCAAATCCGAGCAGTTCATCCATCCTTGTATCGCATTCTAGAAATTCATCATCCTTAGAAGTTCCTTAAGCTTGCATCCACCATCCTTTAGAGTCCTTTAGGAAACATCTTGCATCCATCTAAGCATCCCCATCTCCATGCCTGTCGAGACAAGATCTAGATCTAGGAAGCGAAGGCACATGAATCCTTATCCAATCACCAGCTCATCTGATCCCAACACTTTTACCAGTGCAATGGTAGCCTATGATCCCCAAATACAAACTAGAAATACATGGGATGATCCCAATATCCCCTCAGCTCCTTTGGCAATAGAAACATTTGTGAATCACCCAGAGAATCCACCAGTAGTCAATACACTCATAGCCCAAAACCAACAGAGCATGTTCACTAATTTGGCACAAAGGCATACTCCCATTCCGCCATATCTCCATCCTCGTATTCCCATAAGCACTATCCAAATCCCAACACAAGTATACTCTCCATTCATCCAACCATTCCCTAATCCCACCTTGCAAACATCTCAAGCAACCTCCACCATTCCCCTTCTTCTGCAAGGAAGCTTCGTAAGCCCCGTAACACAAGCTATCACACCATCTGCTCCATTCCCTATCACAGGTACTTCATCATCTACCATGGCCTCCCAAGCTCTTGCACAAATCCAACACTTGTCACAAAATCAACTCCCACCTCTTACACATCCATTTACACAAGCAGCTCCATCTCCTTCCACACCATTCTTTTCAGAAGGGATGCAATAATCCTTCCCCCTTGCTCCACAAGCTTCAACATCCATACCATCTTTCCCAGGGTCAACATAATCATTTCCCCCTTTCACCCAACAAACGCCAGCATCATCTATTCCAGGGGCAGCAAAATCGCTCCCCTTTCCTCCTCAGCAAGCTTCCGCATCAACATCACCCTTTTCATGGGGAGCGCAAACATTCCCTTCCTTTCCCCCCCAACAAGCATCTACCCAAGCACAAGCCCATCAAAATGCCTTCACCATAGGGATACCTTCCATGGGCTTTTCCAATCCACCATTCATATCCCAAACTCCCATCACATCCACCTTCCCGATGTCCACTGCAACACAATTCCCACCACACATTGGCTCTCGTTGGGGCCTCACTCAAGAAAAAATGAAAGCTTGGGGCATACCAACCCATTCTCCTACATCTATGTTTGGAAACCAACAAGCCACCTCCTCACAAGCAGCACAGCAACCATCACAACTTCCACCAGCTTCATCCTTTGCAAACTATCAATTCACAACACCTAATGCCTTTCAGCAAGTTCCTCCACCTCAGCAGCAAAGTTCATCCTATTTCGCAAGTTATCTTGCCTAGCCACCCTTTGCTTCAAGCTTCCCCACATCAAATTCACCCTTAAGCAATGCAGGAATGCACCTGACCTACATTGGTCAACCACAGAGCCAAGTTCAGCAAGGACCACCTTACCAGCAAGCGGTGTCATTCCACCACCCTCCCCCACAACAAACCCCTATCATTTCCCAGCAACAGCAAGCTTCCTCCTACCAAATGCAGCAACAAATTCCCATCATCCCACAACACCAGCAAGAAATCCCATATCCATCACCACAATATCCCCCTATGCCACATCAGTAGTATCCTCCCCAGCAAGCATCACTCCAAGATCCACTCCAATATACCTATCCCGCTGGGCCATCTCCATATCCCGCTCCACAATACCCACCTCAAATGGGATTACCTGCTCAAACACCAATCAATGCCGAGTGGGAAGCTATGAAGAACGCTCTTAAAGAGCTCCAAACTAGTACTGAGAGCAAAACCTACAAGTTTGAAGAGGTGTGTCCTTACCCATTTGACCGATCCATTGCCGCTATTTCTTTTCCCAAGCACTTTGCGACACCTAAGTTTGATAAATATCAGGGGAAAGGAGATCCAGTCAATCATGTTAAGGAATTCTATATGGCATGCCAAGAAGTGGCTTATAGTGATAACTATCTCTTGTGTTTATTCCCCAAAATCTTGGGAGGAATTGCTGTTGAGTGGTTCTATAAAATACCCAGTGGGACCATCACAACCTTTGTTGAACTCTCTGAGAAGTTCATCAACCACTATGCCCACAATGTTGAGAATGAGTTGACCTTGTTAGATCTCTGCAACTCAAAATAGAAAGATGGAGAAAGCCTAGCAGAATACTTGCAACGATGGCAGAACCTTACCACCAGGTTATCATACCAACCGCCAGAAAAACATTTGACCAAAATCTTCATTGATAACCTACATCCTAAGCTATCCCACTTCATGCGAATGAATTTTCTCCAAACATATCAAGATATCAAGAGAAAGGGGATAGGTATTGAAAAGGCCCTCCTAGATGAAGGCACAATCCGGCACTTCAAAAATGATGCCCAAAAACCCAACAATGATAAATCCCGTTACTGGAATCGTAACAAAAATGTTGTTACTGATGGAGCCACTAATACCAAGCATGTCCAATTTGTTGTAGCTAGTCTTCCATCAACTCCTGCATACCAACAACAACAAGCGCCCATCTATCAGCAACCTCCTCAAGTCCATCAACAACCCATGCAACAATATCCTTCTCAGAATAATCAGTAGAATTATCAGCAGCAAGCCCATCAAACCTATCAAGGTAACCCAAACAATCAAGTCAATGCCATCAATATTGTTCCCAAGCAGAAAAAACCCAGAGCTCAAAATTATCCAAAGAAGACCTTCACACCACTAGGTGAACCTCTGGATGTTATCTTTCATCGGATGGCCAAGGCCAACTTAATTACATATCCACCAATTCAGCCAGTTGATGATACCACCCACAAGCCTGATTGGTACAAAGATCATGAGTACTGTGATTATCATCGTGTCAAAGGACATACTACCCTAAAGTGTATGAGACTCAAAAACTATATCCAAGATCTCATTGATCAAAAAGAGATTCAAGTAGATACACCTGCTCAAGCCTCACCAAATGCCAATTTACAAATTTATCAGAATGTGTTCCCACAACACAATGGTGGGAAGAATCAAGCTAATACCAATCATCCCCAGAATCATGGTAAAGGCAAGCAAGAAGATCACACTACTACCTACATCAACTATGATAAATTTTTTGGATGTATAACCCAAGTTGAGCCCACAGTCAATACCATCCATGTCAGAGGAGCAGATAGTCAATGTGCTGTTACCACCCGAAGGGGTCGAATAACTATTGCTGGTGCCCATCCAAGGCCAGTACAAAATACACACAATGCATAGTACAACCTCATAGAACATCTTGGGAATACACCAGCCCAAATATCCATCTTGGACCTTCTCCGCACTTCACCTCTCCATCAGGAGATCCTCGACCGAGCTCTCAAAGAAGGACATGTCCCCACAGACATTAACACCACCCAATTTGAGACCCTTGTGGGACATCTTTTCGCAGTTTGTGCTTTATCCTTCAAACCATCTGACATGCCAGTCGTTGCACTTGACCATACTCTTCCTCTCCGCATTGCCATCATGGTCAGAGACTTTTCCATCAAACGGGTCTTAATAGATAATGGCTTAGCTCTAAACTTGTGTACTTTAAAATTCATTCAGCAGATTGGGTTCACCCAGGCTGATATAGCACATGAAGTGATCACTATCAAAGCCTATGATAACTTAGAGTGTACCTTAGAAGGTACCATTACTTTGCCCATTCAGCTGGGCCCAGCAACACAAGATACTATTTGCCATGTTATTGATCTTGACCTACCATTTAATATCCTCCTAGGCCGATCGTGGATTCATTCCATTAAGGCTGTACCATCTACTTACCATCAGTGCATCAAATTTTTGCATCAAGGCACTGAGGTTACCATCCATGCTGATCCCCAACCCTTCGCATACTATCATGCGATGGAAGCATCATTCCCTCACTCCACTCATTGTCCTGGAACTGACATTGGTACTTCTATTGCCAGCTCATCCCAATCCCATTGCGATCCAGAAACCATTCTCACCTCCACCCTCTCTTCCATCAAGATCAATAACCAGGGTTGTGGTGAATATAGCCTACATGATGCATTTGTCATAGGGGGCCTTCCGCTTGATCCACATACTCAAGGGCGCCCAGATCACCAAAGCAAGCCTATTGAAGAGCATCATGAAATCAAGAAAATTGGATCTATGACTTTTGAATCCCATGGCAACATAAATAGTCAAGAGATGGATCCTGACATAAATAGGTGGTTGTATAAAGATCCCCCATCCCCTGACACTCAACTTCTTGGCTATTTCAAAGATCAGTATCCAAAACAATATAAGTATACCACTGAACAATGGCATTATCAAGGCGGTGGTCTAGGGCCACAAGAAGGCGGCAATCAATATCCCATCACACCATCAAAGAATCTTGAACATTAGGGTCTTGGTTTTAATACCCCTTGCCTGCATATACAAGGGACCAATACCGCAACTGGGGGCACCAACATGACTAGCGTTCCCCTCTTAAATAGCCAGGATGACCTCATAGAGATCGAAGACATCCCTGAAGAGAAAGAAATCAGATCCTACGATGATATCTTTGACGATGACACCCTCCTGGGGACTTCTGTCCTCTGACAACTCACCATAAATCTCATAGAACTTCCCCTCACCCACCCTGAACTCATAGACTGGGACCAACCAAGCATTACACACATCGATGAGTTCCAAAGCATGGAAGCACTCCTAGAATTCATGGGGGCATCAGGCCCACAATCAGTTCAAGATTCAGAATCATCTCACATCTACAAGCTTGACCCAGAGGGATACTTTGGGGAAGAGGCAAGCTTTAGCTGCAAAAGAGAAATAGAAAGAGTAAAACATGAGTCCTTATGTGAAAACCCTTCTAGGGCACATTCTGATTCCAAAAAAGTAAAAATAAAGAGCGTATCTTCTAGTGAAAACTTGGCAATTCAAGCGCTAGAAGATGAAGACTTGCCTCTTCCTCTCATCCAGGATTACAGACCTAAGCAATCACCTATAATCATAGAAGAAACCAAGCCAGTCAACTTAGGTATAGAGGAATGTCCAAGGATCACCTACATTGCAGCCAACATGACAGAAGGTGAAGAAATGGCTTTCACTGCGCTACTTCAAGAAGCTACTATGAACTTTGCATGGTCATATGCACACATGCCTGGGCTTGATCCTAATCTTGTTGTTCATCATCTAGCAGTGGATCCTAATGTCAAGCCAGTAAAGCAGAAGCTACGCAAAATGCATCCCAAAGTAGCTCTATTGGTAAAATCAGAACTAGAAAAGCTCCTAGATGCAAAGATTATCAGAGCTATAGATTACTCAGATTGGATCTCCAACATGGTACCTGTCACAAAGCCTTCAGGAGACATCAGAATATGCACAAATTCTAGGGACTTGAACAAGGCATGTCCTAAAGATGATTTTTGGCTACCTAACATAGACATGATCGTAGACCTTACAGCGGGCCATGAAATGTTGTCACTAATGGATGGATTTTCAGGCTACAATCAGATTCATATAGCAAAAGCAGATCAACATAAAATAACATTCACTACTCCATGGGGCACCTTCTGCTACAACATGATGCCATTCAGGTTAAAGAATGCAGGAGCCACATATCAGAGAGCGATGACAGCAATCTTCCATGACATGATCCACAAGATCCTAGAGGACTATGTGGATGATATTCTTGCAAAATCAAAGACATGCCATGGACACCTTGACATTCTTGAGAGTGTGTTTGATCACCTGCAACACTATGGGTTATGGCTCAATCCAAAGAAATGTGTCTTTGGTGTTACATCTAGAAAGCTCCTAGGTTTCATAGTATCGTGACGAGGCATAGAGATAGACCCCAAGAAGGTCAAAGCAATAATAGAGATGCCTCCACCAAGAACACTCAAACAGCTCAGAAGCCTACAAGGAAAGCTTCAATCAGTGCGTCGGTTCATTTCTTAGTTAGCAGACAAGTGCCAACCTTTTACGCATCTCCTATGCAAAGACACAAGCTTCAAATGGGATCCCATATGTCAAAGAAGCTTTGATAAGCTCAAGGAGTATCTTGCCAATTCTCCAATCTTAGTACCACCAATTCCAGGATGCCCTCTCATACTCTACATCTCGGCAACCACTACAGCACTGGGGGCACTCTTAGCTCAGCATGATGATGACAACAAAGAGAGAGCCATCTATTACATTAGTCGAACTCTTGTCAGATATGAGCTTAATTATTCACCTATGGAAAAAGCATGCCTTGCAGTGGTCTTTACCACTCAAAAGCTTAGACACTACATGCTCAGTCACACAATCAGGCTCATTTCAAAGGTGGACCCCCTCAAATATCTACTATCAAAGACAACTCTCACAGGCCGTATGGCAAAATGGGTCATGATACTCAGTGAGTTTGACATCCAGTATATTGATCGCAAAGCAATCAAAGGGCAAGTCATTGCCGATCAGCTAGCAGAAGCACCACTGGTGGATGCCTATCCACTAATCATGGAATTCCCTGATGAACACTTATGTGTGATCGAAGAACAACCCATGTAGAAACTATACTTTGATGGCTCCTACACATCACATGGATCAGGGGCAAGAATCCTATTCGTCACACCTCAAGGTGACTACATCCCAAAATCATTCAAATTGAGATTCCCATGTACCAGCAACATTGCAGAATATAAGGCACTCATCTCAGGTCTCAGAACAGCCATTCAGTGGAATATCACAGAATTACAAGTGTTTGGAGATTCACAGCTGATTATCAAACAAGTCCTAGATGAATATCAGACAAAGGATGACAAGTTACTACCTTACAAAGAGCTGGTGGACAAACTGAAAGAGCATTTCCTACATCTACAGTTCACATAGATCCCAAGACTTCAGAACAAAGCAGCAGACGCAATGGCAACCATTGGATCCTTGTTAGAAATCCCACGTGATGCATCACAGTATGAATTCCTAGTCGAGCAGCTACATATGCCAGCTTATGAGAACGCCGATGCAGAAATGGTGTGTGTCTTGGTTGGTCCTCAGTCCCCATGGTACCACGACATCCATGCATATCTAAAAAATGGTATCATATCTCCCCATCTCACCAATAACCAATGCCAAAACATTATTCGTAGAGCTTCCCGCTACACTCTTGTAGCCAACACCCTTTATCATCGTAGGTATCACAATATCCTCTCTAGGTGTTTAGATTCAAATGAGGCCATCCTAGCTTTACAAGAGGTTCACGCTGGAATTTGCGGTGCCCACATGAGTGGCATGGTTCTAGCTAAGCAGTTGCTTTGAGTTGGGTATTATTGGCCAACCATGGAACATGATGCTTGTGAATTTGTCAGAAAATGTTTACCATGTCAGCAGCATGCAAATTTGACTCATGCACCAGCACAAGACTTGCAGCCCATTGCGCCACCTTGGCCATTTTCATGTTGGGGCTTTGACCTTGTCGGCTTAATCACTCCCCTTTCCTCGGATGGACACAAGTACATAATAACTGCCATAGAATACTTCCCCAAATGGGTTGAAGCGATTCCGCTCACCCTAACTACTGGCATCCAAATATCCAAGTTCATCCTTTACCACATCATCTGCCGCTTCGGCATACCATCTACCATTTTCACAGACCATGGCACACCTTTTGAAAACTAGCATGTGGATGATCTGTGTGCCAGACTCCACATCCATCACCATTTCTCCAGTCCATATTTCCCTCAAGGAAATGGCCAAGCTGAGGCAACCAACAAAACTATCTTGAAAATCCTCAAGAAGGTTGTCAATGATTTTGGTAGTGACTGGCACCTCCAAATCAATCCTACCCTTTGGGCCTACCGCACTTCCTATCGCACTCCCACAGGCACCACCCCATATTCCCTTATATATGGTGCTGAGGCCGTTCTCTCGATCGAGGTCGAGCTCCCATGATTGCGAGTCTCCATGAAGAATTACACCACTGATGAAGATTATCGTGTAGCCCGTCTCACACAGCTAGACCTGTTAGATGAAAAGAGATAGCAAGCATATGATCACCTGGTTGCATACCAGAATCGACTCAAAAGGAGTTATAACAAGAAGGTCCATCCTAGACAGTTCTAGGTCGGTGACATGGTTCTCAAAGAAAATCAAAAGGTCCAAGCAAATCGTGAAAAGAAAGGCAAGTTTGAGCCTACTTGGCTGGGCCCCTATGTGGTCACCTCATGCTTCGGCTCCGAAGCTTATCAGCTATCTACACCAAAAGGAGAGCCTTTGAATGATCCAATCAACATCATACATCTGAAGAGGTTCTATGCCTGAACCAGATCCTACATCTTCAAAAAATCCATAAAAATTGGAAAAAAGCAACAAAAAAAAAAAAAAAGAAAAAAAAGAAAAAAAAAAAGAAAAGAAAAAAGAAAAGAAAAGAAAAGAAAATAATCGTCCAATGGTGAAAACTTGGCAATTCAGGTGCCTTGGACAAGTATGTTCGTGAAAACCTGGCAAATAGGCACCATACATAATGGACCGAGTCATTATCTTTCAAACTCCCATCCCCCATCCCACCATCTCAGTCCTTTTTCTCCCATCCCCATCCCCATCCACCATCCCCCAGCATTCCTTTTTCCATCAACCTTCAGCAACACCACCATTCCTCTTGCACATATCTTGTACCATATCTTGCACATAACTTGTACCATGTCTTGTATCCACTCTTGTATATCTTGTACACTCCCCTGTGTAGAGCAATCCTTCCTGTATATCCTGTATAGCGAGATCTTCCTATCCCCAATCCTGAGCTTTTGTACATATCCATTGTATATCTTTTCCCATCCATTGTACATCAGTCCTTGTCAGTCCTACAGTAGCATTTGATCAGAACACTTTGTCCTACCCAGCCTTGTACTTCAACAACATCAATTGTCGACTATTCTTGATCACCGTGATTATTCTTTGACTTCATCATTTTCCAGCAAACAACAACACTCATTCTTTCATCAATCAGCGGGTCCTTGAGGATGTATCCTTCCTCCTGTCTAACCTAATCTTCCCCCCATCAAATCAGTCAAATCAAATCTCTCTCCTTGGCAAAGGATGTCTTTTTTGGAGTTATCATTTTGACCTTGGATTTTGTCCTTTGGGTCTTGTTAATCTTTTACGGCTTCTCATTGTTCTCTACTCAAAGTCACCACGATCCTTTATATCATGGTGTGCTGCGAATGAGGATAATCTGGGGCAAGGTCTTTTGATCTTTTGCTTCTGCCTGTGAGTCAGTCGTGTGTTTGTGGTTTCTTTAGCATCGTTTCCACCATGCCTCTTTCGGGTTTCATGTGTGATGCTGGGGCAACCCTGCGTGTCTTTTTCGTGTCAGTCCTCTGCAACGCTGGTGACAAGGCCTCGTGATCCCAGTATCCTTGGTAGGTCTCTAGCATTGCTATATTAAACTAGGTTGTGCTCTCCACATTTGCACTTGGAGCTTTCCCATCTCCCCTGCATCTTGCATCATATAGATTAATCTTGCATCCTCATATAGCTGCATCCTGCATTTTTCATTCCATCTCATCTTGCATTCACCCATCTTTGCTCTTGGAAGCTTGGTTATTTATCTCCCCTGCTTCCTCAGTCGTTCCTTCTTTGTTTCCTTCTTAGAAAATTCCACAATGTTTATTCCTTGTGTTATTTTCTTGAGGGGGCACAACCCATCATCCCTCTAAATTCTAGCCTTGGGCATCTTATTTTCTTGTCTTTGACGCCATGCCACTTGCGGCATCGCATCAAAGAGGGGCAAAATGTAGACACCTAAAAATCCTTTAGAAAATAAAGTATTTTTATTTTCTGAAAAATCCCTGATGACATCATCATTTATTAATTAATTATTTATTTAATTAATTAATTTATTTTTATGTCATTAAATCCCTTTTTCTTAATTAAAAATATTTAATTAAGAAATCCCTTCCAAAAATGTTTAAATCTTATTTAAACATTATCTCCTTATTTATTAATTATTTTAATTAATAAATTGACCAAAAATCCCAAAATAAATAAATAATTTATTTTTTGCCCAAACTTGACCAATTTCCTCTAGACCACTAACCTCTTCCAGAATCTTCTAATTCCTTCTTAATTTCGATTAAAAGGCTAATCCCATCTTTTCTAACCCTAATCCCAAGGCCAAATATTTAATTAAGATTAAATATTTAAATTTCATATTTATTGAAAATATTTCAATAAATATTCTCAAAACTTAAGCTTTTGGAATGAATAACTTTTATTCCATGAAACCAAGGAGAATTCTAGACTCTTCTAGAATCTTCTCAAATCCAACCTCTTCACCCATCCTAATCCTAAAATCCCCTAATCCTAATCCTAATTCCTCCCTTAACCTTGTCACATTCCCTAAACAAGGTTAGCCAACTCTTAAGCTTACCCCAAAGTCAACAAAGAGGGCTTCCCTTTTTGAAATGCATTGAAGGCATTTAAGGCCTCCTTATCCCTCTTACATGCACTTATGGTGCATTTAAGAAGCCCCTCACCCCTTTCTTACACCCTTTGACCTTTGGCACATTTCCCAAATTGTGCACATTCCTTCCATCTTTCAATCCAATGCCCTTGTGACACTTGTCATAAGGAGGTGATCCCTAAACTAGCACAATCCATGTGCTCCCCTTTGAATGAATCTTGGCCTCTCTTAAGGGTTTCAATCCTGGCCACTCATTCTTCCTTCCCAAATTCTATAAATACCCCTCCTTTCAAGAGCAAAATCAATTAGCTTACTTTCATTCTCATGCACTGTTATAATGCCATTTTCATGTTAGATCTTAGCAAATCATCTTAATTAGTTTATTTTCAAAGCATTTTAGCTGATCATAAGCTTAGAAATAATGGATTAATCTAGCTTTTCTTATTGTTTTGCATAGCATAGCATCATATCACATCTAATTTGGTCTAAAATCAATCTTAGATTACTCATCATGTAGCTTAATCTCCATTTAAAGCATTCTTGAGCCTCTTGAAGCCTTAGGGGCAAATCAGGTTTTCCATACCTATTTTGTGCCATTTTTGGAGTTTTCATGAGCTTCAAATCATCCTAAATGCATTAGAACATGCTCCAAATGCTTAGAGAGCACACCCACATCCCTCTAATCTGAGCAAATCAAACAGTGCTTGGGTGCACCTATTTTTGGCTCAATCTGAGGTGGCTAGCTTAGAGTTTCCTTGTTTTTGTTTTGATTGTATGCTAGATTAAACTCTTAATGTTTGATTGATTTGAGCCTTTCAAAATAGATAACAGGTACCCTCGAAAGCCTTGCTCACAATAGTATACACCGAGTAGCATAGTGTATACTGAGCAGAGTATAAACTGAGCTATTAGAATAACTAAGAGGGGGGGTGAATCAGTTATCCAGTGTACCAATTCAAAATGTATAATTCAAAACAATTTCTTCTTTTCTGCTCATCGGTAAGTAATAATAACTCTCACTGTCTGTGATTTTACCGATTACTAGTCTAAATACTAAACTATTTACCGATAAAATCTACCATGTAACATGTAAAGTATGATAACAAACAAACATCACAATCAACACATCACACAAAAGATTTAACGTGGAAACCCTGTAAAGGGAAAAACCACCTGGGACTGGCAACCCAAAATTGTTCAATCTTCTGAAGTGAGGTCGGTTAAGACCCAACCCTATTAAAGGTTACAAACACACTATCAAGTGTGACCTTGTTAGGGGATTTTAGACTAGAAGTTATCATCCAACTAGCATTCACTATGGGTTGACAGGATAACAATGTTCATTCTATGAATGATATATCATAAGACTTTTAGAGTCCACTTGATTAAGAGATTTGAACTGTATACAATGGTTAAATATGTAATAGTAAAATGACCTACCTTAATACAACTTCAATTGCAGATTAAAAATCAATATTTAGTCCATACAAATCCTTCTGATCAATATTTCACTTCAGTTTCAATATTGTATCAACTTACTCTCTGTCGGTAATAGCTCTTTATAGTTCGATAAATGTTCTGTAGCTCGGTTCTCACTAACCAGTATGATCAGAATGCATGAAAGCTTGTTCTCTTATATAGACAAGTAAATCATTTTCTCCTCCACCATCAGACTTTTCCGCTTAATCACATTCATAGATTTTGCCGCTTAAAAATTTCTCAGTACTTGTGTCAATAACATGTTTCAATCTTCTCCATTAGATCTTCTTTGAATTTTGTCAGCCATTGATCTGCGTAACAAACATTATCTATTACCTTGATGTTATACTTTTGCCAGCTCATCATTCCTATCGGCTTAAACTAATCATTTAATTCATTCTATTCCGCTCGGTTAACAAAGAATGCATCAGAGAACACTGCTCGGTTAATACTACGATTGGTATACACTACACTCCATCAGTGTATACTAAAAATGCTTCATTTACCGATAACACTACTTTGTGTCTTTCAGCTCTATACTACATTATAGATGAATGCAACATACTCAAGTCAATATCATCAAGTCATAGACTCATCAATAAGTTACTCAATGTGTTTCTTATCCTCATCTGTCATGTACATATTTCCTCATGTAGAATTCTCTGTTCTTCATCTCTTTTCCACTTTTCTTCAGATGTCTCGGTGTAGTAACTTACAAGATAAGTGTTGTCAAACTAGTTGACATCAATAACAACATAATACTAATTTAATCATATTACATATCTAATCAACAACTTCTTAGTGATCGTGCAATAACAGATCCTTCAATCAGATTCCAAATTATTTGTAGTCCAACAATCTCTCCCTTTGGCATTGATGGAAACTCAAGTAATATGAAATGTACCATACACATACCAAACATACATTCTACAACTTTGTAAACAAATGCTGTAAGTCAAATAGACTTAATATGTTTAATCACTATGTTACTAAACCAACATTAAGTAATGCAGCTTTACCTTTCTGTAGTTGTGATCTTTTCAGTTCTCCTATTCCTACTTCTGTTCTTTGTAACTGATCTTCAGTACTCTCTCTCATTCAAATTGTCTCTCCCTTAGATGTTCTCTGTAATCTCTCCCATTTTCAATTTATCTCTCCCTTTTTCATTTCATATTATTTATCTCTCCCTTTGACAGCAATGCCAAAGAAACAAATAAACAATCAACTTTGTAGTAGCCAAGTAACTCTTTATAGTGTTCAGTACTTCCTCTGTATCTCTATATATTGATTTCTCATCGGTTCAAGTTATCAAACTTAATCACAACCTTGAACATGAATCAAAGTGTGAGCTATGCTACATCAACATGAATGATCCTCTGATAATAAGTGGCTAATGCAACATCCAGATCACCTTAGTGACCGATAGACAGGGGACAGACCCCAAGTCTAGTCCTCAAGTATTCAAATGTGTCCTTCGGTAGGGGTTTTGTAAAAATATCTGCAAGTTGTTCTTTGGATGTAACAAATTCTAACTTAACTTGCTTCTCTTGCACTTGTTCTCTCAAGTAATGATACTTAATAGATATATGCTTTGTCTTAGAGTGCATCACAGGATTCTTTGAAATATTAATTACACTAGTGTTGTCACAATATATAATCACCCGGTTAGTGATTACCTCATTCATTCCTTCCAACACTTGTTTGATATATGCAATGTTTGAATAGTTAGGAGCAGCACCCACATATTCTACTTCAGCTGTAGACTAAGAAATACAAGCCTACTTTTTAGTTGTCCAGGTTACAAGTCTGTCACCAAAGAAAAATGCTCCTCTGGTGGTGCTTTTTCTATCATCCACATTTCTAGCCCAATCAGCATCGGTGTAAACTTTCAGTTTAAACATTCCTTCCTTAGAATACCATAATCCATAATTTTCTATTTTCTTCAAGTATCTTAAGATCCTTTTGGTAGCTATAATGTGTGATTCTCTAGGATTAGCAAAAAATCTTGCAACAATTCCTACAACATGTGCTATATCTGGCCTACTGTGAACTACGCACATTAACTTACCAATCATGGATCAATACAGTGTCTGATTTACCTTAGTAGTTTCATCCTCCTTTGTCAATTTGCATTCAGTAGCCATCGATGTTCCTATAGGTTTAGCATCTTCCATGCCAAAAGTCTTCAGTACTTCCTTTATGTATTTAGATTGTGTGATGAATATCCCATCACTCTACTGAATCACTTGTAGTCCAAGAAAGAACTTAATCTCTCTAAACATAGACATTTCAAATTCGTTTATCATTTCATCAGAAAATGCCTTGCAGACAAGATCTGAGCCTCCAAAGATAATGTCATCAAAAAATATTTCAACAATGATAATAGTATCATCAATATCACCTTTCACATATAGATTGTTGTTTTCACTTGTTCTAACAAATCCAATACTTAACAAGTAAGTATGCAGTCTTTCATACCACGCTCTTGGTGCTTGCTTTAGTCCATATAAAGCTTTATGTAATCTACATACCATGTCTTTATTTTCGGGATCAAAAAATTCTTCAGGTTGTTCAATGTAGACTTCTTCTTCAAGTATACCATTCAAAAATGATGACTTCACATCCATTTGATAGACTTTGAATTTATTATGTGTAGCATATGCAAGTAGCTTTCTAACTCCTAATCTAGAAACAGGTGCAAATGTCTCACCATAGTCAATACCTTCCTCCTGTGCATATCCCTTTTCTACTAATCTAGCTTTATTTCTTGTGACTTCACCATTTTCATTCAATTTATTCCTATATATCCACTTAGTACCAATAACATTTTTATCTTTTGGTTAGGGTACTAAGGACCAGGTTTTGTTCTTTTCAATTTTTTCTATTTCCTCCTTCATTGCATTAACCAATTCTTCATTCTTGTGTGCTGTAAATGTGTCACACTTCTATGGATCATTACATGCAAGGAAACTCAAGAATGAGCCCTCACAAATCGATCCATAGCTCCCTAGGCATGGAGTGCAAGGGTTTTAAGAATGCTCTCAGCTAGAGCTATTTAGCCTATAACCTTGCTAGTAAACCATGCAATGGGAGATTCAATGAAGACAAGGGCAAGAATGCCAATATCCTCAACAATCAAGAATGAAATGCAATGCAAGCTAGATTAAGAATGGAAATGCAAGCTAAACTATGGAAATGAAAGATGCAAGTATTACAAAGCCTCCTAGTTAAACTAGATGAATTAATCTAAAGCATAAAGGAAATCTAAGCTAAGAATGCCATGAAAATGAAGCTACCATGCAAGAAATGAAATCTAACTATGAAGCAAGAAAGCCATGATGATGCAAGAATGAAGACAAGAAGATAGAGTGTTGATGAAGATCCAAGATGAATGCCAACAATGCTCCAAATCTTCAAACCCTAGATGCAAGAATGTCTCCAAAAGCTCCAAGATGACCTAGAAAACCTGCAGCATAAAGTTAGCATAAAAAGTTGGGGATCTAGAATGAAGAAGAGAGCTCTTCTTTTATAAGAAATGAGAAGGAATGGACCATGGAGATTAAGAGGCAAAAGATTTAATCAACGGTGGAGCTTAAAAGAGGAGCAATCCATGTGCACAAGTATCCTCCAATAGGAAAATAGGAGTTGACTTTTGTGTCCATATGAGACAAAAAGTGCTTTTTCCTTTTTTTATAAAATAAGAATAATGCTTTATTTGTGCAACTTAGGATAAGAGGAAAAGTGGGGGCTTTTTATTTATTTAAAGGGGAGGGAATATTCCTTTTAATAAATAAAGACTTAGGATAAGATGGTTAACCCATAGAAAATAATCGAATAAATGATAGAGCTAGGATTTGATCAAGAATAAGCAATTTATGATTTAGCAAAAGGGGCTAATAGTCTAGATGACCATTTTTAGGTGTATACAATTCTCTAATGCAACTTTCATAGTCTTAGGTTCAAATTCACAAATTAAACATGTACCTTGTCTTTTTTTGCTTTTGGTTTGCATTCCAGCATGTCTGTCTCCAATTATTTGTGTTTCAGGATGATGTCTTCTGACAAAACTAGCCAAGACTCAATTTCTCCTTTCTTGTTCATCCTGCTTAGGGTCATTTTCTTGCTCAACAGCTTCTTCATGCTCACCAGTTTGTGGTGCTTGTTGTACTGCATTGATTCCATGCTGACCGGTTGACACTATTTGTGGTGTCAGTAAGCACTCTAGATATTCAATGTAAGTGAATCTACCATAGTCTTCTAGTTCCTTTGTACTTTCCTTAGTGTACTTATCATCAAATTCATCAACATGAACATTAGTACTTTCAACAATCTTATTTGTAGCCTTATTCAGACATTTGTATGCTTTACTTGTTGTGGAATATCCTAGAAATATCCCTTCATCTCCTTTAGAATCAAATTTTCCATTTCTTTCATCTTTCAAGATAAAGCATTTACTTCCAAAAATTCTAAAATAACTTACAGTAGGTTTGTGTCCAAACCATAGTTCATAAGGTGTTTGGTTTGAGTCCTTCTTCAGTTGTACTCAGTTAAGAACATATACAGCTATGCTGACAACTTCCCTCCAATATGTTTGAGAAACATTCTTCTTTATCATTAGTGTTCTAGCACAATCGATTAAAGACCTATTCCTTCTTTCAACAATGCCATTTTGCTGAGGTGTCCTTGGTGCAGATACTTGCCTCTTGATTCCATGCTCATTGCAAAAGTTAGTAAATTCATTAGAGATGAATTCTCCTCCTCTATCAGATCTTAAACGTTTTATTTCTTTCCCATTTTCTTTCTCTACCTTAGCTTTATACCATTTTAACATTTTGAAAGCTTCAGATTTCTCTTTCAAGAACATAACAGTCATCAGTCTAGTATAATCATCAACAAAAAGAATAAAATATTTATCACCAGAACAGCTCTGAGTTCTCATAGGACCACATAGGTCGATATGAACCAACTCAAGTATCTTCTTTGTTGAGTAGTCTTTGCTTTTGAAACTAGACTTAGTCATCTTACCTCTTTGACATTCATGGCACATATCATGATCAGGTTTTGTTAAGTTAGGTAGTCCTCTAACTCTTTTCTTTCTACTAATCTTGATCATGTTGTCAAAGTTCACATGGCATAACCTTTGGTGCCACAACCAAGCATCTTCATCTTTTATTAGCAAACAAGAAGACTGATCCATATCAATATAGAATAGATTACCTCTAGATTGTGTACCAGTTCTGACAATTCTTCCTCCATCATCATAAATCTTCACCTTTTTGCTCTCAAAAGCTAGTTGGTGGCCTGAATTATTCAATTGTGCCACACTTATCAGATTATAGTTTAGTCCATCTACCCAATATCCATTTTCACATTGTAATCTATCATTGATCATTAGTGAGCCTTTACCTCTTACCATACAAGGTGCATCATTTCCCATTCTCACAGATCCTCCATTATATTCAACAAGATGATCAAGCTTCTCTACATCACCAATCATATGATGTGTGTAGCCACCGTCTATGATCCATGTATCATTTCTGCTTGCTTTAGAGATCAGGGCTATCTCTTCATGTTTCTCTTACTCTTCTGATTCATCTTTCATAGCAACAAATACAACTTCTATATCATCATCAGAATCAGATTTAGTTTCAATATCTTTGGCTATGTAACATACCTTTTTGCCTTTTTCATCTCGGTTGTCTCTGTTGTTGTGTCGGTAACCTCTGTTGACTCTTCTTCCATAGCTTTCTTCAAATTGGTCTTTAGATCTATCATCATCTTTCTTTTAAGGACATCTAGCAGAAATATGACTGACTTCTTTATAGTTAAAGCATGCTAAAGGTATCTTGCCTCTATACCTTCCTTTTCCTTTGGGAAATCTTCTGGCCATAAGTGCTTCAAGCTCTTCAAGTTCACCATCGATATTGTCATCACTATCACAATTCTTACCATTCCTGCTAGACTTTTCAATCTTTAGAGAAGACATGAAAGAAGATTCAATAGTAGGACCAACATTGTTATCAAAGTTGTTTAATTCAAAGGTTGTAAGTTTACCAATTAGAGTGTCAAGAGTAAGGTTGGATGTAGCTCTTGTTTCATGAATTGCAGAAATCCTGATTGCATAAACTGGTAGCAAATTTCTAAGAATCTTGGTTATCACTATTTCATCATCAATTACTCCATTAGATGCTCTAATAGCATGTACCATATCTTTGAGTCTATTTGAATATTGGACAATATTTTCACCTTCTTTCATTCTCATATCATCAAATCTACCTCTCAGACTTTCAGCTCAAGCTTTTTTGACATTCAGATCTCCACTGTAGATTTGTGCTAACTTATCCCACATTCCTTTGGCAGTTGTGCATGTCTTGATATCTTCAAATTCAACGTCATTATAGGAAGCAACAAGTTCCATCATAGTAACATTGTGTTCATGCTTATCCTTCAGTTGATCAACAATTAGGGGACCAGTGGGTGGTTGCATGTAGCCATTTTGCATCAGATCTAGTGCTGAGTTCCCAATTCAAGATATGCACAGCTTCATTCTGCTTTGCCATACTATGAAGTTCTCTTTATTCAATTTTGGTACTTCCCTCTTACACATCTTGAGACCTTTATGCTTAAGTCCTTAAAACTCTATTTCAAGCAACAAGAGCTTTGATACGAATTGTTAGAATAACTGAGAGGGGGGGATGAATCAGTTATCCAGTGTCCCAATTCAAAATGTATAATTCAAAACAATTTCTTCTTTTCTACTCATCGGTAAGCAATAATAACTCTCATTGTCTGTGCTTTTACTGATTACCAGTCTAAATACTAAACTATTTATTGATCAAATCTACCATGTAACATGCAAAGTATGTTAACAAACAAACATCACAATCAACACATAACACGAAAGATTTTACGTGGAAACCTTGTAAAGGTAAAAACCACCTGGGATTGGAAACCCAAAATTGTTCACTCTTCTAAAGTGATGTTGGTTTAGACCCAACCCTATTAAAGGTTACAAACACACTATCAGGTGTGACCTTGTTAGAGGATTTTAGACAAGAAGTTATCGTCCAACCAGCATTCACTATGGGTTGATAGGATAACAATGTTCATTCTATGAATGATACATCATAAGACTTTCAGAGTCCACTCGGTTAAGATATTTGAACTGTATACAATGGTTAAATATGTAACAATAAAATGACCTGCCTTAATACAACTTCAATTGCAGATTACAGATCAATATTTAGTCCATACAAATCCTTCTAATCAATATTTCACTTCAGTTTCAATATTGTATCAACTTACTATCCATCGGTAATAGCTCTCTGTAGCTCGATAAATGTTCTGCAGCTTGGTTCTCACTAACTAGTATGATTAGAATGCATGAAAGCTTGTTCACGCAACATTCCTGCAGCTTCTTCTTCTTCTCCTTTTTTTTTACTAAAGAAATTATGTTCTCTTATATAGACGAGTAAATCATTTTCTCCTCCACCATCATATTTTGCCGCTTAATCACATTCATAGATTTTGCCACTTAAAACTTTCTTGGTACTTGTGTCAATAACACATTTCAATCTTCTCCATTAGATCTTCTTTAAATTTTGTCAATCGTTGATCTCCATAACAAACATTATCTGTTACCTTGATGTTATACTTTTGCCAGCTCATCATTCCTATTGGCTTAAACTAATCATTTAATTCATTATGTTCTACTCTGTTAACAAAGAATGCATCGGTGAACACTACTCGGTTAATACTGCGGTTGGTATACACTACACTTTGTCGGTGTATACTAAAAATGCTTCATTTACTGATAGCACTGCTTTGTGTCTTTCAGTTCTATACTCCATTATAGATGAATGTAACATACTAAAGTCAATATTATCAAGTCATAGAATCATCAATAAGTTACTCAATGTGTTCATTATCCTCATCTATCATGTACATCTTTCCTCATGTAGAATTCTTTGTTCTTCATCTCTTTTCCACTTTTCTTCAGATGTCTTGGTGTAGTAACTTACAAGATAAGTGTTGTCAAACTAGTTGACATCAATGAAAACATAATATTGATTTAATCATATTACATATCTAATCAGAAACTTTTCAGTGATCTTGCAATCACAGATCCTTCAATCAAATTCCAAATCAGTTGTAGTCCAACAATCTCTCCCTTTGGCATTGATGGCAACTCAAGTAATATGAAATGTACAATACACATACCAAACATACATTCTACAACTTTGTAAACAAATGTTGTAAGTTGAATAGACTTAATATGTTTAATCACTACGTTACTAAACTAGCATTAAGTAATGCAGCTTTTCCTTTCTGTAGTTGTGATCTTTTCAGTTCTCCTATTCCTGCTTCTGTTCTCTGTAACTAATCTTCAATACTCTATCTCATTCAGATTGTCTCTCCCTTAGATGTTCTCTGTAATCTCTCCCCTTTTTTGTTTATCTCTCCCTTTTTCATTTCATATTGTTTACCTCTCCCTTTGACAACAATGCCAAAGAAACAAATAAACAATCAGCTCTGTAGTAGCCAAGTAACTCTTTGTAGTGTTTAGTACTTCCTCTGTATCTCTATATATTGATTTCTCATCGATTCAAGTTATCAAACTTAATCACAACCTTGAACATGATTGAAAGTGTGAGCTATGCTGCATCAACATGAATGATCCTCTGATAATAAGTGGCTGATGCAACATCCAGATCACTTTAGTGACCGATAGATAGGGGACAGACCCCAAGTCTAGTCCTCAAGTATTCAAATGTGTCCTTCGGTAGGGGTTTTGTAAAAATATCTGCAAGTTGTTCTTTGGATTTAAAAAATTCTAACTTAACTTGCTTCTCTTGCACTTGTTCTCTCAAGTAATGATACTTAATAGATATATGCTTTGTCTTAGAGTGCATCATAGGATTCTTTGAAATATTAATTGCACTAGTTTTGTCATAATATATAATCACCCGATCAGTGATTACCTCATTCATTCCTTCCAATACTTGTTTGATATATGGAATGTTTGAACAGTTAGTAGCAGTAGCAACATATTTTGCTTCAGCTGTAGACTAAGAAATACAAGCCTACTTTTTACCTGTGCAGGTTACAAGTCTGTCACCAAAGAAAAATGCTCCTCTGGTGGTGCTTTTTCTATCATCCACATTTCTAGCCCAATCAACATCGGTGTAAACTTTCAGTTCAAACATTCCTTCCTTAGAATACCATAATCCATAATTTTCTATTTTCTTCAAGTATCTTAAGATCCTTTTCATAGCTATCATGTGTGATTCTCTAGCATTAGCATAAAATCTTGCAACAATTCCTACAACATGTGCTATATCTAGCCTATTGTGAACTACGTACATTAACTTACCAATCATGGATCAGTACAGTGTCTGGTTTACCTCAGTAGTTTCATCCTCCTTTGTCAATTTGCATCCAGTAGCCATTGGTGTTCCTATAGGTTTTGCATCTTCCATGCCAAATGTCTTCAGTACTTCCTTTATGTATTTAGATTGTGTGATGAATATCCAATCACTCTTGTGAATCACTTGTAGTCCAAGAAAGAACTTAATCTCTCTGAACATAGACATTTCAAATAACTTTTGCATTTCATCAGCAAATGCCTTGTAGACAAGATCTGAGCCTCCAAAGATAATGTCATCAACAAATATTTTAGAAATGATAATAGTATCATCAGTATCACCTTTCACATTTAGATTGTTGTTTTCACTTGTTCTAACAAATCCAATACTTAATAAGTAAGTATGTAATCTTTCATACCATGCTCTTAGTGCTTGCTTTAGTCCATATAAAGCTTTATGTAATCTACATACCATGTCTTTATTGTTGGGATCAAAAAATCCTTCAGGTTGTTCAATGTAGACTTCTTCTTCAAGTATACCATTGAAAAATGCTGACTTCACATCCACTTGATAGACTTTGAATTTCTTATGTGTAGCATATGCAAGTAGCATTCTAACTCCTAATCTAGCAATAGGTGCAAATGTCTCACCATAGTCAATGCCTTCCTCCTATGCATATCCCTTGCCTACTAATCTAGCTTTATTTCTTGTGACTTCACCATTTTCATTCAATTTATTCCTGTATATCCACTTAGTACCGATAACATTCTTATCTTTTGGTTGGGGTACTAAGGACCAGGTTTTGTTCTTTTTGATTTTTTCTATTTCCTCCTTCATTGCATTAACCCATTCTTCATTCTCTAATGCAACTTTCACAGTCTTAGGTTCAAATTCAAAAATTAAACATGTACCTTGTCTTGTTTTGCTTCTAGTTTGCATTCCAGCATGTCTGTCTCCAATTATTTGTGTTCCAAGATGATGTCTTCTGACAAAACTAGCCAAGACTCAATTTCTCCTTTCTTTTTCATCCTACTCAGGGTCATTTTCTTGCTCCGCAGCTTCTTCATGTTCACCAATTTGTGGTGCCTATTATACTGCATTGATTCCCTACTGACCGGTTGACACTGTCTATAGTGTTGGTAAACACTCTAGATATTCAATGTAAGTGAATCTACCAGTCTTCCAGTTCCTTTGTACTTTCCTTAGTTTACTTATAATCAAATTCATCAACACGAACATTAGTACTTGCAACAATCTTATTTGTAGCCTTATTCAAACATTTGTATGCTTTACTTGTTGTGGAATATCCTAGAAATATCCCTTCATCTCCTTTAGAATCAAATTTTCCATTTCTTTCATCTTTCAAGATAAAGCATTTACTTCCAAAAATTCTAAAATAACTTACAGTAGGTTTGTGTCCAAACCATAGTTCATAAGGTGTTTGGTTTGAGTCCTTCTTTAGTTGTACTCAGTTAAGAACATATACATCTATGCTGACAACTTCCCTCCAATATGTCTGAGCAACATTCTTCTGTATCATCAATCTTCTAGCACAACCAATTATAGACCTATTCCTTCTTTTAGCAATGCCATTTTGATAAGGTGTCCTCAGTGCAGATACTTGCCTCTTGATTCCATGCTCATTGCAAAAGTTAGCAAATTCATCAGAGATGAATTCTCCTCCTCTATCAGATCTTAAACATTTTATTTCTTTTCCAGTTTCTTTCTCTACCTTAGCTTTATACCATTTTAACATTTTGAAAGCTTCAAATTTCTCTTTCAAGAACATAACAGTCATCAGTCTAGTATAATCATCAACAAAAAGAATAAAATATTTATCACTAGAACAACTCTGAGTTCTCATAGGACCACATAGGTCGGTATGAACCAACTCAAGTATCTTCTTTGTTGAGTAGTCTTTGCTTTTGAAACTAGACTTAGTCATCTTACCTCTTTGACATTCATGGCACATAGCATGATCAGGATTTGTTAAGTTAGGTAGTCCTCTAACTCTTTTCTTTCTACTAATCTTGATCATGTTGTCAAAGTTCACATGGCATAACCTTCGGTGCCACAACCAAGCATCTTCATCTTTTATTAGCAAATAAGAAGACTGATCCATATCAAGATAGAATAGATTACCTTTAGAATGTGTACCAGTTTTGACAAGTCTTCCTCCATGATCATAAATCTATACCTTTTTTCTCTCAAAAGCCAGTCGATGGCCTGAATTATTCAACTGTGCCACACTTATCAAATTATAGTTCAGTCCATCTACCCAATATGCATTTTCACATTGTAATCTGTCATTGATCATTAGTGAGCCTTTACCTCTTACCATACAAGGTGCATCATTTCCCATTCTCACAGATCCTCCATTATATTCAACAAGATGATCAAACTTCTCTACATCACCGGTCATATTATGTGTGCAACCACTGTCTATGATCCATGTATCATTTCTGCTTGCTTTAGAGATCAAGGCTGTCTCTTCATGTTTCTCTTCCTCTTCTGAGTCATCTTTCATAGCAACAAATAGAACTTCTATATCATCATCAGAATCAGATTCAATTTCAATATCTTCAGCTATGTAACATACCTTTTTTGCCTTTTTCATCTCGGTTGTCTTTGTTGTTGTGTCGATAACCTCTGTTGACTCTTCTTCCATAGCTTCCATCAGATTGGTCTTTAGATCTATCATCATCTTTCTTTTGAGGACATCTAGCAGCAATATGACTGACTTCTTTACAGTTAAAGCATGCTAAGGGTAGCTTGCCTCTATACCTTCCTTTTCCTTTGGGCAATCTTCTGGCCATAAGTGCTTCAAGCTCTTCAAGTTCACCATCGATATTGTCATCACTATCACAATTCTTACCATTCCTGCTAGACTTTCCAATCTTTAGAGATGACATGAAAGAGGATTCAATAGAAGGAACAACACTATTATCAAAGTTTTTTAATTCAAAGGTTGTAAGTTTACCAATTAGAGTTTCAATAGTAAGGTTGGATGTAGCTCTTGTTTCATGAATTGCAAAAATCATGATTGCATAAACTGGTAGCAAAGTTCTGAGAAACTTGCTTATCACTGTTTCATCATCAATTATGCCATCAGATGCTCTAATAGCATGTACCACCTCTTTGAGTCTATTTGAATATTGGACAATATTTTCACCTTCTTTCATTCTCATATCATCAAATCTACCTCTTAGACTTTCAGCTCGAGCTCTTTTGACATTCAGATCTCCACTGTAGATTTGTGCTAACTTATCCCACATTCCTTTGGCAGTTGTGCATGTCTTGATATCTTCAAATTCAGCATTGGTACAGGTAGCAACAAGTTCCATCATAGTAACATTGTGTTCATGCTTATCCTTCAGTTGATCAATAGTTAGGGGACTAGTGGGTGGTTGCATGTAGCCATTTTGCATCAGATCTAGTGTTGAGTTCCCAATTCTAGATATGTGCAGCTTCATTTTGCTTTGCCATACTGCAAAGTTCTCTTTATTCAATTTTGGTACTTCCGTCTTATACATCTTGAGACCTTTATGCTTAAGTCCTTAAAACTCTGTTTGAAGCAACAATAGCTCTGATACCAATTGTTAGAATAACTAAGAGGGGGGGTGAATCAATTATCTAGTGTCCCAATTCAAAATGTATAATTCAAAACAATTTCTTCTTTTCTACTCATCGGTAAGCAATAATAACTCTCACTGTCTGTGCTTTTACCAATTACCAGTCTAAATACTAAACTATTTACCAATCAAATCTACCATGTAACATGCAAAGTATGATAACAAACAAACATCACAATCAACACATAACATGAAAGATTTAAAGTGGAAACCCTGTAAAGGGAAAAACCACCTAGGACCGGCAGCCCAAAATTGTTCACTCTTCTGAAGTGAGGTCGGTTAAGACCCAACCCTATTAAAGGTTACAAACACACTGTTAGGTGTGACCTTGTTAGAGGATTTTAGACAAGAATTTATCGTCCAACCAACATTCACTATGGGTTGACAGGATAACCATGTTCATTCTATGAATGATACATCGTAAGACTTTCAGAGTCCACTCGGTTAAGAGATTTGAACTGTATACAATGGTTAAATATGTAACAGTAAAATGACCTGCCTTAATACAACTTCAATTGTAGATTACAAATCAATATTTAGTCCATACAAATCCTTCTAATCAATATTTCACTTCAGTTTCAATACTGTATCAACTTACTATCTATCGGTAATAGCTCTCTATAGCTCAATAAATGTTTTGTAGCTCGGTTCTCACTAACTAGTATGATCAGAATGCATGAAAGCTTGTTCACACAAAATCCTTGCAGCTTCTTCTTCTCCTCCTTTTTTTTTACTAAAGAAATTTTGTTCTCTTATATAGACGAGTAAATCATTTTCTCCTCCACCATTAGATTTTTCTGCTTAGTCACATTCATAGATTTTGCTGCTTAAAACTTTCTTGGTACTTGTGTTAATAACACATTTCAATCTTCTCCATTAGACCTTCTTTGAATTTTGTCATTCATTGATCTACGTAACAAACATTATCTGTTACCTTGATGTTATACTTTTGCCAGCTCATCATTCCTATTGGCTTAAACTAATAATTTAATTCATTCTATTTTGCCCGGTTAAGAAAGAATGTGTCGGTGAACACTGCTCAATTAATACTACGGTCGGTATACACTACACTCCATCGGTGTATACTAAAAATGCTTCATTTATTGACAGCACTGCTTTGTGTCTTTTAGCTCTATACTCCATTATAGATGAATGCAACATACTAAAGTCAATATCATCAAGTCATAGACTCATCAATAAGTTACTTAATGTTTTCCTTATCCTCATCTGTCATGTACATCTTTCCTCATGCAGAATTCTTTGTTCTTCATCTCTTTTCCACTTTTCTTCAGATGTCTCAGTGTAGTAACTTACAAGATAAGTGTTGTCAAACTAGTTGATAGTAATGACAACATAATACTGATTTAATCATATTACATATCTCATCAGCAACTTCTCAGTGATCTTGCAATAAAAAATCCTTCAATCAGATTCAAAATCAGTTGTAGTCCAACATATTAAGCTAGGGAGAGCTTGTACAACATTTTTTCACAGAGTTGTAGTGATTAAACGTATTAAGCTAGGGAGAGCTTGTACAACATTTGTTCACTGAGTTTTAGAATACATGTTTGGTATATTTCATATTACTTGAGTTTCCATCAATGCCAAAGGGAGAGATTGATGAACTACAATTGATTTGGAACCTAATTGAAGATCTATGATTAGAGATCACTAAGTTTTTTATTAGATACGTAATATGATTAAATTAGTAATATGTTGTCATTGATGTCAACTAGTTTAACAACACTTATTTTGTAAGAAACTATACCGAAACATTTGTAGAAAAGGAGTAAAAGAAATGAAGAACATAAATATCTACATGAAGAAGATGTATATGATAGATGAGGATAAGGAATACATTGAGTAACTTGCTGATGAGTCTATGACCTTATGTTATTGACTTGATTATGTTTCATTCATATATGATGAAGAAAAGAGTTGAAAGACACAAGGCAGTGTGGTCAGTTGATGAAGCATTATAGTATACACTGAGTAGCGTAGTGTATACTAAACATAGTATAAATTGAGCTTGTGTTCACCGACACATTTCTTTGTTAACCGAGCAGGTGAAAAGGAACTAAATGATTAGTTTAGCCGTTAAGGATTGATGAGCTATAAAGTAAATTTAAATCAGTTATGGAGATAATTTTTGTTATGAAGATCAATGACTAGCATAATTCAAGGAAGATCTAAAGGATGAAATCAAAACATTTTATTGGCACAATTGTCAAGGAAGGTTTAAGCGAAAAAATGGACAAAGGAGAATAAGAGGAAAAATCTAATGGAGGAAAATAAAATGGTTTACTTGTCTATTTAAAAGACAAGAGTTTCATTATGAAACAAATTTCAGAAGAAGGACTGCAAAATTATCACATGAACAAGCTTCATGTATGCCTGATCAAACTGGTTAAGGAGAACCAAACTAGAGAGTTTACCGAGCATCAGAAAGCTATTACCAAGTGACAATAAGTCATTGAATATTGTTGATATAGAATTGTAATACTGATAAGAGGATTTGATTGAGAAAAATATAGATTTGAACATCTGCAATCAAAGTTGTATTGTAATCAGATCAAACTGCTATTACATTTTGACCATTGTAAATAGAGAAATCTCTTAACAGAGTGGACTTGAAAGTCTTATATGTTTCATTCATAGAATGAGCATTTTTATCTTATCAACACCATAGTGAATGCTGGTTTGACAATAATGGTTGGTCTAAAATCGTCTAACACGGTCACACCTAACAGTGTGTTTGTAACCTTTAACAGGGTTGGGTCTTCACCGACCTCACTTTAGAAGAGTGAACATTTTTGGGTTGCCAGTCCAAGGTGGTTTTTCCCTTCACAGGGTTTCCATGTTGAATCTTTTGTGTTATGTGTTTATTGTGGTGATTGTTTGTTATCGTACTTTACATATTACATGTTAGATTTGGTCGATAATCATTAGTTGTTAATTGACTGGTAATCAGTAAAAGCACATACAGTAAAGTATTTTATGTTACTGAGCTTGACGCAAGGCAAGATGCAAGAGGGGCCAAAGGATGGTGCACCCTAATGATCAAAGCCTGCAACACACATGCAGAAGCAACAAATAACAAGAGTGAGAGAGAGAGTGCCATATCTATCATATATTATCATCAATTTAAATCATACAAGTCGGGCTGTAAGGCCTTCCTAGTTAGGGCCTGATATTACAATGAATTACAAAAGTCCTTAAACATGCAAGGTTTTGCTACCAATCTCTAATCTAATGTCTTCTATCTTCTATCCAAAACTAAATCCTAAACTACAATCAAACATCTACATTTATACAAGAAGCTACCCAGCTGAGTCGGCCTTCAGATCCATAATTAATAGAAGTAATGGTTAAATCTAGGACCACATGCTTCCCAATGATGGATACAAACATTAATTCCATGATCCAATATAAATGCACAAGTCAGCCACAACAGGAAACAAAATTGAACCCGTTGGTAAGCAAGATAACTGAGCAGTAGATAGACAACGTTGAGCGCTAGTGAATTAACCGACCACCCAAGAGATAACTGACCACACCTTGTGTATCATCTTAAAATGGAAGCACTTCCATGATAAGAGCATTTATCCCTCCAAGTAGGTGGTTTGGGGTTATGTTAAGCACCTTGATCAGATCTTTGCATGTATTTGGCTTTCTCCCCGCTTTCCACTTCTTCTCCACGCTTGATTTCTCCATTATAGGTGAAATTGGGGTTAAAGTCCTGAGGACTTTTTTTGATTTTCCCTCTTCCATGGATCTATTTTCTAGGTAGGGTTAAAAAATGAGACCTCCTAGTCCTTCATCATATCAATCAGGGGATTTTTTGTCTGTTCTAGACACTGGGTCCTTTTCTGACATCAAATCCTGCATCTCTGGCATCTCTTGGAACCTCTATTGGAAAACCTGGCAAAGTTAGGATTTGAGGTCAAAGTCAACCTCAACCCTGACCAGGTCAGGGTCGACCTCGACCTCGAACTCTTCCCGCCAGGCTTTCAAATTTCAAATGTTGGTAGTTTGGCTTTCGGGAAAATTATTTCTCCACCTCCGGGTTGGCTATTTCGGGCTCCAAAATGGTAAATCCTTTAATTGTATTTAATCAAGGTATATTTTCTAAAGGTGAGGACCTAATTGGAATTTAATTCTCCAAGGTGGCCCATCTAGAGGAGTGTGCCCTAGATCACTATAAAAGGAGGCCTTCCTCTCTCATTTGGACATCAAGTTTTCATATCTCATGATCAAGTTTTATCAATCAAGTATCTAGAGCTCTCAAGTGCAAGAAAGTCTTCAAGCATTCAAGTGTTCAAGCATTCATCCATCAAGGAGATCCATTGTTAGCCATTGAAGGATTCAATCTCTTTGGAGCCCCCCTTGAGGATTCACCCTTCTCCATCCATTCAAGCCTTCTCATATGCAAAGATCAAATCAAGATTGGTGTTGAAGATCAAAATACCATTGATTAGAGACATCTTTCCATCCATTGAATCATTCTTACTTGTGGATTTGAGGATTCAAATCCTCTTCAAGGACTTCAACATAAGAGAGGTGATTTGTTTCAATTACTTTGTTTATGCACAATATATTTCAATTCAATTTCAAGGTTAATTCCTAAACTGGGGTTTGACTAAGGCAAACCCCCCATACAACCAAAAACACTCATTTTCTTGTAGGTACAGGTGTGAAATTTCAGATTTGAGAGCAAATTCGGATACCCTTTTCGGCAATCTTTTAGGATCTACAAACATAATCAAAATTGGACTTCAAATAAATAATGTGGTCATTGACCTTTTAAAAGGTCAAAGTCGACCTGTGTGAATTTGGAGAAAAGATTTCTGGGTTTTGTCCGCCTCGACATTTCCAGTCTTGAACAAGTGACTAAATCTTTAGAAAGTTCATACATAAGCTAGAATTCAGTATTTTCCAGATCTACCCTAATTCAAGGTTAGTATTTGCACTTCAATTATTTCAATATCAAACATAATACATTCTACCTAGAGGAAACATTAGATTTGTTCTTTCTTCCATATTTTCCATCAAATTGATCTGATTCTGCATTAGCCTCTTGGGTTAATCAAATTGAATCTCCTTGGTGGGAATTTGGGTTTGAGAATAGATCCCTTTTTCCCCTTAAACATTTTAAATAAGGTTGAATCCATTTTAACACTATATATTTTGGTGAACCCGACGTGCTTACTCTCTTTCCTTTTGGTGTTAGATTTCCCTTTGCCTTATTGTGTGTGGTCACCTTCACTATATATTTTGGTGAACCCGATATACTTACTCTCTTTCTTTTTTGGAATTGGATGCCCTATTGTGTTAGATTCCTTTTTATATTGTCTTTTTAGTAATAGATTTGTCCTTTGTGATTAATCTTTCATGCTAATTATATTTCATATTCATGCTTTATGTGTTCTTAGTTTAGTTCATTCAGTTTATGAGCTTTACTACCACTAGTCCTACTTATAACATTCTGGTTAGGAGTCGTAGACTCATGGGTGCCTTTGAGCTTGACTCTTCTCCTTTCCTTAGGATCTCCGATGATAACTTGATTCTCCATGATTCTAATCCTACCATGGAGAAAAACTCTTCTCACTCATCTCATGATGAGGATGATGCTTTAAGGGTTCCTTTTGAACAAGTCCAAAAACTTTCCACTGAACTTGATAAAATGGGTAATTGGCTTCTTCAAGAAAACCATAGTTAAGATTCTATTTAAGCTATAGAGGCTCTTAAGAAAGTTCTCTATGATAGTAATCAAGGTGTTAACCTCTTGCGTGGTATTACTCATCTGGTGCATTCCAATGTTAAACCTTTAACTCAAGAGGCTCAAGATTTAGGTTTCACTACTCCTATCACTAGTGTTGAACCTCCTTCTAATCTTTTACCTAGTATTCCTATCTATACTCATTCTTTGGTGACTATGACAGTTCCTTTTGTTCCTATGATTTTTCCTCCTATGTCCCTTCCTACATCACAACCTTCATATCATAATGTTCCTTTTACTTATTCCAATCCACTTCCAACTGTAGTTCCTAGTGTTCCTCCAGTTGTATCTTCTATTCCTATAGCTTCTTACACTTTACCTAGTGTGTCTAATGTTGCTACTCCTCCTATTTCCTCTAATGATTCAATGATCATCAGTTTGGCTCAAACTGTATCCTCCCTACAACAACAACTTTCTTCCTTAACTCAAAATAAGTTTAGTATTCCTACATGTGACATGGGAAGTCCTTTGTCCTGGGATATTATCCAAACTCTTCCTTAGCAAGTTGATATGCCTCATCTTGAGAACTATAATGGAAAAGGAGATCCTATTCATCATGTTAAAACATTCCAAATCCTTTGTAGTGATTATGCTCATGATCATAGGATTTTAGCCAAACTGTTTGCTAGAACATTTCATGACAAGGCCTTACAATGGTTTTGTTCCTTGCCTCCTTATTCAATTGATTCCTTCCCACAACTTGCTAATGCCTTTATTCAACAATTTTAAAATAATATTGGCTCACAAGTATCATTGACTGATTTAATGCATTGTAAACAAAGTGCTAAAGAAAAATTGACTAAATTTATTGGTAGATTTAAGCATTTGCATGCTTAGATTTCTTATCCTATTCCTGATATTGATATTCAATGTATGTTTATTTCAAATTTGCAAAAGGATATTAGAGATAAGATTTTGCTTATTGAATTTACCTCTTTTCAACAACTTTGTGTAGCACTTCATCATTATCAATTAAAAGTGAGTCAATTTGAGAGCAACACTCCAATGGCTCATGTTCCAGTTGATAAGAGTGATGCTGCTCCTAATCCAAACAAGTTTAAAAAATTCAACAACTATGTCAAGATAAACAAACAAGCAAATGCAGTTGTTGATCAGGTTGCTATTGCATCTCATAATGCCACTTCTGCATCCACTACTTTTCAATTAAATCATATGTTTACAGCTCTTTCTAAAACTTTACATGCTATTATGAATAGGTTGTTAGCTACTAATATGATTACTTTACCTCCTATTCGACCTCTTTTACCTACTATGATTGCATCTAAATATTTTGATCAAAATGATTTTTGTCAATATCATCATCAGAATGGTCATGATACTGAGAAATGTTTTTCTTTAAAACATAAGGTTCAAGATCTCATTGATGCTAAGGCTTTATCTGTTGATAATCTAGATAGTAGTGGAAATCAATTTGTCTCTCCTCCTAATCAGAACCTTCAAATCTATACAAATCCTTTACCTTCACATGATACTAATACTATTGCTCAGCCATCTTCTATAGAAATTGAATATGATTCAAAGATGGATGATCTTAATCATGTTTTTAATCAAGTGGAGCATGTTCGTCACTCTATATCTCCATCTCAATCTCAACCTCAACCTCAAACTCAAACTCAACTTAAAGCTCCATTTAACACCAAACCTAAACCTAAAGTGCAACCTCAACCTAAACCTCGACAATAATTTAAGAATAAAAGACCTCGGGAACTTTTGATTACCTTTGATGACTCTGAGATTATTAAGGCTCCTGATGGTCCCCTTTACATTGCTGCTAGGGTTTCTTAGATACCTACTTGTGGTTGTCTTGTCGATTCTACGTCCTTAGTCAATGTTATCACTGAAGAAAATCTTTTTATGAAAATCTTACAATGCAACTTCTATGATACATCAGATGTGTGGATTCAAACTTGTAATGCTTTTCTTTATCCCTCATTTGGTTCTATTACTTTACCAATTGAAATTTTTGGAAAACTTGTGAACACTACCTTCGTTGTGGTTCCTACTTCTGATCAATTTCAAGTTAAGCTAGGTTTTCCTTGGTTGCCTGCCATGCATGCTGTTGCTTCACCTATTCATAAGTGTCTTAAGTTCATTCATGATGGCAAAGTGAAGATGATCAATCATAGTCTATATCAACCTTCTAGGCCTAGAGATTGTGCTACTCTGGATTTCTTTTGGCCTTCATTACCTAATTCATGTCCTCCTCGCCCTGATAATATTTTTCAATTGTATCAAGCTTACAAGCATCATAAGATTCTTCAATTAAGCATACCTCCTATGGATCTTAATCGTGGTCTTTTACCTACACCTTTGATACCTCCTTTAACTATGGCTTCTAGTTCTATTAATCAAGTTCCTCCTACCAAACCTATCAAAGATCTAGTGGTTGTTTCTCCTATGGTTGATAATCCTATTGATCTTCCTAAAGAACCTGTGAAGGATCCTATGATTGTTCCTCCTAGTTCTCAACCTATTTCAAATAAATCAAAACATAACCGATCTGCTAATGAACATCATAAAAAGCATCATACTCATGCTAAAGCTAAAAGATCTCTACTTTCTATGGATACACCTATGCATAATGTATTAGAAAATGTTGTTACTAATAATGATGTTCACATGCATGATTATGATGATTCTATTTGTATCTTAGATCCTATTTTGATTAATTTGGATGAAGAAGATACTCTTAATGATACTGATAATGTTAATGATGAATATGAGACTATTGACATTGACATTGATTTGCCAAATATGCTTTCATCTCAATTAACTCTTACACCTAGAATGAAACATTGTAATTCTCAAGAGGGTCCTTGTTTGGAACTGGCTATCATTCCTATTGTATTGGATATAGTCCCTCTTGCGAGTTACCCACCTACCCTAAATGATATACAACGAGATGGGGAAAGTAGGCGGCACGCTTGATCGGCTTGTCCTTTGTGGTAGCTTTGTTGTGTGTTTTCCTGCTACACTATGCTTCTCTCATAATGTGATTGCTAAATGTTGTTAGATTCTTTTATATGATTCTTGTTACTCAGTTGGTGCAAGATGATGGAAGAATCAAAACTGTTGTTCCATTCTTCTATATGTATCTCTATTCTTCTATATGTTGTTCAATGTTATGTTGTAAATGTTTTATTGTTCATAAATGTTTCCTTGTGCAATCTACTTGGATTAAGATATGGTAGCACTAAATATTTTTGGTCTCCATGTCATGGTCTGAAAAGATTCTTTTTCATATATCTTATGTGATCTTTCCTCCTTTGTGATTGTAGTTCTACTTTCTTTGGGGAATGATGTCAATTCATTTGGAATAATATCATATATATATTATCTTATGATCATACTAACCCCATGGTAGGTAGACCCCTTCCATGTTCTCTGTATGTTTCTATGATATTTCCCTTGATTTGTCTTCATCTAGGGGCATCTCGACATGGAAACATAATTAGTGGAGTTGTTTATGTTTCCATAAATCCATTTCTCTTGTTAAGTGTCAGCAATGACTTTAACATGGGGGCATACGCTCTTCTCACTTATTACACACACACACTTATGAAAAATTCAGAACATGCTAAATCTTCTAAAGGTAATGCACATAAGTTGGTAAATCCTAAGGAAGATATGCACTTTAAATTTACTTTTAAAAAAAACATTTTCCCTTTCTTTTTTGGATTAAGAACTAATCCTTAAAGTATGGATTTATATTAGGATCTCTTGATCCTGCTAGTTTCAAGAACACATATATTTTTGATCCCTTAAGGTCAGAAGTGTCCTTAAGATTGGATCCCCTTTTTTGATTTTATTCTTATGGAATAGAATATTCCTAGGAATAAATTTTTGATGGGTTGACTAGTGAGTAGCCACATTCACTAGACGGTTCAATTCCACCTTTCCAGTTGCACCTTTTCTTTCTTGTGTGATTCACAATGGGACATAGGTTTTCATTGGGTGAGGTAATCACACTCTTTATTTCTCTCTAGAGATGCCTCTCTTATCTATGATCTAAGAGTCGATGAAGACTTGAGTCCCTAGGGGCTTGGGATTTCTCTTTGTCCCTTAGATTATGATAAGATTATCTTGTTATTTCTATCTCCTTTACCAAGAGTTTTTATCGAGTCCATACTCTTGCTAAAGTGGGTACTTAATGTATCATCTTAAAATGGAAGCATTTCCATGATAAGAGCATTTAGCCCTCCGAGTAGGTGGTTTTGGGTCATGTTAAGTGCCTTGATTGGATCTTTGCATGTATTTGGCTTTCTTCCCGGTTTCCACTTCTTCTCCGCATTTGATTTCTCCATTATAGGTGAAATTGGGGTTAAGGTCCCGAGGACTTCTTTTGATTTTCCCTCTTCCATGGCTCTATTTTCTAGGTAGGGTTCAGAAATGAGACCTCCTAGTCCTTCATCATATCAATTAGGGGATTTTTTGTCTATTCCAGACACTGGGTCCTATTTTGACATCAAATCTCGCATCTCTGGCATCTCCTGGAACCTCTACTACAAAACCTGACAAAGTTAGGGTTTGAGGTCAAAGTTGACCTCGACCCTAACCAATTCAGGGTTGATCTCAACCTTAAATAGGTCAGGGTCAACCTCGACCTCGACCTCTTCCCAGTAGGCTTTCAAATTTCAAATGTTGGTAGTTTGGCTTTCGGGAAAATTATTTCTCCACCTCCAAGTCGGCTATTTCAGGCTCCAAAATGGTAAATCCTTTAATTGTATTTAATCAAGGTATATTTTCTAAAAGTGAGGACCTAATTGGAATTTAATTCTCCAAGGTGGCCCATCTTGAGGAGTGTGCCCTAGATCACTATAAAAGGAGGCCTTCCTCTCTCATTTGGACATCAAGTTTTCATATCTCATGATCATGTTTTCTCAATCAAGTATCTAGAGCTCTCAAGTGCAAGAAAGTCTTCAAGCATTCAAGTGTTCAAGCATTCATCCATCAAGGAGATCCATTGTTAGCCATTGAAGGATTCAATCTCTTTGGAGCCCCCCTTGAGGATTCACCCTTCTCCATCCATTCAAGCCTTCTCATATGAAAAGATCAAGTCAAGATTGGTGTTGAAGATCAAAATACCATTGATTAGAGACATCTTGCCATCCATTGAATCATTCTTACTTGTGGATTTGAGTATTCAAATCCTCTTCAAGGACTTCAACATAAGCGAGGTGATTTGTTTCAATTACTTTATTTATGCACATTATATTTCAATTCAATTTCAAGGTTAATTCCTAAACTGGGGTTTGACTAAGGCAAACCCCCCATACAACCAAAAACCATTATTTTCTTGTAGGTACAGGTGCAAAATTTTAGATCTGAGAGTGAATTCAGATACCCTTTTCGGTAATCTTTCAGGATCTGAAAATAGAATCAGAATTGGACTTCAAATAAATAATGTGGTATTTGACCTTTTAAAAGGTCAAAGTCGACCTATGTGAATTTGGAGAAAATAATACTAGGTTTTGTCCACCTCGACATTTCCAGTCCAGAACAGGTGACAAAATCTTAAGAAAGTTAATACAGAAGCCAAAATTTAGTATTTTCCAGATCTTCCCTAATTCAAGGTTAGTATTTGCACTTCAATTATTTCAATATCAAACATAATACATTCTACCTAGAGGAAACATTAGATTTGTTCTTTCTTCCATATTTTCCATCAAATTGATCTGATTCTACATTAGCCTCTTGGGTTAATCGAATTGAATCTCCTTGGTGGGAATTTGGGTTTGAGAATAGATCCCTTTTTCCCCTTAAAAATTTTAAATAAGGTTGAATCCATTTTAACACTATATACCTTGTAACCAAAGGAAACCGACCAACTACCAACCAACTCAGTCAAAGTAGAAATCGAGCAACATAGACAAACTCCAAATTATTTTTGGTGACACAAGATTGTCAAGGACCTGAGATGCTCCTACATCAGACACCTGGGGTTGTTTTGAAATGATTCTCAGAATCATTTAGTGGGTCTAGTCTAAGCTACATCCAACTCAGACTGTGAAATCCATGAACTATCTTCCATGAGTCTATTCTTCCACTTAACTAGATATTCCATTTACTATTTTCCTCTTGTACTTTTGTTAACTCTTTCCTACAAAATTTGTTCAACTTCATCATTCTGCTTCATAGGATATTCTATCGGTACTATCACTTCTTCATCAAGTTCATGATACTCATATAAATCAGCAATGTTGAAAATCAGTGATATGTCCATGTCATCAGGTAACTCAATCTCATATGTATTTCCATTATCAAATTTCCTTAGAATCTTACAAAGTCCAAACTTCTTCATCTTCAGCTTTCCATATGTGCCAACAGGAAACTAACCTTTCTTCAAATGAACCATCACTTCATCCCCAACATCAAAAGTTTTATGTCTTCTTGATCTATCATCTCTGTATTTGTATTTCTAATTACTATCTTCTAGCTTCAACTTCACATTTTCATGCAATGTCTTCATATACTCAGAAAACTTTACTCCTTCGGCACTTCTCTTATTCTCATCAGCAATGTCTCTCAAATCAGATATTCCTCTCGATTGTGTGCCATTCACAATATCAAATGGTGTGTTTCCATTACTTATATTCATTGAATTTTTATATGAAAACTCTACTTGTGCCAACACAGAATCCCAATAACTTGGTGTGTCTCTGACTAAACATCTCAAAAGATTTCCCAAACTTCTATTCACAACCTTAGTCTATCCATCAGTTTGTGGGTGAAATGTAGAACTATATTTCAACTCAGTTCCAAATTTTTTCCAAAGTGTTTTCCAAAAATATCCAACAAATTTACTATCTCAGTCAGAGATAATACTCCATGGTAATCCATGCAATTTGACAATTTCCTTAAAGAAAAGATTTGATACATGTATTGCATTTGATGTCTTTCTAGAAGGTATAAAATGTGCCATCTTAGAAAATCTATCCGCAAAAACAAATATAGAATCATTGCCTCTTACTGTCTTCGGTCAGCCAAGAACAAAGTCCATACTGATGTCACTCCAAGGTTTCTTAGGAGCAACAATCGGTGTATACAACCTAGTATTCTGACTTACTCCTTTTGCAACTTGATAAATTCCACAACTTTTCACAAATTTCTTAACATCTCTATACAACTACAGCCAATAGTACTTCTCCTTCAGCAAATTCCATGTTTTATCAATGCCAAAATGTCCAGCCAAACCACTACTATGTTTCTCTTTTATCAAATTAGATCTCATTACTCCTCTCGGTATACACAACTGGATACCTTTAAACAACATACCTTCCTAAATGAAATATTCATCCCATTTAGTGTCTTGTTGATTTTGAATAGGTTCTCTACACTTTCTCCATGGTTCATAAAAAATTAAGGCCATTTTCATACAAACCTCTCATCTCATCAAAACCAAGAACTTCAATTTTCATCTCGATCATCAAAGATCTTCTTCTACTCAATGCATTAGCAACTCGGTTAGTGACTCCACTCTTATGCTTTATCACAAATGTATAACTCTGCAAATACTGAACCCATTTCATATGTCTCTGATTCAACTTATTCTGACTACCCAAATATTGTAAAGTCGTATGATCAATATACAACACAAACTCACTCGGTATCAAATAATGTCTCCATTTCTTCAGTGCTTGAACAATAGCATAGAATTCTTGATCATACATAGAATATTTCATTCTATCATCATTCAACTTTTCACTAAAGAAAGCAATAGGTTTACCTTCTTGACTCAATACAGCTCCAATTGCACTTCCACTTGCATCACATTCTACTTGGAATACTTTACTGAAATCAGGTAATGCCAAAATAGGTAATTCAACAACCTTATGCTTCAGGGCTTCAAAACTTATGTTAGCTCCATGTGTCCACTTGAATTCTCTTTTGTCTCCTCTCATAGTCTCAGTCATAGCATTACAAATTGAACTAAAATTCCTTATGAACTTTCGGTAAAAACTTGCCAAACCATGAAATTATCTTACCTCACTAGAATTCATAGGTGTAGGCCAATTCAAAATAGCTTCAACCTTTTTAGGATCCATCTTCAAACCATCAACTGAAATAACAAATCCCAAATACAGAATCTCTTCCTTCATGAATGAATACTTTTTCAGATTTATCAGCAACTTTTCCTCTTTCAATCTCTGCAAAAGTTGTCTAACATGCAACAAATGTTCCTCTCTAGTCTTAATAAATATTAGAATATCATCAAGATATAAAATCACAAATTTACCCAAGAATTTCTTCAAAACTTCATTCATCAGCCTCATAAAAGTACTTGGTACATTAGTTAAACCAAAAGGCATAACCAACCACTCATACAAACCTTCTTTTGTCTTGAAAGTTGTCTTCCATTCATCACCTTCTCTGATTCTGATCTGATGATACCCACTTTTCAAATCAATCTTCATGAAATACTTTTCTCCAGTCAAACTATCCATTATATCATCCATTCTCGGTATAGGAAACCTATACTTCACTATTATCTTATTGATTTCTATAGAATTAGTACACATTATCCATTCTCCATTCTTCTTTGGTGCCAATACAATAGGTACTTCACAAGGACTCAAACTTTCTCTGATCAAACCTTTCTCCAGCAACTCTTGAATCTATCAGTTCAATTCCTAATTCTTGGTAGGTGTCAACTGATGACGTGCCTTATTCAGTAAACTAGCTCCAGGGATTAGATTCATAGAATGATCAATGCTTCTTTTTGGTGGCAAACCATCAGGTACATTATCAAAAATGATATGACTATACTCGGTGAGTAACTTATCAATCTCTTCAAGGACATTATCCTCTATTTTCTTACTCGGCTTATTAGGAATCACAGCAAAACATACGTCATTCCTCTTCAAAGAGTTAACAAATTTTCTTCCTTCCATTAAACAAACTTTCACAGATGTGAAAACATTACTAACAGGTTCTTCCATCAATGGTAACAAGATTTGTTTCTTTCTATCAGCCACAATAGTATACTTATGCAATCTCCCATCATATATAGCATGTATATCATATTGCCGAGGTCTACCCAACAAAATATGACAACAATCCATAGGCATGATATCACATAACACCTTATCATAGTACTTTCCAATCTTCAAATTCACATAACATTGTCTATGTGGCTCACTTTCTACTTTGACCAGGTTGGTCGGTAGTTGGTCAGTTTCCTTTGGTTACCAACTATGGTTAGTTATCTCTTGGGTGGTCGGTCAATTCACTAGCACTCGACATTGTCTATCTGTTTCTCAGTTATCTTGCTTACCGACGGGTTTAGTTTTGTTTCCTGTTGTGGCTGATTTGTGCATTTATATTGGATCATGGAATTAATGTTTTTATCCATCATTGGGAAGCTTGTGGTCCCAGATTTGACCGTTACTTCTGTTAATTATGGATCTGAAGGCCGACTCAGCTTGGTAGCTTCTTGTATAAATGTAGATGTTTGGTTGTAGTTTAGGAGTTAGTTTTGGATAGAAGATAGAAGACATTAGATTAGAGATTGGTAGCAGAGCCTCGCATGTTTGAGGACTTTTGTAATTAATTGTAATATCAGGTCCTAACTAGGAAGGCCTTATAGCTCGACATGTATGATTCAAATTGATGATAATATATGACAGATTTGGCATTTTCTCTCTCACTCTTCTTTTTTGTTTCTTCCGCATGTGTTTTGTAGGCTTGGATCATTAGGGTGCGCCATCCTTTGGCCCCTCTTACATCCTAACTTGCGTTAGAGCTATAGAAGATTAAGTAAATTGTTTTGGATTATACATTTTGATTTAGGACTGTGGATAACTGATTCACCCCCCTCTTAGTTATTCTAATAGTTTCAGGGGTTTCACACCCCAAAACTCTGACACCTCTGATTCAACGAAGTTCAAATAATTGTATCTCTGAATCACTAAGCCCAGAAATCTGGCTAAAGGTCACCTTTTTCAACTCACCAGCTATGAGGTATCAGTTCAAGGGATATCATGCACCCTCCAAAGTGGGGAACTTACACGCTAAGATTATGGATACTGACATCGAGAATTTTAGTTGGAATGATTACCTGGTCAAGTTTGCACAGCCAACAAGGAGCTCTGAGTACTGCACTTCATTAGTGTACTATTCTATGGAAAACATAGTAGCACACTCAGTTTCCATCTTTTCATCTGACCTGATCCTGACTCTAGTGAACCACTACTTACCAGATGAGAGAATGATGAAGAACAACATGGGTGAAGTGGTCTTAGATCTCTAGCCTGAAAACATCTAAGATGTCTTCCATTTTCCCCAGGGGGTAGATAAGTTTTTTAGCTTCTCCATCAGTAAAGGAATGAACTTCTATAATAAGGACATTTCATTGGCTAATGAAATTGTAAACATGGAATATCTTATACAGCCTCTACCGAGGAATAAGTTGGAAAAGATAGACATGAGGAGAGGGTACATGCATGAAGACATCCAAGCAGCCATCACCATGATAAGTTGGTTGTATGGACCACCTAAATTAGCACAATTGGAACCATGGATGATCCTTCTCATTGAGAAGATAAAAGAACAACAAGTGAGGTTCGACTAGGCTACTATTCTCAGTGATAACCTAGACCAGCAACTGACTACAGTAAAAGATGACCCTCACTTCTACATGAAATCATATGTTATGTACTTATTGGCTACAAGGGAAGTATACCTAGGATTAGTCATGGTTAGAGCTATGGGAGATAAGAATGGATGGCCATTCATAGTGTAACCACAGCTAGTTCAGAAGGAACACTATGCACTAGATAGTCTAGAGTTCCACATCATCAATGATTCTTTTGTGTTTTCTATCATATGCTCTATTGAAGGAGATTATGCCAAAAGGATATCTACAGAAGCTATTGCTAAGGTGAAGGCCCTTGGGGCATTCTACATTCAGTTTAAGACTTTCACATACATTCGGGTAGCAGGAAGCACCCTAGTTCCTAAGAAGCTACCAAGATATCCATCAGATAGAATAATCTTGTTGGAGATGGATTGAAAATATTTAGATGCCCATGACCATATTGGACATAAGAAAAAGCACTTTTGGGACTTCCCAATGTCCATAGGCCCCTATTTTCTACAAGATATGAATATATGTAAGTCATTGGCCTTCAAGTGGGATGAGCACCCTCTACAAAACTATAATCTCATAAGGACCAGGTTTGATCCCATTGGGAGACACATAATAGGGAGACACTATGTACATGAGCCTCATATTAAGGATCATTGGATAGATTGCCTAGATGATTATGAAGTCAGAATCGATGATTACTGTCAGATGAGTTTGGAGCTAAAGCAGACTACTCTACTACTCAAGGTACCCCAAAAGGTGAATGAAGATGACACTAAGGATATTCTAGATCCTATTTATAATTTGGATAACGTATACACCAGGGCCATTTTGAATGCAGAGGTTGACAGGGATGAAAATAATGATATCAACTTCAAGGAAACACATGTCATCAAAGTGACTAAGGCTTGGATTGCCCATCTATTTTCTATGGATCCCATACCTATGAAACAACAACCAAATCAGCCCACCAAGGAAAAGAAGAAGAAAGGGGAGAATGTGTTGATGCCATAGTTCAAAGAGGCTATGCCACAAAAGTCAGAAATAGTGTATAGACATGAGCACCCTATGGCATATGGCTCTACTACCTATTCAAAGAAGCCCAAAACTAGATTGACTGGAAGCATAGCACTTCCAGATATTCCTTCTTCTAGTAGTCTGGAACCTCCGAGTGTAGCCAAGAAGGCACCTAAATTCAAGCTAACTAAACCTAGGCCAGCTGGGGTGATAAAAGCACATGTATACAAGAGGAAGAAAGATTCAATTCCCACATAGATGGACACCCTCTTAGAGAATGATGAATATGAGGATCAAGTGCCCCTCAGCAAAAGAACCCAGTCTATAGGATCCTTGAAAAGAAGAAGAGTACTGGAAGATGATCCACAAGAAGATGTCAGAGGAGCAACCCAAGGAGAGCTGATAAATCTAGATTCTCTAGGTGATGATGAATTTAACATCTTAGATTTTGAAGGACTTCATGATTTCTAAGAATTTGAGAAATAGGCTCCAATTGCAGGACAATCCTTTTATTTTCATTCCCTCCCTACACAGTTAACTAGTCCTCTTGACAATGTGGGAGTGGAAGTTCCACGAGGCTCTCAAAAATTAGTCAAGGAGGTTATGACTAAAATTTATAAGGAAACCAAAAAGTTAGGAAGAGATTCTTCTATAGGTAATACTTCTAAGGAAGATAGTGCAGCACAAGCTCCCCCAATTTCACACTCAGTTCCACCTCCGCCTCCACCTTTGCATCAAAATCCACCAATGCCTCCGCATCCAACACCACCTTCCACTTCAATTCTACCTCCAGTTTAGACTACTCCATTGCCACTCAAACCTTCGCTTGTTCAGGTTCCCATACTAACTCCACCTCCCCTGCTAATGCCTTCACCCACTCCCCCTACCACTCCTACTCCTCCCATGCAAAATCCACCATCCCTAGCTCCCATTCCACCACTAGTCCACACTAAAACACTGGTAAAAGGTCCCGAGGAGCTAGAGAGAAACAAAGGTAGTCAGTGAAATTATGTCAGAAGGACAAGATAGATCTGAGAAATAGGTTGAAGAGGAAGAGCAGGTAAATGTGGAAGAGGAGATGAATGTGATGAAGAGAAAGAAATAGAAGGAGGAGAGTCATGAAGAGATGGAGATAGAATGTCAGGCTCCTACCTCAATATTGGTTGCACCATATGATCTAATTAATTCCCTGTCAAAGCCCACTTGGTATACACTGATGATGATGATACTAACATGGTAGCACTTGGATGAGCATTCCAGTGAATAGGATCTAGTGCCTGGGCAAGGACCCTTTCATATGTAATGCAAGATCAAGCGGGTAGGTGGAAGGCCCCAGTGGCTATCCCCACAATGAGTATTAGTATGGCTGAAGTCACTCCAAATGACTATGTGCTAAAAGAGGTAGACCTAGGAGAGCCAACTAGAGAAGCAAGTAAAACTCTGGCTATGCTAGGACTAAAATATGCCTTAGGCTTCATGGAAAAGGATGAAGAGAAGATCAAGGAATTGATGGAACAAAATGAATCAATGAAGAAATTCATTCTTAAGATAGTGGGTCCCATATACCCTGATAACCCTGAGGCCTCATTAAATGCCATTTTGGAGAAAAGGGGTGATGTAAGTTTACTAGAAGACCTCCCTCATTCTTTTGTTCAAGCATGTTTAGACTAGAAGGCTGATTTTGAGGATTTTACCAAGGTGTCTCTCAAGAAGATTTTGAGGCCCTTTCAAAGTATTCTTCAAGGAATCACATCCTTGGTCAATATTATGAGTGAGGAGGATGGTTTGGAGGAGAAGACCCTGAAATGGAAAAAGGAACTAGAGGATCTCATAGTAATAAGGAAGCAATGCTTCCAAGTTTTGATCAAGGTAGATGAGGGGTAAGAGTTGGATAATTTTGAAGTGTGGATCTGAGATATCACTCATGCATTGACCATTTTTTAAAAGGTGTTGTAAAGAATGAATAAAAAGAGAGATGAAAGTTTACTTTTTGTTAGGGGAATGCATGAGTTCTTGGACCTAGACTTGTATGAAGAAGATGATGAGAAAAAAATGCATCCCATAAATGTCATCATAAACTAGTATATGGATATCTTCAAAGGAGTTGGTATGAAAGAAGACTTCCAGCAGATGTTCTATCAGAAAGAAGAAATTCAGAAGATGTTGTCCTGGGAAGAGGAAATAAAAGGTCTTGCAACTAAATTAATCACCTTCCGAGAGAAATAAAAAGAACTCCTTAAAGGAGTCAAAATGGCTGACTTTGAGGAGGTACAAGAGATCATGGAAAAGTTCCGCAAAGCTCACCTAGAAGTCCTCCCAAGTCAGTAGACACCCAATTTTGACTTAGTCAGAATATGTATAGAGAAAAAATAGTTTTCCATACTTAGCCATTTTTTAAGACCATGATTTTTAGCATTTCAGCCATAGAGGATTTTTGGCTTCTAAAATTTCAAAAGTCTAAAAAGTTGAGAAGAGGATTTGACACTTAGACATTTTGTGAACTTCATTTTTTGGGGCAACGGTCAGGGTCAGAAATTTCTAGGCATGACCGCTGCTTAACTTCAGTCATCTCAAACTTGATTTTTCAGCTAGAGGGATATCACTTCTAGAGGGTCATTTCTGCATGATTTGAGGGTGTCTTCCAGTGGATTCAATGAAGATGGGCTATAATAAATAATAAAGGGAAAGAACGCAGAGTTTAATGAAGAACATGCACAAGTTCGAGACTCTATTTTTGAGTTATTTCATGCATGATCTACTCTAGTTTTGTAATGCATGAGGTTTAATTATGTGCTAGGGTAGTTTAAACTTGTTCTAGGCTTAGTTTCTTTTATTTAATCTTTAGTTTAGATTTATGTTCAAGTTTCATGCAGCCAAAATCCTAGTTGCAAAATTGAGAGCACAACTCTATAAATTGTATGAACTCAATGTAATTAGGGTCGTATTTTTATCATAATATAATACATATAATTGGTGCTTCAATCATGGTGTGATTTTTCTACTACCTTTGTGAGATTTATGAGTGTGTGAATTTCTCATTTGTTTATTTCAGAGAACCAGTTGATTATGTGGTGATTATAATCTGTGATCCTCTAGTTTGGTATTTGTTGGTGTTGCATTTCTTTTTTGTGATGAATTATTCGGATGATTTTTCTTTTTATGGTGCTTTGAAGATAAACTTTTCTCACATGTGCACACATCCATGGTGGCTTTGTGATCAATGAGTTTTGACTTATGATACATCTGCATTTGTTTCCATTGATGATTGCATCTACTTAGCTGAGACTGTGATTTCATCAAATCTCTATTTTGTGGGTTTTCTCATCTTCTTGGTATTTTAATTCACAAAGAAACATGATATTCATTTATGTCCATTAGTTTCTTTTCATTAAATTTCCTTCAAATTATCATTACCCTACCTCTTACTTTTTTTTGAAAATCATTAATTAGATTAACATTGTTCTCATTTAAAAGATATGAAAATACCAAAAAGAAAGTATTGTTATTTTTTAAAGTTTGTTTTGCAGCCCTTTTCAAGATATGAACTGGAAAAGACCTCCTCATGAACAAATTCACATTTATCTTCAGTTGAGCTATCCAAGTGGTTTAGACCCAACCTAGAGGGAACCTTAAGATTGACTAATATCATTCTTCCAAGAGGGGAATTTTCTCCTGTAAATTCCTAGCCATTGTCTTGTGTAAAAATGATGCTCAACAGAAGTGGCGCTAGAAGGAGGGCCCTCAAAAGGAAGACCCCAAAATATTGGATCATTCTCTCCTAAAAGGTTTGAACAAGTCCTTAGATCCTCACCAAACAAAGGGGGATTCCTAGAACTCAAAGAAGTTTGCAGACCTTGCAATAACAAAGAAAGACTCAGAGAGGATGTTTCACATCAGTCTAATCTTCCTCCATTTATGTACACTACTGCCCCACCTGCTGCTACTCTACCATCGGCTCCAATGGCCTACTTCGCAAATGCATAAAGTTCTCTATGGGCTCTATAAGGAAAACTCCATGAGTTTCCCAAAAACCCTAAGAAATTCTATTTCATCTATGGGGAATCCAAGACAATGAAAGAGCACATCCGTGTCTTCAAAAATTTATGTAACCAAAAGGAGATTGCACATCAGAATGTAGTGTGTTGTCTTTTCCCCTACACATTGGGGTATTTTGCATATAACTGGTATTTAAACTTTCCACAGGCATCCATTTCAACATGGGGAGAATTTGAAATTAAATTCCTTAATCAATTCAAGCTATACATGGATTTGACAAATCTTCACCACGAGTTCATCTCAGTGAGAAAAGACCGCAATTAACCAATTGCCATGTTCAATCACCATTTCCATAAGATGTACCAAAATTTATTGGCTCTTTATACCATACTAGTTGGGGCTTCTATACAAGTGTACCTGAATGCCTTGGATCCATTAACATCCATATTCTTGAAGAGGCTTCCCCTAGGCAACATAGACACTCTGGAGAAAGTATGTAATGAAGCTATCATATTTACCCAATAAATCGATCCACAAGAAGGTGGAAGCTATGGTGTTTCACTAGCATTAGGGAATGCTGCCCTGATTGGTCCATTCATAGCAAATAATCATCTCCCAGTGCAACACACCCCAAGACTCAATCTAGTGCTAACCCCATACACTGCTACTCCACTACTCGCCATCACATACCAAGGATATGATGCACATAAGGCAGCCCTATGTGAACAAAAGGTTGTTGTCCCAAATGAGTTGGACCATGCCTTAGTGAATGAGTTGGATGCCATGAAAAAGACATTGTCCCATTTAACAGGGGAGATCACCAGGATAAATCTTAATCCACCTCAGAACCAAGGAAACTAACAACAACTAACTGTTGATCCAAACACCTATTCTCAGAATCAAAATCATAATTATGGCAGTTACAACAACAATAATAACAATAACAATGGAGGCTATGGAAATGTTTCTCAAGATAAATAGTTTGGTCAATAATGAATAGATAGAATGTGGAACACATGCCCCAATAATGACAACATACCCACCGACAATGCCAATGCCTTCAACTCATTCGAGGTCAATTTTACTCAAGCTCCCAAGATAAACCAATCAGATAATGAATATAGGAGAGAGTTCAAAAATCAATAGAGCCAGGATCTTGATAACTCCCACACTCATTTCAGTGCCATGGTCCTATGGATAACACCACTAAAGAAGAATTTGTCTTCCCTTTCAATTAGCAAAGTCAGCCCAAGTATTCTAAGATTCATGCTTTTCAAAATAATAATAGGAACAACTATAATTTGAGGAGATGAAGAGAACCTCTAACTAATGGTCTTGCCCAAGGAATGCAGTCCACTCCTCCTATCCTACAGGCTAACAATAATCCTATACCTCCTAGAGGTCCCAGTGCCATTGTTTCCCTGATGATGCAACACCAGCCCACCATGTTGAAGAATCCAGCTTGGGCCGCCGTGAAGTATATTGCACTAGAGGAACTAAAGAGAGTTAAAGCCAATATGTCAATGTCTGACATGTTGCAAATTTGTCCTTTGCAAAGAGAAGTCATCTTGAAATCACTAGATCATTCCAAATCAGTCCCATCCAACAGTAATGCTAGAAATTTATCCAACATAAATGTGGCTGAGGCAATGCCAATCATGTTCAAGGATAGGGTAGAAGTACACCCATTCTTGCTTAGCCTTAAGATTTTTGGAAAGAACCTTCACAACTACCTGATTGACTCAGGGGCTTCCTGCAATGTCATGCCATTATCCATATGCCATAAGCTAGGGATGAACCCTCAACCAACCAACAGGGTTGTGATCCAACTTGAAAAAATAGAGGTCAAGGTCATTGGGGTCCTAAAGGATACACACATATAGCTAACCACTGACCCCAGGATCCAAGATTGTATTGACATACATGTGGTGGACATCCCAGAGACATATGATACATGTTACTTAGTAGGGAGTGGACCAAATCTTTAAGAGGTTGGTTCTCCATGGACTTTACTCAACTTTTGTGACCATGGAAAGGAATCAATAATCAAATCAAGATTGATGTTGAACCCAAACTCAAGAAGATGATAACCAAATACAATGCTCCAAATGAAGTCTTGTTCTCACAAGATGATCTGGGGGTGTATCAATTTGATAGGGTTCTAACTTTTCACATTAAAGAAGATAAAAATTCAAACGATAGCCCTATACAAGGTTTGGTGCATACTCAAATTCCTGAGGAGATCCTCATGAAGTTTATGGGAAATATGATGAAAAACATGAAATATCTTGGTCAAGATGCTAACCTGAACATATTGATGCTATCAGGATATTGTCACCTATACCAGATAAATCATTCAAAGTTTGAGTTCCAAGATTTCTAGGATGCCATAATTCAAGGAGCTAAATGTCTTATCTGAGCGGGGGGGGGGTGGGGCAGGGGGTGAATCAGTTATCTACAAGTTTCAATTCTTTATCCAATTAAGTATACTTAAATATAAAGCATAAACACAATGAAAGAACACTTGAATACAACACTAATATTTTGGTTACGGGGAAGCCCAAATAGGTAAAAACCCTGGTGGGACTTGATACCCACTAATATTCTATACTAGTGTATAATGATCCTTGCTAGAAGATCCTTTACCCTGCTAGGAGTAGATTTACAATATATTAAGTATAGTAGACCTGGTTAAGGGTCAGAACCTGTTAGGATTCTTTTACAATTGTCCCTATTAGGGGAGAGGAAGCACTGTCTAAGACCTCACTGCTCAAATGGGTGAAGGCTACAACCTTCTGAATAATAGATACACACTAAATCTGGATCTTGGTGAACTACACTTTGAATTGCTATCTAGATCAGTTCCAATGAATAGCAGAAATTCTCTACTTGGTCACATAGACCTTCTTTTGATGGTTCAACACTTCACACACTCTGCTCTGCTCTGCTTAATCAACCATAAACCACACTCAAGAAATCACAAATGACTTCCTATAAATATCTTTCCTCCAAATGATATAATCAAGTCAACCTATTAGAACCACCTTGAAATCATATTAGAGAAACCATAATAAACTCCAAAAAACATTCTGTTGGCTCTATTATGCACACAACTCATTCTGGGACCTGTCTAATAAAATAATTGTAGATGCACGCCACACATTATCAGCTCTACCAAAACAACTAGAACTTTCTCTGTAAGCTGAATTAACTTATGCACTCTTAACCAAACATCAATAACACTTCTCCAAGATTAACTCCAAGGGCACATATCCTCAAGATAGGTGCAACTCAAGAAATAATAAAATCTTTGTCGGCTCTTCTGAACAAACATAGGAAACTACTACTAGTGAATAGTGATTGCATAAATTCACTTGTGTTCATCATTAGACTATGCATTCATAACTAAAACATCACTAACATGTCTTAAAAATATATCGTATGATGCATGCCCATAAGAAAACTGCATGGACAACCATACACAGAACATTGCCTGTAACTCTGTTAGGAACACTGCTGACACAAGCTACTATATAACTATCTGTACTTATAGTTAACCTCTATGCCCATGATATCAAGCTGATATCATGTCCATGCATCATATACTAGAGGCTTACTACATAAGACTTCCATGCATGCTACTTTCCATATGTTGTCATCAATGACAAACATACAGGCAGTATTGTCCTGCTGGCAAATCTCTAACAATCTCCCCATTTGGCATTGATGGCAACATGTGGAATGAAAAACCACCATTAACCCAAATGAAAATTTCTTTTATAACATTCTCCATTTCCTCTTTAAAACTTCCCCAAAGATGAATCCTCCATTTGTTGCAATATTTTCTAATATTCTCCATTTCCTCAACTGTACTGCTGTCATAATTGAATGCTACTCCCCCTTAGTATATTACTCCTCTTTTTTTTTTTCATGACTCTATATATATAATCCCCCTTTGACATTAGTGGCAAAGGGTGCCACTTATTTTAAGCACCTGTACTACTCTTGAGGTAGAGTAGTTAACCTTCCATTAGTCCCTAAGGACTGATGCCATTCCTACTTCCTTCTAAGTAGAATCAGGGAAGGGAATTACTCCCAACTTCCCCCTAAGATACTCAAAAGTATCCTTAGGCAAGGGCTTTGTAAATATATTTGCCAACTATTCTTTAGTACTCACATAGTCTAACTTGACTTCTTTCTCTACCACTTTCTCTCTTAGGAAGTGATACTTGATCTCAATGTGTTTTGTCTTTGCATGCATCATAGGGTTCTTTGACATATTGATAGTGCTAGTGTTATCACAGTGAATAACAATAGGATAATCAATCTGAATTCCAAAATATTTTATCATCCGCTTGATCCAAACAGTTGTAGAACAATTCAAGGCTGCTTCAACATACTCCGCTTCTAATGTTGACTTAGAAATAAAATTTTGTTTCTTGCTTGTCCAAGTGACAAGTCTATCACCAAGAAACACTACTCCACCTAAAGTACTTTTTCTATCATCAACACATCCTACCCAATCTACATCTGTGTACACATGAAGCTCAACATTTTCTAAACTAGGATACCATAGACCATAATCTATAGTGCCCTGCAAGTATTTGAATATTCTCTTTACTACGATGAGGTGACTTTTTTTAGGCTCTGCTACAAATCTTCCAACTATACCAACTGCATTGGAAATGTTAGGTCTAGTCTGAGTAGGATAAATGAGTTTACCAATCATAGACTTATACAATGTTATATCAACTACTGGTGAGTCATCTTCCTTTGTAAGCTTGCATCTAGTAATCATAGGGGTTCCTATTGGCTTGCAATCAAACATCTTGAATTTCTTCAGTATCTCTTTCACATACTTTGATTGATTAATGAAAATCCCTTTTTTTGTCTGCTGCACATTTAATCCAAAAATGTACTTGATAGGACCAATCATACTCATCTCAAACTCTTTCTACATTTCTTTGGCAAATTCAGCACTGAGTTTTTCATTACCTCCAAAGATAATGTCATCAACAAATATAGCTACAAGTAATAAACCTTCAGATGTCTCTCTAATGAATAGATTACAATCTGCTACTCCTTTCTTGAATCCAATCTTTGTTAAGTATCCATCTAGTCTCTCATACCATGCTCTAGGGGCTTGCTTAAGTCCATAGAGGGCCTTCTTCAATATGCATACCATATCAGGTCTGTCTGATAAGGTGAATCCTTTAGGCTGCTCAATGTATACTTCTTCTTTTAAGTCTCCATTCAAGAATGCTGATTTGACATCCATCTGATAAACTTTGAAGTTTTTAACTGTAGCATAAGCTAAAAACAACTTAATATCTTCTAATCTACTCACATGTGAATATGTGTCTAAATAATCAATGCCTTCTCTTTGTGCATATCCCTTACATACTAATCTTGCTTTATTTCTTACTACTGTACCATCTTCATTCATCTTGTTTTTGAATATCCACTTTGTTCCAATCACATTCTTATTACTAGGTCTTGGGACCATTTCCCAAGTGCCATTCTTAATGATCTAATCAAGTTCTTCTTTCATAGCATCATGCCAATCTGAATCCTTACAAGTATCTTCAAAACTTAAAGGTTCAATCTGAGATAGTAAATATACCGCATCACTGCTAGCTAAGTTCTTTGCTTATGATCTTGTTAAGACTTTGCCGCTCTGATCTCCAATGATGTCTTTCTTGGAATGATTTCTTGATGTAAACTTTGGAACTTTAGGTGATGTTGACTCATTAGCCTTAGGAGTACCTTCTTCACTTGTCTCAGGGTCATTGAACAACATAGCAGTGCTGTCAAACATTTCCTCAATGACTGTCTCACTAGTGGAGGGTCTAGGTTCTTCTTCAACCATGGGTGAGTAATCATGATATCTTTCTTGAATCATAAAATTTTCATCAATCTTCACATGAGAACTTTTAATGATCTTTTTCAATCTTAAATTGAAACATCTATAAGCTTTAATTTTAGTAGAGTAACCAAGAAAAATACCTTCATCACTTCTTGCATCAAAATTGCCTACTGCTTCATCCCTCTTAATGTAGCACTTGCTTCCAAAGATTATGAAGTATTTTACAGTGGGAACATTACCAAACCATAGCTCATAAGGTGTTTTGTCAATGCCAGGCCTTAAATAAATTCTATTGATTGTATAGATTGATGTATTGACCACATCTCTCCAATAGGTGTGTGCAACTTTTCCTTCTATCATAATGGTGCGCGCTGTATCAAGAATGATCCTATTCCTTATCTTTGCAATTCCATTCTACTGAGGTGTTTTAGGTGCACTTAACTATCTCTTTATGCCATGTTCTTCGTATTACTCATAGAATCTGTTAGAGGTGAATTCTCCTCCTCTATCCAATCTCAAACATTTTATATTTAATCCAAATTCATTCTCAACCTTAGCTTTGAATATTTTGAACTTCTCAAAAGATTTTGACTTATCTTTTAAGAATGCAACCCACATCATCCTAGTATAATCATCAACAAACAAAATAAAATTCCTTTCACCATAGTATGATCTTGTTTGAGTTGGTCCACATAGGTCTGTATGAATCAGATCCAACTTGTTCTCTATTGAATTCTGCTTGCTCCTGAATGAATTTCTCACATGCTTCCGCATCACACATTCCTTGCATATAGTATCAACTGGCTTTGCTATTCTAGGTAGATCTCTTACTACTTTAACAATGCTTATCGTTACTATGTTATCAAAATTGATATGACATAGTATTTTATACCACAACCAACTATCATCAACTTTAGCAACAAAACAACTTGCTTTTGAATTGAGTTGAAAAACATTACCTCTTGTCTTTGTGCCTGATGCAATCATAACACCATCTTTTTTGTTAATGATGCATTTGAAATCTTTTAACTCCAATTGATAGCCTTTACCAAGTAATTGTCCAACACTGAGAAGGTTATGTTTCAAACCATCAACATAAAGAACATCATCAGTAATGTTATTTCCCTCCAAAGTGATGGCTCCTCTACCAACTATAGGTTTAGGAGTGTTGTCTCCAAATATGACTATACCTCCATTGTATTTGTCCAAATGAACAAACCTACCTTTATCACCTGTCATGTGATGTGAACAACCACTATCTATAATCCAGTCTGTTCTTATATCTGCTTGGGAAATCAATGCTAGCTCTGGATTATTCACTTTCTCATTTTTAGGAACTGACTTAATATTTTTTTTGTCTACAATAACAATGAATCCAATTTCTTCTTCACCTAATTCTTCATCTGAGACTCCATCTCCAGCATAGTAGCATTCCTTAGAATACTTAGGCTTATAATCTATTTTGAACTTTCTAGCTCTAGTGGGACACTTAGATGCAAAGTGACCAATCTTATTACATGAAAGGCACTTAAATGGTAATTGAAATTCATATTTTCCTTTTCCTTTATTTTATCTTTTGTAAATCATAGCAATAAAATAATCTAGTATTTTATCTTCATCATCATCATCAAAATTACCAGAAGTGTTTGCAGATTTCTTACCATGAACTGTTTCTTTGAAAGCTATCTCACTCTTTGGTTCTGTCTTCAATCTTGAAATCTCAAAAGATGAGATTTTTCTAATCAAGGTCTCTCTCTTGAAATTTGATGTAAGCTACATGGTTTCATCAAGGATGTTGATCTTTCTCTCATATTCTAGAGTAATAGTAGTCATCAACTTGTCCATAATGTCTTCCTCAAAAATCTCTCCACCATTGTTGTAATGTCCCCACTAGGGAACCCATAAGGAATCAGGTCTTAAGACCAAAAATTACAAAATAAAATTTTTTTTTCCTAACATTACATCATTACTACTTCACATTTACATTCCTTAAGGTTCCCTTAATGAATTAATTTACTAACATATTTACATTACTCTTCCAAATTGAATTTCATTTCCTTTCTTTACTTTCACATTTAATAACTATTCATTACAAATTATAGTTTAACCTTAGCATAATAAACATTTTCTTTTATTGCAAATAAGGAGAGATAGAAAAGATAATTTCAACATGATATAATATATTTCCAACTTTGATCTTTCAAATAACAACCCTTGAAACAAAAGCCTAAAACTATCCCTCCCAATTACATGGCTTTGCTTTTTCAATTACATCTTTCTGATAATAGATCTCATTACAATAAAAAGTACATGAATGGACCAAATGCATTACAAACATATCTTTTCATCTTTATTTTCAGTAACAATGATACAATATAAAGGTCTTCATAGAATTGAACATTTCGAAGTCATGAACCATGAATAGGACCTCGAAAGATTTTTTCCACCCAACCATGTGAAACTGGTGAAGTTCCACCCCCCGTGCTAGGAGATAGAACCAAGATACTCACATGGCCCTAAGAAATCTAAGTCTCAAAAGATAAAGAAATCCAAGATTCAAAAAAGAACATAGAATATCATCATACTATAACATAGAGGTCAAGGTACTAGGATACCACCTAAGTGAGTGTCATCACACAACCTGTGTATTGGGATCCACCCTGGCAACCATGTAACCCCAGTCCCCCCTTTATGAATAGGGATCCACCTTGGAAGTTACCCATGGTCCCAGTACTCCAACATGACTATGTGGCCATTAACATGTTTTCTTTCATTATCTTTTATTTCCCCCCTTTCTAGATTCATTATTAGGTTATCAATTTTTACTTACCCACCCATAGAATCATTTGGTAACCACTTTAGGGTTCCAAAACCTATAGTGAGCCACTCACCTAGGGTACCTAGTCACCTACCCACACACACACCATGGAAACATCAAGTACTTTCAAAAGATCTATATTCATAAGTCTAGGGAGCCCTCCGGTGCACTCAGGCCACCCGAACAAGTCCTGACCTTACATTATGGACTCTACCAAAAAACCAAGTATGAACAAAATATTATAATCAAAACCAAGTATAGAAATTCATAAGATATGACACAAAACTTCCCACATGCATTTAGACAACATTCCATAGCTTATTTCAAAAATCTAGGGAAATCTCATGTGCCTGAAATTTGACTAAATTTGAATTTTTAAGAAATCTCAAAATTAGAAGTTGCATCTTAACTCCTATGAAGTTGAAACCTATCTCAATCATCCTAGAAGGTACCTAATTCCTTTATACAAGTATAACTTAAAGTATAAGAAATTAAAGTACCGTGACTTATACTTAAATGCTATACCCTGACTTATACTTAAATGTTATACTTGTATAAATCCTGTAACTTATGAGCCCCTAAAACCCTAAAAACTCCAAATGAATTTCTACATAAACTCATATGACAATGTGCATTCCCATACAACATTTGACCAATTGTCATATGGGTATGACTACAATGTAGTACGACACTGTAACATACTTACACAAAATTACATTTTAAACTCCCTGAAAACACTTAAAACTAATTTTTAACCCATACGACTTTGTATGAATTCCCATATGAAATTTGACCAAGTGTTTTATGATTATGAATACAATGTCGTACGACACTGCAGAACACTTTTATGAAAATAAATTTTAAACTTCTTGAAAACACTAAAAATTGGTTTCTTTAGGCATGGAGAGTGCCTGGGAAAGGTTCCCTGAGGTCAACCTGATGCAGGGACCTCAGTACCACATCCATATCACATACTCAACATTACCTAAGCCTTAGAATAAATAAAATAAAAGAAACCATTCACAAAGAAGCCTGTAAGAGGAAAAGAGTAGGAAAAAGGACTGTATCTCAATCCTACACCTTCATGACCCTTCCTGTTTCTTCCTAGACTTCCCTATTTCATTAAATATTAGATAAAAACATCCTCCCACATGACCAAAAGTATTCCTAACTTCCCAGGAAGATTTTTGAAATACAAATTAAATAAAAACTATATAATCATACATAATTTACTTCCCGGAAACACAGTAGAATACACAAAGCATAAAACATTTACATATTATTTTGGATACATAGTAACACAATCATATTATAATTTAATATCATATCATATACAAAAAAATTCATACACAATAGAGGAAGAATGGAGATTCTTCCCAGTTTAGACCCTACCTTGGGTCCTGTGGAGAATCCTCTTCCCTTGGCTGGAGAATCTCTGCGAAGCTTCAATCCTTGAGTAGATATCCTTCTGGAAATCTTCCTCCAAGTAATCCTCACACACTTGACTTCAAAAACTAGAGACTCTCAACTCACATAAACTTCCAATAAAAATTTCCGAAGAATCAATTATAGACAACTCAAAAGAAAACCAATCCTCCAAAATTATCATCCCCCTCACACCAAAAATCTTCAATTATTTATCCTCCAACTATGTGGTTGGAGGAGTTTCTTTACGGGAAGCAACTTCTCCAACTTCCATAGTTGGTTGGAGAAACAACCACATATTTCGCGTAAGGACTTAATCAAGGTTTTAATAAATTTAATTAAAATATCCTTCAAATAAAACCATAACAAGAATAATAGACAAATATCTTTCAAGAAAAACACATAGCACAATAGGAAAAAAAGTAGCCTAACTTCTAGGAGGTCTCGAGTTCAACTCCCTCCTAGATAGCTAGTTTTACTACAAAGATAATTTTCCTTTTATTATTATTTTACTTTTTGTTTAATAAATTCATTAAATATACTTTATTTCACTCACTTTATTCACTTATTATAAATAACATACCATTTACACAATTAATGAAAACATACAATTATTATTATTTATATAAACATGAATATATGTGTGTGCACCCACATATACACATACCTATATAAAATATAAATGATTATAACATATTTATAATTATTATACATATAAAATAGATTAATTTGAACTCATAACATAAACTCAGACCAACATCAAATCAAGTCCATAACATAAACTAAATTCTACTTCCCCAACTAGGATAACTTCCTAAATAGGATTCTAAGTCCATCGGTAACCTCGAGAGTAGCTTGGTTAAATCTCCACACAACAATAGTTTGAGGATTTTGAAGGCATGCTCAGACCTATGTAGCCAAGTGGAGATGATGCCTAGTACCTACATCCTGCATCACCAACTAATATGCATATACAAATATATAAATATAAATAGATAGTGGCAAACAAGGAGGGAGAGTGCCGCATTGTGTGGACCTCCCATAGGAGTAACTATGACTGCCCCTCCTCATCCTACACTCACATCAACCAGTAAATGTCAAACCAAAATAGGGTCAATAGGGTTAGATCATAATATAATCATCATAACACAAATCAATGTAAAACATTTTACTGATAGTTCATTTCTAGCCATTCATCATTAAATTATAACTCATTTAATATGTCCAAATAAACTGCAGTAACTATATATATATATACTCAAATGTCTCATAAAATGCTAACTAAACAATAATCATAGTCCATCATAAAATCCAAAGTGTCAAAGCAATAATCATGTTAGTCCAACATAAGAAGATGCTAGGGTGGGCATTACAATTGTTCCTGATTCCAACAACTACTTCATTAATCCTCTGATTGTAAGCTCTGATATTTTCTTCAAGCAACATCTCTAGTGCATTGTATCTTTTCTTCCATGTTTGTCTGCATGCATCCTTTTCTTGTTTGTCTCCTTCAAAAATGTCTTCAAGGTGCTTCCAAATTTTATGGGATGTATCCATCTTTTTTACTTCTGAAAATTCACCATCAGATAGGGCATTGATAAGGGCTTCTTTAGCAATACCATTCTAATGAAACAATTCCTTTTGAGAATCAGTAGCATCATCTTTTTCAAGGTCTTCTAATGTAGGAATCTTGGTTGCTTGGATGGTTACATTAAAAACTTCAAAAGCAATGCACTACAAATGGGTCACCATCTTGTTCTTCCAATCAAGATAATTCTCTCCATCGAACTTAGGACTTTCTTTCCTAAAGTATGCCATCTGATCAACCTCAAGTTGTTAAACTTTCTCTCCGAGGCACTTGGCTTTGATACCAATTATTAGGAATAGTCCCAAGAGATAACTGAGAGGTGGGGGGGGGTGAATCAGTTATCTACAAGTTTCAATTCTTTATCCAATTAAGTATACTTAAACATAAAGCATAAACACAATGAAAGAACACTTGAACACAACACAAATATTTTGGTTATGGGGAAACCCAAATAGGTAAAAACCCCGGTGGGAATTGATACCCACTAATATTCTGTACTAGTGTATAATGATCTTTGCTAGAAGATCATTTACCCTGTTAGGAGTAGCTTTACAATATATTAAGTATAGTAGACCTATTTAAGGGTTGGACCCTATTAGGAGTCTTTTACAATTGTCCCTATTAGGGGAGAGGACACACTATCTGAGAGCTCACTGCTCAAATGGGCGAAGGCTACAACCTTCTGAATAATAGATACACACTATATCTGGATCTTGGTGAACAACTCTTTGACCTATTTTCTAGATCATTTCCAATGAATAGCACACATTCTCTACTTGGTCACATAGACCTTCTTCTGATGGTTCAACACTTTGCACACTCTGCTCTTCTCTGCTTAATCAACCATGAACCACACTCAAGCAATCACAAATGACTACCTATAAATATCTTTCCTCTAAATGATATAATAAATTTGACCTGTTAGAACCACCTTGAAATCATATTAGAGAAACCATAATAAACTCCAACAAACATTCTATCGGCTCTATTATGCATGCAACTTATTCTAGGACCTGTCTAATAAAATAATTGTAGATGCAAGCCACACACTGTCAGCTCTACCAAAACAACTAGAACTTTCTCTATAAGATGAATTAAATTATACACTCTTAACCAAAAATCAATAACACTTATCCAAGCTTAACTCCAAGGGTTCATATCCTCAAGATAGGCACAACTCAAGAAATGATAAAATCTCTATCGGCTCTTCTGAACAAACATATAAAACTGCTACTAGTGAATAGCGACTGCATAACTTCACTTAAGTTCATCATTAGACTATGTGTTCATAACTAAAACATCACTAACATGTCTTCAACATATATCCTAAGGCGCATGCCCATAAGACAACTGTACGGAAAACCATACATAGAACACTGCTTGTAACTTTGTTAAGAACACTACTGACACAAGCTGCTATATAACTGTCTATACTTACAATTAACCTCTAGGCCCATGATATCATGCTGATATCATGTCCATGCATCATATACTAAAGGATTACTACATAAGACTTCCACACATGCTACTTTCCATATGTTGTCATCAATGACAAACATACAGTCAGTACTGGCCTACTGGAAAATCTCCAACATTATGTTCCTAACCTTATGAAAGAGACAATGACACATTCAGGTGAGGATAGTCCTCCCCTTGGTGAGAAACCTTAGGTCCCTGTAATCAAGTGTCCTATACAAGAGGACTAGAGTTCTTGCAATGACAGCTACCTGCCCCCATGTCATGAAGTCTAGCATGATGTGAAAGAAAAACAAAAGATGAAGTGGGTTTCCCTCTCTAAAAGAGAACACTCAGATGAAGAGAACTTGGAGGTCTCAAGCATAGAGAGCCTATAACCACTTGAAACCCCATTGAACCTCACGTTGATGCGCACCTTCCCAAGCTGGCATTAGATACCCAAGCTAAATCATCTTCCCACAAGAACCACCCTATGTGGAAACTCTGATTCAACGGCTCCAAATGTAAACAAGGAGCAAGGGCTGGGACCAAATTGGTCAATCCCCATGGGGGTGCATACTATGCTGCCTATATGTTATAGTTCTATTGCACCAATAACATTGTTGAGTATGAGGCTCTAGTTCAGGGTCTCCTCATGGCATATGAGAAGAAGGTGAAAGATTTAGTGGTAGAGGAAGACTCACAACTAATAGTCAAATAGATCTAGAGGTAGTATTCATGCACTAATAAGAGGTTGGCATCTTACCGCAACTACCCCTAGGACTTAATCAAAGATTTTGAAGCTTTTAATATTTGAAGTGTCCCAAGGAGAAGGAATATGGTTGCTAGTGCTTTGGCAATGTCAGCAAGCTCCTTAAAGCCACTAGAAAAGTCCAAATTGAAGAAATTCTTCATTGATCTGGTGGTTGTGCCTACCATTCCTAATAATATCACAAACTTCTAGGTATTCTAGGATGACTAATAGATACTAGAGTTCATCCTGAATACCAGCATCTTTGAAAGAAAAAACATTGATGAAGAAGAAGACAAAATGGAAGAATTAGATGACCTAGGGATCTTAATCTTGAAGGCTAACTCCATCCTGAAAGGAATGGTAGCCTTGGAAAGGATTTTCAACAAAGATGAACATGCTTGTGAAAGGGGGAAGACACCAATGGTAGGAGGTGATGACTTCGATCTCTACAATCTGGGTACACAACTTGAACCCAGGGAAGTTCATATTGGAAAATTCAGCATGACTAAAGAAAAGAGGTGAATGGTAGAACTGTTCATAGAGTATAAAGATGTCATATCTTGGAGCTATGAAGACTTCAAAACTGATGATCCCAACATTATTGTACATAACATCCTTTTAAACCCAAATGCTAAGCCTTTTCACCAAAGATAGAGGCCAATGAACCCTATGATCAAACTAGTGATCCAAAAGGAGGTACAAAATTTTCTCAATGCTAAGATTATTTTCCCTATCTGACACTCGACTTGGGTAGAAAATCTCATTCTAGTAAGAAATAAAAGTGGAGAGGTATGCCTCTATGTAGATTTTTTCAATTTGAATATATCTTCTCAAAAGGACAAATACCCATTACCTTCCCTCGACAAAGTGTTACAAGTGGTAAACAACTCCCAGATGATGTCTTTCCTTGACAATTACTCGGGATACAACTAGGTCATGGTAAAAGATGAAGATCACCTAAAGATAGATTTCATAAAAAAGTGGGGGACATTCTCTTATCATCGTATGCCATTTGGTTTGATCAATGCAGGAGCCACTTTCCAAAAAGCAATGGACAAAGCATTTAGAGGCCTGGTCAACAAGTGTATTGTTATTTATATGTATGATCTCACAGTATTCTCTAGGGATGCCGTAGACTACATTGAAGATCTATGCAAGGTATTGAAAAGGTGTCGACACTGTGGAATCTCACTAAATCCTAAGAAGTGTGTCTTTGGGGTGACCCAAGGAAAACTCCTCAGGCACATCATATCTAAAATTGACATTTCTATCAACCCCAAAAGAGTTGAAGCTATTCTTAAATTGGTTCCCCCAAATAGTCATAAAGAGTTGAAATCTTTCTTCGAGAAGATCAACTTCATCAAAAATTTAATTAGTAAGTTTGCAGAGGTAGTACGTCTATTGAATGATATGCTAAAAAAGGATGCTAAGATTGTGTGGAGCACTCTAGCTAAAGAATCCTTTGAATATATTAAGACATACATTTCTACCACTCCAGAACTGGTCAGCCCTGATTACCTTCTTCCATTCAAAGTCTAGTTTTTCACATCAGAACATTCTTGTATGGGAATCCTCACCCAAAATAATGAAGGGGAGGATGAGAGACCAATAGCTTTCATGAGCTTTCCTTTGAAAAATTCTGAACTTAAGTACCCAAATCTCAACAAAAAATCTTTTGCATTGGTCAAAGCTGTCAAGAATTTCAGACTACATCCTCAGGAGTAAGGTCATTGCTATTGTTTCTGATCCTGTGGTCAAATCCTTGTTGATGTAAAATGAGTTGGGAGAATGAAGGGGGAAGTGGATGGCTATAATCCAAGAATTTGACATTGAAATCCAACCAATGAAGTTAGTGAGAGGTCAAGGCCTCACCAGGATGATGGAAGAAATAGAGAAAGGTTTAGTGTGCCAAGTGTACACCAATGAAGGAGTGATCACTAATGTATGGTATCAAGATATAGTCTACTATTTTCTTCAAAACCGTTTCCTAGAAGGATTGAATGGTTCCCAAAGGAGAGCTCTAAAGAATAAAAGTAGCTCCTACATGCTAAAAAATGGAAAGCTCTAAAAGTGCAATTACAATGGCCTTTAGCTGCATTGTTTAAACCAGATAGAAGCTAAGCAAGTTCTCAGAGAGTTTCATGACAAGTATGGCACTTGACATGGTTCATCTAAAGCCATGACCAATAAAATATTTAGATCCACCTATTATTGGCCAACTTTGTTCAAAGACACTCACGAACACGTGTGCTCATGTTATGTTTTTCAAACCAGTGTCCTACGCAAGAGACATCCAACAATGCCCCTACAACTAGTTTATGAGGTATGTCAATTCGCCCAATGGGGGCTAGATTTCATGGAAATTATTAACCCTCCATCTTCTATAGGACATAGATACATCTTGACCACAATTGATTACTATTGGAAAGTTTACTATACTATTGTATATGACTATATATAGTGTTTTCATTATGACAATAAAGTCATATAGAGTTTTGGAGTCAGCGCACATTATCATAAGGTCAAAATATGGCTAAGTATAGAAGACTAGACAATTAGTAGAGCACCAAAAGATCAGAGCATCAGTGCACATGTGTATGACTGAGTTATGATGTGTGCCCTTAAAGTTAAGTTGGTAAGTGTGTATGCATGCTAAGTCTAAGAGTGCATGATTAGATGAGACAATATGACAAAGATATAGTCAGTTGAAGTGGTATAGATAGTGAATGCCAGAATAGAATAGAGTATGCAACCGACTGTTAGTATTTTGATTAGTGGTTATACTAATGTTTTTCAAAGGCTATGTGCCTATTGTAATTAGGTTTTATACATGTAAACATCTTTGTTTGTAAACAAGCTTGAGCCAATTCACTTGGAAGCGTTGTATGTAATTGGTTACAGGCTGACCTAGTTAATTGTTTTGTTAGCGCATATAAATATGAGATGCACCTTTGTAATAATGAATGAGAGTGGATATAGAGATAAGATGAGTAGACAAGAGACATGTGAAGTGAAGATAGAATAAGTTAGAGCTTTACAAGGGGCTATAGCATCAGCACACAAAAGGAACTCTTAGAAATAGGGATTACTGAGAGGAGCGGGTGAATTAGTATTCTACAAACTTTCACTTTTTCCCAATTATGGATATAACAGATTATCTTAATATATGCATAACATAATAAACTAAATAACATGCATAGCATTAAATAAAATCAACACATAATACATTATTTGTTCTCGAGGAAACCTTGGCCAAGGGAAAAACTCTGGTGGGGATGGTACCCACAAAGATCCACTAATAAAAAGTATCTTGTTAAGTATGTTGACCTTGTCAGGAGCCTATTACAAGAATATAGTGTCTCAGTCCTAATTAAAGGACTTTAGGCCTTGTTAGAAGCCACAACCCTGCTAAGAGTTGGTAGCACAAAATATGATTACTCGATGAGCCCATTGCCTAATCAAGTAATGACCAATGATTACTGATTACAAAATATGGCAAGGTACATAAACTTATACTGCTTGCTTTTCTTTCACAACTTCACATCAATATCTCTTTTCTTATATGTTTGCTATACCATCTATATCATTACAACTGCTTCTTCTTCACATTTACATATGCCTTATATTTATACAAGTTATTAAGACTAATAACTCTTACAGTCGGCTTGACAAAAGCATTATAAAAATACATATTTACCCAAGGGTTAATATCTAGGATGTTTTCCCTTTATATTGTTAAGACATTATTTTGATAAACAAAATAATCCCTTAACTCTTTACAAATTCTATCTTCATATACTATCTTGTCGGCTTGACACTGTCTCTAGTAAAACTGTCATAACTTATTCTGTACATGCCATACTGACTTGTTCTCTTAGGTGAGTCTTCTACATTCATCATAGTATCTATGTTCAAGTGTGAAAGTACTAAACTTACTCCAATCATCATTTTTGATCAAAACTATCTCCGGGTACACTGGAAAAACACTATCTCATACTTAGACAATTTTGCTTTGCGCTCTGTCATACTTTCTCTTTGTCATATGCGATCTTCATGTGAATCATATGTTGTGATAATGACAACATCTAAGTATCTAACTCTACCAAATTGCCAACAATCTCCCCCTTTGTTATTGGTGGCAACATATGAGAAAATTGGCTAAGTCATAACACTTCAAAAACTCAAAATTGTGGCCATAACAAAAATATATATTCACTGCCCTTATAACTCCATATATCTTAACTATATCCTGTACTCCCCCTAAGAATATACATTCTTATCATATATAACAATTTTATACTAAATATCTCTCCCCCTTTGACAACAATGACAAAAAGAAAGGGTGCCAAAATTGTGTATAAACAAAAATGTGTATACCACAACCTTGTATAGGTAAACTTAAAGCATACATATTATGCAGATTTTATCCATGGTAGAACTGACATATCCCCTTGAAAAATTATTTTCATACACTAAAACACAAAAACTGAATGTTATTCAAATCTTGTATGCAGAACACTAGTTCTTCCCTTCCACTTAGTGTCTCTAAATCACTGAATAGGGAAACAAAAATTTCACATGATGTTCATGAAAAAACTTGGTATGAAAACCAAATACTTGGAGATGTTGTGATTGTTGCACATACACTATTTTGAAGCTCCTCCAAATCACCCTTCAAACACTAGTAGAGCCACCACCTCTTTATGGAGGACCAAACTGAAACAGCTAAGAACCTTCCTCAAATCTGAACCATCTTCAAAACCAACAAACACAACACAACCATAACATTATACTGACTATTTGTCAGGATCACAAATACATCAATACTCTCATCACACTTCACTAATCAAACAATGATTAAGAGTTGCCACTCACATTCAATGAGATAATATAATAATTTGGAAAGAATTGACTCTATATATAAACTAGACTAGACCCTGGGATGATTCGGCAAAGCAAGGAATTGGGCATCTTAAACTTGCTATCATTTATTTCTTCCCTAGTAGAGTCGCCAATCTATTAGTGGTTTTTCTTGTTGAATCCTATTAAAAGCCTTAAATGCTTCAATTAAACTCTATGATTCCTAAAATCTTGACTCAAGCAAGAAAAGACTAATTGACAAGGAGAAACTCCTTCTACACTTTGGGCTCCACAGACCCAGGCAGGTGTACCTAAAACATACTAAATCTGCATACATAAACACTCTCTCACTAAAACCCTTTATGCAGACATTCAAACTAGTGGATAGTAACAAGGATGTTCACCCTTCTTCTCTTTGTGATGTAGGAGCATCCTAGGATTCTTGGCAATCTTGTATCAACCAAAAATATGTTTGTCTTTATAGGTAGATTGTTAGTTTTGGTCTTGGTTTGATGGAGTTCTTGCTCGATTTGGGAGACTAGTTGCTCAGTCTCTGAAGAATGCTTAGTAACTAAAGGCATCGGTTCACTAGCACTCAGCAATAACTATGTTCCTTAGTCATGCTTGGCATGGTCAGTCGACTGGTGCTCGGTTATTTCTTCTGTTGCTTGATGTTCTTGCTTATCGACTAGATTGTTTAGATAAATCGGCTTGGCCAACTGGTGCATTTAATTTTGGTCGCACTCCTCATGCTATGGATTGACCATTGGACATGTGGGGACCTAGATCTGGTGTGTTGCATTCTTCTATGTGGATTTGATGACCGTTTGGGGCCATCTTTGAGAGTTTATTTATTTTGTAAGGCTATGTGAGAGTTGACTGATGTTTTAGCATTTAATATTTGTTTTTAGAGATTTATTATTTCTTTTGCTAACTTTTGGTTAGGAATCAGTATTTATAGGATGCTTGGGTAGATTTTTAGGCATTAGATTATTGGTGGGAAAGTTAGTAGCCTACGAGCTTAGGAGAAGGAATATTTCTTGGAAGTTTGAGTACAAGTTTAGATCTTTCCTAGGTGCCTACCAGTGTGCTTCCTGTTACAGACCTGGACTAGCTGGATGCTGATGTTGGGGAAAAGATTTGGATCATGTGAGATCTTGTAGACTGTTACTTGCTTTGTAATTGGTCATAACCAGGAAGGCCTTACAACTTGACACATTGCATGTAATCAGTCATTTGATGAATAAAGACTTCTGTTTCATATCAGATCTATTATTGTTACTATGTATTTTTGCTACATATTGGTTTGGCTGCAAGGTCGGTCAGTCCTTAATTGGATCCACCCACCTTGACTACATTACTTTAAACCTAGAGGCTCAGGCAGGCTAACCTATCAGATTCACTTCTACAAGGAATCACCAAAAGCATTTGCGCTATTCAATCCAATTCTGAACATTCATGCTTTTAAATAGGAAAAGGAAAATGAATTGATTTAATGATTTGATGAAGAAAACTACTAGTCAACCATAGACCAGTGCCTTATCTATTAGGAAATAGAGTCATACAAATGTGCAATCCCAGAAAACCCTAACTCCAACTCAGGAACTCGAATGAAAACCCTTGCAGACCATTCTTCTCATTTCAATACCTGGACATCAAATTTGTATGCTAACCTAGAATTCTCAGAATCTGAAATCAAGACTTACTCTCTCTTTGAAAGAAACTCAAATTCAAACCCACAGATACCTTATAAATGGTACATTAACATGCCTTACAAGTTAATACACAAGAATTAAGACAATGCATACAAAGACATCAAAACAAGAACTGAACAGGGATTCCATTATTTTCATTAAAATTCATCTAACAATGTACATTGTAAGACCATGAACACAAAAAAGATAGGACTCAAAGCCTAGAAGCTATCCCAGTAGCATAAATTTTCAACATCCCTTACAAATGAGAAAAAAAACTAAGATATAGGAGAATGTGGTTAGTTGAAAACCAACTTACAGCTATCCATTCTTGGCATGAAAAATATCTCCAAGTTTTCCCACATCTTTCTCTTCAACTGATTCCTCAAACTGCTCCACTATGTGCAATCATTTGTCCAACAAACTGATTCTAATTCTGGCCTCAAAATTCAAATCCATACTAGTCTTGCCTACTTCATTGAAACTAAAAATAATCATTGCCATTGGATTCCTTGTTGTTTCCCATTTTCGGAAACATATAACACTTGTATATTTGGACAAAAATTGAATCTCTGGGACATTTTTCCATGACCAAGCCCTGTCATTTAAATTTTGAATTTTTATCTATAGTTTGAACTATATCATAATTTAAATCTTTTTGCACTTTAAATTTATCATTTTTTATATTATTCTGCACTTTCTGCCATAGAAGCCACCAAGAAGCACCAAGTGTCACCATTTCATTCGTTGCTCGAACAAACCTCAGGTTGACCCTCCTCATTGGGAGATTGGGCGACCATATGCATTCTCATAATCTCAAAATTTTGTGACTAACCACGGTTAAGTCTAACAACTGGGTGAATAAGCCATCTCTAAATCTCCAAGTCATTCCTTAACCACGAGTCAAATTTGGAGAATGGGCAACTGAGCCCATTCTCCCAATCTCCAAATGTTTCTTCACTAACTGCTTAGGCTTGGAGAACTGGTGACTAGTGGCTACCTCCGAATCTCTGAATGTTATCTCATGAATGCCAACCATTGGGAGAATACATGAACACTACTCTATGAATCTCATAATAACTTGGCCTTAACCACTAGAATTTAGAGATCGCGTGAATAAACCGCCTGCTGAATCTCCCTGTCATCCTCTAACCGCCGACCTCATCCAGTGACTTCACAACCTCATGCCATGTGTCAACTTGTCCACCTCATCAATGTCAGTAGTCTGCAAAATTTACTTACCGTTGGACCCCATTGGCACATAAACTGAGGTGTCATCATGAAGGGTCGCATGAGCAGAGCCTCCAGCTCTTTGATCTATTGCATATTGTGTGGGGACTTGCTTATAAACATTGAAATTTCCCCATTCGAGATGAATGTGGGACAATTATACTAAGGGTTTGAAAGCCTTTGCATTAAAATTTCCTTACATGCCCAGTTGGCATGTCCCCCAAGGTGGGCCCACAAGGTGTGAAGCAACCACAACCTTTACTTCACACTTGATTTACCTTTGTATCGAGCCACCATTTACTTAAATGCTACATGGAAACCCATCATAGCTAATGTGGGAGAAAAATCCCCAACGCATTGTCTTTTTTTATTCACGCACCACCTAGTCTCTTACCTTACGCATGAGCCAAAACCTTATCTATGCGCAGGTTCCTTCATTTGGCTTACACTGTCTCCCCTTTGTGCAAGTTTCACCCATAGCCAGCCTCCAAAAGCATTACGTGAGGCCCCATTGTTACATAAGCTCCCATCTTATTGTGTTGGAGGCCTCCATCAATACAACTAACGCCAGCCTCTTCATGTTAAATGTGTGGGCATATTTGCGTAGGGCCTCATGAGAATACACGTGGGCCCCTTGTTCATATCTGCAGGCCCTTAGTTTTAATGCTGGCCCTCATCGTGATTAGCAGCCCTCCACACATGCAGCTCACTTTCTTTTTGTGTGGGTAGGCCTTTTGGTATTTGGTTGCCCCATCAATCAAGCTTGTGTCCCCTTTGTTTTCTATGCGCTGCCCCCTTGGGGACTAACATGAGCCCCTTTTTTAACATTGTGCAAGATACTCACATGCTGACATTCCATACTAAGTTTGGACACAAAGAAAATGCGCTAGCTTTTTTTTAATGCTGGTAGTGCTCCATTGCATGTCAGACACTAAAAGCCCTTCCTCCTATTTCATTTGCATGAGGCCTCCTCATAATGTGCAGGGCCTCCATCTTTCCTTATTGCGTGGGCTACTAAAATCATATGCTAGCCCCCAAAAAATGTGCAAGGCAGGCCACATATTAGCTTCTTCCATTTCACCATCAAGTATGCTTCATCTAGTCTATCAACCTTTGCGAGTTGCAAAAACCATGAATGGTAGTGTTATATGCATGAGTATCTAGTTCACACCTGTGTTTCTTCATGGCATAATATTTAACTTGTAAGTCTCCCATGCTTCACTAGCCTTTATGAGAGCATGCATTAGAATAGAATATGTTCTAACATCTAGAGAATACCCACACTGTTTCATCTCCTCTAATATTTCATAGCCCTTCTCAATGTCCCCTTCCCTAAGAACACAATCCATACAAATATTATATAGTGCTATGTTAGAAAGTAAAGACCACCAAGATAACTGAGAGGGGGGGGGGGGGGGGGTGAATCAGTTATCTGATAATTGAACCATTTATCAACTTCAATGTCAACTTCAACAGCTTTAAACTATATAATCAATGCACTAACCAACCATAGAAAGATAATCATACACAATGACACAATAACACAAGATATGTTAACTAGGGAACCTCTTGATCAAAGAGTAAACCCTAGTGGGAATGATGCCCACAGAATGATGCACTAATATGAAAGTTCCTTGTGAAAGGATGGACCCTGTTAGGAGTCTTATGAAATACATTCAGTACATATGAATCTCTGTTAGGAAATTTTGAATCCCTATTCAAAGATTCTAACCTTGTTAGGAGTTATGGAAGACAGAAGGACCCACTGCCCAAACAGCTTAAAGGCAAGATCTCTGAACTCACTGTCCAATAGATCTTAGGATTATTTAATAGAATAATATGAAATATGTTACCTCCTTCACACTGTTCCAAAACCACACTCTCTGCTACACAAGATCACAAATCCAGATCTTTGTACTTCACAAGTCTTCCTTCATTACTGAATTAGCTCTTTTCTTCACTTCATGCATACATTCGCATCACAACTTTCACAATTTCATATCACAACTATTACAATCCCATTACAACAAGGAAAAAATTCCTTCCTTTATACCACACTCAAATAATTACAAATGAGTCGGCATGCAAATACAAAATAATAATTTCAACACGCTACATCAAAATTACATAAAACTGTCGGCTTCTAGATACAATAACTTTCCAATCGTGTGACCTCAAAGTTTGTGCTATGAACCAAATCACCACCAATGAGTCTCAAAATTTCCTTTAACTGTGTAGAATCATATTTTATCCCGGTTAGGAGATATCCTCCGATTACCAAAAACCACTACTCAGGAACACTGCCACAATACTGCTTCCACCAAAATGCTTATAAATTTCATGAATAAATGAATTTCCTTTTGGGCTCTTAACCATAGGTTAATAACACACCAAAGAACATACCATCAACTGTGCATAACTCAATCTACAATATAACATGTGCGCAAAACAAAACTATGCCTGCTTCTCTGCTAAACTCTAGAATATCACTGTGTTGACATCAATGACAATCATAGTCATGAATGCAACAACCAATGCTATAGAATGACTACCAAAGGCTTCAGTATTCATTACTAACATGCTAAATCTGGTGCGCATCCTCTACATATCATGTCTTAAAGATCCTATGGCCATCATTTTTACTACCAAAATTAAAAAATTTCTTGATAAGCGATGTGTATATAACAACATTTGTGCATGGCAGCATACCCCTTTGTCTAGCATCTTTTCAAAAAGTATGTATGCTTCATCAATACTACCCTACTAGCCTAATCCATCAATCAAAGATGAATATGTTACGGAATCTAGAGTAAATCCCTTGGCTCCCAAAATCTCAAAAAGTTTGCAGGCTTCATCTAATTTCATATCCTTACACAACCTGTCAAATAACATCAACTAGCACTTGGGAGCAGCCTCAAAAATTGACAAAAAGGCCTGACATAAGAGCGCCATCGAGAAGACAAGTCCACCTTCATCATTATAATACACTGGTCAAAGGACATTGCTTAGAAATACTTGAGCCCAAAGACAGTAATGATCATATATTGCCACACAGAAACATTGATTGTCCGTAGAACCAAAAACATATAAGTGGCCTCCGAAACTGGCCTTAAAAACTGACCCACTGAAACTTTCAAGAACTGACACCTTAGGCTTTGATTTACCCTCATACAGGGAATATGAATCCATAACCAACTCACCAAGAAGATCAAATGTCTGATTACAATTAATCACCAAATTCAGCTTACTAGTAAAATTCAGGATAAGAAATAGTGAAAAATGCATAAACTGGGTTTGGAATTGGCCTTGGAAAGTGGTCAAACGGATTGGTAAAGACTTGAAAGTCATCAAACACTTAGTCTTCCAAGTCTATAGTATGGAATGAAACTCAATTATGCTAGGCCTTGCACAGGGCGCAAACTGGGATACCTCAAAGTAGGCTACTTATAAAACTGGACAGTGCACACTCAAAGAATTTTAACAAATTGCAAACAGAATGATGTTGGTAAACAGGTCAAACGGGTACATCGGGGGCTGAAAATTGGCAAGATGACTCATTACCATGCCTACAATATGATGCCACAACCAACATGTCATGACCAATCACAGGAAAAAAGATATTCAAATGCAAACAGGGCCTGCTACAACAAATTGACACTTAGGCACATGCAGATTTGGACAAGTGCTCAAAACAAGACATCACAAAATTACTCAAAACTCAAAATTAACGACCTGGGATGTCTTCAAATTCTAAAACAAAGGTACTGAACACCTGACATACACGGAGAACTTCAAAATTGCATCCGGGAAAATAGGCTCAAAAAGCACTTAAAGGGGACATAATTGCAAAATTTTAACAAGGTGCTCAAAAACCCATGTTGTATTTTTGAGTCCCAATAGTGGCTCTGACTGTGGACACATGCCCCATGCGGGCATGCAAAGAACTCTAGAATCTCATGGTAGAAGTAGACCACCAAGAGAGAAATCAGGTTGACAATTCCTTTTCATTTTCTCAAAACTTCGAACAAGGAACCCCAAAACCAGCCACTGAACACTTGAAGAAAAGTAACTTTACAAAGTTTACAAACATTTACAAAGGACTTCAAGACTCTATCAGCAAGAGCTAACTTTTAAATCTATCAAATATGTAATTCTCACTTGCACGAATCCAAGGTAACCTGAAAACACTTCTCCTGCTGACAAGATCAATCACACTGACATAGAACTTTAGCATACCATAAATAAAATAACCTCTATCTTCACTGTCATTTAGCATTTGAAAACCACTAGAATTCTAAAAATACTGATCATTGTGCAACATAGGAATGTCACACTCTTCAAAACTTATAACCAGTTGAGGACAAAAACATTTTGATTCAAGCATAAGGCCAGACATATGCTGGCTTTCCTCAAAGATCACTTGAACATCAAAATAGAACTTATGAAACTCAAACTATTGTATACCATATGAATGTTCAAACAAATCACCTTTAACCACAACTTGTGGATCCAAATCTAACTCATTCTGAAAAACATTAGCATGTTGAATCGGGAAAACAAAATATTCAAAATCTGTCTTATAACTTATGCATTCTTCCTGATTCTTTTCAGCCTCTTTTGAAAACAAAAGATTATTATTCATTTCATCATAACCCTGAGGGAACACACATACCTCTGGCTGAAAAAGGTAATCATTCGTAGGACTTGAAACTTCATCCATTTCTTCATCAAACTTTTCAAAACATGGCATGAATAAATCAACCTGCAACCCATTACATATATCCTCTTCTCGACACATGTTTTCTGAGCACAAATCACTGTCATAGAGAGCACTATTAGCATTGATAATCTCCATTTGACAAGACATTGCATCAATTTTAGTAACAATATCAAAAACATCAAACAAGATGATTTCCATTTCTGATGAAAAATCACAATTAGTGTCAAAATCATAAGAGATGCTTTCTTGAAAACTTTCATAAACCGGTTCATACAAATTTGAAAGAAAATCTACTTCAACATTTTCAGTCATGTCTTCACTTAAATAACTTTCAGTTTCACATTCGGAATTTTCCAAATCAATGGAATAATTTGGAAATGCTGAGACTGACTCATCATCACAAACTGAATGCATCTCAGACTTAACACCATCATTTTCATAAACATCAAATGCCTCTAAATCTAAAAAATGAAAACCATTTAAATAACAAACCTCCTGTTGCAAATCAGAGAGAGAAGGCATCATTTTAGGCTTATAAGAATCAATACATTTATCAAATAAGTGATTACAAAGATCACTTGCAAGACTTCTCAAGTAATCATCATATTCAACAATCACAACATCAACATATTGCTGCTCTTGAACTGTCATTGTTGAGAATTCATTTTCCCCCAAATCAATTGACCGATCATTACTCTGAACTTGGGGAAGAACATGGGTATCACAAACAATATTAGGCTCAAAATTTTGAAATAATTTTGAAGGCCCAATCTGATTTCTATTAATTGACATACTACCAGCTGGATCATAAGATTCACCTTGACTTTCACTACTCACTAGCATTACTAAATTAGTATCAACACTTGGGAAAGCCATCTCATTTAATCTTGTATTTTCAGCACCATGAAGCTTTGGCAATCCGAACCTTTTCATCCTTTCTATATCCGATGCCAGCTGAAAAGCATGATGAAGACTTTGTGGTTCCTTATCTCTCAACAAGTAATCCATCTTACTATCAAATGCAGCCAAGTAAATAACCAGAGACAATGCATCATGAGGCCTACATTTCTCAAGAATTCTTCTTAATGCTTTCCCAAATGTGAGATTGAAAACATTAACTAACTCATCATTTTCTATGTAGATGCCAACAAAATCAACTAACAAATTGTATTCACAAATAAATTCTCCATACATTTCAAAAAATGTTGATTCAAAATCCTTCCAAGAATGGATAGAATGGTGGGATAGAAATGAAAACCATTCCCTAGCACTTCCTACCAGTGCTTGTACAAATAATCTCATAATCACATCTTCATGGCCGACATTAAAATCCTCAATCAGGTTCATTAATACACTTAAATTCTTTTCAACTGATTCTTCTTTTCCCCCATTGAATTTGGGCAAGAATTTTCTAATTTTTGGGGGTATCACATTTGGGTAACCAGAAATACCCTCAAAGTCTAAAGGTGAATAACATTTTACACTTCTTCTATCTCCTGGCTGGGAAAAATTTTGGGATATGACAACATTTTTAGAGACACAAGGCTGGGAAAATTCAGAGTACATTTTACTTTCTTCCTTCAATCAACCACAACCTTGTATACATAAACTTCAAGCATACATATTATGCAGATTTTATCCATAGTAGAACTGACATATCCCCTTGAAAAATTATTTGCATACACTAAAACACAGAAGCTGAATTCTATTCAAATCTTATATGCAAAACACTATTTCTTCCCTTCCACTTAGTGCCTCTAAATCACTGAATAGGGAAACAAAATTTTCACATGATGTTCATGAAACAACTTGGTATGAAAATAAAATACCTGGAGATGTTGTGATTGCTACACATACACTAATATGAAGCTTCTCCAAATCACCCTTCAAACATCGGTAGAGCCACCACCTCTTTACAGAGGACCAAACTGAAACAGCGAAGAACCTTCCTCAAATCTGAACCATCTTTAAAACTAGCAAACACAACACAACCATAACATAATACTGACTATTTGTTAGGATCACAAATACATCAATACTTTCATTACACATTAGTGATCAAATAGAGATTAAGAGTCACCACTCACATTAAGTGAGATAATATAATAATTTGAAAAGAATTGACTCTATATCCAAACTAGACCAGACCATGGGATGATTCAACAAAGCAAGGAATTGGGCATCTTAAAATTGCTGTCATTTATTTCTTCCCTAGTAGAGTCACCAATATGTTAGTGATTTTTCTTACTAAATCCTATTACAAGCCTTAAATGCTTCAATTGAATTCTGTGATTTCGAAACTCCCGACTCAAGAAAGAAAATACTTATTGACAAGGAGAAACTCCTTCTACACTTTGGGCTCCACAGACCCAGGCGGGTGTACCTAAAACATACTAAATCTACATACATAAACACTCTCTCACTAAAACCCTTTATACAGACATGAAAACCAGTGGATAGTAACAAGGATGTTCACCCTTCTTATCTTTGAACCCAAAGGCTCAAGCATGCTAACCTATCAGATTCACTTCTATAAGGAATCACCAAAAGCATTTGCACTATTCAATGCAATTTTGAACATTCATGCTTTTAAATAGGAAAAAGAAAATGAATTGATTTAATGATTTGATGAACAAAACTACTAGTCAAGTCCAGACCAGTGCCTTATCTATTGGGAAATAGAGTCATACAAATGTGCAATCCCAAAAAACCCTAACTCCAACTCAGGAACTTGAATGAAAAGCCTTGCAGACCATTCTTCTCATTTCAATACCTAGACATAAAATTCATATGCTAACCTAGAATTCTCAGAATCTGAAATCAAGACTTACTCTCTCCTTGAAAGAAACTCAAAATAAAACCCACAGATAACTTATAACTGGTACATTAACATGCTTTACAAGTTAATACACAAGAATTAAGACAATTCATACAAAGAAATCAAAACAAGAACTGAACAGGGATTCCATTGTTTTCATTAAAATTTATCTAAAAATGTACAATATTGTAAGACCATGAACACAAAAAAGATAGGACTCAAAGCCTAGAAGCTGTCCCAGCAACATAAATTTTCTACATCCCTTACAAATGAGAAGAAAAACTGAGATATAGGAGAATGTGGTCAGTTGAAAACCAACTAACACCTATCCATTCTTGGCATGAAAAATATCTCCAAGTTTTCCCACATCTTGCTCTACAACTGATTCCTCAAATTGATCCACTATGTGCAATCATTTCTCCAATAAACTGATTCTGATTCTAGCCTCGAAATTCAAACCCATACTACTTTTTCCTACTTCACTGAAACTAAAAATAATCATTTCCATTAAATTTCTTGTCTTTTCCCGTTTCCAGAAACATATAACACTTGTATATTTGGACAAAACTTGAATCTCCTGGACATTTTTCTATGAGCAAGCCCTATCATTTAAATTTTGAATTTTTCTCTATAGTTTGAACTATATCATAATTTAAATCTTTCTGCACTTTAAATTTATCATTTTTATATTATTCTGCACTTTCTACCACAAAAGCCACCAGGAAGCGCCAAGTTTCACCATTTCATTCATTGCTCAGACAAACCTTAGGTTGACCATCCTCATTGGTAGATTGAGTGACCATATGCATTCTTGTAATCTTAGAATTCCGTGAATAACCACAGTTAAGTCTGGCGACTGGGCGAAAAAGCCATCTCTAAATCTCCATGTCATTCCTTAACCACGGGTTAGATTTGGAGAATGGGCGACTGAGTCCATTCTCCCAATCTCTAAATGTTTCTTCACTAACTGCTCAGGCTTGGAGAACTGACGGCTAGTAGCTACCTCTGAATCTCTGAATGTTATCTCATGACTACTAGCCATTGGGAGAATACAAGACTACTGCTCTATGAATCTTGGAATAACTTGGCCTTAACCACTAGCATTCAGTGATCGCGCGACTAGACCGCCCGTTGAATCTCCCGGTCATCCTCTAACCACCGACCTCATCTAGTGACTTCGTGCCTCGTGTCAACTTGTCCACCTCATCAATGTTAGCCATCTACAAAATTTACTTACCATTGGACCTATTGGCACAAAAAATGAGGCATCATCATGAAGGGTCACGTGAGTAGAGCCTCCAGCTCTTTGATGTATTTCATATTGTGTGGGGACTTGCTTATAAACATTTAAATATCCCCATTCTGGATGAATGTGGGAGAATTCCACTGAGGGTTTTAAAGCCTTTACATTAAAATTTCCTTACATGCCTAGCTGGCACATGCCCCGAGGTAGGCCCACAAGGTGTGAAGCAACCACAACCTCTACTTCACACTTGATTTACCTTTGTATCGAGTCACCATGTACTTAAATGCTACATGGAAACCCATCGTAGCTAATGTGTGATACAAATCCCCAACACATTATCTTTTTTTATTCACGCACTGCCTGGTCTCTTACCTTACGTGTGAGCCAAAACCTTATCTATTTGCAGGTTCCTTCATTTGGCTTACACTATCTCCCCTTTGAACAAGTTTCACCCATAGCCAGCCTCCAAAAGCATTACATGAGGCCCCATTGTTACGTAAGCTCCCATCTTATTGTGTTGGAGGCCTCCATCAGTACAACCAACACCAACCTCTTCCTGTTAAATGCATGGGCATATTTACATAGGGCCTCATGAGAATACACATGGGCCCCCTTGTTCATATCTGCAGGCCCTTAGTTTTAATGCTGGCCTTCATCATGACTAGTAGCCCTCCACATAGGTAGCTCACTTTCTTTTTGTGTGGGAAGGACTTTTCCCATTTGGTTGCCCCGTTAATCAAGCTTGTGTCCCCTTTGTTTTCTATGCACTGCCCCCTTAGGGACTAACGTGAGCCCCTTTTTTTACATTGCACAAGACACTCACATGCTGATATTCCATACGAATTTTGGACACAAAGAAAATGCACTGGTTTTGTTTTAATGCTGGTAGTGCTCCATTGCATGTCAGGCACTAAAAGCCCTTCCTCCTATTTCATTTGTGTGAGTCCTCCTCATAATGTGCAAGGCCTCCATCTTTCCTTATTGCGTGGGCTACTAAAATCATATGCTGGCCCCCAAAAAATGTGCAAGGCAGGCCACATACTAGCTGCTTCCATTTCTCTATCAAGTATGCTTCATTTAGTCTATCAATCTTTGCGAGTTGCAAAAACCATGAATCATAGTGTTATATGCATAAGTATCTAGTTCACACCCATGTTTCTTCATGGCATGATATGTAACTTGTAAGTCTCTTGTGCTTCACCATCCTTTATGAGACCATGCATTAGAATAGAATATGTTCTAACATCTGGAGAATACCCACACTCTTTCATCTCCTCTAATATTTCATGGCCCTTCTCAATGTCCCCTTCCCTAAGAACACAATCCATACAAATATTATACTGTGCTAGAGCTAGTGCGCATCTTCTATGTGTCATGTCTTAAAGATCCTATGGCCATCATTTTTCTTACCAAAATTAAAAAATTTCTTGATAAGTGATGTGTATATAACAACATTTGTGCATGGCAGCATACCCCTTTGTCTAGCATCTTTTCAAAAAGTATGTATGCTTCATCAATCCTGCCCTACCGGCCTAATCCATCAATCAAAGATGAATATGTTACAGAATCTGGAGTAAAGCCCTTGGCTCCAAAACTCTCAAAAAGTTTGCAGGCTTCATCTAATTTCATATCCTTACACAACCTGTCAAATAACATCAACTAGCACCTGGGAGCAGCCTCAAAAACTAACAAAAAGGTCTGACACAAGAGTGCCATCGAGAAGACAAGTCCACCTTCATCATTATAATATGCTTCTCAAAGGACATTTCTTAGAAAAACTTGAGCCCAAAGACAATAATGATCAAACATGGCCGCACGGAAACATTGACTGTTCGTACTACCAAAAATAGATAAGTTGCCTCCGGAACTGGCCTTAAAACTAACCCGCTGAAACTTTTAGGAACCGGCACCCTAGGCTCTAATTTAACCTCATACAAGGAATATGAATCCATAACCAACTCGCCAAAAAGATCAAATGTCCGATTACAATTAATCACCAAATTTAGCTTACTAGTAAAATTCAGGATAAGAAACAGTGAAAATGCATAAACTAGGTTTAGAATTGGCCTGGGAAAGTGGTCAAATGGATTGGTAAAGACTTGAAAATCATGAGACACTTATTCTTCCAGGTCTACAGTATGGAACCACACTCAATTATGCCAGAACTTTCATAGGGCACAAATTGGGATACCTCAAAGTAGGCTACTTAAAAAACTAGACAGTGCGCACTCAGAGAATTTTAACAAATTAGAAATGGAATGGCACTGGAAAATAGGTCGAATAGGTACATGGGGAGCTAAAAATTGGCATGATGACTCAATACCATGCCTATAAAATGATTCCACAACTAGCATGTCATGACCAATCATAGGACAAAAGATATTCAAATGCAAACAGGGCCTTCTACAACAAATTGACACTTATGCACTAATGCAGATTTGGACAAGTGCTCAAAACAAGACATCACTGAATGACTCAAAACTCAAAATTAATGACCTAGGATGTCTTCAAATGCCAAAACAAAGGTAATGAACACCTGACATACATGGAGAATTTCAGAATTGCATCCGGGAAAATAGGCTCAAAAAGCACTTAAAGGGGATAGAATTGCAAAATTTTAACAAGGTGCTCAAAAACCCATGTTGTATTTTTGAGTCCCAACACAACACAATCTACAAAATTTATCTTGATTCTCTCTATCTCATTCTCCCATGCCTTCTTAATGGAATCTGCAACATTGAGTAGTGCACACAATCCATAAGATGCTATTTCACAGGATTGAAGGTTTGCAAAACTAAACTTCTGAAAAGATGTCTTTGATGCAAGACATTCTTCCAACTGTCCTTCAACAATGCTTAACTTAATGGAAATATGCTCTCTTAGAAGAGGGAATCTTTTTAGTTTCCTATCCTTTTCATCATATAGAATCCTTATTTCATCATTAATCTTGTTGGTTCTCTTCTCAATGTCCAATATCTTCACATTGGGGCTGGCTAGAAGATTTACCTCTGTCTGAATCTTTGCTTCTTTGGCCTTAATCTTCTGAATTTCTTCTGATACAAGATTCTCAGATTTTGTACATTGAATGTACAAAGTTTTACCTTTGTCCAAGTTCCTTCTCAAGTCTTTTATATAGATATCTAGGCTGTTAATGTCATTTCTGATATTCTGACTTATGTCTAGAAGTAATTTGGCCTCATAGGCTACTTGTGCCTTCACTTTAGCTATGTCAGATAAGTTAGTAAACTCAATCAAATACATTCATAACTTTCTTAGCTCTTTCAAGTGGCTCTGCCTCTGCTATCTGTGTAGTCACAATGCTTTGCAACTTCTCTGTTATTTCCTTGAGTGATCCTTCAGGATTTTCACCTTCTTATTCTTCCCAATTATTTTGTTTAGAGATGTGATCAATTCCATCTGATCAACATCATCAACTTATTTTCCAAAACTTTCAAATATAGATCCAATCTATGATTTCTTTGCAGTCTCAGGTGTAAGACTGATTTCTTCTTGACTAGGGGCTTCTACTTGTTTCTTTGTTTCCTTTTCTTCTTCAATCCTTGAATCTCTCTTCTCTTCTTCTCTAGCACTGTCCTGCTCTTCAAAAGCTGAATTGTCAACAATGTTTTCAAGATTCTTGAAAGGGTTATCATCACTATCTAAAGTGATCTTAGTTCCTTCCACATACATTGACTCATCCTCAATGTTTATAGCTGGTGGAGAGGGAATTCTCTAATGTTCAACTTCCTTATCTTCCTTCATTTATCCTACTGCACTAGAGTTTCTTTCAACACTAGATGTCATTACTTTGACTATTGCTTGCTCATTTTCTCTGTTGATCTCTTCATAATTTCCTCCCATAATCTGAATGGTTCTTTTCTTTGTTCTCAGATGGGTGTTCAGTTCTTTCATGATCTCCTTGAAATGTTCTTCATCTTTAACATCACATAATTTTCTTACAAGATTTTCTCTAATTTTATTGTCTTCTTCTGTTGCTCTTTTCTTCCTGTTCACTAATTTCTCATATAAATCAACAGGTATCTTTCCCTGAATTGTGTCAAACTTCTTATTAGATAGTATCATGTGTTTTACAACTGCATTTTCAAGATTCAATCTATCTGAATAGTCGTAAAGGTCATAATACTTGTTCATCTTAGAAAAGTCTCCATCTTGTATGATTTGTTCATTCACTTTTTCAATCTTAGGTTTCCATGTTTTCTTTTTCACTGGGGTTTCTTCATCATCTTTTATTTTTGCTATCTTCCTCTGTACTGGTGGTACTAATTTTTTCTACCTTTTTCCTGGTCCAGTAGCAATTTCTTTTATTCTTTTACCTAGTGTAGATATGGCTGATCTTGTGGATTTTCTAACTTCTTTATCTTTCTCAACTTCCTCCACTTTTACCTTAATCTGAATTTTTGATGGTTGTTCTACAACTAATGATAGGGGTGGAATAGACAAAATTTCAAAATTTCCTTTTGTCCTATGTCTCTGATGGCTACTATTGTCTACTTAGCAATTATAAATTCTTGTTCTGTCATCCATGTGTCCTTCAAAATCTTCTTTATTTTACTATCCACTCTCTTCTTAGACTATTTTTCTTCTAAGATAGACTTTGCAGAGTTGAAGTTCTCCTCAAAAGTCCCTGTTAGATTAGGTGAAAAACTAATCTCCCAAGAACACCTGCATGCATAACCCTGTCACATGGAAGAAACAAAGCACAAAAGGCAAGAAAAATCTATGGAGGCCAAAAAGCCAGAGACATCATATGCACATTCAAAAGAATAATCTATTATGAACAATGCATTGAGTTGCTGAAAAATACAAAGAGGGAATCCTTATAAAAGGATACCGAAACCCTAAAGGAGAAAACCCTAAAGAATAATAATAAGCCTAAGTCTAACTTAAGTATAGAGAATAATAGACTAATAATTAAATTAATTAATTATTAGCTATAATATGACTACTCTAACAGTCCCAAATCTATTACCTTGAATATCCAACTTTCCCTTAAGCAATCTACTCACATACTTTTCTATTTTAGTTTCAGAAATTTCATAGCCAAGAGGGTCTATGAATTTTAGTCTAGGTTCTACTGCTTCAATGAATGTAAAGTTAGTATCAACCATGAAACATATCTCATTCTTATATTTCTCAACTAAAGACTATGGAATCCTTGATCTATTTTTCATTAAATTTTGAAATGTTTTAATTACCAATACTGCACTCTCATTGACCTTGTCAATAAGATGTCTCCTGAAAACTGTGTTTATCCTTTCTAGTGTGGTCTTTCCATCATTCCAATCATCACCAATTGTAAATGGAAATCTTCTTAACAAATGAAAAAACATATAAGTGATCAATGATGAGAATCTAAACTGAGAGTTCTTAGTCTTCTTTATCTTTTCTAAGTTCTCAAATAATTGAATTCTCAAAATTTCACACATGTCAACTTGAATTTTGTCAACACACATTAAGTAGGCTACATGTATCATTCTAGCTACCATGTCATCTTCTCTTGAGTTTGCACAAAACTTAGCTGTAAGGATCTTGCACAAATACTTGACATTATCCTATTGTATCTACTAATCACTATACCTTTGCCATTGTAAGATGATTTAGTGTTGTCTAATACTATTTTTCTCATGTTCTTCTCATTCAATGGTATGACTCTAGTTTTAGATAAATTGGTTACTTCATGAATTAGGTCAGCTGTGATATCTATCACTCTGTCATCTAACCAAAACTTTCCATTGTGAAGTTTGCTCAGGATTATCTTAGTACATTCTTCATCATCAAACTCATAATGTAAGGAATACTTTATGATTTCATTATCTTTCAAGTGTTCAAACCCTACTTTCAATGAAATATCTTGATTGTAAAGCTTTTCATATTCTTTGGTAAAGTTACTATCACTAAGGGTTTCAAGCTTGCATCCCAAATAAATTCTAACATTCTCTAAGTGTAGAACTTCATTTGGTACGGATGATAAAGCCAAATTAGGGCCTTCCTTCAAGGTTTCTACTAGTTCCCTTTTGATCTTAGGTCTATTCTTATCTCTTACATTATGAATCAATGAAACATTCATGACTTTTGCAAACTCTTTAACCAATTTATAGATCTGCTTAGTAATATACCTCGATTCTGCGATTTAGGGCTTGCATAGATTTGGCATGAAAACCTTGCAAACTACTTTCAATCACTGCTCTTTGATCTCCTTAGCACTTTTATTCACCTTAATGATCAAATAATAGTGATCATAACCTTTTAACCTTTCAATCTTACAAAAATCTGACATCGCATTCAATTCCTTTGCCGCTTCTTTCCAAAAAGTTGTTTCTTCTTACCTGCAAAAATTAAAACTTCTTGTGATCTTGCATAACACAATATTATCCTATGCGCTCTTAACTATAGCATCAATACATTATATACTACTTTGCATTAACTATGCAAGACTCAATACATCCTATACTAACTTCTATACTATCCTATGTTCCTATTCTACTACATTTTTCATGAATTAAGTGCTTTGAGATGGGTTAGGTGGATATTCACTCTTACCATTAGATAATTCACCTTTCTGATTACCTTCAGTGCTGAATATATCTCCTTGATCTATGGCTTTAACAAACTTCACTTCTTCTGAATTACTACAACATCCTCTTTGACTGTTACTTGCATTTTCATTTCTCCTTGCATGACTTCTAGGGTTAGGGTTAGGATGAGAAACCCTATAATTCATTCTACAAAACCTTTTTGTATGTCCAATCATGTTACATATCTGAAAAACTATTCCATTGTTTCCATATCTTGGTCCTGACTGGTTGATTTGTGATCTGTAATTTCTAGCAATGTGCCCAACTTTGTTGCATCTATAACATACTACTCCATTTCTCCTATTCATATCTTCAGTAGGTCTCTTATCTACATGGTTAGTATTTCTAAACATACTACTACTATTATTATTCTCAATGAAATTAAGTTTTCTACATTCAATAGCTCTATGTCCAAAACCATGACAATTATAACAATAACCATTAAGAGGTTTAAATTTCTTACCTGTACAATCTTTCTTCATATGACCAAAAGTATTACAAACAAAACATTTACCTTTAAATTCTCTTTGTGTATCTTTAGGTGGCTCTTCTTCTTTAGGTGGTTCTTCTTCTTTAGGTGTATCTTCAGATTTGTCAACTTCATCACATTTCTTTTCTTCTATGCTTTCAGACACTTTTAGATCTGGTTCCTTGCTTTCTTCATTTACTTTAGATGAGTTAAATCCAAGACCAGTTTTATCATAGAATGGCTTTTGATAAGACATTCATTCATCAATCTTCTCACTTGTTGAATATAGTCTCTCAAGTTGTTGCTTAGATTGAGTCAGTTCACCTTTCACAATTGTATTGTACTTCTCAAGTTTAGATGTCACTTTACAAAGTTTAGATTTTAGATCTTCATTATCAAGCTTCAATTTTTCATTCTCAAATTTTAGACTTGCTTCATTCTTTCTATTTCCATCTTTCAAACTTAACTTCAAATTTGTTATCTTCAGTTCATGTTTAAGTATCTCATTTTCTTTTTAAAGGTTGTCATCACAATCTTCAATTTGAATTGTAGATTCATTTTCTAATTTGAGATCTTCCAACTTGTTTTTTAGTTTCTTAATGAGGTTCTTTGCATCATCATATTTTCCTTTCAGAGTGTCTCTTTCTTTAGTAAGAATATCAATCTATTCAAGATCTTCTTCAAGATTCTTTTGTCGTTGATCTATATCCATAGAGATCTTACTCAAGCTGCTAGGCTTTCCTTGAATGATTCTTTTTCGAGTAACTAGCCTCTAATACCAATTGTTAGAAATAGGGAATACTGAGAGGGGGGGTGAATCAATATTCTACAAACTTTCACTTTTGCCCAATTATGGATATAACAGAATATCTTAATACATGCATAACATAGTAAACTAAATAACATGCATAGCAATAAAGAAAATGAACTCATAACACATTATTTGTTATCGAGGAAACTCTGGCCAAGGGAAAAACCTCAGTGGGGATGGTACCCACAAAGATCCACTAATCAAAAGTATCTTGTTAAGGATGTTGACCCTATTAGGAGCCTATTACAAGCATATAGTGTCTCAGTCCTAATTAAGGGACTTTAGGCCTTGTTAGAAGCCTCAACCCTGATAAGAGTTGGTAGTACAAAATATGATTACTAGATGAGCCCACTGCCCAAATAAGTAATGAACAATGATTACTGATTACAAAATATGGCAAGATACATAACCTTATACTACTTTCTTTTCTTTCACAACTTCGTATCAATATCTCTTCACTTATATGTTTACTATACCATCTATATCATTACAACTACTTCTTCTTCACATTTACATATGCCTTATATTTATATAAGTTATTAAGACTAATAACTCTTATAGTCAGCTTGACAAAAGCATTATACAAAATACATATTTACCCAAGGGTTAACATCTAGGATTCCATCCCTTTATATTGTTAAGACATTATTTTGATAAACAAAATAATCCCTTAACTCTTTACCAATTCTATCTTCATATGTTGTCCTGTCGGCTTGATACTATCTCTGGTAAAACTATCATAACTTATTTTGTACATGTCATACTAACTTGCACTCTCAGGTGAGTCTTCTATAGTCATCATAGTATCTATGTTCAAGTGTGCAAGCACTGAACTTACTCCAATCATCATCGCTAATCAAAACTATCTCCAGGTACACTGGAAAAATAGTCTCAAATAATTTTTCTTTGTGCTCTGTCATACTTTCTCTCTTTCATATGTGATCTTCATGTGAATCATATGTTTCCATAATGACAACATCTAAATATCTAACTCAGCCAAATTTCCAACAAGAACTGATTAGACAAGAAGTGTCACAGGACCAGTTCATCCAGTAGATATAGTGTGTATCTAAGATTATAAGGTTGTAGCCTTCACCACTTGAGCAGTGAGCTCTAGGATAGTATGTCTGCACCCCTAATAGGGTTATTGTAAAAGACTCCTAACAGGGTCCAACCTTTGACCAAGTCACTATACTAAAAGTATTGTAAATAAGAACTCCTAACAGGGTTGCAGATCTTCTAATAAGGATCATAAAACACTAGTACAGTTCTTAGTGGGTATCAGTTCCCACCGAGGTTTTGACCTATTTGGGTTTCCCCATAACCATATTGGTGTTATGTTTTGTGGTTGTTTATCTTTTTTACATTGATGTTTATTTTAGTACTTAAGTAATCAAGTTAAGTTTCAAGAGTAAAGTAGAAATAATAAAATATAGTGAACATTGATTCACCCCCCCTCTCAGTGTTCCCATTCCTAACAATTGGTATCAGAGCTCTAGTCTTCAGAAGAAAAGTTTAACCACTTGAGGAGATTAATGGGTTCAAAAGAAGAAAAGAATCTGAAGAAGAATCTTATGGTATCTCTTGAAGACCTTGACAGATCTGAGAAAGAAGTTGAAGAACTAAAATTGAAAGCAAGTGGTGCACACGTATTCATCAAGAAACTAAGAAAATATTTGAAAAATTGTACAAATAATGATTTGGGAAAAATGGTTAAGAAGCTAAATGAGGAGAACACATCTTTACAAGATTACATTGAAAAGTTGGATGAAAAGCTAACTAACAATCAAGAATTTTATGATGAAAAGATCAAAGAGAACCTTTAAGTAAATGAAGAATTGAGGCAAGCAAATATGGAAATATTGGAGCTAAGAAACAACAAATAAAAGTTGGAATCTGAGTTGAAAGAAGTAAAGAATCACATTCAGAAATTACACACTAGTTGTATTTGATAGAGTCACAGTTATATGCATGGAAGCTTAAAGGAGATACCAGTGGTATGGGATGCAATGAATCACAAAATCAGATTGATGACATGCGAGAAAAGATGAAAGAACTAGAAGACACTATAGATGCTAAAGAAACTAAAAATTAGACTAAAGACAATGTTGAACCATCTAAGGATGAGCACAAGGCAGTAGACCGAACTTTTTATTCATGTAAAAAGCATGGACATATAGAAAGGGATTGTAAAGAGGTAAGAACTTTCAATGGTTACTACTATTCATGCAATAAATTTGGCCATAGAACTATGAATTGTAGAACAAGTCAGAAGAACAAGACTAGCATAATCAGAGAAATCAGAATCAACCAAATGTAAGAAGTTATCAGAGTATTACATGTCAGATATGTAATTATAATGGTCACTCAGCTAGATAGTGTAGAATGGTAACCCATATCAATGTGCCAAGGAATTTAAGGCCTCCAATTATTTTTCACTATTGTAACAAGGCTAGGCACATCTCAAAGTATTGTAGATCAAGAATGTAAAGTCAGGAAAGCCCTAAAAATCTAGAAATATCAATATTGGATACTGAAGGAGAAGTCAAGTTTGTGAAAGCTACAGAGGATGCGAGCTTGATTTGGATAGAGGAAAAGAAGGATAAGGTTGATGAGTATGTATTGGATGCATCCACAATGGATGCACCCTCTACATCTATATGAATGACCCTCAAGGTCATAGGTGGAACTAATTTAGCTCTAGACCACTGCGTAGCCGGTATACTCACCCTTATAGTATGTGCCTTTAGATTTAACATTTTGGAGACTATTTGATGCTATGTGAAAGAGCGCATTTAACTCTTGATTGCACGATGGAAGTTTAAAACTCTCAGTCAAATTTTGGTTTACGCAACAAGCATTAATGGCAAAAATTCACTTTATAGTCTACAGAAACTTACAGATCACTCATTGTATTCAAGTTTGAGTGATTGGAAACCACAGGAGCCATAGAAGTTGAATTGTGAAGTGTTGAAGCTTTATTTATTAGCGAAGAAGTGTGATTGATCAATTATGAAACCCTAGTTTGATGTTTCAGTTCAAAAGTCTTTGGAATCCTATTTTGACCATTAACCAAGTAAGTTATGGCTACACTAGTTGTCTTTGATGTTTCTGAGAGAAAGAGATATGTTTTTAAGAGGAACCCTTTTAAGTCAACCCTAGATGACCTAGAAGGTGTATTTTCAAGAACCCCTATGGGCATAATACATGTCAAAGATATTTGTGCATATATATAATGTAAGAAGGAACCAGTTGAACTTGATAGGATAAGGTCGCACCTTGAGTCCATGATGAAACCAGACAAAACATTCCTAGATGAGTTTACACACTTGGAAAAGCATCCCATTGTTGAGTATCCTATGACATATGAGTTCTATGAATCTGAGTGGATCAAAATCTTGTTAAGTAGAATCCATGTTGACCTATTTTGGATAGGTGAAGTCCCAGTAAGAATCACATGAGATCTTATTCAAGAAATGGTAGGCCTCTCTAAGAAAGGCACCATTCTTCCACTGGGAAAGGATGTAAGGAAACTAGTTGAATAGACATGTAAGTCCAGAAGTGATAGACGTGGTATGACAATTGAGCCTATTGAAGAGAAAGACATCAAATTGATGTCCATGATACTAGGTTACAAATTTCAGCACACCAATAGGGTGAATAGTGTGTCCATAGCCACTATTCTTGTAGCAATCAGACTTGTTAGAGAAAATTAAGAGTTCAATCTATGTGACATCTTGTGTGCATAATTGATTGATAACATTAAAGCCATCAAGCACGATAAGACCAAAATATTTAGATTTGGGTCTTTAATCATCTACATGTACTTCCATATACTTGGAAAGGTCTCAAATTTGTATTGGGACAAAAGTATGCCTACAATGCCTCAAATATCTCTTAAGGCATCTACTAACAACACATTGAAGGACTACATGGAGCTAGAATTGAAGAAATTCAGGATCAAAATGTAGATGAGGTACAGGATACCAGAAAGTATTATTGAGAAATACAAAGACAATTTTTTTTATGGTAGAAACTGACATAACATGTATGGAAGTAGTTGAGCCTAGAACAAAGTGGATCCATCCACTTGGTTATGAGGTAGAAGAACCAATCTTGGAAGCATATGCACAAGTATTACTATTGTCACCTAAGGACCCTAATGAACCTAGATGGGGAATTTATGAAGAAAAGACAAGGGAAGTTGATGCAGTTCTGAACAGTGCAGCAACTAAGAGGAAAGCCTCTAAGATTACATCTGAGATACTCAAAATTCATGGTGTAACACAGGTAGACCTAGACAAAGAAAGAGAAGAAAAGATAGCATTGGAGATTGAGAGTGCATCCACAGTGGAAGCTAAGAAATATGATCTTAAAATGAATAAAATCAAGATTGAGAAGACTGATGACACAAAGGAAAAGGAGAGTAAATCTTAAGATATCCCTCTTGCACCCAAAGAGACAATTTATATGGATACCACATCACCTCCAGAATACAAAAGAATACCAAAGAGGAAGAAGGAAACCAGCACAAGTCATCCATCCTCTAGGGCTACAAGTGGTTTAAGGAAGAATGCTCAAGCACCTCCTGAGGTAGGTTTCAAACCCAATCTTCAAGTATTGAATATAAGGATTGTTGATGAAGGTAGAATAGATCAGATAGTACATTTTTATGAGAAGTACAGTGAAATTGATAAATCAAAGATTCATGGCATGATTATAAAACATATAATTAAGTTCAAGAAGATAGTCTTAGAACTTAAGACAGTCATTCCAGACAGTGTTTGGAATATCTTGGAATCCTTGAAGAAATAGGCTATTGAAGAAGATCTTAGAATAAGGGAAAATATTCTAGATGAGAGCCTCCCTGTATGTTCTTTTGAAGAGAAAAAATTACTATTAGACTTGGTGAAGCCACACCTAAGAACAAAATTGAGAACTCTGCACATAATGGATAAAAACTATGAGTTGATAGCAAAAGAAACCGAAAAAGCTTTTGAGAAAATTTTCTTGGACAAGCACATGTATCCTCATACTACACCCACAACTCAAGTGCCCTCTAAGGAAGCCAAGGAATTAGAGACCACAAATGTACCAGTAAAAGGTCCTCAGGATTTAGCACCTACAGTGGTAACACCTATAGAGGCAGTGAAGTCTGGGCCCATGACTGAGACACAAAAATATGACACAATCTTTATTGATAATGTAGAGATAGAAATGGCGGCCACAGACAAAGACTTGGATAAATTTGAGGAAGCTTTTGCAAGCACCCAAGAGGTTGAAACTCTATGTGGTGGAAATTCACCTAAGCTATAAGAAGAAGTGTTAATAGAGAATCTAACAAGAAAAGAAGAAGAAAAGGAGACATAAAAAGAGATAGAAAAAGAAAAAGAAATGTAGAAGAGGAGAAAGGGAAAGATAGTGAACCAACAGATAAGCCATTTGTTGAAATACCAATCAGAATAAAGTAAGAAGTGATGAAAAACACTCCTATCACTCCTTCAACATCATTTTTGTCAAGTTTGACACTAGAAACCACTAGCTTGGACTCTTGGGGGGAAGAAGACCTGATTAAGATTAGTGTCCTTGCTATGGAGAAAGCAAAAGAGAAGAAAGTGATGAGGAACCCTCTGTTTATTGAATTAGTTAAAATTATGAACAACTTGCTACCTTCAAACAAGAAAGTGTCTAAGTTTCATTTAGTTGATGATGTCAGTACCATATTGACAAACTTCAAAGAAAACTTTTCTAGCTTGGAAGAATTTGCATCACAAGTTGCAAAAGAGAAATATGTGAAGAAGAGATTGAGTGAACTAGTTGGAAAATTTTCACTTGACCTTAGTTCATTCAAGATAGGTCAAGCATCCTTGAAGGAGTTCACATCCAATGGAAGGAAGATCATTGCAGACTACATGAACCAAGATAAACTAACTGCATATCTATATCAGAAAATCTAGGAGGTAGAAGCAATTATTGATAATATAAGAAAATTAGTGGAAGATCCCTCCATCAATGTGAACATGTGCAACAATGTGTACTAGGGGAAAATAGACAAAATAGAAAAGGATGAGAAAGAGATGTCTAAGATAAGGGAAATACAAACACAACTTAGGAATACTCTTGTGCCCTCTCTAGATGTACTTAATCAAAACATCAAGGAGATCAATGCCACTATGGTGATAAATGATGAATGTCTGAGTATAGACTTGGAAAATATGGAGAAGCTGACATATTCCTTATGCGCCCATCTACAGACTATCAATACACTGATAGCATTTTGGAAACAAGAGATCTAGAACTTACAGATTGCTTATCCAGATGTACTTTCTTTGTAAATACTTATAGATACATTTTTTTGAGCACCTTTGTCATTAATGTCAAAGGGGAGTATTGTATGTACAATATAGAGTATTATATATGATGTAAAGAATAAGTATAGTATAGAGTATAAGGGAGATATAAGTAAGAGTATATATTGAAGAATTGTGTTTAAGGGTACAGTTAATAACTTCACCATATTCCTTTGTTTCCATTAATGAAAAAGGGGGAGATTATTGGAAATTTGACTATACTATTGCATATGAATAGATAGAGTGTTTTCATTATGGCAACAAAGTCATATAGATTTTTGGAGTTAGCGCACATTATCATAAGGTCAGAATATGGCTAAGTATAGAAGACTAGATAGTCAGCAGAGCACCAGAAGATCTGAGCATCAACACACATGCGTATGACCAATTTATGGTATACACCTTGAAATTAAGCTGGTAAGTGTGTATGCATGCTAAGTCTAAGAGTGCATGATCAGATGAGACAATATGACGAAGATACAGTCAATTGAAGTGGTACAGACAGTGAATGCTAGAATAGAACAAAGTATGCAGCCGACTATTAGTATTTTGATTAGAGGTTATAATAATGTTTTGTAAAGGCTATGCACCTATTGTAATTAGGTTGCAGACATGTAAACATCTTTTTTTGTAAACATGCTTGAGCCAATTCACTTGGAAGCATTGTATGTAATCGGTTATAGGCTGACCTAGTTAATTGTTTTGTTAGCGCATATAAATATGAGATGCACCTTTGTAATAATGAATTAGAGTGGATATAGAGATAAGATAAGCAAAGAAGAGACATGAAAAGTGAAGATAGAATAAGTTAGAGCTTTACAAGAGGCTAAAGTATCAACACACAAAAGGAACTGATTAGACAAGCAGTGTCATGATACTAGTTCATCCAGAAGATATACTGTGTATCTGAGATCAAAAGGTTGTAGCCTTCACCACTTGAGAAGTGAGCTCTAGGATAGTATGTCCCCACCCCTAATAGGGTTATTGTAAAAGACTCCTAATACAGTCTGACCTTTGACTAGGTCATTGTACTAAAAGCATTGTAAATAACAACTCCTAATAGGGTTGTAGATCTTCTAACAAGGATCATAAAACACTAGTATAGTTCTTAGTGGGTATCAATTCCCATCGGGTTTTTTACCTATTTGGGTTTCCCCATAACCATATTGGTGTTATGTGTTTTGATTGTTTATATCTTGTTTACATTGATGTTTATTTCATTACTTAAGCAATCAAGTTAAGTTTCAAGAGTAAAGTAAAAAGAATACAATATAGTGAACACTGATTCACCCCCCCTCTCAGTGTTCCCATTCCTAAAAATTATTGCACATGATGGATGGAGGCACAAGTTGTGATAAATTGTACTACGAAAGTGGTAACCAAGTTCCTAGAAGAATTCATCATCACACGGTTTAGTATGTCTTTCTTCCTAGTATGTGATAATGCACCCTATTTCTCATTTGCATCTCTCATTCAATAGGCCTACAAGCATCAGGTAATCCTCAAATTATAATCCAATTATTATCCACAAGGGAATGGATTTTCTAAATCAACAAACAAGAACTTAACAACAATAATCAAATGACTCTTGGATGATAACCCTTGGGATTGGCACACTCAATTGAAGTATGCCATGTGGATAGACTATGTAAGAATAAAAAATGCCTTAGGGACTATTGGCAAGTTGGCTATACTGGTGTATATGAATTGTTATAGTGTTGTCATTATGGAAACAAAGTCATATAGTAGTTTGGAGTCAGTGCACCTGATGAGAAGATAAGAAATTAGTTAAGTGTTGAAGACTGGAAAGTGTAAAGAGTACCTAAAGCTCAGAGCATCAGCGCACATGTGTACGACTGATTTATGGTGTGCGCATGATTAGATATGCATGTATGAAAAAGTTACAGATAGTTGAAGTTACACAGCTAGTGTGTGCCAGAGAAAAATAGGGTAAGCAGCCGACTGTTAGCATTTTGATTTGCGATTATATTCTAATGTTGTAAAGGCTATGCACCTATTGTAATTAGGTTGTCGACATGTAAATATGTTTGTTTGTAAAAATGCTTGAGCCAATTCAATTGGAAGCATTGTATGTAATTGGTTAAAGGGCCGACCTAGTTATTTGTTTTGTATGCGCATATAAATATGAGATGCACCCATTGTAATTGGGGTGGAAGATGTAATAGAGTTGTGATAAGGAGAGAAGAAGTGTGCAAAGAGACTATAAGATGTATTAGAGATTTGCAATAGGTCAAAGCATAAGCACATTAAAGGAAATGATTTGACAAGCAGTGTGACAATGACAGTTCATCCAACATATATAGTGTGTATCTGAGATCAGAAGGTTGTAGCCTTCACCACTTGAACAGTGAGCTCTAGGATAGTGCGTCCACACCCTTAACAGGGTTTATTGTAAGAGAATCCTAATAGGGTTCAACCCTTGACAATGTCTACTATACTTAATGCATTGTAAAGCAACTCCTAACAGGGTTAAGGATCTTCTAACAAGGATCATAAAACACTAGTACAAAATATTAGTGGGTGTCAATTCCCACTTGGGTTTTTACCTATTTGGGTTTCCCTGTAGCCATATTGGTGTTATGTGTTGATTTCATGTTTCATGTTTATGTGGATGTTCATTTCAGTACTTAAGCATTTATGTTCAGTTTAAAGATTAAGTGAAAAGATAAAATATGGTGAACATTGATTCCCCCCCCCCCTCTTAGTGTTCCCATTCCTAACAATTGGTATGAAATCTCTAGTCCTTAGAAAAGAAGTTTAACCACTTGAGGAGATCATGGAAAAAGAAAAAATGAAACATCTGAAAAGAAATGTTGAAGCTTCTCTTGCAGAAACCCTAGTTCATTCTGCCAATTCAGAATCTCTTGGAAACCTTTGACAAAGTGTTATACAAGTAAGTGATGGCTACTCCTATAGTATTTGATATTGTAGAGAATAAAAGATATGTATTTAAGATGCACCCATTCAAATCCACCTTAGATAACCTAGAAGGGGCATTCTCCCACATGCCTATGGGTGTTATGCATCTCAAGGACATTAGGGCATACATTCTCTATAAGAAAGAACCAGTAGGATTTGACAGATTAAGAGTGCACATGGAAACTATATTGAAACCAGACAAAACCTTCATGGACGAGTATGCACAATAGAATAATCACCCTATAGTGGAGTATGCTATGACATATGAGTTCTATGAATCAAAATGGATCAAGATTCTACTGGGTAGAATTCATGATGACCTATTTTGGATAGGTGAAGTACTGGTCAGAATTACTAGTGACGTAATTCATGAGATGATAGGCCTCTCTAAGACAAGTGTCATTCTTCTAGCTAGAAAGGATGTAAGGAAGCTTGTTGAGAAAAATTTCAAGTCAAGAAGTGATAGGCACAGAATGACCATAGAGCCTATTGAGAAAGATGACATCAAATTAATGTCCATGATACTAGGTTATAGGTTCCAACACACCAACAGGGTGAACAGTGTGTTTGCGGCCATAATTCTTGCACCCATAAGACTTTTGAAGGAGAATGGAGAGTTCAATTTGTGCAAGATCCTATGTGCACAACTAATTGATAACATTAAGGATATCAAGCATGACAAGAACAATATATTCAGATTTGGGTCTTTGATCATTTATATGTACTTCCATATTGTTGGAAAGGTGTCAGATTTATACCTTGATAGGACTATTCCTACTATGCCATAGATATACTTCAAGGCATCTATTGAGAGAACTCTAAGAGACTACATGACACTAGAGTTGAAAACATTCATGGCTAAAATGCAGATGACATATAGAATAATAGAGAAAATAGTTGATAAATATAAAGATATTATTCAGTTCATGGTAGAGATAGACACAACATGCATGGAGGCAGTTGAGCCAAGAACAAAGTGGATTCATCCACTAGGATATAAAGTGGAAGAGCCTATTTTAGAGGCTTATGCTCAATTTCTATTTTCAACACCTAAAGACCCTAATGAGCCAAGATGGGGAACCTATGAGGAGAAAACAAGAGAAGTTGATGTAGTGTTAAAAAATGCAGCAACAAAAAGGAAGGTTGCTAAGGTTACCTTAGAGATCTTGAGAATTCATGAAGTGTCTCAAGCAGATCTAGACAAAGCAAGGGAACAAAAGATTGCTTTGGAAATTGAGAGCACAACAACAACAAAGACTGAATTAGAAGATCCTAAGCTAAAGAACGTGAAGATAGAAAAAGTTTGATATTCATAAGCGTAACAATGATGTTACTCCTTCTATGCCCAAAGAAACCATTGAACTTATTGCTCCTCCTAAGTATAAGGAAATGCCTAAGAGGAAGAAAGAAATCATCATTTGTCATCCATCCTCAAGAGTAACAAGGAATAGAACAAATAATCAAGCACCTCTTGAAGTAAGTTGCAAACCTAGTCTGAGTGTGTTAAAGCGCAAGAATCATTGATGAAGGCATAATTGATCAAGTAGGAAAGTTTTATGAGAAATATAGTGAGATAGAAAAATTAGAGATACATGGAATGATAATCAAACATATGTTGAAGTTTAAGAAGACATTCTTAGAACTAAAGACTATGATCCCTGATAATGTATGGAATATCTTAGAATTCCAAAAGAGACAGGCTATTGAAGAGGATCTAAGGATAAGAGAAAAGATTCTAGATGAAACCCTTCCTATATGTTCTCTAGAGGAGAAATCCTTGTTGATTAGACTTAGTGAAGCCACATCTTAGAACTAAGTCAAGGACCCTGCACATAATGGACAAGAACTATGCATTAGTTGCAAAGGAAACTAAGAAAGCCTTTGAGAAGGTCTTTATGAATAGGCACATGTATCCATCTACTGTTCCTACAACACAAGTACCCTTTATAATTTACAAAGAGTTAGAGGCCATCATGTTAGGAATGAATGCTGATTATATCTTATGGGAGTATTGGAAGTCATTCTGTAGTAGTTGTTGTTGCATTCATGACTGTGATTGTCATTGATGTCAACACAATGATCTACTGAAGATTAGTAGAGGAGCAGTCAGTGTTTGGGTTAGCGCACGTGGGATATTAGAGATCAAGCTATGTGATGTTAAGGAATTATTCTATGATGTGTTATACATTCATGGTTAAGAGTGTAGAAAGTAATTCATTTATTCATGGAAGTTATGAGCATTTGAGTGGAAGCAGTATTCAAGCATTGTTCCTGAGTAGCTGTTTGTGGTAATCAGGTGATATCTCCTAATCGGGATGGAATCTAGTTATGTGTAGTTAGAGAGTAGTTGAAGATATGTTGATAGTGACATGGATGACAATGCAAACTCTGAGGTCACACGAGTGAAGAGTTATTCTAATTGGAAGCTGACAGTTTTGTGTAATTTTTGTGTAGCATGTGGAAACTTTTATTTTGTAATTTGTATCCCGACTTATTTTTAATTACTTGAGTGTGGTATAAAGGAAGGAAGTTTTTCCTTGATGTAATATGATGAAGTGTGTAGTAATGTAAGAGTGAATGAAATCATGAAAGAAAATTTTTGGAAAGAGGGTATGTGAGATACAAAGATTTGAAATTGAGATCTGGTGTAGCAGTGAGTGCGGTTTGGCATAGTTAGAGGAGAGGTAACATATTGTTGAGATCAGTAATATTTTGATATTATTCTATTGAATAATCTAGAGATTAGTTAGACATTGTGTTCAGTGATGTTGCCATTGAAGTTGTTTGGGTAGTGGGTCCTTCTGTCTTCCATAACTCCTAACAGAGTTAGAATCTTTTAGTAGAGATTCAAAATCTCCTAACAGGGATTCATATGTATTGAATGTATTTCATAAGACTCCTAATAGAGTCCATCCTTTCACAAGGAATATTCAAATTAGTGCATCTTTTATGGGCATCATTCCCACCGGGGTTTACTCTTTGATCAAGAGGTTCCCTAGTCAACATATCTTATGTCATTGTGTTATTGTGCATGAATATCTTTCTATGGTTGTTAGTTACATTTTTTATATGGTTAAAATCTATTAAAGTTGATAAAGGTTAGAATTATCTGATAACTAATTCACCCCCCCTCCCCCTCTTAGTTATCTTGGTGGACTTTACTTTCTAACAATTGGTATCAGAGTGACAGGTCCTTGAAAGAAAAGTTTAACAGCTTAAGGAGATCCATGGAAAATTTTAGGAAATAAAGCCCTAAGTTTGATGGAGTAAATTTTGACAGCTAGAAAGAAAAGATGAAGACACATCTACTGTGTTTAGGACTAGGTTATTAGTTGTTTACTAAGAATGAGAAGAGTGTCATTGATGAGGATAATATTGAAACATTTACTAATGATGAAAGAGATCTATTCATGTGTAACATACTTGCTAGAGAAGCACTTTTGTTATCCCTTCCTAAGAATGAGTACAGTCAGGTAAAATATTTGAAAACATCTCATGAAATTTGGTTAGCTTTACAGTCTACTTTTGAAGGTGATGAACATGCAAAGAAAGTTAGATTACATAATTGGATATGTGCATTTGAAGATATAAGAATGATGGAAGATGAACCTGTTAGAAGCTATATTGGTAGAATGTCAGAGATTTTTGCAAGTATAAAATCTTGTGGAGGAACAAAGACAGAGAATAAAGTGATATGGAAAATTTTGAGGAAATTGACTCTTGCCTTCAAGCAGACAACACAAATGATTGAACAAGTTATACCTTGTACTACGAACTTTACAAGAGAGACTCTTCTTGGAAGATTGGAAGCAGTAGAAATGAACCTGAGGTTATCAGGAGACTTACCTAGAATGGAGACAACATTCAGTTCTCTTAGTGTTCACCCTACTTTTTCAAGAAGCATCACTATGAGCGGAGATTATGATGGCAGTAGAAGATCTAGAAATGAAGAAGACATGAAGATTGAAGAAGGTATTGCCTTGCTTGTGAAGAGAGAACCAGATGGTAAGAAAATCTTTAAATGTTGGACATGTCAAGAATATGGTCATTTTGCAATTAAATGTCCTAAGAGAGTTAAGAAGTATAGAAACAATTTTTAGCCTAGAAGATCTAAGGAATGTTATTATGCTAATCATGAAGAACTTGAAGCTAGTATAGAGAGAACCTTAAGTGAAAGTGATACAAAGAATAATGATGCTATAGGATTTGTAGCAATTAAAGAAGAAAATCCTGAAACAGAGGTTAAGGAAGAAAAAGCTCTCATTTCTCAACTAGTTGAAAAGAAAGTTGATTGGATTATAGATAGTGGTTGTTCACATTGTATGAATGGAGAATGAAAAATCTCATAAAGTTTAACAATTATGATGGAGGAGTTGTTAGAGTTGGAAACAATGCACCTTGTTTGATTAAAGGTATAGGATCTATTACTCTTGATGGAAAGACTAATACTAATGATGTTTACTTTGTGGATGGTTTGAAACAAAATATTTTGAGTGTTGGATAGTTAGTCGATAAGGGATATCAAGTTTGGTTTACTAAGAAAACTTGTGTGATGAAAGACAAAGATGGAAATTTGATTGGTACTGGATCTAGAACCAGAGGTAATATATTTCAGTTGAATCCTATAGAGATGACACGCTTAATTACTAAGATAGATGATATTTGGTTATGGCACAAAATATTTTGTCATATAAAATTTGATAACATTGTGAAAGTAAGTACTACATTTGCAGTAAGAGATTTTCCTAGAATTATGAAGCCTGCTAACATGATGTGCAAGGAATGTGTCATGGCTAAATAGAAGAGAAGCTCATTTCTCAGTAAGAAGTTTACATCAGCAGAGAAGTTGGAGATTCTTCATACAGACTTGAGCAGTCCTACAAGGACTAGAGGATTCTATGGAGAAAGGTATTTTATGATTCTTGTTGATGATTTTACAAGAATGATGTGAATTGCATTTCTTAAAGAAAAATCTGAAGCATTTTATAAGTTTAAGGTCATTAAGAAGAAAGTTGAGAATGAATCTGGAATGAAGATTAAATTTTTGAGATCAGATAGAGGTGGAGAATTTACTTCTAGAGAATTTAACACCTTTTGTGAAGTGAATGGTATTAATCGATAATTTTCAGCCCCTAGGACACCTAAACAAAATGGTATTGCAGAAAGAAGAAACAAATCAGTGATTGAAGCAGCAAGGGCTATGTTATTTGAGAATGACTTAGCAAAGATATTCTGGAGAGAATCAGTGAACACAACAATGTATACAATGAACAAAGTACAAATCGGAGAAGACATAGACAAGACACCCTATGAACTATGGTTTGGACATGCACACTTAGTTAAGTATTTTAGAATTTTTGGAAGAAAATGTTATATAAAGAGAGATGATGACATTGGAAAGTTTGATCCTATAAGTGATGAAAGTATATTTCTTGGATATTCTTTGAAAAGAAAAGCTTATAGATGTTACAATAAGAGAACTAAGACTATTGTTGAGAGTGCAAATGTTAAAGTTGATGAAAAGTTCAAAATTTAGGAAAAAATGCTTGATTATGAATCAGATGAAGGAACTCATCCTAGATTTAACATTGAGACTATTGAATTATTCTATGAAATTGACAGTGATTTTTTGAATTAAAGCCACAATGAGGTAATTGAAGAACCGACACCTAAAGTGAGATCTAAGATAGTGACACCTAACATGAATCTATCAAGGAATCATCCTATTGAGAAGATTATTGGAAGCATAGATAGAGGAGTTCAGACTCAAAATAAGGTACTAGAACAGTTATGTTTGATTTCTCAAATTGAACCTAAATCTACTAGTGAAGCTTGTGAAGATGAACATTGGATTAAAGCTATCAAAGAAGAACTAGATCAGATTGAAAAGAATAAGACATGGGAATTGGTCCTGTTGGTTCTTCAAAGGATTTTACACTCCATGAGATACCAATATGCTTATGACTGATGTTAAGGAGTGGTTACTTCCAAATGTGGTAAATCTATAAGCAACTGGACCAACTATAGGGACAAGACTACCCTCTTCACTTTTGGCTCTGCAAAACCAAGGCAGGTACACCTGATCCAATAGATTCAACTCTATTCCTTACTCAATACTAGATCTTACAACAGATGATAGTGAGAAATTACTAAATAACAACCTATTATTCATTGACTATCCATCACTGGGTAAAACAACTTATATAAAGTAAATAAAACTGTAAAATACTGGTAATGATTATATGCTTAAGGATTACAAAATTTTGATCATTCCCCTCAAAGCAAAGATAGGAAAATACAAGCCAGTGCCTTATCCATTGGGCAAAATATCAGAAGATAGAATGAATACAAAGATGTTTTGAAAATGACTGGTCTTTTAAACATAAATACAAACACCCCAACTCTTTCCTACTTATAGAAAATCCTCAAATAAATTCAGTAAACATGTATCCCACCCTAAGCAATATTTAATCCAACCCTAGATCAGAACTCAAAGCCAAATACATTCATATAAATCTCAGAAAGATTTAAAGATTCATAGAATAAACTCAAAGGAGAGACAAAGATTTGAGATTTTTATTAAGTATAACCTTGATTGTTTGTATACATCATATTCTGAACAGTAAGCTTGCAAAATCCTTTATATGTGCAAAATCATTGTATAACTCTCAATGCCTAGAATGATTGTGGAAAATCCTTTGTATACAAGGAAATGCAACAAGCTACTGATCATTCTAGGGTTTACAAAATTCCTAACCTAAAAACTTTACAACAACCCTATTGGGTTTACAATAAATACACTGATCAAAACTAATGAGATATTTGTAGATGAGTCACCTTTCTTTATGTCTTCAATTCTTTCCTCGGCTTCTTCCAACAAATCTGATTGCAATATCTCCACTGTCAATCCTGCAATAAATACCTTTCTGTATCTCAACAACATTCATGACTCAAAAAAGTTACTATTTTCACTTATCTCAAGAGGTTGGCAGAGTATTTACTTTTTCTACATGAGGTATGTATTGATACCTCCACCTATTGTACACCTCTTCACTTGTGAACTCAAAATTTGCAAACTCTACATTTTTGCTAGACAACTGTTCCCACCTGTCCTCTAATTGACTAATTTCTCACTGAATAAAATCAAACTTAGACTTAGCAAAAATTAAAGTCTCAATAGTATGAATAAAGAATAAAGTATTCTCTAGAGTCAAAATGCTAGTCATCCTAGCAGAGAAGTCATCATCTATTTGTGCTCTCCACTTGATCAATTCTTTAAGATCACCATTCTTCTTGAATACTCCTAGGATCAAGTCACAGTTGGGGAGTATTAATTCTTTCTTCATCAAATTTGATTTTCTCTCAAAATCACCTAAAAGTATGTCATTCTCCAAAAGCTTCTTCACATTCTGGTGCAATGGATTGATCAATGGATCAGGATCATTTTGGGATTTAGACAACAATCTGAACAATCTCACATTTGGAGATCTCTCAATCCATTTCTTAAAAATTGGTTCAAATTCACTCTTGCATTTATCCAATGAGGTGAGTAATATCCTTAACCTCCTAGCATGGTCAAACATGACTGTGGGATTCAAGTTTGTAGCAAACTGCATAACAGCCTCTGTTACCTTGTCTTCATATTCCTGCTTCAACAAGATCTTATCTTTCAAATATTCCTCCCTTAACCTATCCAATTCTTTCCTTTTCCTTTTGAAGTGATTTGTTTCCTCAAGAAAATGTTGCTTCTCCTAACTGAGCCTTGCATCAAGGTGTGTCTCTGGGTAGGGTGATGGTGGAAACTCAATGATAGGGCTAGATGATGAAGCCACTACAGGTTTGTCATCTATCATTAGTTGTGGTGACCTATGATCCTGTGGTCCTGACAATTTAGTAATTAACTTGTCCTTTTGGATCCGCTCTATCTTGAGCTCATTATAGGACTTGAGGACAGTTTCAAATTTGAGCCTCAACTCTTCTTTTTCTTGAGCATCTTTCTCTGCCACCTTGACATTAAATTTGGCAGTCTCCAAAATTAGGTTTGAAGCTTCTATACCTGAAGTCTCACCTACTCTTTGTACCAATAGATTTCCTACATATTTTGTAAAGAGGGCCTCTCTTTTTCCTGTCTTCCTCCCTCTTAAGGGACCACATTACCAAGGTAGCATGATCATCTAAGAAAATAATTCCCCTAGCAGCTTGTTGTGCTTGTTCTGGAGTAGCAAGAGTCTTTACCTTGCTCTTCCTGACTTGATCAAAGACTATTTCATCAACAATATCCCATTCTGGCAGAATCAACACCCCTGCAGTATGGACCATAGCCCTTCCCTCCTCGGGAGTAATCTTTTCAAACTACTTCATGATTTCTCCCTTGATTTCATTCTCAATTTCTCTTATGTCCCTATCAGGGAACTCTTCTTTCTTCTTCTCACAAATTTCTTTAAATTGATTTATTTTCATTCTCCATAAAAATTGAAAGAATGCCCTAGTCTTTACAAATTTTTCATCAGCAACAAAGGGATCACTAGCTTATTTTAAAATAGGGTCAACTTACTTACCCTCAAATTTAGCAATAGTAAGATCCATTGCAACCTCTTTAGGTGCCTCTGACATTCCTTCCTGTAGTTCATCATTGCAAAAAAAATGTTTCCCTCATTCCTCATTTGTACCAACTATTCTGCTACCCCATGTTCATCTAAATGTAAGGGGGATTAAGAAGGAGAGTAGAAATTTTGTTCTGACCCTGACCCCTCTTATCTTTGCCTCTTTGGAGAGGGTCCTTACATTGTTGGATCATCCATAGGCCTCTTTCCTCTTGAAGTAGAAGGAATATCCTCACCTCTCTATTGTGTTGGTTAAAGAACAGTGTACCTAATTCTCTTTTGCATAGCATAGACTCCCCTTGGGGTCAATTTTACATATCCTGGCTGGCTCAAAATCTGCCTAGCTTTCTCAGGGACCGTCTTGCTCATAGTAGCCCTTGTCTCATTTACTACATGCATGATGCCTTCAAAATGCTCCATAAGAGCCTCTACCTTTCTTGCCCATGGCTCAAATCCTTTTAATGGGTCATAAGTTCTATCAAATTTTTTGATGAAATCTACAGTCTTCTTGTAGATCACCCACTTCTCCTTTTTAATCTCTTGAGTTTGGAGGTCAAACTCATTCCTTATTATGTCCTCAGGAAAATTGAACTGGTGCTCCATAAGAGCACACCTTATCTTATCCCTAAACATTCTTGATAAGAAACCCTCATTATCTGCACATCTAGCTACAGTTGTAGGCATTCTATAGGGTTGCAAGACTTGGTTCAAATATACCCATCCTCCCTTAGTGATAACATATTGATGGGCAATTGTAATATCAGGGAAGAAAGTCCCTCTTCCGTTACCAGTAAGGGTAGCTTCTTGTAGGTCACCAGTTTGCCTTAAAATTTTAGCATATCCTATTTTTAGTGGAACTTGGTATGGAAAAAATGTAAGGTGCCTTTCTGCAACCATATACTCTAAAAACTGTGGAAACAGGATACAATATGATATCACCAAAATTGTGAACTATAGTAATATCCTGACAAAACTCCTTTGGCCTGATTAATCTTAGCAACTCCCTTGGGATTCTAGGATTGTCAAAAAACAACAATTTCCTAAGCCTTGAGGCAAAATCCTTGTCAAAAGCAATAAAACTAGCATCAACTCTATCCCATGACAAAGTTGTGGTCCACAACTGAACTGGAAGGGTTTCTCCATTTCTCTCCTTAACAATGTTCACTGTTGAACTGAAAAACTGCTCACCTTTGTACAAGAACATATGCATGAGCATAGAATACCACCCAAAGGGCCTACTAACCATCATATTCTTTATTCCCATCAATCCCTCATGGATTAGGTCATCCAAGTGAGAGGCAAAGTCAAAGATTAGTGCCAATTAGGGATGTAGAGATTGCACCATCATGAACATATATGGAACTGGCATATGAGTGGCCTCATCATGCCCTAGGATTAATGTCAAAGACTTATAAAAACCCTGTGCTCTTTTACTGAATAAATCCATCCTCAAAGCTGTTGGTTCTTCAAAAGATTTTACACTCCATGAGATACCAGTATGCTTATGACTAATGTTAAGGAGAGGTTAATTCCAAATATGGGAAATCTATAAGCAACTGGACCAACTATAGGGACAAGACTGCCCTCTTCACTTCTGGCTTTGCAAAACCAAGGTGGGTACACCTGATCCAATAGATATAACTTTATTCTTTACTGAATACTGGATCTTACAATAGATAGTAGTGAGAAAGTACTAAATAACAACCTATTATTCATTGACTCTCCATCACTGGATAGAACAACATAAATGTAAATGAAAGTAAAATGACTGGTAATGATTTAATGATTTCTTGCAGAATGTAAACGACCATGCCAAACTTGCATCACTAGAGGAGATACTAATTTCTAATCAGTGCCTTATCCATTGGGCAATATATCTGAGATAGATATAGAATACAAGAACATAGATTCTAAGCCATAAACACAACAAACTAGATTCATACACTACTTACAAACATCCTTCCTGATTGAACCAAATGAATCTATGCTTCACTCAGAGACTTTTAACCTGATCCTAGATCAAGGCTGAGAGATAAAACATATACACAAGTAAACCCTGTGCAAAGAGTAAAAAAACTCAAAACCCAAGAAACACAACAAAAGTAGAGATCTAAAAATTGAAAAGCTGTATTAAGTATGAGGACTCAAGTTCCTGTATTAAAAACCATTTCAGAATACAACACCTAGACAATATGCAAAAGATACAAAATGTTTTTCCACTATATTGACACAACTTGGCAAAACATATTACAATCTGGACTGAGGATACACACTTAGCTTTTTAGCTTCTTGTGTCAAGAATTTCCAGCCAGCCCTTTCCAAATGATCACAAAATTCCTTTTATAGAGATAAGGATACAACAAGAAAATATCATTTAGGTTGAAAACCCTAAACCTAACCAATCAAAACCCAAAATCTGTAGGAGAATGAAATCTAATCTATTTGTACTTTGCAAGACATTCCCAGGACTAATCAGCTACTTCTTCTGAAAAAGATCAAATCAACAATAAAGCCCTTGAAATAGTCAACAAATCTGATCTCATCCATGAATCAAAGAAAAATATATGCAAGGCAACCAAGTTGCCAAAAATCTGATCTTTCCCCCTTTGCCAGATTTTGCATATCAATCTTATCTGAAAAAATCTTCACCAAACTTTGATCCCGAAAATGATAGTCATTACTACTTCTACCAATTTGGTCAAAATTGATAACAAACACTGCCATTGGATTCCTCATTCTAAGCCAATTTTGAAAACATATAACACTTGCATATTTGGGCAAAAATAAAGCCCTAGGCATCATTTTTCATGAACAGCCTCCATTACTTAAATTTTTTGAATTTTGATATAGCTCAACAATACAATTTCGAATTCAATAACTTTATGCAGACCTCAATTTTTGAGGTGGGCCCCATGCCACTTGGCATCACCTGATTCATCCACTGGTCCACCTCATCTGCTATGTCACACCTCTACCACATGTCACTCTCTGATTGGCTAACCTCACTGACTATGCACCTACTCGACAGCTCACCTCAGGACACTGTCATCATGTCACCATTTCGCCATGGTTAACTACTGAGCAACTTCAAACTCACGCTTTAGCGATGATCGATCGATCAACATGCATCCCAAGGTGGTTGACCATCTGCTCAATGCCTTGCTTTGTCACTACTCTTTGCCAAGTGTCATGTTCCAGTTGGTCTGCGAATCCACCTAGGCACCAAACTGCAACATCATTCCACGTCATTATGGTGCCACGTGCCAGTACGTCGCTGAAGCATGATGGTAACTGGCGTGCATCTCCATCTTAGCACTTTGGTGACATCCATCGGATGTTGGGCACACATCCCAATGCATCAGATCTTCACACTACGTCACTTATCAAAATTTACTATCTAGTAATGGGGCCCACCATCCACTTCATCTATCTTGGTCTACGTGCACATGTATGAGAAGGTTCCTTAGCTGTGCGTCTACTTGAGACATCTTTGTATTGTGGATTTGACCTTATAAATTCTTCATATCCTCTTTGCAGCATCAATGTGGGATTAAACATCCTTGGTTTATAATAGTTTTTGTTTCAAAATGTACTCAGGGCACCCAGATAGACGGGCCCACCAAATCCAACTGGCTCCTCTCTCATCCTCTTCATTCTTTACCTCAAACATGGGTGCGCTTTTTTTTAAAATAAATCTTTAACTAAAACCAACCCAATGTGGGATAAAAAACCTTATAGAAATCCCTGCTTTGGCCACCCAGCTCCTATCACGCACGCATTAGCAATGAATTTCATAGTGTGCCAAGCCTTATGCATTGTGAGCCAAGACCCTCAGCGATTTTTACATGGTGAGAGACACATAACAATTCTTCAAAATGGTGCATAATGCCTGGAGACAAAAATTATTTGTTTGTAATGTTGGCACACATCGGTAATATGCTTGGAAACTTCCTCATGATTGTATGTCTTCCTTAGAGGCCAATGCATATCACAACACATCCACCAGAGGGTGTATGCAGCCTCATATCCATCAAGCACGTGAATAGTACAAAAGGAGAATGCGCAACCTATTAGGCACACACATTACTGACTAAAAACATAAGCACTCCCTTATTTGATGCATACAACACCTCATCTCTGTAGAATCCTCTACCTTTGGGATGCACATGCTTACATTGGTCTTCATTTGGTTGCAAGTAACATCTCTATTTGTGTGCCCAACAATCCCAATGGCACACCTTATGTTGGTGCGCTGAATATAACATACCCCTTGGAGTATGTATGTTGTCCCTTCTTTATGTCTCTCACCAGCTTGAGCACACACAACACTTGCGCAAGCCTCATCCCCCTTAGTTTTCTTTGTGCTGAAGAAGAGACCCCAAATAGGAGGTTGTGCAGGACAAAAAAATTTGTTCATGCCTTGTAAACTCACGCCTCCTCCCTTCTAAAAATCTGGTCTGCAAGGAGATAATACACATGAGCAGATGTATTTGAGAAACATGTGTATAAAGAGTGCATACACACTCAATCTTGAAAATAACCAACAGTCTTTAAAAGAGACACACACGTTATGCCTCAATTAATATGTTGATGATGCATGGGTCTTCATAAGGCATTTGTTAATAAGATGATAATCTGAACTGCTATGAGGTAAAGGAGATACATTGCAATGAAGTCTCTTATAGTAGATTAAACTTTGAGGTTTTATGAGCAATTCAAAACCCTTTGAAAGTTATTTCTGCTAACTTTCAAGAGATATCACTGATGTATTAACTTCAAACTCCATCATGGCAGCCCCATAGACCTCAATATCAAATAAGAAATTAATAAGACCTATCACCCACGGATCTAATTTTCCCTTCGAACTCATACTAGAAAAATCTTTTCGAGATTCATCATTTTTATACTTCAATTTCAGAGGTAGAACTTGCTAGGTGCTTTAAAATAATGAGGCAGGTCGGGCCCCAAGTGGGTCCGGCTTAAAAAAATTTTGAACTCAAACAACCAGCCTTGAAAATGATCTAGGATGACTGGCGACAACAACTGGATCCAATCCGGACAACCAGGCATCTTTAAAAACTTCAATTTTCAATACTTCGTCAGTTGCCAAATATTAACAAAACACCCTTAGTCACGCCATTAAAACATTGATCAAAACATAACATTGAACGCTGAAACTTGGCGGATACGAACTCTGTACCATAGACAATGATCCTATCAAACAGCTTTGCCTAGAAATGAATGAGCTGAGAGATTTTAAAACTTGAAAAATTTCATTTAGAATTGCCGGCAAACACAGACTGAAAATCACTGCCGACTGCCTCAGAAGGAGATGGATGAAAAATATCAAACAACAAGCTGGAGATGAGCCATTGGAGCTAGAAGAAGCCTTAAGTGCAAGGAATGTGACAAAACAACCACCATCTGAAGATAATCATTTGGCAAAAAGCTACGAATTTCTAAAAATGACTACTTTGCAGAGTTATGCTATCCACACTTTTTACATCTTTTGAACACCCTTTTACTGGCCTTGCAATCTGATCAAATAGAAACCTCACATTCTGAAAACTTGGAGGAAGATTCTCTCTAATATATAGAAAACAAGTCTACATTCATATTCATCAAACAATCAATCGATTATCAATTATTAATCTCCAAATTTGGCTACTTAAAACATCCTGAACTGAAAACCATGAAATTCGTAGAAATTGCATTTGGAATCGATCGAGAAAAGTCATCAATCAGATTCATCATGGTCTGAAACTTATCATGGAGAATAATTTTCATGTCTAGATCATAGAAAACCATTCAATTATGCTTGACCTCAAACCGGGAGCAAATGGAAAGACCCCAAAGTGAGCCACTCACAAAACTAAATTGTGCACTATAACAATCTGCAATCTGAATGGCTCTGGAAAACATATCAAATGGGCACATGGGAGGCTGAAAATCAGCAAGATAACTTATTCCCATACCTAAAACATGATGCAGAAACTGATACATCTTGATCAATCATAGGGCACTTAATGCACTTATCTAGACAAGGCCTCTGACTAAACTGTGCAACTGATCCCCATTTAGAATGTTAGAAACTGCAAACAGAATCAGACCAGCAAACAGGGCAAATGGATTCATCATGACTTTAAAATTGTAACATAGGTTCTTTGATATCTATACTAAACATCCTCAAAGTGGTGGGCCATGAAACTCAACAGGATACAAGATATTCAAATGCAAATAGGGCCTGCTACAGTGATTTGACACTTGGACAAAAAATGCAGATTTAGGTGAACATCTCAGAATGGCTACTCCCTAAACATCTCAGATTTAAAATTTAGGAGTTGGAACCCACTGCATATGTCAAATGAAAAGTTTTGAACCCGTTCCCCAAGTTATATCACATGAAAATCATCAAGCCCATTTCTACATGCACTTGAACTCAGGTCTTTTAAACTGTTCCCTTGAAGGGCACAAACTTTGCCATTGGAGAACCTTCTGATTATGGAATCAAAACCTTACAAATTTTCATAGTACCAACAAAAGGCTCTAGTGTACTTGGACTGATAACACACATTGATCCAATTTGGTCTAAAAAATCCCTCAGAGGCCCTATCCTCAAATAATCCTTTTGAGCTTCATACACCTCAGTGAATTCAGTAAAATCTATTTTCTCTAGCCCAACAGAAGGGTCATTCAATGAGAAGACCTCCCTGATCTCATCTTCTGTGATACTAACTAGGTTATTTCCATTTACATCCTTGACACACTTTGTTACAGGATCATAACACTTAGCAATTTGGATTAACAATTCTACATCCATAAAAACTCCAGGAACTACCAACTTTCCTATATCAAATTGCCATATGTTACTAAGGGGGGCACATGAATTTCATTGTGAGTATGCCACTGTGAACAAAATAGGACCATTATAGTCCTCTTCCACCCTAGCATCTCTCATCTAGTTTCCTCTGTCATGGAGCCCACTATTTACATAATCTCTAGGATTCCTTGGGACCAATTCTTTCAATCTAGCTCTCCCATTATCTGAATGCAGGAGAAATTGCTTTAAGTCTTCAAAGACACCCCTATCTTTATACTCTGTCTTCCCAAACAGTCCCCTCTTTGGTGGAATTTTAACTAGGGCTTCTTAAAACAAAGTATAAATACCTGAGAAAACCCTAAATACTATTAGCTAGCAACAGAATTCCCTTACAATTTCTTCACAGACTGAAACAATTCTTGAATTCAAAGATTATGACCTACCAGGCACCTAAATTTTTTTTTTTGATATTGCTCCAGAGAACAATCTAGTTCACCAAAATACTTATGAGAGAGGTAAAGAATACAACGATCAAATTTGGGTATATAATATATCGCCAACCGTTTGCAATTCATCTGCACATAGCTCATTAAGTCTGCCATTACTAAAAACTAGCAGCCTCAGCATTCATAGGATGTGAGCAACGTCACATAGCAAGAATTTGAATTCAGACTGTTGATCCTGTTTCCTTTTCAGTGCATCGGATGATCAGCAAAAATAGTTGCACAACCTTCTTTTTATTTTCCCCAAACTAGTTCCCAGCCAATGAGGACAACTCAATTTAACCATGTGGGGAAAGAAATAACTTAACTTAATTTTGATCAGAGTAGACAGGTGTCACCTTGTCACTAAAGTGGGGGCATAGGACCTAAGCATCTTTCCTCAGCGGTGTAATGACAACCACAGGATCCTTTCCAACTCACTGTGCTTTACCATTTCCCAAAGCAATGACCCCACCTTCCCTTTTGAAACCTTCATCGAATCACAAATTGCCACATCAGATAGATCAGTAGGTGGAAAACCCTAAATTTCTCCTTGGTGTCAAGTATACTGACAACCTGACAGGTCATCCCCTGCCTTCGGCCAATCAAAAATGAACCTGTCAGTATGAACTGGTGACAAAGGACCCACCTTTCACTCCTCATCCTTTGAACAAGATCAACGGCTGTCGCTATACCACAGGCCTTAAAAATCACGCACCTTATCCCAATGGTATACCGACAACTATGAGATCTATTTGAACCTTAAGTATCTGAGAAAGCTGACCCCACAATAACACTTCACTTAACTCTTTGTTGAATCAAAAGCTGCCATGTTTACAAGAACAGGTGGGCGGGCCCTTTCTCCTTTTCTTCTTTAATATCAAACATCTTGTCGACTGCCACATCATACTTATTTCAACCAATCAAAAGCACACATGTCAGAGTGACATGGAAATTTAGGGCCCACTCACCATCTCCTTCATCATATAGCATCGAATGGTCATCGCTATACGACAAAGCTTAAATACTTCACATCTTTCATCAATGGTATAACGACAACTGTAAGATCAATCAATGTTTTACCCTTTTAAAAGTCCAACCCCATAGCTACTATGTCACCTAAGACAGGTGTCAACCTGAAAGACACACCACTGAGACTAACATGCCAGAAACTACCACTGTCAGAATGGATGTTGATCAGATGCTTGTCGCTATACTGCAATGCTTAAAAAGAAATCATCTTGACCCAATGATATAACAACAACCATCGATGCACTACTTTGTTTAATCACCAACACAACACTGAAAATGAGCCCACTGAGACAAATGTTCGCTTGTCACCAAATCACATGTCAGAAATTTTGACAACAGGGAGCCTTGAGATTCAATGACAACCACTCATTTTTAAAAGGTTAGTCACTTAGAAAAATTTATGGGAAACTTAGGCTTTGAAAGAATTATTAAAAAGGTATCTCGTTTGACAACCTAATGATATAACATGTAAAGTGGTCACTTTAAAAGGGGTGAAAATTGCACATGTTTATTTGGAAAGTTAGTGAGCCAAAAAGTAATGCAAAATTATAACAATGCTAAGACCAGCTAGGGCTTCCATCAAACTTAGGTTTTTAACCATAAAACCTCACAATTAGGTCTAAGAACTAGATTTTTCAAAAGTTTTAGCATGAAGCTGAAAATTTTTAGGATAGTGATAATAGGTCCCTAGACCTAAAGATAAGAATGTTATTTAGAAACAAGATGAATGAACAAGGAGAAGTAGTAAGGAACAAAGCAAGATTGATATGTAAAGGATACTCATAGTAAGAAGGAATTGACTATGAAGAAACTTTTGTACCAGTAGCAAGAATTGAAGCAATAAGAATGTTTTTGGCTTATGCAGCTTTTAAGAAGTTCAAAGTATATCAAATGGATGTGAAGTCAACATTTTTGAATGGAGAGTTGGAAGAAGAAGTCTACATTGAGCAGCCTGAAGGTTTTCATTTAAATCAAGAATGAGACATGGTATGTAAACTGAAGAAAGCTCTCTATGGACTAAAACAAGGACCTAGAACTTGGTATGCAAGATTGGACAAGTATTTGGTAAAATTAGGATTTACAAAATTAATAGATGATAGCAACCTATACACAAAAGAAATTGAAAATGGTTTGTTGGTTGAAGTTATTTTTGTTGATGATATCATTTTTGGAGGAGAAGATGAAGCCAATGATAAATTTGTAGATGAAATGAAGACTGAATTTGAAATGAGTATGATTGGTGAAATGAAATATTTTTGGGATTGCAGGTAACACAAAAAAGTGATGGTATCTTTGTAAGTCAGATAAAGTACTTGAATGATTTGTTAAAGAGATTTTGAATGGATAACTGTAAACTAGTTGGAACACCTATGGTAACTGGACATAAGTTATCTAGCATATATGAGACTCATGTAGTGGAACAAAAAAAATATAGATCTATGATTGGAGGATTGCACTACTTGACACATACAAGACCTGATATAGCACATTCAGTTGGAATTGTACCAAGATTTCAAACTGAATGTAGAGAATCACATTATGCAGTAGTGAAGAGGATACTAAGATATTTAAGAGGCACAATTGAGTATGGATTGTGGTATGAAAAATTTAATGATTTTACCCTATGTGCATATAAAAATGCTGATTGGGGAGGCAATATTGATGATAAAAAGAGCACCAGTGGTGGAGCATTTTTCCTTGGAGAAAGATTGGTTTCTTGGCTAAGCAAGAAGTAGAATTGTATTTCACAAAGCATAGTAGAAGGAGAGTATGTAGCAGTAGCAAATAATTGTAACCAGATAATTTGGATGAAGTAGATGCTAAAGGATATTGGAATAAAATTTTTTGAGCCTATTGTTATACACTATGACAACACCAGTACAATTAGTATGTCTAAGAACCCTATATTACATTCTAAGACAAAGCATATAGAGATAAAGTATCATGTAGTAAGAGAGAAAGTTGTTGAGAAAGAAGTCAGACTTGAATACATAAGCACAAAGGAGCAGATTGCAGACATATTTACAAAACCTTTGCCTAAGGATACATTTGATTATCTGAGAGGTATGCTTGGGGTTAAGCCCCAGCCTACTTTTGAGAAGTGACATGGATTGTTGCATCCGTCCAGTGGTATATGAGCCCTATCTTTCTTCTAAACTAGATGTTGGTACTTCCTCTATGGGGGAGTATCTGTATCTAAGCTGAGTCATGAGGACTATAGTGAATTTATTTTTTGAATAGTGTCTTTTGACATTAGAGTTGTTGTTGACATAATGATGAAATTTCTATCATTGATGTCAATGGGGGAGAAGTGTACATTAAAAACCATTTGTACCAACTGTTGGAGAGAACAGAATAGGAAAATGAAGCAAGATTTGATTGATGAAGAGGACTTGAAGTATTTTTTAGAGCAACAGTCTTGTAGTGTTGGAACAATAGTGTTGTAGTGTTGTAGTGTATCCTTCAAGACATCTACTAAGAGAACTCTAAGAGACTACATGACACTGCAGTTAAAAACATTCAGGGCTAAAATGTAGATGAGGTACAGAATAACAGAGAAAATAGTTGATAAATACAAAGATACTATTTGGTTCATGGTAGAGATAGATGCGACATGCATGGAGGCAGTTGAACCAAGAACAAAGTTGATTCATCCACTAGGATATGAAGTGGAATAGCCTATTCTAGAGGCTTATGCTCAAGTTATGTTGTCCACACCTAAAGACCCTAATGAGCCAAGATGGGGAACCTATGAGGAGAAAAAAAGAGAAGTTGATGCAGTGTTAAACAACACAGCAACAAAAAGGAAGGTTTCTAAGGTTACCTCAGAGATCTTGAGAATTCATGGAGTGTCTCAAGAAGACCTAGAAAAAGAAAGGGAACAAAATATTGCTTTGGAAATTGAGAGCGCAACAACAACAATGACTAAATTAGAAGATCCTAAGCTAAAGAAGGTCAAGATAGAAAAGTCTGATATTCAAAAGGGTAATAATGATGTTACTCCTTCTACACCCAAAGAAATCATTGACCTTACTGCTCCTCCTGAGTATAAGCCAATGCCTAGGAGGAAGAAAGAAATCAACGTTGGTGATCCATCCTTGAGAGTAATAAACAATAGAAGAAATACTCAAGCACCTCTTGAAGTAAATTTAAAACCTAGTCTGAGTGTGTTAAGGACACAAATCATTGATGAAGGCAAAATTGATCAAGTAGGAAAGTTTTATGAGAAATACAGTGAGATAGACAAATCAGAGATACATGGAATGATAATCAAACATATGTTGAAGTTTAATAAGAGAGTCTTAGAACTAAAGACTATGATCCCTGATAATGTATCAAACATCTTAGAATTCCAAAAGAGACAGGCTATTGAAGAGGATCTAAGGATAAGAGAAAAGATTCTAGATGAAACCCTTCATGTATGTTCTCTAGAGGATAAATCCTTGTTGTTAGACTTAGTGAAGCCACATCTTAGAACTAAGTCAAGGATCCTACACATAGTGGACAAGAACTATGAATTAGTTGCAAAGGAAACTAAGAAAGCATTTGAGAAGGTCTTTATGAATAGGCACATGTATCCATCTAGTGCGCCTATAGCACAAGTACCCTCTATGATTTCCAAAGAGTAAGAGGCCATCATGTTAGGAATGAATGTTGAATATATCATATGGGAGTATTAGTATCCATTTTGTACTAGTTTTTGTTGCATTCATGACTATGATTGTCATTGATGTCAACACAATGATCTATTGAAGATTTGCAAAGGAGCAGACAGTGTTTGGATTAGCGCACATGGGATATTAGAGGTCAAGCTATGTGATGTTAAGGAATTATTCTATGATGTGTTATATTTTCATGGTTAAGAATGTAGATAGTAATTCATTTACTCATGGAAGTTATGAGCATTTAAGTACAAGCAATATTCAGGTAGTGTTCCTGAGTAGCGGTCTGTGGTAATCAGGTGATATCTCCTAATTGGGATGGAATCTAGTTATGCATAGTTAGAGAGAAGTTGAATACATGTTGATAGTGATGTGGATGATAGCACAAACTCTGAGGTTGCACGAGTGAAAAGTTATTCTAATTGGAAGTTGACAGTTTTGTGTAATTTTTGTGTAGCGTGTGGAAACTTTTATTTTGTAATTTGTATGCCAACTCATTTGTATTTACTTGAGTGTGGTATAAAGGAAGGAATGTTTTCCTTGATGTAATATGATGAAGTGTGCAGTAATGTAAGAGTGAATGAAATTGTGAAAGCAAATTTGTGGAAAGAGAATATGCGAGATACAAAGATCTAAAATTGAGATCTAGTGTAGCAGTGAGTGCGGTTTGGCATAGTCAAAGGAGAGGTAACATATTGTTGAGATCAATAATATTTTGATATTATTCGATTGAATGATCTAGAGATTAGTTGGATAGTGTGTTTAGTGATTTTTCCATTGAAGCTGTTTGGGTAGTGGGTCCTTCTATCTTCCATAACTCCTAACAGAGTTAGAATCTTTTAGCAGGGATTCAAAATATCCTAACAAGGATTCATATGTACTGAATGTATTTCATCAGACTCCTAACAAATTCCATCCTTTCACAAGGAATATTCATATTAGTGCATCTTTTGTGGGCATCATTCCCACCAGGGTTTACTCTTTGATCAAGAGGTTCCCTAGTCAACATATCTTGTGTCATTGTGTTATTGTGAATTGTTAGAAAGTAAACTCCACCAAGATAACTGAGAGGGGTGGGGGGGGGGGGGGTGAATTAGTTATTAGATAATTATAAATTTTATCATCTTCAACAGCATTAAGCCATAATAGCAATATAATTACCAACCATAGAAAGATATTCATACACAATAACATAATGACACAAGATATGTTGACTAGAGAACCTCTTGATCAAAGAGTAAACCCCGGTGGGAATGATGCCCACAAAAGATGAACTAATATGAATATTCCTTGTGAGAGGATGGACTCTATTAGGAGTCTTATGAAATACATTCAGTACATATGAATCCCTATTAGGATATTTTCAATCCCTGTTAAAAGATTCTAACCCTATTAAGAGTTATGGAAGATAGAAGGACCCACTGCCCAAAAAGCTTCAGGTTAAGATCACTGAACACACTGTCCAAATAATATTTTCATTACTCAATAGAATAATATGTTACCTCTTCTCTGACTGTGCCAAACCACACTCACTATTACATTAGATCTCAATTTCAAATCTTTGTACTTCGCATGTCTTCCTTCACAATTTCACTCTCATACTTAGCTCTATTCTTAACTTCATGCATACTGCATCACACATCATCACTAAAACTACATTCCAATTACACATAAACAAGGAAATACATTCCTTCCTTTATACCACACTCAAATAATTACAAATGAGTCGGCATACAATTACAAAATAAAAGTTTCCACACGCTACACCAAAATTACATAAAACTGTCGGCTTCCAAATACAACAAATATTCACTCGTGTGACCTTGAAGTTTTCACTTTCATCCATGTCACTATCAATGTGTCTCCAACTTTTCTTTAATTGTGCAAAACTAGATTCCATCCTGATTAGGAGATATCATCCGATTTCCACAAACTGCTACTCAGGAACACTGCCTAAACACTGCTTCTACCAAAATGATCATAACTTCCATGAATCAATGAATTACTATCTGCACTCTTAACCATAGACATATGAAATATCAAATAGTATAACCTCAACATAGCATAGCTCCAACTACAATAACCCACGTGTGCTAATCCAAACTCTTTCTGCTTCTCTACAAGTCTTCGGTAAATCACTGTGTTGACATCAATGACAATCATAGTCATGAATGCAACAAAAACTGCTACAGAATGGCTGCCAAACACTTTAGTATTCATTCCTAACAATCTCCCCCATTGGCATTGATGGAAACATAGATGAAAAACATCCAATGTTCCAAAAATCCAATACTGCAACACTACTTCTTCAAATCCTCTTCATCAATCAAATCTTACTTCGTTATCCTATTCAGTTCTCTCATATTGTTTTTCATACATATTTCTCCCCCATTGACATCAATGATAGAAATTTCATCACTAAGTCAACAACAACTCAATGTCAAAAGACACTTTTCAGAAAAATACATTTACTAGAGTCCTCATGACTCAGCTTAGATACACATACTCCCCCATAGAGGAAGTACCACCATCCAGTCTAGAAGAAAGATAAGGCTCATATACCACTGGATGGATTCAACCAAATACATCACTTCTCAAAAGTAGGTTGGGGCATAACCCCAAGCATACCTCTCAGATAATCAAATGTATCCTTAGGCAAAGGCTTTGTGAATATATCTGCTATCTGCTCCTTTGTACTTATATACTCAAGTCTGACTTCTTTTTCAACAACTTTCTCTCTTACAACATGATACTTAATCTCTATATGCATTGTCTTAGAATGTAATACAAGATTCTTAGACATACTAACTATACTGGTGTTATCACAATGTATGACAACAAGTTCAACAAATTTTATTCCAATATCCTTCAACATCTACTTCATCCAAATTATCTGGTTACAATTGTTTGCTGCTGCTACATATTCTTCTTTTGTTGTTCTTTGTGAGATACAATTTTGCTTCTTGCTTAGCCAAGAAACTAATCTTCCTCCAAGGAAAAATGCTCCTCCACTAGTGCTTTTCTTATCATCAACATTGCCTCCCCAATCAGCATCTGTATATGCACATAGGGTAAAATCATTAGATTTTTCATACCATAATCCACAGTCCATTGTGCCTCTTAAATATCTCAGTATCCTCTTTACTGTTGCATAATGTGATTCTCTAGGTTCAGCTTGAAATATTGCTACAATTCCAACTGATTGTGCTATATCAGGTCTTGTATGAGTCAAATACTGCAATCCTCCAATCATAGATATGTATTTCTTCTGTTCTATTGCAGGAGTCTCATCTGTGCTAGATAACTTATGTCCGGTCACCATAGGTGTTCCAACTAGTTTACAATCCTCCATTCCAAATATTTTCAACAAGTCATTCAGGTACTTTGTCTGACTTACAAAGATACCATCATTGTTTTGTGTTATTTGTAATCCCAAAAAGTATTTCATTTCACCAATCATACTCATTTCAAATTCAGTCTTCATTTCATCAGCAAATTTTTCACTAGCTTCATCTTCTCCTCCAAAGATAATGTCATCAACAAAAATAACCATAACTAACAAACCATTTTCAATTTCTTTTGTGTATAGATTGCTATCAACTGTACCTTTATAAATCCCAATTTTAACAAATACTTATCCAGTCTTGCATACCAAGTTCTAGGTGCTTGTTTAAGTCCATATAAAGCTTTATTTAATTTACATACCATGTCTCCTTCTTGAGTTAAAGGAAAACCTTCGGGCTGCTCAATGTAGACTTATTCTTCTAATTCTCCATTCAGAAATGCTGACTTCACATCCATCTGATACACTTTGAATTTTTTGTAAGTTGCATATGCCAAAAATATTCTTACTACTTCAATTCTTGCAACAGTTGCAAAAGTCTCTTCATAGTCAATTCCTTCTTGTTGTGAGTAACCCTTACATACCAATCTTTCTTTGTTTCTTACTACTTCTCCTTGTTCATTCATCTTATTTTTGAATACCCATTTAGTTCCAATAACATTCTTGTCTTTAGGTCTGGGGACCAATTCCCATGTCTTGTTCTTTTCAATCTAATTTAGTTCTTCTTTTATAGCATTAGTCCAACTTTCATATTCACAAGCTTCATTAGTAGTCTTAGGTTCAATTTGAGATATCAAACATAACTGTTCTTGTGCCTTATTTTGAGTAAGAACTCCTCTTTTGATGCTTCCAATAATCTGTTCAAAAGGATGATTCTTTAACAACCTCTTGCTAGGTGCCACTGTCTTAGATCTCTCTTCAGATGTAGGTTCTTCAATAACTTCATTTTGGCTTTCATTCAACAAATCACTATCATTTTCATAAAACAATTTAGTAGTTCCAGTATTAGGCTTAGGATGAGCTTCTTCATCAGATTCATAATCAAGCATTCTTTCCTAAATTTTGAACTTTTCATCAACTTTAACATTTGCACTCTCAACAATAGTCTTAGTTCTTTTATTGAAACATCTATATGCTTTGCTTTTCAAAGAATATCCAAGAAATATACCTTCATCACTTCTAGGAGAAAACCTTCCTATATCATCATCTCTCTTTATATAACATTTTCTTCCAAAAATTCTAAAATACTTAACTGAGGGTGCATGTCCAAACCATAATTCATAAGGTGTCTTGATTGTGTCTGCTCTTATTTGTACTTTGTTCATTATATACACTATTGTGTTCATTACTTCTCTCCAGAATACCTTCGCCAAATCATTCTCAAACAACATAGCTCTTGCTGCTTCAGTCACTGATTTGTTCCTTCTTTTTGCAATGCCATTTTGTTCAGGTGTTCTAAGGGATAAATACTGTCTTTTAATGCCATTTTCTTCACAAAAGTTGTTAAACTCTCTAGAAGTAAATTCTCCACCTCTATCAGATCTTAAACATTTAATCTTCATTCCAGATTCATTCTCAACTTTATTCTTAACAATCTTAAACTTATCAAATGCTTCAAATTTTTCTTTAAGAAATGCAATCCACATCATTCTTGTAAAATCATCAACAAGAATCATAAAATACCTTTCTCCATAGAATCCTCCAGTCCTGGTAGGACCGCTTAAATCTGTATGAACAATCTCCAGCTTCTCTGTAGATGTAAACTTCTTACTAGGAAAAGAACTTCTCTTCTATTTAGCCATTACACATTCTTTGCAAATCATGTTAGTAGGCTTCATAATCTTAGGTAAATCTCTCACTGCAAGTGTAGTACTTACTTTCACAATGTTATCAAAGTTTATATGAAAAAACCTTCTATGCCATAACCAAGTGTCATCAATCTTTGTAATCAAACATGTCATCTCATTAGGATTCAACTAAAATACATTACCTCTGGCTCTAGATCTAGTTCCAATCAAATTTCCATCTTTATCCTTTATCGCACAAGTTTTCTCAGTAAACCAAACTTGATATCCCTTATCAACTAACTGTCCAACACTCAAAATATTATGATTCAATCCATAAAAAAAATAGACATCATCAGTATTAGTCTTTCCATCAAGAGTAATAGATCCTATACCTTTAATCAAACAAGGTGCATTGTTTCCAACTCTAACAACTCCACCATCATATTCATTCAACTTTATGAACTTTTTCATGTCTCCAGTCATATGATGTGAACAACCACTATCTATAATCCAATCAACTTTCTTTTCAACTTGAGAAACTAAGGCTTTTTCTTCCTTAACATCAGATTCAGGATTTTCTTCTTTAATTGCTACAAATCCTATGTCATCATTATTCTCAGTATCACTTTCACTTAAAGTTCTTTCTATACTAGCTTCAAGATCTTCATCATTAGCATAATAACATTCCTTAGATCTTCTAGGTTTAAAATTACTTCTGTACTTTTTAACTCTCTTAGGACATTTAGATGCAAAATGACCATATTCTTGACAAGTTCCAACATTTAAAAAATTTCTTAGCGTCTGGTTCTCTTTTCACAAGCAAGGCAATACCTTCTTCAATCTTCTTGTCTTCTTCATTTCTAGATCTACTGCTGCGAGCATAATCTCTGCTCAAACTGATGCTTCTTGACAAAGTAGGGTGAACACTAAGAGCACTAAATGCTGTCTCCATTCTAGGTAATGTTAGGAATGAATGCAAATTATTTTGGTAGTCATTCTCTAGCAGTTGTTGTTGCATTCATGACTTGGATTGTCATTGATGTCAACACAGTGATATTCTGGACATCAGCAAGAAAGCAGGTATAGTTTTGTTTTGCGCACATGTTGTATTGTAGATTGGCTTTTGTGCAGTTGATGGTATGTTCTTTGGTGTTTTATTAAGATATGGTTAACAATGCAAAAAGAAATTCATTCATTTATGAGAGTTATGAGCATTTTGGTGAAAGCATTGTTTAGACAGTGTTTCTATAAAGTGATTTTTAGAAATCGGAGGATATCTCTTAGCTGGGATGGAATATAATTTTGTGCAATTAAAGGGATATTGGAGACTCATTAATGATGACGTGGTTCATAGTGCAAACTTCGAAGATATGTTTGGAGAAAGTTACAGTATCTAGAAGCCGACAGTTTTATGTGAAATTTTGTGTGTAGCGAGTAGAATTTATTATTTTGTAATTGAGGACCAACTCATTTGTAATTATTTGAGTTTGGTATATAAGAAGGAATTTTTTCCTTGTTGCAATATGTACTGTGAAGGTTGAGATGCGAATATATGCATGAAGTGAAGAAAAGAGCTAATTCAGTGATGAAGGAAGACTTGTGAGTACAAAGATCTGGAATTGTGATCTTGTGTAGCAGAGAGTGTGATTTTGGCACAGTGTGAAGGAGGTAATATATTTCATATTATTCTATTGAATAATTCTAAGATCTTTTGGATAATGGGTTCAGAGATCTTGCCTTGAAGCTGTTTGGGCAGTGGGTCCTTCTGTCTTCCATAAACTCTTAACCGGGTTAGAATCTTTTAATAGGGATTCAAAATCTCCTAACAGGGATTTATATGTACTGAATGTATTTCATAAGACTCCTAACAGGGTCCATCCTCTAACAAGGAACTTCCATATTAGTGCATAATTTTGTGGGCATCATTCCCACCGGGGTTTACTCTTTTCAAGAGGTTCCCTAGTCAACATATCTTGTGTTATTGTGCAATTGTGTATGGTTATCTTTCTATGGTTGATTATTACATTAATTATATTGTTTAAAGTAGTTGAATGGTTAAATTATCAGATAACTGATTCACCCCCCCTGGTTGAGTTATCTTGGGGATCTTTACCTTCTAACAATTGGTATCAGAGCAGGAGGTCCTTGAAAGAAAAGTTTAACAACTTAAGGAGATCCATGGTGAATTTCAGAAAAGAAAGCCCTAAGTTTGATGGAGTGAATTTTGATAGCTAGAAAGAAAAGATGAAGACTCATCTATTGTGTTTAGGACCAAGTTATTGGTTGATTACAAAAAATGAGAAGACTATCATTGATGAAGACAATCTAGAGGTAGGAACTAAAGATGAACTAGATCTATTCATGTGTAACATACTTGCAAGAGAAGCACTTTTGTCAGCACTACCAGAGAATGAATATAGTTAGGTAAGATGTTTGAAAGCATCTCATGAAATTTGGAAAGCTTTACATTCTACTTTTGAAGGTGATGAACATGAAAAGAAGGCTAGATTACATAATTGGATTTGTGCATTTGAAGATATCAGAATGATGGAAGATGAATCTATTAGAAGCTATATTGGTAGGATGTCTAAGATTGTAACAGGAATAAATTCTTGTGGAGGTGATAAGACAGAGAATGAAGTGATATGGAAAATTTTGAGAACTTTGACACTAGTATTCAAGCAGACAACATAGATGATTGAACAAGTGATACCTTGTACATCAAAATTTTCAAGAGAGACTCTTCTTGGAAGATTAGAAATAGCAGAGATGAACTTGAGATTATCAGGAGAGCTACCTAGAATGGAAATAGCATTCAGTGCTCTTAACATTAGACCTACAAGAAGTACTAGTGTGAATGGAGATTATGCCAGTAGTAGCAGATCTAAATCTGAGGAAGATAAGAAGATTGAAGAAGGTATTGCATTACTTGTAAAAAGAGAACCAGATGGTAATAAAATCTTTAAATGTTGGACTTGTCAAGAATATGGTCATTTTGCATCTAAATATCCTAAAAGAGTTAAGAAGTATAGAAGCAACTTTAAACCTAGGAGATCTAAAGAATTTTATTATGAAAATGATGAAGATCTTGAAGTAGGAATTGAAAGGCATTTAAGTGATAGTGATAATGATAACTTTGAGGAAATAGGATTTGTAGCAATTAAAGAAGAAAGTTCTGAATCTGATAAAAGGGAAGAAAAAACATTAGTTTCTCAAGTTGAAAATAAATCTGATTGGATTATAGAGAGTGGTTGTTCACATCATATGACTGGAGATAAAAGAAAGTTTGTTAAGTTAGATAATTATGATGGAGGAATTGTTAGGGTTGGTAATAATGCAACTTGTTTGATTAAGGGTATAGGATCTATTACTCTTAATGGAAAGACTAACACTGATGATGTTTACTTTGTTGATGGATTGAGACATAATCTACTAAGTGTTGGTCAATTGGTTGATAAGGGTTATCAAGTTTGGTTTGCTGAGAAAACTTGTGTGATAAAAGATAAAGATGGAAATCTGATTGGAAAAGGATCCAAAACCAGAGGTAATGTATTTTAGTTGAATCCTACTGAGATGACATGTTTGATAACTAAGATTGATGACAGTTGGTTATGGCATAAAAGGTTTTGTCATATAAAATTTGATAATATTTTCAAGGTGAGCACTACACTTGCGGTAAGAGATTTACCTAGAATTATGAAACCTACTAACATGATTTGCAAAGAATGTATGATGGCAATTTAGAAAAGGAGTTCATTTCCCAACAAGAAGTTCACATCGATAGAGAAGCTGGAGATTGTTCATATAGACTTGAGTGGTCCTACTAGGACTAGAGGATTCTATGGAGAAAGGTATTTTATGATTCTTGTTGATGATTTTACAAGGATGATGTGGATTGCATTTTTGAAAGAAAAATCTGAAGCATTTGATAAATTTAAGATCATGAAAAGCAAAATTGAGAATGAATCTAGAATGAAGATTAAGTGTCTAAGATCTGATAGAGGTGGTGAATTTACATCTAGAGAGTTTAACACCTTTTGTGAAATGAATGGTATTAAGAGACAACTTTCAGCCCCTAGAACACCAGAACAAAATGGTATTGTAGAAAGAAGGAACAGGTCAATAACTGAAGCAGCAAGAGCTATGTTGTTTGAAAATGATTTGGCTAAGAATTTTTGGAGAGAAGCAATGAACACAACAGTATACACTATGAATAGAGTACAAATCAGAGTAGATACAAACAAGACACCTTATGAATTATGGTTTGGACATGCACCCTCAGTTAAGTATTTTAGAATTTTTGGAAGTAAATGTTATATAAAGAGAGATGATAATATAGGAAAATTTGATCTTAGAAGTGATGAAGGAATATTTCTTGGATATTATTTAAAAAGCAAAGCATATAGATGTTATAACAAAAGAACTAAGACTATTTTTTAAAGTGCAAATGTAAAAGTTGATGAGAAGTTTAAAATTCAGGAAAGAATGCTTGATTATGAATCTAATGGAGAAGCACAACCTCAGCCTAACATTGAAAATGCAAAATTATTTTTTGAAACTAACAGTGATTTGCTGAATGAAAGTCATACTGAAGAAAACAGAGAAGAAAATAGAGAAGAAAAAAGAGAAGAAATCAAAGAAGAATCTACAGTTGGAACAAGATCAGTAACTATGACACCTAACAGGTATATTTTGAGACATCACGCTTTTGAGAAAGTTATTGGAAGTTTAGACAGAGGAGTTTTGACTTGAAATAAGGTACATTTATGTTTGATTTCTCAAATTGAACCTAAGACTAGTAATGAAGCTTGTGAAGATGAACATTGGATTAATGCTATGAAAGAAGAACTGGAGCAGATTGAAAAAAACAAGACATGGGAATTGGTCCCTAGACCTGAAGACAAGAATGTGATTGGAACAAAGTGGGTATTCGGAAAAAAGATGAATGAACAAGGAGAAGTGATAAGAAACAAAGCAAGATTGGTATATATGTAAAGGATATTCACAACAAGAAGGAATTGACTATGAAGAAACTTTTGCACCTGTGGCCAGACTTGAAGCAGTGAGAATGTTTCTAGCATATGCAGCTTACAAGAAATTTAAAGTGTATCAGATGGATGTGAAATCAGAATTTTTGAATGGTGAATTGGAAGAAGAAGTCTACATTGAGAAGCCTGAAGGTTTTCCTTTGACACAAGAAGGAGATATGGTATGTAAGTTAAAGAAAGCTTTATATGGATTAAAACAAGCACCTAGAACCTGGTATGCAAGATTGGATAAGTATTTATTGAAATTGGGATTTATAAAAGGAACAGTAGATAGTAAATTATACACAAAAGAAATTGAGAATGGTTTTTTGGTTATAGTTATATTTATTGATGATATTATCTTTGGAGGAGAAGATGAAGCTAGTGAAAAATTTGCAGATGAAATAAAGATTGAATTTGAGATGAGCATGATTGGAGAAATGAAATATTTTTTGGGATTACAGATAACACAAAGCAAGGAAGGTATATTTGTAAGTCAGACTAAGTATTTGAATGACTTATTGAAAATATTTGGAATGAAAGATTCTAAACCTTTGGAACACCTATGGTAACTGGACATAAGTTATCTAGCAAAGATGAGGAACCACCAGTTGAGCAGAAAAAATACAGATCTATGATTGGAGGATTACAGTACTTGACACATACAAGACCTGATATAGCACATTCAGTTGGGATTGTAGCAAGATTTTAAGCAGAACCTAGAGAATCACATTATGCAGTAGTAAAGAGGATACTGAGATATCTGAAAGGAACAATGGATTATGGATTATGGTATGAGAATTCTAATAATTTTAGTTTATGTGCCTATACTGATGCCGATTGGGGAGGCAGGGTTAATGACAAGAAAAGCACTAGTGGTGGAGCCTTTTTTATTGGAAGAAAATTGGTCTCTTGGTTAAGTAAGAAGCAAAATTGTACTTCACAAAGTACAGCAGAAGCAAAATATGTTGCATCAGCAAATAATTGTAATCAGATTATTTGGATGAAGCAGATGTTGAAGGATATTGGAATAAAGTTTGATGAGCCTATTGTTATACATTGTGATAACACCAGTACAGTGAGTATGTCAAAAAATCATGTTTTACATTCTAAGACTAAACATATTGAGATCAAGTATCATGTTGTAAGAGAGAAAGTTGCAGAAAAAGAAGTAAGATTGGAGTACATAAGCACAAAGGAATAGATAGCAAATATATTTACAAAACCTTTACCTAAGGATACATTTGTGTATTTGAGAGGTATGCTTGGGGTTATGCCCCAACCTATTTTTGAGAATTGATGCAGATGATTGCATCCGTCCAGTGGTATATGAGCCCTATCTTTCTTCTGGATTGGATGTTGGAACTTCCTCTATGGGGGAGTTTATGAGCTGAGTCATGAGGACTCTTGTTATTGTATTTTTCTGAAAAGTGTCTTTTGACATTAAGTTTTTGTTGACTTAGTGCTGGAATTTTTGTCATTGATGTCAATGGGGGAGATATATACATGAAAAATATTGTGGATTGTATGAGAGAGCTGAATAGGAAAACAAAGAAAGATTTAATTTGATATTTTGCAGTGATGTTGCAGTATTGGATTTTTGGAACATTGGATGTTTTTCATCTATGTTGCCATCAATGCCAATGGGGGATATTGTTAGGAATGAATGCAAATTATTTTGGCAGTCATTCTCTAGCAGTTGTTGTTGCATTCATGACTTGGATTGTCATTGATGTCAATACAGTGATATTCTGGATATTAGCAGGAAAGAAGGTACAATTTTGTTTTGCACACATGTTGTATTGTAGATTGGATTTTTCAAAGTTGATGGTATGTTATTTTTTGTGTTATTAACCTATGGTTAACAGTGCAAAAATAAATTCATTCATTTATGAGAGTTATGAGCATTTTGGTGAAAGCAGTGTTTAGACAGTGTTTATGTGAAGCGATTTTCAGAAATCAGAGGATATCTCTTAGGTGGGATGGAATCTAATTTTGTGCAGTTAAAGGGATGTTGGAGTTTCATTAATGATGACATGGTTCATAGCGCAAACTTCAAAGATATGTTTGGAGAAATTTACAGTATCTGGAAGCCGACAGTTTTATGTGAAATTTTGTGTGTAGTGTGTAGAATTTATTATTTTGTAATTGAGGACTGACTCATTTGTAATTATTTGAGTTTGGTATATAAGAAGGAATGTTTTCCTTGTTGCAATATGTACTGTGAAGGTTGAGATGTGAATATATGCATGAAGTGAAGAAAAGAGATAATTCAGTGATGAAGGAAGACTTGTGAGTACAGAGATATGGAATTGTGATCTTGTGTAGCAGAGAGTGCGGTTTTGGCACAGTGTGAAGGAGGTAATATATTTCATATTATTCTATTGAATAATTCTAAGATCTTTTGGACAGTGGGTTCAAAGATCTTGCCTTGAAGCTGTTTGGGTAGTGGGTCCTTATGTCTTCCATAAACTCTTAATCGGGTTAGAATCTTTTAATAGGGATTCAAAATCTCCTAATAGGGATTTATATGTACTAAATTTATTTCATAAGACTCCTAACAGGGTCCATCCTCTAACAAGGAACTTTCATATTAGTGCATCATTTTGTGGGCATCATTCGCACCGGGGTTTACTCTTTTCAAGAGGTTCCTTAGTCAACATATCTTGTGTTATTGTGCAATTGTGTATGGTTATCTTTCTATGGTTGATTAGTACATTAATTATATTTTTTAAAGCATTTGAATGGTTAAATTATTAGATAACTAATTCACCCCCCCCCCCTCTCAGTTATCTTGGGGATCTTTACTTTCTAACAGGTAAGTCTTCTGATAATCTTAGGTTCATTTCAGCTGCTTCCAATTTTCCAAGAAGAGTCTCTCTTGTAAAGTTTGTTGTACAAGGTATCACTTGTTCAATCATCTATGCTTTTTGCTTAAATAGATGAGTCAATGTCCTCAAAATTTTCCATATCACTTCATTCTCTATCTTTGTTCCTCCACAAGATTTTATACTTGAAATGATCTCTGACATTCTACCAATATAACTTCTAACAGATTCATCTTCCAACATTCTTATATCTTCAAATGCACATATCCAATTATGTAATCTAACTCTTTTTGCATGTTCATCACCTTCAAAAGTAGAGTGTAAAGCGTTCCAAATTTCATGAGATTTTTCCAAATATTTTACCTGACTGTACTCATTCTCCAATAGTGCTATCAAAAGTGCTTCTCTTGCAAGTATGTTACATATGAACAGATCTCTCTCTTCCGTAGTACATGTTTCAAGATTATCCTCTTCAATAATAGTCTTATTATTCTTTGTAATCAACCAATAACCTAGTCCTAAACATAATAGGTGTGTCTTCATCTTTTCTTTCCAGCTGTCAAAATTTACTCCATCAAAATTAGGGCTTTCTTTCTTGAAATTCACCATGGATCTCCTTAAGCTGTTAAACTTCTCTTTCAAGGACCTGCTGCTCTGATACCAATTGTTAGAAATTAAAGTCCACCAAGATAATTGAGAGGGGGGGGGGGTGAATTAGTTATTAGATAATTATAACTTTTATCATCTTCATCAACATTAAACCATAATAGCAATATAATTACCAACCATAGAAAGATATTCATACACAATAACACAATGACACACGATATTTTTACTAGGGAACCTCTTGATCAAAGAGTAAACCTTGGTGGGAATGATGCCTAAAAAAGATGCACTAATATGAATATTCCTTGTGAGAGGATGGACTCTATTAGGAGTCTTATGAAATACATTCAGTACATATGAATCCCTATTAGGATATTTTGAATCCCTATTAAAAGATTCTAACCCTATTAAGAGTTATGGAAGACAGAAGGACCCACTACCCAAACAACTTCAGGGTAAGATCACTGAACACACTGTCCAAATAATTTTTTCATTACTCAATAGAATAATATGTTACCTCTTCTTTGACTATGCCAAACCACACTCACTATTACATTAGATCTCAATTTCAGATCTCTGTACTTCGCATGTCTTCCTTCACAATTTTGCTCTCATACTTAGCTCTATTCTTCACTTCATGCATACCACATCACAAATCATCACTACAACTACATTCCAATTACACATAAACAAGGAAATACATTCCTTCCTTTATACCACACTCAAATAATTACAAATGAGTCGGCATACAATTACAAAATAAAAGTTTCCACACGCTACACCAAAATTACATAAAACTGTCAGCTTCCAAATACAATAAATCTTCACTCATGTGACCTCAAAGTCTACACTATCATCCACATCACTATCAATGTGTCTCCAACTTCTCTTTAACTACACAAAACCAGATTCCATCCTGATTAGGAGATATCATCCGATTTCCACAAACCGCTACTCAGGAACACTGCCTGAACACTGCTTCTACCAAAATGATCATAACTTCCATGAATCAATGAATTACTATGTGCTCTCTTAACCATAGACATATGACATATCAAAGAGTATAACCTCAACATCGCATAGCTCCAACTACAATAACCCATGTGCGCTAATCCAAACTCTATCTACTTCTCTACAAGTCTTTGGTAAATCACTATGTCGACATCAATGACAATCATAGTCATGAATGCAATAACAACTACTATAGAATGGCTGCCAAACACTTTAGCATTCATTCCTAACATGAATGAATATCTTTCTATGGTTGTTGGTTACATTTCTTATATGGTTAAAATCTATTAAAGTTGATAAAGGTTATAATTATCTGATAACTGATTCACCCCCCCCCCCCTCTCAGTTATCTTGGTGGACTTTAATTTCTAACACATCAATGTATAATCTATAGGTCCACAAGATTCAATGCATGTAGTTGATACATCCATAGAGGTAGAGAAGACTGCGTGCATGAAAAAGACACCTAAAGATGATTCAATCTTCATTGACAATGTAAAAGTTACTATGGAGGCCACAGATATGGATCTAGAAAAGTTTGAAGAAGCATTTGTAAGCACTCAAGAGGCTGAAAACTTATGCAGTAACACTCCTCCCGATCAACAAGAAGAACTATTGATTGAGGATATAATAGAAAAGAAAGTAGAAGAAAAAGAAAAAAAGCTAAAAAAACAAAAGGGAGAAGAAGAGGTAAAAGGAAGTGAGAAAAAAGATGAACCATTAGTTGAAATAATCAAGGTAAAACAAGAAGTGATGGATAGCACTCCTATCACTCCCTCAGCAGCATTGTTGTCAAGTTTGACACCTGACACAACCTGTTTGGACTCTTGGGGAGAAGAAGACCTAATCAAATTAAACATCTTAGCTATGGAGAAAGAAAAGGAGAAATAGGTGATGAGAAATCCCCTCCTTGTAGAATCAGTAACCATCTTGAACAATTTGTTACTAGTAGACCAGAAAGTGTCCAAGGTACACTCTGTTGATGATGTAAGTGCAATGATTTCACAGTTCAAAAGCAATTTCTCTAGCCTAGAATAATTTTCATCCCTAGTTGTACAGGAGAAGTATTTGAAGAAAAGAATAAGTGAATTGATTAAAAACTTTTCACTTGACCTCAGTTCACTGAAGACTAGTCAAGCATCCTTGAAGGAGTTTGTAGCAAAGGGTAGAAAGATTGTTGTTGATTGTATGAACCAAGACAAGCTGACTAGTGATCTGTACAAAAAGATACAAGAGGTTGAAGACATGATAGACAACATAAGGAAATTAGTGGAAGATCCATAAATTTATGTGAACATGTGCAATAATGTCTACCAAGAATAGATAGATAAGATTGAGAAGGCAAAAAAGGAGATGTCCAAGAAAGGGGCTAGACAGACTCAGCTAAGGAATGCTCTTGTGCCCTCATTAGACAAACTTAATTAGAATATCAAGGAGATCAATGCCACCATGGTGACATATGATCAAGGTCCTAGCATAGATTTGGAGAAGATGGAGAAGATACATTATGCATTATGCGCCCATCTACAGATTGTAAACTCATTGATCACATTTTGGAAGAAGGAGATCCAAAACCTACAGATAGCATATCCAGATGTTCTCCCATAGTAAGTAGTTATATATATAGTTTTGAAACACCTTTCTCATTAATGTCAAAGGGGGATTATGTATAGAATATGGTATATCTATGTATAAGGAGATATAAGATAGAAAGTTATGTATAAGGGAGATATAAGACAAAAGTTGTTTGTATTAAGGAACAATTAGCAACTTGGCCATATTCCTTTGTTGCCATCAATGAAAAAGGGGGAGATTGTTGGAAATTTGGCTATAGTGGTTTATATGAATTTTTATAGTGTTTTCATTATGGCCAAAAAGTCATATAGTAGTTTGGAGTCAGTGCACCTGATGAGAAGATCAAAAATTAGTTAAGTGTTGAAGACTGGACAATGTACAAAGTACCTGAAGCTCAGAGCATTAGCACACATGTGTACGACCAAGTTATGGTGTGCTCCCTAGAATATAAGTTGGTTAGACTATATTCATGCTTATTCTATGATCACATGATTAGATATGCATGTATGACAAAGTTACAGACAGTTGAAGTTACACAGCTAGTGTGTGCCAGAGAAGAACAAAGTAAGAAGTCGACTATTAGCATTTTGATTTGCGGTTATATTATAATGTTGTAAAGGCTATGTGTCTATTGTAATTAGGTTGTAAACATATAAATATGTTTTTTTTAAAACACTCTTGATCCAATTCAATTGGAAGTGTTGTATGTAATCGTTTAAAGGGATGACCTAGTTATTTATTTTGTATGCACATATAAATATGAGATGCTCCCATTGTAATTAGGGTGGAAGATGTAATAGAGTTGTGATAAGTAGAGAATAAGTGTGCAAAGAGACTATAAGATTTATTAGAGCTTTGCAAGAGGTCAAAGTATTAGTGCATCAAAGGAACTGATCTGACAAGAAGTGTCATAGTGACAGTTCATCCAATAGATATAGTGTGTATCTCATATCAGAAGGTTGTAGCCTTCACCACTTGAGTAGTGAGCTCTAGGACAGTGTGTCCACACCCCTAATAGGGTTTATTATAAAAGACTCCTAACAAGGTCTGGCCCTTGACAAGGTCTACTATACTTAATGCATTGTAAAGCAACTCCTAACATAGTTAAGGATCTTCTAACAAGGATCATAAAACACTAGTACAAAATATAAGTGGGTGTCAATTCCCACCGGGGTTTTTACCTATTTGGGTTTCCTTGTAACCATATTGGTGTTATGTGTTGATTTCATGTTTCATGTTTATGTGGATGTTCATTTTGGTACTTAAGCATTTAAGTTCATTTTAAAGATTAAGTGAAAAGATAAAATATAGTGAACACTGATTCACCCCCCCACCCCCCTTCTCAAATTTCCCATTCCTAACAGGGACTTCCTCCTACCAATTAGTCTATGGACTGCAACCCATTTTTACGATGAACCTAAAAATACCAATTCTGAGATTCATGGATCAATATGTCAAAGGTGAGGATTGGGTGTAGATTCACCTCATGAATTTTTTGGATCTAGAAGAGAAGAGAACCACGACTTTGGAGCATGTGGCCAAACATCAAGCTATCATCAAGAGTTGGTTTGACAAAAGAGCAACAATAAAGGCCTTTAGGATTTATGATCTTATTTTGATGTGGGATAAAGCAAAGGAAAAACCAGGAAGCCACACTGAATTTCAATGTCTGTGGATAGGCCCTTTCCAAATTGTAGAAAGTATAGGAGAGAATACTTTCAAGATTAGTTCTCTCAATGGAGAATTGGTCCCATTGCCTATTAACGGCTAATTTCTCAAGCACTACTTTGGCTCTTGATGGACCTTTGATATTCTTGTATATTATTTTATTTTAGAGTCTCTTCTTTTGTTTTCTTTTAAGTCTTTTCTTCTATGTATTTTTGTTTGAGTCTTTTGGTTTGTGTCTTCTTAAGGGGTAGGTGTTTCTTGAGCTTAATGATCTACATTAGGTAGTCTAGGAAAGAGATAAAGGTTTTCCTTTTTTAAACCGTTTGATGTAGTTTCATCTTGCAGTGAGCCAAATACAAAGGTCAAAAGTGAGGTGTTTTCCTCTCAAACTTCTCGAAAGGATTTATTGAAATGAACCATCCTCAACACTAACACACATTTAAAAAGGATCTCAAACCAGGAGCCTCTCGAATAGAATTACGGTCAAAGTTAGGTAATGCCCATGGTCATGAAGGAGGTCAGAAGTTAGAACCCTATTCCAACTAGAACATAGACTAAAAGGAGGAAGCTCAAAACTAGGGTGGCATATTCTAACCGCTGCCCTAGTTTCAAAAAAAAAGAGAAGAAGAAAAGAGCCAATATCTGATAAAAGCAGAAAGAAATACCAAAAGTACCAAAGTTTGAACAAAAGAAGAAACAAATTATCCAGAACACAATGGTGTGAGTAACTTGATTTCAATCTGACACACAGTGAGTCTAAGAGCCCTCCAAAGAAGTTTAAAAATTCTAACAAAGCTTATCTGCAAGAGGGGAAGGGTGATTTTAGCAACCTCTACCAGGGCTATAAATGCCTGCCTAGTAGTAGAGCAAGGTTAAATTGACTCTTGGCTGAATTTAGATTGGCAGGTAGTGATTTGATAACGATTGGTTGATAATCAGCATAGGATTATGGTGAGGAATTCCTAGAAAATTTGAACACACATAAACACACACTGAATGCACATGTAACGTTGTTCTCAATCTTGATGTTGATAGGATAATCATTCTGGCTAAAGGCCTTATGTCTGGCTCACCGTGAGATGGGATTGTTTTAGGGTGGAATGGCTTTGGGATACTCAGGTTGTTTCCCTTTCTTTTATTGGGTCTATTTGTTGTGGTTCCACAACCATGCTCCCCTCTTGAGCCACTTGGCTTTAGGGGGCCCCCTCTTTTTTGGCTTGCTCTTAGTTTTTTCTCTACTTGTCTGTTTAGTTGTTTTTCTTTAGGTTTAGTTTTTCTCTGCTTGTCTAAGAATCCGATTAGCCTTGACCATTTTGAGTCCCAAGGGTTTTGAATTTATGGAGGTCCGGACACCAAAAGGTTTGATTCTCTAAAGAGAGTTGGCCTTTTAGCACTTCAGACTTTCAGAGGTCAGGGACCCCCGAAAGGCTGAAAGGCCGATCGGCGGAGGCGGTTGATGTCACCCTCATTAGTTTCCTATATAAGGTGAAGAGCCCTCATTTTGACTCACTTTTTTTCCACTCGAGATTTTAGCTTTTAGAGTTTTTAGGCATGCTTTTCTTCCTCAATTTTTTCCTCCTCCTAGGTTACTCATGTCTACTTCTTGGCCTCTCATATCATAGCTTGTTTGAGGTTGGTGCCTTCGTATCTTTCTTTCTGGTTCTCCTCTTTTTGTCTTGTTTTCTTGTCGCTTTGTTAAGTTAGTTTTGTTGCAAGGGTTTGTTCATGCTTGTCTTGTCTCATCTTTCTTTGGGGATCACAAGGTTGTCCTCTTTGACCCCCTAGCCTTGAGTTCATGATCAAACTCGCTCTAGGACTTATTTTTGTGTTCTAGCCCCAAATACTCATTTTGACCTTTCGACCATCAGATTTTTCAGACTTTCGCAGTCTAAAACTCTTGAAAATGTTTTTCCACAAAATTTGATTAAGTCCCCTTTTCTGCATTTTGGGGGTTTCACACCCCAAAAATATGACACCTCTGATTCACCAAATTTTGAAGAATCATGTCTTCAAATTGCCGAGCTCAAAAGTCTAACTGAAGATCACCTTTTTTAGCATTTCAAACTTTTCAGCCTTTCAAAGGTCTTATACCCTCGAAGGTCCGAAAGGTTGAAATTGGTTTCCAGGCACTTCTAACTTGGCCTTTTCAGGGTTGTTGAGTTGTTTCTATCTCTTTTTATTTTCATCAGAGTTTCTTTCATGATTTGTTAGATTTTTTATCTCTGATTTGTGTCCCCTGGCTCTTTGTAGAAATGGCAAAGAAGGTTAACTCACCAGGTATGAGGTATCATTTCAAGGGATATCACGCACCTTGCAAAGTGGGGAACTTACATGTTGAGATCATAGATACTCACATCAAAAATGTTAGTTGGAATGATTACCTATTCAAGTGTGGATATCCAACAGGTAGGTCTGAGGACTACACTTCATTAGTGTATTGTTCTCTAGTAAACACAACAGCACACCTGGTGTCCATCTTGTCATCAGACCTGATCATGACTCTGGCGAACCACTACTTACCAGATGAGAGAATGGTGAAGAACAACATGGGTGAAGTGGTCTTGGATCTTTGGCTAGACAACATCAAAGATGTCTTCCATCTACCCAAGGGGGTAGATATGTTTTTCAGCTTCTCCATCAGTAAAGGAATGGACTTCTACAACAAGGACATTTCATTGGTTCATGAAATTGCGAACAAGGAATATCTCCTACAACCTCTACCTAGGAATAAGTTGGAAAAGATAGACATGAGGAGAGGGTACATGTATGAAGACATCCAAGCAGTGATCACCATGATTAGTCAGGTGTATTGAACCATGGATGATCCTGCTCATTGAGAAGATAAAAGAATGACAACGAGGTTCGACTGGGCTACTATTCTCAGTGATAACCTAGACCAATAGCTGACTACAATAAAATATGACCCTCACTTATACATGACATCATATGTTGTATACTTATTGGCTACAAGGGTAGTATACCCAGGATTAGTTAGGGTTGGAGATATGGGAGATTAGAATGAATGGCCATTCATAGTGTACCCATAGTTGGTTTAGAAGGAACACTATGCACTAGATAGTTTGGAGTTCCACATCATCAATGATGCTTTTGTGTTTTCTATCATACACTCTATTGAAGGAGATTATGCAAAAAGGATCTCCATAGAAGTTGTTGCTAAGGTGAAGGCCCTTGGGGAATTCTACATTTAGTTTAAGACTTTCACATACATCTAGGTAGCAGGAAGCACCTTGGCTCCTAAGAAGTTTCCAAGATATCCATTAGGTAGGATAATCTTGTTGGAGATGGCTTGAGAATTATCAGATTCCCATGAACATATTCGGCACAAGAAAAAGCACTTTTGGGACTTCCCAATGTCCATAGGCCCCCATTTTCTACAAGCTATGAAGATATGTAAGTCACTGGCCTTTGAATGGGATGAGCATGCTCTACAAAACTATAATCTCATAAGGACTAGGTTTGATCCCATTGGTACATACAACCACATAATGGGGAGACACTATGTACATGAGTCTCATATTGAGGATCATTAGATAGATAGCCTGGATGATTATGAAATCAAAATCCAATGATTACTACCAGATGAGTTTGGAGTTAGCACAGACTGATCTACTACTCAAGGTACCCCAAAAGGTGAAGGAAGATAACTCTAAGGATGCCCTTGATCCTATTTACAGTTTGGATAAAGTATATACTAGGGCCATTTTGAATGTAGATGTCAACATGGATGAAAATGATGATATCAACTTCAAGGCAAGACATTTCATCAAAGTGACTAAGACTTGGATTTCCCATCTATTTCCTATGGATCCCATACCTATGAAATAGCAACAAATTCAACCCTCCAAGGATAATAAGAAGAAAGGGGAGAAGGTGCTGATGCCATAGTTCAAAGAGGCTGCACCACAAAAGCCAAAAATAGTGTATAGACATGAGCGCCCTATGACATTTGGCTCTACTACCCATTCAAAGAAGCCCAAAACTAGAATGAATGGAAGCATAGCACCTCTAGATGTTCCTTCTTCTAGCAGTCCTTAACCTCTGAGTGCACCAAAGAAGGCACCTAAATTCAAGGTAACTAGACCTAGGCCGACCGGGGTGATAAAAGGACATGTATACAAGAGGAAGAAAGATTCAACACCCACATAGATGGACACACTCTTAGAGAATGATGAAGATGAGGAGGATCAAGTGCCCCTCATCAAAAGAACCTAGTTTGTATGATCGTTGAAAAGAAGAAGAGTACTGGAAGATGATCCACAAGAAGATGTCGGAGGAGAAACCCAAGGAGAGACAATAAATCTAGATGCTCTAGGTAATGATGAATTTGACATCTTAGATTTCAAAGGACTTCATGATTTCCAAGAATATGAGCAATAGGCTCCAACTGCAGGATAGTCCTTTTCATTTAATTCCCTCCCTACACAGTTCACTAGTGCTCTTGACAATGTGGGAGAGGAAGTTCCACAAAGCTCTTAGAAATCATTTGAGGAGGTTGTGACTAAAATTCATAAGGAAACTATAGAGTCAGGAAGAGATTCTTCCATACGTGTTACTTTTGAGGAAGACAGAGCAACACAAGTTCCCCCAGTTTCACACTTAATTCCACCTCTGCCTCGACCTTTGCATCAAACTCCACCTCCATCTCTGCATCCAACACCACTTGCTATTAGAAATAGGGAATACTAAGAGGGGGGGTGAATCAGTATTCTACAAAATTTTTCTTTCACCCAATTATGGATATAATAGATTATCTTAATACATGCAAAACATAGTAAACTAAATAACATGCATAGCAACAAAGCAAATGAACTCATAACACATTATTTGTCCTCAAGGAAACCCTGGCCAAGGGAAAACCCCAGTGGGGATGGTACCCACAAAGATCCACTAATCAAAAGTATCATGTTGAGGATGTTGACCTTGTTAGGATCTTTTTACATGCATATAGTGTCTCAATCCTGATTAAGGGACTATAGGCCTTGTTAGAAGCCTCAACCCTACTAAGAGTTGGTAGTACTGATTTTAAATGATTACAAGATGAGCCCACTGCCCAAACAAGTAATGTAAAATGATTATTGATTACAAAATAGGGTAAGGTACATAACTTTATACTACTTTCTTTTCTTTCACAACTTCGCATCAATATCTTTCACTATATCATCTATCTCATTCACATATCATATCTCTTTCTTCACATTTCATATGCCTTATATTTATACAAGTTATTAGGAATAATAACTTTTACAATCAACTTTAAAAAACATAAATATTTACACAAAATACATATTTACCCAAGGTTTAACATCTAGGATGTCATCCCTTTATATTATTAAGACATTATTTTGATAAACAAAATAATCCCTTAACTCTTTACCAATTATGTCTTTTTCTCTGTCCTGTCAGCTTTAACACTATCTTTGGTAATACTACCATAAATTCTTCCATACATGTCATACATACTTGTGCTCTTAGGTGAGTCTTCAATATGAATCATAGTATCTATGTTCAAGTGCGTAAGCACTTAACTTACTCCAATTGACATCACCAATCAAAACTATCTCTTGGGTACACTGGGAAATACTGATTATACTTAGACAATTTTGGTCCGTGCTCTGTCATATGCAGTCTTCATGTAGATTATATGTTGCCATAATGACAATATCTAGATATCTAACACAGCCAAATTTCCAAAAACTCCCCCTTTGTCATTGGTGGAAACATATAAGAAAATTGGCTAAGTCTCAAAACTTCAAAGCTCAAAATTGTGGCCATAACAAATATATATATATATTCATTGTCCTTGTAACTCCATAAATCTTATCTATATTCTATACTCCCCCAAAGAATATACTTCCTTATCATACATACATCAATTTTTTTCTATATATCTCTCCCCCTTTGACAATAATGACAAAAAAGGGTGCCAAAAACTGTGCTCCAGAAAATGTTATATACCTTGATTCAGAATTGCAGAGCTGGTAGGCTTGCAACACAATCCAAAAAATTCACTTTAATGCTCTCTATCTCCTTTGCCCATGCCTTCTTAATGGAATCTGCAACACTAAGTAGTGCACACAATCCATAACATGTGATCTCACATGCTTGAAGGTTTGCAAAACTAAACTTCTCAAAAGATGTCTTTGATGCAAGATAATCTTCCAACTGTCCTTCAACAATGCTTATCTTTATTGAAATGTGCTCTCTTAAAAGAGTGAATCTTTTCAATTTCCTATCCTTTTAATCATTGAGAATCCTTATTTCATCATTTACTTTGCTAATTCTTTTCTCAATATCCAATATCTTCACATTAGGGTTGGCTAAAAGATTTATCTCTGACTAAATTTTTGCTTCTTTAGCCTTAATCTTCTCAACTCCTTCAGATACATGGTTTTTAGATTTTGTACACTGAATGTACAAATTTTTACCTCTATCCAAATTCCTTCTCAAGTCTTTTATAAAAACATCCAAATTGTTAATATCATTTCTGATATTCTGACTTATATCAAGAAACATTTTGGCCTCATAGGTTGCCTGAACTTTCACTTTAGCTATATCTGATAGGTTAGTGAACTCATTATCAAATGCATTCATAACTTTATTAGCTCTTTCTAGTGGGTCTTCCTTTGCTATCTGATTAGTCACAACACTCTGTAACTTCTCTGTTATTTCCAGCAAAGATCCTTTAAGGCTTTTCACCTTCTTGTTCTTTCCAATTATTTTGTTCAGGGATGTGATCAATTCCATTTGATCATCATCTTCAACCTCTTTCCCAAAACTTTCAATATTGATCCAATTTGTAATTTCTTTGCAATCTCAGGTGTAAGACTGATTTCCTCTTTGTTAGGGACTTCTTTCTATCCTTGAATTTTTGTACTTTCTTTATTCTTTGTTTTCTTTTCTTCCTGTTTCCTTGTTTCTTTCTTTCCTTCTTCACTAGATCTGTCCTATTCTCCTAGATCCAAATTGTCAACAATGTTTTCAAGATTTTTAAAAGGATTATCATCACTGTCCAATGTGATCTTAGTACCTTCCACATGCATTGACTCATCTTCAATGTTAATTGATGGTTGAGAGGGACTCTTCTAATGCTCAACTTCCTCTACTTGTTCTACTAGCTCTGCTACACTAGAGTGATTTCCAACACTAGATGTCATTACCTTTACTATTTCTTTCTCTGTTTCTTTGTTTATCTCTTCATAGTTTCCTCCCATTATCTGAATGGTTCTTTTCTTTGTTCTTTGATGGGTTCCAATTTCTTTCATTATTTCTTTAAAATGATCTTCATCTATGACATCACATAGTTTTCTCATAGGATTTTGACATCGTATTCAATTCTTTTTCCGCTTCTTCCCAAAAATTTGTTCCTTCTTACTTGCAAAACTTAAAACTTCTTGTGATCTCGCATAACATCATATTATCTTATGCGCTCTTAACCATAGTATCATTACATCATAAAATACCTTTTATTAATTGTGCAAGACTCAATTCATACTATACTAAATTCTACACTATCCTAAGTTCCTATTCTACTATATTTTTTCATGAATTAAGTAATTTGAGATGGGTTAGGTAGAGATTCACTCTTACCATTAGATACTTCACCTTTCTGATTACCTTTAGTGCTGAATGTGTCTCCTTGATCTATGGCTTTAATAAACTTCACTTCTTCTGAATTACTATAGCAACCTCCATTATTGTTGCTTGTATTTTCATTTCTCCTTGCATGACTTCTAGGGTTAGGGTTTCTCATGTTATTCATCCTGTAAAACCTTGTTGTATGACCAAATTTTTTGCATATCTAACAAACTACTCCATTGTTTCCATATCTTGGTCTAGTTTGGTTAATTTGTGATCTATAATTCCTCGCAAGGTGTACAACCTTGTTGTATCTATAACATACCACTACATTTCTATTGTTCATATCTTTAGTAGGTTTCTTATCTGCATGGTTAGTATCTCTAAACATTCTACTACTATTATTATTCTCATTAAATTTAGGCTTCCTACATTTAATAGCTCTATGTCCAAAACCATGACAATTATAACAATAACCATTAAGAGGTTTAAATTGCTTAGCTGTACAATCTTTCTTCATATGACCAAGACTATTACATGCAAAACATATACCTTTAAATTCTCTCTGCATACCTTTAGCCGATTCTTCTTGTTTAGGTGTATCTTCAGATTTGTCAACTTCATCAAATTTCTTTTCTTCTATGTTTTAAGAAACTTTTAGATCTGATTCCTTGCTTTCTTCACTCACTTTAGATGAGTTAAAACCAAGACCAATTTTATCACAAAATGGATTTTGATAAGACATTTGTTCATCAATCTTCTCACTAGTAGAATATAGCTTCTCAAGTTGTTTCTTAGACTAAGTCAATTCACCTTTCACAATAGTATTGTACTTTTCAAGTTTAGCATAATGAAATTTGGTTTTCTCAAGTTCAGATGTCACTTTATAAAGTCTATATTTTAGATCTTCTTTCTCAAATTTTAGATTTTCATTCTCAAATTTTAGATTTTCTTCATTCTATTTGTTTCCATCTTTCAAACTCAATTTCAGATTTACTATCTTTAATTCATGCTTACGGATCTCATTTTATTTTTCCAAATTATCATCACAATCTTCAACTTGAATTGTAGATTCTTTTTCTAATTTTAGTTCCTCTAGCTTATTCTTCATCTTTTCAATGAGGTTCTTGGCATCATCATATTTTCCTTTTAGAGTATCTCTTTCTTCAGTAAGTATATCAATCTATTCAAGAGCTTCTTCAAGATTCTTCTGTAGTTGATCCATATCCATAGAGATCTTACTCAAGTTGCTAGGCTTTTTCTGAATGATTCTTTTCTGAGTAACTAAGCTCTGATACCAATTGTTAGAAATAGGGAATAATGAGAGGGGGGGTGAATCAATATTCTACAAATGTTTTCTTTCACCCAATTATGGATATAATAGATTATCTTAATACATGCATAACATAGTAAACTAAATAACATGCATAGCAATAAAGAAAATGAACTCATAACACATTATTTATTCTCAAGGAAACCCTGGCCAAGGAACAACCCTGGTGGGGATGGTACCCACAAAGATCCACTAATCAAAAGTATCATGTTAAGGATTTTGACCCTATTAGGATCCTGTTACATGCATATAGTGTCACAGTCTTGATTAAGGGACTGTAGGCCTTGTTAGAAGCCTTCACCTTGCTAAGAGTTGGTAGTACTGATTTCAAATGATTACAAGATGAGCCCACTTCCCAAACAAGTAATGTACAATGATTACTGATTAAAAAATAGTGTAAGGTACATAACCATATACTACTTTCTTGTCTTTCACAACTTCACATCAATATCTTTCGCTATATCATCTATTCATTCACATATCATATCTCTTTCTTTGCATTTCATATGCCTTATATTTATACAAGTTATTAGGAATAATAAATTTTACAGTCATCTTTACAAAACATAAAGCTTTACACAAATATATATTTACCCAAGGGTTAACATCTAGGATGTTGTACCTTTATATTATTAAGACATTATTTTGATAAACAAAACAATCCCTTAACTCTTTACCAATTTTGTCTTCTTCTCTGTCCTGTTAGCTTTAACACTGTCTTTGGTAATACTACCATAACTTCTTTCGTACATGTCATACAATCTAACACTCTCACGTGAGTCTTCAATATGAATCATAGTATATATGTTCAATTTTGCAAGCACTAAACTTACTCCAATCAACATCGCCAATCAAAACTGTCTCATGGGTACATTGGGAAAATACTACTTATACTAAAACAATTTTTCTCTGCACTCTTTCATACTTGCTCTCTGTCATATGTGGTCTTCATCTAGATTATATGTTGTCATAATGACAACATCTAGATATCTAACTTAGCCAAATTTCTAACACCTACCACTCTACTTATGCCTCGGGTTCAGACTACTCCATTTCCACCCAAACCTCAGCTTGTTCAAGTTCCCATGCTAGCTCTGCCTCCTCTGCCAATGCCTTCACCCACTCCCCTACCGCTCCTACTCTTCCCACATAGAATCCACCTTCCCAAGCTCCCATTCCACCATTGGTCCACACTAAAACACTAGCACAAGGTCCTCAGGAGCCATAGAGAGAAACACAGGCATTCAGTGAAATTGTGTCAAAAGGACAAGATGGATTGAAGAAACGAGTTGAAGAGGAAGAGAAAGTAAATGTGGAAGAGGAGTTGAATGTGATGGAAGAGAAATAAATAGGAGGAGAGGAGGAGAGTCATGAAGAGATGGAGATAGAATGCTAGGCTCCTACCTCAAGATTGGCTGCACCATATGAGCCAATTAATGCCTTCTCAAAGCCCACTTAGTTCACCAAGGAGATTTAGCCAAGGGTAAGGATTTACACCGATGATGATGATACTAACATGGCTATACTAGGATGTGCATTCCACCAAACATAATCTAGTGCCCATGCAAGGATAATTTCATATGTAACACAAGATCAAGCAGGCAGGTGGAAGGCTTAGGTGGCTATCCCCACAATGAGTATCAGTATGGCAGAAGTCACTCCAGATGACTATGTGCTGGAAGAGGTAGACCTAGGAGAGCTGACTAGAGAAGGAAGTAAAACCCTGGCTACGCTAGGACTAAAACATGGCTTAGGATTCATGGACAAGGATGAAGAGAAGATCAAGGCATTGATGGAACATAATGAAGCAATGAAGAAATTCATTCTTAAGACAGTGGGTCCAGTTGACCCTGATAACCCTAAGGCCTCACTACAGGCCATTTTGGAGAAAATGGGTGATGTAAGTTTATCGGTAGACATCCCTCATTCTTTTTTTGAAGCATTTGTAGACTAGAAGGCTGATTTTGAGGATTTTACCAAGGCGGATCTCAAGAATATTTTGAGGCCCTTCCAAAGTATTCTTTAAGGAATCACATCCTTGGTCAAGATTATGAGTGAGGAGGATGGTTTGGAGGAGAAGACCATGAAATGGAAAAAGGCACTGGAGGATCTCGTAGTAATAAGGAAGAAGAACTTCCAAGTTTTGGTCAAGGTGTATGAGGGGAGAGCTGGATAATTTTGAAGTGTGGATTTGAGATATCACTAGTGCATTGACCATTTTTTAAAAGGTACTGAAAAGAATGAATAAAAAGAGAGATGAAAGTTTACTTTTTGTGAGGGAAATGCATAAGTTCTTTGAAGGGTTAGACCTAGACTTGTATGAAGAAGATGATGAGAAGACAATGCATCCCATAAATGTCATCATAAATTAGTATATGGATATCTTCAGAGGTGTTGGTATGAAAGAAGACCTCCAGTAGATGTTCTATCACAATGGGGAAATTCAAAAGATGATGTCCCAGGAAGAGGAAATAAAAGGGCTTGAAACTGAATTGATCACCTTCCGAGAAAAACAACAAGAACTCCTTAAAGGAGTCAAAATGTCCAACTTTGAGGAGGTACAAGAGATCATGGACAGGTTCCGCAAAGCTCATCTAGAAGTCCTCCCAAGTTAGTAGGCACCCAGTTTTGACTTAGTCAGAATATGTATAGAGAAAAAATAGTTTTCCACACTTAGCCATTTTTGAAGACCCTGATTTTTGACATTTCGGCCATAGAGGATTTTCAACCTTTGAAATTCTGAATGTCTGAAAAGTTGAGAAGAGGTTTTGATGCTTAGACATTTTGTGAACTTCATTTTTTGGGGCAACGGTCGGGGTATGAAATTTCTGGGCATGACCACTACTTAACTTCATTCATCTCAAAATTGATTTTTTAGTCAGAGGGATCACTTCTAGAGGGTCATTTCTACATGATTCAAGGGTTTCTTCCAGTGGAGTCAATGAAGAAGGGTTATAACAAACAATAAAGGGAAAGATTGCTGAGTTTCATGAAGAACATGCATGAGTTCCAGACTCTATTTTTTGAGTTATTTAATGCATGATCTACTCCAGTTTTGTAATACACGAGGTTTAATTATGTGCTAGGGTAGTTTAAACTTGTTCTAGGCTTAGTTTCTTTCATGTATTCTTTAGTTTAGATTTATTTTTGAGTTTCATGCAGCTGAAACCCTAGCTATGAAATTGAGAGCATGACTATAAATTGTATGAACTCAATATAATTAGGGTCATATTTTTATCATAATACAATACATACAATTGGTGCTTCAATCATGGTGTGATTGTTAGAAAGTAAATTCCACCAACATAACTCAAAGGGGGCGGTGAATCAGTTATCAGAGAAATATAATTTTTATCAACTTCAATAGATTTTAACCATGTAAGAAATGCAACCAACAACCATAGAAAGATATTCATACACAATAACACAATGACACAAGATATGTTGACGAGGGAACCTCTTGATCAAAGAGTAAACCCCGGTGGGAATGATGCCCACAAAAGATGCACTAATCTAAAAGTTCCTTGTGAGAGGATGGACTCTGTTAGGAGTCTTATGAAATACATTTAGTACATATGAATCCTTGTTAGGAGATTTTGAATCCTTTGTTAAAAGATTCTAACTCTATTAGGAGTTATGGAAGACAGAAGGACCCACTGCCCAAACAGCTTCAGGGTAACATCACCAAACTCACTGTCCAATTGATCTTTGTATTACTTAATAGAATAATACCAAAAAGATTACTGATCTCAATAATTCAATACTCCTTCTCTGACTGTGCCAAACTGCACCAACTGCTTCTTCAGATCTTAATACTAGATCTTAGTACTTCTCATATCCTCTTTCAATAACTTTGCTTTCACAATTACTTCATACACTTACATTCATCACTACTTAGTACAACAAGGAAAACATTCCTTCCTTTATACCACACTCAATTAATTACAAATGAGTCAACATACAAATTACAAAATAAAAGTTTCCACATGTTACATCAAAATTACACAAAACTGTCAACTTCCAATCAATATAATTCTTCACTCGTGCGACCTCAAATCTTGTGCTATCATCCAAATCACTATCAAAATTTCTTCAACTGCTCTCTAACTATGCATAACCAGATTCCATCCTGATTAGGAGACATTATCCAATTTCCACAAACCGCTACTCAGGAACACTGCCTAAATATAGCTTCCACTAATTTCCTCATAACTTCCATGAATAAATGAATTACTATTTTTTCTCTTAACCATGATCTTATAACACATCATAGAGTTAGTTCTCAACATTGCATAGCTTCATCTTCAATATCCCAAGTGCGCTAACTCAAACACTGTCTGCTTCTCTTCTAATCTTCAGTAGATTACTGTGTTGACATCAATGACAATTAGAGTCATGAATGCAATGACAATTGCTACAGAATGGTTGTGAATACTCCCCCATAGGATACATTTAGCATTCATTCCTAAAAATCTCCCTCATTGGCATTAATGGCAACATAGATCAAAAAACATCCAAGTTCCATAAATCCAACACTGCAACACTGCTGCTCTGAAAATTATTTCAAGTCCTCTTCATCAATCAAATCTTGCTTCGTTTTCCTATACAGTTCTCTCCAATAGATGGTTCATATTGTTTTTCATATATACTTCTCCCCCATTGACATTAATGACAGATGGTTCATCATTATTTCAACAATAACTTTAATGTCAAAAGACATTATTCAAAAATACATTCACTAGAGTCCTCATGACTTAGCTCAGATACACATAGTCCCCCATAGAGGAAGTACCACCATCTAGTCTAGAAGAAAGATAGGGCTCATATACCACTAGATGGATGCAAAAATCTACATCACTTCTCAAAAGTAGGTTGGGGCATAACCCCAAGCATACCTCTTAGATACTCAAATGTATCCTTAGGAAAAGGTTTTGTAAAGATGTTTGCAATCTACTCCTTTATGCTTATGTACTCAATTATGACTTCTTTCTTTGCAACTTTCTATCTCACTACATGATACTTTATCTCTATATTCTTTGTCTTAGAGTGTAACACAAGGTTCTTAGACATACTAACTATGTTGGTGTTATCACAATGTATAACATTAGGCTCAACAAATTTTATTTTGATATCCTTCAGCATTTGTTTCATCCAAATTATCTAATTACAATTGTTTGTTTTTGCTACTCACTCTGCTTCTGTTGTGCTATGTGAAATACAATTATGCTTCTTTCTTAGCCAAGAAACTAATCTTCCTCCAAGGAAAAATGCTCCACCACTGGTGCTCTTTTTATCATCGATACTACCTCCCCAATCAGAATTTGTATATGCACATAGGGTAAAATCATCAGATTTTTCATACCACAATCCATACTCAAGTGTGCCTCTTAAGTACCTTAGTATCCTCTTTACTACTACATAATGCGATTCTCTAGGTTCATCTTGAAATCATGCTACAATTCCAACTGAATATGCTATATCAGGTCTTGTATGAGTCAAATACTGTAATCCTCCAATCATAGATCTATACTTCTTTTGGTCTACTATAGGAATCTCATTTGTGCTAGATAGCTTGTGTCCAATTACCATAGGTGTTCCAACTGGTTTACAGTTCTCCATTCCAAATCTCTTCAATAAGTCATTCAAGTACTTTGTTTGACTTACAAAGATACCATCACTGTTCTATGTTATCTGTAATCCTAAAAAGTATTTCATTTTACCAATCATACTCATTTCAAATTTAGTCTTCATTTCATCTACAAATTTATCACTCGCTTCATCTTCTCCTCCAAAGATAATATCATCAACAAAAATAACAACCAATAAACCATTTTCAATTTCTTTTGTATACAAGTTACTATCAGCTATGCCTTTTGTAAATCCTAATTTCAAAAAATACTTATCCAATCACGCATACCAAGTTCTAGGTTCTTGCTTTAGTCCATAAAGCTTTCTTCAGTTGACATACCATGTCTCCTTCTTCAATTAAAGGAATACCTTCAGGATATTCAATGTAGACTTCTTCCAATTCTCCATTTAGAAATGCTGACTTCACATCCATCTGATACACTTTGAATTTCTTGTATGCTGCATAAGCCAAAAACATTCTTACTACTTCAATTCTTGCTACTAGTGCAAAAGTTTCTTCATAATAAATTCCTTCTTGCTGTGAGTATCCTTTACATACCAATCTTGCTTTGTTCCTTACTACTTCTCCTTGTTCATTCATCTTGTTTTTGAATACCCATTTTTTTCCAATAACATTCTTATCTTTAGGTCTAGGGACCAATTTCCATGTCTTATTCTTTTCAAATTGATCTAGTTCTTCTTTCATAGCTTTAATCCAATGTTCATCTTCATAGGCTTCACTAGTAGATTTAGGTTCAATTTGAGAAATCAAACATAACTGTTCTTGTACCTTATTTCGAGTCTAAACTCCCCTGTCCATGCTTCCAATAATCTTCTCAATGAGATGATTCCTTGATAGATTCCTGTTAGGTTTCATTGTCTTAGTACTTATTTATGATGTAGGTTCTTCAATGGTTCCTTCACTGTGGCTTTCATTCAATAAATCACTGTTAGCTTCATAGAATAATTTAGTGATCTCTAGATTAGGTTTAGGATGAGCTTCTTCATTTGATTCATAATCAAGCATTCTTTCCTGAATTTTGAACTTTACATCAACTTTAACATTTGTGCTCTCAACAATAGTCTTAGTTCTCTTATTGTAACATCTATATTCTTTTCTCTTTAATGAATATCCAAGAAATATACCTTCATCAATTCTAGGACCAAACTTTCCAATGTCATCATCTCTCTTAATATAACATTTGCTTCCAAAAATTCTAAAATACTTAACTGATGGTGCATGTCCAAACCATAGTTCATAGGGTGTCTTGTTTGCTCTGAATTGTACTCTATTCATTGTATACATTGTTGTGTTCACTGCTTCTCTCCAGAATATCTTCACCAAGTCTTTCTCAAATAACATAGCTCTTGTTGCTTTAGTCACTGATCTATTCCTTCTTTTTGCAATACCATTTTGTTCAGGTGTCCTAGGGGCTAAAAGTTGTCTCTTAATACCATTTAATTCACAAAAAATGTTAAATTCTTTTGAAGTAAATTCTCCACCTCTATCTGATCTCAAACATTTAGTCTTCATTCCACATTCATTCTCAACTTTTTTCTTAATGATCTTAAACTTATCAAAAGATTCAGATTTTTCTTTAAGAAATGAAATCCACATCATTCTTGTAAAATCATCAACAAGAATCATAAAATACCTTTCTCCATAGAATCCTCTAGTCCTTGTAGGACCGCTCAAATCAGTATGAAAAATCTCCAACTTCTCTACTATTGTAAACTTCTTGCTTGAAAATGAGCTTCTCTTCTATTTAGCCATCACACATTCCTTGCAAATCATGTTAGTAGGCTTCATAATATTAGGCAAATCTCTTACTACAAGTGTAGTACTCAATTTCACAATGTTATCAAAGTTTATATGATAAAATCTTCTGTTCCATAACCAACTGTCATCAACCTTAGTAATCAAACATGTCATCTTAGTAGGATTCAACTAAAATACATTACCTCTAGTTCTAGATCTAGTACCAATCAAATTACCATCCTTGTCTTTTATCACACAAGTTTTCTCAGTAAACCAAACTTGATATCCCTTGTCCACTAGTTGTCGAACACTCAAAAGATTATGTTTCAAACCATCCACAAAGTAAATATCATTAGTATTAGTCTTTCCATCAAGAGTAATAGATCCTATACCCTTAATCAAACAAGGTGCATTGTTTCCAACTCTAACAAATCCTCCATCATAATTGTTAAACTTTATAATAATTTTCATATCTCTAGTCATATGATGTGAACAACCACTATCTATAATCCAATCAAATTTCTTTTCTACTTGAGAAACTAAAGATTTTTCTTCCTTAATTTTAGTTTCAAGATTTTCTTCTTTAATTGCTACAAATCCTATATCATCATGATTTTCACTATCACTTTCAATTAAAGTTTTCTCCACACCAGCTTCAAGTTCTTCCTCATTTGCATAATAACATTCTTTAGATCTTCTAGGATTAAAGTTCTTCCTATACTTCTTAACTCTCTTAGGACATTTAGATGCAAAATGACCATATTCTTGACAAGTCCAACATTTAAAAGTTTTCTTACTGTCTGTTTCTCTCTTCACAAGCAAGGAAATACCTTCTTCAATCTTCTCATCTTCTTCATTTCTATATCTATTACTACTAGCATAATGTCCACTCACACTTATGCTTCTTGACAAAGTAGGGCGAACACTAAGAGCACTGAATGTTGTCTCCATTCTATGTAAGTCTCTTGATAGCCTTAGGTTCATCTCTACTACTTCCAATCTTCTAAGAAGAGTCTCTCTGGTGAAGTTCATAGTACAAGGTATAACTTGCACAATCATTTGTGTTGTCTTCTTGAGTGCAGGAGTCAATGTCCTCAGAATTTTCCATATCACTTCATTCTCTGTCTTTCTTCCTCCATAAGATTTTATACCTGCAACAATATAGCTTCTAACAGATTCATCTTCCATCATTCTAATATCTTCAAATGCACATATCCAATTATGTAATCTGACTTTCTTTGCATGTTCATCGCCTTCAAGAGTAGATTGTAAAGCTAACCAAATTTCATGAGATGCCTTTAGATATTTTACCTGACTGTACTCATTCTCTGGAAGGGCTGAAAAAATTTCTTCTCTAACAAGTATGTTATACATGAATAGATCTCTTTCTCCATCAGTACAATCTTTAATTTTTTCATCATCAATTATAGTCTTCTCATTATTTGTGATTAACCAATAACCTGGTCCTAAACAAAGTAGGTGTGCCTTCATATTTTCTTTCTAGTTGTCAAAATTTACACCATCAAACTTAGGGCTTTCTTTCCTGAAATGATTCTCCATGGATCTCCTTAATTTGTTAAAATTTTCCTTCAAGGACTTGTTGCTCTGATACCAATTGTTAGAAAGTAAAGTCCACCAAGATAACTGAGAGGAGGGGGTGAATCAGTTATGAGACAAATATAAATTTTATCAACTCTAATAGATTTTAACCATGTAAGAAATGTAACCAACAACCATAGAAAGATATTCATACACAATAACACAATGACACAAGATATGTTGACTAGGGAACCTCTTCATCAAAGAGTAAACCCCAGTGGGAATGCTGCCCAAAAAAGATGCACTAATATGAAATTTCCTTGTGAGAGGATGGACTCTGTTAGGAGTCTTCTGAAATAAATTTAGTACATATGAATCCCTATTAGTAGATTTTGAATCCATGTTAAAAGATTCTAACTCTTTTAGGAGTTATGGAAGATAGAAGGACCCACTGCCCAAACAACTTCATGGTAAGATCACCAAACTCATTGTCCAACTGATCTTTGTATTACTCAACAAAATAATACCAAAATATTACTGATCTCAACAATTCAATAATCCTTCTCTGACTGTGCCAAACCGCACTAACTGCTTCTTCAGATCTCAATACCAAATCTCAGTACTTCACATATCCTCTTTCAAAAACTTCACTTTCACAATTCCTTCATACACTTACATTCATTACTACTTATTACAACAAGGAAAGAATTAATTCCTTTATACCACACTCAAGTAATTACAAATGATTCATTACTAAATAAAAGTTTCCACATGTTACATCAAAATTACACAAATGACGCAGGGGCAGGGTAGATACAAGCAGAATCAAGCAGAATTGAGTCCACTTGAATCCACAAAAAGCCCTTGCTAAAAGTTACACAATAGAATCAATATAATATCACATGAAATCAATGGAAACATAATGGATATGAGACAATCAACTGGCACCAACAATAGAGAATTATATTATTTCTTTCAACATGCCCGGCTGTGAGGCCTTCCGGGTTTCGGCCTTATACAATGAGAATTATGAATTAAGAATTATAGCTTGCATCATATCTTTTTCTCCAATGATGTATCTTGATAATCCTTCCTATATCTTACCCATGATTCTCTACTACATCAATCTAGACCCCTTAAATAGCCAGCTAAGCCACAGGTCAGCCAGTCAGACATTTAATTACAATATAGGTCTAGTCTCAAGATTTAAACCAAAACTAATGCTAGAATGAATATAAATTGATGCACCTTTGTATTAACATCCTAAATTGACCCAAGAACATGCATTTAAGTGTGCAAGGTCCCATATGAGCACATGGAACATCGCAAGAAGAAACACCACATGTTTCACCCAAAAACTGGCAGGAAATAGGTCCTGAGGCAAAATAGGCATAACTTTTTACTCATAATGAATTGGAGTTTTCACTCTTGGGAAACGATAGTACTTTAGGTCCACTTTAATTTATTAAGTGTGAAAAATAAAATTCCTTATAGATCAAGGTCACCAACATGAACAATCAGCACCAAAACTGCAGTGACAGCTCAGACGTGAAACCTGGCAGAAAATAGGTCCTGTTCCAAAAAGGCCATAACTTTTGACTCATAATGAATTGGAAGCTGAACTCTTGGGGAATGATATTAATTTAGGTCCCCTTGAAGCCCTTAAGTGCACAAAATAAAACTATTCTGATGGCAAGGAAAATAGCTGTAACTTTAAAACAGTCCATCCAAACTTGATGTGCTCATAGGAGAAGGTTCCCAAATAGGTCCCCAACATGATGTAAGCTTCACACACCATGAAAATATCAAATGAAAATATTATAAAGAAAAATATATAAAATAGGTACAAAAATTAGAAAATGTTTTTTTTGGTTGATGCAAGATTGTGAAAGACCCAAGATGCTCCTGCATCAGACACCTAGGGTAAATAAAGAACTGATGTCCACATCTGCCACTACTCATACTCTAACCTAAATCATAAAGATCCAACTCAGCTTGTGTAATCCATGAACTATCCTCAACTGGCTTGTCTTTCCATTGAACTAGATATTCCATGTAGTCTTTTCCTCTTGTACTCTTGCCAACTCTGCTATTCAAGATCTTTTCAATGTTGTCGCTATTCTTCTTAGGATAGTCTAGATCATCTTCTATCTCATCATTTGATTCAAAGTACTCAAATATATCAGCAATGTTGAATATAGGTGACATATCCATGTCCTCTAGCAATTCTACTTCATAAGCATTTCCACTGTCAAACTTCTTCAGAATCTTACAAGGTCCAAACTTCTTCATTTTCAGCTTGTTGTAGGTACCAACTACAAATCTATTCTTCTTCAAATGAATCATAACCTCATCTCCAACTTCAAAATATTTATGTCTCCTTCTCTTGTCTGCTCTTTGTTTATATTTCATATTACTATCCTCCAAATTATTTTTAACTTCATCATGTAAAGTTCTCATGTATTCTACAAAATGATCAGCTTCAGTACTTCTTCTGGTCTCAGTAGGTAAATCTCTCAGCTCTGTGGTTCCCTTAGGATGAAATCCATTAACAATCTCAAATGGTGTCTTTTTAGTGCTTCTATTCACTGAATTATTATATGTAAACTCTGCTTGTGCCAAAATTAAATCCCAATTAGCAGGTTTCTCTCCAACTAAACATCTCAACAAGTTTCCCAAACTTCTATTCACAACTTCAGTTTGTCCATCTGTCTGAGGGTGAAATGTAGAACTAAACTTCAAATTAGTATTCATCTTCTTCCAAAGTGTCCTCCAAAAATAACTAGTAAACTTAGTATCTCTATCTGAAACAATAGATTTAGGCAAACAATGTAATCTTACCACTTCCTTGAAGAATAATTCAGCTACATGCAATGCATCAGATGTCTTCTTACAAGGTATGAAATGAGCCATCTTAGAAAATCTATCAACCACTACCAAAATAGAATCATTACCTCTCTGAGTTCTAGGCAATCCAAGAACAAATTCCATACTCACATCTTCCCAAGGTCTATTAGGTACAAGCAAAGGTGTATACAATCCCAAATTCTAACTAGTTCCTTTTGTTGTTTGGCAAATTCTGCAACCTCTAACCATTCTTTGTACATCTCTGTAAATTTGTGGCCAAAAGTATCTTTCTGAAATCAAATTCATTGTCTTATCAATCCCAAAATGTCCAGCAAGTCCACCACTATGTTTCTCCTTCATTATGTTCTCTCTCATAGATCCTCTAGGTATGCACAACTGAACTCCTTTACACAACATGTCTTCTTGAATGAAATAATCAGACCACTTATCACTCATTGTGTGTTCTTTACAAGCTTTCCAAGGCTCTGAAAAATCAATGTCAGCCTCATACAAATACTTCAAATCATCAAAACCAAGTACTTCAACTCTCATTTCTGTCAACAAATTTCTTCTTCTGCTGAAGGCATCGGCAACCTTATTTGACTATCCACTCTTATGCTTCAATGAAAAGGAAAAATTCTACAAGAACTCAACCCACTTCATATGTCTCTGATTTAACTTATTCTGACTTCCCAAATACTACAAAGCTTTATGGTCAGTATACAAAACAAAATATTTAGGCATCAAATAATGTCTCCACTTCTCCAAAGCTTGAACAATAGCATAGAATTCTTGGTCATAAACTGAATATTTTCTCTTAGCATCATTCAATTTTTCACTAAAGAAAGCTATAGGTTTTCCTTCTTGACTCAAAACAGCTCCAATTACACTACCACTAGCATCACATTCAACTTGAAAAACTTTATTAAAATCAAGCAAAGCAAGTGTAGGCAACTCTGCAATTCTTTGTTTCAATGTTTCAAAACTCCTTTGTGCTCCATGTGTCCATTTGAAATCCTTTTTATCTCCTCTCATAGTTTCAATCATTGCATTACAAATAGTACTGAAATTTTTTATGAACTTCCTATAAAAACTTGCCAATCCATGAAATGATCTTACCTCTCCAACATTCTCTGGTGTAGGCCAATCAAGTATAGCTCTCACTTTCTCAAGACCCATCTTTAATCCATCAGCTGAAATTAAAAAACCAAGGTACACAATATCTTCTTTCATAAATGAACATTTCTTCAAATTAATCAGCAACTTTTCTTCCTTCAATCTCTGCAATACTTGTCTGATATGTTCATGTTCCTCCTTACTCTTACTGAATATCAAAATGTCATCAAGATATACAATCACAAACTTACCCAAGAATCTTTTCAGAACTTCATTCATCAGCCTCATAAAAGTACTAGGTGCATTAGTCAAACCAAAAGGCATAACCAACCATTCATACAAACCTTCAGTAGTCTTAAAAGAAGTTTTCCATTCATCCCCTTCTCTGATCCTTATCTGATGATATCCACTTTTCAAATCAATCTTTGTGAAATACTTTGCTCCACTTAAACTGTCCATTATGTCATCCATCCTAGGCAAAGGAAATTTGTACTTTACTGTTATCTTGTTTATAGCTCTAGAATCAGTGCACATTCTCCATTCTCCATTCTTTTTAGGTGCTAATACAACAGGTACTACATAAGGACTCAGACTTTCCCTAATCAAACCTCTTTCAAGCAATTCTTGCACTTGTCTATTCAATTTAGTCTTTTCATCAGGTGTCAACCTATGTGGTGCTTTATTAGGCAAACTAGCTCCAGGTATCAAATCCATACAATGACTTATACTTCTCATAGGTGGTAAACCATCAGGTACATTATTAGAAATGATGTCATAAAATTCATTCAATAAAGGCTTAACTTTAGGTGAATGTTCTAACTCATCTTGTTTCTCAGTCTTTCTTGGAATAAAAGCAAAGCAAACATTTTGTTCTTTCATTTCTCTTGCAAACTTTTTACCATCAACCAAACATACTCTGACTGTGGTACAATGACTTTCATCAAACTTCTCTATCAAATGCAACAACACTTGTTTCTTTCCATCCATCCAAATAGTATATTGATTCAATCTACCATCATGAAAAGCTTTCCTATCATACTGCCAAGGTCTACCTAAAAGAATATGACAATAATCCATAGGCATAATATCACACAAGACTTCATCATGATAATTCCCAATTTTGAATTTAAAAAGGCATTGTTCACTTACAAGTAGTTTATGCTCCTTCTAGATCCAAGCAATATGGTAAGGCTTAGGATGTTTCAATCTTTACAACTGCAATTTGCTAACCAGCTCTTCAGATGCCAAATTATCAGAACTTCCACTATCAATGATTACCTTGCAACACTTATCAACGATCTTACATCTGGTTCTAAACAAACTTTTCCTCAAAACAGGTTCCTCATCAACTTCTTCATTACACAAGATCCTTCTTAGCATCAAGTTCTCACCATGTTCAGGCTCATTAGACATTTCCTCAACTTCTTCACAAGCCAAATTATTTCTACCATTACCTCTAATCTTCTTTCCAGAGCTAGTACATTCAAAAGCTCTATGTCCTTCTTCACCACATTTGTAACAAGTACCTTTAAACCAAGATTTCTCTTTCCTTCTACCATTATTGTTATTCCTAGAGTAACTAGTATAGATACCTCTAGAGTAATTACCTCTTTTAGTAGGCTCATCTTTCCATCCTTTATCTTGCACTGAATTTTCAGATCTGCTACTTTCTCCATTAGATCTACCTCTACTTCTCTAAAATCTGCCACCTCTTCCTCTTTGTCTTTGATCATGTCTTTTTGTCAATCTTTCTTTAGCCTTCAAATAAAATTGGTATGCTTCTTCCACACTATCAATCTTCACATAACTAATCTCATCTTGAATAGATGTCCTTAGGCCATTAAAATATCTAGCCACCTTCTCAACTTCATCATCCACATGTCCAGATCTGATATCCAATTTGTAAAATTCCTCAGTATATTCTTTCACACTCATGTCCTTTTGTCTCATATTTTGCATCTTTCTCATCAGACTAACTTGGTAGTCAGCTGGAAGAAACTTCTTCTTCATCTTTCCAAGTATCTTCATCCATGTTTTGATCTTTTCTTTTCCTCTCTTCTGTCTCTCAGTTTGCAAATGATCCCGCCAAAGAGATGCATGCCCTTTCAACTTTGTGACTGCTATCTTAACCTTCTTATTATCAGTAGTACCTTCATACTCAAAGTATTTATCCATCTCAGAGATCCAATCCAAAAGTGTATCGGTCTCAAGTCTTCCATCATAGCAAGAAACTTCAACGGCAGGTCTAGAGTTATCCTTAGACAAAACTCTCAAAAGTCTTTCCTCATCTTGTTCAACTTCAAGTTCAGCATTAGGTGTTTCTTTTTCTTCTTCATCACTAACATCTTCAAGATGTGCTCCTCTTCTCTAGGCTATCTCTATAGCTTCAAGCCTAGTTGCAATTTGCCTCAACATATCCATGATAGCATTATCATTTCCTCTACCATGAACCATCTTGACAATCAGGTTCTAGCAAGATCGTAACCTTCTACAAGTTATAGGTCAGATCTCAGATCTTCTACCCTACAACCAAATCCAATAAGGTTCTCCATGATCCAATCCACAAGAAAGAACTCGCTCTAATACCACTTGACGCAGGGGCAGGGTAGATACAAGCAGAATTAAGCAAAATTGAGTCCACTTGAATCCAAAACAAGCCCTTGCTCAAATTTACACAACATAAGCAATATAATATCACATGAAATAAATGGAAACACAATTTTTATGAGACAATCAACTGGCAGCAACAATAGAGAATTATATTATTTCTTTCAACATGCTCGGCTGTGAGGCCTTCCGGGTTTCGGCCTTATACAATGAGAATTATGAATTCATAATTATAGCTTGCATCATATCTTTTTCTCCAATGATGTATCTTGATAATCCTTCCTATATCTCACCCATGATGCTTTACTACATCAATCTAGACCCCTTAAATAGCCAACTAAGCCATAGGTCGGCCAGTCAGGCATTTAATTACAATATAGGTCCAGTCTCAAGATTTAAACCAAAACTAATGCTAGAATGAATATAAATTGATGTGCCTTTGGATTTAGGTCCTAACTTGACCCAAGAACATTATTTTAAGTGTGGAAGGTCCCATATGAGCACACGGAACATCGCAAGAAGAAACACCACATGTTTCACCCAAAAACTGGCAGGAAATAGGTCCCGAGGCAAAATAGGCATAACTTTTTACTCATAATGAATTGGAGTTTGAGCTCTTGGTAAATGATATTAATTTAGGTCCACTTTAAGTACTTAAGTGCACAAAATAAAATTCCTTATAGATCAAGGTTTCCAACATGAACAATCAGCACCAAAACTGCAGTAATAGCTTAGACGTGAAAGCTGGCAGAAAATAGGTCCTGTGCCAAAAAGGCCATAACTTTTGACTCATAATGAATTGGATGCTTTTCTCTTGGGGAATGATAGTAATTTAGGTCCCCTTGAAGCCCTTAAGTGTGCAAAATAACACTATTCTGATGGCAAGGAAAATAGCTATAACTTTGAAATAGTCCATCCAAACTTGATGTGCTCATAGGAGAAGGTTCCCAAATAGCTCCCCAACATGATGTAAGCTTCACACACCATGAAAATATCAAATGAAAATATTATAAAGAAAACTACAGAAAATAGGTACAGAAATTAGAAAATGTTTTTTTTTGTTGATGCAAGATTGCCAAAGACCCAAGATGCTCCTACATCAACAAAACTGTCAACTTCCAATCAATATAATTCTTCACTCATGTGACCTCAGATCTTGTGTTTTCATCCACATTACTATCAACATGTATTCAACTACTCTCTAACTGCACATAACTAGATTCCATCCTGATTAGGAGTTATCATCTAATTTCCACAAACCTCTACTCAGGAACACTGTCTGAATACTACTTCCACTGATTTCCTCATATTTTCCATGAATAAATGAATTACTATTTGCGCTCTTAACCATGATCTTATAACACATCATAGAGTTAGTCCTCAACATCACATAGCTTCATCTTCAATATCCCAAGTGTGCTAACTCAAAAACTGTCTGCTTCTCTACTAATCTTTAGTAGATTACTGTGTTGACCTCAATGATAATCATAGTCATGAATGAAACAACAATTGTTACAGAAAGCCTACGAATACTCCCCCATAGGATATATTCAACATTCATTCCTAACAGTGATTTTTTTTCTACCTTTACGAGATTTATGAATTTGTGAATTATGTTAGGAGTAGTCTTAAGAGATAATTGAGAGGGGGGAGGGTGAATCAATTATCTACAAGTTTCAATTCTTTATCCAATTAAGTATACTTAAAATTTAAGCATAAACACAATGAAAGAACACTTGAACACAACACTAATTTTTTTGTTATGGGGAAACCTAAATAGGTAAACACCTCGGTTGGAATTAACACCCACTAATAAATTGCACTAGTGTATAATGATCCTTGTTAGAAGATCTTACAACCCTGTTAGGAGTTGATCATTACAATGCAATAAGTATGGTGACCATGTCAAAGGTCAGACCCTATTAGGAGTCTTTTATAATTGACCCTATTAGGGCTGATGACACACTATTCGAGAGCTCACTGCTCAAAGGGGTGAAGGCTGCAACCTTCTGAATAATAGATATACACTATATCTAGATCTTGGTGAGCTGCAAGGTAGAACTATTGTCTTGACCAATTCCAATGAATAGCATGCTCTATCTTCTCTATCACATAGACCTCTTCTTGATGGCACAATACTTCACACTCTCTGCTATGCACTAATCTTTTATTTGTATGCCACACCTCTAGCAATCACAAATGATTGGCTATAAGTATCTTTCCTCTAAGTGATATAATCAATTCAGCCTTCTAGAACCACCTTGAAATCATATTAGAGAAACAATAAAATTCTTGAATAACATCTTAGTCGGCTCTACTAAGCACACAACACAAACTAGGACATGTCTAAATTAATAAGTGTAGACGCACACTACACTCTATCGGCTCTACCAAATTAGTTGATACTTTCTCCTCAAGCTGAATTACATCATGTGCTATTAACCAAACATTCTTAACTCTTCTCCAATCACTAATCCCAGCATGCATACCGAATGAATAGGCACAACTCCTGTACCAATATAATCTCTATCGGCTCTTCTAGGTAATTACATGAAACTACAACTGGTGAATAGTGACTACATAACTTCACTTCTACTACACATCAAGCTCTATGCCCATGAATGAAACATCACTAACATGTCTCCATAACATATCCAAATATGCAAGGTTCCATGATAATTGTATAGACAATCACTCAAAGAACATTGCCTGTAACTCTGTCAAGAACACTATTGACACAAGATGCTACATAATTGTCTGTACTAATAACTAACTTTTGCATCTATGATATCATCATGATAACATGTCCATGCTACATATACTCAAATATTACTACATAAGTCTTTCATGCATGCTACTTAACATATGTTTTCATCAATGAAAAATATACAGTCAACACTAGCTTGCTGGGAAATCTCCAACAATCTCCCCCTTTGGCATTGATGGCAACATATGGAATGAAAAACACCACCAATCCAAATAAACAATTGTTTTATAACATTCTCCATTTCCTCATCAAAACTCCCCCCCCAAGGATGAATCCTCCATCTTCTGCAATATTCTTCAATATTCTCCATTTCCTCAACTGAATTGCTTCCATGACTGAATACTACTCCCTCTTGCTACTATATATTAGTCTTCCTTAATCCTGTATGTACTCCCTCTTTAATACCATTTTTCATGACTATATACTACTCCCCCTTTGACATCAATGGAAAAGGGCACCTAACATTTAAGCATCGGTACTACCCCTGAAGTAGAGTAGTCAACCATCCATTAGTCACTGAGGACTGATGCTCTCTCCACTTTCTCTAATCAGAATCAGGGAAGGGAATTACTCCTAGCTTCTCCCTAAGATACTCAAAAGTATCCTTCGGTAAAGGCTTTGTGAATATATCTTCTAGCTATTCCTTTGTACTCACAAAATCTAATTTTACTTCTTTTTCTACCACTTTCTCTCTTAGGAAGTGATACTTAATCTCTATGTGTTTTTTCTTTTCATGCATAACTGGGTTCTTTGACATATTGATAGTGCTAGTTTTATCACAATGAATAACAATAGGATAATCACTCTGAATTTTAAAATCCTTTATCATCTACTTGATCCAAACAATTTTAGAATAATTTAAAGTTGCTACATCATACTCTGCTTCTGTTGTTGACTGAGAAATAAAATTCTTCTTCTTTCTTGTCCAAGTGGCTAGTCTATCACCAATAAATACTGCTCCTCCTGATGTACTCTTTCTATCATCCACACATCCTGCCCAATCTGCATATGTATATACATGAAGCTCAACATTCTCTAAATTAGGATACCATAGACCATAATCTATAGTGCCTTGCAAATATATGAATATTCTCTTTACTGCCATGAGGTGATTTCTTTTAGGCTCTGCTACAAATCTTCCAACTATGCCAACTGCATTAGAAATATCAGGTCTAGTTTGGGTAAGGTATATGAGTTTTCCAATCATAGATTTGTACAATGTTATTGTTGGAGATTTTCCAGTAGGCCAATACTAATTGTATGTTTGTCATTGATGACAACATATGATAAGTAACATGCGTGGAAGACTTATGCAGTAAGCTTTAAGCATATGTAGCATGGAGATGTTATCAACATGATGTTGACAATTTGGCTGAGTTAGATACTTAGATGTTCTCATTATGGAAACATATGATCTACATGAAGATCACATATGATAGAGAATAAGTATGTTTGAGTGCAGAGAAAAAGTGTCTAAGTATGAGACAGTGTTTTTCAGCGTATGTGGAGATAGTTTTGATCAACGATGATGATTGGACTAAGTTAAGTGCTTGTGCACTTGAACATAAATATTATGATGACTATAGAAGACTCACTTGAGAATGCAAGTTAGTATGACATGTACGAAATAAGTTATGACATTTTTACCATAGACAGTGTTAAGCTGACTGTAAGAGTTATTAACCTTAATAACTTGTATAAATATGAGGCATTTGTAAATGCAAAATATACAAGCAATTGTAATGATATAGATGGTATAATGAGCATATAGTGAAGAGATATTGATGCGAAGTTGTGAAAGAAAGCAAGCAATATAAGGTTATGTACCTTGCCATATTTTGTACTCAGTAATCATTGTACATTACTTGTTTGGGTAGTGGGCTCATCTAGTAATCATATTTTTTACTACCAACTCTTAGTAGGGTTGAGGCTTCTAACAAGGCCTAAAGTAACTTAATCAAGACTAAGATACTATATGCATGTAATAGGCTCCTAACAGGTTCAACATCCTTAACAAGATACTTTTGATTAGTGAATCTTTGTGGGTACCATCCCCACCGGGGTTTTGCCTTGGCCAGGGTTTCCTCAAGAACAAATAATGTGTCATGAGTTCATTTTCTTTACTGTTATGCATATTATTTAGTTTACTATGTTATGGATGTATCAAGTTAATCTATTATATCCATAATTAGGCAAAAGTAAAAGTTTGTAGAATATTGATTCAACCCCCTCTCAATATTCCCTATTTTTAACAATTGGTATTAGAGCTTAGTTACTCGAAAAGGAATCATTCAAGGAAAGTCTAGCAGCTTGAGTAAGATCTCTATGGATATGGATTAGCTACAGAAGAATCTTGACGAAGGTCTTGAAAAAATTGATATGCTTACTAAAGAAAGAGACACTCTGAAAGGAAAATATGATGATGCAAAGAACCTCATTAAGAAACTGAAAAACAAGTTGGAAGATTTGAAATCAGAAAAGGAATCTACAATTCAAACTGAAGATTGTGATGACAACCTGGAAAAAGAAAATGCAATCCTTAAACATGAACTGAAGTTAGTACATCTGAAGTTGAATTTGAAAGATGGAAATAGCAAGAATGAAGAAAATCTAAAATCTGAGAATGAAAATCTGAAATCTGAGAAAGAAGATCTAAAATCTAAACTTTGGGTAGTGATATTTGAACTTGAGAAAACCAAATTACAATATGCTAAACTTGAGAAGTACAATACAATTGTGAAAGGTGAACTGACTCAATCTAAGCAGCAACTTGAGAGACTATATTCAATAAGTGAAAAGATTGATGAACAATTGTCTTATCAAAAGCCATTCTATGATAAAACTGGTCTTGGATTTTACTCATCTAAAGAGAGTAAAGAGAGCAAGGAACCAAATCTGAAAGTTTCTAAAAGCATAGAAGAAAAGAAGTCTAATGAAGTTGATAAATCTGAAGATACACCTAAAGATGATGAACTATCTAAACAAGAAGAGTCACCTAAAGGTACGCAAAGATAATTTAAAGGTAGATGCTTTGCTTGTAATACTTTTGGTCATATGAAGAAAGATTGTACTGGTAAGAAATTTAAACCTCTTAATGGTTATTGTTATAATTGTCATGGTTTTGGACATAGAGCTATTGAATGTAGAAAACCTAAATTTGTTGAGAATAATAATAGTAGTAGAAAGTTTAGAAATACTAACCATGTAGAATAAGAGACCTACTGAAGATATGAACAAAACAAATGGAGTAGTATGTTATAGATGCAACAAAGTTGGACACATTGCTAGAAATTACATATCACAAATCAACCAGTCAGGACCAAGATATTGAAACAATAGAATAGTTTGTTAGATATGTAACATGTTTGGACATACAACAAGGTTTTGCAGAATGAATAATAGGGTTTCTCATCCTAACCCTAACCCTAGAAATCATGCAAGGAGAAATGAAAATGCAAGTAATAGTCAAAGAGGATGTTGTAGTAATTTAGAAGAAGTGAAGTTTTCTAAATCCACAGATCAAGGAGATATATTTAGCACTAAAGGTAATCAGAAAGGTGAAGTATGTAATGGTAAGAGTGAATCTCTACCTAACCCATCTCAAAGTACTTAATTCCTGAAAAATACAGTAGAATAGGAACTTAGGATAGTATAGAAGTTAGTATAGGATGAATTGAGTCTTGCGTAGTTAATGCAAGGTAATATATGATGTATTGATGCTATGGTTAAGAGTGCATAGGATAATAATATGTTATACAAGATCGCAAGTAAGTTTTACAAGTAAGCAAAAAAAACTTTTTGGAAAGAAGCGACGAAGGAATTGAATGTGATATCAGACTTTGTTATATTGAAAGGTTAAAAGGTTATGATCAGTATTATTTGATCATTAAGATGAATACAAGTGCTAAGGAGATCAAAGAGAAATAGAAGAAGACAATAAGATCAGAGAAAATCTTGTAAGAAAATTATGTGATGTTAAAGATGAAGAACATTTCAAGGAGATTATGAAAGAACTGAACACCCATCTAAGAGAAAAGAAAAGAACCATTCAGATTATGGGAGGAAATTATGAAGAGATCAATAGAGAAACAAAACAAGCCATAGCCAAAGTAATGATAGCTAGTGTTGAAAGACACTCTAGTGCAGCAGGACACACGAAGCAAGATAAGGAAGCTGAACATCAGAGAATTCCCTCTCCACCAGCTATAAACATTGAAGATGAGTCAATGCATGTGGAAGGAATGAAGATTACTTTAGATAGTGATGATAATCCTTTCAAGAATCTTGAAAACATTGTTGACAATTCGGCTTTTGAAGAGAAGGATAGTGCTAGAGAAGAAGAGAAGAGAGATTCAAGGATTGAAGAAGAAAAGGAAATAGAGAAACAAGTAGAAGTTCCTAGTCAAGCAAAAATCAGTCTTACACCTGAGACTGCAAAGAAATCACAGTTTGGATCTATATTTCAAAGTTTTGGAAAAGAAGTTGATTATGATGATTAGATGGAATTGATCACTGTAATACCCCAGAAATGGGCTATAGGTTCATTAACCTCCTACAACTTCAAATAGAATGAAATCAATATCAAAGTCCTAACCTAAGCCACATCTACACATAAAATCATCAAAATCTAATTGATTATACTAAAATTTTGCATAGGAGAATATTCCTTGAATATTCCTTATTTATCCTAATTATCTTTAATTTAGTAATTATTTGGTGATAAATCCTAGTTATCCTAAAGTTTTATTAATTGAATATGATGAATATTTAATTAATTAGATTTAATTCAGCCACTTAATTATTTAATTAGATTTAATTCTATTTATTCCTAAATTGTATTATTACATTTTGACAATAAATCAAAAATCTCATGACTAATTGATTAAATTCTTATTTAATTAATTAATGATAGTTGTGAATATTTAATAATATAGTTTTTGAAATAAAATTTTGATTTAATAATTTATTAACCCATAAATCAATTGTTTTAATTCAAAACTCAATTAAGTTGAGAATAAATCACTTTATTTTTAAATTAATTCAAAATAAATCATGCACAATCAGAAAAGTAGGCAACTAGAAATTAACAATCAATTTTAAATTTAAACTCAACATCTGATGATGAGTTGAAAAAGAGAACTAAACTCTATTTTGAGATAAAAACTATTTTTGCATGATTTTATGAGTTTATTTATTCTTAATTTCTTGTTAAACTCAAAAATCAACCTGAGTTTATCAAGATTGATTTATAATTTTTATCAATGCATCCTCAAGCCCTGGATTTCTATAAAAACAAGGCTCATCTCTTCATAATTCATCTCACATCTCTCAAATTTGCACAATTACTCTAACGAATTTATAATTAAAGAATCAAGCTTTTGCGACAGATAATTTTGTGAGATCATTTCATAGTTTTTTATAGCTTTTGCATACTTTTGCATTCATCTTCATATCATTTTTAGATTAAATTTGCATTCAATTTCATACATTCTAGACTAGTTTCAGACATTTTTTCATATCATTGTGTCAAAAAGCCAAAAAATAGATTAATTTGCATTCATATTTCATTGCTTTCATCATTTTAAATCCTTCGTTTAAGTGTTGCATTGTCACTGATCTCAGTCTAATTTGAGAATACCATACTCGCACCTACTAGAAGGCATTAAATCACCTGGTTAGCTTAGTTTCATTTATTTGCAGATTTTGATTTTGCTAACCTCTAATGTTTTATTGAAGTGTTGTGTCCGCAGCTAGGTACAATTTTCACACACACATTTCTGGCACCCACCGTGGGGCCCTAAAATGGGTTTCCCTTCTATTTTTGTCTGTACTTTCATACATCCCTGTACGGATTCTCATGCAAGATTTTTCATTGGATTACATGAAGTTTTGCTAGTTTCAGCACTTCCTCGTACGAGACCGCATCCTGACTCGTGCAAGATTTTACATTTAGAGACACAAAATCTACAGATCTGTACTTTTAGATTATTGATTTCTAATGCTTACTATTTGTTGTTGATTTATCTTGATTCTGTACTTTCAGAGACAATGTAATACCGTATCGTAGAGTTTTTAGATGTGTGCTAAATTCTGGATTGCAGAGCGTTGGAACTGAGGTTTCTTCTCAATTTGATAACACTTCGATTTGGATTAAAATGAACTCTCACATGTCAAGCTTGTGTGACCTTTTTTGCTTTCATATCACAAACTTCATTTTGGGCTATAAAATGAATATAGATTTTCTTTTTGCACATCTGTTACACATAGTCAATAGGCCCTATGATCACTATTGGCATATTATCTTGAGAGATTGAGCTTCTTTCACTTGTTTATTCATATGAAGCTCTTCTTGATGAAGGATACCCTTGTAGGTAGGGAGGATACTGAGATTGTCTTGCGTTCTATTAGATTTTTGAGTCTTCAACTTTTGATCGATACATTCTCTCTCTAGAGAGATTGATAGACCATAAGTGGTTGACATCATAGATCTTTGTGAGATAATTTCAATATTAGTGTGTCAGATTAATCTGTTTGCTTTGTTTTGGTTAAGTGAAGAGGCTAGGGGATTATGCTCTACTTCCTTTTTGGATAGTACTAGAAACCCAGATCCTTGAATCTGATCTAGTCCCCCTATGGTATCTTTTGTGAGTCACCTTTAGAGAGGGTTAACCGTAGTGGACATTCCCTTTATTGGGTTAACCACCTGGATGGAACCTCAAGCGGTAATAGACATTTTCATTGTGGTAGTAGTAGTCACTATATAAATGTCCTTGTGGAGGAAATCTTCACAGGTGTGGTCTCTTGTTGGGTTGTTAGATCTCCCTAGCAGCTCCTGATTGATTAAATTCTTGGACTGTGTCAAAACCCTGGTGCACCTAGATTGGAGTTCACCCTCTTGAGATCATAAAAGTTGCAGAGTTAGACCATTACTAAAAACTCTAGTGAGGCCAAATTTTTCATTTTCTAGGGTTATGTGCATTATTGAAAAACTCTTGAGAACATACACAAGTAGCATTTATAGGGATTAGTACAATAAGTCACTATTTCTTGTTCATGTGCAAGGTTTCTTTTTCCCTTGTTCATTTTTTTTAGATGATTTATTTCTTCCCTTGCTTGTTATTTTTCATGCTTGATATCTTCTTGGTTACTTGAGATGAACTATCACACAAATATGTAAACCTAGACAGAGAAAATCTTGCAAATAAACTGATTCTAAAAACTAAAAAATTGCAAAATCTGAACAAAAATCTTTTTCTACTGTAAGGACTGAATATTGTGTCAGAGAATAGCCAATGTTCTGTCTCAAAATTTGTGTCTTGAAATCTATGCCTCAAAAACTATGCCAAAACTATCAAACTTTGTTCTTTTATCACGTGAGATTTCAATTTCCTGAGCATTTCCTCGCACGAGACAACATATTCTCGTGTGAAGCCTAGTACTTCCTCATGCGGGATAGATTTTTCTCATGTGAGAATATCACCAAATTTTCAAAACAACAAGCCCATTCCTGTCAGTTGATCAACTTTCTGTCAGATCTGATTTTTGTCTGGGATCCGTATACCTATTTTCTTGTTGCACACTACCTGAAACTGAATGTCTAGAGTTGAGAAACAAATCCTAGAATTTTTCAAACAAATCATTGTGCCAGGGACAAAGCAGAAACTATAAAAAATCCATTCATTTTCCTAAAGTGTTTTGTTGAGTTTGATTTAGCCTTATGATTTATCAATTTGAGTTTTCATCTTGTGTCAAAACCTTGTCAAAATTATCTTCAAATTTAGTCTTCATACAAAAATGGCTAAGTATTGTGAGCTCATGTCTGCCATCTTTTGGGCATCTACCCATACTACTAGGGAACAATATCCTTCATTTACGTCCAATCTAATCTTCAATCAATCCAATCTTGACAAGGTTGCATCATTCGATCTTCTTGAATCAAGTCATTCTTCATGTGTCTTCATCTTGCTCTCTTGCTTCACCCAAGGTTAATGATGGAAACTTGAGCTTCTTCACACAATAAATATAGAGAAGCATCTCATACCTTACCTTTTTCTACTCACATGGGTCCAACCTTTGAGGAACTATACAATTTAGGTCTTTACAAAGATGACGATCTGAGCAATCTATGATTAAAAACTAGTTACATACCCCCTCCTCCATCAATCTAAGGAGGCTATCAACAAACTCTACATCAATCTATCCCAAGGAGTCATAAAAATCCTAACATGTATCAAGGAGGGATGAACCATGGGTCTTAAGGACATCACTCTCAACATGGTGCAGATCAAGAACCCACACCTTCTAAAATTGCTTGATATCAAAATGATGATGACTTCAAGAAAATGATGAGGCATTTCTTAAAGGAAGATAGAGAAACATACATCCTAGAGTTATCTCATCAAGGGGATAAAGTTCCACCCAAATTTAATGTTGAAGATATCATTATGCATGAGGAAGAAACTCCAATCACTACTATGATGAAATAGATGCATGCCATGCAAGTCAAGCTTAACAAACTTGAAAAAGAAAAGGACCCTAAGGAGCTTTCCATGGAGGCTCTATGTCCTTTTCCCTTTGATAAAGACTTGTACATGCCACCATTCCCTAAAAGAGTGGAGATGCCTAAATATGATAAGTATGATGGAAACTCTGATCCTCAAGATCATGTTAGAGAATTGTGTACTCAATTTATGGAGTTCATGCATGAACCAACCTACTTAATGTTTCTTTTCCCCCAATCTCTGGGAGGGTCAGCTATTCATTGGTTCTCAAAAATGCCTCCTACTATCAAAAATTTTGAGGAGTTAATCAAACTATTCTATCAACAATACTCCTACAAAACTCAACATCTAGTCACTATGATCGATATCTGCAATCTGAAATAGAACTCAGGAGAACCATTCCCGACCTTTCTAAAAAGATGGAGAAAGAAATTTTATCTAAATGCTAGACCTATTCTAGAAACTGAGAAGCTAGAAATGTTCATCAACAATCTTGTTCCAGAACTTAACTACCATTCACAAATGCAAAATCATACATCCTTTGATAAAATGTTAGAAAATGCAATCAAAATTGAGAAAGTACTTGTACAAAAGGGAGACATGTCACTTCAAAAGGACAAGTATGAATCTGGATCTAATTCTAGAGACAAAGGAAAAAACTAGAATAAGAATAAGGGCGTCATCATGGATGGTGTTGTTGATACTATTTGTGGCCCATCTAAGGAACCCTCTTTCAATCTCACTATTGGCACCCAAGCCATCAAAGCTTCTAAAGCCAAAGCAACAAAATCTAACAAGAAGTCATCTGACTATAGACCTTGGGCTACAAATCCTAAATGAAATTTTACTCCTCTTGGAGAGTCCTTGGAATCTACCATGAAAACTCTGTTGGCCAACAACATCATCTTCTTTCCTGAGATCTGGCCATTTGATCCTGAACCTAAATCAAAATGGTGGAAAGAGAATGATTTCTGTGACTTCCATCACAATAAGGTTCATAAAACCAATAACTGCATACACTTGAAACACATCATACAAGACAAAATTGATAATGGAGAAATCATAATTGACAATCATAAAAGCAATAATGATCATACAACATTCACATAACCATTTCTGAAACATAAGCAAGGAGATTCATCTTCTCAACCTAATATGGGTGCTAAAGTCAATTATGCCTACTCTGGAAATCATGTTGTAATCAATATGGTTGAACCATGCCTATCTAAGCATTTCAATGTCATCACAATTGTAAGGAGAGATAGAGATAATCAATCAACAAATGCAGTTACTTGATCACAAGCTCAGGCACATCTAAAAGGACAAGTCTCAGATTCATCAAATGTCCCTAAGATGCCTTTCAATCTTTCATCTACTTCTAAATAGAAGGATGCCTCTAAATCATCAAATCCTAAAGACACGAGGCCTACATCATACAGTATTGTCCAACAACTCTAGTATACCAATGCTAAAATATCCATGTTTGAGTTGCTTCAGATATCTCTAGCTCATAGAGCCATTCTAGACAAAGCTTTGCTCGGATCCAATGTTCCTGACAACCTTGATTTAGACAAATTCTAGACTATGGTTGTTCATCTGACATCTCCATAGTATATCTCCTTTTTAGAAGAAGATGATAACTCCTTGAGTCATCCGCATAACCATCCCTTGCATATTGAAGTCTTAATCCAAAACCATTGTGTCAAACGTGTGTTGATAGATGGAGGTGCTAGTCTCAACATTTGTTCTTACAGCTTGATCACACACTTGGGATTATCTGAAACTTCCATTGATCCTAAGAAGAAGATAATTATGAAAGCATATGATGAGCAAGAAAGATCTTCCAAAGTAACTATTGTCTTACCTATCAGAACATGACCTGTTATCAGAGACACCATATGTCAAGTTCTTGATCTACCTTTGGCTTACAACATCCTTCTAGGGAGACCCTGGATACATGAAATGAAGGTTATTCCTTCCACATACCATCAATGTGTGAAATTTCCTTATGAAGGAGTAGAGATTACAATTCTAGCTGACCTATATACAACTTGCAATGCTTTGAAAGAAAGTGTTGATAAACTTGTTCCTAATAATAAAGAATCTTCCACTAAGCAGTTAGACATTGCTTCAACCTCTAAAATGGAATACATTTCTAAAGAAGTTAAAATCAAAGATAATGGCATGAGAGAATACACAATGGAACCTATATTATCTCTCATGTCTCTCTCGTTGTCCCCAAAATCTTATGGACAACCATCTGACAAAGTGAAACCTATAGCTAAAGAATCCCAAGTCATATTCAATGGAAGTTTTGTCATAGCACAAGTATCTAAAGAAGAGTTTGAGGAAGATGAAGTCATTCTTGCATGGTTATACAAGGATGAACCTCAATCCCAATCAGTCTAGAAATGTGGTTCTACTTCAAGCAAAATTACTCAGAAGTCATATGGACCAGGGGACAAATTGATCACAAAAATGGGATATACTAGAAAAGGACCTCTAGGATTAGAAGGTAAAGGTCTTCTATCACTTCTTGACCATCATGGTCAAACAAACAAGAATACAATAGGTCTAGAATATAAGGAGAAGCCTTTCTATCTTAGCAAGAACTCCCCACATGTCTTAGAATAGATTGAACCAACAAAGGATAAAGCACAACAATCTGATAGTAATGATTCTAACACCACCATTAAGCTCATTCCTTATGAGCATTTGCCTAAAGAAATAAAAGACCTCCTTGAAGATGAAGATGATCCTCTAAAAAGAATCAATGTAGTAGAAATAAAAGAACCTACTATAGAACAAGAGATAGTTGCACCACAAGAACCAGCTGATCTCAAAGATAATCAAACAAACAAAGAAGAAGGAGGTATCTATTCTAAGACAAATTCTCATGAGTATGAATTCAAATCAGAATCTGAGGGTAACCCTTCTTGGGGTATTCACCCTAACTTTACTCATATTCTTAATTTTCCTAGAGGCATAGATGAAGAATCTAATGACTATGAATGGGGAGCCATTCCAGAGGAAGATGAGCTTATCACATAAAAACATGTTGATGTTATTCACCAATATGCACCTAAACCCAACATAAGTCTAGAGAGAAATGATGAACTTAATGAGTCTGATCCACCGATGGCTAAAGTGGACTACCACAATGACATTGAGCCTATTAAAAAATTGAGCATTTTGATTTGTAATATCACCTTCAAACTTGAGAGTCAGGTTAGGACCAATGATGATAGATCCATATTTGTAAACACTATCTCCCAATCTTTCACTACTTTGACTATCCAACATCCTAAACTTCTTGACCAAACCTCCATGAATATGAGCCAAGGTATCTATACCTTTCCAAATAACTATGCCCTTGCTTGCTACCTCAATGCAATTGAGCCTATGAGTACTTCCATTAGTGAACCAAGTGTTAGCATGATGGAGTCAGATATCAAATATCTCAATCAAAAAAATAAGAATAAGAATAAAAAGAAAAGGAGTTCTAAGGGTGAAACCACTTTGTGGCAGTCTCAGAACCTACAAAAGTAAAAATAAAAGATGTATCCAAAGGTGAAAACCTCTCTAAGGTGCTTAAGGATGAGATATTTGATGTCCTTCTGAGTCATTTACAGGACAGGTCTCCAGTTCTAATTGAGCTCTCTCAATCTATCAACTTGGGAATAGCAGAAGAACCATAGTTGATTCATGTAGCACAATCTTTATCAAAAGAAGAAAAGAAAAAATTTACAACATTCCTCACAGAAAATAAGATCAACTTTGCATGGAAATATTCAGATATGCCAGGGTTGGATCCTCATCTTATAATGCACCATTTATCTATAGCTCCAAGTGTCAACCCAGTTAAGCAAAAATTGAGAAAGATGCATCCACATGTTGCACTCTTGGTCAAAGCTGAATTAGAGAAACTACTAAAAGCTAGATTCATCTGTGTTATTGACTATGCTGAATGGATCTCAAATATTGTGCCTATATCAAAGCCAGACAAATCTATAAGAGTATGCATAGATTTTAGAGATGTAAATAAAGCATGCCCTAAGAATGATTTTCCACTACCTGACATTGATATGATAGTGGACATGACTGCGGGCTTCGAGATGTATTCTTTGATGGATGGTTTTTCTGGATATAACCAAATCAAAATTGCTCTAGAGGATCAAGAGAAAACTACTTTCACATATGCGTGGGGTACCTTCTATTGGAATGTCATGCCATTTGGGCTTAAGAATGCTAGTGCTACATATCAGAGAGCTATGAAATCTATCTTCCATGACATGATGCATCAAACTATGGAGGATTATGTTGATGATACTTTAGAAAAATATATGATAAGATCTGAACATCTAAATGATTTGAGAAAAATACTAGATCGAATGGAGAAGTTTAGTCTTAGACTGAACCCTAAGAAGTGTTCTTTTGGTGTCACTTTTGGAAAGCTCGTAGGCTACATTGTTTCAAAGAAAGGAATTGAAGTAGATCCAGAAAAAGTTAAAGCTATCATGGAGATGCAACCTCCCAAGAATATAAGTCAAATGAGATTATTATAAGGGAGAGTACAATCTATTAGACACTTCATATCTCAGCTAGTAGACATATCACAACTGTTCACAAAGACTTTACATAAAGGTGTGACCTTTGCATGGAATAAGGAATGTGAAAATAATTTTAATCATATCAAGAAATATCTATCAAATCCTCCTATTTTGATGCCTCCTATACAAGAGAAGCCATTGATCTTATATGTCTCCGCTACAAATACATCACTGGGGGCATTACTAGCACAACATGATGAGAACAAGAAGGAAAGAGCTATATACTATATCAGTAGAACATTGGTATCATACAAGAAGAACTATTCTATGATTGAAAAGGCTTGTCTAGCTATGATCTTTGCATCACAAAAACTGAGACATTACATGTTGGCTCATACCACACATTTGGTAGCTAAGATTGATCCATTAAAGTACCTACTAAGCAAAGCTGCCCTCACAAGTAGACTAGCTAAATGGGTGATGTTATTAAGTGAATTTGACATTGAATATGTTGAAATAAAAGCTATCAAGGGCCAAGTTATTGCTGATCAACTAGCAGAGACACCTTTGTTTGATGATACACCAATGCAAATGGAATTCCTAGATTCCTCTATCATGAATCTTTCTTCTAGAGCATGGAAACTATTCTTTGACGGCTCCTATACACAGAATGGATCTGGAGCAGGCATTGTATGCAATGAAAATGTAGAGTTATTTATTGCAAACATAAAACACCAAAAATACCAAACAATCACATTAGATGTTAGTTTAGATGTTAGTAAATGCAACAAAATAGGTAATTTTCACTACAACCTAAATGAGGTAAAACAAGGGCACCCAATAACCTTGTTTTATTTTCTCTTCAAGATTATTTGTGGGTATGCTCTCCCAACACAAATGAAATGCAATCTAAATGCAAAACTATAAAATGAAATATGAGGGTTTTGGAGATAAGTATGAGAAACTTGCCCCAAATCTCACAATGATATGCAAGTGCAAGATCAATGAAGAAGATAGTGCACAAGAAAAATGATGCAATATATTTTGATTTTTTTGAATAAGAAATGAAATGCAAACTAACTATGAATGAGAAGGAAAGATTCAAACTATACTATGAAATCAAAATTAATCTATGATGCAAGAATGGAAATCTAAACTAATAATGAAAATGCAAATAAACTATACTAATAAATTAAAATGCTACAATACTAGATTCCTAGAATGCTTAGAATGACTATGCTTGCAAAATTCTTAGTAGCCTACAAATGAGAGAGAGGCCTTCTTTTATAGAAAATGATAAGAAATGGACGGTGGAGATTAAGAGGCAAAAGAATGAGTGACTAGGATTAAAGGTTAGGTAGGGTTTGGAAAAGATGAAGAGGCAAAATGAAATGAGTGGATAGAATTAAGAGGCAAAAGAAATGAGTGGATAGGATTAAGAGGCAAAAAGATGAAGTGGCAAAAAGTCAAACTTCATTTGAGAGGGAAAAAGGGATTTGAAAATGATTGGTGGAGAAAAAAGATGGAGAGATGGCCACCTTGAAAAAGGTGATTGTGCACATGTTTAGAGGTAATCCACCTTTTAATTAAGATTAGAAGAATATTAGAAAAAGGTAAGCATAGGAAAAAGGGAAAAGAGATTAAATTAAAATAAATTTAATTTAATCATGGTTTAGAAGAAATTTAGGCTAGTGGAGGAATAAAATAAATAAAATTTATTTTATAAAGGGAAATGGAGGGATAAAATATTAAATTGAATTTAATATATTATAGTATTTAAATACAAAGGGAAAATGAATTTATTTAATTAAAATTAATTTAATTAAATAAATAGAGGAATATAACAATATAGTTGATTAATTAAAATCAACTATAATGTTAAGGGAAAATATTAATAAAAATTAATATTAGAATGCAAAAGGAACATGAATTTATTTAATTAAATTGAATTTAATTAAATAAATAGAGGAATATAACAATATAGTTAAAATTAATAAAAATTAACTATAATGTTAAGGGCAAATATTAATAAAAATTAATATTAGAGTGTGAATGGACAATTTTAGGTGTCTACATTTTGCCCCTCTTTGATGTGGTGTCGAAATCGGCATCACGTCAAAGAAGAAGAAAAAAAGATGCCCCAAGAGTTGTGCCTAAGCGACGATGGGAAGAGGATGTGCCCCCTCAAGAAAATTGAACAAAAAATAAAATTTGACAATTTTCTCGAAAGGAAGGGTGAGTGTAGAGGAAGTGAATAAAAGAAGGCCTCCAATGAAAAATGAGCCTAAATGCATACTATCATTGTGTCAACATGGGAGAGCATATCCTATTTTGATGTTGCATAGGAATCATGTACCACATGCTAGATAAACAAGGATAACATGATTCAAATGTGTAGACCAAAAACTCAAACAAAAAGACACATCATACCACAAAAAGTTGTGAATCAACCCCAAAACCTATCTAAACAAACCAAGATATGAAGATCTAGGTCATCTAGAGTAGGTGTGATTGAACACAAAAAGATAAAACAAAAGGGAAGGCCTCATGACCAAGTGGCCATTTAGTCCATAGTTCTTTCCTAGAAAAAAGTTGATACTTAGATTTAGGATTGGATGAGTCTTCTTAGGAAAGATGTATCCTAAAGGGCCAATGATGATTGATTCAAGGTTGTTTATAAGTGTCAAGGAAAAACCAATAGATCAAATAACAACAAGGGTAATTAGTCACCATATGTTTTTGATAGGGAGCATGTGGTCAGTGAATTTGAAAGAGTGTTACCGATCATAATGGAGCTCAAGAGAATTGGGTCAACTACATAGGTGAGTGTGTGAAAAGTGAGTGAGATTGAAGGTTAACTTGGTTAGCCTCCTGCACAGACATAGGAGGGGAATGAAAGGATGGATAGGAGAATGTATCCTGATAGACAATGGATCTAGGTTAATTACACATGGCACTGACAAGTGGTTTTCACCATGGTACTTATCCAAGGTGCCTATTATCAGGTTTTCACCATTGGACAAATTTTTATTGCATATTTTTCTTTTTCATGTTTTTTTTTTTTTTGGGTCATCAAAGTGCATGTTTGCCAGGTTTTCACCAGGATGATGATTTTTTCAAGACATTTTATAATTTTTTCAGGACTTTTTATAATTTTAAAGATTTTTTCAGGAATTTTTAGGATTTTTTCAGGGTCATAAATTGCTGGACATAGGTACTGCTGATTCTCATGTGTAGAACCTCTTTAGATGCATAATATTCACATGATCAGGGAGAGGATCTCCCTCTGGTGTAGCTATCTAATATGCTCCCAAGCCAAATTTTGTTGTAACCATAAAAGGCCCTAACCAATTTGGCTCAAAATTTGCTTTTTTCTCACGGTTCTTGAGATTTCTCATGTTATGCTGTAGGACTAGGTCACCAACTTCAAATTCTTGGGGCTTGATCTTCTTATTAAACTACAAGCGAAGGCAATTTTGATACACACGAAGGTGGTTTAGGGCATTAAGGTGTCATTCATCTAGGTGTTGCAATTCTTGTAAATAGGCAACCCGATACTCCTCATTAGTTATCAGATTCTTTAGGGAGATTCTAAGGGAGGGGAGCTCAATTTCTATGGGAAGTACAACCTCAAAACCAAAAATAAGGGAAAATGGGGTGGCACCAGTGGGGGTACATATGGAGGTATGGTAGGCCCAAAGAGTGAGATTTAGTTGAAGGTGCCAATCATGGCCAGCATCATCGACTATCTTTTTGAGGATGTTTAGGATAGTTTTGTTAGTAGCCTCTGCTTGACTATTACCTTGTGGAAAATACTTGCTGGAACAATGCTAGGTTATGCCAAATTTTATATAAAGCTCAGTGACATCTTGATTTTTGAAAGGGGTTCCATTATCAGTATGGATATCTTGCAGGATGCCATAGTGGCAGATGATGTAGTTCAAGATAAACTTGGAAATCTCCTTGCCTGTAGTATAAGTGAGGGGTATGGCTTCAATCCATTTAGTGAACTATTTAGTAGTAGAAAGGATATATTTGTGGCCATTGGAAGAATTAGGGTATATTTTTCCTACAAGGTCAAAACCCCATCATGAAAAGGGCTAGGGTGTGATGGTGGGATGGAACTCTTGAGTGGGAGCATGTATCAAATCGCCATGCTGTTGACAAGGAACACATTTTTTCACAAAGTGGTATGCATCTTGTTCCATAGTTGGCCAATAATATCCAGTATGCAATAACTTTTTAGCTAAAGTGAGTCCACTAGAATAAGCCCCACATATTCCTTGATGCACTTCTTCTAAGGTTGTTTGTGCCTCCTCTGAATTCAGACATCTAAGAAGAGTTCCGTCAAAGTGTTTCTGGAAAAGGGTTTCACCTAGGATAGTGTCACGAGAAGTTCGGCGGATAAAGGTTTTGCATTGATTAGTGGAAAGGGTAAGTGGGATGATCTCATCATGAAGGTAGGAATAAATGTCTTGGTACCAAGGGGAATCAAGACCAACAATTTCACATACCATCTTAGACTCTGGTTGGTCATAGGTAAGGACCATAAGATTCTCAACAAGAAACTCACACCTTTGACTATTTTCTGGCATATCTATCAAAGAGGCAATGGTAGCCATTCCATCAGCTGCTTTGTTATTAGATCTTGGGATATGTTAAAAAGTTATTTCTATGAAGTGTGCCTTTAGATCCTCAACCATGTGGTGATAAGGAAGGATCTTGTCATCTTTTTTTTGAAACTCATTATTAACTTGTTTGACAACCAGTTAAGAATCACCAAATACAATCAAGTTAGAGATCTTCCAGCAAATAGCTTGATGAAGTCCAGCTACCAGAGCTTCATATTTTGCAATGTTGTTTATGCAAGGAAATGTAAGCTTATAAGACTTAGGAATGAGGTCTCCTTGTGGTGTCACAAATAAGAATCCTGCTCCTGAGCCTTTTTGTGTATAAGATCCATCCAAATAAAGTTTCCATTGTATTCTTGAGGTGACAATCATGATTGATTCATCTGGGAAATCTGTAACAATAGGATGATCACCTTTAATAGGAGCTTCTGCTAACTGATCTGAAATTACTTGGCCTTTGATAGCTTTTTGATCTACATAAACAATGTCAAACTCACTCAAGATCATAACCCATTTTGATGTGTGTCTAGTGAGAGTGGCTTTTGACAAGAGATACTTAATAGGATCAACTTTAGTAATAAGTTGTGTCTTATTTTTAAGCATGTAATGATGTAGTTTTTGTGTGCAAAATACCATAGCCAAACATGCTCACTCAATAGCAGTATAGTTCAATTCATAACCAATAAGTGTTCTGCAAAGGTAATAAATAGCACACTTTTTTCCATTATCATCTAGTTGTGCAAGAAGGGCACCAAGTGCAACTGATGTAGCAGATATGTAAAGAATTAGAGGTTGACCTAGAATAGGTGGGACCAGCATTGGTGGGTTAGCTAGATATTGTTTCAACTGCTCAAATACCTTTTGACAGAGACAATCCCATAAGAACTTATTATTTTTATGTAGGAGATGTGAAAAAGGATAAACCTTATCTGCCAACTGAGAGATGAATCTACGAATAGACTGAAGTCAGCCTTGCAAAATAAGAAGTTTCTTCAATGTTTGTGGGGGTGGCATATCTAATATGGCTTTCACCTTCTTAAGATCTACCTCAATCCCTCATTGAGACATAATGTACCACAACAATTTACTTGACTGAACACCAAAGACACATTTTTTAGAATTTAACCAGACCTTGTACTTTTCCCATATTTCAAAGATTGTGGAAAGGATGACTATATGTGATTATTGTATTTTGGATTTCCCAAGAAAATCATGTACATAATCTTCCATAATGACATGAAGGAGATCATGAAAGATCATTGTCGTAGCTCTTTGATAGGTAGCTCTTGCATTCTTAAGACTGAAAGGCATTACTTGATAGAAAAATGTACCCCATGGTGTAGTAAAAGCTTTCTTGTGTTGATCCTTAGTTGCTATCTTGATTTGATTATATCTAGAGAAACCATCCATAAGAGATAGCATCTCATGTCTGGCAGTCAAATCCACTATAATATCAATGTTAGGTAGTGGAAAATCATCTTTAGGACATGCCAAGTTGAGATCTCTAAAGTTAGTACAAATTATTATGCCCCCAGAAGGCTTACCTACTGGTACAATGTTAGAGACCCAAACTGGATAATCTATAGGTCATATAAATTTAGCACTAACATTTTCTATAATTCTATTTTAACAAGAAAGGAAACTTGAGGATGCATCTTTCTTAATTTTTGCTTGACAGGCTTTATTGTAGGATCCACTGCAAGATGATGTACTACAAGATCAAGATCCAAACCAAGCATATCTTTATAGGACCATGCAAAATTTATTTGTATCTTGCAAAGAAACTCAGTCATATCTTTCCTTTCTTTCTCATTGAGTGATGCTGCTATGTATATGATCTTAGGATTATCTTTAGTGCCAAGATTGACCTTTATTGTATCTTCAATTAGGATAGAGGATTTTTATGACATGAATAGAAAGTCAACTTCTCCCTCCTATAGCACCTTAGAAAGGTTTTCACTAGAGGATGCATCCTTTATTTTCTCTTTTTCTTCACTCAAAGATGCCTCAAGGAGGTTTTCACCAGAGGGCGTTTCATTTTCCTTTTTATTTTTATTTTCATTTTCACTTTTTTGACTAAGAGAATTGACTTGGCTACCAAAGTAGGCTTTCTCATTGTAGACTATGTTGTTCTCATGATCTTGGAGATTCTTAAGTCTGAATAGTGCGAGTACTACCTCATCCAAATGACATATGTCTAAATCTAGTGGTGAATCTTGTTGGTCCCAATTGATGAGTTTAGGGTGTTTGAGGGGAAGGGTGGAGGATGAAAGGTCTATGGTAGTAATGGTTAGGACACGGTTAGATTCAATGAGATCATCTTCGATATATTGGAAAGGGACTTCATAGAACTCTTCATCATTGTCTAAGTCAATTTCAGCTGAACAAAAGTCCTCATCCAAAGACACCTTGGTTTCTAGGGAGCCCAATCCTCAGCCTCAAGGATAGCCAGTTGCTTTAATAATTATCTTTCTCCCATTCTCATTTTCCCCTAGGCTAGTTCCATGATATCCCATGCTTTCAATAATAGGAGTGACCTTCGAGTATTTTTCCTTAGGAATTTCTACTAGTTTCTCTTCATCATCGTTGAAAAGCCAAGATAATACATCATTCTCCATGTGTTCATCTGCAAGGGATCCCCAGTGTTCAAAAGTAGTCTTTTTGCATGTCATAGTTTCCTTATTGCCTTTAGGAAAAAGTTGTTTAGGTTTACCAAAGGACCTTGGGGACAATGGAAGTTGTCCAATGCATAAGGAACTCTCAAATTTATACTCTCCCATTCCTTGATCTGTAAATTTTACTTTCTTTTTTGATTCAAAAATCTTCTCCTCAGTGACTTTACCTTTTCCTTTATCAGATACCTTATTTGTTTCTTCAATGGCAGATTTTTCAGGAGGAGGTTTAGTGGTAGCCTTTAATTCATTTAGAGGACAATAATAAGATTACTTTGCTTCCAAATTCTTACAATACTAAAATGTTTCTTGATCTCTAGGGATAGTAATCTCATGTCCATGATGTGTAAATTTCAAACATTGATGGTATGTAGACAGTACACCTGAAATAGAGTGTATCCAAGGTCTTCCCAAAAGTATATTGTAAGGGAGATCTAGATCAAGAACATGACAAGAAGTCTCAATTATAGTAGGGCCCACCTGTAAAGGAAGCATGATCAATCCTTTGGATTCCCTTTCTATGTCATCATAAGCCTTTATAGTAATGCATTTTTTTATATCAATGAGACCTTCTGAAAGTCCTATGTTTCTTATCATTCTCATAGTGCAAAGATTCAACCTAGATCCATTATCTATCAAGACTCTTTTAATTTTGGTGGAGTGAATGATGACTTCAATGTGAAGAGGCTTATTATAATAAGGGTCAAAACCATGAAAGTCTTTGTCTGTAAAAACAAGATGTGATTGTGCGGCTAGATTCCCAATCATAGCTTGGAACTGGGAGGCATTGATGTTTTTAGGGACTAAAGATTCAGTAATGGATTTTTCAAGGACTTCTTTATGTATAGGTGATGTATGAAGTAGCTCAAGTATTGATATTTGTACAGGAGTTTGCCCTAGTTGTGCTAGGAGCTCATAGCCTGAAGAAAGCCTAGTAGATGTAGATGGTGTAGTGGGTGGATCAACTGCCTAGATAGTAATTCTTCCTTTTCTAGTGGTATCATTACAATTAGCAGCTTTAAGCTTGAGAGTGCACACATGGTTTTCAAATTCTTCTATGTGGCCACAAAGAGAATCAAAGCCACAACAATCATTGTCCTGGATTTTAGAGCCTTAAATATTATTGGTGGTGTAATCATAAGGCACATTTTTAGAAGATGAGGCATTGTTCTGATTATGATTAGGAAATGGTTGATTGTAGATCTTAAGTTGTGCATTGGACGATGAAGATGTATGACCTTCAACCTCAATTTTACCATCATAAATAAGGTCTTGGATATAGTGTTTGAATTTCATACATTTCTTGATATCATGACCTTTGATGCGATGATAATCACAATATTCATTATCCTTATACCAAGCAGGTTTGGGTTGATTGTCATCATATGGTCGGGTATTAGGATATATCATCATATTTTGATCAAAAAGATTTCAAAAAATAACATCTAAGGGTTCTACAAGAGAAGTTAATTATCATTGGGGACGTGAAGCAAAATTATTATTGTTGCTATTATTATTGTGAGGGAATAGATAGCCCTGATTGCAAGATTGTTGTTGAAAGGTGTTTTGATTTTTTTAATTATGATTTTGATTCTTTCCATTACCTTGATTAAAATTACCTTGGTTATGTTAGCCCATTTTCCTGTAATAGCAAAAATCCTCAGAAAATGATCTATCCTACAAAAAAATACATGGCCCTATCTATTTTCCCCTGGTCTCTGTAATATTTTCTATGTCTCTAGCTGAAACCCTTGCAAAATTTCATAAATCTAGCCATTGGGAAGGAAAGCCCTAATTTACCTTGGCCTCATTCTAATTTGTTATTACTTTTTCGGGCTACTTAAGTTTCCCTTTTGGCATTCGCGCATTTTCTTCCTATCGGTCGCAAGTTCTCTAAGTCCCTGCGGTTACATCTTTCTATTCGGTGATTACGTGAACACAGTGTTCACGTAATCTGCTAATCCTATTGGTTTATATCATAATATATAGTGATCCCACGAGTGTCTTATCCTTCCTTTAGTCACTGATTCATGAAATGGTAGGCCCTTTTCATAGAAGTGTTACATGTGGACCGGTCATCAGATAATAATGTAGGCGGCTAGGGTTTTGATTTTTTTAGAGATTTCCATGACCTGTACACCCAAGATTTTCTAAATAGTTGGCTGTGGCATTTAATTTTTGTTTCCTACAGCAAGAAATTGATTGAATTTATATCTGCAGTTAACCCTGATTGTGAAACCAATGCATTTGTACATCAAATTTGATATGATTTTCTAGGGTTTCTTGGGTTTCCTGCATTCTTTATTTCTTGTTGTACCCGGTTGTTGCAGACCTAGTTTTACCCTAAATGATCCATAGCTTGTTGCAATCCTTATTCCTATAAAAGGATTTTCAAGATCATTTAGAAGGGTTCTGAAAATTTGGAAGTTTTCTAGTTTTTTCAGTTCCATGAAGGGTCCTTTTCATGTAGATATTTTCCTTCTTCTCTACATATAGAGTGTTCCCTCTTTCCTTTCTAGCTTTGGAGAATAGAATGCAAGTTGTAACATTTTGTCTTATGTATAAGATTTTAATACATTTGTACTGTTATCAGATTGTCTCCATTTGAATCCCAAACTTGTTGATTATAGCATCAAGGATGTTTAATCTTTCTGTTTGCATTTCCTAGGTGTCTGCAATAGAGTTGTCTTCACAGGGATAACTGAGTTCAAGGTTAGTTTTTAGGTGTGTATGAGTTGGGATATCAAGGGTATTTCATGCTTGTCTTTCAATGGATGTTGATTAATCTATTACCTATTTATAGGTCTCTTTTAAGGGGAGAGTTAATATCCTTTGAATAGGTGATAACACATTTGGGTACATAGGTGGATTGTTAAAGTATGACCTGATTAATGGTGTATGTTTGGTGTAAGGTATCAACATATTAGAATGTATTGTTTTCTTGTTTCATAGCTCTCTATTTCAATGATGTATTTGACTCTAATGCCCATTGGATAAGGCACTAGTCTATGAGAGACTTAGGGTATCTCAAGGGTCCTTTCAACCCAACATCAATTATTCAAATCAAATACCTTTCCCTTTTCATGTTGGTAGTGGTAGTAGGAGGTCCTCTCTAGTCTTCAGACTCATTCTATGCAAATAGGGCTATTGCATAAGAATTGTTTTCATTGAGGTACAGGATACCCAAAAGGGTTTGAAGACTATTCCACAATAATCTATCTGTAGGCCTATTGTTTATCATGAGGTGTCTTGAGTGTGCAGATAAGGCAATACCTGCCTGAGTGATGTGGAGCTCAAAGAAGAAGGAGGATTCCTTTCCATCTTCATCAATTGGACTATTTTCTTGTCAAAATTGAGTGCCTATTTTGAGAATCAAGCCCATACATTGATTCAAGTTTGGTTTTGCAAGGAAAAGCTCCAACAAATTGGCGACTCTATTGGGGAAGAAGTAAAAGATAGCAAGCTTCCTTGCTTGGTTGGATCATCCTAGAGTCTTGGTTAAAGATCATAGAGTCAAATAAACAAAAAGGCATTTGCTACATCTTCTCACTATGTGTTGAGTGGCGACTCTGATTTCTCTATTTCATCAGTCCATCTTCTGATAAATAGTGCATGCTTACTTGGTGAAGTTTTGTAGTGATTGGAAGAAGATACAAAGACAAGTACAATATCTTCCTCTTCAAGGAGGTGGTGACTCTACAAAAGTAAAGAGCCTGATGGAGCTACACGGTGAGCTCTAGATCTACCCTACCTTCAAATCAATAAGGTTTCTGCTGTAAAATTTTTAGGTATTCTCCTGTTGAAAATGTTTCCCTATCAAGTGTTGAGCACTGTATAAAGGGATGAGTAGTAGTGGGCAGTTCCTTATGGAGGAATATAAGCCCTTTTGTTTTTATGGCATTGAAGGAGCCCCTAATGATTTCCCTACTGAGATTGAGGAGTGCTTGCCTAGATTCCTGGCTAGTGGATCTATTTCTGCAAGCCAGCATATAGATGACCTCATGGGTCTTTTTGGTGAAATAGATATTGAACATGAAGATGTTGCTATGAGGCTGCTTATGCAAACATTTTTTGACGGTGCAAGGAAGTGGTTCCTGTCCTTGCCTTCATGTTCAATCCCTTCTTGGAATGTGTTGAGAGCTAGGTTTGTTGAGCATTTTGATAAAGTTGCTGCTCTCAAGAAGGAAATAGCAAAGATAAAAATGGAGAACTAGCAGTTGGAGAGGGACATAAGATTGCTAAGACTGGTGGTTCTTGATGATGATCATGAGGAGGCCAGTGTTTCTGATGTTGATTCTCATTTGTAGAAGATATTGATTATAAAGCCGACATTGAGGTCAATGCATATGAGAGTGTTGAAGATGAATCTAAGGATGGCAATATTTCCTTTTTGTTTGCAGATTCTTTTTCTTGTCAACATGAGAAGGCAGTTTTCGTGTCTTGGTGTGATGATGTTTTGTGTGAAGGGAAAAATATTGGATATGATGCAGATGATGATTCCTACATAGATTTCTTCACACAAGATGATCTAAGGCCAGAGATGTCTATCCTTGTTCCTAACAAGGATGATATTTGTAGCACTAGGGGTGAGGGTGAGGAAGATGATATCAAGACCCAAAGTCCATTGAGTAGTGAAAGGATTTCAACACTCTTAGCTGAAGAATTTCAGAAGTATGCCCCTATTTTGGACTTTGATTTGTAACTCCCCTATGATTTATCCTTTGACACTGATCATGAGGTCAGTGTTCAAAGTGATAGTGATGATCCATTTTCACTAGAGATTCCCTCATGTAGTGACTCTGTAAGAGAAGAGGTAGAAGGAAATGACAGTGTGTTTTCCTATCATAGAAATTACAATGATGAACAAGTTTCTTTTTCATATCCTTTTCCTTCTTTTGATAAATATGATATTGATGGTGACAATGTTGAGGACTTTGTCTTCAATAATTGGGACAAAATTTTTTTTGATAGAAACAATAATGCAGATCAGTTGTCCCACTATCACAATATGTGTGTAAATGACCTTCACTTGGTTCATGATCCAATTCATGAAGACATCAGGGAGGAACCAAGTTGCTTAGTGGCTAAAGCAATTTGTGAAGGAGAATCTGAGGATCCAAGTCCTTTTCAACTAGGTAATCTTGTGGTAATTCATGATGCTCAATATGTTTTATTTTTTGATGCATTACTAGATCAAATTTTTGTTTCCAGTCCACAAGAAGAAGTAAATGATGTTCCTTACTTCTTGGAGTATGAATGTAATAACTATGATTGGAAAAACATGGGTAGTGATCAGTACAATTTCATTCTTCATCCCATGAATATTCATGTATGTTGGCCACAAGGTGATCAGGATAATTTTAGGTGGTTGGTCACATATGTAGATGAAAATCAGATTTTTGATTTAGGAGGGTCACTAGTTTTCTTTTGGTGGCCTGGGGCCACCAAGTAAAGTGTAACAATTTTGTAGATCTTTATAAATATTTCCCCTTCCTATTGTGTGTTTCTTTCCCTGGTTTGGTTACCAATTTTTGAGGTCCCTGTGTTTTGTCCTATGGGTGGTCTTCTCTCCCAATGATCTAAATTCTTGCCATGCCTACAAGAGGCATGCATCCCCAGATAGATCCACTGTTAGCCCATTTTCTTGTAATAGAAAAAATCCTCAGAAAATGGTCTATCCTGCAAAAAAAATTAAAATTTCATGGCCCTATCTATTTTCCCCTAGTCTCTGCAATATTTTCTATGTCTCTAGCTGAAACCCTTGCAAAATTTCATAAATCTAGTCGTTGGGAAGGAAAGCCCTAATTTACCATGGCCTCATTCTAATTTGTCATTACTTTTTTAGGCCACTTAAGTTTCCCTTTTGGCATGTGTGCATTTTCTTCCTATCAGTCGCAAGTTCTCTAAGTCCCTCGCGGTTACATCTATCTATTCGGCAATTACGCGAACACAATGTTTGTGTAATCTCCTAATCTTGGTGGTTTGTATAATAATATCTAGTGATCCCATGAGCAGCTTATCCTTCCTTTAGTCACTGATTCATGAAATGGTAGGCCCTTTTCATAGAAGTGTTACATGTGGACCGATCGTCAGATAATAATGCAGGCGGCTAGGGTTTTGATTTTGTCAAAGATTTCCATGACCTGTACATGCAAGATTTTTTAAATAGTCAGCTCTGGCATTTAATTTTTGTTTCTTGTAGTAATAAATTGATTGAATTTGTATCTGCAGTTAACCCTGATTGTGAAACCAATGCATTTGTACATCTGATTTGATCTAATTTTCTAGGGTTTCTTGGGTTTCCTACATTCTTTATTTATTGTTGTACCTAGTTGTTGTAGACCTAGTTTTGCCCTGAATGATCCATAGCTTGTTGCAATCCATGTTCCTATAAAATGATTTTCAAGATCATTTAGAAGGGTTCTAAAAATTTGGAAGTTTTCTAGTTTTTTCAGTTCCATGAAGGGTCCTTTTCCTGTAGATATTTTCCTTCTTCTCTGCATATAGAGTGTTCCCTCTTTCCTTTATGGCTTTGGAGAATAAAATGCAAGCTACAATATTTTGTCTTATGTATAAGATTTCAATACATTTGTATTGTTATCAGATTGTCTCCATTTGAATCCAGAACTTGTTGATTATAGCATCAAGGATGTTTAATCTTTCTATTTGCATTTCCTAAGTGTCTGCAATAGAGTTGTCTTCATAGGGATAACTGAGTTCAAGATTAATTTTTAGGTGTGTATGAGCTAGGATATAAAGGGTATTTCATGCTTGTCTTTTAGTGGATGCTAATTAATCTATTACCTATTTATAGGTCTCTTCTAAGGGGAGAGTTAATATCCTTTTAATAGGTGATAACACATTTGGGTACACAGGTGGATTGTTAAAGTATGACCTGATTAGTGGTGCATGTTTGGTGTAAGGCATCAACATATTACAATGTATTATTTTCTTGTTTCATAGCTCTCTATTGCTGTGATGTATTTGACTCTGCTGCCCATTGGATAAGGCACTGGTCTATGAGAGACTTAGCGTATCTCAGGGGTCCTTTCAACCCAACATCAATTATTCAAATCAAATACCTTTCCCTTTTCATATTGGTAGTGATAGTAGGAGGTCCTCTCTAGTCTTTAGACTCATTCTATGCAAATAGGGCTATTGCATAAGAATTGTTTTCATTGGGGTACAGGATACCCAAAAGGGTTTGAAGACTATTCCACAATAATCTATCTGTAGGCCTATTATTTATCATGAGGTGTCTTGAGTGTCCAGATAAGGCAATACCTACTTGAGTGATGTGGAGCTCAAAGAAGAAGGAGGATTCCTTTCAATCCTCATCAATTGGACTATTTTCTTGTCAAACTTGAGTGCCTATTTTGAGAATCAAGCCTATACATTGATTCAAGTTTGGTTATGCAAGGAAAAACTCCAATAGGTTAGATGCTTGAACATTTTGAACATGTTTAGCATCGATCACTCCATCATTGACTACCCCTTTATTCTTAGTCCAAAATTTTGGTTTGTCATTGTTAGGAGAGGGAGTATAGTGTTTAATGGTTCCCTTTTGCAAGAGGCCATCTTCAATTATTTTTCCCTTCCTAACAAGAATTTCAAAAGTATCAGGAGTAGCCATTTTCATTTGGAAGGACATTTTAGGTACTAGATTTCTAGTAAAGATGTCAATAAGATGATTATTTGGCATTTTCCAAGGCATTCTATTAGCTAGGTGTCTCCACCTTTGTAGGAAGCTAGAAAAATTTTCCCCATTCTTTTTCTTAGTGTTGCATAAGTCACTTAAGGATGCTTGATGTTTGATATTATATGAGTATTGTGCAACAAATTTCTCTGCAAGATCTAGGAAAGAGGATATAGATCCAGGAGGTAGATTCATAAACCATTTGAGTGCTAGGCCTCCAAGACTCCTTGTAAAGAGTCTCTTAAGATAATCTTCATTATGAGAGACCTCCTGAAAAGCAACATAGAATTCTTTGAGATGTTGGATAGGACATGTCTTTCCCTTATATTTATCAAATTTAGGAATCTCAAAGTTTGCAGGGAAAGGCATCATATTAATTGATTTATCCAATGGATAAGGGCATATTTCCTCAAAGGAAAATTCATTTTTACCTCCTCTTTGCATGTTGTGGGTAAGGCTTTTAAGTTCATTGATTTGATTTGCCAAGTCAAGAGTATTATGATTTGTAAGATGTGAACCAAAAATTTGTCCTCCTCCAAATTGTGATGTCGAAAACCCAGCTATGGTAAGTTGATGCAGGAGCATCCTGGGTGTAAGAGCAATCTTGCATCACCCAAAAATATTTTTGGTTTCTTTTCAATAAGGGCTATCTTATGCAGAGCTACTATTTTTAGAAATTTACTATTTTTAGTAAGTTTTCCATTCATGCTCAGAACGTTCTATTTTCTTCCCTAGAGGCTCATTTTGGTCGTATCAGCCTGTCGGTAAAGTTTCATTGCCAAATCAAGTATAGTTTTGAAGGTATTGAAAATTTTTGATATTGGTAACAGGGTACAGAAATTTTGAACTCAGTTTTGAAGGCTTTAGAGGCCACGAATGAGGTCAAAAATTTGGGTGAATAACCTTGTTTGATTTAGATGTTGTAGAGAACTTCATGCCCTTTCTGAAATGGGGTCATAATAGTCGATCGGGTCAACGGGTAATGACTTATGGTCTCCGGAAGTTGGGTCACCTGAAATGGTGGAAAATAATTTTTTCTTCAAAATTTTTGTTTGGGCTTCAGAAGTTATTTTGAGCTAACTATGATGTAATAAAATGAAAAATAAAATTATTCTAAGTTTGGTCGGCCTTATTGGCTAAACTTTTGGAACCTTCCTAGGTGGTGGAAAATTGCCTATATAAGGAAGGCTATAGTGTCATCTTAGGCAGTTCAGAGTAGTTCTGGGTAGATCTGGGTAATGATTCGAGGGTTTGTGCTACAGAATATTGTAAAGGAAATTCTCATGTGGCTTTGCATATTGTAATTTTGAAAGTTTGTAATTCCACATTTGTGGAGATAATAAGAAGCCCATTTTCTATTCTTGCAAATTGTTGTTGTTTCTCTATTTCTGTTATGTGTTTGTGGTATTAAGGGGAGCACCCTTCTTCAAGTGGTATCAGAGCAGGAGTTTCTAAGTGTAAAAATATTGCCAACTATGAGGCAGTTTGCACAATGACCATGGGTTAGGGTTTTTGTGTAGATAGATCACTAACTATGAGGCAGTTTGCACCAGGACTGTGGTCAAGGTTTCAGTGATACATGTGAAAATGCCTCCATGAAGGGAATGTGGTGGAAGAGCTGGTGCTATGACACCTGAGGTTAGAGAGCTCCAGAGACAAGTGCAAGCATTACAAGAACAGATTCATAAAGGAATGAATCTTAATGTCAGAGACGAAAGTGAGGATGAAGCCAAAGAAGGAAATGATGATCAAGAAGTTGAAGTTGAAGTTTTAAATCAAGAGGAAGAAAGGCTTTTTCGAGCCATTTCCAAGATCGGGAAAAGACCTAAGATCAAGGTTCCTACATTTTCAGGGAATCTTAACCCATAAGAATTGATCGACTAGATGAATGAATGTGAAAAATATTTTGAGTATGAAGATATTGAGGATCCTGGTAGGGTCAAATTTGCAAAGGCAAGACTTAAGGGTCATGCGAAGATCTGGTGGCAAGAGATTCAATTGCAGTGAAATAGAAGAGGAAAGGATAAAATCACAAGATTGAATCGAATGGTGGACAAATTGAAGCGACAGTTCATTCTTTTTTATTATGAGCTTTACCTACTGAAGAAAATGCAAAGTTTGAAGCAAGTAGGAAAATCTTTTCAAGAGTATACGGAGGAGTTCTATCCAATCCTCATCAAAACAAGCCATGTGAAATATAATAAGGAGAAAGTTGTCTGTTACCTTAATGGGTTGAGGCCAAGCATTCAAGAGGAGTTGAATCTGGTTCGAAAGAACAGTATTGAAGAGGCATACTAGTTTTCCCTAAAAGTAGAGGAAAAGCTAAACAATAAGTTTGAGAGAAGACAAAGTGGAAGAGGTCATGATGGAAGATCTAGTGGATGGTCATATGGAGATTGAAATGAAGATCTGAAAAATTAGGATGAGGCCAGTAACAGTCAGAATTAGAGAGGAGATAATTTCAATCATTTCCATGATTAGAATAATAGAGATCAGAGAGGAAGAGGAAGAGGACAAGGATCTGGAAGAGGAGGCTTTCGTGGAACATGTTTTCACTATGGAGAAGAAGGTCATAGGGCATTTTAATGTCCTCAATGCCAAGGAAGGAAAAATAAGAGAAATGAAGGCTAGGCTAGAGTTTCACATGTTGATGAAGATGCCAAATCATCACATTCTAAAGATGCTGAAAGAGGAGAAATATTGATTAAGAAAAGAGTCCTGCTGAGTGGTGAGAATGAACCTGAACAAAGGAGGAGCCTATTTCATACCAGGTGCAAATGTGAGGGTAAGTGTTGTGATGTGATTATTGATAGTGGTAGTACTGATAATTTGGTGTCAGAAGAGATGGTGACAAAGTTGAAGCTCGAGAGGCAAAAACATCCACATCCATATCGGGTTCAAGATGACCATAAGGTCATGGTCAGTGAACAGTGCCTAGTGAAGTTCAAAATCAGCGGGTAACAAGATGAGGTACTATGTGATATCATATCTATGGAGGCATCTCATATGTTGTTGGGTAGACCATGGTAGTTTGACAGGTGTGTTGTACATGATGGTCATGTGAATACCTATTCCCTGATAAAGGATGGAGTGTGACATAAGCTAAAACCATTGAAGGAAACAAAAGAAAAGGTATGTGGTAATACAAGAATAACTTTTGTTGATAGAGGAAATTTCTTAGATGGTATGCGGCATGAGCATATGTGTTTTACCTTAATTCAAAAACTAAATAAAGAGGAGGTAGAAAATGTAGCTGTAGAAGTTGTAAAATTATTGAATGAGTTTCAGGATATTGTATCCGATAATGTGCCTGATGGATTACCACCAGTAAGAAAGATCAGTCATCAGATAGACTTGATTCCAAGAAACAGTTTGCCAAATAAGGTAGCACATAGAATGACACTAGCAAAAAGTGAAGAGTTGAAGATAGATTTGAAGTTTAGTTCATCACATCATCCACAGATTGTATATCAAAGTAGTCCTAGAAATGCATCTGAGTTGAGGAAGATAGATAAAGGAGAAATAAGTGGTGCTGAAGCTGAAGATTTTGTAGAACATTTGAAGAGCATCCATGAGGAGGTAAGGAAGCATATTACCAAGATGAATGCATAGTATAAGGTTAAGGCAAGTGAGAAAAGAAGGCATAAGGAATTTTAGGTTGGAGATAAAGTCATTGTTCATTTGTAGAAGAAGTGATTTCTAGTTGATACATATAACAAGTTGAAAATGAAGAAGTTTGGACCATGTAAGATACTAAAGAAGCATGATTCAAGAAATGCATATGAGGTAGAATTGCCTACTAAGCTGAATATTTCACCAGTGTTTAACATTTTAGATTTGATAGAGTATCATGAAGGAGGTGTTGAAGATGAGATCACAACGACACATTGGATTATTCCAACAAGAAGTTCAGATACTAAAGAAATTGAAGATATACTGGAGATTCATATTGGTAGAAGCACAAGGAATAGGACATATGAAGAATATTTGGTCAAATAGAAAGGATTATCTATTGAGGATTCATCATGGCTAACAAGGGAGGAGGGTAATCATCTTGGTTTTCCTCTTCACACCTGAATCATGATAGGGTCACTTCTCAAATTACCCCATGTGTATGATGTAGAAGCATCCTGGGTGTAAGAGCAATCTTACATCACCCAAAAATATTTATGGTTTCTTTTAATTAAGGGCTATATTGTGTAGAGCTGCTATTTTTGGAAACTTACCATTTTTAGTGAGTTTTTTGTGCATGCTTGAAATATTCTATTTTCTTCCATGGAGGTTCATTTTGGTCATATCAACCTGCCGGTAAAGTTTCATTGCCAGATCAAGTCTAGTTTTGAAGATATTGAAAAATTTTGGTATTGGCAGCACGGGATAGAAACTTCAAAATCAGTTTTGAAGGCTTTAGAGGCCCCAGATGAGGTCAAAAATTTAGCTAAAATAGGTTTTGTAGAGCTCTTCATGTCCTTTCCAAAATGGGGTCATAATAGTCAATCGGGTCAACGGGTGATGACTTATGGTCTCCAAAAGTTGGGTCACCTGAAATGGGGGAAAATAATTTTTTCTTCAAAATTTTTGTTCGCGTTCTAGAAGTTATTTTGAGCTGACTATGATGTAATAAAATGAGAAATAAAATAATTTTAAGTTTGGTTGGCCTTATTGGCTAAATTTCTGGAACATTCCCAGGCGGTGGAAAATTGCCTATATAAGGAAGGCTGTAGTGTCGTCTTAGATAGTTCGGAGTAGTTCTGGGTAGATCTGGGTAATGATTCAAGGATTTTTCCTATAGAATATTGTAAAGAGAATGCCCATGTGGCTTTGCATATTGTAATTTTAAAAGTTTTTAATTCCACATTTGTGGAGTTAATAAGAAGCCCATTTTCTGTTCTTGCAAATTGTTATTGTTTCTCTATTTTTGTTATGTGTTTGTGGTATTAATGGGAGCACCCTTCATCAAGTGGTATTAGAGTAGGAGTTCTTAAGTGTGTAAATAGATCACTAACTATGAGGTAGTTTGCACTAGGACCATGGGTTAGGGTTTCTGTGTAAACATATCGTCGACTATGAGGCATTTTGCAATAGGACCGTGGTCAGGGTTTCAGGGATATGCATGAAAATGCCTCCATGAAGGGAATGTGGTGGAAGAGCTAGTGCTATGACACCTGAGGTTAGAGAGCACCAGAGATAATTGTGAGCATTGCAAGAAGAGATTCAGAGAGGAATGAATTTTAATGTCAAAGACGAAAGTGAGGATGAAGCCGAAGAAGGAAATGATGATCAAGAAGTAGAAGTTGAAGTTTTGAATCAAGAGGAAGAAAGGCTTTTCCGAGCCATTTCCAAGATCGGGAAAAGACCTAAGATCAAGGTTCCTACATTTTTAGAGAATCTTAACCTAGAAGAATTGATTGACTAGATGAATGAATGTGAAGAATACTTTGAGTGTGAAGATATTGAGGATCCTGATAGGGTCAAATTTGCAAAGGCAAGACTGAAGGGTAATGCGAAGATCTGGTGGCAAGAGATTCAATTAGAGAGAAATAGTAGAGGAAAGGATAAAATCACAAGATGGGATCGAATGGTGGACAAATTGAAGTGATATTTTATTCCTGTTGATTAGGAGCTTGACCTATTAAATAAAATGCAATGTTTAAAGTAAGCAGAAAGATTTGTTCAAGAGTATTCGGAGGAGTTCTATCGAATCCTCATCAAAACAAGACATGTGGAAGCTGATAAGGAGAAAGTTTCACATTACCTTAATGGGTTCAGGCCGAGAATTCAAGAGGAGTTGAATATAGTTTGAATGAAAAGTATTGAAGAGGTATACCAGTTTGCCTTAAAAGTAGAGGAAAAGTTGAACAAGAAGTTTGATAGCAAACAAAGCGAAAGAGGTTGTGATGGAAGATCCGGTGGATGGTCATATGGAGATCAAAATGAAGATCTAAAAAAGATAGATGAGGTGAGTAATAGTCAAAATTAGAGAGGAGATAATTTCAAACATTTCCATGATTAGAATAATAGAGATCAAAGAGGAACAAGAAGAGGATAAGGATCTGAAGACGAGGCTTCTATGGAACATGTTTTCACTATGAAGAAGAAGGTCATAGGGCATTTAAATGACCTTAATGACAAGGAAGGACAAATAGGAGAAATGAAGGCCAGGCTAGAGATTCACATGTTGATGCAGATGCCAGATCATCACATTCTGAAGATGTTGAAAGAGGAAAAATGTTGATTAACAAAAGAGTCCTGCTGAGTGGTGAGAATGAACCTGAACAAAGGAGGAGCCTATTTCACACCAGGTGGAAGTGTGAGGGTAAGTGTTGTGATGTGATTATTGATAGTTGCAATACTGATAATTTGGTGTCAGAAGAGATGGTGACAAAGTTGAAGCTCGAGAGGCAAAAAATCCACATCCATATCGAGTTCAGGATGACCATAAGGTCATGGTTAGTGAACAGTGCCTAGTGAAGTTCAAGATCAGTGGGTACAAAGATGAGGTACTATGTTATATCATATCTATGGATGCATGTCATATGTTGCTAGGTAGACCTTGGCAGTTTCACAGGTGTGTTGTACATGATGGTCATGCGAATACCTATTCCCTAATAAAGGATGGAGTGTGACATAAGCTAAAACCATTGAAGGAAATAGAAGAAAAGGTATGTGGTAATGCAAGAATAACTTTTGTTGATAGAGGAAATTTCTTAGATGGTATGCAGCATGAGCATACGTGTTTTACCTTAATTCCAAAAGCTAGTAAAAAGGAGGTAAAAAATTTACCTGTAGAAGTTGCAGAATTATTGAATGAGTTTCAGGACATTGTATATGATAATGTGCTTGATGGATTACAACCAGTAAGAAAGATCAGTCATTAGATAGACTTGATTCCAAGAACCAGTTTTCCAAATAAGGTAGCACAAAAAATGACACTAGCAAAAAGTGAAGAATTGAAGATAGATTTGAAGTTTAGTTCATCACATCATCCATAGATTGTATATGGAAGTAGTCCTAAAAATTCATCTAAGTTGAGGAAGATAGATAAAGGAGAAATAAGTGGTGCTAAAGCTGAGGATTTTGTAGAACATTTGAAGAGCATCCATCAGGAGGTGAGGAAACATATTACCAAGATAAATGTGTAGTATAAGGCTAAGGCAGGTGAGAAAAGAAGGCATAAAGAATTTTAGGTTGGAGATGAAGTCATGGTTCATTTGCGGAAGGAGAGATTTCTAGTTGATACATATAACAAGTTGAAAATGAAGAAGTTTGGACCATGTAAGATACTAAAGAAGCATGATTCAGGAAATGCATATGAGGTAGAATTGCCTACTGAGCTGAATATTTCACCAGTGTTTAACATTTTAGATTTGACAGAGTATCATGAAGGAGGTGTTGAAGATGAGATCACAATGGCACATTGGATTATTCTAGTAAGTAGTTTGGATACTAAAGAAATTGAAGATATACTGGATAGTGCTATTGACAGTTTCACAAGGAATAGACCATATGAAGAATATTTGGTCAAATGGAACGGATGACCTATTGAGGATTCATCATGGCTGACAAGGGAGGAGGTTAACCGTCTTGGTTTTCCTCTTCACACCTGAGTCATGATAGGGTCACTTCTCAAATTACCTCGGGTGTCTAATACAGGAGCATCCTAGGTGTAAGAGCAATCTTGAATCACCCAAAAATATTTCTAGTTTCTTTTCAATAAGGGCTATTTTGTGTAGAGCTGCTATTTTTGGAAATTTACTATTTTTAGAAAGTTTTTCGTTCGTGCTTGGAATGTTCTATTTTTTTCCCTAGAGGTTCATTTTGGTCGTATCAGCCTACCAGTAAAGTTTCATTGCCAGATCAAGTCTAGTTTTGAAGTTATTGAAAATTTTTGGTATTGGCAGCAAGGTAGAGAAAATTAGAACTCAGTTTTGAAGGCTTCAGAGGCCCTGGATGAGGTTGAAACTTTTGCCGAATGAAGCTTTCTTGATTAATGTGTTGTAGAGCAGTTCACGCCCTTTCTGAAATGGGGTCATAATAGTCAATCGAGACAACAGGTGATGACTGATGGTCTCCAAAAGTTGGGTCACCTGAAATGGTAGAAAATAATTTTTTCTTCAAAATTTTTGTTCAAGTTTCAAAAGTTATTTTGAGCTGACTATGATGTAATAAAATGAAAAATAAAATAATTCTTAGTTTGGTCGGCCTTATTGGCTAAATTTCTGGAACCTTCCCTGGTGGTGGAAAATTGCCTATATAAGGAAGGCTGTAGTGTCATCTTAGATAGTTCGGAGAAGTTCTAGGTAGATCTAGGTAATGATTCGAGGCTTTGTCTATAGAATATTGTAAAGGGAATGCCCATGAGGCTTTGCATATTGTAATTCTAAAAGTTTGTAATTCCACATTTGTGGAGATAATAAGAAGCCCATTTTCTATTCTTGCAAATTGTTGTTGTTTCTCTGTTTCTGTTATGTGTTTGTGGTATTAAGGGGAGCACCCTTCATCAAGTGGTATTAGAGCAGGAGTTCCTGAGTGTGTAAATAGATCATCGACTATGAGGCAGCTTGCACTAGGACTATGGTTTAGGGTTTCTATGTAAGTAGATCACCGACTGTGAGGCAGTTTGTACCAAGACCATGGTCAGAGTTTCAGCAATACGTGTGAAAATGCATCCATGAAGGGAACATGGTAGAAGAGATGGTGTTGTGACACCTGAGGTTAGAGAGCTCTAGAGATAAGTGCGAGCATTGTAAGAAGAGATTTGCAGATGAATGAATCTTATTGTCAGAGATGAAAGTGAGGATGAAATCGAAGAAGGAAATGATGATCAAGAAGTAGAAGTCAAAGTTTTCAATCAAGAGGAAGAAAGGCTTTTTTGACCCATTTCTAAGATCGGGAAAAGACCTAAGATCAAGGTTCCTACATTTTCAGGGAATCTTAACCCAGAAGAATTGATCAACTAGATGAATGAATGTGAAGAATATTTTGAGTATGAAGATATTGAGGATCTTGATAGGGTCAAATTTGCAAAGGTAGGACTAAAGGGTCATGCAAAGATCTGGTGGCAAGAGATTCAATTGGAGTGAAATAGAAGAGGAAAGGATAAAATCACAAGATGGGATCGAATGGTGGACAAATTGAAGTGATAGTTCATTCTTGTTGATTATGAGCTTGACCTACTGAAGAAAATTCAAAGTTTGAAGCAATAAAAAATATCTGTTCAAGAGTATACGGAGGACTTCTATCGAATCCTCATCAAAATAGGCCATGCGGAAGCTGATAAGGTGAAAGTTTCCTCTTACCTTAATGGGTTGAGGCTGAGCATTCAAGAGGAGTTGAATCTGGTTCGAATGAATAGTATTGAAGAGGCATACCAGTTTGCCCTAAAAGCAGAGGAAAAGCTGAACAAGAAGTTTGAGAGAAGACAAAGCGGAAGACATCATGATGGAAGATTTGGTGGATGGTCATATGGAGATCAAAATGAAGATCTAAAAAATTAGGATGAGGCTAGTAATAGTCAGAATTAGAGAGGAGATAATTTCAATCATTTCCATGATTAGAATAATGGAGATCAGAGAGAAAGAGGAAGAGGACAAGGATCTGGAAGAGAAGGCTTCCGTGGAACATGTTTTCATTGTGGAGAAGAAGTTCATAGGGCATTTGAATTTCCTCAATGCCAAGGAAGGAAAAATAAGAGAAATGAAGGCCAGGCTAGAGTTTCACATGTTGATGAAGATGCCAGATCATCACATTCTGAAGATGTTGAAAGAGGAGAAACATTGATTAACAAAAGAGTCCTGCTGAGTGGTGAGAATGAACCTGAACAAAGGAGGAGCCTATTTCACACCAAGTGCAAGTGTGAGGGTAAGTGTTGTGATGTGATTATTGATAGTGGCAGTACTTATAATTTGGTGTCAAAAGAGATGGTGACAGAGTTGAAGTTTGAGGGGCAAAAACATCCACATCCATATCTGATTGCCTGGGTGTAGGATGACCATAAGGTCATGGTCAGCGAACAGTGCCTACTGAAGTTCAAGATTGATAGGTACCAAGATGAGGTACTATGTGATATCATATCTATGGATGCATGTCATATGTTGTTGGGTAGACCTTAGTAGTTTGACAGTTGTGTTCTACATGATGGTCATGTGAATACCTATTCCCTGATAAAGGATGGAGTGTGACATAAGCTAAAACCATTGAAGGAAACAGAAGAAAAGGTATGTGGTAATGCAAGAATAACTTTTGTTGATCGAGGAAATTTCTTAGATGGTATGCGGCATGAGCATATATGTTTTACCTTAATTCCAAAAGATAGTAAAGAGGAGGAAGAAAATGTACCTGTAGAAGTTGTAGAATTATTGAATGAGTTTTAGGATATTGTATTTGATAATGTGCCTGATGGATTACCACAAGTAAAAAAGATCAGTCATCAGATATACTTGATTCCAAGAACCAATTTGCCAAATAAGGCAGCACACAGAATGACACTATTAGAAAGTGAAGAGTTGAAGATAGATTTGAAGTTTAGTTCATCACATCATCCACAGATTGTATATGGAAGTATTCTCATAAATGCATTTGAGTTGAGGAAGATAGATAAAGGAGAAATAAGTAGTGCTGAAGCTAAGGATTTTGCAGAACATTTGAAGAGCATCCATGAGGAGGTGAGGAAGAATATTACCAAGATGAATGTGCAGTATAAGGCTAAGGCATGTGAGAAAAGAAGGTATAAGGAATTTTAGGTTGGAGATGAAGTCATGGTTCATTTGTGGAAGGAGCAATTTCTAGTTGATACATATAACAAGTTGAAAATGAAGAAGTTTGGACCATATTAGATACTAAAGAAGCATGATTCAGGAAATGCATATGAGGTAGAATTGCCTACTGAGTTAAATATTTCACCAGTGTTTAACATTTTAGACTTGACAGAGTATCATGAAGGAGGTGTTGAAGATGAGATCACAATGACACATTGGATTATTCCAGCAAGTAGTTCAGATACTAAAGAAATTGAAGATATACTAGATAGTCGTATTGGCAGAAGCACAAGGAATAGGACATATGAAGAATATTTGGTCAAATGGAAAGGATGACCTGTTGAGGATTCATCATGGCTCACAAGGGAGGAGATTAACCATCTTAGTTTTTCTCTTCACACTTGAGTCATGACATAGTCACTTCTCAAATTACCCCCGGTGTCTGATGCAGGAGCATCTTGGGTGTAAGAGCAATCTTGCATCACCCAAAAATATTTCTGGTTTCTTTTCAATAAGGGCTATCTTGTGCAGAGCTGCTATTTTTAGAAATTTACTATTTTTAGTAAGTTTTCCATTCATGCTTAGAATGTTCTATTTTCTTCCCTGGAGGTTCATTTTGGTCGTATCAGCCTGTTGGTAAAGTTTTATTGCCAGATCAAGTCTAGTTTTGAAGATATTGAAAATTTTTGGTATTAGCAGCAAGGTACAGAAACTTTGAACTCAGTTTTGAAGCCTTTATAGGCCCCAGATGAGGTCAAAACTTTCGCTGAATGAAGCTTGTTTAATTTAGATGTTGTAGAGCACTTCATGCTCTTTCCGAAATGGGGTAATAATAGTCAATCGGGTCAACGGGTGATGACTTATGGTCTCTGAAAGTTGGGTCACCTGAAATGGCATAAAATATTTTTTTCTTCAAAATTTTTGTTCGTGCAAATTGTTGTTATTTCTTTGTTTCTGTTATGTGTTTGTAGTATTAAGGGGAGCACCCTTCCTCAAGTGGTATCAAAGTAGGAGTTCTTGAGTGTGTAAACAAATCGTTGATTGTGAGGTAGTTTGCACCAGGACCATGGGTTAGGGTTTCTATGTAAATAGATCACCGACTGTGAGGCAGTTTGCACCAGGACCTTGCTTAGGGTTTCAGCGATACGCATGAAAATGCCTCCATGAAGGGAACATGGCGGAAGAGCTGGTGCTATGACACCTGAGGTTAGAGAGCTTCAGAGTCAAGCACGAGCATTGCAAGAAGAGATTCGGAGAGGAATGAATCTTAATGTCAGAGACGAAAGTGAGGATGAAGCTGAAGAAGGAAATGATGATCAAGAAGTAGAAGTCAAACTTTTGAATCAAGAAGAAGAAAGGCTTTTCTGGGCTATTTCCAAGATCAGGAAAAGAACTGAGATCGAGGTTCCTACATTTTCAAGGAATCTTAACCCAAAAGAATTGATCGAATGGATGAATGAATGTGAAGAATATTTTGAGTATGAAGATATTGAGGATCCTGATAGGGTAAAATTTGCGAAGGCAAGACTGAAGGGTCATGCGAAGATCTAGTGGCAAGAGATTCAATCAGAGTGAAATAGAAGAGGAAAGGATAAAATCAAAAGATGAGATCGAATGGTGGACAAATTGAAACGACAGTTCATTCTTGTTGATTATGAGCTTGACCTACTAAAGAAAATGCAAAGTTTGAAGCAAGCAGGAAGATCTGTTCAAGAGTATACAGAGGAGTTCTATCGAATCCTCATCAAAATAGGCCATGTGGAAGCTGATAAGGAGAAATTTTCTTGTTACCTTAGTGGGTTGAGGCCGAGCATTCAAGAGGAGTTGAATCTCATTCGAATGAACCGTATTGAAGAGGCATACTAGTTTACCTTAAAAGTAAAGGAAAAGTTGAACAAGAAGTTTGAGAGAAGACAAAGTGGAAGAGGTCATGATGGAAGATCTGGTGGATGGTCATATGGAGATCGAAATGAAGATCCAAAAAAGTAGGATGAGGCCAGTAACAATTAGAATCAGAGAGGAGATAATTTCAATAATTTCCATGATCAGAATAATAGAGATCAGAGAGAAAGAGGAAGAGGAAGAGGATCTGGAAGAGGAGGCTTCCGTGGATCATGTTTTCATTATGGAGAAGAAGGTCATAGGGCATTTGAATGTCCTCAATGCCAAGGAAAGACAAATAGGATAAATGAAGGCCAGGCTAGAGTTTCACATGTTGATGAAGATTCCAGCTCATCACATTCTGAAGATGTTCAAAGAGGAGAAATTTTGATTAGCAAAAGAGTCATGTTGAGTGGTTAGAATAAACCTGAACAAGGGAGGAGCCTATTTTGCACTAGGTGCAAGTGTGAGGGTAAGTGTTGTGATGTGATTATTGATAGTGGCAGTACTGATAATTTGGTGTCAGAAGAGATGGTGACAGAGTTGAAGCTCAAGAGGCAAAAACATCCACATCCATATCGGGTTGCCAGGGTGCAGGATGACCGTAAGGACATAGTCAGTGAACAGTGCCTAGTGAAGTTCAAGATTGACGGGTACCAAGATGAAGTACTATGTGATATCATATCTATGGATGCATGTCATATGTTTTTGGGTAGACCTTGATAGTTTGACATGTATGTTGTACATGATGGTCGTGTGAATACCTATTCCCTGATAATGGATGGAGTGCGACATAATCTAAAACCATTGAAGGAAATAGAAGAAAAGGTATGTGGTAATGCAAGAATAACTTTTGTTGATAGAGAAAATTTATTAGATGGTATGCGGCATGAGAATATGTGTTTTACCTTAATTCAAAAAGCTAGTAAAGAGGAGGTAGAAAATGTACCTGTAGAAGTTGCAAAATTATTGAATGAGTTTCAAGATATTGTATCCGATAATGTGCCTAATGGATTACCACCAGTAAGAAAGATTAGTCATCAGATATACTTGATTCCAAGAACTGGTTTTCCAAATAATACAGCACATAGAATGACACTAGCAGAAAGTATAGAGTTGAAGATAGCTTTTAGTTTTAGTTCATCACATCATCGACAAATTGTATATGGAAGTAGTCCAAAAATGCATCTAAGTTGAGGAAGATAGATAAAGGAGAAATAAGTGGTGCTAAAGCTGAGGATTTTGCAAAATATTTGAAGATCATCCATGAGGAGGTGAGGAAGCATATTACTAAGATGAATGTGTAGGATAAGGCTAAGGCAAGTGAGAAAAGAAGGCATAAAGAATTTCAGGCTAGAGATGAAGTCATTGTTCATTTGTGGAAGGAGCAATTTCTACTTGATATATATAACAAGTTGAAAATGAAGAAGTTTGGACCATGTAAGATACTAAAGAAGCATGATTCAGGAAATGAATATGAGGTAGAATTGCCTACTAAGCTGAATATTTCACTAGTGTTTAACATTTTAGATTTGACAAAGTATCATGAAGGAGGTGTTGAAGATGAGATCACAATGACATATTGGATAATTCCAGTAAGTAGTTCGAACACTAAAGAAATTGAAGATATACTGGATAGTCATATTGGCAGAAGCACAAGGAATAGGACATATGAAGAATATTTGGTCAAATGGAAAGGATGACCTATTGAGGATTCATCATGGCTAACTAGGGAGGAGGTTAACCATCTTGGTTTTCCTCTTCACACCTGAGTCATGACAGGGTCACTTCTCAAATTACCCCGGGTGTCTAATGCAGGAGCATCCTGGGTGTAAGAGCAATCTTGCATCACCCAAAAATATTTCTGGTTTCTTTTCAATAAGGGCTATCTTGTGTAGAGCTGCTATTTTTGGAAATTTACTATTTTTAGTAAGTTTTCCGTTCATGCTCGAAATGTTCTATTTTTTTCCCTAGAGGTTCATTTTGGTCATATCAGCTTGCCAGTAAAGTTTCATTGCCAGATCAAGTCTAGTTTTGAAGATATTGAAAATTTTTGGTATTGGCAGTAGGGTGCAGAAACTTTGAACTTAGTTTTTAAATCTTTAGAGGCCCCGTGTGAGGTCGAAACTTCAACTAAATGAAGCTTTCTTGATTTATTTGTTGTAGAGAACTTCATGCCCTTTTCAAAATGGGGTTATAATAGTCAATCAGGTCAACAGGTGATGACTTATGGTCTTTGGAAGTTGGGTCACCTGAAATAACGGAAAATCATTTTTTCTTCAAAATTTTTGTTTGGGTTTCAGAAGTTATTTTGAGCCAACTATGATGTAATAAAATGAAAAATAAAATAATTCTAATTTTGGTCGGCCTTATTGGCTAAATTTCTGGAACCTTCCCAGGTGGTGGAAAATTGCCTATATAAGGAAGGCTTTAGTGTTGTCTTAGGCAGTTTGGAGTAGTTCTAGGTAGATCTGGGTAATGATTTGAGGCTTTTTCCTACAAATTATTGTAAAGGGAATGCCCATGTGGCTTTTCATATTGTAATTTTGAAAGTTTGTAATTCCACATTTGTGGAGATAATAAGAAGCCCATTTTCTGTTCTTGCAATTTGTTGTTGTTTCTCTTTTTCTGTTATGTGTTTGTGGTATTAAGGGGAGCACCCTTCATCATAAGTCCAAGTGTGGGAGGAGGTACATGATGATAAGCTTGTGATGGTACTGGGTTAGATGTTTTTAGGACCCCAAAAGGAACACCAAATAATGATGAAACATAGTTAACTAAAGATTGCGGAATTGATGTTCCCGACAATGATGTTTGTCCCACATTCAAGACACTAGCATCAAAAGGAGTAGATGCATTTGTCATTGTATGAGTGCTAGTGTGTGAAGTGTTATTAGGTATAGCACTGATCATTTTCTAGATTTTTTTGGGTGTTAATTGAAATTTTGGTTGTGTTGTTGATATAGGTATTGATGTAGAAGGCCCACTAGAAATGACCTTGTCTTTGTCTTGAGATGGCGTAGTATGAACTACTGCAATAGTTATTGTGGAGACACCTTCTTTAGTAATATTTTTATACAATAGTGATTAATGAAAAGTCTCAAGAATTGTGACCCCATCATGTACAAGGTTCATAAATATTTTTGTTTTCTTGGCTCGTATCACTTTCTCAATCATCTCCACATTACGTGGATCTTTGAGAAAGTCATCAACTTGTGGATTTGGTAGTATTTCAGATTGCTTAGCTTGTTCAACATATTATTTTCAATCTCTACTTGATTAGTCATATCTAGCATCCCAAAACCTCCAAGAGGTACATAGGAAAAGGTATTCTCATTATCTGGAAAATGTCAACTTGTCATCTTATCTTGTGATTGGGTTACAACCATACGATTCGAAAGAAAAGGATGAAGAGATATGAGTTTGGGAGCACAGCCTGGACCTTTTTTTTTTATTGAGAGGGTTGGACCTCAAAGGTTTGATTGATTGTATTTGATGAAGGATTGATGATTGATTGGAGAGGGCAAGGCCTCAAAGGTTTGATTGATTGTATTTGATGAAGGATTGATGATTGATTGGAGAGGGCAAGGCCTCAAATGATTTGATTGGGTTCAAAGGTTTAGGACAACCTTAGTGAAAAAGAGACCCTATGAAAAGAAATGATAAAACCTTGATTTTACTTGTAGATAGACTAATGATCACAAGCAAAGAAGGGGATAGGAATCATTAGATTATGCCACTTAAGATAGACTGATGTTCTCAAGTGACAAAGTTTGATTTTGATTAAAGATTAGGATCTCTAAAACACTTTGATAAATCTTTCCACCCAGGTTTAATGATGAAGATGGATCAAAGGATAATGAAGACAAAGGATTGATTTAGGTCCAAGGAAATGATGGCATTCTCTAGTAAGAGTGTGGATGGATTATGAAAGATGAAGGTTTAATCATAGGTCTCAAAGTTGACAAAGTCTTGGTTTATGCCAAGCTTACGCAAGTAATTAGAGAGCTTATTATTGAAGATAATCTTGTCAACTTTCTCTTGATCTTGGAGCTTTTTTTGAATAGATTTGACAATGTGTTGATACTTCCTAGCATTTTGATTAGTTTCTTTCCTTTCTCTATAGGCCAAAGGTAGTGGGATCTTGGCTTTCTTGTGCTTGGAGATATGGGACATAGTCTATAGAAGTGAGGACTTGGTTAACCAACTTGTTCAAAGGCAAGACCTAATTTTCATACTGAAGCAAGGAAACAAACAAAAGTCTAAAAACAATCCCACAAGGGACAAAGAAACCTTGAGGGATACAAGCAATTGTGACAAGTCCAAATGATATAAAATAATAGTGCGATGTGTATGTCCAGAATATTTTTACAGGTCTAGTACAATCGAAGACACTTCAAACACATTCTACCTAAGGTCAAAAGGGAGGTGTTCCAAAATTTTCCCACAAATTGATGCTCTAAGCCCCATAATTAAGTGGTTGAATGGCCTTTCCTAGGACTATGCAAGTTATGGAGCAATTGAAAGAGATCAATGCTCGCAGCGCATGTCTTTTAAGATTTCCATTTTCAAGCTTTAGCATCCAAGGGAGCACATATGGTGAGTATCTTGGGGTGATCTGGGTAAGTCCACTTGGATCAATCCTTGCACAAAGGAAGTCACACGGCTAAACTGGTTGGCCTCTAAGTCCTTAGGTGTCTAGTAAGGTCCTTCATTCATGACTATCCCTTATAGTTCCACAAGCAGAATTGAGGCCTATAACCCTACAAGCATCCAAAAAGTATAGTCTCACAAGAAAGATTCATACCTTTCGACCCTATACTAGATCAATGTATTCCTCTTGTAGTAAAGAAGATTGAGATCGTTGATGACCCTACAAGTGCCCAATCAAATGTAGTCTTTCTTAGCAAGATTGAGGCAACTAGGCCCTACACATGAAGAAGCATTAGGAATAGAAAATAGCCAAGTCTCCCCTCTCTTTGGATTGAAGGAAGCTTTTGATTATACTGGGATGGAGTAGCTGGGTTTGCTTGTTCCCCACTTGGGTCATTCCCAAAAGATTGCTCTCTTGGCAGACCCTCTAAAGGTAAATGCAAGAAAAGTAAGATGGATAGCGAATGGAGGTCAAGATTTTTGGTTTTCCATAAGGAAAAGAGCATACTCTCCTACTCCATAGTTTCTCCCAAACACATCAAGAACATGTTCATTTACCCAAGATTCCTTTCTAATGACCAAATTAAGTAGTTCTAGATTTCTGGTTTCCCCTTAAAGAGGAAAGAGCATACTCTCCTACTACCCAATCAAATCATAAGAAATTAACCTTCCTAATTAAACTAGGTGCCTATAAAAATTAGCTTAAAGTAGACACAATGTTTGCTTGAACCTCCAAGGCAACCTACAAAACCAATGAATTAGTAGTCTCAAATCTTTTCAAGATCTTCAAACAGTGTCCTACAAAACAAATTGATTAGTATTCTCAAAATGTCTTAATCTTGGTCAAACATTATACAAAACCATTCTTAGAAGACATAAAATATTAGAGATTTTTAATAAAATCCAATCATGCATTGATCAATGTGCAAATAAAATGCAAACTCATCACAATTTTTTTTTATTTTTTTGCATTTGACCTAATCAACAAGATCTAATTTTTTCTCTATGATTTAAGACACAAAAATTAAAATGCAAGATAGAGACCCATACTAAAAAATAGAGAACTTTCCAAAAATGTAAAAATTTTGGAAAAATTCCTTAATTGGTGCCTTGGGGACCCGATTTATCAAAATAGACCAGTTTTCAAACATTGAATTTTTCAACCCTATTTGTGCATCAAAATAAAAAACACAAAGAATTTACCCTATGTAAAATTATTAGACCTTTTTGAAAATGTAAAAATTTCAAAAAAATATGGATATTTGTGACCATAATTTAATTTTCATTGAAAATCATAACAAAATTATCCAAACTCCCAACCGTTTGAAAGATATGATCAAATTGTTCAAAAAAACCCTAGATTTTTATCTTCAACTCAAAAATCTTCAAAAGTGTATATCCAATAGGGAAGTGGATCCCACCGAGCATGCCAAAATGTATGCAATGAAAATGTAGACCTATTTTTTGCAAACACAGAACACCAAAAATACCAAACAATCACATTAGATGTTAGTAAATGCAACAAAATAGGTAATTCTCACTACAACCTCAATGAGCTAAAACAAGGGCACCCAATACCCTTGTTTGATTTTCTCTTCAAGATTATTTGTGGGTATGCTCTCTCAACACAAATAAAATGCAATCTAAATGTAAAACTATAAAATGAAATATGAGGGATTTGGAGACAAGTATGAGAAACTTGCCCCAAATCTCACAATGATATGCAAGTGCAAGATCTATGAAGAAGATAGTGCACAAGCAAAATGATGCAATATATTTTGATTTTTTTGAATAAGAAGTGAAATGCAAACTAACTATGAATGAGAAGGCAAGATTCAAACTATACTATGAAATCCAAATTAATCTATGATGCAAGAATGAAAATCTAAACTAAGAATGAAAATGCAAACAAAGTATGCTAAGAAATTAAAATGCTACAATACTAGATTCCTAGAATGCTTAGAATGCTTAGAATGATCATGCTTGAAAAATTCTTAGTACCTACAAATGAGAGAGAGGCCTTCTTTTATAGAAAATGAAAAGAAATGGATGGTGGAGATTAAGAGGCAAAATAATGAGTGACTAGGATTAAAGGTTAGGTAGGGTTTGGAAAAGATGAAGAGGCAAAATGAAATCAATGGATAGGATTAAGAGGCAAAAAGATGAAGTGGCAAAAAGTCAAACTTCATTTGAGAGGGAAAAAGAGATTTGAAAATTATTGGTGGAGAAAAAAGATGGAGAGGTGACCACCTTAGAAAAGGTGATTGTGGACATGTTTAGAGGTAATCCACCTTTTAATTAAGATTAGAAGAATATTAGAAAAAGGTAAGCATAGTAAAAAGGGAAAAGGGATTAAATTAAAATAAATTTAATTTAATCATGGTTTAGAAGAAATTTAGGCTAGTGGAGGAATAAAATAAATGAAATTTATTTTATAAAGGGAAATGAAGGGATAAAATATTAAATTGACTTTAATATATTATAGTATTTAAATAAAATTTAAATACAAAGGAAAAATAAATTTATTTAATTAAAATTAATTTAATTAAATAAATAGAGGAATATAACAATATAGTTAATTAATTAAAATCAACTATAATGTTAAGGGCAAATATTAATAAAAATTAATATTAGAGTGCAAAAGGAACATGAATTTATTTAATTAAATTTAATTTAATTAAATAAATAGAAGAATATAACAATATAGTTAATTAATAAAAAATAACTTTAATGTTAAGGGCAAATATTAATAAAAATTAATATTAGAGTGTGAATGGACAATTTTAGGTGTCTACAGGCATATTGTTCATCACTCCTCAAGGATACTCAATCCCTAAAGCATTCAAAATCAAGTTTTGTTGCACAAACAATATTGTTGAATATGAAGCCCTTCTTAATGGTATAAAGATAGGAATTGAGTGGAGAGTAACAGAATTACACATTCATGGAGACTCACAACTTGTGATACATCAAGTCAATGATGTGTACCAAATGAAATATGGAAAGCTAATCTCGTACAAGAGAATGGTAGACAATCTAAAGAAATATTTCATGTCTATCACCTTTGATAAAATACCTAGAATAGAGAACAAGGTTGTCGATGCAATGACAATGCTATCTACTTTACTACAGCAGCCCGAACATGAGCTATGCTATGAGTTCTTGGTGGAAGCACTATCTTATCCTGCATATGATTCCCTTTATACCCGCATGATTTTCACTATTGTAGGTCATGATACATCTAGATACAAAAACCTTTTCTCCTATCTCCAAGATCAAATCATTCCCGATACCTTTAACCGCCATGAGAAATGATACCTTATCCACAATGCATCCTAGTATGTCATCATTGGTCATAATCTGTAAAAATGAGGTCTAGATGGTATGCTACTTAGATGTTTAGGATGAGAAGAGTCTCAACATGCATTAGAGGAAGTCTACAAAGGTATATGTGGGTCACACTTGAACGGTTTAACATTAACTCAAAAACTTATTCAAGCTGGGTACTATTGGCTCGAAATGGAGAAAGAGGCTATCAAGTTTTCTAAGAACTGTCAAAAGTGCCAAGTAAATGGCAACCTAATTCATGCTCTAGGGAAAGATCTAATTCCCTTTACTACACAATGACCTTTTCACCAATGGGCATTTAATCTTATAGGATCCATACATCCTAATACTTCTAATGGACATACCCATATAATCACAGCTACAGATTATTTCACAAAATGGGTAGAAGCAATTCCTTTAACTCAAGTGACTGGCAAACAAATTTTTATGTTCATCTTAAACTACATCATATGCCGGTATGGTATTACACATTCTATAGTCACAGATAATGGTGGACAATTCAAGAACAGAGACTTAGATGATCTATGTGCCAAATTCAAGATTACACAATATTGGTCATCTATCTACTATCCTCAAGGGAATAGACAAGATGAGGCTTCAAACAAAAATCTATTGAAAATTCTACATCGTACAGTTAATAAAACATGAAGAGACTGGCATCTCATGATCAGTCCAACTCTCTAGGCCTATAGAACAAGTATCAAAACACCTACTAGGGCTATACCATTCACTTTAGTTTATGGGTCTGAAGTGGTACTACCTATTGAGGTTGAAATCCCATCACTAATAATCTAAATGCATGGTCTAGTAATTGATGATGACTACAGAGTGTCTAGGTTGAAAGAGCTTGAACTACTAGATGAGCACTGACAAGCAGCATATGATCATCTCAGAGTCTATCAGAAGAGAATGTCTAGAGGTTACAACAAGAAAGTCAGACACAGAATTTCAGGTTGGCAATTTAGTATTGAGAGAGAATCCTAAAAATTAATCACATAGAGAGTGCAAGGGGAAGTTTGAACCCAACTGGTTGGGTCCCTTTGTTATCACTGCTACTTTTGGCTTTGGAGCCTATCAACTCTCAATGACTAAAGGAGAACAGCTCCAAGAACCAATCAACATTCTCCTTTTGAAGAAATTATATGCCTAAGGCATTCAGTATATGGTAAAATGTCAAAAAAAAATTAGAAAAATTAGAAAAAGTCCTGAAAAAATGAACATCTTGGTGAAAACCTAGCAATAGGCACCTTGATGATTCACAAAAAAAATTGAAAAAATGAAAAATACAAAAAAATGAGAAAAATAAAAAGTACCTTGGTGAAAACCTAGAAATAGGTGCCTTGGTAGCAAAAATAGAATCTCTACCAAAATGGTGAAAACCCAGCAAACGGGTGCCACTTGTTTCAAAATGCTCCATCTATCAATGCAATATTGGTCTCTCCTAGCTTTCAGTCTTTCTTTAGTTTGTACATACCTCCCGGTTTGTTTTTGCATTCTTGTTTTCAATAAAGTTGGTTTGTGCACCAATAGGCTCAAACATCTATGTCCTATCAATGTTCAAACTTGGGGGCAAACAAAGTCATATCCTACAGTCTTAAACGTGTCATATCTAGTCAAGGTCCTTTGAAGCTACATCCAAGTTAGTCTGTCTATCTCCTCTCCAGAAAGGATTTTGCATCTAGAACAACACAATCAAACATCCACAACAAACTGAAAACAATCTATGCTTTACATGCTTTTATCTCCGTGTATGCTTACTGATTCACATTGTTATTTTTGCATATTATGTCCCTTTTGAGATCTTTGATGATGTCATTTTCAGTATTTATAGGGTGATGTCTGGGGGCATAATCTTTTCTTTGTTTTCTACTTTGAGTGAAAAACTAACAACTTTGGAAATTCTGGATTGAAATGGTGTCCATCTGTAAGAGCCTCTATCTCGTATTGGATGACCATGCATACCTCAACCATTGATACCTACAAAATTCAAGGGAGTTTGATCTTTTACTATTGTCTTTTTGAGTGAATTCTTACTCCTATAGTGAAATACAATCTTACCTAAGGATGTGAATGATAAAGGGTCACTACGGGTAATTCACACTGGATTTAGAATCATCTCTTGATTTCTTGATGTGTTTGTAACGCAAGGCGTATTCTGGTCATCATGACATTTATTTTTTGATGCTTATACAAATTGCTATATTAAAATGGACATGATATTTAGGTCATCCTGACATTTGTGCCTTGGTGCTTATATCTAATCCAACATTCTGAAAACAAAATCAATATTCATATGTCCATGGTTGTCTAACCAGTGGGCGTTGTATTGATTCTTGCACATACAAATCAATATTCATATGTCTATAGTTTCCTAACTAGTGGATGTTGTATTGATTTATCCGATTACCTAAAAATTTCAATGATGAAAATAAATCGACACATGATCAGTGACTAGGTCCTAGGACTTAGGTTTGCATTTCATTCTGCATGTCATTTTGCACTTTGCATGATTGCATGGTCTCACAAATTGCTTGAACACTTAAATGATTCTTCAAAAACAAAAATGCTACACATGACACAAGGACTGAGCATTGTATGAAGGTCCCTCCAATTAAACAACAAGTAGAATCCATTTTTGGGATCAAAATCAAAATCTAAGATCATTTATATTATCGACTGCTTGCATAATCGACTTTCAATCATCACAGAAATCCATAATTTAACTTAACTAATTATCTTACATCAAACTATCAAAATTTCAACTTGGTCACCCATGGTCAATTCATGGTCAAACCTAGTCAAACTTGGTCTCCAAGACGTCCAACAATGCAAAATGCTTTCCTGAACGTGCATAAGCACTTCTCAAATCAATTAACATGCTTCTAAACCATTTAACGCTAACTTTTCTTGTCAGATTTCAATTTTAATCCCAAAGGGGGCATGGTATTGCACATCAATCAAATCTGTAAATCAAATCTTTCCTCAGTGATCAAGACAACAACCACATCTAGTTTCTAATTCATCTAAAGACCTTGTTTCTTGGGGCATATCGCTTGGGGCATATCAGATTCATCGAGATCCATATCAATCTAGTATCCTAATCAATCTTGTAAATTGTATTAGCTTTTCATAACCATTGGTTCATTAGCGTCATTTCCTTGGTTCTTTGTAACTGAAGGATTCAGATGTGATACTGTGGACAAGGCTTTTGAGGATACCTATTTTGAAAGACTCAAACCAAACAAAGATTAGATTTTAGTCTAGCATGAAATCAATCAAAAACAAGTAAAACTCTAAACTAAGCCACCTCATATTGAGCTTAAACAGGTGCACCCAAGCACTGTTTGATTTTCTCTTGCTTAAGGGGATGTGGGTGTGCTCTCTAAGCACTTGGATCATGTTCCTTATGCATTTTAGGACGGATTGAGATCCATGAAAACCTAAAAAATGACACAAAATAGGTATAGAACACCTGATTTACCCCTAAGGCCTCAAGGATCAAATGATGCTGAAATAAATATTAAGCTACATGATGTTTATGTTAAGATTGATTTTAGACCAAGTAGAGATGTGATATGATGCTATGCTTATGCAAAACAATGGAAGAAACTAGGTTAATCCATTAAATCTATGCTAAGATGTGTTTTAAGAAAGCTTGAAAATGATGGGAGACTAACAATTAGTATTGATTATGCTATGTCTAGAGATAAATGAGCATGACAACAATGCTTGAAATAAAAGGTGTATAATGGTTATTTTGCTCTTGGAAATGAGGAGCATTTATAAGATTTGGGAAGGAGGAATGAGTGGCTAGGATCAAAATCCTTAAGAGAGGCCAAGATTCATTCAAAGGGGAGCACATGGATTGTGCTAGTTCAGGGCCACCTCCTTGTAACAAGTGTCATAAGGGCATTGGGTTGAAAGATGGGAGGGATGTGCACAATTTGAGAAATGTGCCTAAGGTCAAAGGGTGTAAGAAAGGGGTGAGGGGCTTCTTAAATGCATGATAAATGCATGTAAGAGGGATAAGGAGGCCTTAAATGCACTTAATGCATGTAAGAAAAGTTTCTAGAAGTTTGTTGACTTTGGGTTAAGCTTAGGAGTTGGCTAACCTTGGTTAGGGAATGTGACAGGATTAGGGGGGGATTAGGATTAGGACTTTCTAGAAGAGTCTAGAATTTCCTTAGGATAAACATGGATTTTAGAAAATAGATAAAGATTTATTTATTTCCATGGTTTAGGTTTGAGAATATTTATTAAAAATGAATTTAATAAATATGAGGAATAAATATTTAATCGCAATTAAATATTTTGAGTTGGGATTAGGGTTAGGAAATGAAGGGATTAGCCTTTAATCAAAATTAAAGAAGGATTAGAAGATTTTGGAAGAGGTTAGTGGTCTTAAGAAAATTGGCCAAGTTTTGGGTAAAAAAATAAATAAATTATTTATTTTGGGATTTTTGGTCAATTTATTAATTAAATAATTAATAAATAGGGGAATAATGTTTAAATAAGATTTAAACATTTTTGGGAGGGATTCCTTAATTAAATATTTTTAATTAAGGTAAAAGGATTTAATGACATAAAAATAAATTAATTAATTAATAAATGATGATGTCATCAGGGATTTTTCAAAAAATAAAAATACTTTATTTTCTAAAGGATTTTTAGGTGTCTACATTTTGCCCCTCTTTGACACGATGCCGCAAGTGGCATGGCGTCAAAGACAAGAAAATAAGATGCCCAAGGCTAGAATTTAAAGGAATGATGGGTTGTGCCCCTTCGAGAAAATAATGCAAGGAGTAAACATTGTGGAATTTTCTCAAAAGGAAACAGAGAAAGAAGGACCTAGGAAGAAGGGGAGATAAATAACCAAACTCCCAAGAGCAAAGATGGGTGAATACAAGATGAGATGGAATGCAAAATGTAGGATGCAACTACATGAGAGATGCAAGATGCAAGATTAATCTATATGATGTAGGATGCAGGGGATTGGGGGAAGCTCCAAATGCAAATGTGGAGAGCACAACCTAGTTTAATATAGCAATGCTAGAGACTTGCCAAGGATACTAGGATCACGAGGCCTTGTCACCAGTGTTGCATAGGACTGACGCTAAAAAGACACGCAGGGTTGCCCCAGCATCACGCATGAATCCCAGAGGAGGCATGGTGGAAATGATGCTAAAGAAACCACAAGCACACGACTGAATCATAGGCAGAAGCAAAAGATCAAAAGACCTTGCCCCAGATTATCCTCATTCATAGTGCACCATGATATAAAGGATCATGGCGACCTTGAGTAGAGAACAATGAGAAGCCGTAAAAGATGAACAAGATCCAAAGGACAGAATCCAAGACCAAAATGAGAACTCCAAAAGGACATCCTTTGCCAAGGACAGAGAGATTTGATGTGACAGATGGGATGGATGTTGGGAAGATTGGTCTGAACGCATGGAAGGATGCATCGACACGGACCTAGTGTGATGGGTGGAAGATTGGATTGGAAAGGAGGAAGGATACATCCTCAAGGACCCGCTGATTGATGGGAGAATGAGTGTTGTTGGTCGCTGGCAAATGATGAAGTCAAAGAATAATCACAGTGATCAAGAATAGTCGACAATTGATATTGTTGAAGTACAAGGCTAGGTAGGACAAAGTGTTCAGATCAAATGCTGTGGAAAGACTAACAAGGACTATGTACAACAAAAAGGGATGATATGTACAATGGGTAGAAAAAAGATATACAACAGATGTGTACAAAAGCTCAGGATTGGGGATAAGAAGATCACACGATATAGGATAAGGTACAAGAAGGATCACACTATACAAGATATATAGGATATGGTACAAAATATGTGCAAGATATGTGCAAGATAGGGTACAAGATATGGTACAAGATATGTGTAGGTAGGATTGCAGATTTGCTGGAGGATTATGAAAAAGAGGAATGCTGGGGGATGGTGGATGGGGATGGGGATGGTAGAAAAAGGATTGAGATGTTGGGATGGAGGGATGGGAGTTTGATAGATAATGACTCGGTCCACTATGTATGGTGCCTGTTTGCTAGGTTTTCACCAACATACTTGTCCAAGGCGCTTGAATTGCCAAGTTTTCACCATTGGACGATTGTTTTTCTTTTTCTATTTTCCTTTTTTGATTTTTTTGTATTTTTCTGCTTTTTCCAAGTTTTATGGATTTTCTGAATATGTAGATCTGGTTCAGGCATAGAACCTCTTCAAATGGATGATGTTGATTGGATCATTCAAAGGCTCACCTTCTGGTGTAGAAAACTGATAAGCTCCAGAGCCAAAGCATGATGTGACAACATAGGGGCCTAACCAAGTAGGCTCAAACTTGCCTTTCTTTTCTCTATTTTCTTGGACTTTCTAATTTTCTTTGAGAACTATGTCACTGACCTGAAATTGTCTAGGATGGACCTTCTTGTTATAAATCCTTTTGAGTCAATTCTGGTATGCAACTAGGTGATCAAAGGCTTGTTTTCTCTTTTCATCTAATAGGTCTAGCTGTGTGAGACGGGCCACACGATAGTCTTCATCAGTGGTGTAGTTCTTCATGGAGACTCACAATGATGGGAGCTCAACCTCGATTGGGAGAATGGCTTCGACACCCTATACAAGGGAATATGGGGTGGTACCTATGGGAGTGCGATAAGAAGTACAATAGGCCCAAAGGGTAGGATTGATTTGGAGGTGCCAGTCACGACCAGAATCATTGACAACCTTCTTGAGGATTTTCAAGATAGTTTTATTGGTTGCCTCAGCTTGGCCATTTCCTTGAGGGAAATATGGACTGGAGAAACAGTGATGGATGTGGATTCTAGCACACAGATCATCCACATGTTGGTTTTCAAAAGGTGTGCCATGGTTAGTGAAGATGGTAGATGGTATGCCAAAGCGGAAAATGATGTGGTAAAGGATGAACTTGGATATTTGGATACCAATAGTTAGGGTGAGTGGAATCGCTTCAACCCATTTGGTGAAGTACTCTGTGGCAGTGATTATGTACTTGTGTCCATTCGAGGAAAGGGGAGTGATTAAGCCAACAAGGTCAAAGCTCCAACATGAAAATGGCCAAGGTGGCGCAATGGGCTGCAAATCTTGTGCTGGTGCATGAATCAAATTTTCATGCTACTGACATGGTAAACATTTTCTAACAAACTCGCAAGCATCATGTTCCATGGTTGGCCAATAATACCCAACTCGAAGCAACTTCTTAGTTAGAACCATGCCACTCATATGGGCACTGCAAATTCCAGTGTGGACCTCTTGTAAAGCCAGGACAACCTCATTTGAATCTAAATACCTAGAGATGATATTGTGATACCCTAGACGATAAAGGGTGTTGGCTATAAGAGTGTAGCGGGAAGCTCTGTGAAAAAGGTTTTGGCATTGGTTATTGGTGAGATGGGGAGATATGATACCATTCTTTAGATATGCATGGATGTCATGGTACCATGGGGATTGGGGACCAACCAAGACACACACCATTTCTACATCGGCATTCTCATAAGCTGGTGTATGTAGCTGCTCGACTAGGAATTCATATTGTGATGCATCGCGTGGGATTTCTAACAAGGACCCAATAGTTGCCATTGCATCTACTACTTTGTTCTGAAGTTTGGGTATTTGTGTGAATTGTAGATTCAAGAAATACTCTTTCAATCTATCCATGAGTTCTTTGTAAGGTAGCAGCTTGTCGTCCTTTGTTTGATATTCATCTAGGACTTGCTTGATAATCAACTGTGAATCGTCGAACACTTGTAGGTCTGTGATATTCCATTGAATGGTTGTTTTGAGACCTAAGATGAGTGCCTCATATTCTGCAATGTTGTTGGTACATGAAAATCCAAACTTGAATGACTTGGGGATGTAGTCACCTTGAGGTGTGACAAATAGGATTCCTGCCCCTGATCCATGTGATGTGTAGGAGCCATCAAAGTATAGTTTCCACATGGGTTATTCTTCGATCATACATAAGTGTTCATCAGGGAATTCCATGATTAGTGGATAAGCATCCACCAGTGGTGCTTTTTCTAACTAATCCGCAATGACTTTCCCTTTGATTACTTTCTGATCTATGTACTAGATGTTAAACTCACTGAGTATCATGACCCATTTTGCTATACGGCCTATGAGAGTTATCTTTGATAGTAGATATTTGAGGGGGTCAACTTTTGAAATGAGCCTGATTGTGTGACTGAGCATGTAATGTCTAAGCTTTTGAGTGGCAAAAACCACTGTAAGGCATGCTTTTTCCATGGGTGAGTAATTAAGCTCATAGCTGACAAGAGTTCGACTAATGTAGTAGATGCCTCTCTCTTTATTTTCATCATCATGTTGAGCTAGGAGTGCCCCCAGTGTTGTAGTGGTTGCTGAGATGTAGAGTATGAGAGGGCATCCTGGAACTGGTGGTACTAGGATTGGAGAATTGGCTAGATACTCCTTGAGCTTCTTAAAGCTTCTCTGACATATGGGATCCCATTTGAAGCTAGTGTCTTTGCATAAGAGATGCGTAAAAGGTTGGCACTTGTCTACTAGTTGAGAAATGAACCGACGCACTGATTGAAGCTTTCCTTGTAGGCTTCTGAGCTATCTGAGTGTTCTTGGGGGAGGCATTTCTATTATTGCTTTGACCTTTTTGGGGTCAATCTCTATGCCTCATCGTGATACTATGAAACCTAGGAGCTTGCCAGATGTAACACCAAAGACACATTTCTTTGGATTGAGCCGTAACCCATAGTGCTGCAGGTGATCAAACACACTCTCAAGAATGTCAAGGTGTTCATGGTGTGTCTTTGATTTTGCAAGAATATCATCCACATAGTCCTCTAGGATCTTGTGGATCATGTCATGGAAGATTGCTGTCATTGCTCTCTGATATGTGGCTCCTACATTCTTTAGACCAAAGGGCATCATGTTATAGCAAAAAGTACCCCATGGAGTGGTGAATGCTATTTTGTGTTGGTCTTCTACTGCTATATGAATCTAATTGTATCCAGAGAAACCATGCATTAGTGACAACATTTCATGGCCCGTTGTAAGATCTACGATCATGTCTATGTTAGGTAGTGGGAAATCATCTTTAGGACATGCCTTGTTTAGGTCCCTGAAATCTGTACAAATTTGGATGTCACCAGAAGGCTTTGTGATAGGTACCATGTTGGAGATCCAATCTGAGTAATCTATAGCTCTAATAATCTTTGCATCCAGGAGCTTTTCTAGTTCTGATTTTACCAATAGAGCTACTTTGGGATGCATTTTGCGTAGCTTCTGCTTTACTGGCTTAACATTGGGGTCCATAGCTAGATGATGAACAACAAGTTTAGGATCAAGTCCAGGCATGTGTGCGTATGACCATGCAAAGTTCCTAGTAGCTTCTTGAAGTAGTGCAGTGAAAGCCATTTCTTCACCTTTTGTCATGTTGGCTGCAATGTAGGTGATCCTCAGACATTCCTCTGTACCTAAGTTGACTAGCTTGATTTCTTCTATGATGATAGGTGACTGCTCAAGTCTATAATCCCGGATGGGAGGAAGAGGCAAGTCTTCATCTTCTAGCACTTGAATTGCCAAGTTTTCACTAGAAGATACGCTCTTTATTTTTACTTTTTTGAAATCAGAATGTGCCCCAGAAGGGTTTTCACATAAGGACTCATGTTTTACTCCTTCTATTTCTCTTTTGTAGCTAAAGCTTTCCTCCTCTCCAAAGTATCCCTTTGGGTCAAGCTTATAGATGTGAGCTGACCCTGAATCCTGAACTGAGTGTGGGCCTGAGGCCCCCATGAATTCTAGGAGTGCTCCTATGCTTTGGAACTCATCGATGTGTGTGACGCTTGGTTGGTCCCAGTCTATGAGTTTAGGGTGGGTGAGGGGAAGTTCTATGAGATTGATGGCAAGTTGTTGGAGGATAGAAGTCCCCAGGAGGGTGTCATCATTAAAGATATCGTCATAGGATTTTATTTCTTTCTCTTCAGGGATGTCTTCAATCTCTACGAGGTTATCCCAGCTATTCAAGAGGGGAACGCTAGTCATGTTGGTGCCCCTAGTTGTGGTATTTGGCCCTTGTATATGCAGGCAAGGGGTATTAAACCCAAGATCCTGATGTTGTGGGTTTTTGGATGCTATAATTGGGTCTTTGTTTCCGCCTTCTTGTGGTCCTAGACCACCACCTTGGTAGTTCCATTGCTCAGTAGTGTACTTGTGTGATTGTGGATATTTATCTTTGAAGTAGCCAAGGAGTTGAGTGTCAGGTGGTGGGGGATCTTTGTACAACCACCTATTGATGTCAGGATCCATTTCTTGACTATTTAGTGTGCCATGGGATTCAAAAGTCATAGGTACCATTCTCTTGATTTCATGATGCTCTTCAATAGGCTTGTTTTGGTGATTTGGGCACCCTTGAGTATGTGGATCAAGCGGGAGGGCCCCTACAGAAAATGCATCATGTAGGCTGTATTCACCACAGCCCTAGTTATTGATCTTGACAGAAGAGAGGGTGGAGGTGAGAATGGTTTCTGGATCGCAATGGGATCAGGAGGAGCTGGCAATAGAAGTACCAATGTTAGTTCTAGGACAATGAGTGGAGTGAGGGAATGATGCTTCCATTGCACGACAGTATGCAAAGGGTTGGGGATCAGCATGGATGGTAACCTCAGTGCCTTGATACGGAAATTTGATGCACTGATGGTATGTAGATGGTATGGCCTTGATGGAATGAATCCATGGTCAGTCGAGGAGGATATTGAATGGTAGGTCAAGATCAACAACATGACAAATGGTATCTTGTGTTGCTGGGCCTAGCTGAATAGGCAAAGTAATGGTACCTTTAGAGGTACGCTCCAAGTTGTCATAGGCTTTGATAGTGATTACTTCATGTGCTATATCAACCTAGGTGAACCCAATCTACTGAATGAATTTCAAAGTACACACGTTCAGGGCCAAGCCATTATCTATTAAGACCCGTTTTATGGCAAAGTCTCTAACCATGATGGTGATGTGGAGAGGGAGAGTATGGTTAGGTGTAACTTATGGCATGTTGGATGGTTTAAAGGATAAAGCATAGGTTGTGGATAGATGTCCCACAAGGGTCTCAAACTGGGTGGTGTTAATGTGTGTGGGGACATGTCCTTCTTTGAGAGCTTGGTCAAGGATCTCCTGATGGAGAGGTGAAGTGTGGAGAAGGTCCAAGATGGATATTTGGGCTGGTGTGTTCCCAAGATGTTCTATGAGGTTATACTATGCATTATATGCATTGTGTACTGGCCTTGGACGGGCACCAACAACAGTGATCCGGCCTCTGTAGGTAGTAACAACACATTGATGATCTGCTCCTTTGACATGGATGGCATTGACTGTGGGCTCAACTTGGGTTATACATCCAACAATATTATCATAATTGATATAGGCAGTAGTGTGATCTTCTTGCTTACCTTTGCCATGGTTCTGGGGATGATTGGCTTTAGCTTGGTTGTTCCCAGCATTGTGTTGTGGGAACACATTCTGATAAATTTGCAAATTGGCATTTGGCGAGGCTTGAGTGGGTGTATCTACTTGAATCTCTTTTTGATCAATGAGATCTTGGATATAGTTTTTGAGTCTCATACACTTCAGGGTAGTGTCTCCTTTGACACGATGATAATCATAGTACTCATGATCTTTATACCAATTAGGCTTGGGAGTGGTATCATCAACTGGCTGAATTGGTGGATATGTAATCAAGTTGGGCTTGACCATTTGATGAAATATAACATCCAAAGGTTCACCCAGCAGTGTGAAGGTCTTCTTTGGATAATTTTGAGCTCTGGGTTTGTTCTGCTTGGGAGCAATATTGATGACATTGACTTGATTGTTTGGATTACCTTGATAAGCTTGATGGGCTGGTTGTTGATAATTCTGCTGATTATTCTAAGAATGATATTGTTGCGTGGGTTGCTGATGGACTTGAGGAGGTTGTTGATGGATGGGTGCTTAATGTTCTTGGTATGCAGGAGTTGATGAAGGACTAGCCACAAAAAATTGGACATGCTTGGTATTAGTGGCTCCATCAATAACAACATTTTTGTTACGATTCCAGTAACGAGATTTATCATTGCTGGGTTTCTGGGCATCATTTTTGAAGTGTTGGATTGTGCCTTCATCTAGGAGGGCCTTTTCAATACCTATCCCCTTGCTCTTGATATCTTGATAGGTTTGGAGACAATTCATCCTCATGAAGTGGGATAGCTTAGGATGCAAATTATCAATAAAGATTTTGGTCAAATGCTTTTCAGGTGGCTGGTATGATAACTTGGTGGTAAGGTTCTACCATCGTTGCAAGTATTCTGCTAGGCTTTCTCCTTCTTTCTATTTTGAATTGCAGAGATCTAACAAGGTCAACTCATTCTCAACATTATGGGCATAGTGGGAAATGAACTTCTCAGAAAGTTCAGCAAAGGTTGTGATAGTCCCATAGGGTATTTTGTAGAACCACTCAACAATGGTTCCTCCCAAGCTTTTGGGGAATAGGCGTAAGAGATAGTTATCACTATAAGCCACTTCTTGGCACACCATATATAATTCTTTAATATGATTGACTGGATCTCCTTTCCCCTGATATTATCAAACTTAGGTGTCTCAAAGTGCTTGGGGAAAGGTATAGCGGCAATGGACCGGTCAAACAAATAAGGACACACCTCCTCAAACTTGTAAGTTTTGTTCTTAGTACCGGTTTGAAGCTCTTTAAGAGCATTCTTCATGGCTTCCCATTCAGCATTGATTGGTGTTTGAGTGGGTACTCCCATTTGCCGTGGGTATTATTGAGTGGGATATGGAGATGGCCCAGCGAGATAGGTAGATTGGAGTGGATTTTGGAGTGATGTTTGCTGGGGATATTGTTGATGCAGCATAGGGGGATATTGTGGTGGTGGATATGAGACTACTTGCTGGTGTTGTGGGATGACTGGGACTTGCTGCTGTGACTGATAGGAGGAAACTTGTTGCTATTGGGGAATGATGGGGGTTTTTTGCTGTGACTGGAAGTATGGTTGCTGTGGGGGTGGCTAGTGGAATGATGCAGCTTGTTGGTAAGATGGTCCTTGCTGAACTTGGCTCCGTGGTTGACTGATATAAGTTGGGTGCATTCCCATATTGCTTAAGGGTGGAACTGATGTAGGGAAGCCCGAAGAAAAGGGTGACTGGGAAAGATAACTTGCAAAATGGGATGAACTTTGCTGCTGAGGTGGAGGAACTTGTTGAAAAGCACTAGGTGTTGGGAACGGATAGCTTGTGAAGGATGAAGTTGGTGGAGGCTAAGATGGTTTTTGTTGTGCTACTTGTGAGAAGGTGGCTTGTTGGTTTGCAAATACGGATGTAGGAGAGTGAGTTTGTATTCCAAAGGCTTTCATGTCTTCTTGAGTGAGACCCCAATGAGGACTAGTATGAGGTGGGAATTATGTTGCAGCGGATGCCAGGAAGGTAGATGTGATGGGAATTTGGGACATGAGTGGTGGTTTTGAAAAACCCATGGAAGGCATTCTTGTGGTGAAGGCATTTTGCTAGGCTTGTGCCTGGGTAGATGCTTTTTGGGGGGGAAATGAAGAGAATGCTTGCGTTCCCCATGAAAAGGGTGATGTTGATGCAGAAGCTTGCTGGGTATGAAAGGGGAGCAGTTACGCTACCCCTGGAATAGATGACGCTAATGTGGAGGCTTGTTGGGAGAAAGAGGGAAATGATTGCATTGACCCTGGAAAAGATGGTATGGATGCAGAAGCTTGTGGAGTGAAAGGGAAAGATGATTGCATCCCTCCTGGCATAGAAGGTGTGGATGTGGGAACTTGTGAAGTGAAGGGGAAGGATGATTGCATCCCTCCCGGAGTCAAAGGTGTTGCTTGGCTTATGGAAGATGGTGGAACTGCTTGTGTAAAGGCTTACGTAAGAGGTGGGAGTTGACTTTGTGACAAGCATTGGATTTGTGCAAGAGCTTGGGTGGCCATGTCAGATGATGAAGTACCTATGATAGGGAATTGAGTAGATGGTGTTACAGCTTGTGTTACAGGATTGGTGAAGCTTCCTTGCAAAAGAAGAGGAATGGTGGAGGTTTCTTGTGATGTTTGCAAGGTTGGATCAAGGAACGGTTGGATGAATGGAGAGTATACTTGTGTTGGGATTTGGATAGTGCTTATGGGAATGCGAGGATGGAGATATGGTGGAATGGAAGTCTGTGCCTGTGCAAAGTTAGTGAACATGCTTTGCTGGTTTTTGTCCATGAGTGTATTGACTAGTGGTGGATTCTCTGGATGATTCACAAATGTTTCTATTGCCAGAGGAGCTGAGGAGATATTGGGTTCATCCCATGTATTTCCAATTTGTATTTGGGGATCATAGGCTACCATCACACTGGTAAAAATGTTGGGATCAGATGTGCTGGTGATTGGATAAGGATTCATGTTCCTTCGCTTCCTAGATCCAGATCTTGTCTCGACAGGCATGGAAATGCAGATGCTAGATGAATGCAAGATGTTTCCTAAAAGATTCTAAAGAATGATAGATGCAAGCTTAAGGAACTTCTAAGGATGATGAAATTCTAGAATGCAAATGCAAGGATTGGTGAAATGCTTGGATTTGGATCAAGGATGGTGGAAGATTGATGGGAGATGGTGGTAGATTGGTAAAAAATCTTGGTGATGATGGAGGCTTGATGGGATGCTCTGATTTGGGTCAAGATTGGGTGGAGGATTGGTGGGATGCTAGTGGAAGACTACTAAGTGTCAACAATGAGCTGCTAGTTTTCCCAATGGAGGATCAGTGATAGGATTTGGCCAACCTAGGATAGACTAATGATCTTCGGTCAACTAGATTCTTATCAATACAAGCCAATCTCTTGCTCGAGATGATGAAGCTATGCAAGGACATGTTGGATTTCCTTTAGACAATGCTCTGTCAAAAAAGGGGATGATTTCTGATTTGGGATAAGGGATGGAAACAACTGAAAGGTTTTGAACACTAAGTACTTGTGGATTTGGATCTCTGGATTTGGTGCAAAAAGATGGTGAGTTATGATTTGGATATTGGATGCTGGATTTGGATGAAGGATATGGGACTCTGATTGTGGATTGCTCATGGAAAGATGGTGAAGGATGATGGAACAATGCTTTCTCTAAAAGGATGATGCAAATGCAATTGAGATGGATGATCTATGATGCTACTAGGAAGATGATGGTGAATGTAGCTAAGGACTCTACAATGCAACTAAAGATTTGGTGATAATGCCGAGATGAAACTAGGATGAGACTAGGATGAAGGACTGCCGAGATAGGATTTTGAGATCTGAAGGTAGAATGGACATGTGATGGATTCTATCTAATCTTCTCTTTCAAGACTGATGTAGCGATGGTTCACTCAGAATCGGTAGGCAAACTTTTTGACTCTTGCATTATAGCCAATATTATCAAGCTTTTCTCGATTTTTTCCTTCTGCTTGGGTTGCTTGGATAGAGGATTGATGGCTCTTAAGGTTTCTTTCTGCAACTTTCTTCTCTTGATAAGATTTGGATTTGGGCAACTTAGCTTTTAGATGTTTGATCAAATTTGGCATAACTTGGGGAAATTCTGATAAGTTGGTTTGAGACAAAAAGGTTCTTTAGATATCTAATTCCAAGGGGTTCTCTGCAAAATGTTATGAGTATCTTGAATTGGGTTTGTTGATCAGTTTGATGTTTCCCAATGGCAAAGGATAGATTTCAACAAAGATTTTTGGAAAAGCAATATCCACAAAGGACAAAGCAACTTTGTGGGATACAAACAAGATAACTGACTCTGATAAAGCTTTGAAAGTGTATGTTCCAATAATGTTTTCATGGAGTATTGACTGTCAAGCACTTCAAATAGATCTACCTAAGGAAGGTGAGTATCAAAATCACTTGCCCACAGCTTGGTACCCCCTAGAAGGGAATACAAATGGTGAGTAATCTTGAGGCGACCCGGTAAACCCTTTGGAATCAGTCCTTGCACAAGGATTTTGATACTTTCAGATGTAGATAGGGTAGCCTCTATTTTATCAGGTTTTTAATAGTTCCATGGAGTCTCCATACCCGGTTATGCTGACCGCCTATGACTCACTTAAGAGCCTAGCCAACAATGCTGGGGGAGGAATATTTACCTGTCCCCAGACATTTGCATTTGGCACAAAATGCCTGTGGATTAGGAGATATAAGTGAGTACTTTTTGCCTTCACTTTATTTGTATACCAGCCGGGGGGGATACTAGTTTGAGGTCATTCTCTGAGGAGGAAGCACTTTTCTCCCTGGGCAGGCCTCGCTAAAAGTAGAACAAGTGAACTTGTTCGAGTCCAAAATGTTCTACGTTGCTTACTTTAATAGGATTTTGCAAGAATTTTGAAAAACTCCTAAATGCACATCAAGCAAGTTTGTTCTTTCTTCCAATTTGATTAAGTGTGCTTTGAGCTTTGAAATTGAAGACACGAGTGTTTAGATTTTGAGTTGTTCTTTTCCAAAAGAATTTCAAGCGTTTGCAGTTGCTTTGACTTGGGCATTCAAGATTGAATTATCGTGTTGATTTAGAACTTTGAAAAGAGCTTTGTTTTATCTTTAGACCATTCAAGATTGAATTTGCATTTTGCCTAAATTGAAAAAGGAGGGAATAGGGATGCTTGTTCTTTCCAATTTAGATCATTCAATATTATGTTTGATTTTCAAAATGATAATGACTCTTAGGACCTAAGTTCTTTTCCTTAGTTTCATTCAAGATTTGTTTGACTTTTGCTTTTTATGAATCTGAGAAAAATTTAAGGCAAAAACACAGTCGACAGTGACATTGTCCAGCTAATACATGACACTGGAAAATGCACAGGCGACACCAAAAAAACTCCCAGGTGGGAGCGGACTGATTACAGGTGACAGAGAAAAATGCCCAGGCAATAGACAAAGGATTTCACGTGGCAGAGAAATGTTTTCAGGGTGACTAAGGATGATTCACAGGCGATAATGAAAAATGCCCAAGCGACAGCAAAATGAGCATAGGTGACACTTTAAACTAGCCAAGGTGACACTTAATCAGGCCTAGGTGACACTTAAAAGTTTACACAGGTGATAACTAAATGTTTAAAAGGTGACAGCATGTCATGTCTAGGCGACAGTGAATAGCTGCATAAGTGACAGTGAAATGCAAATGCGCGGTAGTAAAACATGCATAGGCGATAGAGAAAAATGCCCAAGGTGACATTTAAACATGCCCAAGTGACAATGAAATGCTTACAGGCGATAATGGAAATTCTAATAGGCAATAATGAAATGGTTACACGCAAGACTTCTATATGCGGAGGTGTGAATGTTTATTTTACAGGCATGATTATTTCCATTGTAGGCAACAGAAAAGAAGTTTAGACATAATAGAAGTTATCGAGCATGAAAATCTTCAGAAAATAGGCATCGATATAGGGCTTGTAGGCATGATCAGACTCTTTGTAGGCATGACTAAACTATGTTTAGGCATGACTAAACTTTGTGTAGGCGACATTTCATCTGTTTCCTGCAAATACGAGAATACAAAGTATGATATAATCAAGTGATTGTGGGTTTGGGTCCCACCGGGTGTGCCAGAATGTGGACAAGGCTTTTGAGGATACCTATTTTGAAAGACTCAAACCAAATAAAGATTAGATTTTAGTCTAGCATGAAATCAATCAAAAACAAGTAAAACTCTAAACTAAGCCACCTCAGATTGAGCTTAAATAGGTGCACCCAAGCACTGTTTGATTTGCTCTTGCTTAAGGGGATGTGGGTGTGCTCTCTAAGCACTTGGAGCATGTTCCTTATGCATTTTAGGATGGATTGAGATCCATGAAAACCCCAAAAATGGCACAAAATAGGTATAGAACACCTGATTTACCCCTAAGGCCTCAAGGATCAAATGATGCTGAAATGAATATTAAGCTACATGATGTTTATGTTAAGATTGATTTTAGACCAAGTAGAGATGTGATATGATGCTATGCTTATGCAAAACAATGGAAGAAACTAGGTTAATCCATTAAATCTATGCTAAGATGTGTTTTAAGAAAGCTTGAAAATGATGAGAGACTAACAATTAGTATTGATTATGCTATGTCTAGAGCTAAATGAGCATGACAACAATGCTTGAAATAAAAGGTGTATAATGGTTATTTTGCTCTTGGAAATGAGGAGCATTTATAGGATTTGGGAAGGAGGAATGAGTGGTTAGGATCAAAATCCTTAAGAGAGGCCAAGATTCATTCAAAGGGAAGCACATGGATTGTGCTAGTTCAGGGCCACCTCCTTGTAACAAGTGTCATAAGGGCATTGGGTTGAAAGATGGGAGGGATGTGCACAATTTGGGAAATGTGCCTAAGGTCAAAGGGTGTAAGAAAGGGGTGAGGGGCTTCTTAAATGCATGATAAATGCATGTAAGAGGGATAAGGAGGCCTTAAATGCACTTAATGCATGTAAGAAAAGTTTCTAGAAGATTGTTGACTTTGGATTAAGCTTAGGAGTTGGCTAATCTTGGTTAGGGAATGTGACAGGATTAGGGGGGATTAGGATTAGGACTTTCTAGAAGAGTCTAGAATTTCCTTAGGATAAACATGGATTTTAGAAAATAGATAAAGATTTATTTATTTCCATGGTTTAGGTTTGAGAATATTTATTAAAAATGAATTTAATAAATATGAGGAATAAATATTTAATCTTAATTAAATATTTTGAGTTGGGATTAGGGTTAGGAAATGAAGGGATTAGCCTTTAATCGAAATTAAAGAAGGATTAGAAGATTCTGGAAGAGGTTAGTGGTCTTAAGGAAATTGGCCAAGTTTTGGGCAAAAAAATAAATAAATTATTTATTTTGGGATTTTTGGTCAATTTATTAATTAAATAATTAATAAATAGGGGAATAATGTTTAAATAAGATTTAAACACTTTTGGGAGGGATTCCTTAATTAAATATTTTTAATTAAGGTAAAGGGATTTAATGACATAAAAATAAATTAATTAATTAAATAAATAAATAAATAATAAATGATGATGTCATTAGGGATTTTTCAGAAAATAAAAATACTTTATTTTCTAAAAGATTTTTAGGTGTCTACAGATACCAATATTGATTCGTTAAGAAATTCAGGTCTAGATTCAAGTCACTCACTTCTTTGTAATCATAAGGTTCAGAATCAGGCATTTTGATACTTTTTCGTAGTCACCGGTTCATTGTTGCTATAGTTGACATCATCATGATTCTTGGTCAACCAGGACCTGAATCATCTTTTTCCAATCTTTCAATCAATTTCTATCTTGGAATCTGTTAATCTTTCAAATCAGTTTCATACATATATATCAGACACAGACTATCTTTGAACCACTACGCTTTGCATAGTAATTCAAAGAGGGGCAAAATGTAATACCCCAAAAATGGGCTATAGGTTCATTAACCTCCTACATCTTCTAATCGAACAAAATCAACATCAAAGTCCTAACCTAAGGCACATCTGCACATCAAATCATCAAAATCTAATTGATTATCCTGAAATTCTGCATCGGAGAATATTGAATATTCCTTATTTATCCTAATTATATTTAATTTAATAATTATTTAGCGATAAATCCTATTTATCCTAAAGTTTGGTTAATTGAATATGATGAATATTTAATTAATGACATTTAATTCTGCCACTTAATTATTTAATTAGATTTAATTCTATTTATTCCTAAATTGTATTATTACATTTTGACAATAAATCAAAAATCTCATGACTAATTGATTAAATTCTTATTTAATTAATTAATGACAGTTGTCAATATTTAATAATATAGTTTTTGGAATAAAAGTTTGATTTAATAATTGATTAACCCATAAATCAATTGTTTTAATTCAAAAATCAGTTAAGTTGAAAATAAATCACTTTATTTTTAAATTAATTCAAAATAAATCATGCACAATCAGAAAAACAGGCAACTAGAAATTAACAATCAATTTTAAATTTAAACTCAACATCTGATGATGAGTTGAAAAAGAGAACTAAACTCTATTTTGAGATAAAAACTACTTTTGCATGATTTTATGAGTTTATTTATTCTTAATTTCTTGTTAAACTCAAAAATCAACCTGAGTTTATCAAGAGTGATTTATGGTTTTTCCCAATGCATCTTCAAGCCTTGGATTTCTATAAAAACAAGGCTCGACTCTTCATAATTCATCTCACATCTTCGAATTTGCACAATTACTCTAACGAATTTACAATTGAAGAATCAAGCTTTTGCGACAGGCAATTTTGTGAGATCATTTCATAGTTTTTGCATACTTTTGCATTCATCTTCATATCATTGTTAGATTAAATTTGCATTCAATTTCATACATTCTAGACTAGTTTCATATAGTTTTTCATATCATTGCATCAAAAATCCAAAAAATAGATTAATTTGCATTCATATTTCATTACTTTCATCATTTTAAATCATTCATTTAGGTGTTGCATTGTCACTAATCTCGGTCTAATCTGAGAATACCATACTCGCACCTACTAGAAGATAGTAAATCGCTAGGTTAGCTTAGTTTCATTTATTTGCAGATTTTAATTTTGCTAACCTCTAATGTTTTACTGAAGTGTTGTGTCCGCAACTAGGTACAATTTTCACACACACATTTCTGGCACCCACCATGGGGCCCTGAAACAGGTTTCCTTTCTATTCTATCAATTTTCTATCTTTTTCTATCAAAATTGTGATTTTTAATTTTCTATCTGTACTTCCATACATCCCTGTACGGATTCTCGCGTGAGCTTTTTCATTGGATTGTGTGAAGTTTTTTTGGTTTTAGTACTTCATTGTGTGAGACCGCATCCTAACTCGCATGAGATTTTACATTTAGAGACACAAAATGTACAGATCTATACTTTCAGATTAGTTATTTCTGATGCTTATTGTTTGTTGTTGATTTCTCTTGATTTTGTACTTTCAGAGATAGCGTAATACCATATCGTAGAGTTTTCAGATGTGTGCTAAATTCTATATTGCAGAACATTGGAACTGAGGTATTCTTCTCAATCTGATAACACTTCGGTTTGGATTAAAATGAACTCTCACGTGTCAAGCTTGTGTGACCTTTTCTGCTTTCATATCATAGACTTCATTTTGGGCTATAAAACGAATATAGATTTTCTTTCTGCACTTCTGTTACACATAGTAAATAGGCCCTATGAACACTATTTATGGATGATCTTGAGAGATTGAGCTTCTTTCTCTTATTTATTCATGTGAAGCTCTTCTTGATGAAGGATCCCCTTGTAGGTAGGGAGGATACTGAGATTGTCTTGTGTTCTACTAGATTTTTGAGTCTTCAACTTTTGATCAATACATTCTGTCTCTGGAGAGATTGATAGACCATAAGTGGTTGACATCATAGATCTTTGTGAGATAATTTCAGTCTTATTGTGTCAGATTAATCTATCTAATTTGTTTTGGTGAAGTGAAGAGGCTAGGGAATTATGCTTTACTTCCTTTTTGGATAGTACCAGAAACCCAGATCCTTGAATCTGATCTAGTCCCCCTGTGGTATCTTTTGTGAGTCACCTTTAGAGAGGGTTAACCATAGTGGACATTCTCTTTATTGGGTCAACCATGTGGATGGAACCTCAAGCGGTAATAGCCATTTTTTTTGTGGTAGTAGAAGTCGCTATATAAATGTCCTTGTGGATGAAATCTTCATAGGTGTGGTCTCTTGTTGGGCTGTCAGATCTCCCTAGTAGCTCCTGATTGATTAAATTCTTAGACTGTGTCAAAACCACGGTGCACCTAGATTGGAGTTCACCCTCTTGAGATCACAAAATTTGCAGAGTCAGACCATTACTAAAAACCATAGTGAGGCCAAATTTTTCATTTTCTAGGGTTATGTGCATTTTTTAGTGAATTCTTACTCCTACTGTGAAATGCAATCTTACCTAAGGATGTGAATCATAAAGGGTCACTATGGATAATTCACACTGGATTTAGAATCATCTCTTGATTGCTTGATGTGTTTGTAATGCAAGGCATATTCTAGTCATCAGGACATTTATGTTTTGATGCTTATACAAATTGCTATTTTAAAATGGACATGATATTCAGGAAATCCTGACGTTTGTGCCTTGGTGTTTATATCTAATCTAACATTCTGAAAATAAAATCAATATTCATATGTCCATGGTTGTCTAACTAGTGGGTGTTGTATTGATTCTTGCGCATACAAATCAATATTCATATGTCTATAGTTTCCTAACTAGTGGATGTTGTATTGATTTATTCGGTTACCTAAAAAGTTCAATGATGAAAACAAATTGACACATGATTAGTGACTAGGTCCTAGGTCTTAGGTTTGCATTTCATTCTGCATGTCATTTTGCACTTTGCATGATTCCATGGTCTCACAAATTACTTGAACACTTAAACGATTCTTCAAAAACAAAAATGCTACACATGACACAAGGACTGAGCATTGTATGAAGGTCCCTCCAATGAAACAGGAAGTAGAATCCAATTTCGGGATCAAAATCAAAATCTGAGATTGTTTATATTATTGATTGCTTGCATAATTGACATTCAATCATCACAAAAATCTAGAATTCAACTTAATTGATTATCTTACATCAAACTATCAAAATTTCAAACTTGGTCACCCATGGTCAACTCATGGTAAAACCTAGTCAAACTTGGTCTCCAGGACCTCCAAACAATGCAGAACATGTTCCCGAATGTGCATAAGCACTTCTCAAATCAATTAACATGCTTCTAAACCATTTAACACTGACTTTTCTTGTCAGATTTTAATTTTAATGCTGAAGGGGGCATGGTATTGCACATCAATCAAGTCTATAAATCAAATCTTTCCTCAGTGATCAAGACAACAACCACATCTAGTTGCTGATTCATCTAAAGACCTCATCACTTGGGGCATATCAGATTTATCAAGATCTATATCAATTTGGTATCCTAATCAATCTTGTAAACGGTATCAACTTTTCGTAACCATTGGCTCATTAGCGTCATTTCCTTGGTTCTTTGTAACTAAAGGATTCATATGTGATACCAATATTGATTCCTTTAGACATTCAGATCTGGAATCAGGTCACTCACTTCTTTGTAATCATAAGGTTCAAAATCAGGCATTTTGATACTTTTTTGTAATCACCAGCTCATTGTTGCTATAGTTGACATCATCACGATTCTTGGTCAACTAGGACCTGAATCAGCATTTTCTAATATTTCAATTGATTTCTATCTCAGAGTCGGTTAATCTTTCAAATCAGTTTCATACATATATATCAAACACAGACTATCTTTGAACCACTGCACTTTACATAGTAATTCAAAGAGAGGCCAAATGTAATACCCCAAAAATGGGCTATAGGTTCATTAACCTCCCACATCTTCAAATCGAAAGAAATCGACATCATAGTCCTAACCTAAGGCACATCTGCACATCAAACTAATTGATTATCCTAAAATTTTGCATCGAAGAATATTCCTTGAATATTCCTTATTTATCCTAATTATCTTTAATTTAATAATTATTTGGTGATAAATCCTATTTATCCTAAAGTTTGATTAATTGAATATGATGAATATTTAATTAATTAGATTTAATTCTATTTATTCCTAAATTATATTATTTAATTTTGACAATAAATCAAAAATCTCATGACTAATTGATTAAATTCTTATTTAATTAATTAATGACAGTTGTCAATATTTAATAATATAGTTTTTGGAATAAAAGTTTGATTGAATAATTGATTAACCCATAAATCAATTGTTTTACTTCAAAAATCAGTTAAGTTGAGAATAAATCACTATATTTTTAAATTAATTTAAAATAAATCATGCACAATCAGAAAAACAGGCAACTAGAAATTAACAATCAATTTTAAAGTTAAACTAACATCTGATGATGAGTTGAAAAAGAGAACTAAACTCTATTTTGAGATAAAAACTGCTTTTGCATGATTTTATGAGTTTATTTATTCTTAATTTCTTGTTAAACTCAAAAATCAACCTGAGTTTATCAAGAGTGATTTATGGTTTTTCTCAATCTATCCTCAAGCCCTGGATTTCTATAAAAATAAGGCTCAGCTCTTCATAATTCATCTCACATCTCTCGAATTTGCACAATTACTTTGATGAATTTACAATTGAAGAATCAAGCTTTTGTGACAGGCAATTTTGTGAGATCATTTCATAGTTTTTCATAGCTTTTGCATACTTTTGCATTCATCTTCATATCAATATTATATTAAATTTGCATTCAATTTCATACATTCTAGACTAGTTTCATACAATTTTTCATATCATTGCATCAAAAATTAAAAAAATAGATTAATTTGCATTCATATTTTATTGCTTTCATCATTTTAAATCATTTGTTTAGGTGTTGCATTGTCACTGATCTCGGTCTAATCTAAGAATACCATATTGGCACCTACTAGAAGGTAGTAAATCACCTGGTTAGCTTAGTTTCATTTATTTGCAAATTTTGATTTTGCTAACCTCTAATGTTTTACTGAAGTGTTGTGTCTGCAACTAGGTACAATTTTCACACACACAATCACATCTCTAAACAAGATAATTGGGAAGAATAAGAAGGTGAAAAGCCTTGAAGGTTCACTGAAGGAACTAACAGAGAAGTTGCAAAGCATTGTGACTACACAAATAATAGAGGCAGACCCTCTTGAAAGAGCTAAGAAAATTATGAATGTATTTGATGACGATTTTACCAACTTATCTGATATAGCTAAAGTAAAGGCTCAAGTAGCCTATGAGGCCAAATTACTTCTAGAGATAAGCTAGAATATTAGGAATGACATCAACAGCCTAGATATCTATATAAAAGACTTAAGAAGGAACTTGGACAGAGGTAAAAATTTGGACATTCAGTGTACAAAATGTGAGAATCTTGTATCATAAGAAATTCAGAAGATTAAAGACAAAGAAGAAGAGATTCAGACAGAGGTAAATCTTCTAGCCAGCCCCAATATGAAGATATTGGACATTGAGAAGAAAATCAGTAGGATTAACGATGAAATAAGGATTATATTTTTAATGACTAGGACAAGAAACTAAAAAGATTTGCTCTTCTAAAAGAGCATATTTCCATTAAGTTAAGCATTGTTAAAGGACAATTGGAAGAATGTCTTTCATCAAAGACATTTTTTCAGAAGTTTAGTTTTGCAAACCTTCAAGCCTATGAAATAGCAACTTATGGATTGTGTGCACTACTCACTATTGTAGACACCATTAAGAAGGCATGGGAGAAGGAGATAGAGAACATCAAGTTAAATTTTGCAGATTGTGTTGCAAGCCTACAGGATCTGCAATATTGAATCAAGGTATACACATTTTTTTAGCATAGTTTTGGCACCCTTTTTGTCATTTTTGTCAAAGGGGGAGAGATATTTAGCAGAAAATTGTTATATATGATAAGAATGTATATTCTTAGGGGGATTATAGGATATAGCTAAGATATATGAAGTTATAAGGACATCGAATATATATTTTTGTTATGGCCACAATTTTGAGTTTTTGAAGTGTTACAACTTAGCCAATTTTCTCATATGTTGCCACCAATGACAAAGGGGTAGATTGTTGGCAATTTGGCTGAGTTAGATACTTAGATGTTGTCATTATGGCAACATATGATCTACATGAAGATCGCATATGATAGAGAGAAAGTATGTCTGAGCGCAAAGAAAAATTGTCTAAGTATGAGACAGTATTTTTCCAGTGTACCCAAAGATAGTTTTGATCAGCGATGATGATTGGAGTAAGTTCAATGCTTGCACACTTGAACATAGATACTATGATGACTATAGAAGATTCACTTGAGAGCGCAAGTTAGTATGACATGTACGGAAAAAGTTATGATAGTTTTACCATAGACAGTGTTAAGCTGACTATAAGAGTTATTAGCCTTAATAGCTTGTATAAATATGAGGCATTTGTAAATGTGAAATATAAAAGAAATTGTAATGATATAGATGGTATAGTGAGCATATAGAGAAGAGATATTGATGTGAAGTTGTGAAAGTAAGCAAGTTGTATAACGTTATGTACCTTACCATATTTTGTAATCAGCAATCATTGTACATAACTTGTTTGGGCAGTGGGCTCATCTAGTAATTATATTTTGTACTACCAACTCTTAGCAGGGTTGAGGCTTCTAACAAGGCCTAAAGTCCCTTAATCAGGACTGAGACACTATATGCATGTAATAGGCTCCTAACAGGGTCAACATCCTTAACAAGATACTTTTGATTAGTGGATCTTTTTGGGTACCATCCCCACCGGGGTTTTCCCTTGGCTAGGGTTTCCTTGAGAAAAAATAATGCGTTATGAGTTCATTTGCTTTACTGTTATGCATATTCTTTAGTTTACTGTGTTATGCATGTATCAAGATAATATGTTATATCCATAATTGGGCAAAAGTAAAAGTTTGTAGAATACTGATTCACCCCCTCCTCTTAGTATTCCCTATTTCCAACACATGATATCATGAAAGTAGAGGTTAATTGTTAGTATGACAGTTATATAGCAACTTGTATTAGCAATGTTCCTAATAGAATAACAAGTAGTGTTCTATGTATAGTTGTTTGTATAGTTATCATGAAGCCTTGCACGTTTAGATATGTGATGGAGACATGTTAGTGATGTTTCATTCATGGATGCAGAGTCTGATGATTAGTAGAAGTGAAGTTATGCAGTCACTATTCACTAGTAGCAGTTTCATATGTTTGTTCAGAAGAGCCAACAAAGATTATATTGGTTTTGAAGTTGTGCCTATCATTTCAGTATGCACCCTTGGATTAGAGCTTGGAGAAGAGTTAGTAATGTTCGGTTAAGAGCGCATGAGTTAAGAGAAAGATCCAGTTATTTTGGTAGAGTTGACAGTGTGTAGCGTCTATCTACAATTATCTTATTGGATAGGTCCCAGAATGTGTCGCGTGCTTAGTAGATTCAACTGAATTATTATTGGAGTTTTTTAAGGTTTCTCTAATAGGATTTCAAGGTGGTTCTAATAGGCTAACTTGATTATATCATTTAGAGGAAAGATATTAATTGGCAGTCATTTGTGATTGCTATAGTGTGGTTCATAGTTTATGAAGAGCAGAACAGAGTGTGCGAAGTGTTGAACCATCAAAAGAAGGTCTATGTGACCAAGTAAAGTATTTGTGCTATATATTGGAACTAATCTAGATAGCAAGTCAAAGCACAGTTCACCAAGATCCAGATATAGTGTGTATCTATTATTTAGAAGGTTGTAGCCTTCACCCATTTGAGCAGTGTGCTCTTCGATAGTTCATCCTCACCCCTAATAGGGTTAATTGTAAAAGACTCCTAATAGGGTCCAACCCTTGATCAGGTCTACTATACTAAATATATTGTAAAGAAACTCCTAACAGTGTTAATAATCTTCTAACAAGGATCATAATACACTAGTGTAGAATATTAGTGGGTGTCAATTCCCACCAGGGTTTTTACCTATTTGAGTTTCCCCATAACCAAAATATTGGTGTTGTGTTGAAGTGTTCTTTCATTATGTTTATGCATTATGTTTAGTTATACTTAACTAGATAAACAATTGAAACTTGTAGATAAGTGATTCACATGCCCCCCCTCCCCCCTAGCTATCCCTTGGGACTATTCCTAATAATTGGTATTAGAGCCAAGTGCCTCAGAGAGAAAGTTTAACAACTTGAGGTTGATCAGATGGCATTCTTCAAAAAAGAAAGTCCTAAGTTTGATGGAGAGAATTATCTTGATTGGAAGAACAAGATGGTGACTCATTTGCAATGCATTTGTTTTGAAGTTTTTGATGTAACTATCAAAGCAATCAATATCCCTACTTTAGAAGACCTTGCAAAGGATGATGTTATTGAAAATAAAAAGGAATTGTTTCATTTTAATGCAATAGCCAAAGAATCCCTTATCGGTGCTCTATTTGATAGTGAGTTTTCAGAAATAAAGAAAGTAGATACAACCCACAAAATATGGAAGTACCTAGAAGACATATTTGAAGGAGAAAAACAAGAAAAGGATGCGCGCAGAAAAACATGGAAGAAAAGATACAATACATTAAAGATGCTACCTGAATAAAACATTAGAGCTTACAATCAAAGGATCAATGAAGCAATTGCTGGAATTAGGAACAGTGGTGGAGAGATCTCAGAGGAAGACATTATGGACAAGTTGATGACTACTCTCACTCTAGAATATGAAAACAAGATCAACATCCTTGATGAGACCATGAAACTTACATCAAATTTCAAAAGAGAGACATTGATTAGAAAAAACTCAACTTTTGAGATTTCAAGATTGAAGACATAACCTAAAAGTGAGAACCTTCAAAGCAACAGTTCATGGTAAGAAATCTGCAAACACTTCTGGTAATTTTGATGATGATGAAGATAAAACACTAGATGATTTCATTGCTATGATTGCCAAAATAGAAAAGAAAGGAAAAGGAAAATATGAAGGTCAATTGTCATTTAAATGCTTTTCATGTAATAAGATTGGTCGCTTTGCATCCAAGTGTCCTACAAGAGCTAGAAAGTTCAAAAATAACTATAAGCCCAAATACTCTAAGGAATGTTACTATGATGGAGATGGAGTTTCACATGATGACTCAACTGAAGAAGAAATTGGATTCATTTCCATTATAGAGAAAATGAATAATAAGATAGACCATGAAGATGAGAAAGAGGAAGAAGAGCTAGCATTGATTTCACAAGTTGATATAAGGATAGACTGGATTATAGATAGTGGTTGTTCACATCACATGACAGGTGATAAAGATAGATTTATTCATCTGGACAAATATAATGGTGGCATGGTTAGATTTGGAGATAACACTCGCAAACCATAATTGGTAGAGGAGCCATCACCTTGGATTGAAAGAATACTATTGATGGTGTTCTTTATGTCGATGGTTTTAAACATAACCTAATAAGTGTTGGACAGTTACTTCATAAAGGTTATAGATTGGAATTCAATGGAAACAAGTGCATCATTAACAACAAAGAAGGAGAAATAATTTCATTAGGATCAAAGACTAAAGGTAATGTTTTTTGGCTTAATCTAGAAGAAAGTTGTTTTGTTGCTAAAGTAGATGACAGTTGGTTGTGTCATAAAAGACTATGTCATATCAATTTTGATAACATAGTTAAGATAAGAAATGTAAAGGAAGTAAGAGATCTACCAAGCATAGAAAAGCCAATTGATACTATATGCAGGGAATGTGTGATGGGAAAGCGTGTGAGAAACTCATTCAGGAGAAAGCACAATTTAGTAGAGAACAAGTTGGATCTAATTCATACAGATCTATGTGGTACAACTCAAACAAGATCATACTATGGTGAAAGGTATTTCATTTTTTTTGTTGATGATTATACTAGAATGATGTGGGTTGCATTCTTGAAAGACAAGTTAGAAGCATTTGAGAAGTTCAAAATATTCAAAGCTAAGGTTGAGAATGAATTTGGACTAAAGATAAAATGTTTAAGATCGGATAGAGGAGGAGAATTCACCTCTATAGGTTCTATGAGTACTACAAAGAACATGGCATCAAGAGGCAGTTGAGTGCACCTAGAACCCCTCAGTAGAATGGAATTGCAAAGAGGATGAATAGGATCATCCTTGATACAGTGCACCATCATGATTGAAGGAAAAGTTGCACACACCTATTGGAAAGATGCAGTCAATACAACAGTCTATACCATCAATAGAATTCAATTGAGGCTTGGCATGGACAAAAAATCATATGAGCTATGGTTTGGTAATGTTCCCATAGTAAAATACTTTAGAATCTTTGCAAGCAAGTGTTACATCAAGAGAGCTGAACCAATAGGCAAGTTTGATGCAAGAAGGGATGAAGGTATTTTCCTTGGTTACCCTACTAAAAGAAAAGCTTATAAATGTTTCAACTTAAGATTGAAAAAGATCATTGAAAGTGCTCATGTTAAGATTCATGAAAATTTTATGGTTCAAGAAAGATCTCATGATTACTCACTCATGATTGAAGAAGAACCCAGACCCTTCACTAGTGAGACAATTATTGAAGAAATGTTTGACAATATTGATGTGCTATTCAATGACCCCGAGACAAGTGAAGAAGAGACTCCTAAGGCAGATAAGATAGTATCACCCAAAGCTCCAAAGTTTACATCTAGATATCATTCTAAGGATGACATCATTAGAGATCAGAGCAGAAAAGTTGCAACAAGATCAAAGGCAAAGAGTTCTGCAAGCAATGAGGTGGTATGTTTACTATCTCAGATTGAACCCTTAACTGTTGAAGATGCATGCAATGATTCAAATTGGCATGATGCTATGAAAGAAGAACTAGATCAAATTATCAAGAATGATACTTGGGAACTGGTCCCAAGACCTAGTGATAAAAATGTGATTGAAACAAAGTGGATATTCAGAAACAAGATGAATGAAGATGGTATAGTAGTGAGGAATAAAGAAATATTGGTATGTAAGGGATATGCACAAAGAGAAGGTATTGATTATCTAGACACTTTTGCACTAGCAAGAAGGTTAGAAGCTATTAAGTTGTTTTTAGCTTTTGCAACATTCAAAATCTTCAAATTTTATCAAATGGATGTTAAGTCAGCATTCTTGAATGGAGAGCTAAAAGAAGAAGTATACATTGAGCAGCCAAAAGGATTCACCCTATCAGATAGAACTGATATGGTATGTAGATTGAAGAAAGCCCTCTATGGAATCAAGAAATCCCCTAGAGCTTGGTATGAGAGACTTGATGGATATCTAACAAAGATTGGATTCAAGAAAGGAGCAGCAGATTGTAACCTATTCATAAGAGAGACATCTGAAGGACTACTACTTGTAGCTATATTTGTTGATGACATTATCTTTGGAGGTTATGAAAAACTTAGTGCCAAATTTTCTAAGGAGATGTAGAGTGAATTTGAGATGAGCATGATTGGACCTATCAAGTACTTTTTGGGATTGAATGTGCAACAGGCAGAGACGTGTATTTTCATTAATCAGTCCAAGTATGTGAAAGAGATATTGAAGAAATTCAAGATGGATGATTGCAAGCCAGTAGGGACACCTATGATAATTGGATGTAAGCTTACAAAAGAAGATGACTCACCAATAGTAGATATAACATTATACAAGTCTATGATTGGAAAACTCATTTATCTTACTCAAACTAGGCCTAATATTTCCAATGCAGTTGGCATAGTTGGAATATTTGCAGCAAAGCCTAAACAAAGTCACCTCATGGCAGTAAAAAGGATATTCAGATACTTGCAAGGAACTATAGACTATGGTCTATGGTATACTAATTCAAAAAATGTTGAGGTTTATGTGTATACTGATGCAGATTGGGCAGGATGCATTGATGACAAAAAGAGTACATCAGGTGGAGTAGTGTTTCTTAGTAATAGACTTGTCACTTGGAAAAGAAAGAAACAAAATTGCATTTCTTAGTCAACAACATAAGTGGAGTATGTTGCAGTAGCCTTGAATTGTTCTACAATTGTTTGGATCAAACATATGATAAAGGATTTTGGAATTCAGATTGATTATCCTATTGTTATTCATTGTGATAACACTAGCACTATCAACATGTCAAAGATCCCTGTGATGCATGTAAAGACAAAACACATTGAGATCAAGTATCACTTCCTAAGAGAGAAAGTGGAAGAGAAAGAAGTCAAGGTGGACTATGTGAGTACTAAAGATCAGTTAGTAGACATATTCACAAAGCCCTTGCCAAAGGATACTTTTGAGTATCTCAGGGAGAAGTTGGGAGGAATTCCCTTCCTTGATTCTTCTTAGAAGAAAGAAGAAAAAGCATCAGTCCTCAGGGACTAAAGGATGGTTGACTACTCTACTTTTGGAGTAGTACCAGTGCTTAAACTAATTGGCAACCTTTTCCATTGATGTCAAAGGGGGAGTAATATATAGTCATGAAAAATAGAAATAAAAGGAGTAATATACTAAGGGGGAGTAGTATTCAGTTCATGGAAGCAATTCAATTGAGGAAATGGAGAATGTTGAAGAATATTGTAGCAGATGGAAGATTCATCCTTGGGGGAGTTTTGAAGAGGAAATGGAGAATGTTATAAAAGAATTGTTCATTTGGATTGGTGGTTTTTTTCATTCCATATGTTGCCATAAATGCCAAAGGGGGAGATTGTTGGAGATTTTCCAGCAGGCCAATACTGACTGTATGTTTGTCATTGATGACAACATATGATAAGTAGCATGCATGGAAGACTTATGCAATAATATTTAAGTATATGTAGCATGGACATGTTATCAGCATGATATCATGGACGCATAGGTTAAGTGTTAGTATAGACAATTATATAGCAACTTGTGTCAGCGGTGTTCTTGACAGAGTAACAGGTAGTGTTTTGTGTATAGTTTTCCATATAGTTATCATGAAGCCTTGTGCATTTAGATATGTGATGGAGACATGCTAGTGATGTTACATTCATGGATGTAGAGTCTGATGATTAGTAGAAGTGAAGTTATGTAGTCACTATTCACCAGTAGTAGTTTCCTATGTTTTTTCAAAAGAGCTGACATAGATTGTATTGGTTCTGGGGTTGCGCTTATCATTTCAGTATGTACCCTTGGATTAGAGCTTGGAGAAGAGTTAGTAATGTTTGGATAAGACTGCATGTGTTAATTCAGCTTGAGGAGAAAGATCTAGTTATTTTTGTAGAGCCAACAGTGCTTAGTAGAGCCGACTGAATTATTATTGGAGTTTTTTATGGTTTCTCTAATAGGATTTCAAGGTGGTTCTAATAGGATGACTTTATTATATCATTTAGAGGAAAGATATTAATTGGCAGTCATTTGTGATTTCTAGAGTGTGGTTTATAGTTTGTGAAGAGCAGAGCAGAGTGTGCGAAGTGTTGAACCATCAGAAGAAGGTCTATGTGACCAAGTAAAGTATTTGTGCTATACATTGGAACTGATCCATATAGTAGGTCAAAGCATAGTTCACCAAGATTGAGATATAGTGTGTATTTGTTATTCAGAAGGTTGTATCCTTCACCTATTTGAGCAGTGTGCTCTCAGACAGTGCATCCTCACCCCTAACAGGGTTAATTATAAAAGACTCATAATAGGGTCCGACCCTTGACCAGGTCTACTGTACTAAATATATTGTAAATAAACTCATGATAGGGTTAAGGATCTTCTAACAAGGATCATAATACACTAGTGCAAAATATTAGTGGGTGTCAATTCCCATCGGAGGTTTTACCTATTTGGATTTCCCCGTAACCAAAATATTGGTGTTGTGTTGAATTGTTCTTTCATCATGTTTTTGTTTTATGTTTAATTATACTTAATTTGATAAAGAATTGAAACTTGTAGATAACTGATTCACCCCCCCCCCCCTCTTCAGTTGTCTCTTGGGACTATTCCTAACAGTTATATCTACTAGTGGGGAATCATCTTCTTTTGTAAGCTTGCATCTTGTTATCATATGTGTACATATTGGCTTATAGTCATCCATCTTGAACTTCTTCAATATCTCTTTTACACACTTAAACTGATTAATGAAAATACCTTTCTCTGTCTGTTTCACATTTAATCCCATAAAGTATTTGATAGGTCCAATCATGATCATCTCAAACTCGCTCTACATCTCTTTAGAAAATTATGCACTAAGTTTGTAATTACCCCCAAAATTAATGTCATCAACAAATATAGATACAATTAGTAATCCTTCAAATGTCTCTCTTATAAATAGATTGCACTTTGATGCTCCTTTCTTGAATCCAATATTTTTTAGATATCCATCAAGTCTCTCATACCAAGCTCTAGGGGCTTGCTTAAGTCCATAGAGGGATTTCTTTAATCTACATACCATATTAGGCTTGTTTGATAAGGTGAATCATTTTGGCTGTTCAATGTATACTTCTTCCTTTAACTCTCCATTCAAGAATGCTGACTTAACATCCATCTAATAAAATTTGAAGTTTTTGAATGTGGCATAAGCTATAAATAACTTAATGGCTTCTAATCTTCTCATAGGTGCAAATGTGTCTGAATAATCAATACCTTCTCTTTGCGCATATCCCTTACATACTAACCTTTCTTTATTCCTTACTACTATACCATCTTCATTCATCTTGTTTCTGAATATCGACTTTGTTCCAATCACATTCTTATCACTAGGTCTTGGGACCAATTCCCAAGTATCATTCTTAATAATCTGATCTAGTTCTTCTTTCATAGCATCATGTCAATATGAATCATTACATGCATATTCAACACTTAAAGGTTCAATCTAAGATAGTAAACATATCGCTTCATTCCTTGCTGAACTCTTTGCTTTTGATCTTGTTGTGACTTTGCTACTCTGATCTCCAATGATGTCATCCTTAGAGTGATATCTAGATGTAAACTTTGGAACTTTATGTGATACTATTTCATCTACCTTTTGAGTTTCTTCTTCACTTGTTTCAGGGTCATTGAATAATACATCAATACTATCAAACATCTCTTCAACAACTGTCTCACTAGTGGAAGGACTAGGTTCTTCTTAGGTCCATAATCTTGATATATTTCTTGAACCATAAACTTTTCATCAATCTTAACATGATCACTTTCAATGATCTTCTTTAATCTCAAATTAAAACATCTAAAGGCTATGCTTTTAGTACAGTAACCAAGGAAAATACCTTCATCACTTCTTGCATTAAACTTTCCTATTGCTTCATCCCTCTTGATGTAGCACTTTCTTTTAAATATTCTAAAGTATTTTATAGTGGGAACATTACCAAACCATAGATCATAAAGTGTCTTGTTCGCGCTAGGCCTCAATTGTATTCTATTGATGGTATGGGTTGTTGTGTTGACTACATCTCTCTAATAGGTGTGTGCAACTTTTCCTTCAATCATGATGGTGTGTGCTATATCAAGGATGATCCTATTCCTTCTCTCTGCAATCCCATTCTGCTGAGGGGTTCTAGGTGCAATCAACTATCTCTTTATGCCATGTTCTTTGTAGTACTCATAGAATCTTTTAGAGGTGAATTCTCCTCCTCTATTTGATCTTAGACACTTTATCTTTAGTCTAGATTCATTCTCAACCTTAGCATTGAATATTTTAAAATTCTCAAATGCTTCTGACTTATTGTTCAAGAATGCAACTTACATCATTCTAGTATAATCATCAACAAACAAAATGAAATACCTTTCACCATAGTATGATCTTGTTTGAGTTGGTCTGCATAGATCTATATGAATCAGATCCAACTTGTTCTCTACTAAATTATGCTTGCTTCTGAATGAATTTCTCACATGCTTTCCCATCACACATTCCCTGCAAATAGTATCAACTGGATTTTCTATGCTAAGTAGATTTCTTACTACCTTTACATTGCTTGTCTTTACTATGTTATCAAAATTGATGTGACATAGTCTTTTATGCCATAACTAGTTGTCATCTACTTTGACAACAAAACAACTTGCTTCTGAATTAAGTTGAAAAACATTACCTTTAGTCTTTGAACCTGATGCAATCATTACACCATCCTTGTTGTTAATGATGCACATGTTGTCTTTGAACTCCAACTGATAACCTTTTTCAAGCAACTGCCCAACACTGAGAAGGTTATGTTGCAAGCCATCTACATATCTAACCATAATAGGTTTAGGAGTGTTATCTCCATATCTAACCATGCCAACTTTATATATGTCCAGATGAACAAATTTTTCCTTATCACCTATCATGTGATTTGAAAAACTTCTATCTATAATCCAATCTGTTCTTATGTCTGCTTGTGAAATCAATGCTAGCTCTTGTTCCTTTTTTTCATCTTCACAATCTATCTCATCATACATCTTCTCCATAAGAGAAATAAATCCAATTTCATCTTCAACTAAATCATCATCAGAAACTCCATCACCAGCATAGTAACATTATTTTGTATACTTAGGCTTGTAGTTAGTTCTGAATTTCTTAACTCTTGTAGGACACTTAGATGGAAAGTGACCAATCTTATTGAATGGTAACTGACCTTCATACTTTCCTTTTCCTTTCCTTTCTTTCTTAGAAATCATAGCAATAATATCATCTATCTCTTTATCTTCATCTTCATCATCAAAATTACCAGAAGTGTTTAAAGATTTCTTACCATGGACCAATGCTTTGAAGGTTGTCTCACTTTTAGGTTCTATCTTCAATCTTGAAATTTCAAATGCTGAAATTCTACTGATCAAAGTCTCTCTCTTGAAATTTATTGTGATTTGCATGGTCTCATCAAGGATGTTGATCTTTTTTTCATATTTTGATGTAAGAGTAGTCATCAACTTATCCATAATGTCTTCCTCCAAGATCTCTCCACCATTGTTCTTGATTCCTGCAACTGCTTCATTAATACTTAGGTTGTAAGCTTTGATGTCTTCTTTAGGTAGCATTTTTAATGCATTGTATCTTTTCTTCCATGTCTTTCTGTGCACATTCTTTACTTGTGTATCTCCTTCAATCATGTCTTCTAGGTGCTTCCATATCTTGTAAGTTGTGTCTACTTTATTTATCTCTGAAAACTCACTATCAGATAAGGCGTTGATAAGGGCTTCTTTGGCTATTGCATTCTGATCGAACACCTCCTTTTGTTTTCTAGTAGCATCATCCTTTGCAAGATCTAAAAGAGGGGGGATCTTAACCTCTTTGATAGCCACTTCAAAAACTTCAAAAGCAATGCACTGCAAATGTGTCACCATTTTGTTCTTCCAATCATGACAGTTCTCTCCATCAAAATTAGGACTATCTTTTCTAAAGAATGTCATCTGATCAACCTCAAGCTATTAAAATTTCTATCTGAGGTAGTTGCCTTTGATACCAATTGTTAGGAATAGTCCCAAGAGACAACTGAGAGGGGGGGGGTGAATCGTTTATCTACAAGTTTCAATTCTTTATCCAATTAAGTATACTTAAACTTTAAGCATAAAAAAAATGAAAAAACACTTGAACACAACAAAAATATTTTGGTTACGGGAAACCAAAATAAGTAAAAACCCCGGTGGGAATTAACACCCACTAATAAACTGCACTAGTGTATAATGATCCTTGTTAGAAGATCTCACAACCCTATTAGGAGTTGATCTTTACAATGAAATAATTACAGTGACCTGGTCAAAGGTTGGACCTTGTTAGGAGTCTTTTATGATTGACCCTGTTAAGGGTGAGGATGCATTATTCGAGAGCTCACTGCTCAAAGGGGTGAAGGCTGCAACCTTTTGAATAACATATATACACTATATCTGGATCTTGGTGAACTATGAGGTAGACCTTCTATCTTAATCAGTTCCAATGAATAGCACACTCTATCTTCTCTCTCACATAGACCTCTTCTTGATGGCACAATACTTCGCACTCTCTGCTTTGCACTAATCTTTTATCTATATGCCACACCTCTAGTGATCACAAATGACTGGCTATAAGTATCTTTGAACCTCTAAATGATATAATCAATTCAGCCTGTTAGAATCACCTTGAAATCATATTAGAGAAATAATAACATCTCAGTCGGTTCTACTAAGCACGCAACACAAACTGGGACCTGTCTAAATCAATAAGTGTAGACATACACTACACACTGTCGGCTCTACCAAATTAACTGATACTTTCTCCTCAAGCTGAATTACATCATGCACTCTTAACAAAAAATTATTAACTCTTCTCTAATCACTAATCCAAGCATGCATACCAAACTGATACGTGCAACTCCTGTACCAATATAATCTTTGTCGGCTCTTCTAGATAAATACAAGCAACTGCAACTGGTGACTAGCGACTACATAACTTCATCACTTCTACTGCACATTAGACTCAATTTCCATGAATGAAACATCACTAACATGTCTCCATCACATATTCAAACGCACAAGGTTCCATGATAACTATATAGACAATCACTCATAGAACACAACCTGTAACTCTGTCAGGAACACTACTTACACAAGCTGCAACATAACTGTCTGTACTAATAATTAACCTCTCCATCCATGATATCATCCTAATAGCATGTCCATGCTATATATACTCAAAGCATAGTACATAATTGTTTCATGCATGCTACTTACCATATGTTGTCATCAATGACAAACATATAGTCAACACTGGCTTGCTAACAAATCTCCAACAAATCATTCATTTATTTATTTCAGAGAACCAGTTGATTGTGTGGTGATTATAATTTTTGATGCTTTACTTCTATGTTTGTTGGTGTTGCATTTCTTTGTTGTGATGAATTATTCAGAAAATCTTTCTTTTTACGGTGCTTTGAAGATAAAATTGTCTCACATGTGCGCACATCCATGGTGGCTTCATTATTTGATGAGTTTTGACTTATCATACATCTACATTTGTTTCCATTGATGATTGCATATTCTTAGCTGAGATTGTGATTTTATCAAATCTCTATTTTGTGGGTTTCCTCATCTTCTTGGTATTTTAATTCGCAAAGCAACTTGATATTGTTTTATGTCCATTAGTTTCTTTTCAGTAAATTTTCTTTGAGTTCTCATTACCCTACCTCTTACTTTCTTTGCAAATCATTAATTAGATTGTTCTCATTTAAAAGATCTAAAAATCTCAAAAAGAAAGTATTGTTGTTTTTTAAAGTTTGTTTTGCAGCCATTTTTGAGATACAAACCAACAAAGGCCTCCTAATGAACAGATTCACATTTATCTTCAGTTGAGCTATCAAAGGGGTTGAGACCCAATCCAGAAGGAACCTTGAGATTGACTAATATCATTCTTTCAAGAGGGGAATTTTCCCCTGTGAATTCCTAGCCGTTGTCTCATGTAAAAATGACGCTCAACACCATAATTAAGTGATTTAATTAATTAGTTTAATTATTGAACGTCTAAACAATTATTTCATTATCTATTCATCTATAATATAATTAAATAATAATATTATTTAATTATACCCTACCTTATTATAATTAATTAAATAACCAAATTTAATTAATGCTCTCTTCTCCTAATTATTGCATTTATGTAATAATTAAATCAAATTCTATCTCATGAGTAAATAAATGATATTTATTTAATTACAACTAACATTTCCTCTCATAAATAAATAAGTAATTATTTATTTATAAAATATTTTCACATGTACAAATAAATAATATTTTATTTATTTAAATCCTAATTATTCTCCTAAATCCTAACTCACACTCACTTTGAGTTAGCTTGTCAATCACAACTCTTCACTCCACAACTGCCTCTCCTAACTATTCAATCCAGATTTTTTTAATTCTCCCCGACCAATCAGTTAAGTATTTCATCAATTCAGTCTTCTAATCCATGCAATCAGTTGACTCATCAATGCAATCAATTAACTCACCGATCTATTATGTTATCTCATGAGTCCATTAAGTCATTTCTCCAATCTATTTGCTGACAGATCAATCAATCTTATTAAACCAATCAATCAACTCAATTGAACTCTCACTCACTCTAAGGTCAACTCCTCAATCATAGTCAATCAACCCTTTAATCATGCATTCTTGGTTGAAACCCTTAAAAATAAAGAGACCTAAACCTTTGATTTTGGTATCCATGCGCGCTTTGAATTCTTATGCCTGCACAATCTTAAGCTTGAATATAAGAGCCCACATGCATCAAGGAGAAAAACAATGACGATTTACGTTTGTTGAAATGGATTTCATTATTTGATTATTTATGCATCTCTTTATTATCACCTTCTCATTTGACTATTGGAGTTTTTTGTGCTAACCGTTATTGATCAATCTTCTGTGTGGTAATATTACAATTCAATTGCACGTTTCTCCTCGATTATGAAGCCCTGATTAAAAAATGGTGAACCCATCGTGATTCTTTTACGCTTCATATTTGATGAAGTAGTTACAGGTTCAGTCAACACAATCCTTTGTAGCATTCGACGCAAGCCATTCACAGATTGCGGCATCCACAAACACAGAGATTACATTTTGAGAAGTAATTAGCTACACTTCCTATGGTAAACAAGCCAAGCACGATGTATACTATCACATTCTTTTTAATATTCAATGCAAAAAATAAATTTATGAGGCGTACGACTTTACTTATTTTTGCATGCTTACTATCAGTAATTGCTTGGTCTCTTTCATTTGGCTTGCTCGTTCCAGGAATTTCTGGTTGGATCTTTGATGTTCTTGATATTTTCCAGATAAGATTACGTCTTATATTTGCATTAGAAATTGTCATGGTTTTGTGTCTCACTATTTGCAGATAATTGGATTTTAAATTGACACAATATTGAGTGAATTGTTGCATCATTTCAATTAAATCACCGCGAGTGGGCACCAAAAAATTCATATTTCATGATTTATCTCTGTCGAAAGCCTCATCACCTCACATAAAATCCGCGACTTTCCATCAAGTGCAAATGACGAATGCATCAGATAAATGAGAAGCAAATATCAATTTCTGAGCCATTAATTCTTGTTGGTTATTGTGTTATTATCATTGATTCTAATTGTTAATATCAAAGTGCGAATTACATTGATTCCAATGGTGAGATTATTATATTTCACTCTATCGTATTTCTCATTGACTTGGTTGTTATTGATTGCTACAAACATTGGAGTTGATAACATACACACGGCACATTATCTTAGTTTTAAAAAAATGATGCATTTTGTATCTGTTTTCAACGATAGAAAATTATGGGTCAGAAGCAGGCCTAGAATTTGATGGCCGTATTGGCCATTTTCCCACTTTTGAGCCATATATGACAGGCTGAAAATTTATTCGACCGTATAGATTGACAGGTTAATTTTTTATAAAACTGTCAATATGACACTTAAATTTATTAATAAACCGTCAAAATTTGTTATAGGTGATATAATATTTTATTCAATAAAATAAATATGTATTAGTTTATTTATATAATGTATGATATATATTTATGACAAACGTTTCTATTTTATTTATTATATAATTTATTAATTTAGACTATTTTTAAATAAAATCTATGAATTTTAGAAACTTGTTTTACCAATTTAAAATATTAATATGCAATATATAAACTTAGAAACTTTCTTAATTAATTTGTCATATATTACTAATTTATAATTTTTTTCTAATTTGATATTATTTTATCATATATAAAAGTTTCTATATAATTTATTATATATTAATTTTATTGATTTAGAATGTTTTCAAAATAAAACATATGAATTTAAAAACTTGTTGAGAACATTTAAGATTTTTGTAAATATTACTAATTTATACTAATATTTTATTGACAAAATATTTAAATTTAAAAGAATTATTAGACTATTCGTAAATTAGACAAAAATTGACAATTAATATACATCTTAAAACGTAAAATGAAAGGCATTAAAATGACCAAACCATCATGAAAAATTGATATGACAAATAGGGGTGACCGTCAAATTCCAGGCCTGATCAGAAGTCACAAATCAACGCACATAAAGCACATGAGTAGCACACTCATCAACCTTCTATATTCTATTTTTTTTAACATTACCTTAAACATTTTAATGAAGTAAAACAACAAAATCAAAAGATAATAAGACAAAAAGAGGAGATAAGAAAAAAAAACACACCCCACGTATAATTTGGTTTTGATTTTTCTATTTCTTTAGATTTTCATTTTTTTATATGTTTTTTTAGTTTAGTTTTTTTTAATTAATTTTGTTTTTGTTTTTTTTTCTTTAATTTTTGTAATTAGTTTTTTAGATTAACTTTTTAAGTTTTTAATAAGAAGAATTATAATTAGTTTTTTTAATTAACTTTTTAAGTTTTTAATTAGTCTTCTTAGTTTAATTTTGTTAGTTATATTTAGATCTCTTGTTAAATTAGTTTAAGTTTTCTTTTTGGTAAGTAGATTAGATTTTAAATTAGTTTTTAAAAAAATAAAATTATTTCAATTTTTTTGGTGTTTGATTTTAGTAGGGATATAATATTTCTTGCGTTTTTTGTGCAAGTTTTCAATTGTTTGTTAAAAATCATAAATTTGAAATTACCAAATTGATTGCTAGGTCTTAGACTTTTTTTTTATACTAACTCTTATTTTTTAGCTTGTGACATGGAAAAAATGTGCTTAATCTTTTTTAATCTAAAATCAATTCAACTTTCCTTTGGTTGTTAAAATGAACAATGCATGCTCAAACGTCACAATTTACACTTTATTTTGGTGTTTAAAATTGGTGTATGGTCAAAAATTGAACAAGGAAAATAATATTTGAGTTTGGTGCAATAAAATCGAACAAGTAAAAATACATTTGGACTTTAGTATATCTAAAATTCAATAAAACAAATCTTATTTGGTTTGGCCTTAAAATTGAACTCATGTACCTATATGGATGATAGCTTAGTTCACATTTGGCTATTAGTGCTTAATACGATTAACCTGGTGTTTGGAGATCTTGATGCACTTTCACAATTTGTTATATTAGCAATTTTTTTTATTTTTAGAGAGGCCTATCTAGAGGGTTCTCTTAACCCATTACGAAGGATGACCTCAAACCTACAAATCCTTATGGTCAATATATAAATAAGACTCTAAGAAAACTTTGGTCTTATCTCCTCAAATTCGCGAGAGGTGTGTTGATGATAGTCTAGACCAAGTGAAGTATCACTAGGTAGCTAGCATGGTCAACTAAGCTCTTAAGTGAGTCATACACGTACAAACTGATTGAGGAGACTCCACAAAACTTACTACAAACCTGTTAAATAGATGTCACCTAGTTTACCTCTAAACATTTGTCTTATTATAGTGCAAGGGGAGGCTAAAAAGGAATCTCCCCCCAAGATTCTCATTATATTACAATTGGTCAGGTACAAACATCTTATAAACTTTCATCATGGTTCCTTGTGATTAGCATACTTAGATAGACATATCTTAGAATCTTACATTTTTGCATAGTCATCATATTGGTCTCTAAAATCCAAAAAATCTCAAAAACATAGCTTGCAATTCTTAAGGTTAAAGTATTAGACTTCCTAGAGTCATTTTTAAAATTAGAGGGTGCATTTTCCTAGGAAATTCCTACAGTAGTCCTATGTTTTATGTCATGCCCAAACATTAGGCAAAAATACACCAATTTTTTTTTTCAAAAAGCACAAAAAGTCAACTAAGGATAGCAACCTAAAGTGAACTAACAAAAATGTTACATTGAACAATGCAAGTTTACAATTGAGGGGGTATCATGACAAACATTGGCTTGTCAACATCCCTTGTCTAAATATTCCGTTAGATAACAAGCAAACCTATCTAGGCTTCTAAATTATCCTAACAAGGTTCAAAATAAAAATGTTTAAATAAAATGATAGTTAAAAGTGTATATTTAATTTTTTTAATATTTGAAGTTCAAGGGTTGAGTTATCTTACCCAAAAAGGGGTCAATTAAATAATCTAATAACATAATGATTACAACCATAGAGGTTCCTGACAAGTACTAGGTTACACGATTAAGGGAAGGCTTGCTAGGGTACTTTAAATTAATGAAATGGAGATTTAATTAACCCTAAGTGATCACCTTGGAGATAAATTTTAAACCCTCTTTATAATAAGGTTCATATAATTTTTAATTAAAATATAACACTTTATTATAACATAATTTTCCCCGTAGTTAAATTAATTAACTAATTTAAAAGATCAAATAATCATAATAAAGAATTAATAATAAAATTTTAAATCTAGTTAAGGGGTAATGGACACATAAGTCCCAAAATAAGGCAATAAATATTATACCTCTAGAACATTCTAATAAAAAAATATCATAAAATAATACTTAATTTATTATTAAATAAATCCATATACATTAAACATTATTAAGTTATTTCACTTGACTAGACATTAAAATTTAATTTCATAATATTTAAATTTCTAGATCTAACTTTAAAAGATTTAAAATTCAAAAGGATAATTACATCCATATAAAAATAAATCAAATAAACCTATCGTTATAACAATGATTTCTCACTAATAAAATCAAAATCAAGTTCGAAAATCAATAAGACAAAGATAATAAATAATAAAATTGCAATCCCACCAAAAAGTCAACTTAGCCCAATAAATAATAATAATTAAATTAGAAATTTAAAATGTTCAACATCACATTAAATACCAAGTTTAAATTTACAAGATAAAATAAAGACCTGCCCTAATCTAATTCAAAATTAGGGTTGGGCTAAATGATAAAACTATTTTCCAAGCCCTAATTTCTCATTTTGTGAGTGTTTTTCCAGGTCAGGTCTGGAGAAAGAAAGAAGAAAAGTCAAGAAGGGTATACACATGAGTATACATGTGTGTATATACACACCTAGGGTGTTATATACTCACATATATATTATTATATATACAAGGGTATGTTGCAGAATTTAGACTAAATCAAATAAAAAAATTATCATCATGAGGGTAAAAATCTCTTATTTTGAAGTTAAAATATTAATGTATTATTAAGCTTTTCCTTGTTTCAGTCTAAGCAATACTATTATTTTATCTTATCAAATAATATTTTCTTTCTTTTTTTAAAAAAAAAATCATTTTTATTTTAATCACTTAGGGTTTTTCGAGTGGTCCATGGCCTATCGCAGCCCATGGGACTACGGTGACTATGGTTGCTCACAGCCCATGGGGCTTGTGGTGGTTGGGCCAACAACAACCCATAGGGTCTGTGATGGCAGGCCAACCACAACCCATGGGGACTGCGGACGCTAGGCCTCCCGCAACCCTCGTGGCTGGGGTGTTGTGAGCAACCGACAGCCCCAATTTTTTTTTTTTTTTAAATAATTTATTTTTAAAATTTTAATTTTTAATTACACACACACACACACACACACACACACACAGAGAATCAGAAGTGTATGCATAACAGGGGCACAATTCTTGTGTGTGTGTGTGTGTGTGTGTGTTTATATATATAAGCTTTATGTATATATATATATATATATATATGTTTATATAGAAGGATATATATGCAATCACACGCTTAGTTCCTTGATTATTTTAAAATCAATTTTGCAACCAAAATATAAATATTGAGATGATAAATATATATATATAAGGGTTTTTTTTTGTATAAATTTATGTTTATTTAAACAAGTGACGTTCATCATATTTTCTTTGCAAGAAGCTTAAATAAGAAAAGAAGTATTAGCTAGATTTTGTTTTGGTATACAAGGGAGCAAGTTCTACTATAGTCTTTGTTTTTTAATGAATTTTTTTACAAGCAACCATAAGAAACTTCTTATATCTTTCAAAGGGTAAAGGAGAATAAACAACAAGCTTATTTTGCTTCTATGAAAGAGTAAAATCCTTTTTCATTTCCTACCTATAGTATGTACATAAGATTTTTTCCAACTAGCTTTAAAACAAGGTCAGAGATAAAATATTACAACAAGGAGTCTCTTTTCATTTCTTTTCTATGGACATAGTAATGTAAAGGTAAATACTAACTTTTATTTTATGAATCTTTTACAAGAATGAAATATGCAATATAGGCATTTACATAGCCTTAGCTTCACCAAAACTACATTTACATGGGCATTATGTTATTTTGAACAGAAAAATATGCAACTTGACTTATAAGAAACAAGACCATATCTCTCTTTTTTGTCAACAAACAACACCTTTCTTCTACACATAACTTGCAAATAAACAAGCTTTTGACCATGGAGGCTCACCTCCCAACCTAGGCCATTTCATGACCACCCTCAAGATTGTGGATATAAATATGAATGGGGATACAAACAAACATATGACATACAAAAACCAGCAACATAAAATCACATAAAATTCTCATTTCCCATGGTTTCACAATTGATCACCTTGGACCCATGAAAAGGGGTGAAGGTGGAAATGAACCCAAAATAGGAGAAGACATAACAAATGAACAATGTCTTCAATAAGGCTCAATACCATACAAACAATGCCTTCACAAGGCTATCACAAAACTACCCTTCCTTCCATTTCTCATGCAAAATAAAATCATTTTATGGCCCCCAAATGTGTAGTAGAATACGATGGCAACATGGAGCCCATACATCCATGCCATATCGTGTTTCTCCATGAGAAAGGACTCTACACTATTTGGGCATTCCCAACTTTACCCTTCACCCTCAAGGCTCTCTACCCTCCCAAGGGTGAGTCTAGCCTTGCACACCCCAACAAAGACAAGAAAAAAACCAAACAACAAGAAGAAATCTACATGAATCCATGAAAACAAGCTTGAAACACAACACAAATTCATCAACTACAACTTCACAAAATTTACTCATACAATTCATGAAAAGAAGACAAGGCATTTCATGATAGGAGCACCAACCTTTCTCAAAGCTATGGAAAAAATAAATCTTGAGAGGAGCTCCCAATCCCTACTATCGTTTCCTTCCTTTGGACAAGTCCTCCAAAAATCTTGCTAAGTACACTAGAAGTCTTCAATTTTGGAGAGTGGGCAATCAACCCACCAAATTCTTCTCCATCTCACTAAAAGGAAAACCTTACCTATCATTCTACCTAACCTCAAAAATTATTGGACAAACTTTCCAAGTGTTCTCTCTCTCCAACAAGAGAGAATTTCAAATTTGAAAGAGAGGAAGACATGACACACATCCCAAATTCGTCACTTTATAAAAATGAATTTTTAGAAGAGGCAAAAATGAGATATGATCATCCTATTGGTCAAAATTTGACTCCCAACCTAAAGTGCACCTATGGGGTTATCTTATTTTAACCCTAACTAGCCTCTAGGGTTTCATTTAACCCCCCAAAAGTCCACCAAGAGTTGACCTATGAAAATCTAAAATAAGATTCCCTCATAATGCTCTACAACCAAGATACCTAACCTAGGGACACTACAAGGTGACACAAAGGTTATCACTAACCAATAACAAATTACTTGGTCATGCCAACTCACATGTACAAGTGTCAATTGACACCACATAAAATCACATCAGATTACTATACACATGGCATGCAAAGTAGACATATGCATAAATAAAATAAATGCAACAATATTATTACATTCAAACATTACATTTACAACAATAGAACATAACAACGAGGTTATTTTCCCCTTTGGAGTTAACCTTGGATTAACATGATTTTCACATACATTCATCTTTGTTTTCCCCTTATTTTAATACCATGGTCAATTTCCTATATACTAGATCAAATTATCAGTAGCTTAAAAAGAAACAATAACATATATATAAAAAATGCAACATTAATGGTCACATGGAATACATCATGTAATCAACTTTTCAATTTCACAACATCCTATAATTTTGACTTATCCATTGTTAATTTCCCTCCTCATGAAATATCTTGAAACACAATAATCTCAAGCATCCCAAAACCTTTATATAATTAGGACAATATTTAACATTTCAATTGATTTCATATTCACTTTGAATTACATTCCTGAATCAATATACAATCAAAGCATAATACTCAGAATTTCTTTATTCACATCAAGCCCTAATAATCAACTTTTGATCAATTCACATCTCAACATAATATAAATTCAAATGGTCATTTATGTAAGCATACATATACAATAGTAACATTTCTATATTCTTTAAGTGTACATTTTCTACCTACTCAATTCATGACTCTATACACCTTTCCTACTGCCTTTTTTGTTAGAAATTACATACTAAGGAAAACAACATTTAACTTTATTAAAATCTACATCTCATCTCATTATTATTTAAATTTCCTAGTTCCAATACAAATTCCACAAAACATGCACTCAAATTCTTTGTCATAAGAAAATTAGTTGAATTTGATTAGCCCTTATGTAAACATAGAGCATCTTAGAATCATTGTCATGAGTACATAACCAACATGAAAAAGAGTACATCACAACATAGTGTGGTGAAATCTTTGTCCCACAGAATATAAATCCATAATGCATCAACATAGAGTATCTAAATACTGAGTCTATAATTCAGATAGATGAAATGCTATGACTAGTCCAAGGTAGGGTCCTTCAATATAACCATCACAACCCTAATGGTAACCCACTAATTAGCACAAGACAAAGCTAAAATAGGTGCATCTCACGATGACATCATAAAATATGTATTACTGGCAAAATTCACTACATTACAAGGTTGACTCATCCTTATATCTAAGAATCACCAAAATACAATCTAAGACCACACCCAACATCTCCCAGTTACCGCAGAGCATCAAAAATTTGCTATAAAAATCATATCCTCCTATCGATACACCCTCACATGGGTCCAACATGATCATACACAACAAGTGTGAAGGTTGAAACCACACCATCAAGATGTTTGTGCAAGGAGGCAAATGAGGGAGGAACTACATTTTTATCTTGACATCATCAACACTATCTTTATATATTGGCCTCAGCATAGGCACCTTGTCATGTTGGTTAATATTTGTCTTAGATAGCCACTTGCACCAAAATTTATCACTTGTGTCCTACCTTTTGGTGTCAAGATAGTCCTCTTTATCATTTGGGTATTTTCTTAGAGGATTTACCTTCAAAGTTTCTAGAATCTCTCTTAGGGAAAGGTACTTACACCTTAGATGTCATATTTGATTCCTAGTTTTCATTATCATCCCATATCAAAAAATCCAAAAAAATATAGAATTTGATTTCCTTAGTTCTCTCACATTCATTATAGACTTGCATATGTTGAACACACAATCAAAAAAGAGTAAGGACACAATGGAGTAGAATCAAATCCCCAACCTTTACACTAGACTACAAAAATCCTGAGAGGTTGTTGTACCTACCATGAGAAAATACTAGATGATGCTTTCCAAGTACATGAACTCTCCCCTAAATAAATTAGAGATAAATGCACAAAAGAATAATTTGACAAAGCTAGCTAAAGAGAAATTAAAAATAGTTTTGGAATCCATGGTGAATCTAACCCCAACAAATGCTTTTGTATGCTTGCACAACAAGGTGCTAAATTACCAAATTAGTGTGACACATCTTCCATAGTGGAAGACATACATGTACCACCATCTTGGCTAGCCTCAAAGATACCCCTATGACTCAATTAAGTCCTCTCATTCACTAGTTTCATGAAAAATGCTTCCTAGGTCACCACATCTTCTAGTACCTTAGGGATCTAGTACATCAATCCCTTATTTTCTAGTTTTCCATCTACATTGACTACACTCGCTACTATAATAACACCATCTATATTTTCCTTCACTTATCTAGAAAGCACTTAACAAATGATGGCAACAAGTTCCTCCATCACAATTCCCCAACCAAAGCAGGGGCTACCCCTACTAGGACAACCTCAACCAAAGCCTTCTAGTGGTGCCCCGCCAGGTATCCTTTCCAATTCATGAAAACCCAAAATCAGTCAAGGGGAACCTTCAAATAATCTATATTACTCAACATTTTTTTCTAGTTTCCTCCAAAAAATGATGGCAATGGAGCTAAACACTTCCCATCTTACAATAGTACATCAGCATAATCTTGCACCCCAGCATATAATAGTATTCATCATAATCTGGCACCCCAAAAATATACCAATACCTCAACATAATCATGTACCCCATAAGATACTAGTACCTTATCAGAGTGGAGTCTTGGGTTCCCTGGAGGGGTGTTACATTACTTCATAGTGGATCCTACTATTGTGGTAGCTAATCACATGAGGGATCTGTTGAGAGGGCGACCTATTCCCTTTGATGGGAAAGGAACTAGTTTAGAGGCTGAGACTTGGCTGATAGCCTTAGAGTGGATTTTTTCTATGCATCCCTTTAGTAGAAATACTAAAGCTAGGTATGTAGTGATGTAGCTTATTGATTTTGTAGTTGTATGGTGGAAGATAGAAGAGGAGAAGATAGGGCTTCAGATGAATACTGCCACTTGGGAGTTGCTCCTTGAGCACTTCTAAGAGAACTTTCTTTTAGATCAGTGGAAGAGACATAGAGCAAACAAATTCCATAATCTGAGATGGTTGACCTTGTCATTGGGAGAGTATAAGCATCAATTTTTTGAGCTCAAGCAATATGTTGTCTTTGGACAGGATACAACTCTTCTAGTTCAACACTTTGTTAGGGGGCTTAATGCTCACATAGTTGGGGATGTTAAGTTCTTTGAGCCTAAGACCCTCTAGGAACAGGTCATTAAGTCTACTCTTACAGAGGAAAATCTAGCTTTGGGTCACAGTGGTCAAAGGAGTGTTCAGTCTAGTGGTTCTAAGGGGAATCAGTCTCATAGGAATAAGAAATTTCAAAATCCTCCTACCTTTTCACGAGGTAATCAGGATTAGTAGCAGAAGGAGTTTTCTATTCCAGCTCAGGGCGGTGGTTCTCAGTCCAAGAACTTATGTAATGCTCAATAGAGTAAGAGTCATTCGTATGGTCAGCCTGCTCAGAATGCTCAGCAGAGTGTCAGTAGAGGTAGCTTCTAGCAGTCTAGTGCTCCTACAGCAAGGAGAGGTTTCAATGGAGATTGTTTCACTTGTGGCCAATACAGTCATAAATAAAACAATTGTCCCCAGTGTTTAGCTCATCATTCAAGACAGAGGTCGCATCTTCTAAGCCTACAGTCAGTGATGCAAGTAGATCTCATAGGGATTTTGTAGTACGGAATGATCCTCAGTGTTTGAACCCTAAGGCATGGAAGGGTCCAAAGGGACCTACTCAGTGATCCTTGGTCTAGTTTTTAGTTCAGTGTAGCTAGGTTTATGGGACTATATCCCTACTTGTTCCAGGCTTCTAGGAGTAAGCCTAATCCTAGGGGGTTGGATGTAGTACCCACCCATAGTTTTCTTTATGTTTTTAGTTGTTGTACTATTTTAGTCTTGTATTTCAGTTGATTGGCTAAATTCTTTTAGGCCACATTTCATGTGTGCAAATATTATTCAGTGGATTATTGATCATTATATGTTTATCATGTGTTTGCATAGATTAGATGATGAGATTATAATGATGATTATATTGTATTTTTTATATTGGTTTATGATGTTACTGACCCCATACTTGCATGTGTATGGTTATCATGCGTGTGTACTTGTTTGGCATGTTTGTATGGTAGAGGACAGAGGCGTAGTTACTTGCATTGTCGAGATCCACACGTCCAACTGTACCCTATCATTGTCTAATATATATATATATATATATATATATATATATATATATATATATATATATATAGGATGTACATACTTCTTCTTATGATGAAAGGTTTGCAGGTATAGGGCATCATCCTCCTTGAATTGGCAGGAGTGAGCGGGCCCATAAATATTCATCTCAATGGTAAAGAGGGGAGAAAATACACATACCCAAAACCCTAACCTAAGCCTAATTTTCCTAGGATTCGACAAGTATCAGTTTGACTACCCTACCCGGATTCATCTAGTTGACATGAATTTGTGGATCCCTTTCTTGAGTGTGCTTGGTTTTACTTTGTTGGATCTTAGTTGATTTATTTCTTGAGTGGGTGATTTTCTGTGATTTATTGATTAATGATTATAGTTAAAATTTAATATTAATCATATTCTTATGTTTATTTGAGAAAATTTAATTAAAAGTCAAATAATTAAATATTTGGATTCAATTGATTATTTAATTGGAAATTAGATTTAATTATGCTTGTGTTCTTTATTAAATGATTAAATATTTAATTGTATGGTCAATTGTGCTTTAAAAGTATTTAATCTATTTAATACAATTTTAATTATAAACATGTGCATTTACATTATTGAAAAGTGAATTGGTTTTCAAAAGTTATCAACCTATTTCAAAAAGTCAAATTGAGTTGTGCATATAAAGTTATTTTAAATTATTTAATTATGAATTACTTTCAATTTCTAATTGGAGTTGATTTGGGAGTTAATTGAGGAGTTATCTTTAGGGTTGCATGAAAAGGGGAAATTGAATCTCTATTAGGGAATTTGCATTCATTTTAGAGATTAGACATATTTGGAGGAGAATTTTGGAGAGCTTGTGTGCTTTGGATTTTGGGAGATTTTGGATTGTTGTGATTGCTTGTTTGTGCATCTAGATCAAATGCATGTTTTCTACGTAGACTCAGATCTGCGAGTTCGATTCATCCTGGGAGGAATCCTGGTCTACAAATCTTCAAAGGCTTTCAATTTCAGTTTTAGTTTTGGATCTAAGGTAGGGTTGTATTCTTGCCTATTAATTTCTATTTTGCATTATTTGTCTTCCCTTGTTTGTGCAAATTTTAGTGTATCTCAATAGATAGATTTGTGATTTCTTTTATTCTAGGTATTTAGAAAACCCTAGTTATGCTGATTTTTAGTTTTTATTAGAATTTGGCACTGCAAGATTATGCTGGCAAAATTTTGTTGAAAGATTCCTCATAGAACACCTAGAAAATGATAAATCAAACCTAGATTATAGTCTAACTATAATGTTGGAAGAAAATTAAATCTACTTTTGAAAGAAAATCAATTTTGGAGAAAAAACTCAATTCTGGTAAAAATATACTCTCTGTAAAAATATATGCAGTCAAAATTAAATACATAGTCAAAATATAATAGCTAGAAAAGACAAAAAAATGGAAAGTCAAATGCAATGAAATAAATACATACATACATACATACATACATACATACATACATACATACATAGATATATATATATATATATATATATATATATATATATATATATATATATATATATATATATATATATATATATATATATATATATATATATATATATATATATATATATATATATATATATATATATATATATATATATATATATATATATATATATATATACCTTGTTTATTATTTTACTGTTGAAAAAGGTTTTTTGAAAAATAAAAATAAACTTTATAAAAAAAGAAACTTGTTCTAAGGCTTTTTTTTAAAAAAAATTTTTTATTAAAAAATAAATAAATAAAAAAAATGAAATATATTAAAGGGGGGGCAGGGGCCACCACCTCCCCCACCCCCCTCGGCTGATGTGCGCAAGAGCTGTGTGCATGAGCATGATACCCTGCGATGGCAGTGGTACCCTGCCATGCACAGAGTACCATGCGTATGAGCATCGCAGTGGGTGTGCCCCCCCCACTTGCAATAAATTATTTTAAATGTTATTTTATTTACTGTTAGTTAATTTGTATGTTATTTAAATTAAATAAATTTTATTTATTAAAGTTTACTTTTTTATAATAATTTAAAAATAAATTTATTTATTTATTATTGTTAATTAAGTCAATTAGTTTATTTTCTTTCTAAGTTATTTGCATTTGTAAAATTGTTTATGTTAAAATTAAATTAAATCTATATGCTTTTAGATTACATTTAATAGCTTATATTAAAATATGTTTAATAGTTGGTTTATTAGTTTTGGTCTATACATATATTTTTATATGCTGAAATATGTTTTTACGTAATTAATTTTCTAAATTTAGGATTTGAATTAGACCTATTGTTTTTATATTCGATGTGTGATATATATATATATATATATATATATATATATATATATATATATATATATATATATATATATATATATATATATATATATATATATATATATATATATATATATATATATATATATATATATATATATGTTAATTAAGATATATATTGTATGCGTAATGAAACATATCTAATTGTGTTCATATTGGAAAATGAATTTTAAAGGTGTTATGTTTCCACTGAAATTGGGCATTTTCTCTAGTTAGAACTATTAGGAGACTTTGGGTAATATTTTGATTATGACATTGTATCTGATGCTTTATGGATAAGTTTTTCTATTAGTTCTTAATATTATCTCTATACAGACTTGGAAATGAATCAATATTCAACCTAAATGTTAAATGGTTATCTTTCAGTTCATTATGATGCAAATGTTGTATTTCCTTTCCTGAGGTGTCTTCTTTTCCTTATTATACTATCGGGATACTAGATGACCTAGGGGGAAAAATAGAGGCCTAAGTGTCGGTTGTTCATGATTTCATTCTTATGTTTTGGTGTGAGTTTGTATTCTGATTATACCCTTATTTGACTATATGGACTCATGATGTATTGTATTTTTTTTTATGGTATTTTTGTAATCATTTCTAGTTCTTGTGTGTGAAAATGAATCTGGGATTACCTACTTGTATACCTGATTTGATCTATGTGAGATATGTGAGCCTAGGGTTGTTTACCTAGATATGTAGTAGGGGGTGGCTTGCAATAAGTGTTGGGGCCCAAAAGTGGCTGCCAGGATCACTTATTGTAAGTATTTGTAATCAAGTGATAACCTAATATAATTAAGGGGTATTTAAATAAACTTAATAAGATGTGGTTCCTCACCCATGCTTGAGTGCTAGTACAGACTAAGATGGAAGATGATATGATGCTTTCTACCTTTGAGAGGTGTGTGTCTAGCATAGTTAATGGCTTCATTTTTATGAGAGGTCATTGATACCGCATATAGTCACTTGAGTGTCGGGATCCAGAGTGATTACCAGGATGAGACTCAAGGGTTAGACGTATATGATGACACCTTCCTATGCATAGTCTAGTTATTCTACATGTGTTAGTTGACTCTAGATTAGTGAGTCTTACCTATCACTATCTTTTGTACACCTTGAGTTAGAGAGCTTTCAAGATCTCCTTGCTTAGTAGTTTTACCTTGCTTTGGTATTCGTTATCCAAGTGGGGTCTATTGCTATCTCCTCAACATGGTGGGGTAGACCTTTATGGTTCTACATGGATGGGTGGTAGTGATTCTTTACCATTTCAGATTCTGATGTTCATGTACTGGTGGTCGATGATCTTGTTGGAGATTTTCCAGCAAGCCAGTGTTGACTGTATGTTTGTCATTGATAACAACATATGGTAAGTAGCATGCATTGAAGACTTATGCAGTAAGCTTTGAGTATATGTAGCATGGACATGTTATTATACACACTAAATAGTGCACTTCTCTAAGTCATTACTTCCAAGGGAATCCATGAATGGGAAACCTTGAGAAAGTGACCTAGAGCTCCCTAGGCATGGAGTGCAAGGATATTAAGAGTGCTCTCAGCTAGAGCTATTAAGCCTATGACCTTGCTAGTAAACCATGCAATGGAAGATTCAATGGAGACAAGGGCAAGAATGCCAATATCCTCAAGAATCAATATGAGAATGAAATGCAACTACGCTAGAAATGAGAATGCAAGCTAAGCTATGAAAAGAAAGATGCAAGTGTTACAATCCAAGCTAATTAATCTATGTGAGCTAATCTAGAGCATACAAATGAAGCTAATCTAGGAAAGCATAAATATGAAACTATGATGCAAGAAATGAAAGTTGGATGCAAGAATGTCTTCAAAAAGCTCCAAAGTCTCCAAACAATCCTGCAGCATAAGGTTAGTATTCAAAAGATGGATGCTAAAATGAGAAGAGAGCTCTCCTTTTATAAGAAATGAGAAAGAATGGACCATGAAGATTAAGAGGAAAAAGATTTAATCAAGGGTGGCGCTTGAAAGAGGAGCAATCCATGTGCACAAGTATCCTCCAATGAGAAAATAAGAGTTGACTTTTGTGTCCATATGAGACAAAAAGTGATTTTTCCCTTTTTATAAAATAAGAATAATGCTTTATTTGTGCAACTTAGGATAAGAGGAAAAGTGGGGGCTTTTTATTTATTAAAAAGGGAAGGAATTACTTTTAACTAAATAAAGACTTTGGGATAAAATGGTTTAGCCCAAGGCAAATAATAAAAAATGATAAAATAGGATTTGATCAAGAAATTGATATAATTGAAAAATGTTGATTTTTGAAAATATTGATTCAGGGATTTGATAAATTGCTAAATGGGGGCCCAAAGTCTAGGCGACCATTTTAGGGTGCATACATTTGCCCCTCTTTGACTAATGTGAGATTGATTTGGGATCACATGTAGTCAAAGAATGGAATTGGAGTGTGAGATCAATTTGGGATCACAAAAAAATCTAGACATGTGTTTGACGGATGGGAACATATTAGGACAAGCATAAGAAAAAGTTGACTGAAAGACTAGACCAACACCTATATAGCTAGGTGATAATCAAGTCTCAAATAAGAGATAAGAATCTCAAGCAAAGCTAATTGATAAGCTGAATCAAAGATTAAAGCTGATGGGTATTGCCCCCTCATAATCAAAATTGAAATTAGGTAGAGGAGAACAACAAATTGATAAACTTGATCAAGTCACTAAAAATCATAACCAAAGGTGAAGGATGATAGGATAATCATCAAGCAGTGAAGACATGCCCCAATTTGACTAGGTTTGATTGAGAAAGATATAGAATAAAAATGAAGTCAAACCTCAGAGAGATGGATCGAATGAAGATGAATGAAAGACTAGAAGTTTGAAAGAGATAGGGATGAAGAAATGAAGATGCCCCAATGAAGATCGAAGGATCAGGCCTGAAATGGTCAACCAACTATGTAGAAGAAGGTGAAAGTTTGAAATGCAATTTTGACTATCAAGATGAACTTAGATTTTGATTTTGATCCTAAAAATGGATCCAGGACGTTGAAATTAGCTAGGTGTGCAATTTTCACACAATTTCGAGGTGTTTTGAAAATTAGGTCAAAAAGTCAAAATGCTATAAAAGGGGGTAAAAAGGTCATTTTCAAAATCATTTATTTTTTAGTGATTTGAGAATCTTGAAAGCTTTAAAGAGAGAAAATGGCCCAGCAAGCAGTGATCCTGGTCCACAAGCATCGATTTGAGTGCGCTCGGTTGCACAACCAGCCTCCGCAGTATGGTGCCCTGGTATGTTTTCAAAAAAACTTGCTGTGTTGGTTATTTATGATCTTTAATGTAAAAAAAAAATATGTTTTTAAAGTTTTTAAAATTTTTCAAATTTTCTTCATATGAAAATTTGTACGATACTTTGTAAGTATCACACCCTTTGAGGATCTCTATCGTGCGATACTTCATGGGTCAAAATAGTGTCACATCGATATAGAATCCAGTGTTTCACGACACTGGATGAAATATCGTGCGATGCTATGTGAAGTATCATAGGCAAAGATACCATCACACTGCTATTGAAGAAAGTATCACATGATACTTAGTCAAAAAATAGTATCACATAGTATAGAAAAATAACATGATTTAACATTTTTGAGCAAAATGACATGGGTCCTGACAATGTTTGATTTTAAGATATTTTATACTGAGTTTATACATCCATCATGATATGTTCTAACATCTGATTTGGGTTAATGTTTTGTAGGAGCACTTTCCATCGCTACTCATTAGAATGCCTCGAGTGACTGGGCTACGATGTATTTGGGATCTCAATGATCCAAGACGAGCGAACCTAAGGGAGATGGGGTTTGGCTACTTGCTGCAGATGCCCCATATTTGGGTGGATCATGGGTTGTTGACTGCGCTAGCTGAGAGATGGCATAGCGAGCACAACACCTTCCACTTGCCTACCAAAGAGGCTATGATTAGTCTTGAGGATGTCTATCAGATCCTATGGGTTCCGAGCCATGTAGATCCTGTAAGTATAATCATGTTTATAGATAGTCATAGATGTAGAGTTTCCATATGATAGAAACTAACATGATTGTTTATTGGCACAGGTGTACTATGATCAAGATCTGATAAAGGGTAGGTAGATCATGCAAGATATGTTTCAGGATGTTACGATTATTGAGAGGCATTTAAGCTGGGATCGGTTAGTTGAGGAGTTTGGTAGGGATTTCCTGATGTCATGCATCATTTGTTTTATCATTGCATAGGATCTTATTACTAATACGAGTCAGAAGGGTTTTCCATTGGCCTTGGGGAGGTTAGTGGCAGATTTGATTTCTCACCCACGATGGATGGCATGGGGGCCAGCCATCCTGGTAGACATGTACCATGAGCTCCATGAGATAGTTTATCGGAAGAGCAGGACCTGGGCATGTGGAGTCATTCTTGCTTAGATATGGGCATGGGAGCACATTGTTGTAGTATGACCATGAATGTAGCTAAGGGAGTGGAGATGCCCCTATATAAATAGGTACATAGGATTCATCTCCCAGCCACATAGCAGAGATGTCACATATTATCGCCAAGTACTGGATGAGCTCACCTCATTCCAGTGGAGACCATATAGGGCATGCGAGTAGTGGGGTGACTGGGATGAGTTGGATTATATGCTATGTAGCTGGCCACTAGTAGGTCGACACTCAGATATTGTGGAGAGATTTGTGATCACTCGTGTCTAGAGACAGTTCGGGTGCTAGCAGAGAGTACCCACTAAGACTACCACATATGCTCAGGTTAGGGATGAGGAGGGCTAGGGTTGGCTATCGATGCTAGATTACCAGCAGGTAGTAGAAGATATAGCTATGATACACTAGGAGCCATGGGAGTACCTCCTAGATATGGAAGATGCAGGAGCTGATGCAGCCTACAGGGCAGAGCAGTGGAGGTAGCCCTTCCCTAGGTTCACTGTACCTGATGCATAATCGATAGCACAGGGGGATGATAGAGATGATGGGGATGAAGGGGATGGAGAAGGGAGAGGGAGAGGGAGAGAGACTAGATAGAGCTCTCGATCAGGTGGCTAGAAATGGCCACGGGGATAGGGTTCTATAGATGAGGGTGATGACAGGGCAAGGTCAGGTCGCCACCAGGTGGATGTTAGGCAGGATTAGCCTATAGGGGGAGAGGACCTGAGAGCTAGGATCCAGGTCCTAGAGATAGAGATGCAAAGGTTATGCATCACCATAGCAGTCAGAGAGAAGCAGCTAACGGATCTAAGAGCTGGGCTTGAGCGGTGGGATAGGGCTATATAGGTTGCTACTGTAGAGAGCTGGAGAGAGGTAGCATGAGCTACATACTATCATGGGCTTTACATACAAGTTTTTCCATAGGGTCAGAGAGCACTGCCCTACTCTGCTATAGCTGGGAGATTTGATATGGTGTCAGAAATAGCACCACCTCCTCCACCACCAACACCACATGATGGTGCTACTGAGTCTTAGGTCTAGGTTAGATAGATATATAGAAACATATCCTGGGACTTTATCCAAATTTTTGTATCCCACATTGTATCATGACACATTTTTATATATATGAGATTACTAGATTGATGATATATCTTGTGTACTTGTCCCACTTGTGATGGATGTTTCAGTTTTGATATTGTCTTGTCATTTTTCTCAAAATCTATGTCATATATGCTCATGTATAATCTCTCTCATAGATGTATGTTTAGTTCTCATGTTTATGATATAGACTCATGTTTCTGAAATTGATTTCTTTAGGATAGATATGATGATAAGATTAAACCCTTGTGATGACAGGAAAAATGACATGACGTGAAAGACAAGGAGCGAAAAGACATGATCGAGAAAAGGAAAGGTGAGTGCAGTTGACGAATAGGTCCATGAAAGATGAAAGGAGAGCTCTCTCCATATGCAAAATGCAAAACTAACTATCATGAACCTAAAAATGCAAGCTACTATGAAAAGTGGTTTACTTGCAAGGTCACAAAGATTTTAGACTCTAATATTCATCATCGAGCATTATTGGTAGCGTCATAAGATCATACAATGCACACTAGTATGACTGTGTGAATCTAAATATGATCTATATCAGATAGATATGTGGGAATCCCACCTAGGCATCAAGGACATATAGGTCAAGATGACTAGTGTAGTGAGATTACCTAAGTTTGATATAGCAAGATTATACTCGCATCGAGACACAAGGAAAGTCAAGATGGCTAAAAGTATGCACTTGCAAACACAGTCAAGGATAATACCTTGTAGATCATGTTGTCAAGTGGAACAAGCAAGAAATGCTAATGATAATTAGGACCAACAAAATATACCCACAAGCAGAAAAAGCAATAAAACATGTCCTCATGCCCCCAGTCTTCTAGCTCAGCATCATCAAAAACTATTAGGGAAAGAACACTCATCAAAGAAATCATCATAGACAACACACAAAGAAATAAAGTCAAACAAATCTCAGCGAGTCGAGTGTGTAAGTGCATGTGTGTAGGTCATAGAGTCAAACTTTGAGTATCACATCTATAAGCGGAACATATCATATCATGCTAGACTGCGGGTAAGATATCTGATAAGTGTTGAGAAACACTTGATGCTAGGGTAATCTTGAAAAACACAGTTGGGGTGGTGTTGAAAAACATCATTTGCAAGATGTCCTAAAGACCAACACATCCTAGATACAAAAGCTAACATAGTTATGCCCCCTAGACAAAGATGAAGACCAATTCCAAACCAAGGTGACAAGGTCAAGGCATGATGGAGAAAGGCTAAGTGTCGAGGACGAGTGCTAAGAAACAAGGGTGCAAAGGCCTCAAGTAGTGTCTATTTCCAGGTTTTCACCAAGGCACTTTTTCTTTTTTTTTTGAATTTTTTTGCATTTTTTGATTTTTTTGTATTTTTTTTTTCAGGACTTTATATGCTTTGTAGGATTTTTTCAGCATCATATATGAATTTTTATTTTTTGGAATTTTTTCAGGATCAATAAATATGTACAAAGGATGCCCCCAGATAGAATAGGCATCATGGATAGAACTTCTTGAGGTGCAAAACATTGATAGGGTCAGGGAACTATTCCCCCTCTGGATCAGATAGTAAATAAGCACCTATACCAAAAGTGATAGTAATGATGTATGGTCCAAGCCAATTAAGTTTGAATTTCCCCTTTTTCCCTTTATGTTGTTGGTTCTTAGGGTTTTCTCGTAGGACAAGATCCCCCACTTGAAATTCTCTAGGGTGAACCTTGTTGTTGAATGCTTTGGACATACACTTTTGGTAAACTCTCATGTGATCAAAAGATGCTTTATGCTTTTCATCTAGAAGTTCTAGTTCTTGAAGTCTCATGGCATAGTAGTCTTCATCTGTCACTAAACCTTTAAGAGAAAATCTAAGAGATGGAATCTCCACCTCTAAAGGTAACACTGCTTCAAAACTATAAGTGAGGGAAAAAGGAGTAGCCCCTGTTGGAGTACGAATACTCATTCTATAGGCCCACAAGGCTAGATTTATCTATAGATGCCAATCTCTACCATTCTTGTGAGCTATTCTATGGAGAATCTTAAGAATGGTCTTATTCAAAGCCTCTGCTTGTCCATTTCCTTGCAGGAAGTAAATGGAGGACCAATGCTATTTTATCTTGAATTTCTTGCAGAGATTTTTAAGGTCCTTGTTTTTAAACTGACCTCCATTGTCAGTAATTATTTTAGAAGGCACTCCATACCGACAGATGATATGGTTCAAAATAAACAAAGAAACTATCTTGCTTGAGGAAACAGAAAGTGGGATAGCTTCTATCCATTTGGTAAAGTAATCAGAAGAAGTGATAATGAATTTGTGTCTAGCTAATGAGTTGGGATGAATCTTCCCAACAAGGTCAAAGGCCCAGCGCTGAAATGGCCAATGAGAAATAGAAGGAATAAGCTCCCTACCTAGAGCATGTATCAGGTTACCGTGTTTCTGACACTTTTCACAAGATTTAGCAAAAGCTACTGCATCTATCTACATGGTAGGCCAATAGTACCCCACCCTAAGCAACCTTTAGGCCATGGAAAGACCATTAGAATGTCCTCCACAAATTCCCTCATGAATGTCAACTAACGCTTGGTTGGACTCATCCTTTTCTAAACACCTAAGAAGTGTCCCATCTAAACCCCTCCTATATAGATCACCAGAGATAAGGGTGTGGCGAGAAGCATTTCAAGTTAGGTTCCTTCATTCAAAATGATTGAAGGTTTCAGGAATAGTACCATCATGGAGGTATGAGTAAATGGCACCATAGCGGGATGACTCATGGCCAATAAGGGTACAAACAACTTGGCTTTCTTGGGAGTCATAGATAGGATAGCGTAGCTCTTCCACCAGGAATTCAAATCTGGACTCATGTTGTTCTAGCTTAAGAAGTGAAGCCAATGTAGCCATAGCATCAGCTGCTTTGTTCTCTACTCTAGGGATTTTTTGAAATGTAACAAAGGTGAAGTATCATCCCAAGGAATCAACCATTTTCTTGTAGGGTACCAATTTTTTGTCTTTTGTTTGATATTCTTCATTAACTTGGTTGACTATTAATTGTGAATCCCCATATATATGCAGCTCTATGATTCTCCACTCTATAGCCATTTTTAGTCCATTTGTCAAGGCCTCATACTCAACAATGTTATTTTTGCATGGGAACAATAGTTTGTAGGACTTAGGGATTGTGTACCCATGAAGAGAAACAAATAAAACTCTTGCTCCTGAATCATTTTGCATGAAAGAGCCATCAAAGAACATCTTCCATGTTCTTGCAGTCATGTACATTATGTGCTCATCTAGAAATTCAACTTGAATTGGTGCTTTGTCTTGGATTGGAAAATCAGCCAATTGGTCTGCAATGGCTTGTCCTTTTATTGCTTTGCGTTCAACATACTCTATCTCAAATTCTAAAAGAATCATCATCCATTTAGCAAGTCTACCTGTGAGAGTAGTCTTACCAAGTAAGTATTTTAGAGGATCAATTTTTGCAATGAGGTGTATTGTATGCACAAGCATGTAATGTCACAACTTTTGGGAAGCAAACACCACTGCTAGGCAGGATTTTTCAATACTAGTGTAGTTGACCTCATATGACACAAGAGTATAGTTGATGTAATATATAGCTCTTTCTTTTCTAGTATCATCAAGTTGAGCCAATAATGCCCCCAGGGAAGATTCTATTGCTGACACATACAATATGAGTGGTTTTCCTAGGATAGGAGGCATTAAGATTGGAGGATTGGCCAAGTATTTCTTGATTTGGTCCATGCTTTGCTGATAATCCTCATTCCAGACACATTTAACCCCTTTGTGTAAAGTCTTATTAAAGGGTTGAGCTCTATCAGCGAGTTGTGAAATAAACCTCCTTATAGATTGGAGGCGTCCTTGAAGACTCCTCATTTGACTGATGTTTTTGTTAGGTGGCATATCCATTATTGCTTGAACTTTTTCTGGGTCCACCTCTATTCCTTTAACTGGAATGATAAATCCTAGGAGTTTTCCAGAGGTGACTCCAAATGCACACTTTTGGGGATTTAATCTCAATTGAAACTATTCCATATGATCTAGAATTACTTCCAAATCACCTAGTTGTGTAACCCTTTTTTAAGATTTTGCCAAGGTCTCATCCACATAATCTTCCATATTCTTATGCATCATGTCATGGAAGATGGTAGTCATAGCTCTCTGATAAGTAGCTCCTGCATTTTTTAATCCAAATGGCATGACATTCCAGCAATAGGTTCCCCATGCACAAGTGAATGCAGTCTTTTCTTGGTCTTCAGGAGCTATTTTAATTTGATTATACCCAGAAAAACTATCCATCAAAGAATAGATATCATAGCCCGCGGTCATGTCCACTATCATGTCTATGTTTGGGAGTGGAAAATCATCCTTTGGGCATGCTTTATTGAGATCTCTAAAATCTGTGCAGATGCAAATGGACTTCTCATGTTTTGAAACTGGTACAATATTGGATATCCATTCAGCATAATCAATGGCTCTTATAAATCCTGCACTAAGGAGTTTTTCTAATTCAGCTTTGACAAGAAGAGCTATGTGAGGATGCATTTTCCTCAATTTCTATTTTACTAGTTTGATACCTGGAGCTATGGACAAGTGATGCATAATGAGACTAGTGTCCAATCCTATCATGTCTGAATAAGTCCAAGAAAAATTGATCTTATTGGTCTATAGGAACTTGGTATATGCTTCTTTTTCCTGTGTTGATAGAGACTGAGTTAAATGCGCAATTTTTGGAGTCTTCGGTGTATTCAAATTAACTGGCTATGTAGTCTCAACAAGCACTAAAGATCTATCTTGAAAGTACCTTGGGAGATGATCAAGCACCTCATCCTTAGGTGCCTTAGAGAGGTTTTCACTTTTCGATACGTCCTTTATTTTTACCTTTTTAGGTTCTAACACCACCACATAGTGGTTTTCACCATCATAACTATGATTCTTTTTTTCTTTTCTTTTCATTTTGTGACTAAGGTACTTGGTATCTGGTTCTGTCATGCTTGTAGTTGGTTCGCTGGTGGAAGAGACTATAGGATCAAGGGCATTTAGGTAACATGCTATCTCATAGTTATTTTGAAAGCTTAGGAGTTGAGGCTCTTGATAGTGTTGAGACCAATCGATTAAGTGAGGATTGGCAAGGGGTAGATCAATGACTAGTTCAATGTTGTGTATGTAAATGGTATCATCTTTGGTGATTGCAAAGTTAGGATTCGTCAAGTATCCCTCTAAGGTACCCAAATCAAGACTTATCCTATCAAGAAAAGCATTGTCCACTAAAGAAACTCATGGATTCCAATCCTCTAATCCTACACTAGACTCATTAGCTACCTCGGGTTGGGAACTATATGTATGGACAACATCAATGTCCATGTCAACTGTAGAACAATCAGAAAGAGTCTCCCACTCATACTCATGTGAGTCTATATCTAAATCCCAGTTGGGATGTTTACACCAAGCATGTTTTTTAGGCCTTGAGGTAGAGGCTTTGATGTCACCAAGGGTAACACCTTCTTGAATGCTATTTGTGTGTTGATGTTCTTGAATGGGATCCTCAACATGATTTTCAATAGTGGATTGTTCTTGTTCTAGGTCTGAAACTGTTGGATTGATAACTGGAGCATCTAAATCTCCCCAAAGGAGATTGGTGGAAGGAACCCAATCTTCACACCTATCTTTTTGATTTTGTAAATTAGGTATGTAGCTAGATTCATCATCACTATCCATCGCAGAAAGGATAGGATTAGTTTAATTATTCTGACTTTCAAAACCTAGGCCAACTGTTGTCTTAAATCTGTACCCAAAGAGAGCATGATTGAGTGGCCATCCTTAGCATCTAATCTATGACTGAGAGGACCATGACTTGGATAGCCCATACTCTTGACAAGAGTGTACCCTCTCCCATAAGCTTTAGGAGATGGGGAGAAATTTTCATTATGCTGGTATTTTTCCTCCTTGTAAATCCAATCTCTAATAGCTACCTCTTCTTTTTCATCCTGGATGGGTACTGAGGACTCTACAAATGTATCAAATAGAGTCATTGCTAAAGATGAAGGACGCATCTCTTGTGAAGGTTTACCATAGGACCTAGGTGAGACTGGTATTTTTGTGAAGGAGTCAATTTGATAATCTCTCATACCAAGGTCTATTTCCTTAAACTTGTATCAAAATTTTTTGCTTCCCTATTAAGAGGAACATGAGTCCCTACTGAAATTGCATTAACAGATAATGTGCTATCCCTGGGTATACAAACTTCTACTCCATTATAGGGGAACTTAACACATTGGTGGTAGGTCGATGACACTACTTGCATGTCATGGATCCATGGTCTACCAAGCAAAATATTGTAGGCTAAAGGACCAGCATCAACAATTTGGAACAAAATGTCCTTTTCAACAGGGCCAATCCTGACAAGAAGGATGGCCAAGCCTTTGGAGCTTCTCTCTACCTCATCATAGGCTTTAATGGTGATTTTCTTACGAGTATCAATAACTTTCTCAGAGTAACCCAGTATCTTCAACAAACTCAAGGAACAAATATTTAGCCCAACACCCCCATCAATCAACACACGCCTAACATGGGTCTTGTGAATCATGACTTCAATATGAAGGGCAAGATTATGCGGATGGCTCAAGGCTTTTTCATCTTCTTCTGAGAATGTGAGGTAATGAGGGCTGGCAAGGTGGTTAACCATATTTTGGAATTGGTCAACATCTATCTTATTAGGGACATTGGTTGTACACAAAGCATCTTCAAGGACACGCTTATGTCTTGGAGACAATTCTAGGAGTTCAAAAATTGAGATTTTAGCCGGTGTTCTTGGTAACTGGTCAATAAGATTGTAGCTCATTTTAGGATTGACTGCTAACTTAGTGGTGACATTCTTGGATGTCACTTGCTTGGGTTTGCTAGACTGGTTAGAACTAGGACCTCTAATGACCGTAGGACATTGAATTTGGCTTCTGGTGACAGCATTAAGATCTTGGGATGACCTTTGAGAGTGAGGACCCCTAAGCACTACCATGGGTTCTTCATCAAATATAGGAGGAGAGCCCACATCATGACTATAAGAATCTTTGTTTCGCATCATGTTGACATTTTCCTCAATAATCTCAAGCATATTAACCACATTTTCTGCACCTGTGTAGGTATAATTGATTGCAGCTTTTCCATTCTTAGGTTGAAAGGTTTCCCCCTTTTCATATTTGGGAAAAGGTTTCTTGAATGCCTTGTGGTATTCATTTGTGTTCAACCCATCAATTTGAAGTTTACCACTTTCAATAAGGTCCTGGATGAGGTGCTTAAGCTTCTAGCAATGTTCGATGTCATGTCCAATGCCATTGTGGTATTTGCAGAAAGCTTTTTCATTCCACCAATGTGGCTTAACATTAGGTATGTGAAATTTTGTTGGATCTTGTGGTTGCACAAGATTATTAGCAATAATGGTCTTGAAAACATCCTCATAGGAATCACCCAGTTTAGAAAATTGTCTCAACTTTTTCTTGGGCTTTTCTTGATACTTAGGCTTATTCTCTTGTTGGTTGGAGGATGTATTGAGCTTCATAGCTTGGACTGCACTAGATAAATGGAGGACTCCTTGATCCTTGGGTTGGGAAGATTCCACAACTTTTTCATTGACTACTTTCTTATTCTTATTCTAGTGTGAATGTTTGCCTTTGTCCTTATTAGCATTGTTAGGATTTTGACCGTTGTTGTTATTGTTATGTTTGGTCAAAATGCCTTGTTCCTTTAAAACTGTTAGAAAGTAAAGTCCACCAAGATAACTGAGAGGGGGGGGTGCGGGGGGGGTGAATCAGTTATCAAATAATTATAACTTTTATCATCTTTAACAGCATTTAATCATTTAAGCAATGCAATTACTAACCATACAAAGATATTCATACACAATGACACAATAACACAAGATATGTTGACTAGGGAACCTCTTGATCAAAGAGTAAACCCCGGTGGGAATGATGCCCACAAAAGATGCACTAATATGAATATTTCTTGTGAAAGGATGGACTCTCTTAGGAGTCTTATGAAATACATTCAGTACATATAAATCCCTGTTAGGAGATTTTGAATCCCTGTTAAAAGATTCTAACCCTGTTAAGAGTTATGGAAGACAAAAGGACCCACTGCCCAAATAGCTTTAGGGTAAGATCACTAAACACACTATCCAAATAACCTTAATATTATTCAATAGAATAATATGAAACATTTTACCTCCTTACTATTCCAAACTGCACTCACTGCTACATCAAATCTCAATTCCAGATCTTTGTACTTCGCATGTCTTCCTTCACAATATTGCTTTCACAACCTCTTAGGCTCTTTTCTTCACTTCATGCTTACATTCGCATGCAACCAAAACCATGCTCACACTTCTTTCATATTACCACTACATAAAATAAGGAAAAAAATTCCTTCCTTTATACCACACTCAAATAATTACAAATGAGTCGGCACACAATTACAAAATAAAAGTTTCCACATGCTACATCAAAATTACACAAAACTATCAGCTTCCAGATGCAATAACTCTTCACTCATGTGACCTCAAATTTTTCACTATGAACCACATCACTGTCAATGTGTCTCAAACTTCCCTTTAACTGTGCAAAACTAGATTCCATCCCAATTAGGAGATATCATCCGATTTCCACAAACCGCTACTTAGGAACACTACCTGAATACTGATTTTACCAAAATACTCATAACTTTCATGAATCAATGAATTACTATTTTTGCTCTTAACCATAGACAAATAACATATCAAAGAGTATAACATCAACATTTCATAGCTCCAACTATAATATCCCATGTGTGCTAATCAAAAAACTGTCTGCTTCTCTGCTAGTCTCTATAAGATCACTGTGTTGACATCAATGACAATCATAGTCATGAATGCAACAAAAAATGCTACAGAATGACTACCAACATCTAGCATTCATTCCTAACAATCTCCCCCATTGGCATTGATGGCACCAAAGATGAAAAACATCCAATGTTCCAAAAATCCAATACTGCTGCACTGATACTCTAAAAATTCTTCAAATCTTCTTCATCAATCAAATCTAGCTTCATTATCCTATTAAGTTCTCTCCAACAGATGGTACATAGGGTTTTTCATGTACACTTCTCCCCCATTGACATCAATGACAAAAATTTCATCACTATGTCAACAACAACTCAATGTCAAAAGACACTGTTTCAGAAAATACATTCACAAGAGTCCTCATGACTCAGCTCAAATATACATACTCCCCCATAGAGGAAGTACCAACATCCAATCCAAAAAAAGATAGGGCTCATATACCACTAGACAGATGCAACCAACTGCATCATTACTCATAAGTAGGTTGGGGCATAACCCCAAGCATACTTCTTAGATACTCAAATGTATCCTTAGGAAAAGGCTTTGTAAATATGTCTACTATCTATTCCTTTGTGCTTATGTACTGCAGTCTGACTTCTTTCTCAACTAATTTCTCTCTTACAACATGATACTTGATCTCTATATGCTTAGTCTTAGAATGTAAAATAGGATTCTTAGACATACTAACTATGCTGGTGTTGTCACAATGTATGACAATAGGCTCAACAAATTTAATTCCAATATCCTTCAACATCTGCTTCATCCAAATTATCTAGTTACAATTGTTTGCTGCTGCTACATATTCTGCTTCTATTGTACTCTATGAAATACAATTCTGCTTCTTGCTCAACTAGGAAACTAATCTTCCTCCAAGAAAAAAGGCTCCACCACTAGTGCTTTTCTTATCATCAAAACTACCTCACCAATCAGCATCTATATATGTACATAGGGTAAAATCATTAGATTTTTCATACCATAATCCATAGTCCATTGTGCCTCTTAAATATCTCAATATCCTCTTTACTGCTACATAATGTGACTCTCTAGGTTCAGCTTGAAATCTTGCTACCATTCCAACTAAATGTTGTGTATCTGGTCTAGTGTGTGTTAAGTACTGCAATCCTCCAATCATGGATCTATATTTCTTCTGCTCAATTGTTGGTGTTTCATCTTTGTTTGATAGTTTGTGTCCTGTAACCATAGGTGTTCCAACTAGTTTACAGTTCTCCATTCCAAACCTTTTCAGAAAATCATTCAAGTACTTTGTCTGGCCAACAAAGATACCATCACTGTTCTATGTTATTTGTAATCCCAAAAAGTATTTCATCTCACCAATCATGCTCATTTCAAATTCAGTCTTCATTTCATCAGCAAATTTGTCACTAGCTTCATCTTCTCCTCCAAAGATAATGTCATCAACAAAAATAACTATAACTAACATTCCATTTTCAATTTCTTTTGTGTATAGATTACTATCTATTGTTCCTTTAGTAAATACCAATTTCAACAAATACTTATCCAATCTAGCATACCAAGTTCTAGGTGCTTGATTTAGTCCATATAATGCTTTCTTCAGTTTACATACCATATCTCCTTCTTGAGTCAAAGGAAAACCTTCAAGCTGCTCAATGTAGACTTCTTCCAATTCACCATTCAAAAATGTGGACTTCACATCCATCTGATACACTTTGAATTTCTTAAAAGCTGCATAAGCCAAAAACATTCTCACAGCTTCAAGTCTTGCTACTGGTGCAAAGGTTTCTTCATAGTCAATTCCTTCTTGCTGCGAGTATCCCTTACATACTAGTCTTGCTTTGTTTCTTAATACTTCTCCTTGTTCATTCATCTTGTTTGTAAATACCCATTTAGTTCCAATCACATTCTTCTCTTTAGGTCTAGGAACCAATTCCCATGTCTTGTTCTTTTCAATTTGATCTAGTTCTTCTTTCATAGCAATAATCCAATGTTCATCTTCACAAGCTTCATTAGTAGATTTAGGTTCAATTTGAGAAATCAAACATAAATGTACCTTATTTCTAGTCATAACTCCTCTGTCCAAACTTCCAATAACTTGTTCAATAGGATGATGTCTAGATAGATACCTGTTCGATGTCATAGTCACAGATCTTGCTTCAACTATAGATTCTTCTCTAGATTCTTCTGTAGTATGATTCTCATTCAATAATTCACTGTTAGTCGCATAGAATAATTCAGTTGTTTCAATGTTAGGCTGAGGATTAGCTTCTTCATCAGATTCATAATCAAGCATTCTTTCCTGAATTTTAAACTTCTCATCAACTTTAACATTTGCACTCTCAACAATAGTTTTAGTTCTCTTATTGTAACATCTATATGCTTTTCTCTTCAAAGAATATCCAAGAAAAATACCTTCATCACTTCTAGGATCAAACTTTCCAATATCATCATCTCTCTTTATCTAACATTTGCTTCCAAAAATTCTAAAATACTTAACTGAGGGTGCATGTCCAAACCATAGTTCATAAGGTGTCTTATATGTGTCTGCTCTAATTTGTACTATGTCCATTGTATATACTATTGTATTCACTGCTTCTCTCCAAAATGTCTTTCCCAAGTCATTCTCAAATAAAATAGGTCTTGCTACTTCAGTTACTGACCTGTTTCTTCTTTCTGCAATACCATTTTGTTCAGGTGTTCTAGGGGCTAAAAATTGTCTCTTAATAGCATTCACTTCACAAAAAGTGTTAAACTCTCTAGAAGTAAATTCTCCACATCTATCAGATCTCAAACATTTAATATTCATTCCAGATTCATTCTCAACTTTATTCTTAATGATCTTAAACTTATCAAATGCTTCAGATTTTTCTTTCAGAAATGCAATCCACATCATTCCTATAAAATCATCAACAAGAATCATAAAATACCTTTCTCCATAGAATCCTCTAGTCCTGGTAGGACCACTCAAGTCTATATGAACAATCTCCAACTTCTCTGCCAATGTGAACTTCTTACTAGGAAATGAACTTCTCTTCTGCTTAGCCATCACACATTCTTTGCAAATCATGTTAGTAGGTTTCATAATTTTAGGCAAATCCCTTACTGCAAGTGTAGTACTCACTTTCACAATGTTATCAAAGTTTATATGACAAAACCTTCTATGCCATAACCAACTGTCATCAATCTTAGTAATCAAGCATGTCATCTCAATAGGATTCAACTGAAATACATTACCTCTGGTTCTAGATCCAGTTCCAATTAGATTTCCATCTTTATCCTTTATCACACAAGTTTTCTCAGTAAACCAAACTTGATATCCCTTATCCACTAACTGTCCAACACTCAAAAGATTATGTTTCAATCCATCAACAAAGTAAACATCATCAATATTAGTCTTTCCATCAAGAGTAATAGATCCTATACCTTTAATCAAACAAGGTGCATTGTTACTAACTCTAACAACTCCTTTATGAACTTCTTCATATCTCCAGTCATATGATGTGAACAACCACTGTCTATAATCCAATCAGCTTTCTTTTCAACTTGGGAAACTAATGCTTTTTCTTCTTTAACATCAGATTCATAATTTTCTTCTTTAATTGCTACAAATCCTATTTCATCATTATTCTCAGTATCACTTTCACTCAAAGTTATTTCTATACTAGCTTCAAGATCTTCATCATTAGCATAATAACATTCCTTAGATCTTCTAGGCTTGAAATTATTTATGTACTTCTTAACTCTCTTAGAAAATTTAGATGCAAAATGACCATATTCTTGACAAGTCCAACATTTAAAAAATTTCTTACCATCTGGTTCTCTTTTCACAAGCAAGGCAATACCTTCTTCAATCTTCTTATCTTCTTCATTTTTAGATCTGCTGCTGCTGGCATAATCTCCACTCACACTAGTACTTCTTGACAAAGTAAGGCGAATACTAAGAGAATTGAATGCTATCTCCATTCTAGGTAAGTCTCCTGATAACCTTAGGTTCATCTCTGCTGCTTCCAATCTTCCAAGAAGAGTCTCTTGTAAAGCTTGTAGTACAAGGTATAACTTGTTCAATCATTTGTGTTGTCTGCTTAAATACGGGAGTCAATGTCCTCAAAATTTTCCATATCACTTCATTCTCTATCTTTGATCCTCCACAAGATTTTATCCCTACAAAAATTTCTAACATTCTACCAATATAGCTTCTAACAGATTCATCTTCCATCATTCTAATATCTTCAAATGCACATATCCAATTATGTAATCTAGCTCTTTTCACATGTTCATCACCTTCAAAGTTAGAGTGTAAAGCTTTCCAAATTTCATTAGATTTCTTGAAACATTTTACCTGACTGTATTCATTCTCTAGAAGTGCTATCAAGAGTGCTTCTCTTGCAAGTATGTTACACATGAATAGATCTACCTCATCTTTAGTACTTGTTTCAAGATTGTCTTCTTCAATTATAGTCCTATTATTCTTTGTAATCAACCAATAGCTTGGTCCTAAACACAATAGATGTGTCTTCATCTTTTCCTTCCAGCTGTCAAAATTTACTCCATCAAACTTAGGGCTTTCTTTCCTGAAATTCACCATGGATATCCTTAAGCTGTTAAACTTTCCTTTCAAGGACCTGCCGCTCTGATACCAATTGTTAGAAAGTAAAGTCCACCAAGATAACTAAGAGGGGGGGGGTGAATCAGTTATCAGATAATTATAACTTTTATCATCTTCAATAGCATTTAATAATGTAAGCAATTCAATTACTAACCATACAAAGATATTCATACACAATGACACAATAACATAAGATATGTTGACTAGGGAGCCTCTTGATCAAAGAGTAAACCCCGGTGGGAATGATGCCCACAAAAGATGCACTAATATGAATATTCCTTGTGAAAGGATGGACTCTCTTAGGAGTCTTATGCAATACATTTAGTACATATAAATCCCTGTTAGGAGATTTTGAATCCCTGTTAAAAGATTCTAACCCTATTAAGAGTTATGGAAGATAGAAGGACCCACTGCCCAAACAGCTTAAGGGTAAGATCACTGAACACACTGTCCAAATAACCTTAATATTATTTAGTAGAATAATATGAAATATGTTACCTCCTTACTATGCCAAACCACACTCACTGCTACATTAGATCTCAATTCTAGATCTTTGTACTTCGCATGTCTTCCTTCACAATATCGCTTTCACAACCTCTTAGGCTCTTTTCTTCACTTCATGCTTACATTCACATGCAACCAAAACCATGCTCACACTTCTTTCATATTACCACTAGATACAATAAGGAAAAACATTCCTTCCTTTATACCACACTCAAATAATTACAAATGAGTCGGCACACAATTACAAAATAAAAGTTTCCACATGCTACATCAAAATTACACAAAACTGTCGGCTTCCAGATGCAATAAATCTTCACTTGTGTGACCTCAAAGTTTACATTGTGAACCACATCACCATAAATGTGTCTCAAACTTCCCTTTAACTATACAAAACCAGATTCCATCCCGATTAGGAGATATCATCCGATTTCCACAAACCACTACTTAGGAACACTGCCTGAATACTGCTTTTACCAAAATACTCATAACTTTCATGAATCAATGAATTACTGTCTACACTCTTAACCATAGAAAAATAACATATCAAAGAGTATAACATCAACATCTCATAGCTCCAACTATAATATCCCATGTACGCTAATCAAAACACTATTTGCTTCTTTGGTAGTCTCCAGAAGATCACTGTGTTGACATCAATGACAATCATAGTCATGAATGCAACAAAAACTGCTACAGAATGACTACCAACATCCAGCATTCATTCCTAACAAAACAATCCTCTATTCAACATGTGGTCTCTACCATAGTATCAAAGGAATCAAAGACCATTTTTTGAACCTCATAACGCATTTCAGACACCAAATTACTAATAATGATGTGAATCCTTTCATGCTCAGGAATAGTCCTAGAATACCAGGAGCACAATCGTCTCCACCTTTGCAAGAAGGTCACAAAGGATTCCTCTTGGTGTTGTTTCAAATTGCATAAGTCTAACATAGTGACTAATCTTGATAAGTTGTATGCAAAATGTTGAACAAATCTATGGATAAGTTCTTTGAAAGTTTTGATGGGAGGGGTTATGTTGGTAAAATGGCTTGGCCTTTGAGGCTCCTTGGAAATAATCTCATAAGGTAAGAGTCATCTTGGTGGAGCTCAAAACTCATGATGTAAAATTGATGTACATGATCGTGTGGGTCACCATTTCCGTCATAGTTGTCATATTGGGGGATTTCAACTTTCCTAGGAAAATCCATCATAGTGACAATTTTGTCAAAAGGACTGGGACAAATAGAATCAAGTGAAAAGGAACTTTTAGGTGCCAACACCTTTTCCATCATTCATTTGAGTTGCTTGATTTCCTCTTCTTGAGAGCGTCCTTGTTTCTTGATCCTCCTATCCACATCAAAGTTGTAAGGGACTCTAGCACCCTTGTTAATCAGACTCTCTAGGAACCTATCTTTATTTTGATCAAGGTACTTATCCACATATTTTTGGAATAGTGGCTCTTGTTGCATTCTCATGAAATCTTGATCATCAAAACTTGTACTACTTTCTCCATGTTGAGAGCCATGATGAGCTCATTGGGAGGGTTGTCTTGAGTTCCTAGGAGGTGTTCATCTCCTATGTTGTGAAATCCTTCTTCCTCTATGACTAGGAGATCTTGAAGGGGTCCTTGACCGCCTTCTACTTCTTGGGGTTCTTGAGGGAGTAGAGGATGGAGAGTTGTTTCCACTATTGTTACCCCTATTATTGAATTGGTTGTTGAGTTGTTGGGCCAATAGCCTATCTTGTTCCTCTTGGAATGCTTTTCTTCTTAATTCCAACAAGGCTTGTTGCTCTTCCTCTAGGTCTCTAAACCTTTCTTCTTTAGCGGCTTGTTCGTCCAAGAAGGCTTTCTTTTCATGCTCAATTATTTTAAGCCTTTCATTAGCATATCTTGAGGTTGTTTTGAGTGGAGAGTTGGACCTTGAGTGTTTGAACAAGTCATTAGTGAATGCGGCATTCACATGAGCATCACCAGATTCATTGTTTTGGTCTTCATGTTGTGACCATGCATCTTGGTGAGCTTGTGCGTAGTGTCTTTCAGCTCTTTGATGGGCATCTAAATATCTGGAGTTAATAGGGGGTGATTCAGGTTGATTATCATCACCAAACGACATGTTACCCCTATGTCTTTGGAAAATGTCATCAAGAGTTTAATCCATTGCTTCTCTTTGTCTCCTAGTCAAAGTGTAGCTCATGTCCATATTTGATTGAGAAGATGGAAAAGAGGTACTCAGCTCACTAGGATTTCTCTTTGGGTCAAACCAAGCCTCAAACTCACTCCTAGGTGATTGATCAAAGATGGGTTTCTTTCCCTTTCTCTTTTGATGAGTTTGGACTAAGGGTAATTGTTCAAAGATAACTTGAGGTCATTTTCCTTAACTAACTTGGTACCTTGTCATAACTGACATGAAAGAGAAAGAGCCTTGGTGATAAGATGTCCTTATGAAATGTCAATATCAAACTAGGATAGTGAAAGTGTTCAATTGTCTAAAAAGAGATGGTAAGATAGAAAGATACAAAAGGTGTAAACCAATCCTACCACAGAGTTGCATAATAAAAGGATGAGTATCCTAACACATATGGGGCAAGAAAATGGATTTAACCAAATATATTTTGAAATTGAAACTAAATTTTGATGGAAGTTAATTGGACAAAAGAGTACTAAAAATCTCCAAGCATGTTACCAAAGAATCTAAAGGTGTACTTTCTCAACAAGGATAATCTCTAACTTATCGATACCAAGCAAGGAGTCTAAAATCAGGAACCCAAGGTACAAATAGGTTTCTAGCAGCAGAGTAGGTCACCTACTAAAATCTAGTCAACCAAGGAAAGACTAAAAATTGCATAAACCAGACAGGTAGCAAAAAGACTATGTGCGACAGTGTCTAGGCTAACAGTGTGATAATTTCCAAGCAGGCGATATTTTGCAGCAAATAGGGTGATAGTTTCCAGGCAGCCTATGTGATAATTTCCAAGCAAGTAGTGTGATAGTCTTCCAGTGATGAACTATCACATGATAATTCTCAGTACATTGCGTGATACTATTTCAAGATCGTATGAATCTTGACCAATGACTGCTAAAAATCTTAGTTTTAAGGGCAGTTTGTTAAAAAATTTAGTTTGAAGGTTGGATTTTTTAGTTTCAAGCACAGTGACAGCAGTAAATAGATAGGTTTGCAAATAGTAAGTGATCAAACATGTCATAAGACACTTGCACAAGGGAAAAAGTAACCTTGCCAAGACAAGCAATTTGTGATATCAAAGCAATAAAATCCTATGAATGCTACTATGATGTTTGATGTTTGAGAACATTTACACAGGTAGATCATAGCGAGAACACTTCAAGCACTTACTAGTCTAAAAATACAATGGCTCAATACTTAACAACTTTGCCCACACTTGATGTCCCATTGCCTCACACAAAGTGGTTACCCACAATAGATATTGGCTTTGTCGTGGAAGTGTCAATGACACAACCAAAGGAACATAGATGGTGAGTAATCTTGGGGTGATCTGGGTTATTCCACTTGGATCAATCCTTGCACCAAGAAGCTAAGCGGAAAAATAGGGTGGCTTCTATCTATGGTTCTTAATAAGGGCTTCCATTCGTAATACCCCTCTTGCTCCCCAAAGGGACTCCTTACCTTGCGGCAAGTAACGGACCTCGTGGCCACAAGAGTACCTTAAGAATTCTTGCTCAACACTTTCCTCATGGTCACAATCTCACAAGTACTCACATCAAGTGAAGACAAGTACTACGTCTACCAAGGTTTTGTGTCCTTGATAGCCTTGAGTTTATAGTGGGTTGGAAGAGCCGATGAAGAGCTTGTCCCCACTTGGGTCATTCCTCTTGATTGCTCAAGAGCAGGCCTGCTAAAGGATTCTAAAAGCTAAAAAAAGAGTGGATCAACTTTTGAGTGTCAATATTTTTGTTTCACCTCAAGGGTGAAGAGCATATTCTCCTAGCTCAAAAATTTCTCCCAAACACAGCAAGAAAAGGTTCAATTACCCTCTTGCTTTCAAAATCTAAAGATGGGTCAAGATTTTCTAGTTCACCACAAGGGTGAAGAGCATACTTCTCCTACCACCCAAAGATTCCTACAACAAGTTATTAAGTGCCTACTAAATGAAACAACTAGTATATGCCACACTCAAAACAAAGGCAATTAAACAAGCACTTGATTTGTTTTTATGCTTTGGGCAGCCCTACAAAAACCATTAGTAGTCCTTGTGCATGCATTTCTAAGAAAATAATAAAGCAATAGGAGAACCTACAAGCACCACTTGTTAGCCCCACAAGGTTTAGCACATCAAAAACCAAATGAAATCTACAAATAGACCCCTGTCCTACAACAACAAATCAAAAATCTGAATCAAAACCAAGTAGATCTTGCAAATAAATGACAAAAAGTGTTCACTGTGAGGACTGGGTGATATTTTTGTCAGAGAAACAGTTGTGCTATATTTTTTCCTATACCAGTGCGATAATATATCTCTGGGTGATAATTCCTGCTACCTGCGTGTGATAGAAAATAGAACAAGAGTGCGATATAATCTGCCAAAGAGTACAATATTATAACTGGTAAAATATCACATTGATATGTTAGAAAATATCGTACGATACTAGAAAACTATCGCACAATATTTCTGTCAGAAAAACCTGAGAGCAAAATATTGACGAAACAACAAGCAAATATTGATGAAAAATTAGTAGAAATGCATAAAATGAAGAACAAAACAAGAGTGTTCTGCCCCACGGTGGGTGCCAAAAATGTACACACTAAATAGTGCACTTCTCTAAGTCATTACTTCCAAGGGAATCCATGAATGGGAAACCTTGAGAAAGTGACCTAGATCTCCCTAGGCATGGAGTGCAAGGATATTAAGAGTGCTCTTAGCTAGAGCTATTAAGCCTATGACCTTGCTAGTAAACCATGCAATGGGAGATTCAATGGAGACAAGGGAAAGAATGCCAATATCCTCAAGAATCAATATGAGAATGAAATGCAACTATGATAGAATGAGAATGCAAGCTAAGCTATGAAAAGAAAGATGCAAGTGTTACAATCCAAGCTAATTAATCTATGTGAGCTAATCTAGAGCATACAAATGAAGCTAATCTAGGAAAGCATAAATATGAAACTATGATGCAAGAAATGAAAGATGGATGCAAGAATGTCTTCAAAAAGCTCCAAAGTCTCCAAATAATCCTGTGGCATAAGGTTAGTATTCAAAAGATGGATGCTCAAATGAGAAGAGAGCTCTCCTTTTATAAGAAATGAGAAAGAATGGACCATGGAGATTAAGAGGCAAAATATTTAATCAAGGGTGGAGCTTGAAAGAGGAGCAATCCATGTGCACAAGTATCCGCCAATGAGAAAATAAGAGTTGACTTTTGTGTCCATATGAGACAAAAAGTGCTTTTTCCCTTTTTATAAAATAAGAATAATGCTTTATTTGTGCAACTTAGGATAAGAGGAAAAGTGGGGGCTTTTTATTTATTAAAAGGGGAGGGAATTCATTTTAACTAAATAAAGACTTTGGGATAAAATGGTTTAGCCCAAGGCAAATAATCGAAAATGATAAAATAGGATTTGATCAAGGAAATTGATATAATTGAAAAATGTTAATTTTTGAAAATATTGATTCAGGGATTTGATAAATTGTTGAATGGGGGCCCAAAGTCTAGGTGACCATTTTAGGGTGCATATAGTTATCAACGTGATATCACAGACATAGAGGTTAATTGCTAGAACAGATAGTTATGTAGTAGCTTGTGTCAGCAGTGTTCCTGACAGAGTTACAAGTAGTGTTCTATGAGTGATTATCCATACAATCATCATGGAGCCTTGCACCTTTATATATGTGATGAAGACATGTTAGTGATGTTACAATCATGGACGTAGAGTCTGATGATCAGTAGAAATGAAGTTATGTAGTCACTATTCACCAGTAACAGTTTCCTATGTTTATTTAGAAGATTCGATAGAGATTGTATTGGTTCATGAGCTACACTTATCATTTCGGTATGCACCCTTAGATTATGGATTGGAGAAGAGTTAAGAATTTTTGGTTAAGAGTGCATAATGTAATTCATCTTGAGGATAAATTTTTAGTTACTTTGGTACAACCGACAGTGTGTAGAGTGCGACTACATTTATTAATATTGGACAGGACCCAAATTGTGTTGCGTGCTTAGTAGAGCCGACATAATTATTATTGGAGTATGTTATGGTTTCTCTAATATGATTTCAAGATGGTTCTAATAGGCTGACTTGATTATATCATTTAGAGGAAAGATATTTTTAGGCAGTCATTTGTGATTGCTAAAGTATGGTTGAGAGTTGTTTGTGAAGAGTAGAGTAGAGTGAACAAAGTGTTGAGACATCAGCAAAAGGTCTATGTGACCAAGTGAAGGTTTTATGCTATACATTGTAATTGATCTAGATAGTAGGTCAAAGTGCAATTCACCAAGATCTAGATATAGTGTGTATCTATTATTCAAAAGGTTGTAGCCTTCACCCCTTTAAGCAGTGTGCTCTCGGATAGTGCGTCCTCACCCCTAACAGGGTTAATTGTAAAAGACTCCTAACAGGATCTGACCCTTGACTAGGTCTCTATACTAAATATATTGTAAAGCAACTCCTAATAGGGTTAAGGATCTTCTAACAAGGATCAAAAAACACTAGTGCAGATTATTAGTGGGTGTCAATTCCCATTAGGGTTTTTACCTATTTGGGTTTCCCCGTAACCAAAATAATTGTGTTGTGTTCAAGTGTTCTTTCATTTTTTTTATGCTTTATGTTTAAGTATACTTAATTGGATAAAGAATTGAAACTTGTAGAAAACTAATTCACACCCCCCGCCCCTCTCAATTATCTCTTGGGACTATTCCTAACAATTGGTATCAGAGCCAAGTACCTCAAAGAGAAATTTTAACAGCTTGAGTTTGATCAGATGGCATTCTTTAGAAAAGACAGTCCTAAGTTTGATGGAGAGAATTATCTTGATTGGAAGAACAATATGATGACACATTTGTAGTGCATTGCTTTTGAAGTTTTTGAAGTGGCTATCAAGGAATTTGAGATCCCCTCTCTAGAAAATCTTGCAAAGGATGATGCTACTAGAAAGAAAAAGGATTTGTTCGATCAGAATGCAATAGCAAAAAAAGCCCTTATCAGCGCCCTATCTGATAGTGAGTTTTCAAAGATAAAAAAAGTAGACACAGCCTAAAAGATATGGAAGCACCTAGAATACATGTTTGAAGGAGATAAACAAGAAAAGAATGAACGTAGAAAAACATGGAAGAAAAAGTAAAATACATTGGAGATACTACCTAAAGAGAATGTAAGAGCCTACAACCAAAGGATCAATGAAGTAGTTTGTGGAATCAGAAACAATGGTGGTGAAATCTCAGAAGAAGACATCATGGATAAAGTGATGACTACCTTGACACCAGAATATTAGAATAAGATAAACATCCTTGATGAGACTATGTAATTCTCAAAAAAATTCAAAATAGAGACCTTAATCAGCAAGATTGTTGCATTTGAGATATCAAGTTTGAAGACAGAGCCTAAAAGTGAGACAACCTTCAAAGCTTCAGTCCATGGTAAGAAATCCTTGAACACCTCTGGTAATTTTGATGATGATGATGAAGAAGCCCTGGATAATTTCATTGCTATGATTGCTAAAAGAGAAAAGAATGGAAAAGGAAAATATGAAGGCCAATTACTATTCAAATGCTTTTCATGTAATAAGATTGGTCACTTTGCATCTAAATGTCCTACAAGAGTTAAAAAGTTCAAGAATAACTACAAGCCTAAGTATACAAAGGAATGCTACTATGTTGGAGATGGAGTATCAGATGAAGAATTAGTAGAAGAGGAGATTGGATTCATTGCTCTTGAAGATGAAAATAATTCACAAGAGTTAGCACTAATTTCACAAGCTAACATCAGGACAAATTGGATCATTGACACTGGTTTCTCACATCACATGACAGGTGACAAAGATAGATTTGTTCATTTGGACAGATATAAAGGAGGCATGGTTAGATTTAGAAATAACACTCCTAAACCCATCATTGGTAGAGGATCCATCACTTTGGATGGAAAGAATAGCACTGATGATGTTCTTTATGTTGATGGTTTGAAACATAACTTACTAAGTGTTGGGAAGTTACTTGAAAAAGGCTACAGGTTGGAGTTTAATGAAAATGAGTGCATCATTAACAACAAAGAAGGAGAAATAATTGCATCAGGATCAAAGACTAAAGGTAATCCACAAGCAAGTTGTTTTGTTTCTAAAGTAGATGACAGTTGGCTATGGCATAAAAGACCATGTCATATCAATTTTGATAACATAGTAAAGATAAGTAATGTAAAGGTAGTTAGAGACCTACCTAGCATAGCAAAGCTAGTTGATACTATATGCAGGGAATGTGTAATGGGAAACCATGTGAGGAATTCATTCAGAAGAAAGCATAATTCAACAGAGAACAAGCTAGATCTGATTCATATAGACCTATGTGGACCAACTCAAACAAGATCATACTATGGAGAAAGGCATTTTAGATGATTATTCCAGAATGATGTGGGTTGCATTCTTAAAAGATAAGTCAGAAGCATTTGAGAAGTTCAAAATATTCAAAGCTAAGGTTGAGAATGAATCTAGACTAAAGATAAAATCTCTAAGATTAGATAGAGGAGGAGAATTCACCTCTAATATATTTTATGAGTAATGTGAATAACATGGCATAAAGGGATAGTTGAGTGCACCTAGAACCCCTCAGTAGAATGGGATTGTAGAGAGAAGGAATAGGATCATCCTTGATATAGTGTGCACCATCATGATTGAAGGAAAAGTTGCACACACCTATTGGAGAGATGCGGTCAATACAACAGTCTATACAATCAATAGAATATAGTTAAGGCATGGCGTAGACAAGACACCTTATGAGATATCATTTGGTAATGTTCCCACAATGAAATACTTCAAAATATTTGGAAGCAAGTACTACATCAAGAGGGATGAAGCAATAGGCAAGTTTGATGCAAGAAGTGATGAAGGTATTTTTCTTGGTTACTCTACTAAAAGTAAAGGTTATAGATGTTTTAACTTGAGATTGAAGAAAATCATTAAAAGTGTTCATGTTAAGATTGGTGAAAAGTTTATGGTTCAAGAAAGATATCATGATTACTCACCTATGATTGAAGAAGAACCTAGACCTTCCACTAGTGAGGTAGTTGTTGAAGAGATGTTTGACAGTATTAATGTATTGTTCAATGACCTTGAAACAAGTGAAGAAGAAACTCAAAAGGAAGATGAGACAGTATCACCCAAAGTTCCAAAGTTTACATCTAGATACCATTCCAAGAGTGACATCATTGGAGATCAGAGCGGTAAAGTCACAACAAGATCACAAGTAAAGAATTCAGAAAGCAATGAGGTGGTATGTTTACTATCTCAGATTGAACCTTTAAGTGTTGAAGATGCATGTAATGATTCAGATTGGCATGATGCTATGAAAGAAGAACTAGATTAGATTGTCAAGAATGATACTTGGGAATTGGTCCCAAGACCTAGTGATAAGAATGTGATTGGAACAAAGTGGATATTCAGAAACAAGATGAATGAAGATGGCACAGTAGTAAGGAACAAAGAAAGGTTAGTATGTAAGGGTTATGCGCAAAGAGAAAGCATTGATTATTTAGACACATTTGCTCATGTGAGTAGATTAGAAGCCATTAAGTTGTTTCTAATTTATGCAACAATCAAAAACTTTAAAGTCTATCAGATGGATGTTAAGTCAGCATTCTTGAATGGAGAGCTAAAAGAAGAAGTATACATTGAGAAGCCAGAAGGAGTCACCCTAGTTGGCAGACCTGATATGGTATGCAGATTGAAGAAATCCCTCTATGGACTTAAGTAAGCCCCTAGAGCATGGTATGAGAGACTTGATGGATATCTAACTAAAATTGGATTCAAGAAAGGAGAAATAGATTGTAATCTATTCATAAGAGAGACATCTGAAGGACTACTACTTGTAGCTATATTTGTTGATGACATTATCTTTGGAGGTAATGACAAACTTAGTGCTGAATTTGCTAAGGAGATACATAATGAGTTTGAGATGAGTATGATTGAACCTATCAAATACTTCTTGGGATTAAATGTGCAGCAGACAAAAAAAGGTATTTTCATTAATCAATCAAAATATGTGAAAGATATATTAAAGAAATTCAAGATGGATGATTGTAAGCCAGTGGGTACACCTATGATAATAGGATGTAAGCTTACAAAAGAAGATGATTCACCAGCAGTAGATATAACTTTGTACAAGTATATGATTGGAAAAATTATTTATCTTACTCAAACCAGACCAGATATTTCCAATGCAGTTGGCATAATTGGAAGATTTGCAACAGAGCCTAAACAAAGCCACCTCATGGCAGTAAAAAGAATATTTAGATACTTGCAAGGGACTATAGATTATGGTCTATCATATCCTAATTTAGAAAATATTGAGCTTCATGTATATACTGATGCAGATTGGGCAGAATGCGTTGATGATAGAAAGAGTACATTAGGAGGAGCAGTGTTTCTTAGTAATAGACTTGTCACTTGGACAAGCAAGAAGCAAAATTGTATCTCTCAGTCAACATCAGAAGCAAAGTATGTTGTAGCAGCCTTGAACTGTTCTATAATTGTTTGGATCAAGCAAATGATAAAGGATTTTGGAATTCAGATTGACTATCCTATTGTTATTCATTGTGATAACACTAGCACTATCAATATGTTAAAGAACCCTATGATGCATGCAAAGACAAAACACATTGAGGTCAAGTTTCACTTCCTAAGAGAGAAAGTGGAAGAAAAAGAAGTCAAATTGGATTATGTGATTACAAAGGAACAACTAGTAGATATATTCACAAAGCCCTTGCCAAAGGATACTTTTGAGTATCTTAGGGAGAAGCTGGGAGTAATTCCCTTCCCTGATTCCGCTTAGAAGAAAGAAGACAGAGCATCAGTGCTCAGGGACTGATAGATGGTTGACTACTCTACTTTAGGAGTAGTACCGGTGCTTACAAAGAATGGTGCCCTTTTCCATTGATGTAAAAGGGGGAGTAATATATAGAGTCATGAAAAATAGAAGGAAAAAGGAGTAATATACTAAGGGGGAGTAGTACTCAATCATGGAAGCAATTCAGTTGAAGAAATAGAGAATATTGAAGAATATTGTAGCAGACCGAGAATTCATCCTTGGGGGAGTTTTGATGAGGAAATGGATAATTTTATAAAATAATTTCTCATTTGGATTGGTGGTGTTTTTCATTCCATATGTTGCCATCAATGCCAAAGGGGGAGATTGTTGGAGATTTGCCAGCAAGCTAGTGCTAACTGTATGTTTGTCATTAATGACAACATATGGTAAGTAGCATGCATTAAAGAATTATGTAGTAAGATTTGAGTATATGTAGCATGGAAATTTTATCACCATGATATCATGGATGCAAAGGTTAATTGCTAGAATAGATAGTTATGCAGCAGCTTGTGTCAGCAGTGTTCCTTACAGAGTTACAAGTAGTGTTCTGTGAGTGATTGTTTGTACAGCCATCATGGAGCCTTGCACCTTTGGATATGTGATGAAGACATTTTAGTGATGTTACAACCATGGACACAAATTCTAATGATCACTAGAAGTTAAATTATGCAGTCACTATTCACCAGTAGCAATTTCTTGTGTTTATTCAAAAAATCTAACAGAGATTGTATTGGTTCATGAGTTGCGCTTATCATTTTGGTATGCACCCTTGGATTATGGATTGGAGAAGAGTTAATAATGTAATTCATCTTGAGGAGAAATTTTTAGTTACTTTGGTAGAGCCGACAGTGTGTAGCGTGCATCTACATTTATTAATATTGGACAGGTCCCAAATTGTGTTGCGTGCTTAGTAGAGCCAACATAATTATTATTGGAGTATGTTATGGTTTCTCTAATATGATTTCAAGGTGGTTCTAATAGGTGGACTTGATTATATCATTTAGAGGAAAGATATTTTTAGGCAGTCATTTGTGATTGCTAAAGTATGGTTGAGAGTTGTTTGTGAAGAGCAGAGCAGAGTGTGCAAAGTTTTGAGCCATTAGTAGAAGGTCTATGTGACCAAGTGAATATTTTATGATATACATTGGAATTGATCCAGGTAGTAGGTCAAAGTGCAGTTCACCAAGATCCAGATATAGTGTGTATTTGTTATTCATAAGGTTGTAGCCTTCACCCCTTTGAGCAGTGTGCTCTCAGACAATGCATCCTCACCCCTGACAGGGTTAATTGTAAAAGACTCCTAATAGGGTCCAACCCTTGACTAGGTCTCTATACTAAATATATTGTAAAGTAACTCCTAACAAGGTTAAGGATCATAAAACACTAGTGCAGATTATTAGTGGGTGTCAATTCCCATAGGGGTTTTTACCTATTTGGGTTTCCCCGTAACCAAAATATTGGTGTTGTGTTCAAGTTTTCTTTCATTGTGTTTATGCTTTATGTTTAAGTATACTTAATTCGATAAAGAATTGAAACTTGTAGATAACTGATTCACCCCCCCCCCCCTCTCAGTTATCTCTTGGGACTATTCCTAATAGATCCATGTAGTAGTTGTTCCCTCTTGATCTTCATTGATGGAGTTGTGTTCTTATTCTTCTTATTCTTTTGCCTTGTATCATTGTATCAATTATTCAAAGATATCATGTTGTACTTTATCTTGGATTATTGCATTACATACCCTATGACATGTGCAGTGGATGTAGGTTATTATGGATACCTTATGGTACCAGTTGTATCTATGTTATCTTTTATGTGATGTTGCATTTATCGTTCATTTGTTTATGAGTTTTTTAATTATTTATAATCTAATTTAATTAAATAATGTTTACATAATCCACTTCATGGTACCCTTGAGTTTGTTAATCTGTGTTGGTTGATGTATTAATGTGAGTAAATGGTAATTGCTTCCACATTGATGTTTATCTTGTTTGTAAACTTTAGAAAAAAATTATTCTGCAAACTTAGTTGCATGTTTAGGTTAAGTTCTCCTGGGTTCCCTAGCGAGGCATTACATACCTCAACAAAACCTAGCATCTCATTAAATTTTGAATCTAGCATCACAGTATATCTTGGTAACTCAACATAATCCAGTAATTTATTACATCCTAGTACCTCAATATACCCCAACATATCAAAATATTCCACCACAATATATATGTACAATATCCAAAATAGTGGGGACCCTTTTTTGACCTCTAATGCACCACCTACTACACCAACAACCACTGATCTACTTGCTCAGCAGTTATAAAACCTTTAGTAGTAGTTCATAAATCTACAAATAGATGCTTCTAAAAGGTCTTACACCACATAAGACCTTATTAATTATCCCTTTTATAGGGAACTGCATACGATACCTTTTTTAACTAATTTGTCACACCTAAGTTTGATAGGTACAAGGAAAATGTTGATCCTTGTGATCACATAAGGGAATTTTTCTCAAATTTCATGGAAGTTTCTCACCTTGATACATATCTTATGAGACTTTTTACATACATTCTTAGTGGTATAGAAATGTATTGGTTTTCTAGACTCCCTCCTAGGATAAGGATGTGGAATGAACTAGCAAAAAAATTCATATCACACTATTCACATAATATTATCATGGAAGTAACATTAATGGATATTTGAACCACCAAGAAAAATAATAGAGAGAGATTTTCCTCTTTCCTAAAACATTGGAGAAATGTTACCTCCAAGGCATCCTTCCATGTGACAACTAAAGAAAAGATCCACATGTTTATTGAAAACTTTCAGCTAGACCTAATGTGTGAACTTGACTCCCAATGAATTGAGACCTTTGAAGAACTAGTCGAACAAGGGATAAATGTAGAAAGATCCCTCACCTAGAAGGGAATCATCATTAAAGAGACCATTACTCTAGCACCTTACAAAAAAACTAAATACTGGTCCAAAAACAAGAAAGTGACAAATGATGGGGTTTTCGATGCTAAAATGGCACAATGAATGCTACATGTGCAAGCACCAGTACCAATCCAACATACCCAACCAACAAAAACATCTCACAATGTTAGAAAAAATAGCTCCTAGGAAAAATATAGAAAAAGCATATAGTACTACCCAAAACATTGAAGAAAGATAAATCCTACACCTTGATAAGATTTTACACCTCTTACAGAAACTAATATAGTCACACCCTCTTGAAACAATCTTGAAGAAACTAATACAGTCACACTTAGTCACTTTTCTTGAGATAGGACACTATGAAGGTCCTAAAAAACTAACATGGTGGTATGACCATGGTTACTTCAACTATCATAGACAAAAGGGACATAAGACATCTATTTGTATGCAACTGAAACATATTGTCCTATATTTCATCGACCATGGTGAGATTGAAGTAGTTATAAACTCTAGTACCATGAAAAAATATCATAAGTTCTCCCAAACCCCATCATGACAAAGGTAATGTCTCTACCTCAAGAACAAATAACCAAGAAAACCTCACTTACACTAAGGTAGATCCAAATTTAAACATAAACACCATCACCATCCAAGATCCATAAATAATTTTTCTTTCTACCACTAGTCATACCAAACTAACAGTACAAGAAGGTACATCAAAAGTTGTTATACCTAGTAAGTCATCTATCCCACCATCAGACCTGTAAAATCTTCTAAACCATCTAAAAAATACTACATCACAAATATCTATCTATGAATTTCTACATATCTCACCTAACCATGAAAAGAAGTCTTAGACACAACCCTATAGCAGTCAACTATCCCAAGAGATATAGAAGTTGATGAGTTTCAAGCCATGGTAGGGCATCTATCCACTCTACATCACATGGTCTTCACTAAAAAAGATCTTCCAATACACAAATAATATCACAATGATCCTTTACATCTTGAATTTTTAATCCAAATTCACTAAATCAAACGAGTCTTGATAGATGGAGGAGTAGGTCTAAATATCTAACCCTAAAATTGATACAAGCATTGGGATATTCTGAGAGTTGTATATATATCACCAAGAAGATCATAATAAGAGCCTATGATGATGAAGTACATCCTTCCAAGGGCATCATAATTCTCCCAATCAAATTGGGTCCAACAATGCAAGACACTATATCCAAGTACTAGTTTTGGATTTGGGTTATAACATGCTACTAGGGAGACAATGGATCCATCCCATGTAGGTAATACCATCTACATATCATCGGTATTTGAAATTTCCTCATAATGGAGTTGAAATGACCATACCTAGTGATAGAGAACTTTTTCTATATTGTATCAATCTTAGAATTGCTATTTTAAATCAAGTACCCAACAATCAAGAGGCATCAACTATCTCTTCTTCTCAAATTATAGATCCCAAAGGTCTAGAAATATTAATAGTAGAACCATTATCAAAACTAAAAATCCAATTACAAGAAAATAGATGTGGATAATAAACCTATGTATACTTATTCTCTATTAGAAAATTACCCATCCAACCCAGGTTATTTGCAAAACCAAGAAAACCTCTAGAGAGGAAGTACAAACTAATGATTTTCTATCCACCCATAGTTTTTGTAAGATGAGGAGATATACATGAAGATACCATTGAAGAGAATCTATCCTCCTAGTTAGATACTTGTTGTGGTTCCACAACACATGCCCCATTTTGGCCACTAAGCCAAATGGGGACCCACTTTTTTTTCACTTTTAGTTTCTTTGAGGGACCCTAATGGTCGATTTGATTAGGCACCCAGTGAGTCAAATTGTGGGCACATGTGCTCTTGATAGTTGGATGTCAATTGAGTTGATTTTTTTGGTGTTTTTTTCTCTCCTCTTTTCTTTTCCTTTTTTTGGGGGGGCTTCTTTTTTGTTTGTGTGTTTCTTTGAGTTGGTTTTTTCCTTTCTTGTAGACTTAGTTTATCTAGTTTAATTTCATATTTTCAATAAAGATTGATGACAAGGCATCCTTTGTGGTTGTAGAACTAGAACTGAGAATCTCAATGTGGCATGATAGGCACTGACAAGTTAAGAGCAATTCTTCAATGGGATTGAATTGCAGTTGTATGAAGATGTTATGAAATGAAAACAAAAAATGTTTGATGCTATGAAGTTGCCCAAGGTTCAAAAGTTCAAGATTCTGAGGTTCATAGTTTGGAGTTCAAAAGTTCAAAGATCAGATGTTCGAAGTGCAAAGGTCTAAAGTTCAGAGGTTGATTTTGGAGTTCAAGTTTTTTGGAGTTTTGGAGGTCAAACAGGCCAAAATTCCTCACAACCCTGAAAGGCCGAAAAATGTTGTGGACTTAGCCATTTTTCTTAAAAATCCAAAAAAAATTGTGGACTTAGAAATTTTTCGGAGAAAAAATTTGTGGACTTCGAAAAGTTTGTGTTCCTATTTTTTTGGCCTTCCTAAAATTTTGGCCCTCCTAAAATTTCAGCCCTCCTAAATTTTCGGCCCTCCTAAATTTTCAGCCTTCCTAAATTTTTGGCCTTTTGGCCTTCCAAGTTATTCAGCCTCCAAAAGTCTGAAAGTCTAAAGCAGGAGTGGTTTTGACACACATTTTTCAAGACCCTTTTTTTTGGAATTTCATCCATATGAGATTTTTCAGCCTTTGAAAGTCCGAAGTTCAAAACTTGGGAAAAGAGATGAGATTTTTCAACCTCTAAAAGTCTGAAGTTTGAAACTTGGGAAACGAGGACTTAATACTTAGTCATTTTGGAAGCTTTAATTTTTCGGACCAACAGTCAAGATTTGTGTTTTATTTTGGCACGTCCGCCGTTTAACTCCGGTTATCTCATACTTGATTTTTTAGTCAACTAGACCTCTTTTATGGGGTTATTTTTGCATAATTTTGGGGTCTCCTTCAACTGAATCCACGTAGAGAAACTATAGCAAAGGATTGAGGGCAGGATCATGAAGTTATATCAAGAGCATTCATGAGTTCCAGCTTCATTTTCAAGATGTTTATGCATGATTTTCTCAAGTTTTGTAGTGCACGAGGTTTAATTCTATGCTAGGGTAGTTTCAATTAGTTTTAGAAGTAGTTTCTTTCATGTAATCTGTATTTTAGATCTATTTTAGAGTTTCATGCAGCCAAAACCCTAACGGCAAAAATAAGAGCACAACTCTATAAATTGTAATAACACAATGTAATGAGGGTCGATTTGATCATTAATGCAATACATACAGTTGGTGCTTCATTTATAGTGTGATATTTCTACTATCTTTGCGAGATTTGTGAATGTGTGATTTTCTCATTTATTTATTTCAAAGAGCCAATTGATTGTATGGTGATTTCAAATTTTTGCGATTCTTAGTTCAGTGTTTGCTAGTGTTATACTACTTTGTTGTGATGAATTATTGAGAAGATCTTTCTTTGGTGCTTTTAAGATAAACTTGTCTCACGTGTGCATGCATCTGTGGTGGCTTTGTGATTCAATGAGTTTTGTCTTATCATACATCTACGTTCATTTTCGTTGATGATTGCGTCCATCTAGCTAAAGATTGTGATTTATTTTGATCTTTATTTTGTGGGTTTCCTCATCTTCTTGGTCTTTTAATTTGCAAAGTGGTGTGATGTTGGTTTATGTCCATTAGATTTCTTTTTGGCAATTTCCTTCAAATTCTTGTTACCCTAGTTCTTACTTTCTTTGCAAATCAGTTATATCAGATTAGTTAGATTAGTATTGCTTTCATTGTAAAATTTGAAAATCCAAAAAAGAGCAACATTGTGGTATTCTAAAGTTTGTTTTTCAGCCTTCCTTGAGATACAAACCAACAAAGGCCTCCTTGTTAATCGATTCACATTTGTCTTCAGTTAAGCTATCCAAGTGGTTGAGACCCAACCCAGAAGGAACCTTGAGATTGATTCACATCAGTCTTCCTAGAGGGGAATTTGCTTGCGTAAATTCCTAGCCATTGTCTCGTGTAAAAATGACACTCAATAGAAGTGGCACTAGAAGGAGGGCCTAAACCAAAAGGTTTTCAAGTTATAATCATGCTAAACAAGTTGGATGTTGGGAAAATCTAGCTTCAATGGATAGTCCTTTGTGTATACCAGGAGGTCTCCATGAGATTCCTCTACATGCATATAATAGGCTTCCTTTTTTCTACCCTAATAATGGAGAAAATGCTACAAATCATGTAAGGATTTGCAAGGATCTAATACTTTTTCTCAAAATTGAACATGAAGATGTTGTTTTCAATCTATTTGTCAAGATATTTCAAGGTGTAGCACTTCAATGGTATGAAAGACTCTCATCCAATTCTATTTTCTCATGGATTGAATTAAAGGATTTATTCTTAATTCCATTTGATCCCAATGTGAATTCACAAGATTCACTATTTTATTTTGCTGTTGTAAGAAGGACACCTCAAGAGTCTATTTCCCAATTTAATCATTGATTTATCCTCATGTATCAAAGGGTTCAAGATTCAAAAATGATGGTTCATGATTCAAAGTTAAAAGAGCATTATTTCTGGTGTTTGGATGTTTCATTTTCACGCACAATCAGATATTTTGGTGAGGTTACTACCTTGCATGATGCATTCAACAAGGCTCTTTTCTTGGCATGATGTGGATATGATGTTACACATGGTACAAATGGTCCTGATGGAATTTTCAATATGCAATTGATTGAGTGTTGCCAATCATTACATCTCTATGTCAACCTAGTGAATACATCAAATCAACTACAATCATCTCATTTAACCAATTACAACATGCCTAATATCCAGAGGATGCAATCAGCCAATCAAAAGAATCAGATCAATCACTTTTGAGATCATATTTGGGGTCAAAATTCTCATGATACAACCTTGGACACAAGTATTTTTCCACCCAATGATGTTCCTATAGAGATCTTGTTATATTCTTACTATAGTCCATTTCTCAATCCATCAAAACATGATGATACTTCAAATGGAAAGCTTGTTGGTCAGTTCTATGAGTGCGATAAGTTGTGCAATAATGAAAGTGAAATGATCCTAAATACTGATTGTAATTCAAAATGCAAGTTACCAAATGATTTTTTGACAAAAATCAGTAATGGGATAACAAGAAATGATGAACAAATCTAGGAGGATGAGAGATATTCAATGCTGCCCCAGAATTATTGCCATAAAAGAGAAACAAGTACAAAATATTTGTCATCTTCACAAGGTAATTCTGATGACACTTTTGACACTAAAAAACATTCACATGACAAAGACACAGATAATTATTGTTGGGTAGATATTCCACTTGAACAAAGTAGACTAGATGAGAAGTTGCAAGAATTGGGTATTCTTATATTATTATCAAATTTTTCATGGATGGAAGGATGTAGAATACACCTCATGAATCAATATTGTGAGATGGATTGCCCTATTTTTCTTGGACAGATGGACTTCTATTTGAAAGGAAAGATGACTATTGAAGAGGTATTAATTCCTATAGAAGATCATTGGGATAGTCAATCAAGGGAAGAAGAAGAGGAACATGATCAAATTCATGAGAATTTGGAAGATATGGATTTGCCTAAAGTGAAAGATAAAGTGATTTACATACAAAAAAATGAGGGTGAGAAAATTTCCAATGATGAGGAGAGTGAAATCATAAATACATTCATAGACATCTTCATGAAAGATGAAAGCGGAAAGGTCTCTTCTCGTGAAATCATAAGTGATGATGCACTGACCCTTTTGAATGCTAATCATGATGGAGCCCAAATAAATGAGATACAAGAAGTTCAAGAGGATTATCAAAAGGAAGATGATGAAGATGAAAATTTGTACCTTGAGGTAGAGGAATCTCAGCATTTTCAAATCAACAAACAAGATGACTCTCAGTTTTTGTCATCAGGGGAGTTAGAGATGGTTCTTGACTTGGTACCATGTTTGAGTAAAGAAATGTCCATTTATGGGTATTCCATGCATATATCAAACCTTGCAGTATCCAATTCATGTAGGATTCATCCTTTTGAGATACATTCAGAGGTAAGTTGTCCTAAATTCTTGTTAGCTTGGGAGATCTCCTTAGAAGGTAAGTATGATTTTGAACATGTTTCTTTGAGAAATGAAAGAGAAAATGATTTGAATGCTGATACTAATGATTCTTACAATTTTTAAGACATGCTTATGAGTGAAATTCTTAGTCCTAATGAAGTCAAATGTGATGATTTATTATTTACAACTAATGATAATTTTAACAGGGATCACAATCTGGATGATTTGCCTCTTGAACCTTTTTGTAATGACAGGTATAGTACATCACTAATGCATATGTTTTCTTATGGTGTGCATGCACTTGAGGAGAATGGATTGGTGTACCATGAGATAAGACCTCCAAAACAAGAAATCACATTGAGTGAGTATATGCCCATGGTTGGGAACTCACTAAACCAAGTTGTATATGTCCATTATCCTTTACTTTTTGATAATTTTTAGTTTGAGTATGATAAAGGTGAAAAAACTTGTTTGTGGATTAATTATGATAATGGAGAGTTTCCACAACTTTTGATTATGTGTAATTTTTACCTAGAATTTGAACCAAAATTATCTAAATTTTATTTTTCTGAGTACAAAGATGATTTTGCATTCCTTAGAACTGTGCAGGGTGTGTTGTTACTATTGCATGGAAAGAAAAATCAGTTAATAAGAAACTCATATGCTTGTTGTTCTAATTTTTTTTTGTATATAATTTAACTTTAGTTGTAATTAGGTAGGTGTTAGTTAGTTTCCCTTGTGTTTTAGTGGTTAAGTTTTCTTTTGTTAGTGGGTCAATCTCTTTCCTTGTTGCTTGAGTGTTTTTTTTATTTTTGTTTGTCAGTCTAGAGAAAAGAGACTTTTGTCAAGGATTTTTCCTGGCAAGTGGTCCATCCCAAGTGGTATTTGATAGGAGGCAAAGGTATGGGTATGTGCAGGATCACGGTATGCCAAACTAGGCCCTTACGTGGCAATGAAAATTTAGAAAATCAAGTTTAGGCTAGTTGACATAAAAATTTGAATAAGTTATAACTATTATATCAAAAATATGTGACAAGATAATTTATAGAAAATTGAATTTAGCTTCTAAGATACTGGGCCTTTTTCAAAAAAAAAATATTCTATATGTTGAAAAATTTGAATTTCAATGTAGTAGTACATAAATTTCAGGAAAAAAATAAGAAGTGGGTGTATGTCTAACCAACTTAAACACAATCAAATGATAATTTTCTTTTACAATATTATAGACATAAGTAGTAGACTCGTGTCTAGATGTGACACATATTTTTTTATAATTTTTTTCCAAATAAATAATTAATTATGATTTTTCTTCTACAATTTTTCCAAAATACAAAAAATCTCATGTCTGACCATGTTAACTTAGTCTAAACTTTATCACATTTAAAACATTTTTATTTTTCTTGTAGTAGGAAAATCATATAATGTGACATATTTTGGATTTAAAAAATGTTATACAGTTTGAAAGTTATAGCTATTTTCAATAAGTTTATCAATCAGGACTAGAAAGATAACAAGTAGGTGTATGTCTAACCACATTAAACAAAATCAAATGATAATATTTTTTAATAAGATTCTAGATAAAAGTAGTAGACTCATGTCCGAATGTGACGCATATTTTTTTATATTTTTTTCCAAGTAAATAATTAATTATGATTTTTCTGCTATAAATTTTCCTGAATATAAAAACTCTTGTGTCTGACCACCTTAACTTAGTCTAAACTTCGTAAAATTGAAATAATTATTTGTTATTATTGTACTAGGTGAAGCATATAATGTGATGTATATTAAAAATTTCAAAAATGTTATATTTTTTGAAAGTTATATTTGTTTTTCAAAGAGTCTATCAATTATGACTTCTTTTTCACATCGCCACTTTTTGGCATACCATGATCCTGCACATACCCGTATTTCTTAGTCAATATTTTTTAAGGAATTCATCTTGCAATAAATTGTATACATGGATCATGAATGGTGATACCTTTCATTGGCAATCAAGTTGATATTCAAATTTGATCATCCTCAACACATTACACACTTTAAACATGATACTATGGTTATTGGTTTGGGGTAAGTATCAGTTGGAGTTGATTGGAGTCTATTGTTATGGGTGGCCTCAGATCTCAAAACCCTTCCCCATCTACATCTTGACTTGAAGAGGAAAAATCAAAAGGTGGAACACATAAAGACAAAGTCAACAAAAAAAAGAGTTCAAATGCTTGGGTGGCACAGCCTAATCGTTGCCCGGGTTCCCAAAAAAAAAGGGAAGAAGAAAAGGAAAAAATAAAAAATGAAAGTACTAAGGTGGCATAGACTAAGCACTACCTTAGCATACCAAAAATACTAAATTGAAGACAATTGAAAAAGAAACAATATTTAGAGCACAATGGCTCAAGAAAAGTCACCTTCCATGTAAATGATGTTGACTCTAAAGGAGCCCTCCAAAAAGAAAATAATCTCACAACTTGTCAGAAGATAGAGAAGGGTGACTCTAGCAACCTCTACCGAGGCTATGAATGTTTGACTGGCAATAGAGCAAGGTTAGAATGAGATTGTGGAATTTTATGACAGTAAACAAAGATTAGCTCCAAGTGTTTCTCATCTAGGGAATATTCACTCAAGTGGCGAAGCAATGAACACACAAATACACACACTGGATGAAACAATAAAGGACTTCAATTTTGAAAGTTGGTGGAATAATATTTTCATAAATGGTGCTTGTGTTCAGGTTATTACAAGAAAATTTCTAGAGAAATTTTGCTAGTAAAGAAATGCCTTGGTCATTTCTCCTTTTGTCAGGGCTATTTGTTGTGGTTCCACAACACATGCCCCATTTTGGCCACTTGGCCAAATGGGGACCCCCTTTTTTTTCACTTTTAGTTTCTTTGAGGCAACCTAATGGTCAATTTGATTAGGCACCCAGTGAGTCAAATTATGGGCACATGTGCTCTTGATAGTTGGATGTCAATTGAGTTGATGTTTTTGGTGTTTTTTTCTCTCCTCTTTTCTTTTCCCTTTTTTTTGGGCTTCTTTTTTGTTTGTGTGTTTCTTTGAGTTTCTTTTTTCCTTTCTTGTAGACTTAGTTGCTCTAGTTTAATTTTGTATTTTCAATCAAGACTGATGACAAGGCATCCTTTGTGGTTGTAGAACTAGAACTAAGAATCTCAATGTGGCATGTTAGGAACTAACGAGTTAAGAGGAATTCTTTGATGGGATTGAATTGTAGTTGTATGAAGATGTTATGAAATGACAACAAAAAATGTCAGATGCTATGAAGTTGCCCAAGGTTCAAAAGTTCAAGATTCAGAGATTAAGAGTTTGGAGTTCAAAAGTTCAAAGATCAGAGGTTCAAAGTGTGAAGGTCTGAAGTTCAAAGTTTGAAGTTCAAAAGTTCAAAGTTTAGAGGTTGAGTTTGGAGTTCAATTTTTTTGGAGTTTTGGAGGTTGAAAAGGCCGAAATTCCTCATAGCCCCAAAAGGCTAAAAAATGTTGTGGCTTAGCCATTTTTTCAAAAAATCCAAAAAAAATTGTGGACTTAGAAAAGTTTGCGTTCCTATTTTTTCAACCTTCCTAAAATTTTGATCTTCCTAAAATTTTGGCCTTCCTAAATTTTTGGCTTCCAAAAAGTTGAAAAGTCTGAAAGTTGGAGGAGAGTTTTTTTCGGCCTTCCTAAAATTTCGGCCTTCCTCAAATTTAGGCCCTCCTAAATTTTTGACCTTCCAAAAATTTTGGCCTTCTAAAATTTTGGCCTTCCTAAAATTTTGGCCTTCCTAAAATTTCGACCTTCCTAAATTTTTGGCCTTTCGGCCTTCCTATTTTTTCGGCCTTCCTAAAATTTTGGCTTTCCTAAAATTTTGGCCCTCCTAAATTTTTGATCTTCCTAAATTTTCGGCCCTTGAAATTTTCGGCCCTCCTAAATTTTTGGCCTTTCGGCCTTCCAAGCTCTTCGGCCTCCGAAAGTTGAAAAGTCCAAAAGTTGGAGGAGAAGTGGTTTTGACACGAACATTTTTGAAGACCCTATTTTTCAGCATTTCAACTATATGAAATTTTTTGGCCTCCAAAAGTCTGAAGTACTAAACTTGGGAAAAGAGGACTTAACACTTAGTCATTTTGGAAGCTTGATTTTTTCGGACCAACAGTTGGGATTTGTGTTTTTTTTTGGCACATCTTCCATTTAACTCCAGTTATCTCAAACTTGATTTTTCAGTCAACTGGACCTCTTTTATGGGGTCATTTCTACATGATTTTGGGGTCTCCTTCAGCTGAATCCACATGGAGAAACTATAGAAAAGGATTGAGGGTAGGATCGTGAAGTTATATCAAGAGCATGCATGAGTTCCAGCTTCATTTTCGAGATGTTTATGCATGATTTGCTCAAGTTTTGTAGCTCACAATGTTTAATTCTATGCTAGGGTAGTTTCAATTAGTTTTAGAAGTAGTTTCTCTCATGTAATCTGTAGTTTAGATCTATTTTAGAGTTTCATGCAACCAAAATCCTAGCGGCAAAAGTAAGAGCATGGCTCTATAAATTATAATAACACAATGTAATGAGGGTCGATTTGATCATTAATGCAATACATACAATTTGTGATTCATTCATAGTGTGATATTTCTACTATCTTTGCGAGATTTGTGAATGTGTGATTTTCTCATTTATTTATTTCAAAGAGCCAATTGATTGTATGGTGATTTTGAATTTGTGATTCTTAGTTTGATGTTTGGAAGTGTTATACTGCTTTGTTGTGACAAATTATCGAGAAGATCTTTCTTTGGTGCTTTTAAGATAAACTTGTCTCATGTGTGTGCGCATCTATGGTAGCTTTGTGATTTGATGAGTTTTGGCTTATCATACATCTATGTTAGTTTATGTTGATGATTGCATCCATCTAGCTGAATATTGTGATTTATTCCGATCTCTATTTTGTGGGTTTCCTCATCTCCTTGGTCTTTTAATTCACAAAGTGGTGTGATGTTGGTTTATGTCCATTAGATTTATTTTTGGAAATTTCCTTCAAATTCTTATTACCCTACTTCTTACTTTCTTTGCAAATCAGTTATAGTAGATTAGTTAGGTTAGTATTGCTTTCATTCTAAAATCTAAAAATCCAAAAAAAGAGAAACATTGTGGTATTCTAAAGTTTGTTTTGCAGCCTTCCTTGAGATATGAACCAGCAAAGGCCTCCTTGTTAAGAGATTCAGGTTTGTCTTCAGTTGAGCTATCCAAGTAGTTGAGACCCAACCCAGAAGGAACCTTGAGATTGATTCACATCAGTATTCCAAGATGGTAATTTGCTCGCATAAATTCTTAGTTGTTGTCTTGTGTAAAAATGACACTCAACAATATCGATGAAGAAGCTCAAGAGAACATAATCCTAGTACAAAAATATGGAATGGGTTATACCATAGTTTAAAAGAAGGGGTACAATAGGCATTCATGCCTAGGAAAGAAAGAGAAAGAAATAGTGGAGCCAATAGCTCCTACTCAAAATCCAAGGCATCATGGTTTAGATTATAGGCTACCTATAGGGGGCATCTTGAATATATCATTACCCAATGATATCAATGCTTGTGTTTACAATGAATTTGATACATTTTAGGATTTCCATTGAGATACAGAATCTAATGATTACAACTAGGATTCCCCATGTACCATAGATACTCTTCATCTTGACAAAACCATCGCCTGACTATCCTTACAAGATAAACTTAAAAAACATAAAGCATGGATTGGGGAGTTTTGGAATAAATCAAAACCTTCATCTGCATCCTCATCTAAGACTCTAGATTTAGTAACTTGTTCATACATCAATACCATAACATAACTTCCCATCTCTTCCTTCCTAACTGTGGATAGCATAGCCTTGGTTTACCCTAACCTTATAGATTGAGAACAAAAAAATCTACCAACCATAGACATATTTGAGAATGATGAAGCTATTTCTTAATTCTTTGGGCTAAGACAAAGCATTCCTATGGAGGACCAAAAGGTGGGTTTCAGAATCAAACTAGATAGTATAGGATACTTTGGGGAGTTATATCAATCCTCTAGTCAAAAAAGTGAAAAATAAAACATAAGGCTCTTAGGTGAAAACTGAAAGGCACTCACTTTCCATGAAATGGTTAAGAAAAGAGACATATTTGAGGGTGAGAACTGTAATCACCTAAAATTGGGCTAATAGAACCTAAGGCCCTACTTTCCCTAATTTGGGATAAACTCCTAATTGTGTTAATTTGATTCCTGATTATTAACATAATTCATTACATTAAATAAAATCATTAAATCTCATAATTAAATCATTAATCATCAAATAATCAAGAAAAATCACTTTGATTACTTCTAAGCCTAATTAATTAAATCAAACCCATTAAATTCATGGCTAGAGTAATTAATTAAAAGAAATGAATAAATTACCTCTAAAATGAGATGTCACCTTAAAGGGGACAACAAAGACAATTCCAACCAATGAGAGGTAATCATATGGATCAAGCTTGGAAGCATCTCAACCACTCCTCATGGATGCATCTTGACCATTCAAAATCTCAAGATTTTATAAAAGAGGAATTTGTAAATCTTCAATGGCTCCTAATCTTTGAATTGGCTTTTAATCTTGTGAATTTACTAATAGATAGTTTGAATTCATGCTTTCATAGCTAATTAGATCACATTTAAATTTGGTTAAGAGTAATGACTTGATGAATCAATGGCTAATTTGAATGAATTTGATGGTTTAATTGCATATTTCTTTGAATCTCTCATTCTAACATGCATTGTCACTGTTTAGGATCATAATCTGAGAGAAATCTTAAATCCTTTTCATACTTGTGTTAGTTAGAGAGCAATAACTTGAATTTAATTTTTATTTACTTTGATTGAATTTTCATACTAACAATTGATATAATGAATTATTGAAGTGTTGTGTTGTAGCTTTACAGGTCCACAATTCACACACATTTCTAGCACCCACCATGGGGCCAAGCCCCAAATTTCTAATTTTTAAAACTAATTTTTGTCATTTTTCTATCAATAGAAGATCACATCTAGATAATTGGATCACATTTGGGAAGAAGGCTCACACCCCACATTTCTTGGATCGCATCTAGGATTTCTTGGATTGCATCTAGTCAGGTATCACTTTTGGCTAATTTCAGGATCGCATATGGGATCCTTTGTCATTTTTGGGAAATTGTATCGTATGTGGGAAATTGGATCGCATTCAGTCAAATTTAGGATCACATCTAGGGTTATTTGATTGAATTTTGATTTTTATAACATCTAATGGATTGATTTGATTCTTTCTGTGGATTTTAACAACCTAGCAGTGGTTTGTAGGATGAATTGACAAAGACTTTATCACATGAAACTACTAATGATTATTTGCAGGTTGCCTAAAGAAAATCAACCAGACATTATGCTTTTATTCCTAGGCATTTAAAACAATTTGAATTCAATTTGTAAATTAACTAGAGGATTATGCTATTTTCCCTTGAGGAAAATCAAAAACTCAAAAGTTAATTTACAATTTGGGGTCAAATTGGAGTATTTGAACTTAATGCTTGCATGATGTGTCTTGGAGATATGATTTGAGATAGGAGATTATTCTCTTCTCCTTCATGGAGAATCAAAAAACCAGACCTCGCAATCATTGATCTATTTTCTTTATTGTATTACCTTTAGAGGGTCTGCTAGTTTACCAAAAAAGCTCCTGGGAATGATGTAATGGCCCAGCCTGGAACCCATGGGATATTTATTTTATGTTGAAGTAATATTTTTTTTTAACGTTTAATATATATTACACATTAAAAATGTAGAATCAGTACAACTATAAGTATAAATATCAATGTTAGCATTTGATACGATATGATAGCAATTAACACAGCTCAGTTAACTATCCCAAGGGTTCCAAGACATAGTTACTTTCTACCCTAACTAGACTACTAAGGATCACCACCACATAATCACATGATATATTCTAGGTTCATTTTAAAACCCAAATGAAATATTCCTAGTCCTTTAATTAGCCATAATGAAATGAACACATGTCAAAAAAGTACGCTACAACATCTACATGGCTTAGAAGGAATCAAATTATATTTATCATATCTATACAAGCAAGGTACAATCCATAAGATATAATGATACATCCTTGAATATATAATATGTAATACCTCGTCGAGGACCCCTTAGCATGAGGACATTAATATACACAAAAAACATGTGGAATGATAATTTATTTTATTTTATTTTTATTTTGTAACAATAAAGAAGAAAACATAATCTCATTTGATTCATATAAAGTAAATAGAAGTCATCATAATAAAGAGAATATATTACTTATCATTCTCAATTAACAATGATTATCATTACATACCTGAATATCACTCTCTTTATTTTTCATTACAACCACCATGTCCAACACTTGTTTCTACACACATGTCTAAACAACTAGGTGCAAACATTAAATTCATAATCACAAATATCTTAGCTATGTCGATCATAATAAGAAATAAAATAATTACATTAAGACTTAAAGAAAAACCCTAAGGGGATTGGACCTAAGCCTCGGGGCCTCATCATTGATGACCTTGCCTACGTTCACGCTCGGAAAATTCATAGTTTGACTCAATATCTTTGAACCATATCATACTAGTTAGTCATAACAAGGGTTCAAAACATCATATTTTATTATATGTATCCATAAATACAAAGCGGATACGCAACCCTTTCTAAGGTAGACACCCCAGTATAGTCTCTTCATCGACTACCACCCACCTAGGTGGAACATGGATGAGAATCAAAGTTAAGTATCTAATATGCACACATACCACAAGCAAGTTTTGAAATTTAAAAATAATAAGTTTCAATAAATATAATAGAATTTTATCTTACTTATAAAGTTCTCCCATACCTAATAATTCTATTACAACTCCAATATCACAAGACCACTCAATTAAAAGAAGAAAACTATAATATTAAGGTCAAAATAATTACTAGAGACACATATAAAATTACACAAGAGTATCTCAAGAAAGAAAATGAGTAACAAAAACCTCTCACAAAAACCCTTAACAACCTACCTCTCAAAGGTTCCACATAAATCGGGTTACTAAACAGATCAACACTAGAGACCACCATTAAGGAATTATATCCAATCAAGTCTTGAATTAATTTTACCCACAAAATACTCTCAAGGTTAAGTATAGTATATTAAAATAATATCACATTGTTAATTTATTAATAGATCATTCACATCTAACTATAAGAATTGGAGTATTTAAAATATACTAGATTGTATTACACCATTCAATGAGAAAAATGAGTAGAAGAATGGTTCAATTAGGATGTTTAACAATTAATGATTATTAACATCACTAATCTAGATTTTTTATCTATACACATGTATTAATTAAGTCTTGTTAAACTTGAGTAACATCCTTACTCCACAATTACAATTCTACTCAATTAATCAATTCAATAAGATAATATGACACAATACTAAGACTTCTAAACCATTTCTAAATATAATTGCCCCTAAATATCGAAACCTAATTAATAAATGAAAACTAATTTCTAAAATACTTGACCAATTAAATATGCTATCAAATTTACTGAGCCATTTAAAATAATCTTAAAATAAATTTAATAAATTAAAATTAAAATTAAATTGATTATAAAATATTCATAACTAAATCTATAAATTAACCCTTAAAATCATCTTAAAGATCTATTAATAAAAAAAACAAAGATTCTAATTAATTTTAAAATTAAAGGGCTAATAAGATAAAGTTAAATAACTCTTATAATTCTAAGAAGAATCTATTCTATATTCTAATAAATACATCTACTTAGAAATTTAGAAAAAAACCTTAACTTGAAAAATAATTTTAATGAAAATAAATGCATTTCTCTTTTATTTATTTAAACCCATTTTCTTTCTTCTATTTTTTTTTTTTAATACCTTATATTATAAAGTAATGTCCCACTTTTAATTTATCTTTTTGATCCTTTCTTTATTTATTTATTTCCTTTTCTTTCCTATAATCTTTCCTTATATTTCTTCTATCTTCTCTCCTTATATTTCTCCTATCTTTCTTCTTATAATTTCTCTTATGTTTTTACTAAAAGTTTAAAGGATATTTACCAAAAGATTTATCATAAAATTATTAAATTTAAAATCTAATAATCTCCCTTACTTAAATTAACAAATAACTTATTAAATAATTATATCAAAATAAAATATTATAAAGCTAAACATGATAATATTTAAATATTAAGATAATTTCGAACCTTAAAACAACATCCACTTTAATACATTTATTGTTTCAACATTATTATTATTTTAATTATTTTTAAATTAACTTATGCCTAATACATAAATTTTTAGTCCTAAATTTTTTTAAAAACCAAACAGAGCCAGGTTCCATAATTTTTAATACTAAAACCTTTTTCTCCCAAGATTTAGAATAAATATAGTATTAATAACCCATCCCTAACTATAGGTTTTCTAGTTTATTTTATGTAGATTATTGCCAAGGTTATTATAGTTTCATTTTAAAAATTTCAAACCTAACCTGCGAGAGATAAATAATCACACAAGAAGAACACCATGAGCAATTAGAGAGAGACACAGAGGAGGCTTTTCTGGATTTAAAAGCCTACCTGGATCCTATGATGGAGGTTCGTGAGACAACACTTCCCCGAGCCTAGCATTCTCACAATCCTTATGCATCTTCCTAATAAATCCTCCTCTCCAGCCTCCAAAAATCTCATCCTTTTGGATGCAATCTCCAGCCTCTTCCAGAAACCACCAAATGATAATGTTAGAGAATAATAAATTCTCCCCTCACAACTATAACTTTACTACTAGCAAAATACTCATTCCAATAATGTTTCTTCTCAAATCCAACTCATATCTCACCCACCTCTCACATACGAGATTTCTCCTGTATAAAGATTGGAGAGAGTAGTTGCACAGGTAATTCAACCAATGCAACCATCCCAATCATCCTTTAGTTATTCGTTAAGATAATATGGTTTGCAAAACCATTCCCGTGAAGGGATAAATAAATATTATTTAAAAAATTTAATCTTTGTCTCCTAAATTTAAGGGTGGCAAAAATAGGTAATATAACTTTTAGGAATACTTTACTAAATTACTTACTATGGTAATTTACCAAAGACATTTACCAAATATAAAAATAACATAGATTTACTATAGTCTTATAATAACTTCCTTCATAAAATTAATTTATTATATAATAATATATATTTATATATGTATTCATAGGCATATGTGTGCACCATATGCTTATGTGTACATATACCATAAGTAAGACACAATATTATTAATATTACAAATAAATATTATTATTATTATTTAAATCAAATATATTATAATTTAAATCCACTACTAATTCATATCCACCAAATATAATCATGATCTATATGTATATGTATGCATCCACATAGGTACATATTTACTAACATTAAATAAGAGATTCCTTAAAACACATAATTTGGATCACAACCTAAACCTTTCAAACACAAAAGCAACAAATCCACATAACCCAACCAACAAAGTTGCATCATCCACACAAGAGACTGACTCAGGAATTCCCCACCTAAGGATAAAAGGGTCAGGGGTAGATTTCCTTCCCATGGAACCTTGGTGATATCTCCATAACAACAACAATGATCAAGGATTTTGAGGGATTGCTCAGACCTGTGAAGCCAGGTGGAGATGATGCCTAGTACCTGCAAGCTTGCATCACAGAGAAGAGATACATGTGCATAGATACATATTAAGATATATGCAAATAGATGACCAGGATCAATACATCGTGTGGACCTCAACTAAGGGAGTAACTACAACTTTGTCCTGAGTCATGAAAACACATCAATCATAGACGAAACATGAGACATCATAGATAGTAATGGTTAGATTCAAATCCTCATAAACATATAAAGATAGATGATTAATAAACATTAAACATTAGTCATAAATGAGTGTATCTAAACATCTGATAAGCATATCATCATCCATAAACATAAATGTAAACATATATTTCTAATCATCATAATAGAAAATATCCAAATCAAAGAGTCAAAGTATAATCATCGGAGAGGGTATTACATCCTCCTCCCCTAAGTTGAGACTTACTCCTGGAAGTCAGCAAGTTAAGAAAAAAAATGGAAATACATCTTAAACACATTTTAACTGATATCACATGCATAACGAATCCTTGAATCCATGCACTATATAGAGAATAATCCTCATAATATGGTTAAGTGTGAATTATATATCCTAATCAATTTTACTATCACCAACAAGGATAACTTCAACTTGATCAAATATCAGTATGAATAGAATTTTCCTTAAAATATATTGAAATGTTACAAATTCCTTCTCTTTTAACACATATAAATCAAATTTTTACTTGCATCCAACATAATGATACATTTCAATCTAAAATAGAACATTGAGCATAACCAAATGTGCCTCACAAACAATCATATCAATCAACATCATTGGGATTATACATCACAAGGATCAGGAGTGGATATGCCTCTCTAGACAAGCTCTCACTCCGAGATACAATACCAGTCTCATCTATATCCATAATCGATAATCCATAATCCATAATCAATACCTCACATAGTGACTTGATGGTGTCTTGGGCCACTGTTACAAAGGCCCTACATACAAGTCCATGCGTTATATCCCTTGTTTGTGTAAGGTGGTTAGCCTCCAAGGAACAAACACCACACATAGGAAGGTAGTGGATACTAGCTACATAATAGCCTCACATACCCTCATCCTCAAGGGTTCCCTGCATCTACTTCCTCATATACACTCACCAAATCTACCTCATGCATCTTTAGTGAGGAATCACAACACAACACAAGACCAACATTAGGAAATTCTGAACGGAGATAGTTTAGCCATCAAAGTTCAATAATAATAAAATTAGAATTATCAATCTCAACAATAGGAGAAGAAGAATCCAAGATATTACAACAATAAATCACACCTAAGATAAATTTCATAAGTCTTGGCTAAACTATCATAAAAAAAGATGAGAAAAAAAAAAAAAAAAATTGTTGGTCTACATAACCAAAGAAAAAAAAAAAATTCAGCATAAATTGTACATCACATCATTGTGTGACTATATCTAGCCACCTCACGAGGAAGGAGGGAACAACATCCAGCTATCACAATAGCCCTTCATGTGGTTAGGCTCGGGCAATGCTACCCACATGGCATAGGGAGTTCACCTCGGCAACACCCCTGCATCAGATGGTGCAGATAAGCATGCCAACCCACCCGGCATGACCATACACCAAGTGGAGTAAGTACACTCTGGTCGTATGTCGCATGGCAGTGTTCCTTTTGGAGTAGGCACACACAGGACACACCCTGCATAACAATTTGTCTCATAGATCATCATCGTAGCTAGAGGTATACATGGCTAGGGCCCACCCATATGCCTACCGTGTCTATAAACCGAGCATCTATGGGTGCCCCTCTACAAGCATGCAAGCATCACCAATATACTCTACATCAAGTAGGAAGAAAAATACATACATAGACTGCACCTTCACGTAATTATGTACATGGCATCATGTTCTCAAGCTTGGCTCGCTACCATCAGCAACACGGCATCATCACCTCACACTATGTCAAAACATTAGTGGAGGATGGCATCATATTTACATCATGTCAGAACACGTGTGAATATGGTATCCATCACAGTAGGGGCTAACACAATCTCCCTCCACCTATTGGACCACATAGAAATGTACATATCCATAAATTATATATCTCCTCATAGGGGCTCATATCAAGTATTGGTATTATGCTCAAGAACTGTGGGAATTAGGATATACACTTATGAACCAAATGTATAGGTTCATCATAAGGGGAAGAATTTATTACTCTTTTCCCTCGAGTAGTGGAAGCTAAGGTCACTTCGTGCTGCCATTATACATACGCCACATACTACTTGAGGAAATGGTGACACTACTACCCCTCCACGTACTAATCTTACCAACACTCATGGGTTGGCACTTAGTAGGGTGACGAATAAGAAAGCAACACATGAGTGGTATGTTTCTCCCATACCCTTATCTAAAACATAACTTCCATGGATGGTACTTGTATTGCACCACTCCATGGCACTCAAATAATTACTGGTTATACACAACACCCAACATAAGCACTGGCACTGGTTTTATCACATTTAAAAGGGAGTATACAATAACATCATATATTATCCATTTATTCCAATTTTACCTTTTTCATAATACATATCATTTTCTACATGGTACAAAAAGCCAATGACATACTTAATTACATTCTACCTCCTCCCAGGCATAAACTGATATCCAATTTACACATATCAATATTTGCCTTTCACATAATATAACATATATTTGTAAGAGGACTTAAACTTATATAAAGTAGGGCACAAAGAGAAATGATACATTACATCAACCTTTTATTTCTTCAATAATCATTTAATCAATGCACATATGTTTTAATTAGGGAAAGGAAACAAAAACTTGCATTACACACCTTTATTAGTCACATATAAGACATTCACAACTAATCATTATAAACCATTATGGACATGCACTTTTCACCCAATCAAGGACACCAAGAGTAGACCATGTGTCATCTTTTAAAATAAGTGAATTATCTAGGTACTTCCATTACACATGAGAAATCCTTCCGAGCAAGACACATCAAACTATATAAAAATATTTCAAGACACTAGTATTTACTAACATAATGATTGCAATACCCATAAGGAAATACACTGAAGTAAATTAATAAGAGTTACAACAATATTTGTCAACTAAAGTCTCAATTTTCTATTATTTCAATTTGGGAAGGATAATGACATCATTACTAAACTTCCCATAATATTCATATTTCATTCAACTCTATAAGAATGAGTACTACTATGGTAATATCTTACCCCTGATAAAAAATGCAAGCAATTTCAATTCCAACTTATAAAAGCTCATTAACTAGAATAATTAATCAAACATAGCAACTATGATGCAAATTTAGCATTTATAGGAAAATAGAGTGTTAAGCCAATTCAAATCAATTAAGTAATCCTATAATAACTATAACAAGCACTCATGATGACAATTGTTACAGGTAGGATTAGGAGGTAAGGTTACCTACTACCAACACTTAAGGTACATAACAAATTATCATAATACTTTTAGTATTTCTAGGAGTATAGCAAGAAGGTGACATGAAAGTATGAGGAATTCATTAACACTTCTTTATTAGAAAGATATCCACTATCTATGGAAGTACTCAGGAGACTCATTCATTAATTACAGAACATAAAACATAAGTAATTAATGAGATACAACTTAGTCATAACATAAAGGGTATATTTTGTAAAAAAATGTAGCTTGAATACCAAGAATATAGTTCTTATATCTAGGATCCTATCTTACTAATATAAGGATCAAATCAAAAGAAAAATATGCAAAACACTGAGTGATAAGTGATCTACAAGTCCCAAAGTTCCCAGTGTGGAAACCTAGGGCTCTGATACCAAATGTAATGGCCCACCCTGGAACCCATGGGATATTTATGTTATGTTGAAGTAATATTTTTTTTAACATTTATTATATATTACACATTAAAAATGTAGAATCAATACAACTATAAGTATAAATATCAATGTTAGCATTTAATATGATATGATACCAATTAACACAGCTCAATTAACTATCCCAAGGGTTCCAAGACATAGTTACTTTCTACCCTAACTAGACTACTAAGGACCACCACCACATAATCACATGATATATTCTAGGTTCATTTTAAAACCCAAATGAAATATTCCTAGTCCTTTAATAAGCTATAATGAAATGAACACATGTCAAAAAAGTAGTCTACAACATCTACATGGCCTAAAAGGAATCAAATTATATTTATCATATCTATACAAGCAAGGTACAATCCATAAGATATAATGATACATCTTTGAATATACAATATGTAATACCTCGTTGAGGGCACCTTAGCATGATGACATTAATATACAAAAAAAACATGTGGAATGATAATTTATTTTATTTTATTTTTATTTTGTAACAATAAATAAGCAAACATAATCTCATTTGATTCATATAATGTAAATCAAAGTCATGATAATAAAGAGAATATACTACTTATCATTCTCAATTAACAATGATTATCATTACATACTTGAATATCACTCTGTTTCTTTTTCATTACGACCACCATGTCCAACACCTGTTGCTACACACATGTCTAAACAACTAGGTGCAAACATTAAATTCATAATCACAAATATCTTAGCTATGCCGATCATTAATAAGAAATAAAATAATTACATTAAGACTTAAAGAAAAACCCTAAGGGGATTGGACCTAAGCCTCAAGGGCTCATCATTGATGGCCTTGCCTACATTCACGCTCAGAGGCTTCGTAGTTTGACTCAATATCTTTGAACCATATCATACAAGTTCATCATAACAAGGGTTCAAAACATCATATTTTATTATATATGTATCCATAAATACAAAGTGGATACGCAACCCTTTCTAAGGTAGAGACCCTAGGATAGTCTCTTCATCGACTACCACCCACCTAGGTGGAACATGGACTAGAATCAAAGTTAAGTATCTAATATGCACACATACCACAAGCAGGTTTTGAAATTTAAAAATAATAAGTTTCAATAAATATAATAGAATGTTATCTTACTACTAAAGTTCTCCCGTAACTAATTATTCTATTACAACTCCAATATCACAAGACCACTCAATTAAAACATGAAAGCTATAATATTAAGGTCAAAATAATTACTAGAGACACATATAAAATTACTCAAGAGTATCTCAAGAAAGAAGATGAGTAACAAAAACCTCTCACAAAAACCCCTAACAACCTACCTCTCAAAGGTTCCACATAAATCGGGTTACTAAACAGATCAGCACTAGAGACCACCATTAAGGAATTATATCCAATCAAGTCTTGAATTAATTGTACCCACAAAATACTCTCAAGGTTAAGTATAGTATATTAAAATAATATCACATTGTTAATTTATTAATAGATCATTCACATCTAACTATAAGAATTGGAGTATTTAAAATATACTAGATTGTATTACACCATTCAATGAGAAAAATGAGTAGAAGAATGGTTCAATTAGGATGTTTAACAATTAATGATTATTAACATCACTAATCTAGATTTTTTATCTATACACATGTATTAATTAAGTCTCATTAAACTTGAGTAACATCCTTACTCCACAATTACAATTCTACTCAGTTAATCAATTCAATAAGATAATATGACACAATACTAAGACTTCTAAACCATTTCTATATATAATTGCCCCCAAATATCGAAACCTAATTAATAAATGAAAACTAATTTCTAGAATTCTTGACCAATTAAATATGCTATTAAAATTACTAAGCCATTTAAAATAATCTTAAAATAAATTTAATAAATTAAAATTAAAATAAAATTGATTATAAAATATTCATAACTAAATCTATAAATTAACCCTTAAAATCATCTTAAAGATCTATTAATTAAAGAAAAACAAAGATTCTAATTAATTTTAAAATTAAAGGGCTAATAAGATAAAGTTAAATAACTCTTAAAATTCTAAGAAGAATCTATTCCATATTCTAATAAAAACATCTACTTAGAAATAAAAGATGGAATATGTATCAAACAGAGTTTAAGAAAAAACTGCCTTAATTTGAAAAATAATTTTAATGAAAATAAATAAATTTCTCTTTTATTTATTTAAACCCCTTTTCTTTCTTCTATTCTTTTTTTTTTAATACCTTATATTATAAATTAATGTCCCACTTTTAATTTATCTTTTTATCCTTTCTTTATTTATTTATTTCTTTTTTTTTTCCTATAATCTTTCCTTATATTTCTCCTATCTTCTCTCCTTATATTTCTCCTATCTTTCTTCCTATAATTTATCTTATGTTTTTACTAAAAGTTTAAAGGATATTTACCAAAAGATTTATCATAAAATTATTAAATTTAAAATCTAATAATCTCCCTTACTTAAATTAACAAATAACTTATTAAATAAATATATCAAAATAAAATATTATAAAGCTAAACATGATAATATTTAAATATTAAGATAATTTCGAACCTTTAAACAACATCCACTTTAATACATTTATTATTTCAACATTATTATTATTTTAATTATTTTTAAATTAACTTATGCCTAATGCATAAATTTTTAGTCCTAAATTTTTAAAAAAACCAAACAGAGCCAGGTTCCATAATTTTTAATACTAAAACCTTTTTCTCCCAAGATTTAGAATAAATACAGTATTAATAACCCATCCCTAACTATAGGTTTTCTAGTTTATTTTATGTAGATTATTGCTAAGGTTATTATAGTTTCATTTTAAAAATTTGAAATCTAACCTGCAAGAGATAAATAATCACACAAGAACACCATGAGCAATCAGAGAGACACAGAGGAGGCTTTTCTGGATTTAAAAGCCTACCTGGATCCTATGATGGAGGTTTGTGAGACAACACTTCCCTGAGCCTAGCATTCTCGCAATCCTTATGCATCTTCCTGAGAAACCCTCCGCTCCAACCTCCAAAAATCTCATCCTTCTGGATGCAATCTCCAGCCTCTTCCAGAAAGCACCAAATGATAATCTCAGAGAATAATAAATTCTCCCCTCACAACTATAACTTTCCTACCAGCAAAATACTCATCCCAATAATGTTTCTTCTCGAATCCAACTCCTATCTCACCCCCTTCTCACATAAAAAATTTCTCATGTATAAAGATTGGAGAGAGTAGTTGCACGGGTAATTCAACTAATGCAACCATCCCAACCATCCTTTAGTTATTCGTTAAGATAATATGGTTTGCAAAACTAGTAAAGGGATAAATAAATATTATTTAAACAATTTGATCTTTGTCTCCTAAATTTAAGGCTGGCAAAAATAGATAATATAAATTTTAGGAATACTTTACTAAATTACTTACTATGGTAATTTACCAAAGACATTTACCAAATATAAAAATAACATAGATTTACTATAGTCTTATAATAACTTCCTTCATAAAATTAATTTATTATATAATAATATATATTTATATATGTATTCATAGGCATATGTGTGCACTATATGCTTATGTGTACATATACCATAAGTAAGACACAATATTATTAACATTACAAATAAATATTATTATTATTTAAATCGAATACATTATAATTTAAATCCACTACTAATTCATATCCACCAAATATAATCATGATCTATATGTATATGTATGCATCCGCATAGGTATATATTTACTAACATAAAATAAGAGATTCCTTAACACACATAATCTAGATCACAACCTAAACCTTTTAGACACAAAAGCAACAGATCCACATAACCCAACCAACAAAGTTGCATCATCCACACAGGAGACTGACTCAGGAATTCCCCCACCTAAGGATAAAAGGGTCAAGGGTAGAGTTCCTTCCCATAGAACCTTGGTGATATCTCCATAACAACAACAATGATTGAGGATTTTGAGCGATTGCTCAGACTTGTGAAGCTAGGTGTAGACGATGCTCAGTACCTGCAAGCGTGCATCACAGAGAAGAGATACATGTGCATAGATACATATTAAGACATATGCAAACAGATGACTAGGATCGATACATCGTGTGGACCTCAACTAAGGGAGTAACTATGACTTCATCCTGAGTCATGAAAATACATCAATCATAGACGAAACATGAGGCATCATAGATAGTAATGGTTAGATTCAAATCCTCATAAACATATAAAGATAGATGATTAATAAACATTAAACATTAGTCATAAATGAGTGTATCTAAACATCTGATAAGCATATCATCATCCATAAACATAAATGTAAACATATATTTCTAATCATCATAATGCAAAATATCCAAATCAAAGAGTCAAAGTATAATCATCGAAGAGGGTATTACAAATGACCCAAGTTGGGACAAATCTTAAGCCAACTCTTCCACCCCACTATAAAATTTGACATTTCCTTGAGGTGAAATCCTTGGAAGACATAATTCATTTTTGCATTGGAATCTTAATAATATTTTTTTCCAAGGACATGCTTGAATCTTTTGTAGAGCGGAGCCGCTTGAATCTTGTTTGCAAGACTACACAATTTTGAGTACTCATAGGGCTATAGGCCTCAATCCTGCTTGTGGGACTATGGGAGATGGTTATGAATGGATGCCTCTAATAAAATCCTTAATTTAGCTACTATTTGGTTCACCTCTGAAAAATTTTTAACACTTGTGTGAGCCAAATTGTAATTGCCCCCAGACATTCACCATATCAAGCCCTCATCGATGTTACTACTAGACTAATATGGGCTCCAATATCCATTTCGTGTTATTGGATTTCCATATTCTAAGGAGTCTTTGAGTGTGTTCCTAAGTCATTGAACAAGTGTTTCCAATCTCTACCTAGTATAAGGAAGGATAGGTGTGATTTATTAATATGATTGCTTGATGTGTTTTAAATGAAAATCTCAGATAAATCCCCCCAAATGAACAAGCACCAAGCACTTTTTAACACTTAAAAGTCACCAGAATCTGATAGAAAAGACACATTTTCCCAAAATTGACTAAAACTTCCATCAAACAGTCCATCATAATGTCACATCTAGTATTCCAAGTTGCACCCTACATTCCAAGTCACATCTGGTAAATCTTGGATTGCATCTAGTGTACACAACATTTCCTAGGTCGCATTTGGGGCCAAAACATTGCCAATCACATCCAAAGTGTTGCATATGGGATAGAGAGTAGTTTTGTAGCTGTTAGAACCTAGATTTTTACATTTTTAGATACCCATTTTGGCCTTTAGATAGATTCTGTTGACAAAACACATCTACATGTTAGCCTAAGAGAGTTATTTCTGAGAACGTCTTGTCATCTTACATGGTCTATTATGCATTGCCCAAACTATGGAGTCTCCTTATTACACTAGCTACAATCAAGTTCCTAGCTCACTATCAGGGAACTCTAACACCCTTTGACGTTGGAGCTTTTAGACAATCATAAACCCATTTGCATTTGGCTCCCAACTCATAAACAGGGCACTCTAACACCCTTTGATGTTGGATCCTTAAGACATATTCAAACCCACTTGTGCATCCTTGGACTCATAATTGGACATTTGCACACTTTCAGACCTGCTTTAATACAACAAACTCTAAAATTCCTTAATCTAAGCTTTCATGGTTAACACAAGACACAAATCTTACAAATTTGAAACCAAACCATTCTTGAACAAGGTACTGCTACTCACATTTGAAAGAGGAGAAACTTCTAAACTTAATCCTCTATTTGGAGCAATGCCTAGCACTACTCATACAACAACACTTGAGGCGTTAAACATGAATAAACAAGAAGACTTCTGTTGGGATGAAAGACACCATGAACAAGAAGAACAAAATGAACAAGACAAACAAAATCCTCAAGAAGAAGTAAGACACCATGGAGCATGTTATGACTATGATGATGATGAAAATGAAGACCCTACAGAACTTGAATATCAAAGGGCCTTGAAAAGTAAGAGATTCAGTAAAATCCTTTAGAGAACTTTAGAAGAAAATAAGGAAAAGTACTTCCTAGAACTTGCCTCTCAAGGAGTAAAGCTACCAAAGGACTATGATGTAAATCAACTTAAACAAAAGGAGGATCTCAGTCCCATGTCTATTTTGACAAGACAACTACTTGTCATGCAAGCATAAATACAAGAACTCAAGAAAGAAAAGGACAAACCAACAAAACAATACTCTTTGGAACACATTTGTCCTTTCCCTTTTGATAAAGGACTAAAGATGATTTAATTTCCTTAACATGTCATGATTCTAAAATATGAAAAATACACTGGAAATTATGACCCTCAGGACCATGTGAAGGAGTTTTGCACATCTAGTATGGAATTCATGCATGAGAAAATGTACCTTATGATACTATTTCCATGGAGATTAGGTGGACAAGAAATAGACTAGTTCTCAAAATTACCTATAGGAATCAAACCATTTGAAGAAATAGTTGAGAATTTTATTCAAGAATACTCCTATAACATTTGACACACTGTGATGATGCTGGATTTATGCAATACCAAACAGAAAATGGGAGAATCATTCTTGACTTTCCTACAAAGATGGAGGAAAATACTTGCATGATATGCTAGACAAATACTTGAAACTGAAAAGATGGAATATATCTTTATTAATAACTTGGTTCCTGAAATGAATTTCCTAATACAACTACAAGGTCCACCAAGTTTTGATAAGATGATAGATAGTGCCATCAAGATTGAAGATGTCTTGATCAAGAAAGGGGAGATCACTATCAACAAAGAAAATAAATACAAGTACTATCCCACCAAAGATAAGTACAAATATGGAAAAAAGAATAATAATGTGGTTAATGATGGAGTTGTTGATACTCCTAATACCAAACCAAAACCAAAAGTTTTTTAATCTCACAATGAGTCTCCAAGCGAGAAAGACTTTGAATTCTACAGTGACACCAATGGCTAACAAGACTTTCAATAAACCTACTACTCAAATAGAGCCTTGGGAAGAAAGACCTAAGAGAATATTCATACCATTGGGAGATACATTAGAAGTGGTCTTGATGTCACTATTGGAAAATAAAATCATTATAATTCCTAAATCCAAACCTTGGGAACCAGAAGTAAAACCAAGGTGGTGGAATGATAATGATTACTACAACTTTCATTGCAATAAAGGACACAAAATGAACAACTATATGAAATTAAGGCATGTTATCCAAGATCTAATTGAAGAAGGAAAAGTTAAGGTGGGTGGACATCATACAAACAATGATCATAAAACATTTAAAACTCCATTGTCTAGCTATAAAAAAGGAGAATCTTCCAAGAGTAACAATATTAATTATACATACATTGATAATGATAATTCAATTCATATGGTGGAACCATGAAAACCCTCCATCCATGTGATCACTCTAAAAGGAGTCCAAAATCAAACTGAGTCTTCTAATGTTGTAACAAGAAATCAAGCTAAGCTCACTCTCAAAAGGGCTTCAACATCGAACACACCAACTTCAACAAAAATATCTAAACAAATGGCATTACCTCAAAATTTTAATCTAGTAGACCAGTTGTAGCATACACCAGCTCATGTATCCATTCTAGAGTTGTTAAAAATCTCTCCTAGTTATAGGGAAGTTCTTGATCAAGCCTTGCTTAACACTAATATATTGAAAGATCTAGATGTGGACAGATTCCAAACTATGGTTGGTCACATGAATTCCCCACATTACCTATCTTTCTCTGAGGAAGATGAAAAATCATTGAACCAGCCACATAACCAACTATTGCATCTAAAGGTTCTTATTCATAAACATCATGTCAAGCATGTCTTGATAGATGGGGGTGTTGGATTAAACATATGCACATAAAACTAGGTAAAACAATTGGGATTTTCTGAACATGCAATTGATCCCAGAAGAAAGATAACAATCAAATCCTATGATGAGGAAGAAAGATCCTCTAAAGGATTGGTTGTATTTCCCATGAGAGTGGGACCAATGGAAAGATATGTCATATGCAAGTTCTTGATTTACCACTTGCATACAATATTCTTCTTGGAAGGTTGTGGATACACTCAATGCAAGTTGTGCCTTCTACTTACCACCAATGCATAAAATTTCCTCATAATGGAGTGGAGGTGACTATTCCAGCTGACACAACATATCCTTGTAACAGTCTTAAAAAAATAGAGAGCATGGCTCCACATAATAAAGAAAGTCCCAATAAGAAGGAGACATCTAAAGAAATGGTTTTGTGAAGCTTTTCTAAAAAGGTGAATATTCAAGAAATGAGTATGGGTGAATACAAGATAGATCATGCAATGTCTCTAATGGATCTCGCCATATCTCCTAGATCTCAAGGAAGACCTTCATTAACATTTACACCTTCCAATAGAAGTTCTCTAACAATACATGAAGGAACCAGGATGGTCAAAGAAAAAGTGTCCCTTGAAGAATAAAACAAAGAAAAAGCTATCTTGCAATGGCTTTATAAAGAAAATGAAGAAGATGGAAATATCAAACATGTTGAGATAGCTACAAAAAAATATGGAAAGGGATACGAGATCATGAAATAAATGGGTTACAAAGGAAAAGGACCATTGGGACAAAGAAAAAAAGGACTTGTGGAACCTATACATATGGATTTCAAAAACCCTAAAGACAAGATTGGATTGGGCTTCAAGGAAGAAACATCTCATCCTATAGTAGAAAGTGGTCTTGTATTTGATAAATTGAGAGACTCAGATGATGAAGAAGAAGTGGAAGGACAACCTATCACCTATGAAAGGTTATTTCTCTTACAAGGAGATCTATTATTAGAAATTGGTACCAATCTTGAACAAGAACCAGAAGAATGACAAGAAGAACAAGAACACAAGCTTCCTATTTTTGACACACCTCACTTTGATGAGGAACTAGACATGATAACTTCGCAAGAACCATTGCAAGGAGAAGAGAATAATGCTAATGAAGAAGATGAAGTATTGATGACTATTGCCCACTTCTTGGGGGTTTCAGATGATAGTTAGGTACACTCACATGAATATGAATGGGATAACCTTTTTGATGCTACTATGGATATAGAAGTGGTTGTGATACATAAATTTTCTCCTAGAGCCTTGGTTGAAGAAGGAGATATTTCTAATGCTAGATCGCTAGAGTTAGATTTACATAACATTAGCATGAACTCTAATAATAACGAAAATGACTCTAATAATCCTAACATCTATTTAGAAGAAAACTTAATGGAAAACATCTTGCAAGTTAATAACATTGATAATAACATGGTGATATCTCTTGAACCCACTGAATCTTTGTCCTTATTACAGCCTGAAGTGATAGACTGGAATGAGCCTACATCCACAAGCATGTTATCTTTTGACAATGACTATTCCCTAGCATGTTATCTCAATGCTTGTGAACCTTTCCTTTCTTCCACCAGTGTAAACAGAAAAACCATGACTGGGGAGGATATAAAGTTTCTCAGTGTCAAAATGAAAAACAAAAAGAACAAGAGATCTAATGGTGAAAACCACTTAGTGGCAGTGTTAGATCCTAAAAGGGAAAAAGAAAAAGATGTATCTGATGGTGAAAACCTCCTAGAGGTGCCAAAGGATGGGATTCTTGATATCCTCCCAGATCATTTTTAGGAAAGATCCTCAATTCTGATTGAACCAACACAACCCATTAATTTGGGAACAACAGAAGCTCCTCGACTAGTTCACATTGCTCAGTCATTGGCAAAAGAGGAAAAGATCCAATTCACCAATTTCTTCAAAGAAAAGAAGATCATTTTTTCTTGGTCTTATTTAGACATGCCTAGATTGGATATAGATTTGATTATGCATCACTTGTCCATTTCTCTTGATGTAAAACCAATAAATCAAAAACTAAGGAAAATGAACCCACATGTGGCATTGCTAGTCAAAGAAGAATTGGAAAAACTATTAAAAGTTGGATTCATTAGGGCCATTGATTATGCAGAATGGATTTCAAACATAGTTCATGTTTTTAAGGTGGACAAATCCATAAGATTTTTCATGGATTTTAGAGATTTAAATAAGTCTTGTCTAAAGGATGACTTTCCACTTCCCAACATAGACATGATTGTAGATTTGACGGCGGGCTATGAGATGTACCCATTAATGGATAGATTTTATGGATATAATCAAATCAAAATTTCTCTTAAAGATCAATAAAAGGCCACATTCACATGCACGTGGGTAACATACTATTGGAATGTGATGCCATTTGGTCTAAAAAATGTAGGTGCAACCTATCAAAGAGAAATGACCACAATATTCCATGACATGATGCATAGAAACATGGAAGACTATGTAGATGATACATTGGAAAAGTCAAAGATAATGACTACATATATAGAAGATCTAAGGAAAATCTTTGACATAATGGAACAGTTTCAATTAAGGCTTAATCCTAAGAAATGCACATTTGGCATATCATCTGGAAAGTTATTAAGATTCATAGTCTCATCAAAAGGAATTGAGGTGGATCTAGAAAAAGTGAAAGCTATTCTCGAAATGCAATCACCTAGAAATATTAGTCAAATGAGGATGCTTCAAGGAAAGCTATAATCCATAAGAAGATTTGTATCTTACTTGGCAGATAAGGCACAACCTTTCACAAATTTGATGCGTAAAGAAACTACATTCACTTAGGATGAGCAATGTGAAGAAAATTTTACCCAAGTCAAGAAATATTTGATGAATCCTCCAATCCTAATGGCACCAATCTATGGAAAACCTTTATCAATGATAGATACGTCATCGCGAGTATTGCTTGTGAAAGAAGATAAGGCTAAGAAAGAAAGAGCTATAGACTATATCAGCAGAACTTTGGTCACATATGAGTTGAACTATTCCATGATTGAGAAAGCATGCTTAGCAGTGGTATTTGCATCCCAAAAACTTAGGCATTACATGTTGGCACATAAGGTGAAGCTAGTGACTAAGATTGATCCACTCAAATATCTATTGAGTAAGGCAATGTTGACAGGAAGGTTAGAAAAGTGGGTCCTAATTCTAAGTGAGTTTGACTTTGAATATTTTAATAGAAAAGCTATTAAAAGACAAGTGATTGCTGATCAACTTGCAGAAACACCATTAATAGATGACAAGCCATCACATGTGGATTTTCCAGATGAATCTATTATGCACTTGATAGAGCACCCATGAAAAATATATTTTGATGGCTCCTTCACATAGAAAGGATCAGGGGCTAGATGCCTATTCATTATGCCACAAGGATATAAAATTCCAAAAGCATATAAGATGATCTTTCCATGTACAAAAAATATAGCAGAATATGAAGCTCTAGTGAATGGGCTCAAACTTTTAATAGAGTGGAAAATAGTTGAATTACACATCTATGGAGATTCACAACTCATTATCAATCAGGTGAATGGTGAATATCAGACAAAAGATGATAAAATCATGCCTTACAAAATAATGGTGGATGACTTGAAGAAATACTTTGTCTTCATCACATTTGAGCAAATTCCAAGATTAGAAAACATAGCAGCAGATGTGATGGCTACTCTAGTGTCAATGTTACAACTTGAGGAGCATCAATTGTTCTATGACTTCCTAGTGGAAGAACTTCCATTTCCCACCTATGACTCACCCAAATCCCAGATTGTTTGTGCCTTTGAAACCTAATTTTTATCCAAATATGCCCATATCTACTCTTACCTAAAAGACCAAAGAATCCCTGAAGGCTATTCTAGAAATGAAAAGAGATCCCTTATAAGAGTGGCATCACATTATATAATCATTACTAATGACTTGTATAGACATGGTCTAGATGATACGCTTCTTAAGTGTTTATAACATGAAGAGTCTAATCATGCATTAAAGGAAGTTCATGAAGGTTTATGTGGGTCACACTCAAACATTTTTTCATTAGCCAAGAAACTCTTAAGAGTAGGATATTATTGGCCCACAATGGAAAAAGATGCTATCCATTTTTCAAAAACATGCAAGAAATGCCAGATCCATGGTAACTTGATACATTCTTTAGCTAGGGAGCTAATTCCTTTCATAACACATTGTGATGCAGGAACATCTTGGGTCCTTGGCAGTCCTGTGTCACCAAAAACATGTTTATGTTTTCCTATGTTGCTCAGTTCCTTCTTTGACTAAGTTGGCTCAATAGTTGCTCGATTTACTTTGTTAACCGAGTTAGTTAGTTATTTCCCTAGTGCTCGATGATGCTTGTCTAGCACTCGGTTATCCTTGTTTATTGAGTTGTTTGTTTTAGTTTCCTATTCAGGTTGACTCTTGCAATTAATTTTGGTCATGGATTTAATGTTGGTATCTATCATTAGGAAGCATGTGGACCTAGATCTGGTAGTTCCTTCCCTTGGTGGTGGATCTTAAGGCCAAATTGTTCAGTAGCCTCTTTTATATAATGTAATCTTTGTTTGTAGTTTTAGGAATTAGAAGATAGAAGCTAGGAGATAGAAGATTGTTTCAGATCCTCGCATGTTGGAGGACTTTTGTACTTGATTGTAATATCTGGCCTAAACCAGGAAGGCCTTACAGCCTGGCATGTATGAATCAATTGACATAAATATATGAAGTGTTCTGCATTCTCTCCCTCACTTGTGTCTTTATTGGTTATGCATGTGATCTCTACAAGGTGGATCCAATTAGGGTGTACTCCCTTGCATCAGGTGGTATCAAAGCTGAGGTGAGATTTGGATCTGGGTTTGTCACTCTAGGTTTGAGGGTTCCTTCTTGTCAAACCCTAGTTGATTTGTTGTGGGGTAGCACATTAAGATCTAGCCTACAATTGCAGAGGGTTTCAAGATGGTTTGTGGGAGGCAAAATGCGGATCTAGGATTGGCAGACATGTTGAGACAACTTGCTGCTAGATTAGAAGTTGTTGAAACAACCTAGAGAAGAGGAAGACATCTTGAAGATGTTAGTGATGACGAAATTGAGGAATAACAAGGTGATGTAGAACCTGCACCAGTGATGGATCAAGGTGAGGAAAGATTGTTGAAGGCTTTGACAAATCTGAATTCTACACCACACTTTAATCCTCTTGAGTGTAGGGGAAAATTGGATTTCGATGAATTGGTGGACTGGATCATTGAGATGGAAAAGTACTTTGAATATGAAAATATACCTAAGGAAAAGAAGGTGAAAATTACAAGCACAAAGTTGAAAAGTCATGCATCCTTGTGGTGGGAACATCTAGAGTTGGATAGAAAGAGGAAAGGCAAAGACAAAATTAAGGCATGGAATAAGATGGTGAATAAATTGAAAGGAAAGTTCTTACTTCATGATTATCAGATTAACCTAGTTAGGCAAATGCAAAGTTTGAGGCAGAAAGATAGCTCGGTAAAAGAATATACTGAGGAATTCTATAGATTAGATATCAGATTGGACATGATGAAGATGATGTGGAAAGAATTTCTAGGTACCTGAATGGATTGAGAGTTTCCATCCAAGAAGAAATCAGTTTGGTCAAATTAGAGAACATTGAAGAGGCTTATCAATTTGCATTGAAGGCCAAGGAGAAATTGAATAAGAGACATGAGAAAAGACAAATAGGTAGAGGTGATAGATTCCCTAGAGGAAGAGGTAGATCTTATGGTGAAAACAGTAGATCTGAACCTGAAAAGACAAATCTAGATAAAGGCAAGACCAAGTGGAAAGGTGAAAGTTCATATAGAGGCAAAAGCAGTAACTACCAAGGTGGTTATAAAAGAGGTGCAGGTTTTTGAGGAGCTTGTTACAATTGTGGAGAAGAAGGACATAGATCATTTAAGTGTACACATGCAAGTAAGAAGGTCAATAGTAGTAGAAATGCTTTTGTGCAAGAAGAGTCACCAAATGAACCTGAGAAGGAAAAGAACTTGATGGTAAGGAGAGCACATTGGAGTGAAAGTAATAAGGAAGATCCGGTAAGGAAAAGTTTGTTCAAGACCAGATGTAGATTTTTTGATGATGTTTGGAAGGTAATCATTGATAGTGGTAGCTCAGAGAGTTTGGCATATGAGGAAATGGTTACAAAGTTTCAGTTGAAAAGGTTGGAACATCTAAAGCCCTATCATATTTCATGGATCAAAGATGAGCATACACTCTTGGTAAGTGAACAATGTTATGTGAATTTGAAAATTGGAAAGTACTATGATAAGGTGTTATGTGATATCATGCCTATGGATTGTTGTCATATTTTGTTGGGTATACCTTGGCAATATGATAGACATGCTATATATGATGGGAGATTACATAAATATTCTATTTGGGCTAATGGAAGATGACAAATCTTGTTACCTTTGATTAAAGAAGCTAGTAATGTTTTCACATCTATGAAAGTTTTCTTGATGGAAGGAAGAAAGTTTTTTAAGGATTTGAAGAAGAATTATGTATGTTTTGTTGTGATTTCTAACAAATCAAGTAGGAAAATAGAGGATAGTATCACTGAGGAGAATGATAAGTTACTCACCGAGTATAATGAGATCATTTCTTATAATGTACGTGATGGTTTTCCACTGAAGAAAAGCATTGATCATTACATGGATCTAATCCTTGGAGCTAGTTTACTAAATAAGGCACCACATCACTTGACACCTACCGAGAATTAGGAATTGAACCAACAGATTCAGGAATTGTTGTAGAAAGGTTTGACCAAAGAAAGTTTGAGTCCTTTTGTAGTACCTATTGTATTGGAACCTAAGAAGAATGGAGAATGGAGAATGTGTACTGATTCCAGAGCAATCAATAAGATAATAGTGAAATATAGGTTTCCTATACCGAGAATGGATGATATAATGGACAATTTGACTGTAGCGAAGTATTTTACCAAAATTGATTTGAAAAGTGGGTATCATCAGATTAAAATCAGATAAGGTGATGAGTGGAAGACTTCTTTTCAGACAAAATAAGGTTTGTATGAGTGGTTGGTTATGCCTTTTGGTTTAAATAATGCACCAAGTACTTTTATGAGGTTGATGAATGAAGTTTTGAATAAATTCTTGGGTAAATTTGTGATTGTATACCTTGATGATATTTTGATATTCAGTAAGACCATAGAAGAAATTTTTTTGCATGTTAAACAAGTATTGCAGAGATTGAAAGAAGAAAAGTTGCTGATAAATCTAAAAAAAGTGTTCATTCATGAAAGAGGAGATTGTGTATTTGGGATTTGTGACTTCAGTTGATGGTTTGAAAATGGATCCTAAAAAGGTTGAAGCTATTTTGAATTGGCCTACACCTGAGAATGCTAGTGAGGTAACATCATTTCATGGTTTGGCATTTTTTTACCAAAAGTTCATTAGGAATTTTAGTTCAATTTGTAATGCTATGACTGAGACTATGAGAGGAGATACAAGAGATTTCAAGTGGACACATGGAGCTGATAAAAGTTTTGAGACTCTGAAGAAGAAGGTTGTTGAATTGCCTGTTTTGGCATTGTTTGATTTCAATAAGGTATTTCAAGTGGAATGTGATGCAAGTGGAAGTGCAAAAGGAACTGTGTTGAGTCAAGAAGGTAAACCTATTGCTCTCTTTAATGAAAAGTTGGATGATGAAAAAAGGAAATATTATGTGTATGAAGAATTATATGCTATTGTTCAAGCCCTAAAGAAATGGAGACATTATTTGATACTGAGTGAATTTTCGTTGTATACCAATCATAAAGCTTTACAGTATTTGGGTAGTCAAAATAAGTTGAATCAGAAACATATGAAACGAGTTGAGTATTTTTAGAGTTATAAATTTGTGATAAAACATAAGAGTGGAGTCATTAACCGAGTTGCAGATGCATTGAGTAGAAGAAGATCTTTGATGACCGAGATGAAAATTAAAGTTTTGGGATTTGATGACATGAGAGATTCTTATGAATTTGATCCTAATTTTTCTGATTCATGGAGAAAGTGCAGAGCACCTATTCAAGATAAAATGTGTACTAAATGGGAAGAATATTTCATTCAAGGAGGTGTGTTGTTTAAAGGTATTCAGTTGTGTTGACAGAGAGGATCAATGAGAACTAATTTGATAAAAGAGAAACATAGTAGTAGTTTGGCCGAACATTTTGGAGTTGACAAAACATTGAATTTGCTTAAGGAAAAATACTTTTGGCCACAGTTGTATAAAGATACTGAGAAATTTGTGAAAAGTTGTGGAATTTGTCAAGTTGCAAAAGGAATAAGTCAAAATACTAGACTGTATACATTGATTTCTGTTCCTGAGAAACTTTAGATTGTTATCAGTACAAATTTGTTTCTTGGCTTACCAAAGACAATAAGAAGTAATGATTCTATACTTGTTGTTGTGGATAGATTTTCTAAAATGGAACATTTTATACCTTGTGGAAAGATATCAGATGCAGTACATATAGTAGATCTTTTCTTTAAGGAAATTGTCAGATTGCATGGATTATTAAGGAGTATTATCTCTAACTGAGACAGTGAATTTGTTGGATACTTTTGGAAGACCCTTTGGAGAAATTCTGGCATCGAGTTGAAATATAGTTCTACATTTTACCCACAGACCGATGGAAAGATAGAAGTTGTGAATAGAAGCTTGGGTAATCTTTTGAGATGTTTAGTTGGAGACACATGGAGTAATTGGGATTCTGTGTTGGAACAAGAAGAGTTTGCATACAATAATTCAGTGAATAGGAGTATGGAAAAACACTTTTTTAGATTGTAAATGGCATACAACCGAGAGGTATATCATATTTGAGAGATATCATTGATGAAAGAAAGAGAAGTGTTGAAGGAGTAAAGTTTGTGTAGTATATGAAGACATTGCATGAAGATGTGAAACATAAGCTGGAGAAAAGTAATCAGAAATACAAAGACAAAGCTGATAGATTAAGAAGACATAAGACTTTTGCAGTCGGTGATGAAGTAATGGTTCATATGAAGAAAGGAAGATTTCCTGTTGGAACATATGGGAAGCTGAAAATGAAGAAGTTTGGTCCTTGCAATATTTTGAAGAGATTTGATAGTGGAAATGCTTATGAGATTGAGTTACCTGATGACATGGATATATCACCTATTTTCAACATTGCTGATTTATATGAGTATCATGAGTTAGATGAAGAAATGACAATACCAAATGATTATCCTAAGAAATAGATGGAAGAAGTTGAGAAGATTTTAGAACAAAGAATTGTCAAAAGTACAAGAGGAAAATAGTATATGGAATATCTAGTAAAGTGGAAGAATAGATCGATTGAAGACATTTCATGGATTTCCCAATCTGAGTTGGATTCAGCTTAGGTTGTACCTACTTCATGATTCAGAGAATCATTTTCAAATAACCCCAGGTGTCTAATGCAAGAGCATCTCAGGTCCTTGGCAATCTTGTGTCACTAAAAACATGTTTTTGTTTTCCTGTATTGTTGGGTTCCTGCTTTAACCGAGTTGGCTCAATAGTTGCTCAGTTTCCTTTGTTAACCGAGTTGGTTGGTTATTTCCCTAGCCCTCGAAAATGCTTTTTTGGCACTTGGTTATCCTTTCTTACCAAGTTGTTTGTTTTGGTTTCATGTTGAGGCCGACTCTTGCAATTAATTTTGGTCATAGATTTAATGTTGGTATCTATTATTGGGAAGCATGTGGACCTAGATCTAGTCATTCCTTCCATTGATGGTGGATCTAAAGGTTGACTTGTTTAGTAGCCTCTTGTATATAATGTAATCTTTATTTGTAGTTTTAGGACATCAGTTTTAGGAATTAGAAGATAGAAGCTAGGAGATAGAAGATTATTTCAGATCCTCGCATGTTGGAGGACTTATGTACTTGATTGTAATATCTGGCCTAAACTAGGAAGGCCTTATAGCCCGACATGTATGAATCAATTGAAATAAATATATGAAGTGTTATGCATTCTCTCTCTTACTTGTGTCTTTATTTCTTCCGTGTGTGATCTCTGCAAGGTGCATCTGGTTAGGGTGTGCCTTTGGCCCCTCTCCCTACCCTTCTTGCATCACATTGGCCATTCCAATAATGGACCTTTGATTTGGTTGGGAAGATATACCCCAATTCATCAAGTGGACACAAATATATCATTACTGCAATTGAGTATTTCAATAAATGGGTTGAAGTTGGCACACTGTCTAATGCAACTAGAAAACAAATTTCAATGTTTATCTTGAACTATATTATGTATCGATATGGAATACCCTTGTTGATTATGACTGACAATGGGGGTCAATTTAGAAACAAAGACATAGATGAGTTTTGTCTTCAATTAAAAATCACTCAATATTGTTTCTCGATCTATTACCCTCAAGGTAAAGGATAGGTTGAAGCATCACACAAAACTATATTGAAAATCTTGTTGGAGATTTGGCAGCAAGCTAGTGTTGACTTTATGTTTGTAATTGATGACAACATATGGTAAGCAGCATGCATTGAAGTCTTATGTAGAGAGCCTTGATCATATGCTTCTTAGATATGTTATCAGCATGATATCATAGACACAGAGGTTGATTCTGAGTGGAGACATTTGTGTAGTTGTTTATATCAGTAGTGTTCCTGACAGTTTTACAAGAAGAGTTTTGTATGTGATTTTCAATATGGTTATGTTGGAGCCTTGCGCATTTATATTTGTGCTGAAGACATGTTTATGTTGCTATGTTCATGGACATAGAGTTATTTGTGTAGTACAAGTGGAGTTATGATGTTTCTCTTTTCTAGTTACAGTTTACTGAGATTATCTTATGGAGCCGACAATGTTTATATTGTTTTAGTAGTTGTGCCTATCATTTAGATATGCATTTTTTCTTTTTTTTTTGGTGATGAGTTAATAATTTTTGGTTAAGAGTGCATAACATATTTCAGCATGAGAATAAAGTTTTAGTTAATTTGGTGGAGCTGAATGTGTGAAGTGACACGTCTATTCATATTGATTTGCATAGTCCTATTTGTGTTGTGTGCTTGGTTTAGCCATTGGAGATGTTAGAAAAGAGCTATATTGTTTTTCTAATATAATTTCAAGAAGGTTCTAATAGGATGACTTGATTATATCATTTAGAATAAGATACATATAGCCAGTCAGTTGTGATTGCTAAGTGTGATTTTGATGGTGAGAGCAGAGCAGAAGATGCGCATGTACTGAGATAGTCAATCATCAATTGAATATCTATGTGAAGAAGAAGAGAGTATATGCTCTTCATTGGAACTGATCAAGACATCAAGTCTACTTTCCAATTCACCAAGGTCTAGATATAGTGTGTATCTGTTATGAAGAAGGTTGTAGCCTTCACCATTTGAGCAGTGTGATCTAGGACAGTGTGTCCTCACCTCTAACAAGGGTATTTGTAAAAAACTCCTAACAGGGTCTGACCCTTGACTAGGTCACTATACTTCATGCATTGTAAATATCAACTCCTAACAGGGTTGTAAGATCTTCTAACATGGATCATTATACTCTAGTGTAGTTTATGGTGGGTGCTAATTCCCACCGGTGTCTATTTGGGTTTCCCTATAACCAAAATTGTGGTGTTGTGTCAAGTGTTATCTTATTGTGTATGTGTTTAATGTTCTTTTGTACTTAATTGGATAAATAATTGAATCTTGTACATAACTAATTCACCCACCCACCTCTCAGTTATCTCTTGGGACTATTCCTAACAATTGGCATCATAGCCAAGTGCCTCAGAGGAAATTTTAATAGCTTGAGGTTGATCAGATGGCATTCTTTAGAAAAGAAAGTCCTAAATTTGATGGAGAGAATTATCTAGATTGGAAGAACAAAATGAAAACACATTTGCAGTGCATTTCTTTTGAGATTTTTGAAGTAGCAACTATTAAGAAAAAGGAAATGTTCACTCAAAATGCAATTGCCAAAGAAGCCCTTATCAGTGCCTTGTCTGACATTGAGTTTTTAGAGATCAAGAAAGTAGATAAAGCCTACAAGATATAGAAGTATCTAGAAGACATGTTTGAAGGAGATATCCAAGCCAAGAATGCATGCAAAAAGATATGGAAGAAAAAGTAAAATACATTGGAGATGCTACCTAAAGAGAACATCAGATCCTACAATCAAATAATTAATGAAGTAGTTACAAGAATCAAAAACAATGGTGGAGAAATTTCAAAACAAAACATAATGGATAAGTTGATAACTACTCTGACAACAGAATGTGAGAGAAAGATAAACATTCTCGATGAGATATGTAGTTTTCAAAAGACTTCAGAAGAGACCTTAACTAGCAAGATTTCAGCATTCGAGATATCAATTTTGAAGACATAGCCTAAAAGTGAAACAACCTTCAAAGCTTTAGTCCATGGTAAGAAATGCTTGAACACTTCTGGTAACTATGATGATGATGATGAAGATAAAGAACTAGATGATTTCATTTCTATGATTGCTAAGAGAGAAAGGAAAGGAAAAGGAAAATATGAAGGTTGGTTACCATTCAAATGCTTTTCATGTAACAAGATTGGTCACTTTTCATCTAAGTATCCTAAAAGAGTCAAGAAGTTCAAAACTAATTACAAGCCTAAGTATACAAAAGAATGTTACTATGCTGGAGATGGAGTATTAGATGAAGATTCAGTAGAAGATGAAATTGGATTCATTTCTATTGAAGATATGGAGAAAATGTTTGATGAAATGGATATTGAAGATGAAAAGAAAGCACAAGAGTTAGCATTAATTTCACAAGAAGACATCGAAACAGACTAGATCATTGATAGCGGTTGTTCACTTCACATGATAGGAGAAAAAGATAGATTTGTACATTTGGATAAGTACAAAGGAGACATGGTTAGATTTGGAGGCAACACTCCTAAACCTATCATAGGTATAGGAGCTATCACCTTGGATGGAAAGAATAACACTAACGATGTTCTATATGTTGATGGTTTGCAGCATAACCTACTAAGTGTTGGATAGTTGCTTGACAAAGGATATCAGTTGGAATTTAAAGAAAATAAGTGTATCAATAATAACAAAGAAGGAGTAATGATTACATTAGGTTCAAAGACAAAAGCTAATGTTTTTTATCTTAATTCAGAAGCAAGTTGTTTTGTTTCTAAAGTAGATGATAGTTGGTTATGGCACAAAAGACTATGTCACATCAATTTTGGCAATATAGTAAAGATAAGAAATGTAAAGGTAGAAAGAGACCTTCCTAGCATTGCAAAACAAGTTGATACAATATGCAGGGAATGTGTGATGGGAAAACATGTGAGGAATTCACTCAGAAGCAAGCATAATTTGGCAGAGAACAAATTGGATCTAGTGCATATACTCTTATGTGGACCAACTAAAACAAGATCATACTATGGTGAAAGGTACTTTATTTTGTTTGTTGATGATTATTCTAGAATGATGTGGGTTTCATTCTTAAAAGATAAATATGAAGCATTTGAGAAGTTCAAGATATTCAAAGCTAAAGTTGAAAATGAGTCTGGATTAAAGATAAAATGTCTAAGATCAGATAGAGGAAGAGAATTCACCTCTGATAGATTTTATCAGTATTGAAAATAACATGGGATAAAGAGATAGCTAAGTGCACCTAGAACCCCTCAGAAATATGGAATTGTAGAAAGAAGAAACAAGATCATACTTGACACAACACGCACTATCATGATTGAAGGAAAAGTTGCACACACCTATTGGAGAGATGCAGTCAATACTGCAGTCTATACTATCAATAGAATTCAATTATGTCCAGGTGCAAACAAGACACCTTATGATCTATGGTTTGGGAATGTACCTATAGTAAAATACATTAGAATATTTGGAAGCAAGTGCTACATCAAGAGAGATGAAGCTATTGGAAAGTTTGATGCAAGAAGTAGTGAAGGCATTTTTCTTGGTTACACTACTAAAAGAAAAGCTTATAGATGTTTTAACTTCAGATTGAAGAAGATCATTGAAAGTGCTCATGTAAAGATTGATGAAAAGTTTATGATTCAAGAGAGATATCATGAGTATGCACCTATGATTGAAGAAGAACCTAGTCCTATCAATAGAGAAAAAGTTGTTGAAGAAATCTTTGATAGCATTGATGTATTATTCAATGATCATGAAACAAGTGAAGAAGAATCACATAAGATAGATGAGAGAGTCACACCTAATGTTCCAAAATACACATCAAGATATTATTCAAAATAATATATCATTAGAGATCAGAACAACAAAGTCATGACAAGATCAAAGGCAAAAAGTTCAATAGTTGATGAAGCGGTATGTTTACTTTCACAAATTGAACCCCTAAGTGTTGAAGATGCATGTAATGATTTAGATTGGCATGAAGCAATGAAAGAAGAGCTAGATCAGATAGTTAAGAATGATACATGGGAATTGGTCCCTAGACCTAGTGACAAGAATGTGATTGGAACCAAGTGGATATTTAGAAACAAGATGAATGAAGATGGTACAGTAGTAAGGAACAATGAAAGACTAGTATGTAAAGGATATGTGTAGAGAGAAGGCATTGATTATTTAGATACATTTTCTCTTGTAAGAATATTGGAAGCCATAAAGTTATTTCTAGCCTATGAAACATTCAAAGACTTTAAATTATATCAGATGGATTTCAAGTTAGCATTTCTGAATGGAGAGTTGAAGGAAGAGGTCTACATAGAGAAGCCTGAAGGATTTACTTTATCAGAAAAACCTAATATGGTATGTAGACTGAAGAAAGCCATTTATGGACTCAAGCAATCCCCTAGAGCATGGTATGAAAGACTACATGGTTACTTGACAAAGATCAGATTCAAGAAAGGAGTAGCAGATTGTAACTTATTCATAAGAGAGATACCTAATGGATTATTACTAGTTGCTATTTTTGTTGATGACATTATTTTTGGTGGTAATGACAAGCTTAGTGTAAAGAGATACAAAGTGAATTTTAAATGAGCATGATTGCACCTATTAAGTACTTTTTGGGATTGCATGTGTAGTAGATAGACAAAGGTATTTTCTTTAATCAGTCTAAGTATGTAAAAGAGATATTGAAAAAATTCAAGATGGATGATTGAAATCTAGTAAGTACTCCTATGATAATAGGAAGCAAGATTTCAAAGGAAGATGATTCAGCAGTAGTAGACAAGACCCTATATAAGTCTATGATTGGTAACTTATATATCTTACTCAATCTAGACCAGATATTTCCAATGCAGTTGGTATTGTTGGAAGATTTGTAGGAGAACCTAAACAAAGTCATCTCATGGCAGTAAAGAGGATATTCAGATATTTGAAAGGAGCTATAGACTATGGTTTATAGTATCCTAATTTGGAGAATGTAAAAATTCATGTATATATAGATGTAGATTGGGTAGGTTACATTGATGATAGGAAGAGCACCTCAGGAGGAGCAACTTTTCTTGGAGATAGACTTGTTACTTGGAAAAGCAAGAAGCAGAATTGTATTTCTCAGTTAATAGTAGAAGCAGAGTATGTAGCTGTAGTATTAAATTTTTCTACAATTGTGTGGATCAAGAAAATGATAAAATATTTGGAATTCAGATTGATTGCCCTATTGTTATTCATTGTGACAACACTAACACTATCAATATGTCAAAGAACCCTATGTTAGGAATGGGAGCACTGAGAGGGGGGGTGAATCAGTGCTCACTATATTTTATCTTTTCACTTAATCTTTAAATTGAACTTAAATGCTTAAGTACTGAAATGAACATTCACATAAACATGAAACATGAAATCAACACATAACACCAATATGGTTATAGGGAAATCCAAATAGGTAAAAACCCCAGTGGGAATTGACACCCACTAATATTATGTACTAGTGTTTTATGATCCTTGTTAGAAGATCCTTAACCCTGTTAGGAGTTTCTTTATAATGTATTAAGTACAATAGACCTTGTCAAGGGTCAGACCCTGTTAGGAGTCTTTTACAATAGTCCCTATTAGGGGACTGGACGCACTGTCCTAGAGCTCACTGCTCAAGTGGTGAAGGCTACAAGCTTCTAATCTTAGATACACACTATATCTGCTGGATGAACTATCACTATGACACTACTTGTCAGATCAATTCCTTTGATGTGATGATGCTTTGACCTCTTGCAAAGCTCTAATACATCTTGAAGACTCTTTGCATACTTCTACTTTTCTTATCACAACTCCATATCAACTTCCATGCATATTAAAATGGGTGCATCTCATATTTATATGTACTTACAAAAAAAACAACTAGGTCGACCCTTTAACCGATTACATACAATGCTTCCAATTGAATTGGCTCAAGCATGTTTACAAACAAACATATTTACATGTTTAAAACCTAATTACAATAGGTTCATAGCCTTTACAACATAATAATATAACCACAAATCAAAATGGTAATAGTCAGCTTCTTACTCTGTTCTTCTCTGGCACACACTGGCTATATAACTTCAACTATCTGTAACTTTGGCATACTTGCATATCTAATCATGTTCTCATAGACTAAGAATGAATATAGTCTAACAAAATTAGCTTCTAGGGTGCATACCATAAATTAGTCATATGCACATGTGTTGATGCTCTAAGCTTTAGGAACTCTGTACACTATCCAGTCTTCAACACTTAGTCAATTTCTGATCTTCCCATCAAGTGCGCTGACTCCAAGCTACTATATGACTTTGTTGCCATAATGAAAACACTATACTAAGTCATATATGTTAGTATAGCCAACTTGCCAACAATCTCCCCCTTTTTCATTGTTGGCAAAAAAGGAATATGGCCAAGTTGCTAACTATTCCTTAATACAAAAACTTTTGTCTTATATCTCCCTTATACATAATTTTCTATCTTATATCTCCTTATACATATCTATACCATATTCTATACATACTCCCCCTTTGACATTAATGACAAAGATGCTTCAAAAACTATATCTATAAATACTTACTCTGATAAAACATCTGGATATGCTATCTATAGGTTTTGGATCTCCTTTTTCCAAAATGTGATCAGTGAATTCACAATCTGGAGATGGGCGTATAATGCATATTGTATCTTCTCCATTTTCTCCAAATTTTTGCTAGGACCTTGATCATATGTGACCATGGTGGCATCGATCTCCTTGATATTTTGATTAAGTATGTCTAATGAGGGTGCAAGAGCATTCCTTAGCTGAGTCTACCTAGCCCTTATCTTGGTCATCTCTTTTTCTACCTTCTCAATCTTATCTATTTGTCCTTGGTAGAAATTATTACACATGTTCACATCAACAGATGGATCTTCCACTGATTTCCTTATGCTATCTCTCATGGCTTCTACCTCTTGAATCTTCTTGTATAGATCACCAGTCAACTTGTCCTAGTTCATATAGTCAGCAATGATCTTTCTTCCTTTTGTTGCAAACTCCTTCAAGGAGGTTGGACCAGTCTTTAGTGAGCTTAGGTCAAGTGAAAAATTGCTAAATAACTCACTGAGCCTTTTCTCCAAATACTTCTCTTCTGCAAATAGGGATGCAGATTCTTCTAGGCTAGAGAAATTACTTTTGAACTGAGAAATGACTGCACTCACATCATCAATGGAGTGTACCTTGGACACTTTCTTGTCTACCGGTAACAAGCTGTTCAGAATGTTCACAAATTCTACAAGGAGGGGATTCCCCATTACTTGTTTCTCCTTGGCTTTCTCCATAGCTAAGATGCTAAAATTTATCAGGTCTTCTTCTCCCCATGAATCCAAACTAGTTGTGTCAGGTGTCAAACTTGACAACAATGCTGCTGAGGGAAGTGAAGTGATAGGAGTACTATCCATAACTTCCTCTTTTACTCTTATTTTTATTGGTTCATTTTCTTTTCTCTCTTCTTTTTCTGATTCTTTTTCTTTTCCTTCTTTATTTTCTTCTTCATTTGTTATATCTTCAATCAATACTTCTTCTTGATGAATGGGAGGTGTGTTACTGCATAAAATTTCAGCTTCTTGTGTGCTCACAAAAGCTTCTTCAAACTTGTCCAACTTAGTGTTAGTGGCTGCCATGGATATCTCTACATTATCAATGATAATGGTGCTATCCTTTAGTGACTCTTTCATGGGTGCAGACTTATCTGCCTTTGTTTGTGTTTCAACTATAGGTGCTAAGTCCCGAGGACCTATCGCTAATGCATTAGTGGGCTCTTCCATCTTGACTTCCTTTGAAGGTACTTGAGCTATGGGCACAGTAGGTGGATACATGTGCCTATTCATAAAGACCTTCTCAAAGGCTTTCTCTATTTCCTTGGAAACTAACTCAAATTTTTTATCCATTATATTCAATGTTCTTATCTTGGTCCTAAGGTGAGGCTTCACCAAATCTAACAATAATTTTTTCTCTTATAGCTCGCATACAAGGGTTTCATCTAAGATCTCTCTTATCCTTAGATCCTCTTCAATAGTCTATCTCTTTTGGAACTCTAAGATATTCCATACATTATTAGGGATCATAGTCTTTATTTCTAAGACCATCTTCTTAAACTTCAACATGTGTTTGACTATCATTCCATGTATCTCTTATTTGTCTATCTCACTGTATTTCTCATAAAACTTTCCTACTTGATCAATTCTACCTTCATCAATGATTCTTGTGCTTAACACACTCAGACTAGGTTTGAAACTTACTTCAGGAGGTGCTTGAGTGTTCCTTTTGTTCCTAGTTACTCTCAAGGATGGATGACCAATGTTGATTTCTTTCTTCCTCTTAGGCATTGCCTTATACTCAGGAGGAGTAGTAAGGTCAATGGTTTCTTTGGGAGCAAAAGGAGTAACATTAGTTTTACCCTTATGATCATCATATTTTTATATCTTCACCTTCTTCAACTTAGGATCATCTGATTCTGCCTTTGTTGCATCTGCGCTTTCTAATTCCAAAGCAATATTTTGATCCCTTGCTTTGTCTAGGTCTTCTTGATACACTCCATGAATTCTCAAGATCTCTGAGGTAACCTTAGCAACCTTCCTTTTTCTTGCTGCATTGTTTAACACTGCATCAACTTCTCTTATTTTCTCCTCATAGGTTCCCCATCTTGGCTCATTAGGGTCTTTAGGTGCTAACATCAGAACTTGAGCATAAGCCTCTAGAATAGGCTCTTCCACTTCATATCCTAGTGGATGAATCCACTTTATTCTTGGTTTAACTGCCTTGATGCATGTTGTGTCTGTCTCAACCATGAAGAAAATAGTTTCCTTGTACTTTCAACTATTTTCTCTAGAATTCTATATCTAATCGCATCTTGACTCTAAATGTCTTCAACTCCAATGTCATGTAGTCTCTTAGAGTGCTCTCTTTAGATTCCTTAAAGGATATCTGAATATCTTGGTCTTGTCATGCTTGATTGCCTTGATGTTGTCAATTAGCTGTGTGAACAAGATCTCACACATATTGAACTCTCCATTTTCTTTCACTAGTCTTATGGCTGCAAGAATTGTGGTTGCAGACACATTGTTCACCCTACTGGTGTGTTGGAACCTTTAACCTAGTATCATGGACATCTATTTGATTTCATCTTTCTCAATAGGCTTGATAGTCATACCACACCTATCACTTCTTGATTTACAAGTCTGTTCAACAATCTTCCTCACATCTTTTCCCATTGGAAGGATAGTGCTTGTCCTTGAGAGGCCTATCATTTCATGAATTAGGTCACTAGTAATTTTGACCGACACTTCACCTATCCAAAATAGGTCATCATGAATCCTGCTTAGTAGAATCTTGATCCATTCTGATTCATAGAACTCATATATCATAGCATACTCCACTATAGGGTGATTATTCCACCGCGCATACTCATCCATGAAGGTTTTGTCTGGTTTCATCAATGTTTCCATGTGCACTCTCAATCTATCCAATCCCATTGGTTCTTTCTTATAGTGAATGTATGCCCTAATGTCCTCGACATGCATAACGCCCATAGGCATGTGAGAGAATGCTCCTTCTAGGTCATCAAGTGCTGATTTAAATAGATGCCTCTTAAACACATATTTTCTTCTCTACAACATTAAATAATATAGGAGTAGCCATCACTTACTTGGATATCGCTTTCCAAATGATCTTGAAGACTTCTTGAATCGGTGCGATGAACTAGGGTTTTCGCAACTGATCAAATGCACATTAAATCACTTGATGAATCAAATTGAAATCCTTCTCAATCAAATGCTAGGGTTCTTCTACTCTCCAATCACTCTCAATTCAAATGCAATGAGAGATCTTTAGACTTCTATGTACTTTAAAGTAGAAAATCTACCATTAATGCTTGTTGCGTAAACCAGGATATCACTTGAAAATTTCTATCTTTCATCTTGCAAACAATCAGCTAGTGCACTCTTGCACATAGGTTCTAATAGTCTCCAAAATCTTAAGTCCAAAGGTGCATACTTAGAGAGTGATTACACCAACCACATAGGGGGCTAGAGCTAAATTATCTCCCTCTATGACCCTGAGGGCCATTCATCCAAATGTAGAGGGTGTGTCCACTATGGATGCATCCAATACATACTCATCAACCTTGTCCTTCTTTTCTTTAGACCAAATCAAGCTCGCATCCTTTGAAGCTTTCACAAAATTAACTTCTCCTTCAGGATCCAAAATTGATTTTTTGGGCCTTTTAGGGCTTTCCTGACCTTGCATCCTTGATCTGCAAAACTTTGAGGTGTGTCTAGCCTTGTTACAAGAGTGACAAATGACTAGAGGCCTTATATTCCTTGGCACATTGACATGAGTCACCATCTTACATTGTCTAGTTGAGTAACCATTATAGTTACATATCTGACATGTAACATTCTAAGAGCTTCTTACATTTGATTGATTTTGATTTCTTTGATTATGCTGAGTCCTATTCTTTTGACTTGTCTTGCAATTCTTAGCTCTATGACCAAATTTATTGCATGAATAACAGTAACCATTAAAAGGTCTTACCTCTATATAGTTCCTTGCTATGTGTCCATGCTTGTTACATGCATAACAAGTGTGATCTACTAGCTTGCATTCATTCTTAGGTTGTTGAATATGATCCTTAGTCTAACTTCCAATCTCCTTAGAATCTGAGGTGCCCTCTGGTACTTTCAATCTTGCTCACATGTTGTCAATCTGATTTTGTGCTTCATTGTAACCAATACAGCTAGTATCTCCTTTAGCTATTCTTAAATACAACTGAGATTCTATCAAATCATAACTGGTGTGTAATTTATCAATGTGATTCTTAGCATCTTTCAATTCAGATTCCAAGCTTTCTTTGTTGTTCCTTAGCTCCAGGATTTCCATGTTTTCTTTCCTCAATTCTTCATTCAGTTGAAGGTTCTCTTTGACCTGTTCATCATAGACTTCCTAATTGTTAGTCAGCTTATCATCAAATTCTTCAAGTTGTTCTTTCAAGGATGTATTTTCTTCATTTATCTTCTTGACCATTATCCCTAGATAACTAGTAGAGCATTCTTTCAAATCCTCCCTTATCCTTTTGATGACTAATTGAGCATCACTAAGTTTTTCCTTAAGCTCTTCAGTTTCTTTTTCAGATCTATCCAAGTCTTCAAGAGCAGCTTCTAGGTTTCTTTTTATATGTTTCATTTCTGCTTTTTCCATGATCTCCTCAAGTGGTTAAACTTATTTATTAAGGACCAGAGCTCTGATACCAATTGTTAGGAATGGGAACACTGAGAGGGGGGGTGAATCAATGTTCATTGTATTTTATCTTTTCACTTAATCTTTAAACTAAACTTAAATACTTAAGTACTGAAATGAACATTCACATAAACATGAAACATGAAATAAAAACATAACACCAATATGGTTATGGGGAAACCCAAATAGGTAAAAACCCCGGTGGGAATTGACACCCACTAATATTCTGTACTAGTGTTTTATGATCCTTGTTAGAAGATCCTTAATCCTATTAGGAGTTTCTTTACAATCTATTAAGTATAGTAGACCTTGTTAAGGGTCGGACCCTGTTAGGAGTCTTTTACAATAGTCCCTATTAGGGGAGTGGATGCACTATCCTAGAGCTCACTGCTCAAGTGGTGAAGGCTACAACCTTTTGATCTCAGATACACACTATATCTGTTGGATGAACTGTCACTATGACACCGCTTGTCAGATCAGTTCCTTTGATGTGTTGATGCTTTGACCTCTTGCAAAGCTCTAATACATCTTATAGACTCTTTGCATAATTCTTCTTTGCTTATTACAACTCTATAGCAACTTCCATGCATATTACAATGTGTGCATCTCATATTTATATGTGCTTACAAAACAAACAATTAGGTCGGCCCTTTAACCGATTACATATAATGCTTCCAATTGAATTGGCTCAAGCGTGTTTACAAAAAAACATATTTACATGGGAAAAACCTAATTACAATAGGCACATATCCTTTACAACATAAGAATATAACCGCAAATCAAAATGCTAACAGTCGGTTGCTTACTCTATTCTTCTCTGGCACACACTGGCTGTCTAACTTCAACTTTCTGTAACTTTGACATACTTGCATATCTAATCATGCGCTCATAGAATAAGCATGAATATAGTCTAACCAACTTATCTTCTAGGCCATATACCATAACTTGGTCGTATGCACATACATTGATGCTCTGAGCTTCAAGAACTCTGTACACTGTCCAGTCTTTAACACTTAGCTGATTTTTTATCTTCCCATAAAGTGCGCTGACTCCAAACTACTATATGAATTTGTTTCCATAATGACAACACTATACTAAGTCATATACATCAGTATAGCCAACTTTCCAACACCCTATGATGCATGCAAAGACAAAACACATTGAGATAAAATATCACTTCCCAAGAGAGAAAGTTGTGGAGAAAGAAGTAAAATTAGATTATGTGAGCACAAAAGAATAGTTAGCAGATATTTTCACAAAGACTTTACCAAAGGATACATTTTAGTATCTTAGGGAGAAGTTGAGAGTAATTCCCTTCCCTGGATTTGATTAGAGTTTGTAGTAGTCCATCAGTCCTCAGTGATTGATGAATGGATGACTAATCTAATTCAAGAGTAGTACCTATTCTTATTTGTTTTGGTTCCCTTTTCCATTGATGTCAAAGGGGGAGTATTTATATATAGTCATGAAAAAAAAATAGTTCAGGAGTATGAAGTAAGGGGGAGTATACAGTAAGAAGATACAAAAGATGATATTCAGAGCATTCAATAGTAGATGGAGGATTCATCCTTGGGGGCATTTTGTTGAGGAAATGGAGAATGTTATAAAATAATTATACGTTTGGATTGGTGGTGTTTTTCATTCCATATATTGCCATCAATGCCAAAGGGGGAGATTGTTGGAGATTTTCCAGCAAGCCAGTGTTGATTATATGTTTTTCATTGATGACAACATATGGTAAGCAACATGCATTAAAGTCTTATTTAGAGAGACTTGAGTATATATTTCTTAGATATGTTATCATCATGATATCATAGATGTATAGGTTGATTCTTAGTGGAGACAGTTGTGTATTTTTTTATATCATTAGTGTTCTTGACAATGTTACAGGAAGAGTTTTGTATGTGATTTTCAATATGGTTATGTTGGAGCCTTATGCATTTATATTTGTGTTGAAGACATGTTTATGTTGCTATGTTCATGGACACAGAGTTATCTATGTAGTACAAGTGGAGTTATGATGTTTCTATTTTCCAATTATAGTTTCTTGAGATTATCTGATGGAGCTGACAGTGTTTATATTATTTTAGTAGTTGTGCCTATCATTTTGATATACGTGTTTGGTTTAATGTTTTGTGATGAGTTAATAATGTTTGGTTAATATCGCATAACATATTTTAGCATGAGAATAAATTTTTAGTTAATTTGGTGGAGCCAACTGTGTGAAGCGACGCGTCTACTCATATTGATTTGCGCAGTCCTATTTGTGTTGCGTGCTTGGTTTAGCCATTGGAGATGTTAGAAAAGAATTATATTGTTTTTCTAATATGATTTCAAGAAGGTTCTAATAGGCCAACTTGATTATATCATTTGGAAGAAGATACTTATAGCTAGTCAGTTGTGATTGGTAAGTGTAATTGCGATGGTGAGAGCATAGCAGAAGATGAAAATGTACTGAGATGGTCAATCATTAGTTTAAGATCTATGTGAAGAAGAAGAGAGTATATGCTATTTATTGAAACTGATCAAGAAAATAGGTCTACTTTCCATTTCACCAAGATCTAGATATAGTGTGTATTTGTTATGTAGAAGGTTGCAGCATTCACCATTTGAGCAGTGTGCTCCTGGACAGTGTGTCCTCACCTCTAACAAGGTTATTTGTAAAAGACTCCTAATAGGGTCTGATCCTTGACCAAGTCACTGTACTTCATGCATTATAAAGATAAACTCCTAAGAGGGTTGTAGGATCTTCTAACAGGGATCATTATACTCTAGTGTAGTTTATAGTGGGTGTTAATTCCCACCGGGGTTTTTACCTATTTGGTTTTCCTCGTAACCAAAATTGTGGTGTTGTGTTAAGTGTCATCTTATTGTGTATGTTCTTAATATTATTTTGTACTTAATTGGATAAAGAATTGAATCTTGTAGATAACTGATTCACCCGCCCCCACCCCCCGCCCCCCCCATAATTATCTCTTGGGACTATTCCTAACAAATCTTGCATCGGACAGTGAATAAATCAGGAAAGGATTGGCATTTACAAATCAATCCAGCATTATGGGCTTATAAAACTAGCATCAAAATACCAACTGGTGCAACTCCTTTTGCACTAGTTTATGGATCAGAAGAAGTATTACCAGTTAAGGTAGAGATTCCATCACTGAGGGTATCATTGAGACATCTATTCACTGATGAGGACTATAGAATCTCTAGACAACAAGAGATAGAATTTCTAGATGAGTGCAGGCAATAGGAGTTTGCCCATCTCAAAGTCTATCAAAAGAGAATGCCAAGAGGATATAATAAGAAAGCAAAACCAAGAAGTTTTTCAGGTAGGAGATCTAGTCCTGAGAGAAAATCCTAAAAATTAGCAAAATCGAGAACAAAAGGGAAAATTTAAACCCAACTGGCTGGGTCCCTTTGTCATCATAGCAGCATTTGGATCAGGAGCTTATCAATTGGCTAAACCTAAAGGATATTTTTTACTAGATCCTATCAATACTCTACATCTGAAAAGGTTTTATGCCTGACATTTTTGAGATAGCACCTATACAATGAAAAGAGTTCTTGAAAAAAGTTCAAAAACAACAAATATGGATCCTGAAAAAAATAAAAAACAATGGAAAAAATCCTTTAAAAATGGCCATCGCAGTGAAAACCTAGAAAATAGGCACCTTGGTGAGCAAAAAAAAAAATAGAAAAATAAAAAGTACAAAAAAATTAGAAAAGAGAAAAAGTGTCTTGGTGAAAACCTGGTAAACAAGCACCATGATAGAAAAAATAGAAAAGTTTGGCCAAATGGTGAAAACCTAGTAAACAGGTGGTACTTGTAATGAACACTCTATCTATGAAGACAACACTTGCACATTTGGCCGATTTAAATCTCATTTTGTACATATCCTCCAGTCACTTTCATGACATGCCATCCTGAAATGAACTATTAGAAAATCATACCTTCTTAAGGATGGAATTTGTCCACATTAAGGTCCTAGGTAAACTGTTTTCTCTAGGGGGAAATGATCAAGGTCACACATGTCACTAATTCACTGTGAGCACTTTTCTACTAGGGTGTTGTTTATTTGTAGTCCACAATAGATGTTAAACTATGAAAACAAAGGTATGTCTTAATGCCACCATAAATAGTATTTCTCAATACATGGACCTAAAAGTGTTCATAAACACTATGTCATGTGATGATATGAGTATTTTTAAACACTAAAGAAGTGAGCTACTTATTGATGAAAGAGAAATCGATGATTGATAATAATTTCTATGTGTGTGTTTGCAAATTAATCAACAGTTTTCCTAAACACTATAATCACAACTACTATTCTTAAAGTAAATACATTGATTATAAAGGAATAATGAATTTTTCTTATTATCAATTTTTTATCGTTATGTTCCCTTGAGTGACTCAATGATGTCTATAATGGACTAGAGAAACAAGGACTAGGGGCATAACATTTTCTTTGTCTTCTGTTTGTGGTGATAAATCCAATGTTCTAAGGTGATCATAGGGAATGGGTGTCTATGATAAGTGCCTCCATCACAATTGGAATGCCACGTATACCTTGACCTATTTCCTAATGTATGCACCCTAAAATGGTCACCTAGATTTTGGGCCCCATTCTTCAATTTATCAATTTTCTGAATCAATATTTTAAATCAATATTTTCCAATTAAATCAATTTCCTTGATCAAATCATAATTCTATCATTTATTCAATTTTATTCTATGGGCTAACCATTTTATCCTAAGTCTTTATTTATTTAAAAGGAATTCCCTCCCCTTTTATTAAATAAAAATCCCCCACTTTCCGCTTATCCTAAGTTGCACAAATAAAGCATTATTCTTATTTTATAAAAAGAAGAAAAGGCCTTTTTGTCTCACATGGGGCACAAAAGTCAACACTTCTTTCTCATTGGAGGAGACTTGTGCACATGGATTTATCCCTTTTTCAAACTCCACCCTTGATCAAATCTTTTGCCTCTTAATCTCCATGGTCCATTTATGTTTAAAAGGAGAGCTCTTTTCTCATTCAAAGGATCGATTCTTTCATAATAATCTTATGCTGTAGGATTTCTTGGTGACTTTCGAGCTTTGGAGATCTTCTTGCATTCTAGCTTTCATTCTTGCATTTAGCTTAGCTTTCATGGCATTTTAGTTTACTTTCCTTTCATGTTTTAGCTTAACTCACCTAGTTTAATTAGCAAAGGCTTGTAATACTTTCATTTTCATAGCATAGTTTCATTCCTGCATCTCCATTTCTAGCATAGCATTGCATTGCATCTTCATCTTGATTCTTGAAGATATTGGTATTCTTGCCCTTGTCTCTTTTAATCTCCCATTGCATGGTTTACTAGCAAGGTTATTGGCTTAATATCTCTAGCCATTGTGTGGTTTACACCCTTGTGACTCCATGCCTAGGGAGCTCTAGGTCTCTTTCTCAAGTTTTCCAATCCATGGATGCCCTTGGAAGTAATGACTTAGAGAAGTGCACATTTTGAGTGTACATTTTTGGCACCCACCATGGGGTAGAACACTCTATTTTGTCCTTTCTTTTCATGCATTTTCACTAATTTTTTGTCATATTTTGCTTGCTATTCTCGACTATTTTTTGCATTTTTCTAATAGAGTATTGTACGATAGTCTTCCAGTATTGTACGATAGTTTATTATATACCCGTGTGATACTTTTCCAATAAAAGTATCATACACTTATATAGGATTTTGTCGCATTGGTGTTTTATACTCTGTCACATGCAGGTAGTATGAAGTATCATTTAGAGTGAAAGTATCACACCAGTACACTGTGAAGTATCGTGTGATTTATTTTCTGACAGAACTGTCGCATAGGCCTGGCAATGAGTAATTTTGGTTATTTCTTTGCAAGATTTGGGTTGTTTGCTTGATGGTTTCGATTTTTTGTGTTAAGATAGAGTTTCATTTGTAGATTATACTTGATTTTATTTTTCTAACCTTTGTGGGGCTAACAAGTTGTGCTTGTAGGTGTGCTCTCATTGCTTGAATATTTTTCAAAAAGAATGCATGCTAAAGCTTCAAATGCACAAGGGCTACTAACCTTTCTTGTAGGGCTGCCCAAAGCATAAAAACAATCAAGTGCTTGTTCATTGCTTTCATTCTAAGTGTGGCATATACTAGTTCTTCATTTTCTTAGGCACTTAATATCTTGTTATTGGAGCCTTTTGGTGGTAGGAGAGTATGCTCTTCACCCTTGTGGTGAACCAAAAATCTTGACCCATCTTTGGATTTTAAGAGCATGAAGGCTAATTGAACTTTTCTTGGTGTGTTTGGGAAAGATTTTTGAGATAGGAGAGTATGCTCTTCACCCTTGAGGTGAACTAGAAATCTTGACCCTCAAAATTTGATCCACTTCTTGTTTAGTTTAGAATCCTTTAGTAGGCCTACTCTTGAGCAATCAAGAGGAATGACCCAAGTGGGGACAAGCTAATACCGAGCTATTCTGACCCACTATAAAATCAAGGCTATCAAGGACACAAAACCTTGGTAGACATAGTACTTGTCTTTGTTTGGTGTGAGTACTTGTGGGATTGTGACCATGAGGAAAATGCTAAGCAAGAATGCTTAAAGTACTCTTGTGGCCGCGAGGTCCGTTACTTGCCGCAAGGTAAGGAGTCCCTTTAGGGAGCAAGAAGGGTATTACAAACGGAAGCCCTTACTATGAACCATAGATAGAAGCTACCCAATTTTTTTGCTTAACATCTTGGTGCAAGGATTGATCCTAGTGGACTAACCCAGATCACCCCAAGATTACTCACCATCTATGTTCCTTTGGTTGTGTCATTGACACTTCCATGACAAAGCCAACATCTATTATGGGCAACCACTTTGTGTGAGGTGATGGGACATCAAGTGTGGGCCAAGTTCTTGAGTATTGAGCCTTTGTCTTTCTAGGCTAGTAAGTGCTTGATTTGTCTTCATTGTGATATACCCGTGTAAATGTTCTCAAACATCAAACATCACAGTAGCATTCATAAGATTTTTCGCTTTGATATCACAAGTGCTTTTCTTGATAAGGTTGCTTTTTCCCTTGATTCAAGTGTTTTATGACATGTTTGATCACTTACTATTTGCAAACATGTCTGTTCTCTGCTATTACTATGTTTGGAGTCAAGAAATTGAACCATCAAACTGAGACTTTAGACAAATTGCCTTCAAAACTGAAATTTTTACACTCACTAGTCAAATATCATACGATAATGAATGACTGTCGCACAACTTGCCTGGAAAATATCACATGACCTTAGTACGAAATATCATCTAGACATATTGTATCATCCCAATACCATGTGAACTGTCGCACAGAGTAATCTTGTTGTCTGTCTAATTTGTGTCATTTTCAGTCTTCCTTTGGTCAATCTAGATTTTAGTAGGTCTCTTACCTTGTAGTTGGAAGCTTGTTTGTACCTTGGGTTCCTATGTTTTGACCCCTTGAATTAGTATTCTTTGATTTCACAAGTGACCTTACTTGGAATCGATTAGTTAGAAGTCATCCTTGTTGAAAAAGTAAACCTTTAGATTCTTTGGTAACACACTTGGAGAGTCTTAGTAGTCTCTTGTCCAAATTCATTTCCATCGAAAAATCAATTTCAATTTCAAATATAATTTGGGTAAATAATCCTCCTGATCCATATGTACTAGGATACTTATCCTTTGATTGGGCACCTCTGTGGCAGTGTTGGTTTACACCTTTTGCAATTTTCTATCTTACCATCTCTTTTTTTTTGGACAATTGAACACTTTTACTATCCTCATTTGATATCAATGTTTCTTAGGGTCATCTTATCACCAAGTTCCTTTTCCTTCATGTCAATTATGACAAGGTATCAAGTGAATCAAGGGAAATGACCTTAGATAGTCTTTAACCAATTACCCCCTGTTCAAACTCACAAAAAGCATAAAGGAAGTGAGCCTGTGTTTTACCAATCACCTAGGAGTGAGTCTAAAGTTTGGTTTAAACCTAAGAGAAATCCTAGTGAGTTGAGTACCTCCTTAGCACCTTCTCAATCAGATATGGACATGAGTTACACCATGACTAGAAAGGAGAGAGAAGCAATGGATCAAAATCTTGATGACATATTTCAGAGACATAGAGACAACATGCTATTTGGTGGTGACAATCAAATAGAATCACCCCCTATCAATATCAGATATTTGGATGCCAATCAAAGGGCTAAAAGGTATCATAGATGAGCTCACCAAGATTAATGGTCACAACACAAAGACCAAAAAAATGAACCTTGTGATGCTCATGTGAATGTAGTGTTTACTAATGACTTGTTCAAACATTCAAGACCAAGTTCACCACTCCAAAAAACCTCAAGGTATACGAGTGAAAGGCTCAAAAGAATTGAACGTGAAAAGAAAGCCTTTCTAGATGAACAGGCTACAAAAGAAGAGAAGCTTAGACTCCTAGAGGTAGAGAGACAAGCCTTGTTAGAATTGGAAAGGAAAGCCTCTCAGGAATAACAAGATAGGCTTTTAGCCCAACAACTCAATGCCCAATTCAACAACAGGGGTATCAATAGTGGAAACAATTCTCCACCATCTACTCCGTCAGGGACCCCACAAAGCAGAAGGCATTCAAGAACTCCTTCAAGGTCTCCTATTCCTATAGGAAGAAGGACTTCACAACATGCTCATTATAGGAGACAAACACCTCCTAGGAACTCAAGAAAACCCTCCCAATGAGCTCATCATGGCTCCCAACATGGAGCTAGTAGCTCAAGTTTTGATGCTCAAGACTTCATGAGGATGCAACAAGAACCACTCTTCCAATAGTATGTGGAGAGGTATCTAGAGAAAAACAAGGATAAGTTCCTAGAGAGCTTGATCAACAAGGGTGCCAGAGTTCCTTACAACTTTGATGTAGATAGAAAGCTCAACAAGCAAGAACCATCCCAAGAAGAGGAGATCAAGAAACTCAAGCATATGATGGAAAAGGTGTTGGCACCTAAGAGTTCCTTTTCCCTTGACTCAATGTGTCCTAATCCTTTTGACAAGAGTGTGAGCATGAAGGATTTTCCTAGGAAGGTGGAAATCCCCCAATATGACAAGTATGATGGTAATGGGGATCCACATGACCATGTGCACCAATTCTACATTATGAGCTTTGAATTTCATCAAGATGACTCCTATCTCATGAGGTTATTCCCAAGGAGTCTCAAAGGTCAAGCAATGGAGTGGTTTACCAACATAACTCCCCCCATCAAGAATTTCAAAGAGCTTGTTCATAGATTCATCCAACACTTTGCCTACAATCTTTCAAGATCTATCACTATGTTGGACCTATGTAACTTCAAAACAAAATCAAGGGGAGACCTTTGTTGCTTTCTTGCAAAGGTGGAGATGTCAATGTTCTCAATACTCTAGGACCATTCCTAAGAAGGAGAAGATTGACATTCTTATTAACAAATTATTTCCTGAGATGTGGTATTAAGTGAGGAAAATGGTCTTTGACTCCTTTGACACCATGGTCAAAACTGCATGCAGAATTGAGGATGTGTTGAAAGAGCAAGGAATTTTGACCAACAACAAAAACAACAATAATGGTCAAAATAACAACAATACTAATAAGGACAAAGGGAAAAACTTGTACTGGAATAAGAAAAAGCAAGTGGTTAATGATGTAGTGGTGGACTCTTCTCAACCTAAGGATCAAGGTGTTCTCCACTTATCTAGTGTTCTTCAAGCTATGAAGCTCAATGCATCCAACCAACAAGAACATAAGCCAAGGTACCAAGAAAATCCGAAGAAAGAAAGGCATCAATTTTCAAAGCTTGGTGATTCATATGAGGATGTCTTCAAAATGCTCATTGCCAACAATCTTGCACATCCTCAAGATCTAGCGAAGCATCATATTCTCAATGTTAAACCACATTGGTGGGATGAGAAAGCTTTTTGAAAATTCCACAATGGTATTGGACATGATATTGAACATTGTTGGAAACTAAAGCATATCATCCAAGACCTCATTGAGAGTGGAAAACTTAAGGTGGATGGTTTGAACACTAATGCTAAACACAAGGCTTTCAAGGAACCTTTGCCTAAATATGAGAAGGGGGAAACCTCTAAACTAAAGAATGGAAAGGCCAAAATCAACTACACCTACATAGCTATAGAAAATGTGGTCAATATGCTTGAAGTTGTGGAGGAAAATGTCAACATGATGAGGGAAAGGGATCCTTGTGGTTATGATGTGGGCTCTCCTCCTATATTTGATGAAGAACCTATGGTGGTGCTAAGGGGTCCTCGCCCTAAAAGGTCATCCCAAGCTCTTAATGCTGTCCCGAGAAGTCAAGGTCCTGTGGTTATTAGAGGTCCTAGTACCAAACAGTCCAGTAAACCAAAGCAAGTGGCATCCAAGAATGTCACCAAAAAATCATCAGTTAATCCCGACATGAGTTATAATCTTGTTGACCAATTGCAGAGAACCCCAGCTCAAATCTCAATCTTTGAGCTCTTAGAATTGTCCCCAAGACATAAGTGTGTCCTTGAGGATGCCTTGCACATAGCAAATGTCCCTACCAACATAGATGTCAATCAATTCCAAAGCATGGTCAATCATATTGCTAGCCCACATTACCTTACTTTTTTAGAAGACGGTGACAAAGCTTTGAGTCACCCGCATAATCTTTCCCTTCACATTGAAGTCATGATCCATAAAACCTGTGTCAGGTGTGTGTTGATAGATAGGGGTGCTAGGCTCAATATTTGTTCCTTAAGTCTTTTAAAAACATTGGGTTATTTAGAGGAAGTTATAGATGCCAGAAAGAAGATTACCATAAAAGCCTATGATGAGGTAGAAAGAAGTTCCAAGGGGTTGGTTGTCCTTCCTATTAGAATTGGCCTTGTTGAGAAAGACATTTTGTTCCAAATTGTTGATGCTGGTCCTCTGGCATACAACATCTTACTTGGTAGACCATGGATTGATGAGATGCAAGCAGTGCCATCCACCTACCACCAATGTGTTAAGTTCCCCTACAATGGAGTAGAAATTTGTATACCTGGGGATAGCACCTTATCTATCAATTCCATTTCAGTAGGGACTCATGTTCCCTTCAATAGAGAAGCAGAGGATTTCAATGCGACTCTAGCACAGTGCAAAGATAAATTCAAATCAATGGACCTTGGTATGGGGGGGTATCAACTTGACTCCTTTACAAAACTTCTAGTTTCACCCAGGTCTTATGGCAAGCCTTCCCAAGAGATGAGACCTTCCTCTTTGGCCATGACCTTGTTTGGCACATTTGTAGAGTCCTCAGTCCCTATCCAAGATGAGAAAGAAGAGGTGGTTGTTAAGGACTAGATTTACAGAGAAGATAAGTACATGCACAATGAGAACTTCTCTCCCTCTCCTAAGGCATATGGAAGAGGGTACACTTTTGTCAAAAATATGTGTTATCCAGGACATGGCCCTCTTAGTCACAGATTGGATGCTAGGGCTGAACTTCTTGATCATGCTCTTTTTGGATGAAACTCTAAGAAGACGGTTGGCCTAGGATTTGCAAATCATGAAAAGAAAACTGCTCCTATCCTTGATGAGTCAAATAGTGAAGGTGAACTGAAATACATGCCAAATTTGACAAATCAACAAGATAGGTGTGAAGATTGGGTCCCTTCGACCAATCTCCTTTAGGGAGATTCAGACAATCTAGTTGCAACAGTTTCAAGCTTACAACAAGAAGAATCTGCTATTGAAGATCCTATCCAAGAACATCAATACACGAATGGTGTTTGACAAGGTGTCACCCTTGGTGATATTAGAGCCTCCACATCAAGACGTCATAAACATGCATGGTGTAAACATCCCAGTCAGGATTCAGATATAGATTCACACGAGTATGAGTGGGAGTCTCTCTCTGATTCTTCCACATTTGACATGAATGTTGATGTCATCCATACTTATAGTTATCATCTGGAGGTAACTAATGAGTCACATGTAGGATTTATAGATTTGAATCCACAGGTCACTTTAGTGGATGATTCTTCACTTGATAGGATGAATCTTGATTTGGGTATCTTGGAGGGATACTCAACAAACTATAACTCTTCGATCACTAGAGATAATGCCATTCATATCCATAATCTTGAACTTGCCATTAACCTACCTCTTGCTAATCCTCATCTCATTGATTGGTCCCAACACTACCAAGAGCTTGAGCTCTTGACATTCTAGAATGACTATGAGATAACTTGTTACCTAAACACAATTGAACCTGTAGTCTCTTCCACTAGTGAACCGGCTACCAGCATGATGGAGCCAGACATCAAGTACCTTAGTCAAAAAATAAAAAGAAAAGAAAAAAATAATAAGAGTTCTGATGGTGAAAACCACTGTGTGGTAGTGTCAGAACCAAAAATAGTAAAAATAAATAATGTTTCCAAGGGTGAAAACCTCTCTGAGGCACCTAAGGATGAGGTACTTGATCATCATCTCCCGAGTTACTTTTAAGATAGATCTTCAATGCTTGTTGAGCCAACACAAGTAGTCAACTTGGGTACACATGAAGCTCCACAGATAGTGCACTTGGCTCAGTCCTTGTCAACACAAGAAAGGGAAGCATACACCAAGTTTTTACAGAGAAAGAAGATTAATTTTGCTTGGACTTATTCCAATATGCCAGAGTTTGACACTAATCTCATTATGCATCACTTGTCCATAGCTCCAGGTGTAAAACTAGTCAAAAAAAAATTGAGGAAAATGCATCCTCACATAGCTCTTCTAGTCAAAGAAGAATTAGAAAAACTCCTCAGCGCAGGATTCATAAGAGCTATTGACTATGCCGAATGGATCTCAAATATTGTACCAATTTCAAAACATGACAAATCCATTCACATCTGCACAGACTTTAGAGATCTCAATAGAGCATGCCCAAAGGATGATTTTCCACTCCCAAACATAGATATGATAGTGGACATGACTGTGGGTTATGAGATCTATTCATTGATGGATGGTTTTTCTGGATATAATCAGATCAAGATAGCTCCTAAAGACCAAGAAAAGACTGCATTCACTTGTGCATGGGGTACCTATTGTTGGAATGTCATGCCTTTTAGATTAAAAAATGCAGGAGCTACCTACCAACGAGCTATGACAACTATCTTTCATGACATGATGCATAAGAATATGGAAGATTATGTGGATGACACCTTGGCTAAATCTAAGAAAAGAGACACACACTTAGGGGATCTAGAAGTCATTCTAGATCACATGGAATAGTTTCTATTAAGATTAAATCCTAAGAAGTGTGCATTTGGCATCACCTCTAGAAAAATTCTGGGATTTATTATTTCAGCAAAAGGAATAGAGGTAGACCCTGAAAAGGTCCAAGCAATCATGGACATGCCACCTCCTAAAAACATTAATCAAATGAGGAGTCTTCAAGGACACCTTCAATCTATAAGGAGGTTCATTTCACAACTGGCAGATAGAGCTCAACCTCTCAATAAGAACTTGCATAAAGGATTTAAATGTATCTGGAATGAGGATTGTCAGAAGAGCATTTACCAAATAAAGAAATATTTGGCAAATCCTCCTATTTTAATGCCTCCTATCCTAGGGAAGCCACTCATTCTATATGTTTCAACAATAGAATCTTCCTTGGGGGCATTACTGGCTCAACTTGATGAAAATGGGAAAGAAAGAGCCATATATTACATCAGTCATATGCTTGTTTTATATGAGGTTAATTACACCAGTATTAAAAAAGCTTGCCTTGTAGTGGTGTTTTCTTCCCAAAAGTTGTGACATTACATGCTTGTGCACACAATACACCTCATAGAAAAAATTGATCTTCTCAAGTATTTGCTTGGTAAGGCTTCTCTCATAGGTAGACTTGCTAAATGGATGATGATTCTTTTAGAATTTGACATAAAGTACATTGAGCATAAAGCTATAAAAGGACAAGCCATAGCTAATCAATTGGCTAATTTCCCAATTCAAGATAGTGTACCAATTCAAGTTGCCTTTCCAGATGAGCACCTCATGTACATGACTCGGAGAACATGGAAGATGTTCTTTGATGGCTCTTTTATGCAAAATGGCTCAAGAGCTAGAGTGTTGTTTGTTTCTCCTCATGGTTACAGGATTCCTAAGTCATACAAACTATTGTTCCCATGTACAAACAACATTGCGGAGTATGAAGCTTTGAAAAATAGGCTCAAGATGGCCATAGAATGGAGAATCATAGAGCTACATATCTATGGGGATTCACAGCTGATAATCAACTAGGTTAATGAAGAATATCAAACAAAAGATGAGAAAATAGTACCTTATAAGAAAATGGTTGATTCATTGAGATAGTATTTCACATTCATCACATTCCAGCAAATACCTAGAGCAAAAAACAAGCCAGCTAATGCTATGGCTACACTGGCTTCACTCCTTTAGTTAGAGCAGCATGAATCTAGATTTGAATTCCTAGTGGAAGAGCTACATTATCCTATCTATGATTCCCAAGAAAGCCATGTCATTTGTGCCCCTGTTGGTCATGACTCATCCCATTATGATGCCATTTACTCATACCTTCATGATGGCATTATCCTTGATAACTTTAACTACTCTGAATAGAGAAACCGTACCCAAAATGCCTCTCGCCACACCCTTATCTCTAGTGATTTGTATAGGAGGGGTCTAGATGAGACACTTCTTAGATGATTAGAAAAGGAAGAATCAGATCAAGCGTTAGTTGACATTCACAAGGGAATCTGTGGGGGACATTCCAATGGTCTTTCCATGGCTCGAAGGTTTCTTAGGGTGGGGTACTATTGGCCTACCATGCAGATGGATGCAGTAGCTTTTTCCAAGTCATGTGAAAAGTGTCAAAAACATGGTCACCTGATACATGCTCCAGGTAGGGAGCTTATTCCTTCTATATCTCATTGGCCATTTCAACACTGGGCCTTTGACCTTATTGGGAAAATTCATCCCAACTCCTCAGGTGGACACAAATTTATCATCACTGCTACTGACTACTTTACTAAATGGGTAGAAGTTGTCCCACTTTCTGTTGCCTCGAGAAAGACAGTTTCTCTTTTCATCCTGAACCATATTATCTGTCGATATGGTGTACCTTCTAAGATTATCATTGACAATGGAGGTCAGTTCAAAAATAAGGACCTAAAGCAACTCTGCAAACAATTCAAGATTAAACAGCATTGGTCCTCCTTTTACTTCACACAAGGAAATGGTTAAGCAGAGGCTTTGAATAAAACTATTCTTAAAATTCTCCATAGAACAGTTCATAAGAATAGTAGAGATTGGCATTTATAGTTAAATCTGGTCTTGTGGGCCTATAGAATGAGTATTCGTACTCATATTGGGGCTACTCCTTTTGCTCTTACTTATGGTGTTAAAGTAGTGTTACCTTTAGAGGTTAAGATTCCTTCACTTAGAGTTTCCCTCAAAGGTCTAGTTACAGATGAAGACTACCGCGCCATGAGACTCCAAGAGTTAGAACTTCTTAATGAGAAGCATAAAGCATCATTTGACCATATGAGGTTTTATCAAAAGTGCATGTCCAAAGCTTTCAACAAAAAGGTTCGCCCTAGAGAATTCCAAGTAGGAGATCTTGTCCTATGTGAAAATCCTAAGAATCAACAGGATAGAGATCAAAAGGGTAAATTTGAACCTAATTGGCTTGGACCCTATATCATTATAGTTGCTTTTGGGACAGCTACTTATTTGTTATCTACTAAAGAGGGAGAACAACTCCCTGATCCTATCAATATCTTGCACTTGAAGAAGTTCTATCCATGATGTATGTTCTATCTGGGAGCATCCTTTGTACATATTTATTGATCTTGAAAAAAAATTCCAAAAAATTCATATATGATGCTGAAAAAATCCTAAAAAGAATATAAAGTCCTAAAAAAAAATAAAAATAAAAAAATTCTAAAAATTCTAAAAAATGAAAAAATAGAAAAAGTGCCTTGGTGAAAACCTGGAAATAGGTGCCTTGGTAGCAAAAATACAAAAAAATTGAAAAAATCAAAAAATCTGTCAAGTGGTGAAAACCTGGAAACAAGCGCTACTTGAGGCCTTTGCACCCTTGTTTCTTAGCACACGTCCTCGACACTTAGCCTTTCTCTATTATGCCTTGTGCTTGTTGCCTTGGTTTGGAATTGGTCTTTGTCTTTGTCTAGGGGGCATAACTATGTTAGCTTTGGTCTCTTGGATGTGTCAGTCTTTAGGACACCTTGCAAATGGCATTTTTCAACACCACCCCAACTATGTTTTTCAACACTTTCCCAGTGTCAAGTGTTTCTTAACACTTATCAGATATCTTACCCACAGTCTACTATGATATGATATTTTCCACTGGCAGATGTGATACTCAAATTTTGATTCTATGACCTACACACACGCACTTAAACACTTGACTCCCTAAGACTTGTTTGACTTTATTTCTTTGTGTGTTGTCTATGATGATTTCTTTGCTGAGTGTTCTCTCCCTAATAGTTTTTGATGATGCTGAGCTAGAAGACTGGGGGCATGAGGACATGTTTTATTTATTTTCTTCTTGTGGGTATATTTTGTTGATCTTAACTATCATGAGCATCTATGCTTTTTCCACTTGACACTAGGATCTACAATGTATTATCCTTGACTATTTTTCGCAAGTGCATGCTTATAGTCATCTTGACTTTCTTGTCTCTTGATGTAAGCATAATCTTGCTATACCAAACTTAGGGACCCTTTCTGCACTAGCCATCTTAACCTACATGTCTTTGATGCTTAGGTGGGATTCCTACATATCTATCTAATATAGATCATATTCATATACCCATAGTCATACTAGTGTGTATTGTATGATCTTGTGATGCTACCAATAAAGCTCGATGATGATTATTAGAGTCTAATGGCTTTGTGACCTTGCAAGTAAACCACTTTTCATAGTAGCTTGCATTCTTAGGTTCATGTTAGTTTAGATTTTGCATCTTGCATATGGAGAGAGCTCTCCTTTCATCTTTCACAGACTTGTCGGTCAACTGCGCTCTCCTTTCATCTTTCACAGACTTGTCGGTCAACTGCGCTCACCTTTCACTTCTTCTCGATCATGTCTTTCACTCCTTATCTTTCACATCACACCCTTTTCCTATCATCACAAGGGGCTAATCTTATCATCATATCTATATCATAAAAAGATCATTTTTAGAAACATGAGTCTATATCATAACATGAGAACTAAACATACATCTATGAGAGAGACTATACATGAGCATATATATGCATACATCATACATTTGAGCAATATAACAAAGACAATAATATTGAAACATCCATCATAAGTGAGACAAGTACACAAGACAAATCATAAATACAGTAATCTCATATATAAATCATGATACAAATATAATATGGGAACCAGAATCTGGATAATGTCTCAAGATATGACTTTACATCTAAGCCCTAGATGTAGGACTGACTTTCCCTATCATGTGGAGGTGGTGGTGGTGGAGCTGGTGGCCCCATCTTGTCACCTACCATATCTGACCTCCTTGCCCTCTCAGAGTAGAGTGGCACTCTCTATCCCTCAAGCATAGCTACTATATATAAACCATGGTAATATGTTGATCATGCCACCTCCCTACAGATCTCCTCAGCATCTACTCATGTTTCCCTCTCGCGTCACTCTATCTCAGCTTGTGCGTCTAGGAGCTGTTGATCTTGCATGATAATAGTGGTCCTCAACTGCTAGACATTGGCCTCCAAAACCTATATTTGATCATAGAGATCCTCTCCCCCATATCCACAGGCTTCTCCTTCCCTGCATCCACCCATCGGTGAGATGGTATCACCGCATCATCATCATCTAAAACCTATCTTTGTGACCATCTCTAGCCACCTGATCGAGACCCCTATCTTGCTGCTCTCCTCCCTCCTCCCTCTCCTTCATCTCCCCCATCATCATCATCCCCATCACCATCAGATGCCTCTAGCTATGCATCTGGAACTGTAAATCTAGGGAATGGTCATCTCCTATGCTCTTCCCTATAAGCTACATCAACTCCTACATTTTCCATATCAGATAGATAGTCCTAGGGCTCCTTGCATAGACCTATAGTCTCTTGTGCCACCAGCTGGTAGTCCAGCATTAGTAACCACCCCAATCCCTCATCTTCCTTACACCTAGCATATGTGGTAGTCTCCATGGGTACTCTCTACTAACACCCAAACTACATCCACACCTGAGAGATAACAAACCGCTCAATAATCTTTGAATGTCAACCGAGTAGTGGCCGACTATACAACATATATCTGAGGTCCCAATCCCAGTCACTCCACTACTCACACTGTCGGTATGGTCTCCACTCAAAGGCTATGAGCTCATCTAGAAGCCTCCTGTAGTAAGTGAGGTCTCCACTATGAGGCTGGCTGATAAAACCTATATACCTATAGATATAGGGGCGTCTTCACTCCTGAGGTTGTACTTGTGGTTGCACAATGGCTATGTGCTCCCAGACCCATATCTGCGCAAGAACGGCCCCACATACCCAAGTCCTACTACCTCTATACACTATCTCATGCAGCTCATGGTACATATCTACTAAGATAGCTAGCCCCCATTCCATCTACCTCAGATGTGCTACCAAATCATCCACTAACCTACCCCAACCTAGTGGGAACCCTCTCTGGCTCCTGTCAGTAACCAAGGCCTATGCTACTATTGAGCACACAATACATGGAACTAGATAATCATGACCATACTCCTCTATTAGTTGGTCCCAACTAAGATGTTTGTCAATGATGGTCACATCTTGGAATAGGTCTTGGATGGCCTGTCACCCCTCTGTTAGAGTCTAATCATAGTATACTTGTGCCAACAAAAAAATAAAAAATCATGTCAGTTTTCGTCATATGGAAACATTACATTTATGAACATTTATAAACATGATTATACTCACTGAATCACCATGGCTAGGTATCTAGAGGAGCCGATAGACATCCTCTAATGTGATCAATGCCTCTTAGGTCAGCAAATGGAAGGTATTGTGCTCACTGTGCCATCTCTTGGCCAATGTCGTCAGCAACCCATAGTTTTCCCATATATGGGGAATATCCAGTAGGAACCCAAACCCCATGCTAATTAGATCATCTCTACTGGGAGTATCTAAATCCCTGACACAGCATAGCCCAATCACTCTTGGTGCTTTGATAATGAGCACCGGAAAGGCCTCCTGCAAGCCATAACCCATAAACCAGATGTCAGAACATATCATGATGGATGACTAACATCAGTACAAGAAATCTTAAATGGAAAAATTGTCTAGACCCATGTCATATTGTTCAAATTAAAAACATGTGATATTTCTTATTACACTGGTGTCATATTGTATCGTGCGATACTCTTTTCCTCTATGATAGTTCGCACAAGATCACACGATGTTTCATCTAGTATCATGTGATACTAGATTGAACAGCTATGTGACACTTTTTGGACCCATGAACTATCACACAATATAGAGTATCAAAGGTATCAGAGTAGAGTTTCTACACTGGGAACTCTAGGTATGTACGCCTATTATTTTTTGTGTAGTCTAAACTTGAAACTAAACATAGACATAAAACATTTTGTTTGCAGACCATTGCTTTGTGATTATGTTTTATTTTCAGTGCAGCGAGTTTTATGGGACTTATATCCCTACTTGTTTCAGGCTTCCAGGAGTAAACCTAATCCTAGGAGGGGTGAATGTAATACTGACCCGTAGGTTGTTTTTAGGTTGCTTCATGTTTTAGGCATTTGATCGAATTCTTTTAGGTCACTTTTCATGCGATCAATTATTGTTTCATTAATGATGATTATGGATTATTATCATATGTTTATCAAGTGTATGCATAGATTAGATGATGATGTTTTATGATGATAGATTATGTGTTTTATATTGATTATGATGTACTTACCCCATACTTGCATGTGTATGGTGATTATGTGTCTGTATTTGTTTGATGTGTTTGTGTGGTAGAGGCACTAATACATTTGGGGTGAAATTGCGATGGCAATTTGCGACGACAGGCAAATGTCATGTGGTTTTGGCTTTTTTTTTTCAAATATAGCCCGACACCATTGCAATTTGCGACGACAATACATTTGGCAATGTCGCCATTGTGACGTTGTCGGGATATAAGGACAAAAAAAAAAAGGAACGTTGTCATTTGTGTTTTCAACAGCGCCGTAACCCTCTGCGAAATCACATCAGGATATAAGGGCAAAAAAAACAAGAACGTTGTCATTTGTGTTTTCAACAGCGCCGTAACCCTCCGCGAAATCACATCGGGATATAAGGGCAAAAAAAACAAGAACGTTGTCATTTGTGTTTTCAACAGCGCCGTAACCCTCCGTGAAATCATAGCTACAATTTCTGAGTACGTTGGGTTTATTTTTCTTTTGTCATTATTATGTAATCTGGTATTCAGCTGTTAGAGAGCTAAAATACCCAGAAATGAGGACATATCTATGTTGAATTTATTGTTAGCGGCTTTGGTTATTTAGAAGTTTAATTTTATTTGTTCATCTTTCAAGCACAAATGTTTTGTGGACCGTAACGTCTTCATTGTTTCGGGTATGCAGTGAAACAGCCCTAACTTGCAATTGCGATGTTGTCAGGATATAAGGGCAAAAAAAAAAGGAACGTTGTCATTTGTGTTTTCAACAGCACCGTAACCCTCCGTGAAATCACATCGAGATATAAGGGCAAAAAAAACAAGAACGTTGTCATTTGTGTTTTCAACAGTGCCGAGAGAGATTCCCTCCGCGAAATCACAGCTACAATTTCTGAGTACGTTGGGTTTATTTTTCTTTTGTCATTATTATGTAATCTGGTATTCAGCTGTTACAGAGCTAAAATACCCAGAAATGAGGACATATCTATGTTGAATTTATTGTTAGCGGCTTTGGTTATTTAGAAGTTTAATTTTATTTGTTCATCTTTCAAGCACAAACATTTTGTGGACTGTAATGTCTTCATTGTTTCGGGTATGCAATGAAACAGCCCTAACTTGCGACTACCTTCACGGTACTTGTGTACATTATCATGTTGTCTTTACAGTGACTGTCCTCATTCAAGTGGCAATTACACAAGGGACAGTCACTGTGAGATGTCCTCATTTGTGACAAGGACAGTCACACTTAGGACATCTCATAGTGATATTCCCTTGTGTAATTTCCACTTGAATGTATTTCTATTGAACCACATTAATGCTTTTCTTCTTCAACAAATGAGGACAGTCACTGTAAAGACAACATGATAATGTACACAATTACCAAAAAATGATCTTGTTAATTGATGTAACACTTTGTCTTGCTCACTCCCTATCCTTCACTAGGGTCTCTTTAGGCCAATGTTTTGACTTGATAGGGTACTTAACTATCCCTACACTCTTTAGGTATCTCTACCCAAGATCCCACTCCTTCAACTAGTGCACACTAACAAGAAATACAACGAACTCTGCTCAATACCAATCTAGCTACTAGGACACTCCTAGTCTTGTCTTCACAAATTGAAACACATTCAACTAGAACTTTACTCCATGGAGAGGCTGGCCACTAGGACCTCTATTGGTTTCAATATTACTCCTTCACCTATACTTTTCATTAGTACTTCAATCCGATTCATCAAACCATGCCAATTGCACCCAAAAATAGGCTGCTAGCAATTAGGCCTTTGTCAAGCCTTTTTGTTTATATTAAGCCACCTAAAGGGCTTAGGATTCAGATGCCCTTTATTGAGAACTCCAAGATATCTAAGGTCTTCTCCTCCTAGATTTTTTGTACACCAACTGCTACAGCCATGCCTGAAAACAAGTATTTTGACACAACTTGGACAGTCTGACTAAGAGTTTGTTTTCTTAGCAGCCAAAGAAACTCACCCAATCTTCTAATTTGACTTGGGGCTTCTTTAGATGTGTGTCTACCTCTCCATGAGATTTTAGTTGAAGCAACCAATGCATTCAACTTGTTGTAATCTTCTTGTAATGATTTGTCATCCCTAACTGTGCTCAACTGACTCACCTAGGACATCATTGCAAACATAGAAAATGAGCTTCCCAGGGCCCCTCCTTCCAAACATATAGTACATGGAGTCTCCTCACCCATTCCAAGAGCCTGTACAAAATTGACAATGGAATGATGAGCTAAGACTCCATTTGTTCAACCTACCTGGTTCAAACCAATGATAGGGTACTTAACAAAAGAATTAACAAACTAGTTGGAATGCTTCAAAAATCAAAAAAAACACAACACAGAATAAAAAAACAACTTGTACTAACTTTTCCAATAGACACTGCGAGCTATCTAATCCATTAATCAACTAAAAACAAAGAAACAAAAAAACTCAAGAATTCACTAAAACCGTGTTACTCTACAAATCTTCTTAATTCCAAATGTTTTTCCCCCCAACCTTTTGCACAGATCGATGGAGGCCTCTTATAGTTGATCTGATCCCTAATTCAATGGTTTCATATAGTTACATAACCATCTTACTCGAAAATGCTCCCTTGCACAAATGTTGTCAATGTTGTGAATGACAACATTGACAACTTGTTACAACCTTTGGGATTTTGGTTCAAAACTTATTGTTCAAACACCATAAGACCCTAACCATGACTTAGTTAGGCTATTTAGACCTCACATAGGCCACTTCTACACTTCTTTGCCCAATTTGACCCCTAAATGCTTCATTCCCACTTTTGCCACAATATTGGTAACTTGGGTACAAATTGGCACTTGCCTTCACAAAGGTCACACATGAGGACATCTCACAGTGATCGATTGTCCCTTGTGTAATTGCCACTTGAATGTATTGCTATTGAACCACATTAATGTTTTTCTTCTTCAACAAATGAGGACAGTCACTCTAAAGACAACATGATAATGTACACTCACTGTAAGGACAGTCACAAATGAGGACATCTCACAGTGACTGTCCCTTGTGTAATTGCCGCTTGAATGTATTGCTATTGAACCACATTAATGCTTTTCTTCTTCACCAAATGAGGACAGTCACTCTAAAGACAACATGATAATGTACACTCACTGTAAGGATAGTCACAAATGAGGACATCTCATAGTGACTGTCCCTTGTGTAATTGCTGCTTGAATTACACAAGGGAAAGTCATTGTGAGATGTCCTCATTTGTGACAAGGACAGTCACACATGAGGACATCTCACAGTGATTGTCCCTTGTGTAATTTCCACTTGAATGTATTTCTATTGAACCACATTAATGCTTTTCTTCTTCAACAAATGAGGACAGTCACTCTAAAGACAACATGATAATGTACACTCACTGTAAGGACAGTCACAAATGAGGACATCTCACAGTGACTGTCCCTTGTGTAATTTCCACTTGAATTACATAAGGGACAGTCATTGTGAGATGTCCTCATTTGTGACAAGGATAGTCACACATGAGGACATCTCATAGTGATTGTCCCTTGTGTAATTGTCACTTGAATGTATTGCTATTGAACCACATTAATGCTTTTCTTCTTCAACAAATGAGGACAGTCACTCTAAAGACAACATGATAATGTACACTCACTGTAAGGACAGTCACAAATGAGGACATCTCACAGTGACTGTCCCTTGTGTAATTGCCGCTTGAATTACACAAGGGACGGTCATTGTGAGATGTCCTCATTTGTGACAAGGACAGTCACACATGAGGACATCTCACAGTGATTGTCTGTAATGTCCCCTTTTTGGCTAACTTGGAAAATAGGAACAATTACTCCACTTCTCAGACTTACTCTATCAGATACTTACAATTAAACTAAGTAATGGAGGTTACTTAAGATATCAACCGCTATTTCAGATTCAATCACAATATGTGTGCAAGATGATATTGATACCAATATGTTTAATAGCACTGTCGGATATAATGATATGAAATATGCTATGAATATAATGTTTCCTATCACTTATAGTGATAGTATAATGATGCTATGTCTGATATAAACAATATCGATATACAATCAATAAGTATTGCTTACAGCAATGTATTTGTTGTGTGTGATATGATGATGTAATTATGCAAATGTGTAATATCGCTATGAGTGATATGTTGCTATTTCAGATTCTGAATTATATGCTTGCAACTTCAAATATTGATGCTGTTTCTGACTATCCTTTCTATCTGTGCAATCATGGTGTTGTCTCTGATCTGCAATGATAAACTTGAAACCAAACTGCCAAAGGCAGATGCTCTATTGAGTATATCTAAATATGGATAAGTAAATAAAGTTCTAATGATGCCTTGAGTGACTGACGAGAATGCATTCTTATATTGTCTTTAACAAATGAAGAGATGCTATGAATGAGACGTGTCTTGTTTCTTCCTCCATGTCCCTTTGTTAATCACACCTTTCCATAATCTGACAGTTCACATAATATTATTTCATTATTTTCTGATCATAGATAACTCCCAGATTGACTCAATATCAAATCTTTTTATGAAGGTAATCTTCCCTAATTGGTAGTGCAACCAGTAGTTAACATCCATTGTGTTTGTATTAGTTTGGTCTAACTATCATTAGTATTTAGTCAATCGATATTAACTCTTGCCTTATCCCATATTGTTATGATTATATCCAATCTTTCTACTCTGATATAAGTCGATATCATTTTCTGATAATTGTCCATTTATTGGTTGATTGCTGGTAATGGAGTTTGATCTTCAAATTGACTTCCATTCCTGTTAATACTTAAGGATACATTGTACTTATTATCCATGACTGATGCCTCATTCATCAATAGCTTGTGATATAATCACTGATGCTTTTGTGTTTCTACAAGATGTGGTTTATCTCAGACAATCGATAATCTTTCAATCCTTTAGTCGATATCCTCCTATGTGGTGTCTATTGATATAGATAGTAGAATTCAATCTAGTTTATGTTATTGTCATGATAACATAGGAAGTGATGGTGCATATTTGCTAGCGGGTCTTCATGTTTGATATTGCTTTATTGGATATGTCATTGTCTAAACTTGTGCAATTAATGATTATTTATAATATATGAATGGTTATCCTTCTTGCTTATCAATACATCTTCTGAAACACATAGCGACCTATCCCTTATTCATATCATGTTGATCTTGACTTCATAGTATTTGGTTCATTAATCATCCTCTCATGGTATCGATGTGTAATGACTAGTGATTGTTGTATCACTTCTTCATTCCTCATCGTGATAGATAATGCAGATGTTTAATGTAGATGTATATCGATTACAGATATTCGATATTGCTTTAAACGTTATTATTATTATTATTATTATTAATGTTATTGTTATTATTAAATATTATAATTAATGATGTTAGTAATATTAATAATATTATAATAAATATTATTATAGTGATAACATATTGTTTTATATTGAGAGGTTTATTAATATTATTTATATATTAAAATTATTATATCAATAATTGATTTAATATTATTACTTAATATATTATTATAATATAATATATATAATTTATTAATAATTATTTATTATTAATTTATATTATAATTATAATCATAATTATATTATTTATTAATATTTTAATATTATTTAATTAACATATTACTTATTATGCTAACTATATATTATTATTATCTTTTGATAATAATTATATATTATTGTTATATACCGTTAATAATAGATTATTATATATCATCTAATCATTTTATTATTATACTAAGTTCAATATGTCACGGCTCATGACATTGTCCCTTGTGTAATTGCCACTTGAATGTATTGCTATTGAACCACATTAATGCTTTTCTTCTTCAACAAATGAGGACAGTCACTCTAAAGACAACATGATAATGTACACTCATTGTAAGGACAGTCACAAATGAGGACATCTCACAGTGACTGTCCCTTGTGTAATTGCCACTTGAATTACACAAGGGACAGTCATTGTGAGATGTCCTCATTTGTGATAAGGACAGTCACACATGAGGACATCTAACAGTGATTGTCCCTTGTGTAATTGCCACTTGAATGTATTGCTATTGAACCACATTAATGCTTTTCTTCTTCAACAAATGAGGACAGTCACTCTAAAGACACCATGATAATGTACACTCACTGTAAGGATAGTCACAAATGAGGACATCTCATAGTGACTGTCCCTTGTGTAATTGCCACTTGAATGTATTGCTATTCAGCCACATTAATGCTTTTCTTCTTCAACAAATGAGGATAGTCACTCTAAGGACAACATGATAATGTACACTCACTGTAAGTGTACATTATCATGTTGTATTACAAATGGACCTTATGTTGGTCGGGATATAAGTGCAAAAAAAAAAAGGAACGTTGTCATTTGTGTTTTCAACAGCACCGAGAGAGATTCCCTCCGCGAAATCAAGCGGGTTATCATTTGTGTTTTGAACAAAGCGGGTTGTCATTTTTGTTTTGAACAGCACCGAGAGAGATTCCCTCCGCGAAATCAAGTGGGTTGTCATTTGTGTTTTCAACAGTGCCGAGAGAGATTCCCTCCGCAAAATCACAGCTACAATTTCTGAGTACATTGGGTTTATTTTTCTTTTGTCATTATTATTTAATCTGGTATTCAGCTATTAGAGAGCTAAAATACCCAGAAATGAGGACATATCTGTGTCCAACACATTTTAAAATGATCACCCCCCTATTATTGTATCACTTCCTCCTTGTTCCTCATTCAAGTGGCAATTACACAAGGGACAGTCACTGTGAGATGTCCTCATTTGTGACAAGGACAGTCACACATGAGGACATCTCACAGTGACTATCCCTTGTGTAATTTCCACTTGAATGTATTGCTATTCAACCACATTTATGGGCCTGTTTGGACCATGACACACAGTAGCATCTACAGAGAAGAATATCCTAGGTGTAACAAGTTGTAAGAATATACCAACAGTTCTAAGAAGTTCCCTAGCACGTAGTAGCATCTACAGAGAAGAATATACAACATGAGGGCAGCCACTGTAAAGACAACATGATAATGTACACTCATTGTATGTGTACATTATCATGTTGTCTTTACAGTGACTGACCTCATTCAAGTGGCAATTACACAAGGGACAGTCACTGTGAGATGTCCTCATTTGTGACAAGGACAGTCACACATGAGGATATCTCACAGTGACTATCCCTTGTGTAATTTCCACTTGAATGTATTGCTATTCAACCACATTTATGGGCCCGTTTGGACCATGGCACACAGTAGCATCTACAGAGAAGAATATCCCAGGTGTAACAAGTTGTAAGAATATACCAATACTTCTAAGAAGTTCCCTAGCACATAGTAGCATCTTCTAATTGTCTATACCACTTCACAAGGTATTGTTTGCACACATTGTTTTTGGTTCTTTTGATGACCCTTGTTTTGAAATTACTATTAGGCCTTGTAGCTTATATGTTTTGATTACTGGAGAGCTTCTAAAGCTAAGAAAGAAGACCATTGCACGAGTTATAGCTGCGCGCTCAGGTTTGAAAATTGTATATTTTTTAATCTAATGAATATTTTAACTAGACTTTTAGCTTATTTTTGCTGTATATTTTAATCTAAAGGGAATCATGGATGTGAACTTGAAAGAATTTTGTACTTAGTTCTTATGGAGAGAATAGTAGTAGTTTACGGTCTAATATCAAATAGAGTTTTCCAATTATAGAAAGTTAATGAATTCTAATAGCTTATATGTTTTGATTGTTGGAGAGCTTCTAGAGCTAAGCAAGAAGACCATTGCATGAGTTATAGCCGCGCGCTCAGGTTTGAAAATTGTATATATTTTAATCTAATGTATATTTTAATCCTTTTGCCATGTCATGTAATATGTCTTGCCTTGTAGCTTATATGTTTTGAAATTGCTATTAGGCCTTGTAGCTTATATGTTTTGATTGCTAGAGAGCTTCTAGAGCTAAGCAAGAAGACCATTGCACTAGTCGTAGCCGCGTGCTCAGGCATGAAAATTGTATATTTTTTAATCTAATGTATATTTTAACTAGACTTTTAAAATATTAAAGGATTTAACTAGGTCTAAGAAGATTTGTGTACTTTTGACAATTTTGCTTAGTCACTGAAAGTTGTAGACCGAAGTTTTCATAGCCCAATTTTTGCTTCCTACGAAGAACGATCATGTCAGATAATATAAGTGAAGAACAAAATAGGGAGACAATCGCTAGATTGTGGTCTAACTTGAAAAGAAAAGGTGATGGAAAATGTTATTGTCCCTGCAAAATTTGTAAGGGCTTAAACCGTAGAAGACTGCTAATCAAAATAGTTAAGAGACATTGTAGGGAGAATGGTCACATTGAAGGGGGGCATGACTATCATCCACTGGTAAGTTGTTCATTATATCATTTTAACAATTTATATACATATGAAATCACTTGATGATGAGTTGAAGATCATGGTTTATTTATGTTAATCAATTTTATATAGGTTGATCTCCCCAGGGAAGTACATGATATGGAGGAACATGGGGGTGCGAATATCCAAGGTGAAGATAATGATCCCATGGAAGATGACGATCATGTGCCAGAAAACACAATTGAAGATGATGGTATAAATACATTGATCCATGACACATTTAGTCCAAGCGGATCTGATCATGATGATGATGATAGCCTCGATGTACCTCTACTTGAGAAGGCATACGAGCCCCTATACAAAGACTCCCAAACAACTCTTCTCTCTGCTGTATTGTTGTTGTTGAACTTGAAGGTTATGAATGGTTTATCCAACATAACAATGTCACGTATGTTAAGGTATGTCATATATGTCTTTATAGTTAACAAAGGGTGAATAATGTACCACTAATATTGTTTATATTAACAACTTATATTTTTTTCTGTAGATTGATAGGCGAGTTTTTGTTACCACCATCAAATATTCTACCTCGCTCATATCAAGAATTATCTGCTATTATGAAAGATATTGGAATGGAGTATCAAGCAATACATGCTTGTCCCAATGATCATATTATATATTATAAAGAACATGAATTTGCAACACAATGCCCTGTATGTCATACGAGTAGATATCAAACAGATCGAATAACAAAAAAGGTGCCTCACAAGGTTCTTCGTTACATCCCCATTATTCCATGGATGCGACAATTATTCAGGTGTACTAGCTTGGCACAATTTATGGATTACCATGTACGCAATAGAAGTCGAGATGACATTATTCGAATCCCTGCGGATGGTTCGGCATTTATGCACATAGAGGAAAAGTGGCAACACTTCAAAGAAGAACCTCATAATCTCAGGCTTTCATTGGCAGCGGATGGTGTCAATCCATTTGGAGAGATGAGATCTGTTTGCTCGGTGTGGCCTGTTTTTGTTATCAACAATAACATTCCTCCGTGGATGTCAATAAAGATGGAGCACATTATTTGGCAATGATTGTTCCAGGTATTTTATCATTTGATAGTTATTAATTTACATGTACTTACAAATCTTACAGTAAAATGGTCACAATAATTATGTAATGTTACTGTTCATTCAAGTAGGTAAATATCAAGTTAAAGATATGAATGTATATATTGAGCCTCTTATTGACGAGTTGGTGGAGTTATGGAACGGTGTCACTATGTATGAAGTGTCTAGACCAATAGGACAAAGAAAATTTCAATTCCATGCAATACTTGTGTGGACAATACATGATGCCCTAGGGCTAACACATTTTTGTGGTATGTTATAGTGAATTCAAGTTGCGCATGATAATTCTAATTATAAAAATCAACATATTTAATAATCCAATTATATCATTATCTTGTAGGTCTTCAAACAAAGGGAAAATTTGCATGTCCAGTTTGTGGTCCAAAGATGAAATCTCGTCATTCAAAAAGTTTAGGAAAGCATGTGTTTGATGAGTACAGACACTTCCTCCACAGGAATCATAACTATCGAAGTATGGAAAACCATCTTTTCAATGGGAAAGAAGAGACTACATCAAAGCCACGAAGAATGACACCTCACCTATGGAAGTTGGAATATAATAGAATTAATCGTCGAGGTAATGTCGTTCCACTTAATGGTTTATGTTTGTAATTTATATATTTCTATTGTGATTTTTGTTTACTAATTATGTAATTGATGATCGTGAAGGTCGTCAAGGCACTACTGACAACCTTCCAAAGGGACCAAAAAGCTATCCCAGACAATTTAGTAGGTTGTCCTACTACGAGGACCTACAAATTGTGCATTTGTTTGATCTTATGCATGTTGGAAAGAATATAACAGAGACATTGTGGAAAATACTGGATGGAAGGCGTGACAAAGAAAAAATTGTCAAAATTTGTAATGACATTCATGAATCCAATCATGCACTGAAGAATTTCATTCACTCAAATAGCAATAGAGATCAGATTAATATAAGTGCCCTTCCTTGGTTATTAACGGAGCAGCAAAGTGATGTCATAGAAGAAGTCATACGAAAAATTTGATTTCCCATAGGATTTGCTGGGAACATAAGCAATCTCATATCAAAGAAAAGTGAATTTGGGCCAGGGCTCAAAATGCATGATTGGCATACTTTCATCAAGGTAAGTTATGTTCTTCTGTATTTACAATATATTCATAAACTACGTGTACTATTCATTATGTTATGTTAGAAAATAATGAAATGATTGGTTTATAATTACTGCAGTACGTGCTACCTCTATCTCTCCCAGAGCACTTCAACAATAACATCAAACAAGTGATATATGATCTTGGAAAATACATGAGGTAAGCAGTAATATCTGTTCAATTTGTTGTATATATTTATTATATTCATGATTTGTTTTTCTTGCTATGTAATCTATTGTATATTATTTTGTAAAGTCTCGTATTTATATATTTTTTGTGACTTGAATCTCTTAATGTAGGTGGTTGTCATCTAAAGAAATCCATAAAGAAGATATAAACTATTGGAAGAGAAGAATTCCTCATTTACTGTGTGAAATGCAAAAGTGTCTACCTCCAACTTTTTTCAATGCACAAGAACACTACCTCATACACCAAGTTGAGGAGATTGAATTGTGTGGACCTGCACACACTAGGTCAATGTGGATGGTTGAGAGGCACTTGAAATCTTTGAAGGCTTTGGTTTGACAAAGAGCACATCCTGAGGGTTCTATGGTAGAGGGATACATGGTATACCAGACTATGGTGTACATTACTAAATATCTTCCTAAGTTTGCTTCAAATATCCATGTAGATCGCATTTGGGATCTTGACCCTTTTAAAAAATTCAAAGGGGAGTACTTGATGGGGAAAGGTAGATTGAGGAAAGTGACAGGTAATAAATTATAAGATGTTATTGTAATAAATTATTTCTTAATCTTCAAAATAAATTGGTTGTAAGTCGTCTATTTTTTTTTTGTACAGTTGCTCGAGAGTGGGATGCACTACATTTGTATATTGCAAACAATCTTGATTGGATGACAGTATGGATTGAACGATGTCAACATTCTGGTCACACATTAACATGGGAAGGTGTATCTTCATTGGTTAAAGAAGCTCATCGTAATGGAGATTCTAATGTTACACAAAGGGAAATAGATTTAGCATATGGTTTAAGAGATTTCTAGGTACGTACAAAATTATTAATCACCCGTATGTTTATCAACTCACGATATAATAATTTTGACATGTTTCACATATTATTGTAGGTTAAACACCACAAGGGTATGTTCTGTAATGGTCAAAAATTTCGCGTCAAAGTGTTGGATGACACGAAGAAAACTTGTGATTCTGGAATAACTGCAGTCTTTCAAGTGACTAATATTTCATCTAGAAATGACTTAGATCCTCAAGAGTCTAAAAATCAATACTATGGCATTTTGGATGATATACTTGAGTACGACTTTAGTTCCTTCAAATTAGTACTCTTCGTTGTCAAATGGTACAGGCTACGACTTAATCCAAATGATCCTAATAGAACTGTTATTGAACATGATAATGGATTTACAATGGTTAATAAAAGGTCGTTTGAGCCAGTTGGGGATGAGCCCTATGTTCTTCCAAGCCAATGTGAGCAGGTATTTTACTCAGAGGTTTCACATAAACCGGGTTGGTCATTTGTTGTTAGACATGAACCGAGAGGAAGGCCGATAAAGTATAATGCGATGGAAGAAGAAGATACCAAAGAAGTAGAAGATGATGTAGATGATGATCACGATCGACAATTATTGGATGATGTTCCTGAGAAAAATTTTCATGAAGAAGAAGAAGAAGATGATGACGATGATGCTACTACTGATGATGATGATGACGATGATGTTGATGTTGATGATGATGATGTTGATGATGACGACAACGACGACAACGATGATGATGATGACGATGATGATGACGATGATGATGAGAATGATGATGATGATGATGATGATGATGATGATGATGATGAGGATGATGATGATGAAATTTAAAGGTATGCCATCAATCCTTAATGTATTTAATATTCATTTCTTGATAGAAATATATTTGTCTTAAATGGTTACATAGTTTATTCATTATCTATTTAAAAGCTACAAGTTTCAACTACAAATAGAATACTGCTAATCTAAATTAACTATTAATCTAAATTAATTAAATAAAACTATTTAAAACACATATTAATGTGAGCCTGATTTAAGTGTTATAATGTGTACATTTTAATGTTTTTAATTTTTATGTGATGCTTATGATGGATGTGATTATGATTATGATGTGATTATGCTCACGATAATTGAATTACATTTGCAGGAAATTGAACCCCTTTCAAGAGCATCCCGCACAGTCTCATGGATCGACAGGTATAAGTCAATACACCTTATAGAAAGTCCATTTAATACACTTATCAATAGTAAGATTAATGTCTTCTAAGATCTCTCCCATTTGCAGGTACCAGCAAATAGGTATTTGTCAGAAGTGTCTTCCTCGAGTGAGGGAAATATAGGAATAGAAGAGGAAAGTGAGACATGCAGTTTATCTAGAATAGGGAGATTAACTAGAGGTCAAAGGACTAGAAGGAAATTCAATAAACACATGAAATTTTTCCTTGCTCAAGGGGGGTCATGTTCTTATGATGATGAGACGAAAGGTGACATCGAGGTGCCCTTGAGGTACCAACATCTACAGAAACATTGGGTACCCAAGGAACTTCCTCCAATAAACACTGATTTTTGTGTTAATGAGAGGACATATCACATAGCACCATCATCATTACATGGTTTGGGCTTATTTTCTATGGATGGCATAAAGGTGTCTTACAACAAAGTTTCTGAATTGATGGAGTATGTTGGACCATGTTACGATTACAAAAGTTGGATGCATATTGTTCAATATAAAAAAAGTATGCGTAGGTATGCACTCTCGGCAAATTATATACAACAGCAAGACAATAATCAAAGTAAAAGTGTGGCTATATACATTGATGGAAGGCCAAAAGCAACAGGGAATATTGCGGGTTTTATAAATAGTACACGACCTGGGTCAACTATAAAGCAACCCAATTGCATATTTGAGGCACGTGAGGGAAATTGTGTATTCATCTGTGTGATATAATCAATACGTGCAGGGGAAGAGCTGCTTATTGATTATAATTTGAACCGCATAGATACAAACGAGGCTACTATCATGGGGGTGGTACATACTATTAAACCAATTTCTAATCAATGACTCCAACATACCATTTAGTTATTAAATTTTTGGCTAACATTTTTATACTTGATCTTTGACACAGGGGCACAATATGGAGCAACCGCCCGAAGGTGATGGTGACGATATTCCTAGCTCATCTACACATGAGCAGGTAAAACTCATTGTAATTGTGCAAACTAGATAGAAGCAAAATGTTATTTTTTTTAATGTTATTTTCTTCATTGTTTTGGAGTAATTTTGATAATACTAATACTATTGTTGTCACAGAGGGCCGGTGGTCAGAGAGAGGGAAAGCAACCTGCAGTCCCTCAGGAGTCCCCCCTTGTGGACCCTTTTTTTATTGATTTAGCAGAGACCGATGACCCGATCGGTTCCATTAAAAAGCTGCTAAAGAAAATTGGGAAAGAACTTCTACGTTTGGTATCCATACATCCTCAGACTCAGGAAATAAAAGACAGGGCAACTGAGTTGTTGCGCACTTCTAAAAACTTTAAAGTAAGTATTAATGAAATTTTTAATTATTACAAGAGTTCAATAATGGTTTTTATGTTATGCTCTTTTATGACATTAATTAAAATATGGATGCATTGTCTTTACAGAGTTATTTGCGTAATTTTGAACCCCATTCCCATGATGAGGCCGGTATTGCAAGTGGTTTAGGTAGATCACATGTTCCATTCTCCACTTGTGTTTTCCACTGAATATATATAGGAATGATCATAATCATTGACAATACATGCTCGAACAATCTTTTTTTTTAATGCTCTAACAATCTTGTCCATGCTAGTCCACGCGTTCTATATTTATGCATGCTCTAACAATTTTATTCTTCAGCTCCTTTCCATGATGATATGACAACGCCGCCTCCATCCAGGATAGCCACAAATGTCTTGCCAACTGCCATGTCAACAACACACAGCCTAAATGCACCAACTATTGCACCATCTACTGGTACACAAATCCCTCTTTTTCTCTCTTTTGTTATGTGTTTAAGTTTTATGTGTTTACGATGTAGATCCCTTGATTGTGTTTGTGCCATGGGTACTCTGCACCAATTTATTTCCCTTGAAGTATTATTTCTTGGAGGCATTTGATAATGGTTTTCATTTTTTGCAATAGGAGATGCAACAAGTCCTGATGCAACATCATTTCCTGGATGTTCCCGTGTTCCTAGTACGGGAACGGTGAAGGATTGCGTATTGATCATCAGTGATGATGAAGGCATTCCCTTAAAAGTAGCCAAAGTTCCAGGTACTTTAAAGTTATTATTATTCTATAGTGATATAATAGTAATTTAGTTTTTGATCACTCTTCATCGACTAATGATCCCATGATTATTTTGTAGGGAATGATATTTTTTGGTGAAAACTTGGTGACGAGTGTTTGCGGATATTCGGGCCCACCATACGTACATGGTGGAACATCATATCCTAACTAAAACCCCAAACCACTATTTTGATTTCATATCATTGCTAGAATAGTTTTCCTTTTCATCAATTTCTTGAACTATATTAAAGGTAGCTTCTCTTCATTTATGAGTCTAACATGTTTTTTTTTACTTAAAAGGTGGAATAACCAAGATAAAAAGTTGAAGGATGATCTTGTACATAGTATGACCCAGCTTTTTGGACCTCGTGCATTTGAGAGAAACAAGCTCCTTGAAAGAGCTGGTTTATGTTTGAAGTATATTAGGGACCAGTACAAGAAATATTTAGAGGTTAACCCAAGGCACGAGCGTCCGCCCTGTGTTCTTGAGGCTGAGTGGCAGGCTTTGATTTTGGATGGAAAGTATAAAGCCGACATGAAAAAAGGAATTATGCCAGTAGAGAGTAGAGCAAGGTATGTGATACTTTTGAGAATGTAATTATGTACTAATTAACCTCTAAATTTTTCCTGTACTGGTCTCTAACATATTTCAAACTTTTCATAGATTGCCTGACACATCAAAGGCAACAAAGGCAAGATTAGAAAAGCACGGGACACACAAGCTCGGCTTTGGTGGTTTTTCCAAACTTCAAGCACGAGTTGTAAGTATTAGTAAATGAAAACTTGTATCAATTTTTTTTATATATTTCAAGGAAATTTTTTTTGATCAAACAATGCAAGTAAAATTCACCATACCAAGCAAAAATGTAGGGGTCAGAGTTCAATAGATGCCTCATAGAAGAGGACAAGAGAATTGGCTTCCAACAAGGCTATAGAGCCGTGGTTGAACGGCTACGAGCTGAAATCAGTGTGCAAGGTTCAAATAATGATGCATCTGAGCCACAGGTAAATAAGCTAAATGAAATTTATTTCAAATTGAATACTTTACCAATTAGTCTATTTGATGTTAAGTTCTAATATAAACTGAGTATATCTATTTTAAGAAAGCAATGATAACAATGTGTAGGATATTGGAATGCAGCCTAACAATCCTTCTACACAATCTATGCATAATGAAGGTTCGCATGATGTGCATCCTAGTGGTGGAGGTATACATTTTCTATTAAAATTTTTATATGTAATTACAATTGGTGTTTGGATTAATGTAACATTTTGTATAGCAACTATAGAGGATTGAGGGGTCGGTGCTCATGAGCATGTTGAGGTTGAGTCTAGACAAAATGATGTGGCCAGATCAGGTAATTAAAGAGCGCCACAGTTATGTTCTTTAAAATAATTAAATACTTGTAACAATTATAATTAAATATTTTAAATTTAACTCTTTTATTTGTTATTGTAGAGGACCCCCCTTTGCAGCAGCATAGGAATTTGAGATCATCAAGAACAGAGAACAAAACAACTGATGAGGGGGGTATTGATGATAACACTGATGCTCCTCTTAGAGCTTACATAGAAAAAAAAATTAGAAAGAGAAAAAAGAAATGATTGTCATCTAAATACCTTAATTGATAATGACTGAATTTTATGTCTCAATGAATTTAATTATGTGCTAATGAATGTTCATGAATTATGTGTTTATTTTCATATTGATGAATGTTGCGTGTTAACGAATCTAATGTGTTAATGAATGTTATCATGTGATATTGATTGAATGTTACATTTTATTAATAATTGAAAGAATGAATGAATGTTAGATGTTAACGGGGAATGTAGAGTGATGTTAGGGGGAGGGGGGTGGGGCCAAATGAGCTTCCACCTTCACGTGGTTGGCCCTGTTTAGTAGAGAATATTAAACTATATTCTCGAAACAAAGTGAAGCTCAATAAGATACTAAATGAGTCAAAATGGTTATCAAGGTCCTCTATCCATAAGATACTTGTAGTCAAAATGGTTATTAATAAGATAATTGTAGTCAAAATGGTTATCTAGGTCCTCTATCCATTCCATAAGTTCTTCACCATTCAAACTTCCTCCATAACAAGGAATGTGCTCTAGGTTAGTCATGAAGCCTAGCATGGACTCTCTGTCAGATAGAGCCACTATTTTAGAGCCTTTTCTGTGCATTTCCTTCAAGCACTGTACAGTGTACGGATGTGAAAGGGAGGGCAGACCAGTGTGGAAGTTAGAGTATTTATATCTTATGCTTTGAGAGTTTATTTGGTAGATTCAAGACACCTTATATCAAAGTTATTCCTTTTTCTTATCTGTTGTTCTGTCAAACCCTCATTTTTTGGGTTATTGCATTCAAATGGCCTTAACTTGCAAATAAACCATAGGATATCCTCTGTTCTTTGTAAAATGCAAGTTAAGGGGGTTTGTTTTCATATTTTAAAAGCTTTGGAATAGGATACTAAGCCAGAGAATTTTGAGAGCAAGCCCTAGGTCAAGAATCTCAATGTTCTTGACTAGGAGTTGATGGATTATGCAAGATTAGAGGGTAGCGGCAAGTAAAGGACCTCAAACCTTGTTGAATCTAGATCTTTAGAGCATGGTGGACATCTTCAAACTCTGATCTTGGTTTCATGCACCCATTTTCAATGCCTTGTTTTGGAACCCACACCCAAAGGCATGCATTAGGTCTGCGGACTCAATAAGGACATTGATATGCTGGAGTGGAGTCAGGGTCTGGGAGTTGGAGGATTTTTAGAACATCAAAAAGGGTACTCAAAAAACATATAAGTTCATAAGTTCCTTTGTCAAATTGAAGAGTTATTACTGCAGAACAGGTTTTGGAGACCTACTAGAGTCACTAGGTCTATTTGTGATTTTGATGTCTTGGGTTGTTTGGAACACAACCAATGCATGATTCTGCATGTTTTAGGGAATCTTAATATTTTTCAAATGTTTTATTGGGTTGGCAAAGCCTAGGATCAATAAAGTCTCTTTTGGTAGAAAATCAGGGAACTTGTCCCTAAAAGGAAATTTGGTCTTGGTTGGGATTGAGTCAATAAGGTGTTAGAAGTATCTTGAAACCTTTGAAGTCCCTCTAGTACAGAGATTTTAAACTGGTTTGATAGAATCAGAGGCTAAATTGCTTAGGTGTAACATTTTGGTGTCTTGAAGTGGGTTGGGGCTTAAGACCAAGTTTCTTGCTGACCACTCTGCAACACATTGTCTTGCATGAAATTAGTCATTCTGTATACACTGGTCTAGTGTTGTCAATAGATCCAAATAGTTCAAAGATACTCGAACCAATCAGATGTTTTATGGGGTGCATTTTTGTGTTAGGTAGAAAGGATTCTTCATACAGGTGAAAGTCTCGAACCTTTCCCCACTCCCAAAAAAATATCACTTGTACTGTTATGAGCAGTCATGAGGACTAGACAGATACATTATAATATATGTAATTTCCACTTGAATGTATTTCTATTCAACCACATTTATGGGCCCGTTTGGACCACGGCACACAGTAGCATCTACAGAGAAGAATATCCCAGGTGTAACAAGCTCTAAGAATATACCAATAGTTCTAAGAAGTTCCCTAGCACACAGTAGCATCTACAGAGAAGAATATACAACATGAGGGCAGTCACTGTAAAGACAACATGATAATGTACACTCATTGTATGTGTACATTATCATGTTGTCTTTACAGTGACTGTCCTCATTCAAGTGGCAATTACACAAGGGACAGTCACTGTGAGCTGTCCTCATTTGTGACAAGGACAGTCACACATGAGGACATCTCACAATCACTGTCCCTTGTGTAATTTCCACTTGAATGTATTGTTATTCAACCACATTTATGGGCCCGTTTGGACCATGACACATAGTAGCATCTACAGAGAAGAAGTTTGGTATGCAATGGTCTTGAAACCTCCTGAGAAATTCTTGGTATGCATTTGTGTGGTGCAAAAGCTTCGTTGAAAGAGAAAAAGAAGAAAATAATAGAAATGATTTTTTTTCTTTTTATGTCATATACTGTAACCAGCTACTTATAACTTGCAAAAATTATTATAACCATTTGAAATTGAAACATAGTTTAATGTGAAACTGAGAACTGCTTTATTAGAGCTTTCTGTGATTTAGATTCAGACATCAAGAACATTGTTTGCCTAATATTGTGATTAATGTTTATTTATTAATATCTCATACTGACAAACAATTGATAATTGTAGGGAAAACGTCATTGGGGGTCTTTGAGGATCCACCAAAAGCCAAGGAGAAAATGTATTCAAATGCTAAAGATGGTGTAACGGTCCTTACAGCTGTTGAACCTTGCTGTGTAGATCATCTCCGATTCTCCAAGTTCAATAGTACTGTGGTATTCCTTTGGATACTTCTAATGGTAAATTTTAGACATCAAGTTCTTTTCGTATGAAACTACTACATTTGTAATCTATAGTTTTAAACTTTTAGTTTATAAATGTTCATCAGCTTTAGTTCGTATGCTGCCATTTCAAGTATGATTAATGAAGTTACCTTTATCACAGGATGAAAGTGAGCAGTCAGCATACTGGTACGAAGCTGGCAGCATTGATACGGTGACTAGGGCATCATTTAATGGTGGTATTGTGTTTTCCCGTGTTTAGGGCATCGGCCTTTTGAAGCATTGCCTTCATCTTTCTTAAGTCTGAGTTTTAAGTTTGTTTATCTCTCTCGGCGCTGTTGAAAATACAAATGACAACATTCTTGTTTGTTTTGCCCTTATATCCCGATGTGATTTCGCGGAGGGTTACGGCGCTGTTGAAAACACAAATGAAAACACAAATCCCTTGTGTAATTGCCACTTGAAGGAGGACAGTCACTGTAAAGACAACATGATAATGTACACTTACAGTGAGTGTACATTATCATGTTGTCTTTAGAGTGACTATCCTCATTTGTTGAAGAAGAAAAGCATTAATGTGGCTGAATAGCAATAAATTCAAGTGGCAATCACACAAGGGACAGTCACTGTGAGATGTCCTCATTTGTGACTGTCCTTATAGTGAGTGTACATTATCATGTTGTCTTTAGAGTGACTGTCCTCATTTGTTGAAGAAGAAAAGCATTAATGTGGTTCAATAGCAATACATTCAAGTGGCAATTACACAAGGGACAATCGATCACTGTGAGATGTCCTCATGTGTGACTATCCTTGTCACAAATGAGGACATCTCACAATGACTGTCCCTTCTGTAATTGCCACTTGAATGAGGATAGTCACTGTAAAGACAACATGATAATTTACACATACAATGAGTGTACATTATCATGTTGTCTTTACAGTGGCTGCCCTCATGTTGTATATTCTTCTCTGTAGATGCTACTATGTGCTAGCGAACTTCTTAGAACTGTTGGTATATTCTTACAACTTGTTAGACCTGGGATATTCTTCTCTGTAGATGCTATTGTGTGCCGTGGTCCAAACAGGCCCATAAATGTGGTTGAATAGCAATACATTCAAGTGGCAATTACACAAGGGACAGTCACTGTGAGATGTCCTCATGTGTGACTATCCTTGTCACAAATGAGGACATCTCATAGTGACTCTCCCTTGTGTAATTGCCACTTGAAGGAAAAAAGCATTAATGTGGTTCAATAGCAATGTATTCAAGTGGTAATTACACAAGGGATAATCACTCTGAGATTTCCTCATTTGTGACTATCCTTACAGTGAGTGTACATTATCATGTTGTCTTTACAATGACTGTCCTCATTTGTTGAAGGAAAAAAGCATTAATGTGGTTCAATAGTGATGCAGAGTAGTCAGCAAGAAACTTGGATCTATGTCCCAACCCACTTCAAGACACCAAAATGACTCAACCAATCAATTAGGCTCTGATTTCTATAGGTTAATTTTTAAACTCTGCAAAGTAATGAATTTGAAGGTTTCAAGGATCACACAACAACTTATGGACTCAATCCCATTCAATAACAAATTTCCTTTTAGGGACAAGTTCCCTGATTTTCTATCAAAAGAGACTTTTAAGGTTCTAGATCATAATTCCTACAGAAAAACTTAGAAACCCCTTAGATATCATCTAAATAACAAGAATCATGCATTGGTTGTGATCTAAACAACCCAAGACATCAAAATAACAAACTGACCTAGTGACCCTAGTAGGTCTCCCAAACCTGCTCTGCAGCCATAACTCTGCAACTTGCCAAAGGACTCTAAGAAGTTATATGTTTTCTGAGTACCCTTTTTGGATTTCTAACAGACCACCAACTCATCCTAGACCCTGACTCCACTCCAGCATATCAATGTCTTCATTGAGTCCGCAGACCTAATGCATGCTTTTAGGTGTGGGTTCCAAAACAAAGCATTGAAAATGGGTGTATGAAACCAAGATCAAAGTTTTGGAGTGTTCTCCTGATCCAGATAAACAAGAATGCACAAGTTTTCAAGTCCTCAATATGATGCAAGCTTCTGATTTTATTCTGATTACCATCTTCCCAGCCAAAAACATGGTAGTTTTTGATCTAGGGCTCGCTCTCAACAAATGCAGATGCAACCCCCTGCCTCAGGGCTTTTAGAATATACAAATATACATCCTTAACTCTCATTCCACCAAGGAAGAAGGAATTCCAATGGTTGAAACGTGAGTTAAGGTCTTTACATCAGTCAAACCCTGAAAATGAGGGTTTGTAAACAATGCACAGAAAATTTGAAATAACTTAGATATAAAACAAAGAGAATCAATCAAACCAACTTCCAAAGCATCAGATGTCACTATTACAACTTCCAGGCAAATTTTATCATCCAACCACCATCCGTACAGCCGTACAGAGTTCGTTTTTACCAGAAATGCACTAAAACAGGGTTATTTTTATTTTTTATGAAAGCAAAATGATTACAATACTGGTTCTCTGTCTATCTTCAACCATTTGAAGCCTAAAATAGGCTCTCCAAATGTTGGTTCAACCATCTAGGTGGTTAGAACAGTTTATCCAACAAATGTCAACTTTGCTAAGCAACTTTTAAAGTTGCATTACAACTTTGCAAACAACTTTGCCGAGAAGGTTAAAAATGTGTTGTGAAACTTTAGGAACCTTATTAAAGTTATTTTGGACCTTCAAAATTCTTAACAACATCTAAAAGACACCTAATAAACACTTACTATGCTCATTTCATCCAAGGACTCAAAAGATGCCCAAGGTTTATAAGTCACCAAGGGGTCTTGTGTCCAACAAGTGGATGTTTATAAGGAGATAAAATCAATCCTTAATATTTATTACAAACCAAGAAAACATCTAAAACTCCTATTCTAATTTATTGTCATTCAAAAAGACTCTGATTTGTCATTCAAAAAGACTCTGATTTGTCAATCAAAAGGACCTTTCACCAGTCAATCCTTCAAAGCTCCAAGGTGAAAATCTTATGTTCCAATTGATAGGATTTGACTCCTTGGCTTCATGGAAACTTCCTTCAATCATGGTGTCTTTGGCTTGCATTAGGGATGCCCCTGCATCAAATAGCAATGCATTCAAGTGGAAATTACACAAGGGACAGTACATGCCCATTAAAGTTGGTGTTTTGTTATCCAGCATGACAATGGAGACAACATACTCTGTGTCAATTTTACTGATCAAATTTCCCTCCGCCAGGCAAAGCAACAATCTGGGTATGATAAGGTGAAATTTTGTAGTCCTTTTGGGTATGATAACAGTTCCAGTTTCCAATAAGATGGTTCATTTTTATAATCTAGCTTCAATTTCTCTTGTGAAAATCTTTTTTTCATTTTATGGGTGGTAAAATATAATTATTATGCTAGAGGTGTGTACTTATGGATGATAATGAAACAAAATGATAAGATTTAAGACTCTTGTTTTTTTTTTAAATAGCAATTTAAGTTTCCTTCTATTATAAATTACTGTTTTTCTATTTTTTAATGTATCTTTCCAGATCTTTTATATCAATTTTATTTATGAAATATAAATATATTAATAATGTTTTAGTGTTTTTAGGATTAGTTTATATCAATTCTATGTATCATCATTCGTCATTCAATTGTCAGTATTATTAATTTAGACTGTGCAATTGTAGAACTACTCGAATATGGGTTGGATGGATACTCAAGCAGGGGAACCCTCCTCAAATATCTCAAGCAGTGAACTTGGAAAAATGTGTCCTGAAGGAACCCTTTCCATCAGAGAGATAAAAGTACAAACAAGTAAAAGAAGCAGGCTCTGCAAATATGTTTTTGAGAAGAAAAATGATAGATTATTCGAGTATGGTTCATGAGGTATATCTAAAAAGACATTTTTTTTCTTATTATAATAAAAGAGGAAGTTGTGAATGTCAAAGTTGAGTGAAACAAAAATTATTTTCATCAAATTTTGTTAGGCTTGCTTTTGGGAATAGTTTCTTACAATATTGCTATTAAGATTTTTATTGTGTAGTTTTTAGATTAGGTTTATAAAATTATATTTCATGAGTAGTGATTCATATTAATCAATTAACGATACTTTTGGAAGGTATTTTCAATGTGTCAAATTTTGATATTTTTACAAGAATTGGATTGTGTAATTTTTTTAATTAAAGTCATTGACTCATATTTCATAAATAATAGTTCTCATGAATCCATCTCTTATAAGATTGAATAGTCTATTTAGGAAGTATTTATGATAGTATGTCAAATTATGATATTACTATTACCATTAGATTGCATGGCTTTGAAGTCAACCTCGTTGACCCATATTCTTCTCTGTAGATGCTACTATGTGCTAGGGAACTTCTTAGAACTGTTGGTATATTCTTACAACTTGTTACACCTGGGATATTCTTCTTTGTAGATGCTACTATGTGCCGCGGTCCAAACGGGCCCATAAATGTGGTTGAATAGCAATACATTCAAGTGGCAATTACACAAGGGATAGTCACTGTGAGATGCCCTCATGTGTGACTATCCTTGTCACAAATGAGGACATCTCACAGTGACTGTCCCTTGTGTAATTTCCACTTGAATGAGGACAGTCACTGTAAAGACAACATGATAATGTACACATACAATGAGTGTACATTATCATGTTGTCTTTACAGTGGCTGCCCTCATGTTGTATATTCTTCTTTGTAGATGCTACTATGTGCTAGGGAACTTCTTAGAACTATTGGTATATTCTTACAACTTGTTACACCTGGGATATTCTTCTCTGTAGATGCTACTGTGTGTTGTGGTCCAAACGGGCCCATAAATGTGGTTGAATAGCAATACATTCAAGTGGCAATTACACAAGGGATAGTCACTGTGAGATGTCCTCATGTGTGACTGTCCTTGTCACAAATGAGGACATCTCACAGTGACTGTCCCTTGTGTAATTGCCACTTGAATGAGGACAGTCTCTGTAAAGACAACATGATAATGTACACAAGTACCGTGAAGGTAGTTGCAAGTTAGGGCTGTTTCATTGCATACCCGAAACAATGAAGATGTTACGGTCCACAAAATGTTTGTGCTTGAAAGATGAACAAATAAAATTAAACTTCTAAATAACCAAAGCCGCTAACAATAAATTCAACACAAATATGTCCTCATTTCTGGGTATTTTAGCTCTGTAACAGCTGAATACCAGATTACATAATAATGACAAAAGAAAAATAAACCCAACGTACTCAGAAATTGTAGCTGTGATTTCGCGGAGGGAATCTCTCTCGGCACTGTTGAAAATACAAATGACAACGTTTCTCTACATTATCATGTTGCCTTTACAGTGACTGTCCCTTGTGTAATTGCCACTTGAAGGAGGACAGTCACTGTAAAGACAACATGATAATGTACACTTACAGCCCGTGTACATTATCATGTTGTCTTTAGAGTGACTATCCTCATTTGTTGAAGAAGAAAAGCATTAATGTGGCTGAATAGCAATACATTCAAGTGGCAATTACACAAGGGACAGTCACTGTGAGATGTCCTCATTTGTGACTATCCTTACAGTGAGTGTACATTATCATGTTGTCTTTATAGTGACTGTCCTCATTTGTTGAAGGAAAAAAGCATTAATGTGGTTCATTAGCAATGTATTCAAGCGGCAATTACACAAGGGATAGTCACTCTGAGATTTCCTCATTTGTGACTATCCTTACAGTGAGTGTACATTATCATGTTGTCTTTACAGTGACTGTCCTCATTTGTTGAAGGAAAAAAGCATTAATGTGGTTCAATAGCAATGTATTCAAGCGGCAATTACACAAGGGATAATCACTCTGAGATTTCCTCATTTGTGACTATCCTTACAGTGAGTGTACATTATCATGTTGTCTTTACAGTGACTGTCCTCATTTGTTGAAGGAAAAAAGCATTAATGTGGTTCAATAGCAATGCATTCAAGTGGCAATTACACAAGGGACAGTACATGCCCATTAAAGTTGGTGTTTTGTTATCCAGCATGACAATGGAGACAGCATACTCTGTGTCAATTTTACTGATCAAATTTCCCTTCGCCAGGAAAAGCAACAATCTGGGTATGATAAGGTAAAGTTTTTGCAACAATTTCTTGTTGCTGCTAAGGTTACCATTGTTTATGGTTTCTATTATATAGTTCTATCTATATTGCTATATGGCCTTTTGTTTAGGATTAAGTAGACGAGGGAAAATATTTCTTTTGTGGATTGTAAACAAAACATTGAATTATTTCAGAGAACAGATCTAAATCTATAAGATGCTATGATGGAGCACATGACCATGTACTTGTGAATATTAGGATCCATGTTAATCAAATGACTGCTTTATGTAAATTACTTTTGAGTAAGTAAAAGGCAATATAATTTTTCGAAGTGTGCAAGGATTTTTATGATATACAGGTGTACGAAGAAATGAATCTGTGTTGTTTTGTATCAATATCAAACATCTCTGATATATTTTCATGTTTTTATAATCTATTTTGCAGATGAAAACTATCCAACAAATAAAGATTGGGAACTTCTCCCAGCATCTGTACCTGCATCTCTCTTATATACTACAAGTTGCTTGCCATCAGAAATTGCAGTTCCCTCACGTGACATTGATGGTGAAGTGTTCTTTTCAGAACCATCATCTGTGGTTACCAATGCTCCTATTTTAGGCAATAAGTTTGTTGCATTCCATGAGCCATTGGTCAAGTTTCTTCTACGAGCTTCTGATGCCTCAAAATCTAAGCAGCACCTACGCATGCCTCATTGTGGTTGATTATCATTTTGTACATGAATTATAATGAGTAATCAATTTTGGGCCTTGGAATCTTGTATGTAACATGCACAGGCATTTCATGGCTAAATGAATCTATTTTAAAAGCATCAACTTTTCTTACATGATGCTGGATACATAAGTAGAACAAGCGTATATCAAATTGGAAGCAATCAGAACTCCACAATGACATATTATTTAGAGTACTCTTCAGTTTAAGTAATAATGCATATATTGACACTGTAAAGACAACATGATAATGTACACTCACTGTAAAGACAACATGATAATGTACACTCACTGTAAGGATAGTCCCAAATGAGGACATCTCACAGTGACTCTCCCTTGTGTAATTGCCACTTGAATGTATTGCTATTCAGCCACATTAATGGTTTTCTTCTTCAACAAATGAGGATAGTCACTGTAAAGACAACATGAATGTATTGCTATTCAGCCATGCGACGGGGGGGCGACGCCTATGCCGCTAACAAATCTTAGCGACATTGCGACGGGAGGGCGCCGCAATTGCGACGGCTACCCATAGACGTCGCAATTTGTGACTAAAAAATAGCGACGTCTATGGGTGTTGCTATTGCGACACATAGCCGTCGCAATTGAGACACATAGCCATCGCAAAATGCCCCCAAATGTATTAGTGAGGACAGAGGTGTAGTTACTCATATAGTTGAGATCCACACGTCCAACTCTACCCTATCATTGTTTGTTATATATTGCATGTACATGCGTCATCTTTTGATGACAGGTTTGCAGGTACAGGGCGTCATCTTCCCTGAATTGGCAGGAGTGAGCGTGCCCACAAATATTCATCTCAATGGTAAAGAGGGGAGATAATACATATACCCAAAACCCTAACCTAAGCCTAATTTGTCCTAGGTTTGGACAAGTACCAGTATGACTACCCTACCCGAATTCACCTAGTTGGCATGAATTTGTGGATCCCGTTCTTGAGTCTGTGCATGATTTTAGTTTTCTTGATTTTACTGTGCATGATTCAGTTGATTTATGATTATTTAGGTGTTTTTATATGATTATCAATGTTAGGATTATAGTTGAATTTAATGATTTAATTATGTTCTTGTATTTAATTTGGAAAATGATCTAAAGTCAATTATTTGATTAATTAGAATTAATTGATTATGAAATTGGAATTAGGATTAATTATGCTTGAGTGTATTATTAAATAATTGAATATTTAATTACATGCTTTATGATGTATTAAATATTTAATTTATTTAATTTGGGATTTAATTATTAACATGTGTTTAATTGGAAAATGATTTGATTTATGTTTGTATATTTTATTAAATGATTAAATAATTAATTGCATGAATTTGTGATGCATTAAGTATTTAATTTATTTAATAAATGAATTTAAATTATAACATGTGCAAAATTGAAAAAGGAGTTTGTTTTCAAAAGATAACTAGTTTTCAAAAGTCAAGTTGAGTTGTGCTTTTAAAAGATATTTTAATTAATTAATTTTATTTACTTTCAATTTTGGAATTAGAGTTGGATCAGGAGTTGTCTTATGAGTCATTTTTTGATTTGGATTTAAAACGTGAGTTAGCTTTTGAGTTGTCTTTTGGGATTGCATGAATTTGGGAATTGAATTCCTATTAGGAGATTATTGCATTCATTTTTGGGAGAGACAAGTTTTGGAGAAGATTTTTGGGAGAGGGCTTGTGTGCTTGGTATTTTGGAGATTTGTGGATTGTTGTGGTTGCATGTTGATTTGAATTTCTCTATGCATCTGGATCGGGCACCTGTTTGCAACATAGGTTTCAGATCTACAGGTTGGGCTTGATTTTGGAGAGAATTATGTTCTCAGATCTACAAGGGTTTTCATTTTTAGTTTCTGGCATTGGATCTAAGGTAGGCATTGAATTTTGTCTCTTATCTCTATTTTTACATCCTTTTGTCTTTCTGTGTTTATATTAGATCTGGGTATTCAGAAACCCTAGTGTAGTCGATTTCTATATTTTATTACTACTTGGCATCGTAGTGTTACTCTGGAAAAATTTTGTTAATTAATTCTTCATGGTTTTCCTAGAAATCTATAAATTAGTGCAGGCCTATAGTTTAACTATAGAGATTTGAAATAAATTAATACCCATTACAAAAAAATCTATTTGTTGCTAAAAAACCCAATCTGGGTATAAATATTCATCTTGAAAATTAAATATTCTCTCTCTGTGTTCTTTTTGTTAGCTTTGGAAAATTAGAAAAAGATTGAACCACTCAATTAGTAGGATCAAATTCCTATGTGCTTAGAAAGGTTCTGGAATATTCTTTCTAGCAAAAGACTTGTCTTTTGTATTAAAAATAAATTAACCTTTGGTAAAAAGCTTTACACAGTCAAAATGGTGGAAATACCAAATTGAGAGAAGACAAATTTATTTGGTGTGCATATGATTGTTTTTAAAATATAAATATATTATCTCATTTTGTTTCCCTAAAATCTTATGCTAATTAGAAAATTTATGTATACTTTTGTATAAAAGCTGGTTTCTAAAAATATATATATAAATTTGATTTTGGCAATTTATAAATCAAATTGTTTAAAATATATATATATAGTATTTATGATTGTGTTATAAATTAATGAGAATTATATATATTAAAAATTTTAATTATAAATAAAAGAAAAAAATTAAAAGAAAAGAGTTTTGGCTTCTTGTTTCTAAACTATATTCTTGTGCCTTGTGTGATGTCGGGTATTAGAATGGCCTAGGGGAAACAAAGGCAGGGATCTTTGTCAGTTGGATTTGTTTTCAGCATCATGTTTGATGTGTGTACTTATTTTGATTATCATCTATGTTTCGATCTTATGGGCTCTTGTTGGTTATAATCTGTTATGGTATCTTCGTAATCATTTCGGTTTCTATGTGTGAAACTATATCTAGGATTATCTGGTTGTATACCTATTGGATGTTTGTGAGATTATGAGCCTAGGGGAGGTTGAGTGGGTGCATCTTAGGGGAGTGGCTTACAATAGGGGCCGGGACCCAAAGTGGTCAGTACCTGGGTAACCTATTGTAGGTTATGTAATTAAGTGATAACTTAGTAATTAAAACTTTATAGATCATTTAAAAAGATAAGTTAGAATATGTTTATGATTAGAATTCCTCATATCTGAGAGAGAGTATTCTAATCCCACATGGATCGTATTGAGGTTTCGGGGCCCAGAGTGGTCAATTCCAAGGTAACTCAATGCTTGAGAGTCTGGGGTCCAAAGTGACCAGTCCAGGGTAACTCAAGTAGATAGACATGTGATGACACTCCCATAGCATGTAGCCTAGATCATCTCCTGAGTATCTGTTTATGTCTTTGGATTACTGTGTCTCACCTTTCACTTTATTTTTGTACACCTTGAGTAGAGAGCTTTCAGGATACCTTGCTCAGTGGTCTTATCCTTGTTTTGTTTGGTTATCCGATTGGGGTTTGTGGTTATCTCCCCAGCATGGTGGGGTAGACCTTTGTGGTTCTACATGGACGGGTGGTAGTGATTCTTAACCATTTGAGATTTGACGTCCTAGTGCTAGTGTTGTTGATACTTCTATAGTTGGATGCCTTCTTGATTCTTCATTGTTGGTTTCTTATCTTATCTTCATTTATGTAGTCCTATATTAGAGTATCGCATGTGATACCTAATATAGACATTGTACTTCTTTGTAGATTTATCATTACATACCCTACGACATGTGTAGTGGATTTCAATTTATTAGTTATCATGGATGTTCATGAGATTTTTAATTATTGATGTAAGTTGTAATTGTATCATTTATGTTATGGAATCTTTGTTATCTTCTTTAGTTGTGTTTTTTTCTTAAGTAATTCTACGTCAAGGAACCCTCAGGATTTGTAATCTATTTTGGTTGTTGTTTCAATGTGAGTAAATGGTAATTGCTTCTGCACTGTTGTGTATCTTGTATGTTAACTTTTAAAAAAAAAATGTTCACCAAACTTAGTTGCAAGTTATAGGTTAATCTCTCTTGGGTTCCCTAGTAGGGCGTTACAGAAGGTGTGCAATACTTTAAAACTATCACATTAAAAACATGTTATAAATGTATTAAATGACTCAAAAAGCTAGTTTTTCTGAAAGTTTACCAGGGCACCATAGTGAGGAAGCCGGTTGTGAAACCGACCATGCTTGAATCGATGTGTGTGGACTGGAATCGCTACTTGCTGAGCCATAATCTCTCTTTGATCTCTTGTTAGCACTTAAACTTGCAGATGATTGAAATATTTAGAAAACTTACTAAATCAATGACTCATGTAATCCTAACAGATGCATCTAGCATAATTTAAATGCTAAGGTAATAAGGCCTTGTGCCTACTTCACTTTGAGTATGAAACTCAAGCAGGTTTACCTACAATAATTAGTTATTCTCAGACATTCTAAATTGAGCCTCAAAATGTGAATCAGCTCCTTCACTGTTATGTTATCCCCTTCAAGTTTAATTCAATATGACAAATTACAACTCTAAGTACAGCCCAAATTATCCTGATGCATAGCACTGTAATTAAGATTATAAATGAAATAACATGAAACAATGGTATAAGGATATTCATCCTTCTTTTTATGAGTTAAAACCCAAGGAAGGATAACCTCTTCAAAGTGCTTCTTCAAAGCATTACAAAACTAATCTATGTACTTGACATAGCCAATATAGTTCATAAACATACAATTAAAATTAAATGAATATAATATTTGATTAAATGATGGTGAACAACTACAAATCAAACTAAACCGATGCCCTATCTATTAGGTAAGAGTCAAAATTGTAAATCTACATAATCTTATCAATATAAAGATACTGAAATTCAAATAAATTGCCTAACAATTCATTCTCCCAATTTCCAACCCTGTCATCAAATTCATGTATAGACTTTCAAATCTCAAAGACCTCCCTAAAGGTTTTACTCTATCCTTGAAAGAAACTCAAGTTCAGCCCCTATATTCACCTTGTGAACAATGCATCAAACTAGCCTTACTAATTAAATGCATGAAAATTCAAATCATCCATACATAAAGACAACTAGAATTGGCAACGAAACTTCAGTATATTTGTATTAACTTTCAACTGTATCTATTACAACTTTGGCCAAAACATGAAAGAAAGTCAGAATCTATATTTAGTCTGCTTTACAAAAACTTTCACCACCACACAAAAGAGCCAAAACTTGCTACATATACCTCTAGCCATCTTGGAATCCTCAAAAGGATGCAACAAGCTTTGGATGACTAGTAAAATGACTTGCACTAAAGACAAAAAGTACAAACCAAAAAAGTAGTGATTACATCAACAAAAAGTAGTTTACAACTACTAATAGCTTCACAAGTGGCACCTTTGTCTAGAAATATCTTCAGAGTAGTTACCTTGATTTGTAGCATGAATGATGACCTCCATACGGCTAACCTACACCATCCTCTATTTGAAACATGCTCTCCCTCAAATTCTGGAACAGGTGCCATGTGTGTTTTGTTCTTCTTCCTCTACCTCTATTGCCTAGACGGCTGGCTTCTTCTTTTTATTTTTTGTCAATTTGTCCCAAGCTGCCACATCATCATCAGATGGCCAATTATAATTTTTTAGCTCCTTTAATGATTTGATGTGTAGGTCCCATTGTGAATCAATTATAGCTTTGACCTCTACAACAAATTGTGTGTAGACACCTTCAACTTTGAACAAACTACCAATTAAACCATTGCACCGATCCAGGTCTATAGTGTTTTCACCACTAAGGAAAACCTTTTTCCTAATCACTAACTGATCCATTGATGCTTTCCATTCATCCAAACTAACCACACTTCCATCACTTGCAAAAATAGAAGGTAAATACTTACTGTAATCTTTATCAAAAATAGCCAATTTGGATCTCACTTGGTTTGACTTCCCCTTTAAAAACTTTGAAACAGAAACAACTAACCCAATCTTCTCATACACTTCAGTTACCACCTCAAGAATCTTAGGCCTATGTTCTTGCAAACTATCAAGTTTATCAAATAATAAACTCCTCACAGACCAAATGCTTTGAAGTGGCTCCAAAGTAGCCAATGATTCATTTATTTTATCATTTGTCTTATGCAGCATGATGACTGACTGTTGGACTGATTCCATCTTTTCTTTTATCTTGTTCTACCTATGTTGCACAACACCAGTCATAGTTTTTAGAGCTACTTCTAGTCTGACTTTCTCTAGGTCTTCTACTGGGCACTCATGAACCTGTTTCCCAAATGAGGAGGGGCTTCAATCAACAAAGGGGGGGGAGGCACTACCTTAGCTGCTTCTTCAAGCTTTTCTTTTAACTCCTCTAACTCACTCTCCATCTTCTTGATCATCATGAGCTTTAGATCTCTATCTTTGGCAACCTTAATTGAATTTTCAAACAATTTGTTATATCTCTCTGATAATTAGATGGTCTTTGCCTCATTGAGATGAGAAAAGTGAGTTACTGCCTTTGAAATTTCAAGATCAGTTGCATTCTGTATAGTCCAGACAAATTTATTACCTTCCATTTTATCTTCAATGCTGACTAGAAAGGGTTTTTGAGTTCTTGGGGCTAATGACCAAAGTGCAACAGCTTGTGACTTTGAGTCATACCCACTCCCTCTAATCAAATCATCAACATGCACTTCATAGGACAAGTTGCCCTTTGGTTTCTTTCTAATCTGGTCAATGATAAAGGCAGAAGTCAAATCCCACCCAGGAGTCAGGAGCATGCCACTTGTTTTAACCATCTATCTGGCTTCTTCAATAGAGATCTTCTCAAGGCTGGGATCATATGACTTTAAGGCTTTCAAAGTTTCTTCACTTGGTTCCATACCTTCATGTAGAGCTTTCTTTACTTCCTCATGTTTCCTCCAAATAAGGAATTCCATGAATTCCTTACTCTTAATAAACTAGTCATCACTTTATTGATACAATTATCTTGTAGACACCTAAAAATCCTTTAGAAAAAAATGTATTTTTTATTTTTAGAAAAACCCTTGATGACATCATCATTTGTTAATTAATTATTTATTTAATTAATTACTTCATTTTTATGTGATTACATCCCTTTATCTTAATTCAAAAATATTTAATTAAGAAATCCCTCCCAAAAATGTTTAAATCTTATTTAAACACTATTTCCCTATTTATTAATTATTCAATTAATAAATTAACCAAAAAACCAAAAAATAATTTTTATTTTTTTTTTTTCCCAAAACCTTAGAAATATCCTAAAGACCACTAACCTCTTTTAGCATCATCTAATCCTTCTTTAATTTTGATTAAAGGCTAATCCCATCATTTCCTAACCCTAATCCCAACTCAAAATATTTAATTAAGATTAAATATCTAATCCTCCTTTTTATTAAATTTATTTTAATAAAATATCCTCAAACCTAACCCTTGGAAATAAATAAATCTTTATCTATTTCCTAAAAATCCATATTTATCCCTAGAAAGTCTTCATCCTTATCCCCTTGACTCAAACCCTAACCTTACCCCAAACCCTAACCTATCCTCCTAACCCAACCCCTTCCAAAAGCCTATAAATACTCCTCATTTCTAAGAGCAATTTACCCATTCACCTTTTATTTCAAGCATTGTTATCATGCTAATTTAGCTCTAGATTTAGCATAATCATTCTAACTTAGCTTATTTTCAAGCATTTTTAGCTCATCTTAGTATAGAACTAATGGACTAACTTAGTTTCATTCCTATTTATGCATCATATCACATCTATTTTGGGCTTAAAAATCTACTTAATCATACTAGTTGCATTAATCTGAGTTCTTGAAGCCTTAGGGGCAATTTTGGGTGTTCTACCCAATATTGTGCCATTTAAGGGGTTCTCATGAGTCTCAATCCTTCCAAATCTGCATTAGGAACATGCTCCAGGTGCGTTGAGAGCATACCCACATTCCTTTATATGAGAAAATCAAACAGTGCATGGGCACATTTGTTTTAGCTCAATCTAAATGACTTTGTGAATAACTATTTGCTTTTTGTTATGTATATAATGTTTAGGCTAACATTTGACATGTCTACGCCTTTCAAAATAGATTAGGTTCGCATTGATCACATTTTGGCACACCTAGTGGGACACTCACCATGCAAAATCCTCTCAAAATGAAGAAAAACCATCAGAAAACCTCTCTCAAATTTTGCAACACAAAAAATTTCACAGTTTGCGGGAACGCGGGAACATTTTGTGGGAACATGAGTATGGTTGGCAGGAACGTGGGTACGGTCTGGGGGAATGCACTCCTACGGAAACCTTTCTATCTTCTTGTCTTATTCTACTACCTACCAAAAATTGTTTAAGTTTTTTTTTAACCTTCCTGCGAGATCATATTCCCGCAATGTGGAAATGCTTGTACAATTTGGCGGGATTGCCGAATATCATTTATAAGCCATAAGGCATTAAAACAAAGTCTTGATTTTTGTTCCTTCATTCCCGCATTGCAAGATTGATCATTCACCTTGTAGGAATGTGGCTTGACCTTGCGAGTATCCTATACAAAATCAAGTAATAATTGCGCTTTGTTAAAATTTAAAACTTTTTGACAGTTTTGCAGGAACGTGGGTACGGTCTGTGGGAATGTTGTTTTTGTCCATGGGATTGCAGGTACTTGTAGGAATGTGGGTAAGATTTTCTAACAGACAGAACTAATCACTTTTCTTTTGGTGCTCTAAAAATGAACAAAAGCAAAATCTGAAAGTTGCAGGGTACAGTCATTAGGAACGTTTCAAATTTGGGCACTTAAAAACAACCTCAAAAAAATTGCTAGAAATATTTCTGTTTGTGGAAAAGCTAACATCATTTTCTTTGCAAAATCTTAAATGCCTTTGAAATTCATATATCAAACTACAATCTAGCAACTTTGTCTTGGAATGAAGCCAACAAATCTTGAATGAAACTAAGGGAAAGAACTTAAGTCCTAAAGCGTCATTGTCCATTTGAAAATAAAACTCAATCTTGAATGCATTAAAAGAACAAACATCCCTATTCCCTCCTTTTCAAATTCAAGCAAACCGCAAATTCAATCTTGAATGCCTTAAGGTCAAAACAAAGCACTTCAAAGTTCTAAATCAATACGATAATTCAATCTTGAATGCCCAAGTCAAAGCAACTGCAAATGCTCGAAAGTCTTTTGGAAAAAGAATAAATCAAAGCCTAAACACTTGTGTCTTCATTTATTCAAATTCAAACATCACTTAATCAAATTGGGAAAAAGAACAAACTTGCTTGATGTACATCTAGGAGCTTTCATTTTTTGTAAATCCTTGCTAAAGTAAGCAATGTAGAACATTTGAACTTGGACAAGTTCACCTATTTTACTTTTAGCGAGGCCTATCCAGGGAGAAAAGCACTTCCTCTCTGGAGAATGACCTCAAACTGGTATCCCCCCTGGTCGGTATATAAATAAAGTGAAGGCAAAAAGTACTCACTTATATCTCCTAATCCACAAGCGTTCGTGCCAAATACAGTGACTTGGGATGGTAAATATTCCTCCCCTAGTGTTGTTGGCTATGCTCTTAAGTGAGTCATGGGCGGTTAGCATAACCAGGCATGGAGACTTCATGAAACCATTACAAAACCTGATAAAATAGAGGCTACCTTATCTACATCCGAAAGTATCAAAATCCTTGTGCAAGGATCGATTCCAAGGGGTTTACCAGGTCACCTCAAGATTACTCACCATTTGTATTCCCTTCTAGGGGTTACCAAGCTATGGGCAAGTGATTTTGATACTCACTTTCCTTAGGTAGATCTGCTTGAAGTGCTTGACAGTCAAAAAACTTTGTGAAAACATTTTTGGAACATACACTTTTCAAAGCTTTATTAGAGTCAGTTATCCTATTTGTATCTCACAAGGTTGCTTTGTCCCTTGTGGAGATTGCTTTTCCAAAAATCTTTTTGAAATCTATCCTTTGCCATTGGAGAACATTAAACCAATCTACAAAATTGATACTCAGAAACTCTTGCAGAAATCAGATATCCAAAAAGCCTTTTGTCACAAACCAACTATCAGGAATTTCCCCAAAGATATGCCCAATTTGATCAAACATTCAAAAGCAAAACTTCCCAAATCACAAGCTTATTGAGAGAAGAAAATTACAAAGAGAAACCTTAAGAGCCATCAATCCTTTGTCCAAGCAACCCAAGCAGAAGAAAAATATCAAGAAAAGCTTGATAATATTGGCTATAACGCAAGAGTCAAACAATTTGCCTACCAAATTTGAGTAAACCATCGCTACATCAATCTTGAAAGAGAGGACTAGCTGGATCCATCACATGTTCCATTCTACCTTCAGATCTCAAATCCTATCTCGGCAGTCCATCATCCTAGTTTCATCCTTGCATCATCACCAAAATCTTTAGTTGCATTCTAGAGTCTTTCTTAGTTTCATTCATCATCATCTTCCTAGCAGCATCATAGATCATCCATCCCAATTGCATCTGCATCATCCTTTTAGAAAGAGCATTGTTCCATCACCCTTCACCATCATTCCATCAGCAATCCACTATTAGAATCCCAAAATCCTTGATCCAAATCCAACATCCATTATCCAAATCAAAACCCACCATCTTTTTGCACCGAATCCAAAAACCCAAAACCAAAAGCACTTAGTGTTCAAAACCGTTGAGTTGTTTCCATCCCCTATCCTAAATCAGAAATCATCCCCTTTTTGATAGAGCATTGTCTAAAGGAAATCCAACTTGTCCTTGCATAGCCTTATCATCTCAAGCAAGAGATTGGTTTGCATTGATAAGAATCTAGTTAATCGAAGATCATTAGTCTATCCTAGGTTGGCCAAATCCTATCACTAATCCTCCATCAGGAAAAACAACAGCTCATTGTTGACACTTAGTAATCTTCCACCAGCATCCCGCCAAATCCTCCACCCAATCTTAACCCAAAATAGAGCATCCCACAAAGCCTCCATCATCACCAAGCATTTCACCAATCTGTCACCATCTTCCACCATCCTTGACCCAAATTCAAGCATCTCACCAATCCTCGCATTGCATTTTAGAAATTCATCATCCTTAGAAAGTTCCTTAAGCTTGCATCACTCATTCTTTAGAGTCTTTAGGCAACATCTTGCATCCATCTAGCATCTGCATCTCCATGCCTGTCGAGACAAGATCTAGATCTAGAAAATGAAGAAACATGAATCTATATCCAATCACTAGCTTGTCTGATCCCAACATTTTTACCAGTGCGATGGTATCCTATGATCCCTAAATACAAACTAGAAATGCATGGGAAGATCCCAATATCCCCTCAACTCCTCTGGCAATAGAAACATTTGTGAGTCATCTAGAGAATCCATCAGTAGCCAATACACTCATGACCCAAAACCAACAGAGCATGTTCACTAACTTTTCACAAAGGCATACTTCCATTCCACCATATCTCCATCCTCATATTCCCATAAGCACTATCCAAATCCCAGCACAAGCATACTCTCCGTTCATCCAACCATTCCCTGATCCAACCTTGCAAACATCTCAAGAAACCTCCACCATTCCCCTTCTTTTGCAAGGAAGCTTTGCAAGTCTCGTAATACAAGTTGTAACACCATCTGCTCCATTCCCTATCACAAGTACTTCATCATCCACCATGGCTGCCCAAGCTCTTGATCAAATCCAACACTTGTCACAAAATCAACTCCCACCTCTTACACAAGTTACCTCACAAGTAGTTCCACCACCTTCCATAAGCCAATCAACACCATTCTTTTCAGGAGGGATGCAATCATCCTTCCCCTTCGTTTCGCAAGTCTCCACACCCACACCTTTTATGACAGGAGGGATGCAATCATCTTTTCCTTTTACTCCACAAGCTTCAGCATCCATACCATCATTTCCAGGGTCAACACAATCATTTCCCTCTTTTTTCCAACAATCCTCTACATCATCTATTCCAAAGTCAGTGCAATCGTTCCCCCTTCATACTCAACAAAATTCCACATCAACATCACCCTTTTCATGGGGAGCACAAATGTTCCCTTCCTTTCTTGCCCAGCAAGCATCTACTCAAGTACAAGCCCAGCAAAATTTCTTCACCGTGGGAATGCCTTCAATGGGTTCTTCGAATCCACCATTCATGTCCCAAACTCCTATCACATATGCCTTCCCAGCATCCACTGCAACATAACTCACACCGCACACTAGTTCTTATTGGGGCCTCACTCAAGAAGACATGAAGGCCTTTGGCATACCAACTCACTCTCCTACATCCAATTTGCAAACCAACAAGCCACCTTCTCACAAGCAGCACCACAACAAACATCACAACCTTCACCAGCTTCATCCTTTGCAAGCTATCCATTCACAACACCTAGTGCTTTTTAGCAAGTTCCTCCACCTCAGCAACAAAGTTCATCCCATTTTATGAGTTACGTTGCCCAGCCACCCTTTGCTTCAAGCTTCCCTACATTGGTTCCACCCTTAAGCAATGCGGGAATGCACCCAACCTATATCAGTCAACCACAAAGCCAAGTTCAGCAAGGGTCATCCTACCAGCAAGCTGCATCATTCCATCAACCTCCCCCACAACAACCATACTTCTAGTCACAGCAACAAAGCCCCATCATTCCCCAACAGCAACAAGCTTCCTCCTATCAGTTACAGCAGCAAGTCCCCGTCATCCCACAACACTAGCAAGTAGTCTCATATCCACCACAATATCCCCCCGTGCTACATCAAAAGTATCCTCCCCAGCAAACATCATTCCAAAATCCACTCCAATCTACTTATCTTGCTAGGTCATCTCCATATCCCACTCAAATGGGAGTACCCACTCAAACACCGATCAATGCCAAGTGGGAAGCAATGAAGAATGCACTCAAAGAGCTTCAAACCGGTATCGAGAACAAAACCTACAAGTTTGAGGAAGTGTGTCCTTACCCGTTTGACTGATCAATTGCTGCTATTCCTTTCCCCAAACACTTTGAGACACCTAAATTTGATAAATATCAAGGGAAAGGAGACCCAGTCAATCATATTAAAGAATTCTATATGGCATGCCAAGAATTGGCTTACAGTGATAATTACCTTTTATGGCTATTCCCCAAAATCTTGGGAGGAACTGCTATTGAGTGGTTTCATAAAATACCATGTGGGACCATCACAACTTTTGCTGAACTCTTTGAGAAGTTCATTTCCCATTATGCCCACAATTTTGAGAATGAGTTAACCTTACTAGACCTCTGCAACTCAAAATAGAAAGAAGGAGAAAGCCTAGCAGAATACCTACAACGATGGTAGAACCTTACCACCAGATTATCATACCAACCACCTGAGAAGCATTTGACCAAAATCTTTATTGATAATCTGCATCCTAAGCTATCCCATTTCATGAGGATGAATTATCTCCAAACCTATCAAGATATCAAGAGCAAGGGGATAGGCATTGAAAAGGCCCTACTAGACGAAGGCATGATCTGACATTTTAAAAATGATTCTCAAAATAAACCTAGCAATGATAAATCCTGTTATTGGAATTGTAACAAAAATGTTGTTACTGATGGAGCCACTGATACCAAACATGTCCAATTTGTCGTAGCTAGTCCTACACCAACTCTTGCATGCCAACAACAACAAGCACCTATCTATCAGCAATCTCCTCAAGTCCATCAACAACCCATGCAACAATATCATTCTTAGAATAATCAGTAGAATTATCAACAACAAGCTCATCAAGCTTATCAAGGCAATCCAAACAATCAAGTCAATACCATCAATACTGCTCCCAAGCAGAACAAACCCAGAGCTCAAAACTATCTGAAGAAGACCTTCACACCACTAGGTGAACCTTTGGATGTTATCTTTCATCGAATGGCCAAGGCCAACTTGATTACATACCCACCAATCCAACTGATTGATGATAACACTCCTAAGCCCGATTGGTACAAAGATCATGAGTATTGTGATTATCATTGTGTCAAAGGACACACCACCCTAAAGTGTATGAGACTCAAAAATTACATCCAAGATCTCATTGACCAAAAGGAGATCCAAGTAGATACACCTACTCAAGCCTTGCCAAATGCCAATTTACAAATCTATTAGAATGTGTTTCCACAACACAATACTGGGAAGAACCAAGCTAATACCAATCATCCCCAGAATCATGGCAAAGGCAAACAAGAAGATCAAACTAGTCGCCAAGACTACACTACTACCTATATCAATTATGATAAATTTTTTGGATGTATAACCCAAGTTGATCCCACAGTCAATACTATCCATGTTAGAGGAGCAAATAGTCAATGTGTTGTTACCACCCGCAAAGGCTAGATAATTGTTGTTGGTGCCCGTCCAAGGCCAGCACACAATGCACAGTACAACCTCATAGAACATCTTGGGAACACACCAACCCAAATCTCCATCTTGGACCTTCTCCGCACTTCACCCCTCCATCAGGAGATCCTTGACCGAGCTCTCAAAGAAGGACATGTCCCCACAGACATTAACACCACCCAGTTTGAGACCCTTGTGGGACATCTATCCGCATCTTGTGCTTTATCCTTCAAACCATTCAACATACCAGATGTTTCACTTGACCACACTCTCCCTCTCCACATTTCCGTTATGGTCAGGGACTTTTCCATCAAATGGGTCTTAATAGATAATGGCTCAGCCCTAAACCTGTGTACTCTCAAATTCATTTAGAAAATTGGGTTCACTAAGGCTGATATATCACATGAAGTAAAAACTATCAAAGCCTATGAAAACTTGGAGCGTACCTCTAAAGGTACTATTACTTTTCTTATTTAGTTGGGCCCAACAATGTAAGATACCATTTTCCATGTTGTTGATCTTGACCTACCATTAACATCCTCCTAGGCTGACCATGGATTCATTCCGTCAAGGTTGTACCATCTACTTACCATCAGTGCATCAAATTTCTGCATCAAGGTGCTAAGGTTACCATCCATGCTGACCCCCAACCCTTCACATACTATCATGCGATGGAAGCATCATTCCCTCATTCCACTCACTATCCTAGAACCAACATTGGTAGTTCTATTGCTAGCTCGTCCTGATCCCACTATGATCCAGAGATTGTCCTTGCCTCCACCCTCTCTTCCATCAAGATCAATAACTAGGGCTATGGTGAATACAACCTACATGATGCATTTTCCATAGGGGCCCTCCCACTTGACCCACATACCCAAGGGCACCCGAGTCACCAAAGCAAGCCTGTTGAAGAGCTTCATGAAATGAAGAGAATCAGATCTATGAATTTTGAATCCCATGGCAACATAAATAGTCAAGAGATGGATCCTAACATCAATAGGTGGTTGTACAAAGATCCCCCACCACTTGACACTCAACTTCTTGGCTATTTCAAAGATAAATATCTAAAACAACATAAGTATACCACTGAACAATGGAACTATCAAGGTGGTGGTCTAGGACGACAAGAAGGTGGTAGCCAATATCCCATCATAGCATCAAAGAATCCTGAGCATCAGGGTCTTGGCTTTAATACCCCTCGCCTGCATATACAAGGGCCCAATACTGCAACTAGGGGCACCAACATGACTAGCATTCCCCTCTTGAATAGCCAGGATGACCTTGTAGAGATTGAAGACATCCCTGAATAGAAATAAATTAGATCCTATGACGATATCTTTGCTAATGACACCCTCCTGGGGACTTCTTTCCTCCAACAACTCACCATCAATCTCATAGAACTTCCCATCACTCACCCTAAACTTATAAACTGGGACCAACCAAGCATCACACACATCGATGAGTTCCAAAGCACGAAAGCACTCCTAGAATTCATGGGGGCATGAGGCCAGGCAGTAGATCAGGATTTAGAGTCAACTCATATCTATAGGCTTGACCCCGAAGGATATTTTGGGGGAGGAGGCAAGCTTTAGCTGCAAAAGAGGAATAGAAAGAGTAAAACATGAATCTTTATGTGAAAACCCTTCTGGAGCACATTCTGATTCCAAAATAGTAAAAATAAAGAGTGTGTCTTCTAGTGAAAACTTGGCAATTCAAGCACTAGAAGATGAAGACTTGCCTCTTCCTCCCATCCAAGATTACAAACCCGAGTAGTCACCAATCATCATAGAGGAAACAAAGCCAATCAACTTGGGTACATAGGAGTGTCCCAGAATCACCTACATTGCAGCATCTTTAACAGATGGTGAAGAACTAGATTTCATTGTGCTCCTTAGAGAATCAACTATAAACTTTGCATGGTCATATGCACACATGCCTGGGCTTGATCCTAATCTTGTCATCCATCATCTAGCAGTGGACCCTAATGTCAAACCAGTAAAGTAGAAGCTGAGAAAAATGCATCCAAAAGTTGCCTTATTAGTCAAAGCCAAGCTTGAGAAACTCCTCCAAGCCAAGATTATCAGAGCAATAGATTACTTAGATTGGATCTCTAATATGGTACCAATTGTGAAGCCTTCAGGTGACATCAGAATTTGTATAGATTTCAGAGACCTCAACAAGGCATGTCCTAAGGATGATTTCCCACTACCCAACATTGACATGATTGTAGATCTCATAGCGGGCCATGAAATGTTGTCACTCATGGATGGCTTTTCAGGCTACAATTAGATTCATATAGTAGAAGTAGATCAACATAAGATAGCATTCACAACTCCATGGGGTACCTTCTACTATAACATGATGCCATTTGGGCTAAAGAATGTAGGAGCCACATATCAGAGAGCGATGATAGCAATCTTCCATGACATGATCCACAAGATCCTAGAGGACTATGTGGATGATATTCTTGCAAAATCTAAAACACGCCATGAACACCTTGACATTCTTGAGAGTGTGTTCGATCACCTGCATCATTATGGGTTAAAACTCAATCCAAAGAAATGTGTCTTTGGTGTTACATCTGGAAAGCTTCTAGGTTTTATAGTATCACGATGAGGCATAGAGATTGACCCTAAGAAGGTCAAAGCAATAATAGAAATGCCTCCACCAAGAACACTCAGACAGCTCATAAGTCTACAAGGAAAGCTCCAATTAGTGCGTTGGTTCATTTCTCAGCTGGCAGACAAGTGCCAACCTTTCACTAATCTCTTATGCAAAGACACAAGCTTCAAATGGGATCCCATATGTCAAAGAAGCTTTGATAAGCTCAAAGAGTATCTAGCCAAGTCTCCAATCCTAGTACCACCAGTTCCAAGATGCCCTCTCATACTCTACATCTCGGCAACCACTACAGCACTGGGGGCACTCTTAGCTCAGCATGATGATGACAACAAAGAGAGAGCCATCTACTATATTAGTCTAACTCTTGTCGGCTACGAGCTTAATTATTCACCCATGGAAAAAGCATGCCTTGCAGTGGTCTTTACCACTCAAAAGCTTAGACACTACATGCTTAGCCACACAATTAGGCTCATTTCAAAGGTGGATCCCCTCAAATATCTTTTATCAAAGACAACTCTCACAGGCCTTATGGAAAAATGGGTCATGCTACTTAGTGAGTTTGACATCCAGTACATAGATCAGAAAGTAATCAAAGGGAAAGTCATTGCTGACCAGCTAGCAGAGGCACCACTAGTGGATGCCTATCCACTAATCATGGAATTCCCTGATGAACACTTATGTATGATCGAAGAACAGCCCATGTGGAAACTATACTTTGATGGCTTCTACACATCACATGGATCAGGGGCAGGAATCCTATTCATCACACCTCAAGGTGACTACATCCCAAAGTCATTCAAGTTGGGATTTTCATGTACCAATAACATTGCAAAATATGAGGCACTCATCTCAGGTCTCAAAATAGCCATTCAATGGAATATCACAAAACTACAAGTATTCGAAGATTCACAGCTAATTATCAAGCAAGTTCTCGATGAATATCAAATGAAGGATGACAAGTTTCTACCCTACAAAGAGCTAGTGGACAAATTGAAAGAGCATTTCTTGAATCTACAATTCACACAGATACCAAGACTTCAGAACAAAGTAGTCGACACAATGGAAACTATTGGATCCTTGCTAGAAATCCCACGTGACGCATCACTGTATGAATTCCTAGTCGAGCAGCTACACACGCTAGCTTATGAGAACACCAATGCAAAAATGGTGTGTCTTGGTTGATCCTCATTCCTCATGGTACCACAACATCCATGCATATCTAAAAAATGGTATCATATCCCCCCATCTCACCAATAACCAATGCCAAAACCTTATTCACAGAGCTTCCCACTACACTCTTGTAACCAACACCCTTTATTGTCAAGGGTATCACAACATCCTTTCTAGGTGTTTAGATTCAAACGAGGTCATCCTAGCTTTACAAGAGGTCCATGCTGGAATTTGTAGTGCCCACATGAGTGGCATGGTTCTAGCTAAGCAGTTGCTTCGAGTTGGGTATTATTGGCCAACCATGGAACATGATGCTTGTGATTTTGTCAGAAAATGTTTACCATGTCAGCAGCATGCAAATCTGATTCATGCACCAGCACAAGACTTGCAGCCCATTGTGCCACCTTGGCCATTTTCATGTTGGAGCTTTGACCTTGTTGGCTTAATCACTCCCCTTTCCTCAAATGGACACAAGTACATAATAACTGCCATACAGTACTTCACCAAATGGGTTGAAGCAATTCCGCTCACCCTAACTACTGGCATCCAAATATCCAGTTCATCCTTTACCACATCATTTGCCGCTTTGGCATACCATCTACCATCTTCACAGACCATGGCACACCTTTTGAAAACTAGCATGTGGATGATCTATGTGCTAGACTCCACATCCATCACCGTTTCTCCAGTCCATATTTCCCTCAAGGAAATGGCCAAGCTGAGGCAACCAACAAAACTATCTTGAAAATCCTCAAGAAGGTTGTCAATGATTCTGGTCGTGACTAGCACCTCCAAATCAATCCCACCCTTTGGGCCTACCACACTTCTTATCGCACTCCCACAGGCACCACCCCATATTCCCTTGTATATGGTGTCAAAGCCATTCTTTCAATTGAGGTTGAGCTCCCATCATTGTGAGTCTCCATGAAGAACTACACCACCGATGAAGACTATCATGTGGCCCGTCTCACATAGCTAGACCTATTAGATGAAAAGAGATAGCAAGCATACGATCACCTGGTTGCATACCAGAATCGACTCAAAAGGAGTTATAACAAGAAGGTCCATCCTAGATAGTTCGAGGTTGGTGACATGGTCCTCAAAGAAAATCAGAAAGTCCAAGCAAATCGAGAAAAGAAAGGCAAGTTTGAGCCTATGTGGCTGGGCCCCTATGTTGTCACAGCATCCTTTGGCTTCGAAGCTTATCATCTATCTTCACCAGAAGGTGAACCTTTGAATGATCCAATCAACATCATACATCTAAAGAGGTTCTATGTCTAAACCAGATCCTACATATTCAGAAAATCCATAAAAATTGGAAAAAGCAGAAAAATAAAAAAAAATTAAAAAAAGCAAAAAGAAAGAAAAGAAAATAATCATCCAATGGTAAAAACTTGGCAATTCAGGTGCCTTGGACAAGTATGTTGGTGAAAACTTGGCAAACAAGCACCATACATAGTGGACCAAGTGATTATCTATCAAACTCCCATTCGCCCCCATCCCACCATCTCAGTCCTTTTTTTTCCATCCCCATCCCCATCCACCATCCCCCAACATTCCTCTTTTTCATAATCCTCAATCAACTCCGCAATCCTACCTGCACATCTCTTCCACATATCTTGTACCATATCCTGTATATCCTATATAGCGTTCTCCTTCTTGTACCATATCCTGTATAGTGCGATCTTCCACTCCCAAATCTTGAGCTTCTATACATATCTATTGTATATCTTTTCCTCTCCATTATACATATCCTCGCATCTTGTTGTACATAGTCCTTGTCAGTCCTGCAGCAGCATTTGATCAGAACTCTTATCCTACCCAGCCTCATACTTCAGCAACATCAATTGTCGACTATTCTTGATTATTCTTGAACTTCATCATTTTCCAGTGAACAACAACACTCATTCTCTCATCAATCAGTGGGTCCTTGAGGATGTATCCTTCCTCCTGTCAGACCTAATCTTCCACCAATCACACCAGGTCCATGTCGATGCATCCTTCCACACATTCAGACCACTCTTCCCACCATCACTCAATCAGTCACATCAAATCTCTCTCCTTGGAAAAGGATTTCTTTTTGGAGTTCTTATTTTGGTCTTGGATTTTGTCATTTGAATCTTGTTAATATTTTACAGCTTCTCATTGTTTTCTACTCAAAGTCACCACAATCCTTTATATCATGGTGCACTGCGAATGAGGACAATCTAGGGCAAGGTCTTTTGCTCTTTTGATTCTGCCTATGAGTCTATCAAATGCGACCCTTGCATGTTTCCCATGTGATCTTCTAGGTTACATGGTGCACTTGGGAAATGTCATTTGCTTGTGGTTTCTCCTACATCATTTCTACCATGCCTCCTTTTCAGGATCATGTGTGATGCTAGGGCAACCCTGCGTGTCTTTTTAGCGTCAGTCCTATGCAACATTGGTGACAAGGCCTCGTGATCCCAGTATCCTTGGTAGGTCTCTAGAATTGCTATATTAAACTAGGTTGTGCTCTCCACATTTGCACCTGGCGCTCCCAAAATCCCCTGCATATTGCATCATATAGATTAATCTTGCATCTTGCATCCTCATATAGCTGCATCTTGCATTTTACATTCCATCTCATCTTGCATTCACCCATCTTTACTCTTGGAAGATTGGTTATTTATCTCCCTTTTCTTCTTTCTTTTCTTCCTTCTCCTCTTTCGAGAAAATTCTACAAAGTTCCCTTTTTGTGTTATTTTCTCGAGGGGGCATAATCCCTTAATTTTTTTAAATTCTAGCCTGGGGCATCTTATTTTTTTGTCTTTGACGCCATGCCACTTGCGGCATCGCATCAAAGAGGGGAAAAATGTAGACACCTAAAAATCCTTTACAAAATAAAGTATTTTTTATTTTTTGAAAAACCCCCGATGACATCATCATTTGTTAATTAATTATTTATTTAATTAATTACTTCATTTTTATGTAATTACATCCCTTTATCTTAATTAAAAATATTTAATTAAGAAATCCCTCCCAAAAATGTTTAAATCTTATTTAAACACCATTTCCCTATTTATTAATTATTCAATTAATAAATTAACCAAAAAACCAAAAAATAAATAATTTATTTACTTTTTCCCAAAACCTTAGAAATATCCTAAAGACCACTAACCTCTTCTAGAATCTTCCAATCCTTCTTTAATTTTGATTAAAGGCTAATCCCATCATTTCCTAACCCTGATCCCAACTCAAAATATTTAATTAAGATTAAATATCTAATCCTCCTTTTTATTAAATTTATTTTAATAAAATATCCTTAACCTAACCCTTGGAAACAAATAAATCTTTATCTATTTCCTAAAAATCCATATTTATCCCTAGAAAGTCCTAGACCCTTCTAGAAATTCTTCATACTTATCCCCTTGACTCAAACCCTAACCTTACCCCAAACCCTTACCTATCCTCCTAACCCAACCCCTTCCAAAAGCCTATAAATACTCCTCATTTCTAAGAGCAATTTACCCATTCACCTTTTATTTCAAGCATTGTTATCATGCTAATTTAGCTCTAGATTTAGCATAATCATTCTAACTTAGCTTATTTTCAAGCATTTTTAGCTCATCTTAGTATAGAACTAATGGATTAACTTAGTTTCATTCCTGTTTATGCATCATATCACATCTATTTTGGGCTTAAAAATCTACTTAATCATACTAGTTGCATTAATCTGAGTTCTTGAAGCCTTAGGGGCAATTTTGGGTGTTCTACCCAATATTGTGCCATTTATGGGGTTCTCATGAGTCTCAATCCTTCCAAATTTGCATTAGGAACATGCTCCAGGTGTGTTGAGAGCATACCCACTTTCCTTTATATGAGCAAATCAAACAGTGCATGGGTGCATCTGTTTTAGCTCAATCTGAATGACTTTGTGATTAACTGTTAGCTTTTTGTTAGGTATATATTATTTAGGCTAACGTTTGACATGTTTATGCCTTTCAAAATAGATTAGGTTCGCATTGATCACATATCTTTCATCATGTCCCAATACTAATGCCAAGTCCCTTGTTTCTTGTGTCTTTATCTTCTTTCCTTCCCTGATTTCCTTTCTCAATTGATGGTGATAGGCCCTTTTACCTAGCACAAGGATTGAAGCACTGTCCAATATCTTCTTTTGTTTCTTCCTCTTAGAAGGTTCACCCATCTCAATTTTCTATTTCTTCAAAGGTGGCTCTGAAGTGGTCTCCACCTCTGTGGGATCTAGGGTTAAGTCAATAATTGGTTCTTCACCTACTGGAGGGGGACTGTTGGCCTCTTGTGATTCATTAGTGAATTCCTCAGGTTTAGAGGTGGAATTTTTCCTTAGCACATCTAGCTTCTCCTCAAGCATCCCCTCCAACTGGTTGGACAGGGTGCCATGCATTTCTACCATTTTTTCCATTCTTTGCAAGTATGAGAGTTCAGGGAAAAAGCCACTAAAAAGAATTCAAGCCTCCTTAAATTGAGTCTCCAAGTCTAGTAAATCAAATTACTTACTCCATTTCCTATTTTCTTCATTAAAGTCTATTATGTTTCTTACTATATCCTCCTCATCAAGGCCCTCATGTTCTCTAATTGTTCCAATACTAGGAATCAAGGTCATCCTGGCCATTCTAATGAAGCCCTCAAAATCAACATACCGACATGTGCTTGCAGTCATCTTGAAATGATTTAACCAGCTACTAACTTGATCTAGTACCCTTTTCCCAATCAGAAAGCTATCAATCTTGAATTGCCTGAGTGTGAAAGTACCCTTTCTATGAGGCCCTAGATGCTCCTTATCAATCCACATTAACTACCAAATAAACTCCATCATGGCCACCCTAGGAGGTACATATCTCGGAAGCAGGTGTGGAGGCTGAGGGCACCCATATACTCTAATAACTGTGGAGTTATTTCCCAGGTAAAAATCTCTGCAATTATGGTTTCCTGGCCACTTGTCCTCAAATTGCAATGGTCTTAAAATTCTCAAAACCTTAGTTGGCAATCTTACCACATTTGTGCCTTACATTTCAAGCACTGGATGGAAAAAGTAATTCTGAAAAATGGTGAAGTCACACTCATTGGATGTGATATTACAAACCTTCATCCAATACTGCACTGGGTTGGGAGTGTCCTTAAAATGGGTCTTGATCTTCAAGACCCTTGCATCAAAGTCATTAACATGGTGGTAGAGAATCAGATGCATGAAAATAGAGTAATGCATGAACTTAATAAGCCTTTTCTTCTCCTTGACAGACACAAACCCTTCATGCATCCTATTGATTATATATTGGATATAAACATAATCAGTGTTTGTGTGGGTACTCTGAATGTCCAAGATTATCATTAAAAGATCACCAGGAAATCTATCATCATCCCCATCTATACCCAAAACACTACACAACCCATGACACAAGAGCTTCATATAATGATTGAAGGATGTAAATGAATAAGGGGCATTCATATTTGGTGGGAGAGGAGCTATGTACTTATCATGTTTAGGCATATGCTTGACTATATGGTTTTTAACTGGCCCTATATTACTAGCATATTTTTCCTTTTCCCTCCTTAAGTCAATTTCAGTAGAAGAAGAGGAATAAAAATTTAAAGCTCTCATGAAAGACCCCCTATCTAGAGAAAGAAACACAAACTGGTCTTCACATCTAATGCATCTAGAAATAGGGTCATATAACCTAGCTAGCTCAATGATTAAATCAACATCTACAAACACATCAGGTATAATGAATTTTGTCATTCCCAACACCCAAGCATTGCATACAGGTATAGGTCTACTTCTATTATTGTAAAAATATAAGAACAAGGAAAAACCAGAACCTGCAGAAGTAATGGGGTCCCTACACTTGTCCATGAGGTCCTCAAATGCTATGTTGATGGCTTTCTTATTTTGATTCAAACTAGGAAGTAGCCTGATGAACTCATCTGAGTAATTCAGCTTCCCTCTATCATCTCCACCCAACTCTTTTGTGGCCCCATTGGATGACAGTCCACTCACTACATGATGACTCATCTTTGATGGAATAGGAATTCCTTAGCTTTGCAACTCCTCACACTATTCACTCACTACTATAATAACACAATCTCAATTATCTCCAGAATGACTTTGAGCACAAAAAGAAATGTAGTCCTGTCTATATAGCTCAAAATTCATGTGCATACAATTGCCAAATCATAGCAAATCCAACTTAAGTCACTTCTGCATTCAATTCTTCATATTGCCAACCTTCAAATCAAAGCTAGCCATGGCATGGATACTGACAGGTTGATTTAAAAAATAAAAAACATAGCTTGAGAGCAGTAATCATGGCTTTTTTGCATTAAAACCCTTGTTAAAACCTAATTAGATGGCTTTCTACCCTTTCGAGAATGAGCAAATGACATCTACCTTTAATTCGCTGAACATTTTAAAACCAAAGTTTAGATTCTGAGATTATGCACTGACCATTGATCTTCAACACTATCGGTGGCTGTCGCTAAATTTTTTAAAGTCTTTGACCATAACTCTTTTATCATGAGAATCAGCAACAATTTAAAAACACACTTAACTTTTCCTTTGTTCGCCGAGTCGCTAAATCATTTGGGGCTTCACTAAAACCTCTGAGATCCTACGAATACTACATTTTCTTAATCGCTATATGACTTAGGGCATGGCCAATTTTCTCTGAGATTATGGGATAAGTTAAAACTTAGCATTCCACCAAATTTAGAGAGTATCAAACATGAGTTAGTTGCTTGATCGCCAAATGATTGTGAGTAAGACCCAGTCCTTGCGAGATTAAAACACAACCGCTGGATGAAAAGATAATCAATTGCGTTTGCTAGTTCACTGAGACATTTAGAACATAACCACCTGATTGAGAGAACCAGAGAAGACTGTTGCGCCAAGTCGTTGAAGGTTAACAGGAAACTGCCAGGAAATGAGTGAATAGGAGATAACACATTCATTGATTTTCTCAAAGGTTTGGATAACCACTGAATAACTTGGAGACTTAGTGTCTAGCACGATACATGACTTTGGTTTAATACATTCACCTAATCACTACATGACGTAGAGACATGAAACAACATTACATGATTGAGCGAACGCCTAATGGAAATAAGCACATGCATGGTCAAGACACTTAAGTTGCCAAAAAGTAATGACAAATCATAAGAATTAGGGCTAACTTAAGGGTATATATGAAGAAACAAGATTTTTCAAGGACTCAACTAAGGGCAAGGGCTTTTCAAACTTGATTAGGGCAAATTTGATGAATTTCAAAAACCAAGACCACAGAAAAATTTGCAAAATGAGTAAATCATGACTTGGATAGGAAAATCTCAAAAACCTGAAAATACATCCAATAGTGGCTCTATCTGAGGATTCTTGAAAGCAAGTTCATAGCAAGAAACCATGAATCTCTAGGTGGCAGACCACAAAACCCTAACCTAAAGCAGGAAAAGAACACACAACAGAAGAAAACACACCTACACATATGTACATACTTACTATGCATGGAAAAAGAACTTAATTGAAAAAAAAATTTAGGAACTGTCCATGCACTAGCAATTCCTATTCTCCACCATCCAAATTTTGCAAAAAATATGAATCCTTTCCATGAGTTTGATAAACGATGAAAGGTCCTATCCACAAAGACTCAAATTTTTTGTGTTTCCCTTTGTCTTCAACCCTGGCATTCCATTGAAGAACCATGTCACCGGGCTGGAACTTTCTTAAAGTTGCTCTTTTATCAAAAAGATATTTCATTTTTTGTTGCAACTTCACATTTTCCTTTTGTCCTTCTCTTCTGATCTCATCCAGTTCAACCAACTAAATCATTCTATCTTGTACTGGATCATTGATTTCCATGCCTTCTCCTCGCATGAATTAGTAAATTGGTAAGAAGTTGTTTACAGGGAGCCTAGACATTAAACCATACACCATCTCAAAAGGAGACTTTCCTATTGCCTTCTTTTCAACAATTCTATCAGCCCATAGTGCCAATTTCAGTTTCATATGCCACTTCCTTTTATTACTTTCCAAGGTCTTCTTTAGAATCTACAGAATACTCTTGTTACTAGATTCTGCTTGCCCATTTTCTTGTGGATGGTATGGGGATGAATAAGACATGACTATTCCCATTTCAGCACAAAAATTAGTAAATTATTGTGATCTAAAACTCATAGCATTATCCATCACTAATTTTATGGGAACACCAAACCTAATAATAATATTATTCATCAAGAATTCGATCACAATAGTACTAGTTGCCTTTTTAGTTGGGATAGCCTCTATCCACTTGGTAAAATAATTAGTGGCCACCAAAATGTGACTGTGTCCTCCATTGGACTTCTCTAAGAACTCCCCAATGAAATCCATGCCCCACATAGCAAAAGGGGCCTCTACATCCACAGGGTTCAACAACAAAGCACTTGAAAATTTTAGTTTGTTTGAAAACCTTTGGCATGATTCACATTTTCTGACATATGAGTGGGTATCTTTAAATAGGACTGACCAGTAATATCTAGCTCTCAAAATTTTATGAGTTGTGGACCTAGCTGAATAATGCCCTCCACACATCCCAGAGTGCATTTCTTTCAAGACATTTTCAGATTGATATTTATCTAAGCAAAAGAGCAACAGTCCATCATTATCTTTCCAGAATAAATCCCCTTGTATCAAAACATACCTTTGAGCTTGCAACCTTAAACTCCTCTTTTGATTGTCATTCAAATCTTGCAGACAAGCATCATTTTTGAGAAAATGAACAATACGGGCATACCATGGTTGCATTTCTATAGTAGTCATAGTTTCTTCACCAATGGCTACATTGTTCACTTGCACTAGGTCCATGTTTTCTTCTGTCATAAGCTTAGCTAGTCCCAGACCTCTCACAAGCTTGGTTATGTGGAGCTCAATGTCAAACTCTTGAATCCTATTGATCCATTTACACCTTTTCCCAATAACCTCATTTTGACTCAAGATATCCTTCACTGCACGATGTGGAACATATGCATTTACTTTTACACACACCAAATAAGGCCTGAAAGCTTTAACCACCTTAACTAGTGCATATGCTTTCTTTTCCATCAACTCATAGTTAAGCTCAGTAAATTGTAATGATTTACTAAAAAAAGCAATGGGGTGCTCAAACCCTTCTTCATCTTTCTGTAGCGGGACAATTGCAATAGTATGAAAAGATGCAAAGGAAAATAGAGAGAAAGGCTTTGAATAATTAGGGGAGACTAAAATAGGAGCTTCTTGAATTTCTTATTTGATCTTATCAAAGGCTTACTGAGCTTCAGTGTTCCAATTAAACTTCACATCCTTTTTCAAAAGCTTTACAATGGCTTTGACCAATTCTGCAAAATTGGCAATAAATCTTCTGACAAAATTAATCTGTCCAAGAAAAGATTGCACACCTTTGACATTTTTTGGGGGAAGGACCTTGCTAATGTCTTCAACTCTTTTCGGATCAATCCTAACCCCCTCTTTGGACACTATATGACCAAGCAGTTTTCCCTCAGTTACAGCAAATTGACATTTCTTGGGATTTAGTGAAATGCCAAATTCCAAAGCCTTGACAATAACCTTCTCCAAATGTTTGCAATGGTCCTCAGCTTTCTTAGAATAAGCAGTGACATCATCTTGATACACAACCATCAAGACATTAATCAATTATTTAAATGCAATATCCATTTCTCTTTGAAACATTGCTCCACCATTTTTTAGGCCAAAAGGCATTCGGACACAAACATAAGTTCCCCAAGGAGTAGTAAATGTTGTTTTGAATTGCTCAGACTCCTTAACCAAAACCTGGTTGTACCCTAAAAACCCATCTAGCATAGAAAACAACTCACAACCAGTTACCCTATGCAACATAGCTTCCATGTTAGGCAGTCCATAATTGTCCTTAAGAGATACAACATTCAAATTCCTGAAATCAACACAGAGTCTAATGTCACCATTATTTTTTCTCACTGGTACAAGGTTAGAGGCCCAAGAAGAATTCCTAATAGGCTCAATGATACTAGCATCTCTTAATTTTGTCAATTCAGCTTGCATCTTTGTTGCTAATAGAGGGTTAATAGGTCTCTATTTTTGTCTAAATGGCTTGGTTTCCTCCTTTAAAGGGATCTCATGTTGGAACAAGTCAGCTCTATATGCCTTAAGATCATCATAGGACCAAGAAAAAACATGCTTGTATCTCTTCAGAAGTCTTATCAAGTTTCCTTTGACCTCTCTACTCAATTTTTTTCCAATGTACACCGTCTGAGGGGAAGTTTCAGATCCTAAGTTTATTTCCTGTAAGTCTTCCATTTTAGTATTAGACTTTTGAGATAGATAACCATCATTTATTTTAAACATTCCTTCTAATTCCACTAGCCCCTTTGGTATGTGATTTGATGATAAGTACACAATCTCATTTCCCATAATGTACTCTTTCCCCTCAACATATTGGTGTGCCTCACTGAAATCTATTTTTTGCCCATTATATTGATCTAGGCCTTGCCGAAACCTAAGGATATCACAATCATCCTCAAAAACTTGCCAATTATATACATTATCGAGCACTGCAGGTCTACTTTTTATTTCTAACGTGGACACACCAGTGAGGGTAATATCATTGTTTTTGAGGGAAACATTAGCAAGAAAATCTACCATGATATTATTGGACCTTTCCACCCAAATGAGATTGAAAGCCTCAAAAAATTCTAGTCTGTCCCAGACAACATTTTTGTACAACTTTAATCTCTCATCCTTGGTAGCATAGCTAGACCTCACTTGGTCTATAATTAATTGGGAATCACCATGGACCTTTAAACATTTAATACCATGTTTTATAGCAATGTCTAATCCCAATATTAAAGCCTCATACTCAGCATTATTATTGGTGCATTCAAAAGTTAACAAGAAAGAGTATTTAAACGTGATACCTGATGGGGAAATGAACACTACTCCAGCTCCTAATCTGTCCTTGGAACATCCACCATCAAAGAACATTTTCCAAAGTCCATTCTACTGCAATAGTAACTCATCTACTATTGGATCTATATTTTTCATCTGAGGCACTATTTCTTCAATCATGAAATTATTCATGTCAATGTCCACAAAGCAATTCAAGTCCTCAGGTGCAACCATTTCAACCATGACTGAAGAGCGGGGCTCCCTAAACAACTTTACCTCAGTCCCATTAATTGGGATAGTAGCATATGAGAGATTCAATTGCAACTTTCCACCAACTGTTGCGGCCCATTGTCTTGACAACAACATGCCATAATGGGGTTGTGTCAACAACTACTACATCCATTTTGTCTGTGGCCTTTGGGAATGCAGCAACCTTTACTTCAATTCCAATTAGAGTTCCTACAATAGGTACTACCCTGTTATCCATAGCATAACACCTTCCATTAGATGTATCCACTTGCAACCCTAGCTATTTCATCACATGATAGGGCATTACAGTTGTGGCAGCACCAAAATCAATCATACAATTTTTTAGCAAATAGTTGTTCACTATTAGTGTAACATAAAATGGATCAATAGAAGAAGGTTCAAGAGTTACAATGTTCCCTACACACACATCAAAAATGTTATCAATTGAAATAGGCTCTTCTACTAAGATCCCTTTTTCTATCATATTAGGGACTATTCCTTGTTCACTTATGAGAGCTAGAGCTACTGTCTTATGCTCCTCAATCTTCAACATTTCAAGAAAAGGGATGGAAAATTTCATTTGGGACAAAGTGTGTCTTACATTAAAGGTAGGGGGATCAGCAGAAAGATCAAGAGAATCTTTTGGCCTATTGATTTTCCTTTTAACTTTGTTAGCAGTAATCTCCTCCCTCTTCTTTTTTTCATTCACAAGCCCTTCATTCTTACTATTTACAACATTGGGCTTTGGGAAGTCCTTATCTTGAAGGTTATCCTTGATAAATACTAACCTAGGGACTCCCTGATCATTATCCACCTTTATGTTCCTCAAATTTTAAGAGGATTTGGCTTGAGTTATAGCAACCACAGTTAGAGTTCTAATTTCTTCATCACTAGGCTTTCTCCACTACTTTTCACCTGACCCTGATTCTACCATGTTATCTTTACAATTGTCATTGTCAACCTCATCATGATCAGAGTGAGTAAATACTTGTTTTTCATAATCAAAGAGAAGACTCCTTTTATGATCAACATCAGGACAAACTTCTTCATCCTCTGATGATAAAAATTCCCCCATTATCTCGGTAGTAAACATGTTAATAGTAGGCTTTTCAGATTCTTCATAATCTCCTGCGTATGAATTATTAGCCTCTTCTCCCAAGGCCTGAGCCACAACACACTAGAATGGTGAGTGAGGCATATTACAAGCCACACACCAAGGGACATTTTCCACATTATGTGCTATGTTTTTCTTTAAGGGATCTGGTGTATCTCTTCCCTTTTGGGGCTCATTGTTATCAGGGATAAGCCTCCCATCCTTCCAATTTGTTTTGTAAGGCATATCTCATAAGTTAGGGGTTATATCCTGCCTCTGATAAGGTGGTCTAGTATCTTGAAAATTTCTACCCCCTTGTCAAACTTTGATGGGAAGTCTTTGGTAATACCAAATCCCTTATCCACTTTATCATCCTCTTTGGATGGCCTTGCAAGTTGTGGCCTAGCATCCTTCCACAATCTACCCTCATCCCTCTCATACATTTGATCGGATGCCTTTCGATTACTTTCAATGTTTATTGCCAATTTTAATGCATCCCTTAAGGTATGAGGGTTCTAATCTCTTAGAAGTTAAGACATCTTTCCATCCATAGAATTGAAGTATGTGGTTAAGCAGACTGCATCATCTAATCTTAATACTTGGAACAATTTATACATAGCCTTTTGGAATCTGCCATTGAATTCTGACATGCTCTCATTGTAGTGCTTTTTGATATTGTTGAACTCATTGAGCATGTAGCTTGAATTCACATGTTCTGTATATTGCTCCTTGAAGCATCTAACAAACTCATCCCATGATGTGATACTATTTTTTGGAAAACCCCTATACCAATCTCTGGCATCTTCAACCAATGATTGAACAAAAAGTTTCATTATAACATCTTCATGCTCAATCTCATAATCATTAACTTTATCTATGAAAAACTTCAAATGCTCTTCACAAGTAATCACATTGTTTCCAGTGAATAATGGGATTTTCTTTCTAATCTCATTAGGGATAGCATTGGGTTGACCAGGAATGCCATCAAAGAATAAAGGTCTATACCTATCCAAATGAACAGGTCTCCTTTGGAAATTTGGCTAGGCCACAGGAGTTGCTCCAGTATTTTGACCAGGTAAAATCCCCATTGCACCACTACCTATAAGAGGAACTTGGCCAGTATTCAAATTTGATCCAGGTATATTTTGTCCAGGATGAAAGGCTTGGGAATTTGGAAGTGAGTTGGTAGCTGATTAGGTGGGATCATTCCTGAAATGACAGGGACAGAGCTGCTGGTAGATGTGTTCATATTTGCATGTAGGAAAGCAATCTTTCTCTTCATCTCATCCGCACCAGCCTCCAATTCTAATCTCTCAAGTTGAAGTGCCAAATCCTCTTTAGCTTTTCTACCTTTTTCCAAATCTATGCTAGCTTGAGAGGGTGCACTAGAAATAGCAATAGTTTTCATGGGCTCACTAATATTTATGCCAACCATTTTTTATTTTCCCTTATCAGGAATTTATTTTGTGGCATTTTTAAGATCCTCATTCCTCTTTATTTCAGATGGGTGTAATTGTCGAAGAACAAGTCATGTCCCCTCAAATTCCTTATAATTAGGCTTAACTTCTTTAGCCTGATTTCTTAGAGTCTCCATATCACCAAACAAATCCTTATCTAAACCCTGAATATCTTGGTTTAGATCCTTAGCCTGGACTTCATTCTTCTTAGTTTTTCTTATTAAATCTTTCCTTTCCATGAGCAATTCATATATTTGTTGTTCTCCTACTTTCCTTCTATTAGCAATCTCTAATAATTGCTCACGCTCCTTTTTCCTTAGAGCAATCACTTCTTCCCTCAATTTTTCAGAATCATACGGGGCAGTTTCAGCAGCAGAAGTTTCTTCTGGTTGCTCTAAGGTTTCTCTCCTAGGGAAATAACCTACCTCTATGATTTCCCCCTCATGATGATGAACACTAGGCATGACTTTCTTAACATGTTTGGGATCATCAGAGGAAGAAGAAGCTTCATGGGGAAGTGGTGTAGGTATTCTATCTCTTGAAGGTCTTGGGGAGTTAGCAGTCATGTGATTTCTCCTAGACCACTATTTTCTACCAGGTGTACGAAGCTATCACCCATATGATTCTCAAGGTGGTCCTTTAAATAAGATCTCGTGAACCTCGGCCAACTCATAGCGTGTCACAACAGGATATATCAAAAGTTTCCTACTACCAGCAACTGGTATACACATATTTTCAAAGTCACCACCCACTTATAAGTAGGAATTGAATGATTATAACTGGTCTATAGCACAACAATAGATACTCAACAAAACCCTAGCCCATCCATTGTGCACTATTTTCTTAGAAAGAAAAGGTCCCCAACAGAGTCGCTAGTTTTGTTAGCACTTAAACTTGTAGATGATTGAAATATTTAGAAAACTTACTGAATTAATGACTCATGCAATCCCAATAGATGCATCTAGCACAATTTAAATGCTAAGGTAATAAGGCCTTGTACCTTCTTCACTTTGAGTATGAAACTCAAGCAGGTTTACCTACAATAATTAGTTATTCTCAGACATTCTAAATTGAGCCTCAAAATGTGAATCAGCTCCTTCATTGTTATGTTATCCCCTTCAAGTTTAATTCAATATTGTTAACAATGAATAGCTATGATTAGATAATTTTATATTAATATTCTATATTAATATATATATACTTGATAATATTACATATTTATGTATATCTAATATTATCAATATACTTATATATATATATATATATATTTAATAATATAACTAAGCCTTATATATATATCGATCTACACTATTGATGTGATATGATATTATCATATCAATAATACATATTGTTAATATGTATTATTGATACGATAATACATACCAATTAATATCGACTGCTATACCAAGTACCGACTATGATATATATCGGATGCCATATTGACTGTTATGCATATCGGCCACCATACCGACTGTTATATATATATATATATATATATATATATCGGATATCGTATGCAATATGTTATATGATTGTTAATTCATATAACATACTGCACGGTATACATATCTTACAATATGTATATCGTGCAGTATGTTACCCGTGGCTTATATAATACAAAAACATACGATACTGCACTTTACATATATCGTAGTTACAATATATGTAAAGTGCAGTCTTTAATATTCGATTATCGGTAAAGGTAATTTGTTATGAAAGGGCATCGGTATTGAAGGGACGTGACTCATTTATGAGTCATGTCTCCTTCTATGTGCAAAGACATATATATATTGATAAATATTTTTGTATTTGAGATGAATTATATACAGCAGGTCTGAATAAGGATTATCATATACAAAAATCAAGAAAAATAATAATATAAAACTAAAGTTTATTGTAATTTCACATGGTATCAGAGATAAGGTTCTGAAATTTAAAGAAATTTAATAAACTTAAGATATTATAAAATGGCAAACATGATCAGATTTGAGGACAGACTTGCAGGGGCTGATAACTTCCAATCATGGAAGATAAGAATCATAATGCTGCTAAAAGAGAATAAAGTTGAAACTTTTATTAAACCAGACAAGGTTAAGCCAGAAGCGGAACCCGATCTATCAAATTGGAATGAAGGGAACGACAAAGCCATGAAGATAATTATCGATGGGGTCAGAGATCATATTGTACCAATCCTATCCAAATATGATAAGGCATATGAGATGTACAAGGCATTGGAGAAAACATATGAAATAAATAATGCTAGCAAGAAACTAGCTTTGAAAAGAGAAATGAACCAGATTAGTATGAATAAGAATGAGAAAATAAATGCATACTTTCTAAGGGTATCAGCATTAAGAGATCAACTTTCACTACTAGGCCATGAAATTGATGGAAAGGAACTAGCCTTAATTGCTCTAGATGGACTACCTGAATCTTGGGAAACCTTTGTTGCTGGTATAAGTGCTAGATCCAAGTTTCCAAAATTTGATCGATTAAGAACAGATTGTCTTCAAGAAGAATCAAGGTTAGATAAAAGAGGATTAAAGAAAAAGATCAATGATGAAGAAAATCATGCACTAAATGTAAATACTCACAAGAAGAAGAAATTCAAACATTTCAGAAAGAAGAAATTCAATACGGAGTATCCCAAAAGAGACCTATCTCATGTTAAATGCTTTAGGTGTGACAAACCCGGACATGTTGTAACAAATTGTCCTTAAAAGAATCATCAAGCCTCTTTTACCAAATCCAAGAAGAAGCCCAATGAAGAAATCAAGAAGGAGCAATTTGTACTCTACTCTGCACTCTCAAATCAAGTTCCAAACAAGAACATTTGGGTTATTGATAGCGGTTCCTCACGTCACATTACAGGGTTCAAAGAACTACTAGAAACCATGTCAGAAGAATCGGATGAAGAGGTAACCATTGGAGATGACTCCTCTTATCCAGTAAGAGGCATTGGGACATGCACAATCAAACTAAAGACCGGTATCTCAATTCAACTCACAGGAGTCCTATTTGTCCCAGGAATCAAGAGAAACCTTTTATCCATATCGGCACTTGAAGATAATGGGTATAGAGTAACTTTCATGGATGGAAAAGTAAAAGCATGGCCTAAAGGTTTAACCTTCAAACAAGCTAATACCATAGGAAGAAGACAAGGGTGCTTATATGAATTAAATACTGATATAAACCAAGTCTTAGTAAATGACATTTCAAATTTAAATGAAGTATGGCATAGAAGATTAGGACATTTAAATTATAAAACTTTATCTTCTATGGAAAATTTGGTTAATGGATTACCAAAACTTAAACAATATCATTCTGGTGCATGTAAAGGGTGTGCACTAGGCAAAAACACAAAAGGAACATTTCAAATTAGTGTAAGCAAAACTAATGAGGTTTTAGAATTGATACATTCAGATTTATGTGGACCCATGTCTGTTTCTTCAATAGGAGGCTGCAAATACTATATAATCTTTGTTGATGACTTCTCACGAAAGACCTGGATTTACTTCCTTAAGTACAAAGAATCTGAGGGAGTACTAAGTAAGTTTAAAGACTTCAAATCTATTACTGAAAATCTATCTGGAAAGAAAATTAAAATTTTGAGAACAGACAATGGAAAAGAATACACATCTGAAATATTCAAACAATTTTGTAAAGAGGCTGGGATTAAGAGGGAGTACACCGTACCTTATAATCCACAACAAAATGGGGTAGCTGAAAGAAAGAATAGAACTATTATTGAGGCCACCAAAGCAATGCTTCTTGATCAAAACCTTGATACCTCTCTTTGGGCAGAAGCATCAAATACAGCCGTATACATACAAAATAGATGTCCACACTCACACATTGAAAATAAAACTCCTGAAGAAGCATTCATAGGGACAAAGCCTGATATAAGTAATCTTCAAATATTTGGATGTCCAGTCTACATTCATGTTCCTAAGGAAAAGAGAACAAAGTTAGAACCGTCTGGGAAGAAAGGTATCTTTGTAGGATATAGTGAAACCTCAAAAGCATATCGTATTTATATACCTGGGCAGAACCTTGTTGAATTAAGTAGAGATGTAATATTTGAGGAAGATACAGCTTGCTCTAAAAGTATAAATTCACAAGAGCAAGAGACTTTTGTTCCATCAAAAGAAAACACTTCACAGGAAACTCAAAAGGAGGACTCTGAGGAAGAAGAAAATGATGAAAATCTATCCACACTAGAAAATCCTAAGAAGAGACCACTTTGGGCCACTAAACTCATAGAAGAAGGAAAGACTCTTGGTGCTCCTCCAGGAACAGTCAGAGAAAGAAAAAGGCCTTCCATATTATCCAGCTATGCAGCACTCATGAGTGAACTCTCTAACTTAGAACCTACAAATGTATCTGATGCAATTCAACAACAAGTATGGAAGGATGCAATGATAGAATAATATCAATCTATCATAAAGAATGATGTGTGGGATATTGTACCAAGACCAAAATCAAAATCTGTGGTATCATCTAAATGGTTATTCAAAATCAAACATGCAGCTGATGGTAGCATTGAAAAGTACAAAGCAAGATTTGTAGCAAGAGGCTTCTCTCAAAAGGAAGGGATTGACTATGAAGAAACATTTGCTCCTGTTGCACGTTACACATCTATTAGAACAGTTCTAGCCATTGCAGCTGCCAAAGGTTGGAAAGTTCATCAAATGGATGTTAAAACAGCCTTCTTAAATGGAAGTATTGAAGAAGAGGTATACTTAGAACAACCTGAAGGATTTGAGATTCATGATCCTAAAACACATGTATGTAAGTTGAAGAAAGCATTATATGGACTTAAACAAGCCCCCAGAGCTTGGTATGCTAGAATAGACAGCTATCTAACAAAGTTAGGATTTTCCAAAAATGATGCTGATCCAAATCTATACTTCAAGGTAAACAAAGGTGATATGTTGATAATCATATTATATGTTGATGATTTACTGATTACAGGGGAAGACTATTTGATTCAACAATGTAAGAAAGACTTAGCCAAAGAATTTCATATGAAGGACTTAGGTCTTCTACACTACTTTCTTGGTCTAGAAGTTTGGCAGAAATCAGACTGTATTATTTTGAATCAAGGCAAATATACCCTTGATATCTTGAAGAGATTTGGCATGTTGAATTGTAGACCCATGTCTTCACCCATGGAAATAAATTTTCATAAACTAAAGGAAGCAACATCAGAATCTCCTTCTGCAGATATCTCTTTATACAGACAATTAATAGGATCTCTAATGTTCTTAGGGAATACCAGACCTGACATTTGTTTCTCAATAAACACATTAAGTCAGTTCATGTGTGATCCCAAAGAAATTCACTTTACTGCTGCTACACATGTATTGAGATATCTCCAAGGTACATTAAACTATGGACTCAAGTATGATAGGATAGAATTAAACCTTCATGGGTTCACTGATTCAGATTGGGCTGGAAGTGTGATTGATCGTAAAAGTACCTCAGGATGTTGTTTTAGCTTGGGATCAGCTATGGTGTCTTGGATCAGTAGAAAACAATCTTCAGTAGCTCAAAGCTCTACAGAGGCAGAGTACATTGTAGCTTCAATGGCAGCTAAAGAAGCAGTATGGCTTAGGAAACTACTCAGTGGACTATTTGGTAAAACTCTACCACCAACTACTATCTTCTATGACAATCAAAGCTGTATCAAGTTATCAGTAAATCCTATATTTCATTATAGATCAAAGCACATTGAGATTCCTTATCAGTATGTTCGTGATATGGCAGAAAGAAAGGTACTCCAGTTGGAATATGTTTGTACAGGAAATCAAACTGCTGATATTCTCACCAAAGCTCTTCCAAAGGTGAAAGTTGATCACTTTAGGAAAACTCTTGGTATGATTGTAATATGATTTTATATATAATATATAAATGTTATTTTATGGGCTCATCCATCCTGTGGACATTTCTAGAGGTGACGACTTCTTAGATAATGAACACTTGTATTTGATTACGAGATGACGATCTTGTAATGTGGTGTTGTTATGGTAAACAGATTATCTGTTAGTGCACATACCATAATGAGGTTATATAAAATATGATATAATGTTATATTTAATATATCCTTGTATCACTATTACTGTGATACAAAATAGGTATCAGTTGTTGATTCCTCATATCGTTGTGATATGGAAATAGGTATCAGTTGTTGATTCCTCATATCGTTGTGATATGGAAATAGGTATCAGTTGTTGATTCCTCATATCGTTGTGATATGGAAATAGGTATCAGTTGTTGATTCCTCATATCTTTAGGATATGAAAACTAGGTGTCACAATGCATGGTGATTCCTCATATCTTTAGGATATTGAAACTAGGTGTCACAATGCATGGTGATTCCTCATATCTTTATGATATGGAAACTAGGTGTCACAATGAATGGTGATTCCTCATTTCAAATGAAAATATGATGCTAACATAAAGTGAAAATTATCTTATCTAGCTAAGAGGGAGTGTTAACAATGAATAGCTATGATTAGATAATTTTATATTAATATTCTATATTAATATATATATACTTGATAATATTACATATTTATGTATATCTAATATTATCAATATACTTATATATATATATATATATATTTAATAATATAACTAAGCCTTATATATATATCGATCTACACTATTGATGTGATATGATATTATCATATCAATAATACATATTGTTAATATGTATTATTGATACGATAATACATACCAATTAATATCGACTGCTATACCAAGTACCGACTATGATATATATCGGATGCCATATTGACTGTTATGCATATCGGCCACCATACCGACTGTTATATATATATATATCGGATATCGTATGCAATATGTTATATGATTGTTAATTCATATAACATACTGCACGGTATACATATCTTACAATATGTATATCGTGCAGTATGTTACCCGTGGCTTATATAATACAAAAACATACGATACTGCACTTTACATATATCGTAGTTACAATATATGTAAAGTGCAGTCTTTAATATTCGATTATCGGTAAAGGTAATTTGTTATGAAAGGGCATCGGTATTGAAGGGACGTGACTCATTTATGAGTCACGTCTCCTTCTATGTGCAAAGACATATATATATTGATAAATATTTTTGTATTTGAGATGAATTATATACAGCAGGTCTGAATAAGGATTATCATATACAAAAATCAAGAAAAATAATAATATAAAACTAAAGTTTATTGTAATTTCACAAATATGACATTACAACTCTCAGTATAGCACAAATTATCCTGATGCATAGCACTATAATGAAGATTATGAATGAAATAACATGAAACAATGGTATAAGGATATTCATCCTTCTTCTTTTTATGAGTTTAAACCCAAGGAAGGATAACCTCTTCAAAGTGCTTCTTCAAAGCATTACAAAACTGATCTATGTACTTGACATAGCCAATATAGTTCATAAACATACAATTAAAATTAAATGAATATAATATTTGATTAAATGATGGTGAACAACTACAAATCAAACTAAACCAGTGCCCTATCTATTGGGTAAGAGTCAAAATTGTAAATCTATAGAATCTTATCAATATAAAGATACTGAAATTCAAATAAATTGCCTAACAATTCATTCTCCCAATTTCCAACCCTGTCATCAAATTCATGTATAGACTTTCAAATCTCAAAGACCTCCCTAAAGGTTTTACTCTATTTTTGAAGGAAACTCAAGTTCAGCCCCTATATTCACCTTGTGAACAATGCATCAAACTAGCCTTACTAATTAAATGCATGAAAATTCAAAGCATCCATACATAAAGACAACCAAAATTGGCAACGAAACTTCAGTATATTTGTATTAACTTTCAACTATATCTATTACAACTTTGGCCAAAACATGAAAGAAATTTAGAATCTATATTTAGTCTGCTTTACAAAAACTTTCACCACCACACAATAGAGCCAAAACTTGCTACATATACCTCTAGCCATCTTGGAATCCTCAAAAGGATGCAACAAGCTTTGGATGGCTAGGAAAATGACTTTCACTAAAGACAAAAAGTACAAACCAAAAAAGCAGTGATTACATCAACAAAAAGTAGTTTGCAACTACTAACAACTTCACAGGTGGCACCTTTGTCTGGAAATATCTTTAGAGTAGTTACTTTGACTTGTAGCATGAATGATTATTTCCATATGGCTAACCTACACCATCCTCTATTTCAAACATGCTCTCCCTTGAATTCTGGAACAGGTGCCATGTCTGTTTTATTCTTCTTCCTCTGCCCCTGTTGCCTGGACGGCTAGCTTCTTCTTTTTCTTTTTCACCAATTTGTCCCAAGCTGCCACATCATCATCAGATGGTCAATTATAATTCTATAGCTCCTTTAATGATTTGATGTGTAGGTCCCATTGTGAATCACTTATAGATTTGACCTCTGCAACAAATCATGTGCAGTCACCTTCAACTTTGAACAAACTATCAATTAAACCATTGGACCCATCTAGGTCTAAAGTGTTTTCACCACTAAGGAAAACCTTTTACCTAATCACCAACTGATCCATTGATGCTTTCCATTCAGCCAAACTAACCACACTTTCATGACTTGCAAAAATAGAAGGTAAATACTTACTATAATCTTTATCAAAAATAACCAATTTGGATCTCACTTGGTTTAACTTCCCCTTAAAAAACTTTTAAATGAAAACAACCAACGCAATCTTCTCATACACTTTAGTTACCATGTTAGGGATCTCAGGCCTATGTTCTTGCAAACTATCAAGTTTATCAAATAATAAACTCCTCCCAGACCAAATGCTATGAAGTGGCTCCAAAGTAGCCAATGATTCATTTATTTTATCATTTGTCTTATGCAACATGATGACTGACTGATGGACTAATTCCATCTTTTCTTTTATCTTGTTCTACCTATGTTGCACAACACCAGTCATAGTTTTCAGAGCTGCTTCTAGTTTGACTTTCTCTAGGTCTTCTACTGGGCACTCATGAACCTATGTTCCCAATTAAGGAGGGGCTTCAATCAACAAAGGGGGGGGAGGCACTACCTTAGCTAATTCTTCAAGCTTTTCTTTTAACTCCTCTAACTCACTCTCCATCTTCTTGATCATCATGAGCTTTAGATCTCTATCCTTGGCAACCTTCATTGAATTTTCAAACAATTTGTTATATCTCTCTGATAATTGGATGGTCTTTGCCTCATTGAGATGAGCAAGGTGAGTTACTACCTTTGAAATTTCAAGATCAGTTGTATTCTGTACAATCCAAACAATTTTATTACCTTCCATTTTGTCTTGAATGCCGACTAGAGAGGGTTTTTGAGTTCTTGGGGCCAATGACCAAAGTGCAATAGCTTGTGACTTTGACTCATATCCACTCCCTTTTATCACATCATCAATGTGCACTTCATACAACAAGTTTCCCTCTAGTTGCTTTCTAATCTGGTCAATGATAAAGGCAAAAGTCAAATCCCACCCAGGAGTCAGGAGCATGCCACTTGTTTTAACCATCTCTTTGGCTTCTTCAACAGAGATCTTCTCAAGGTTGGGATCATATGACTTTAAGGCTTTCAAATTTTCTTCACATGGTTCCATACCTTTAGGTAGATCTTTCTTTACTTCCTCATGTTTCCTCCAAATAAGGAATTCCATGAATTCCTTACTCTTAACAAACTGGTCATCACTGAGAAATTCTTCTTGATACAATTCTCTTTCATCTTGTCCCAATACTAATGCCAAGTCCCCTATTTCTTGTGTCTTTATCTTCTTTCCTTCCCTAATTTCCTTTCTCAATTGATGGTGATAGGCCCTTTTACCTGGCACAAGGATTGAAGCACTGTCCAATATCTTCTTTTGTTTCTTCCTCTTAGAAGGTTCACCCATCTCAATTTTCTATTTCTTCAAAGGTAGCTCTGAAGTGGTCTCAACCTCTGTGGGATCTAGGGTTAATTCAATAATTGGTTCTTCTCCTGCTGGAGGGGAACTGTTGGCCTCTTGTGATTCATCAATGAATTCCTCAGGTTCAGACTTGGAATAGTTCCTTGCACATCTAGCTTCTCCTCAAGCATCCCTTCCAACTGGTTGGACAGGGTGCCATGCATTTCTACCATTTTTTCCATTCTTTGCAAGTATTGAGAGTTCAATGAAAAAGCCACTAAAAGGAATTCCAACCTCCTTCAATTGAGTCTCCAAGTCTAGTAAATCAAAGTACTTACTCCATTTCCTCTTTGCTTCATCAAAGTCTATTATGTTTCTTACTATATCCTCCTCATCAAGGCCCTCATGTTCTCTAATCATTCCAATACCAGGAATCAAGGTCATCCTGTCCATTCTAATGAAGCCCTCAGAATCAACATACCAGCATGTTCCTACAGTCATCTTGAAATGATTTAACTAGATGCTGACTTGATCTAATGCCCTTTTCCCAATCAGAAAGCTATCAATCCTGAATTGCCTGGGTGTGAAAGTACCCATTCTACGAGGCCCTAGATGCTCCTTATCATTCCACATTAACTACCAAATAAACTCCATCATGGCCACCCTAGGAGGTACATATCTTGGAAGCAGGTGTGGAGGTTGAGGGAACCCATATACTCTAATAAATGTGGAGTTATTTCCTAGGTAAAAAGCTCCCCAATTATGGTTTCCTAGCCACTTGTCCTCAAATTGCAATGGTCTTAAAATTCTCAAAACCTTAGTTGGAAATCTCACCACATTTGTGCCTAACATTTCAAGCACTAGATGGACAAAGTAATTCTAAAAAATGGTGAAGTCACACTCATTGGATGTGATATTACAAACCTTCATCCAATACTGCACTGGGTTAGGATTGTCCTTAAAATGTGTCTTAATCTTCAACACTCTTGCATCAAAGTCATCAACATGGTGGTATAGAATCAGATGCATGAGAATAGAGTAATCCATGAACTTAATAGGCCTTTTCTTCTCCTTGACAGACACAAACCCTTCATGCATCCTATTGATTATATACTGAATATAATCATAATCAGTATTTGTGTGGGTACTTTGAATGTCCAGGATTATCATTAAAAGATCAGTAGGCAATCTATCATCATCCCCATCTATACCCAAAACCCTACACAACTCATGACACAAGAGCTTCATATAACGATTGAAGGATATAAATGAATAAGGGTCATTCATATTTGGTGAGAGAGGGGCTATGTACTTATCATGTTTAGGCATATGCTTGACTATTTGGTTTTTTACTGGCCCTATATTACTAGCATATTTTTCCTTTTCCCTCCTTAAGTCAATTTGAATAGAAGAAGAGGAATAAAAATTTAAAGCTCTCATGAAAGACCTCCTATCTAGAGAAAGAAACATAGACTAGTCTTCACATCTAATGCATCTAGAAATAGGGTCATATAACCTAGCTAGCTCAATGATTAAATCAACATCTACAAATAGATCAGGCATAATGAATTTTTCCATTCCCAACACCCAAGCATTGCATACAGGTATAGGTCTACTTCTATTATTGTAAAAATATAACAACAAGGAAAAACCAGAACATGCAGAAGTAATGGGGTCCCTACACTTGTCCATGAGGTCCTCAAATGCCATGTCGATGGCATTTTTATTTTGATTTGAACCAGGAAGTAGCCTGATGAACTCATCTGAGTAATTTGGCTTCCCTCTATCATCTTCACCTTGCTCTTTTGTGGCCCCACTAGATGATGCTCCACAAACTACAGGATGACTCATCTTCGATAGAACAGGAATTCCTTAACTCTACAACTCCTCACACTATTCACTCATTGCTACAACAACACAATCTTAATTATCTCCAAAATGACTTTGAGCACCAAAAGCAATGTAGTCCTGTCTATGTAGCTCAAAATTCATGTGCATACGATTGCCAAATCATAGCAAATCCAACTTAAGTCACTTCTACATTCAATTCTGCATATTGCCAACCTTCAAATCAGAGCTAGCCATGGCGTGGATGCTGATAGGATGATTTAAAAAATCAAAAACATAGCTTGAGAGTAGTAATCATGGCTTTTTTGCATTAAAACCCTTGTTAAAACTTGATTAGATGACTTTCTACCCTTTTCCATCTTGGCATAGTACTTGTTCCACGTTGCAATGGCTCATAACACTTATGGCATGAAAACTCAACTAGACAAAATTCAGCGATCACGTGAACAAAGGATCTCATGTTCTCTGAAAGAAAAGCTAACCCAAGGATGAGTTCGGAGATCACACGACAAAGCAATTCGCTTAATCTCGAAAGGACTTTGTAACTCATGGTTTTACTTTGAGACTCTGCGACCACTGTTGATCCCAAAGATGATCAACGGTTCATGGGCAACCCTTCAAAACACATGCTAATCCATGCTCAACTCAGAGATTTAGTGACTAAAGACTTCACCAGTTCTCGGAACCACTTCTTTAACCCAACATTCACCTGGAGAATCAACAAACAAGGCTATCTCGCATTCTCAAGAAGGAATAGCTAACCACAGTCAAGCTTCAAGAATGAGCAAATGCAATCTACCTTTAATTCACTGAACATTTTAAAACCAAAGGTTAGATTCTGAGATTACGCACTGATCGTTGATCTTGAACACTATCGGCGGTTGTCGCTAATTTTTTTTAAGTCTTTGAACATAACTCTTTTATCAAGAGAATCAGCGACAATTTAAAAACACACTTAACTTTTCCTTTGCTCACTGAGTCGCTGAATCATTTGGGGCTTCACTAAAACCTCTGAGATCCTACGAATACTACATTCACTTAATTGCTATATGACTTAGGGCATGGCCACTTTTCTCTGAGATTATGCGATAAGTGAAAACTTAGCACTTCGCCAAATTTAGAGAGTATCAAACATGAGTTAGTCGCTTGATCACCAAATGATTGTGAGTAAGAACCAGTCCTTGCAAGATTAAAACACAACTGCCAGATTAAAAGACAACCAATGGCGTTCACTAGTTTGCTGAGACATTTAGAACATAACCACCTGATTGAGAGAACCAGAGAAAACTGTTGCACCAAGTTGTTGAACGTTACTAGGAAATGAGCGAATAGGAGATAACACATTCGCTAATTCACTCAAAGGTTTGGATAACCACTGAATAACTTGCAGACTTAGCAACTAGCATGATACATGACTTGGGTTTAATACATTTGCCTAATCGCTATATGACTTAGAGACATGAAACAACATTACACGATTGAGCGAACGCCTAATAGAAATAAGCACGTGCATGGTCAAGACACTTAAGTTGCCAAAAAGTAAGGAAAAATCATAAAAATTAGGGCTAACTTAAGGGTATATATGAAGAAACCAGATTTTTCAAGGACTCAACCCAGGGCAAGGGCTTTTCAAACTTGATTAGGGTGCAAATTTGATGAATTTTGAAAACCAAGACCATAGAAAAATTTGCAAAATGAGTAAATCATGACTTGGATAGGAAAATCTCAAAAACCTAAAAATACATCCAACATCTCTCAAAGTTCTCAATATCACAAAAGATAAATGAATTTGAAAATGACCTTTTTACCCCTTATATAGCATTTTGACTTTTTGACCCAATTTTTAAAACCTCTCAAAATTTCATGAAAATTGCACCCCTGGCTAATGTCGACATCTTGGATCCATTTTTGAGATTGAAATCAAAATCTAAGTTCATCTTGATAGTCAAAATCACAATTCAAAATTTATCCTTCTTCTGCACAGTTAACTAACCATTTGAGGCCCGATCCTTCGATCTTCACTAGGCCATCTTCATTTCTTCCTCCCCATCTCTTTCAACCTTCTAGTCTTTCATTCATTTTCATTCGCTTCGTTTCTCTAAGGTTTGACTTCATTTTTATCCTATATCTTTTTTAGTCAAACCTAGTCAAACTGGGGCATATCTTCACTACTTGATGGTTATTCTATCATCTTTCATCTTCGATTATGATTTCTACTGATTTGATCAAATTTATCAATTTACTATTTCTCGTATACCTGATTTTGATTTTGATTCCGAGGGGGCAGTACGTATCAAACTTCAATCCTTGATTCAGTTTTATCAAACCTTGCTTGAGATTCTTATCTCTTATCTTAGACTTGATAATTACCTATTCATAGGGGTGATGGCCTTGTCTTTTTTTAATCAGCTCATCTTTGTCCTTATGTGTTTACATCCGTCGAACACACGTCTGGGTTGTTTTGTGATCCCAGATTGATCTCACATTTAAAATTCATTCTTTGACTACATATAATCCCAAATCGATCTCACATTAGTCAAAGAGGGGCAAATGTATGCACCCTAAAATGGTCACCTAGACTTTGGGCCCCATTCTTCAATTTATCAATTTTCTAAATCAATATTTTCCAATTAAATCAATTTCCTTGATCAAATCCTAATTCTATCATTTATTCAATTTTATTCTATGGGCTAACCATTTTATCCTAAGTCTTTATTTATTTAAAAGGAATTCGCTCCCCTTTTATTAAATAAAAAGCCCCCACTTTCCTCTTATCCTAAGTTGCACAAATAAAGCATTATTCCTATTTTATAAAAAGAAGAAAAGGCCTTTTTGTCTCACATGGGGCACAAAAGTCAACACTTCTTTCTCAGTGGAGGAGACTTGTGCACATGGATTGATCCCTTTTTCAAACTCCACCCTTGATCAAATCTTTTTCCTCTTAATCTCCATGGTCCATTTATCTTTAAAAGGAGAGCTCTTTTCTCATTCAAAGGATCGATTCTTTCATACTAATCTTATGCTGTAGGATTTCTTGGTGACTTTGGAGCTTTGGAGATCTTCTTGCATTCTAGCTTTCATTCTTGCATTTAGCTTAGCTTTCATGGCATTTTAGTTTACTTTCCTTTCATGTTCTAGCTTAACTCACCTAGTTTAATTAGCAAAGGCTTGTAATACTTTCATTTTCATAGCATAGTTTCATTCTTGCATCTCCATTTCTAGCATAGCATTGCATTGCATTTTCATCTTGATTATTGAAGATATTGTCATTCTTTCCCTTGTCTCTTTGAAACTCCCATTGTGTTGTTTACTAGCAAGGTTATTGGCTTAATAGCTCTAGCTAAGAGCATTCTAAACACCCTTGTGACTCCATGCCTAGGGAGCTCTAGGTCACTTTCTCAAGGTTTCCAATCCATGGATGCCCTTGGAAGTAATGACTTAGAGAAGTGCACATTTTGAGTGTACACCTATTAAAGCTTTAGTGAGATTAGATTTATTTCCTTGCTTGTTTTAAACTACAATGAAAAAACTACTTCCTAGTAAGGTACATATAAGTAAATCAGATTACACCCAAGGATATGAATATTAAATAAAAGGTCATTGCAGGTATATATTTACACATTATGCACCAAAAAAGAAAAGGTTTATATTAAACAGGAAGTAACTGGTAGAACATTCTAGCCTATATGCTTTAATGTTTAGGTTACCTTTCGACATGATGAATAAGAGGGAAGTATTCATATTTTCATGATTGCTAAATCTATCAGTGAAAATTGCACTAACCTAATGAGGTCCCATTACAAAATCTCTATGATGATAATTGATCCAATTTGAATAAATAGTGACTGTCCTATGTGTCTTAGTCTAGGTGCATTTCATTTGGTTAATTGCATTAAGGTTCATTTTAGTTTCATATCATATTAATTCGCATTAGGTTCATTTAGATGCATTTCATGTTTTTAGTTGCATTGAAATTCATTTTAAATTGCATTCATTTTAAGTTGCATCAGTATGAATGTGTGAATTCAATTATCTAAGCATTTTAAAACTAAAAATTCTAAAAACATTAATCATTTGCCATGCTTGACCAAGTACATCATGAAATCATAAAAACTTAAATCAAATGACTGAGCATATATCACTGATATCCATTTTCATAAACCATATCATATCATTAAAATGTTTGCATAGTGCATCCATAATGATCCATACATAAATAAAAGTGAGATGTTCATACATCTCATACATCCATATACATACATAAAATAAAGATTGCATACATTCGCATAAGTTTGCATTCATATATCCATAAAGCTTTGAAAATACAAAAATATAAGAATATATCTGTGAAATATATCATGATGTCATCATGTCATCAACATCTAATCATCACCAAGTATGAACATCACATCAATATCCAAAGTATGAGACACATATCAGTATATATCACATGTGCAGAAATCAAAAAACATCACATAAAGCAGCATAAATCAGATAAGATATCCATATCAGAGTCATCAGAATCAAAAAGCATCAATATATCATCATTATGTGAGAAAGTGTATCAGAGCATCAATGGCAATATATCAAAGCATAAATGAAGCAGTATATCAAAATGAATAAGTATTAGTGTATGGACAATAAACAATCCATGGGACACCAAAGTGTACATGGATAAAATGGTACATAATACAAGATATGTCAAATGAGGTATAATATCAATGATACAAAAATGAGAATATACAAAGGTATCTCAAATATGGATAGCACCCTCATCCTCTCATGGAGGATCAAGAGGGGGTGCATCTTCTCTATCTGGGATCGGTGGAGGCATAGCACCATCAGACTACTGAGCTATGACTGAATATAATGGAGCTCTCTGAGCAATAGGAACATTAACATAATATAAAGAAAATTAATATGTGGCCCTCTACCCCTTGTGGGTGGTTGTATGTGCATATCTATCTCTCTCTTCTCTCATCTGTGATAGCTATGAGTCCCTCTCTAAAAGTCATGCCCTGATAGTGGCAACCTCTAAATGTAATTTTGCCTTGTCCTACTCACACTAAGATAGAGGATCTCCATCACCGTCTACAGGAGGATCTCTAGGTACCTACTTCTGAGCTCCGCCACCTCCTACTAATGCCTTCTACTACTGTGCATACTAATCCCTATGAAGGAGAAGACTTGTATCCCTCTGTGGAGCATGAACTCTCAATCTATGTTGTTGACTCTATTGGCTAACATCTCCACCAAAGGCCCATCGCCTACTGCCATCACCCCCTCCTCCTCAACCTCCTCCATCTCTGCCTCCATGGGCACATCTCTCCCTTCATCACGTCCTCTATCTCTACCTTGACCCCTATCTCCACCTCTGGTAGCTCAGCTTCGGCCACCACCCTCATCAGCTGGATCATAGTCTAAGGCATCCTCAAGGTGAGGAGTGGCCTCATCGGGAGTAGTGAACTATGGGTATGGATGTTGGCTACGATAAGTATGGTACCCATTAGTGATACCACCATCAGTGATCTCTGGAAGGTAGTCCCATCCTACAAGTGCAATCTGTGATATCTCATGCAAAGTCATCTCATAAATCAGATGAGACCCCCACTGTGCCTCCTCTTCTCTAATCCAAGCGTATATGAATGTCTCCTATGACATACCCTACACTCTGCCATACTTCCTAAGGACACATGTGATCAAGAATCTCTCCACTATGTAACGGGTCCTCTTGATCAAATATTGAGACTGAAAGAAATATGGAATCTGTCAGATATCAAATGAACACTCCACACAATCTAAGTACGGCCTCCAGAAAACATCAGTAACATCATCTAAGATGTGCCACTAGTAATCTAGCTTGCCCAAATGGGGCTGTTGAAGCATACCAAAATACATGTATATATACGGCGACTCTACATCGCATTGCCTGTCTACTATTGGGCATGTGACGGGGATGTGCTCCCACACCTAGACCTGAAGAACCATAATACCTATTGTCATAATCTAAGAATGTTGATATACAATCTCGTGTAGCTCTTTATACATATAAGAGAGGATGCAACTCCCCCAAGCAAAACATTGAGGAGAATGTATCATATCCTCAATCACCCTAGACAATCCACACATGAAGCCATGATGTCCTTGATTAGGCATCATCAATCCTCCTACAAGCCCAGCCAGATATACAAGAAGACACTCATAGTAGGCCACCATGTGGTCCCAACTAATATAACGCCTAGCTATGGTGTCATCATAAACAATCTATGTGCGTCAGCCATCACCACTGGAACGCTCGCCTCATACTTTACTCAAGACCCCATCATAGGAATGTGTAGAATCTGTCATATGTCCTCAGGTGTCACCATCATCTCTCTCGTGGGTAAATGGAATGTGTTGTGCTCAGAGTGTCAGGTAAATCAACCAAGCTCTAGAGGCCACAACGAGCAATCACACATCCATCAGCTATAGAAAGATTCTCATGTAACTCCAAGACTTGGGTTGGTTGAGGAGATCGAAAGGAAAATACGCTAAAATGTGTTTGCACAACAGAAAATAAGGGCACTATGTCAGCATTAGACAAGGGAAATTGATGAGAAATTGCCTCAAAAGTTAAAACAGACAAGTAAAATTGGCTCAAAAATCAAGACAAACTAAATGTGATCATGTTTGTTGGATACGATCCAAGAAACCAGGGATGCGATACCCTAATGGGATATGAGCCAGGAAATCCTAGATACAACACAAAAAATTTGGGAAGTGATTCGGAGTCCGAATGCGACCTTGTTTTGACCAAATGCAAAAAGTTGAAGAAAAAGCTATGAACTTTCTTGAAAAAGACTGGATGCGACCCGAGAGGGTGCGATCCAGGAAATATGGGATATGACCCAAAATTTTGCAAAAAAATAGGTTCAAAACGGGATTTACCGCATGCGATCCTGCATACGGGATGCAATTCAAAATTAAACCAGCCCTAAAAAGCTTAAAAATGCATGAAATTGAAATTTGCAAATTGAAATGGAATCATTATAGGGTACTCATAGGTGCTGCATAGTACAGTGGACGGTCGTGTTGCCTGGCTAGCTCAAATCAGTGCTTCTTCACTGGGTACACCATGTTTCCTCAAAGCTCAAAAGATTAACTATGGTAAAAAGTGAAAATAAATAGTAAAATCAACCTTTTTCACCTATTTAAGCCTCCCGGGAACCCCAGTGACCTAAGGAACATTCATGGTAAGACATCACAGAAGCTTCATATATCGGGACCGAAATTGAAACAGGTTATTTATATCACTTAAATGCAGTAAAAATGAAGTTACAGAGAAAAGTCAACCATTAAAATGCAGAAGTCAACTATGGTCAAATTATAGTCAAAAAGGGGCAAAATGAGTAGAAAGGATACTGCAAACATGGTGAATCAGTTTAGTAATAGTCATTACTCAGATCAATGGTAAAAAAAAGTCAAAGTTCAATCAAATACACTTTACGAAAGTTGCGCAGAGCATAATTAATGCACAGAAAGCTTGTCAAAAGCTATAAAAAGTGATTTTCTCACTCTTGCACCAAATTTTCAACTCAAGATATTTCTTAACACAAATCAAACTTGGTCAACTCTCACATTTTTTGGTCAAATTTGGTCAAACAATCTTCTTTTAACACTAAAATTGATCCTAATTGCTTATTAACACTTCCTAAATAATTCACTTGATCCAGATCAATTTCAATCACCATAATTTTTCCTAAATTCTTGAAATCATTGATTTTATCCAAATTTATTCCAATTTCGGTCTCGAGGGGGCATAATCATACTAAAACTCAAAATTTTCAAATCAAACTATTAAACTCTAGGGGCATGATAGTAATCTTTTAATCAAGTTGATGTTGCTAATCTTTACGACATTTATCAATTTTAATCGCTTCAAATCAAATTGGTTATTTGTCACCATGTTCAGTTACTACAAATTAGATTTTACTAGAATTCTTTTCAAAATCTCTTATCGGTTTTCATTCAATCAAGTTTAGAATCAATATTTATGGTCAATTCTTGTTCAATCAAGTTTAGAGTTGATGACTTTCGAATCAAGTAGAATTTTGTTCGATCAAGTTCGGAGTTCTCAATTCAGAGTAGTTCTCTTTACTGCTCTCTAAATCATTCAGAGTGGATTCACTTCTCTTTAAATCTCCTCAAAATCAGAGTGGTCCTCACTGCTCTCTAAATCACTTGAGTTCAGAGTAGTTCTCGTTGCTCTCTAAATCTCGTTGAATCTATTAATTTCACTGAATCATGCTAAATCAGATTTTCTTTGAATCCATGTGTTGTTCACAAAGAAATTCAATGAGGGGAAAATGTAATCACCTAAAATTGGGCAAATAGAACCTAAGGCCCTATTTTCCCTAATTCGGGATAAACTCCTAATTGTGTTGATTTGATTCTTGATTACTAACATAATTCAATAAAATTATTAAATCTCATAATTCAAGCATTTATCATCAAATAATCAAACAAAATCACTTTGATTACTTCTAAGCCTAATTAATTAAATCAAACCCATTAAATTCATGACTAGAGTAATTAATTAAAAGAAATGAATAAATTACCTCTAAAATGAAATGTCACCTTAAAGGGGACAACAAAGACAATTCCAACCAATGAGAGGTAATCACATGGATCAAGCTTGGAAGCATCTCAACAACTCCTCATGGATGCATCTTGACCGTTCAAAATCTCAAGATTCTATAAAAGAGGAATTTTCAAATCTTCAATGGCTCCTAACTCTTTGAATTGGCTTTTAGTCTTGTGAATTTGCTAATAGATAGTTTGAATTCATGCTTTCATAGCTAATTAGATCATATTTCAATTTGGTTAAGAGTAATGAGTTAGTGAATCAATGGCTAATTTGAATGAATTTGATAGTTTAATTGCATATTTCTTTGAATCTCCCATTCTAACATGCATTGTCACTATTTAGGATCATACTCTGAGAGCAATCTTAAATCATTTTCATACTTGTGTTAGTTAGAGAGCAATAATTTGAATTCAATTATTATTTTCTTTGATTGAATTCTCATACTAACAATTGATATAATGAATTATTGAAGTGTTGTATTGCAGCTTTACAGGTCCATAATTCACACACACAAGAACATCTATGAGGTGCCCAAGGATGAAGAGATTGATAAACTCCCTATCACTGAAGAGCGGTCACCTCTTCTAGTAGAGAAAAATCAGATAATAAACATTGGCACTACAGAGACAAAAAGATTGATACATTTGCAGAGTCATTAACAAAAGAATAAAAAATGTAATTCATCCATTTCTTTAGAGATCGACAAATTAAATTTTCCTGGTCATAATCATACATGCCTAGATTAGATCCTAAGTTAGTACTTCACTATTTTCCACTAAAACCATGGGAAAATCCATACAAACAAAAAATATGCAAGATGCATCCCAAGATTACATTATTAGTTAAAGAAAAGCTAAATAAATTACTAGATGCAGGTTTCATCAAATGTATAGATTATGCTGACTGGATCTCAAATCTGGTACCAATGGAAAAAGAAAGTGACTCCATAAGAATCTGTACTAACTTCTGAGACTTGAATTTTGCATGTCTAAATGATGACTTTCCCTTACCAAATATTGACATGATAGTAGATCTCACTTGTAGCTATAAGATGCATCACTAATGGAAGACTTCCTTAGATACAACCATATTAAAATTACACTTTGAGATCAAGACAAAACAAATTTCACTTGTTCATGGGGAACCGATTATTAGTGTTTCATGCCATTTGGGCTAAATAATATTAGATATACATATCAGAGGGAAACAATGACTATCTTTCATGACATGATGTACATCACCATGGAAGGTTATGTCTATGACATATTAGAAAAGTCCCCAGAGAGAAATATGCACTTATCAGTATTAGCCCCAATACTTGATAGACTTGAAGAGTATAAAGTCTGGCTAAACCCAAAGAAATGTGTCTTTGGAGTCACATAAAGAAATTTGTTGGAATTTATTGTCTCCCATAGAGGAATAGAAATCAACCCTAAAAAGGTCCAAGCTATAGTTACAATGCCTTCCCCAACAACTCTGAAGAACTTGAGAATCTTACAGGGCATGTTACAATTAGTGAGAAGGTTTATATCACAATTGGCAGACAAATGCCACCCATTCCAGTATGTATTGCATAAAGACATAAAATTCAAATGGACCAAGAATTGTCAAGAGGCCTTCCAAGTACTAAAAGAATACCTTCTATGAGCACCATTCTTATAGCACCAATTCTATATCAAAACTTACTATTGTATATATTGGCAACAAAACACTCATTGGGGGCATTATTGGCACAAAATGACTTGGAAAGAAAAGAGAGGGTTGTATACTATATAATTCGAACACTTTTTACTAATGAACTGATTAATACTACTATTTTTAATCACCTAAAATTGGTCTAGGAAACTAAGAGCCCCTAATCTTGATTAATTAGCCTAAAGACCTAATCAAAGGCATTAAAATACTAGACCTAATTATGTGAGCATAGACTTGCATAAATAAATCAATCACTAATCCATCATCAATTTCTTCCTAATAAAGCATCAAGGCTATTTAATTCCTAGATCAAACTATTTAGTTAAAGGTTCCAACACTTTGAATTAAAATGAACCCATTCAACACATGTGCACCAATTTCCAATTAAAAAGAGAATTAAAAGGGGGCAGTTTCCTAATTTGTCTCAGCCACCCCCAAAAGAACACAAATTGGACCAATTAGAGCCTAAACACATGGATTGAATTACATGGATTAAGGGAGAAAGAATCTCAACCTCTCACGAAAATTGAATCCAAACTGTTCATTCCCGTGGAGCTCCAATAAAACCAAGCTCTTCAAAGCTCATTTGAGAATCCAAAATTTCATAGTAACATCATAATACTAAATTTTATCTAGGATTTATTGTGTATTGTAGGAATCTTAATTTTCATGAAATTTTCTTTCTTAGATTACTTGCATCTCATTTAGCATAATGCAGTTTAATATCTTAGTTTCTTCTTATATTGAATCTCTCATTTCTATCTTAGTTTGAATTTTTGAGTAAGATTTTTGAGTAAATAATCCAATCATTACATCATACTCATAATGAATCTTTTTTTTTAAAGTAGTCTAGTCACTGGTCTACATGCTAAATCTGAGAGAAAAGTAAAATGGATCATACTCACTTCATATAGTAATCTATAAGTTGATTTTAGTGGGTTTTATTTGGTTATCTTGATGGATTTCATGTCACTAACCATCTAATATAAGGATTTATTGAAGTGTTTTTGTTAGAGGTACAAAGACCACATTTAATACACACATTTTGGGTGCACACCATGGGGCTCAGTTTTGGCCCAATTTTTCACATATTTTCCAACAATTTTAAAACTTCATAAAATATCATATGTAAGGGTGTAGGGTATCCTACCATATTGTGGTGAAACTGGTTTGGAATTTCATTCTATATGAATTCTCATATAGTATTATGGTTTGTTTCCTTGTCGTCCAGTGAGAAATTTTATCGTATGACAAACAATCTTTAGGGTTTTATCATTTTAGTTTCTTAGAAATATCCTACAATTATATGGTGAAATAGGTTGGCTATGTTTTATCGCACCAAAAATAGAGAGATAATTTGGCACATGTGTTCAATTGATTTTGGTTTCTAACCTACTGATGTGTCCTTTTTGTCTTTCTAATTGACCATTTTAGCAGTCTAACTAGTTTTTGTTGGATGTTTGTTGAATAAATCCACTTGTCAAAGGCTTGTAACTTGAACATTTTAGAAAAATTCTAATCATTTCTAATTGTAGGATGTAGTTTGAAGACCAATCATTCAAATTTCTAATCACATTATGTTTGAAAGTTACCTTTTGAGATCCAACCAAACTAAAAAGAACATGTGTTTTCTTTAGAGATTTCTAGGAACATAGTAATTAGAAATAGGTTGTTGGTGATTTTTTATACACTAGGGGATTATGATCTTTCCCATTTTGGAAAATTAGAAATCTAGACGTGTGTGATAATTTACTAGCAAAACATTTTAAGGGAAATGTATCTATTTTTTCATTCTTGGGAGACACAAAATTTGAGTAGGAAAGTATGCTCTATTCCACTTTGTGAGAAAATCAAAACTCTCGATCTCATATTTTCTATCCATTTTTTTCATGCATTACCATTAACAGGCCTGTCGATTGAAAAAAAAAATCTCCCAGGAATGACCCTAGTGGAGAACAAAGAAAATAAAACTACTCCACCCCACTATAAACAAATGCCTCTTTGAGATTAAAGTCTCAGAGGATGGTGATATATTATACCTTCTCTTGTAGGGCTATAGACCTCAATCCTACTTGCAAGACTATATTTCCTTATATGATTAACATAATATATCACTGAATGGTTCCCCAAACTAGACTCCATAGTGTAGAAGCTATCTAGTTTACCTCCAAAAGTGTCAAAATCTTTGTGACAGGAAGATAGTAACTTCTCTAAGACTCACCATATTGTATCTTCCTTGAGCATTTGGAGTCAGCTAATACGACATTAAATGATGGGCATTCTATGGTCTTTAATGGTTGTATTATGATTATCTCTTGGAAGTGTGCCTAAGTTTGTGAGAAAAGGTTTTCATGCTATACCAATTCCTTTAGGGATAATGTGTTCTTTCTTTACTTTACCTCCATGTGCTTGATGTGTATGTTCAAAAACCCAAAATTTTGTAAAAAATGTTAAACAAACAGTTATAAAATTGCCAAAATTTCCAAACAAATAAAAAAAAGTTGATGAATTTTCCAAAAACAAGTGGAAAATCCTTAAGATTAGTGCATTATTATAAAAAAAATCTTCCTTATATTAGTACCACTTGGTCAGAATTATTGTACGATTAAGTACCAAACCATTAGATTATTGTATTAGTCAGGTATAATTGTCATATCATCCCTAGAGAATTGTCATATGAGCCATTTCTTTTGGCTAACTCCTTGACATTGCATAGTATCATTCCAGTCTCTAGTAATAGTTGCACAAGCCAATCATTATCATATCACTATCTAGAAATCATTGTATGAGACCTTTCATTCATCGTATCATTATGTCATTGTTTGACCTCTAGAGCCTATTTTTGACATCTGACATCATCGTTTGACCTTGAGTTCAGTCATTGTTAGAATATTTAATCTTTCCTTGTATTTATTTTAATTTTGAGATTCTTATGGAATCCCTACATGTATTTTGTCCTCTAGTCCAAGTGGGAGGACATGTCATTTCTTGTATTTCCTTTAAAAATAGTTTATCCTCCTTTAGAGGATGTTGCCACTTTGCACACACCTATTATGAATGTTGGCATTCGTAGATTGGTTATTTACTTAGTAAGTCCACTCCTCATCTCTATCTTAGAGATTCTCTCCTCTCTCATTTTCACTTTATGAGTTTATTGTAAATGAGCTTCTCTCTCTCTCTCTCTCTCACTCACACACACACACACACACACACACATTAGGCTTTGCTGCATTCACAATATCACAAGGGGTTTTTCTTTATTTTTCCCCTTTCAAAAATTCTTCTCTTCTTGTCTTGGTTCTTTTGGTGCTTGCTCCAAGTATTTTCATTTCTCACAGTAACACTCTTTCATCATCTAACTCTCTTGGATTATTTATATTTCCTTGCTCTTTTTATATTACTTTCACGGTATCAAACCTTGGTTACTAATTCTTGTTTGAGTGAAAGTTGTTGAAGGTTTCCATTTTGTGGAGCACATCTTGTTGGAGGATTTTTTTAGAGAGAAGCTTGAGATTCATTTCTTAACTTACTTGTGTTGCAGGATTTTTTTCTTTCTTTCTAACCCTCTTTGGAAGACTTGCCACCAAAGGGTTGTAGGTTTTTATGATTTTTTGTATTCTAACCCTCTTTGGAAGGATTTCCACTAGAGAGTTATTTTCACTCTTGCAATTTTTAAAATAATAATAATAAGAAATTCTTCACCTCAGCCAGGAAACCACATGGTTGAATTTTTTCTTGTCTCATTTCTTTTGCAGGTTTTTCATAGTTTATTTATATTCCTATTAATTTGATTTATTTATGCTCTCTGAGTTTTATACTATACTAATCTTTTATTATAGGATTTGAAATATTTTATGACTGTTCACTAATTTTGGGTAGAAAGTATACATTTTCAAATCTTAAAAAAAAGCTACAACAGTCACCATTTGTGCCTAGATTTACAAATAAATGGTGTATTATTCATTCTGGGTATGAATCTTTGCAAATTATTTTGTACTTGTCATATGGCTATATATTTTGAATTGTTGGGTAAAAAATTAAATAAATTACATTTTTGGCAGTGACATAATTTCCATTAATTGGTTATATTTCATCGTACTTTCAATTTTCTTCATTTGTATAACTTTCACATTGCAAAAACTTTCAAAATTCAAGGAAACATCATCAATTGCATTCGTTAGAACTATTGGGGTTCTTACAGCAGCATTGGATTCTAAGCTCCATAGAAAAATTTAGTCCAAAACTCATGCCCTAATTGCACTGTTAGGGCATGACCATCCTTTAGCTTCCCCACCCATTTCACCATCAGTTCATGATCTGAATTATGAAAGTAGATTACAATACTTGGTGTAATACCTGTAGTATTGTTAAATTCAATATAAAAATTGAGAAGATTAACAACAAGATTGCAAGCCAAAAAGTAGTTCTATTTCATTCACAACCTCAAGTTTATACAAAGTATGAAGGATATGAAGGGTCACCAAAATCCCTTCGAAATGAAATGAATAGTCCACAATGTTTATTAAAAAATAAAAAATAAAAACCAAAACTTCAAAAACTATTTTGAAATTTATGCCTTCTTGTAGAATGTTAGAATAATTTTAGAATAACTGAGAGGGGGGGTGAATCAATTATCCTCAGGTCCAGATGTACCAATTCAACTTTCTATCTCTTCAACAAACTTAGATCTCATTAGCAATTCACTCGGTCTCTATATCATACATCAGTTACATAAAACTTGCAGTCCACTGTCCAAAAGTAATCAACTTGCAGAATATAAAACTTTCAACAACATTCACATCAAATAAAATTCACACAAGTATAACACCAGGATTTAATGTGGAAACCCAATTTGGGAAAAACCACTTGTAGTATGCTACTGATTTTCACTCTACTGAAGTGATCTCTGTGAAAAGCCAACCCTATTAAAGGTTTACAATACACACTGTTAGGTTTGACCCTGTTAAAACATTTAATCACCCTGTTAAGAGTGGCTTGGTTAGAGGGCTTAAGAACATTCCATTAGAATGTCACCTTGATTAAAGGATTTACACAATGACTATTAGGTCAACCTTGATTAAAGGATTTAGACTGATACAATGGTTAGAAAGTAACAGTAGGTTGTGATCTTAAATATACAACTCACTTTGTAAATACATATCCAATTCACTCATATGTTGATTTACTGACTGACCTTCATTTCCATCTCCATCTCTAATCTTCTCAGAATTCATCTTCAAGCAATCACCACAACTCTGTTCATCTCTTCACATCTTCACCTTAGCTTTTTTCTTAGATTCATTAGTCAATAACATCAACCTCTTCCACACTCTCTTTAACCTCACAATTAGGTCATCCTTATACCTCCTTGATTAGGTAGATTAATTTTTTTCCGCTTAATCTCTTCCGTAGATCTTAGGTTTAGGTGAGATTCATCGAATCCTTCCATCATTTTGTTTTCCTTCTTTTTATTCTAGATACATCTCCAAAATTCTCTTTGAATCCATAATAAAATGGTTTACCATACATTAAATGCTCCATACCATTCATTAATAATTTTAACACATTTTACATATCCCAATAATTCAACTATGTTGGCTAGGATTCTCAATTCTTTCACAAACTATAAATTACTAACAGTTGGTCAATACTGTGTTCATCTCCTTAGTCATTACTGAATATCTCAGTCATCGCTAAAACTTTCTTCTCAAAAAACATTATCTTTTTTCGGTTAATTATCTGTCGCTCGATAATTACTAATGCTTGGTCGAAACTAGATTTTCTTGGTCATATACTGGCACTTGATCGACACTAGCATCACTTAGCTTAAACTAGATTTCTTCACTTTTTCTTGGTTAAGCCTATATTTCCAGTCTTTCTTCTACACTTGGCGTTAAAGATAAACAACACATTACCTTGTCAATGTGCCAACTAATCAAGTACCCATTGAAGTATCATATAACTCAACCTTTCCTTAGGTCCTCTTGTTATCTTCTCTTTTCAAATCCTCTTCATTAATAAAAAGATATGGTACTCTACTAGATAGTAACTGTCTTACCAGTTAAGGTTTGATATCAATGACAATATAAAAATTGTTTCAATTGTAGTTCCAATAATCTCCATCTTTGGCATTGATGGAAACACCACATGATTTACCATACAATCCAAAATTTTTGTGCATCATATCTTCATTAATATCCATAGCTTCATTTTGATTCACATCCAAGTACCAGCTCCCTCTTGGATAAATTTGTCTTTCTCAGTTCACTGAATATCTTTCTTATTTAATCACTCCCTCTGTGCTTAGGGTCATTTTTTCTAAATCTCTTTCTGTATCTCTCCCTTAGGTTCATTGAATTTCTCTCTCAATATCGTATCTCTCCCTCTTTAATCTCTCCCTCTTTGACAATAATGCCAAAGAAACTTGTATCTATCACTTGCATCTTTACCATGTAGATGTCTTCATGTCAATTCTCTATGTTGTACACTCCCTCTATTATTTTTCGTATGATTGATTTACATCTTTTCTTTACTTCTCACAACTCTAGGCAACTCCTAAAGTATGACCTCTTTTGCATCAATTTGTCAGATATTCTGATTAGCACATTTGATGCAGTGCTCCTATATGTTTCTAGGTAGCCTCAGTTAGGGGAATCACCCCTAATTTACCTCTAAGGTATTCATGAGCATCTTTAGGTAACGCTTTTGTGAATATATCTGCTAATTGTTCCTCTATATTCTCATATTCCATTCACACTTCCTTGTCATGAACTAACTCTCTCAAGTAATGATACTTGATAGCAATATGCTTAGTCTTAGTGTGCATAAAAATATTTTTTGATATGTTAATAGCACTTGTATTATCACATAAAATAACAACTGGCTCAGTGATTTCCTCCTTCATACCTTTTAACAATTGCTTGATCTACACTAAATTTGAATAATTCACTATTGTTGCTACATATTCATCTTTTGTTGTAGATTGGGAAATATAGTTTTGTTTCTTGCTTATCCAAGAGACTAATCTCTTCCCTAGAAATAATGCTCCACCACTTGTACTCTTTCTATCATCCACATTTCTTTCCCAATCTGCATCAGTGTAAATTTTTAGTTCAAACTTATCATTCTTCTTTTAATGCAATCCATAGTCCTCTGTTCCTTTTAGATATATCAATATCCTTTTCATCGCCATCATGTGACTCTCTTTTGGATTTACAAAAAATCTTGCAACAATCCCAACTGCTTGGGCAATATTTGGTTTACTATGGATAACATATTGTAATTCTCCAATCATAGATCTATACAAGGTTTGATTGATTTCAGTTGTATCATTAGTTTTTGACAATTTTGGTCCTATAGCCATAGCTGTACTTACCGGTCTAGAATCTTCCATACCAAAAAATTTCAGTATCTCCTTGACATACTTAGATTGAGTAATATAGATACCTTTCTTCATTTGATAAACTTGCAAACCAACAAAGAATTTGATCTCACCAAACATAGACATTTCAAATTCAATTTGCATCTCAATTGAAAAGGTTTAACATAGGGCATCTTGTCCTCCAAATATGATATCATCAACAAAGATTTCAGCTAACAAAATCCCTTTACCTTTTTCAGTCTTCAAATATAGATTGTTGTTGTCATTTGTCCTTACAAATCCAATCTTTATTAGATAATTATGCAGTCTCTCATACCATGATCTAGGGGATTGCTTTAATCCATATAGTGCCTTATGTAGTTTACAAACCATATTCTTATTTCTTGGGTCAACAAATCCTTCTAGTTGTTCAATGTATACTTCTTCCAATATCCTATTCAAAAATGCAGATTTGATATCCATTTGATATACTTTGAATCCTTTATATGCTGCATATGCAAGTAGGGACTTCACTCCTTCTAATCTTGCAAATGGGGAAAATGTCTCCCCATAGTCAATGCCTTCTTCTTGTGCATATCCTTTGTATACAATCTGGTTTTGTTCCTAGTGACTTTTCTATGTTCATTTAGCTTATTTATGAATACCCATTTTGTTCCAATAACATTCTTGTCTTCTGGTCTCGGCACTAGTGTCCAAGTTTTGTTTTTCTCTATCTGCTTTATTTCTTCATTCATGGCTTGTATCCAATCTTCATTCTCTAGAGCATCTTTTACTTTTTTAGGCTCAAACTCACATGGTAAGCATGTATGATCTTTCAACTTACTTCTTGTCATTACTCCAGATTCTTTATCTCCAATAATTTGTTCAGGATTATGATGTCTTCTTACATATTGTGCCAATGTACGTTCAGATTTCCTTTCTACTTGATCTTGATCTTTAGGTTCATCTTGCAGATTCTTTGTCTCTTCTTCTCATTTCTTAGCATCATCCTCTTGATGCTCAAAATTTTCTTGATGTGGCTCGACATATTCATCTTTTTCCTCGACATCTAGTTTAAGTGCATTACTAGCTTCTCCTTCTTCCATGTATACAAAAGATATGTAATCTCCAAGTTCTTTCTTGCACTCAACTTTATTCTTTTCTACATATTCATCAACTCTAACATTTTTACTTTCCACAATTTTGTTAGTGTTAGAATTCAAACACTTGTAAGCTTTTCTCTTAGTGGAATATCCTAAAAATATGCCTTCATCACTTTTTGCATCAAGTTTTCCATTCCTATTTTCTTTCAGTATATAACATTTACTTCCAAAGACTTTAAAATATTTCACATTAGGTGCATATCCATACCATAAGTCAAAAGGTGTAGCATTTATACCTTTCTTGATTTTTACTCAGTTCAAGGTATAAATAACTTTACTTACAGCTTATCTCCAGTACTTTTGTCCAACATTATTCTCTATCATCAGTGTTCTAGCACAATCCATAATTGATCTATTTCTTCTTTCTGCTATACCATTATGTGGAGGTGTCCTATGTGCAGACATATGTCTCTTTAGTTCTCTATCATTGCAGAATATATTGAACTCATTTGATATAAACTCTCCTCCTCTATCAGATCTCAACCATTTCAAGCTTTTACCTATTTCTTTTTCAACCTTTTTCAAATACCACTTAAACAAATGAAATGCATCATATTTCTCTTTTAAAAACATCACAGTCATCATTCTAGAATAGTCATCAACAAACAGAATGAAATAGTTATCACCATAGTAACTTTGCACATCCATAGGTCCACAAAGGTCAATATGAACCAATTCCAAAATATTTTCAGAAGTATATGTCTTGCTCTTAAAACTAGACTTTGTCATTGTTCTCAATTGACACTGTTTACACATCACTTTATTAGGTTTCTTCAATCTTGGTAAACCTCTAACTTTCTTCTTCTTACTAATATTTACCAAAGTTTACATGACACAACCTCTTATCCCATAACCATACATCATCAAATTGTGCAAACAAATATGTTTCTTCAGGTAGGTCTAGATAGAACAAATTACGTCTTGTATGTTCCCCACTTCCAATTAGTTCACCAGTGGCATCAAATATTTTAGCCTTTATGTGATGAAATTCAACTTGGTAATTATTACTATTCAATTGTACCACACTCAACAAATTATAGTTAAGACCTTCAACCCAATAAGCATTATCACATATGATCTTATCAGTTAATCTTATTGATCATTTTCCTTTCACAGCACATGGTGCATCATTACCAAACTTAACAGTTCTACCTTGTAATTATTTAAGGTCTCAAACTTACTTTTATCACCAGTCATGTGATGTGAGAAACCACTATCAATAATCCATTTATCACCTTTACTCGCATACAAAATAGGTGCAGTTTTCTCATCAGAATCAGAATCGGAATCAGAATCATCTTTCATAGTAACATAAACAACCTCTATATCACATTCATCAGATTCACTAGTTTCACTATCAGTTTCATCTTCAGTAATATAGCAAGACTTCTTACCTTTGTTTTTGTAGTTTATGTACTTTTGGTGATCTCTATCATTTCTTTTGTCTTTGTACTTGCTTTCCCTTCTTGCATCCTTGTCAGTCCTATTAGGGAATCTTGCTACAATATGGCCAACTTTGTTACATGAAAAATAGATTATAGGAGGTTTACCTTTGTATTTTCCTTTTCCTCTCTATAGTCTTATAGCCATAAGTGCCTCTCGTTATCTCCTCTTTTCAAATCCTCTTCATCAATCAAAAGATATGGTACTCTACTAGATAACAACTATCTTACCAGCTAAGGTCTGATATCAATGACAATATAACAATTGTTTCAATTGTAGTTTCCAATAGTAGAAGGCACAACTTTTTATACATAGCTCGAAAAAGCATGCCGCTTACACTGTTGGAAAGCTAATCCAATTATCTAGAGGCAAATTTGAGGAGTACGAGACTCCATAAAGGAAGATGGGTCCATAAATGCTCTAAAGACCTCCGAAACTGTGAATTACTAAAACCTATCAAATATTGAATTTTTTTTGCCAGCCTCCTATGAATCATCATCAATCTTGTCTTGATCAGTTCATGAGCCCTTTGTAAGTGAGTAGAATCAACAGGTGGAAGAAATCTCGAACCAAAATGAAGATTTAATTACAGAAACTCCTCCATCCCCCAACTTGTAGGATAATTTCGCTTCTCCATTGCTGAATTCATGCATGCCGACAATTCCAATGAGGCATTTGAAGATGCAGAATCAAAGTACCAACCAGTGGAGGAATAAGGATTATTGGGGCACCAATACAACTAGATTGACGATAACCGACCGAAGTATTCCAAAGAAGTATACGATAATCTTCATCGAGGCTTTTTAAATGGCATAATGGAAATATTTTTCTAATGAAACAGATCACAAATGGGGTACGGTGCTGGTGATGTGGGGTTGGGATTTTGTGATCTTTCAATGATAGGTGGAGCTGACGATAGGTAGAGTAGAGGCTTCTTGAGATTTTGATTTTGAAGATTTCGTAGAGTTATATCGAGTTTTGGCAGATGACAAATGGAAGATATTAATTTCTCTTAAGACATTTTTCCAAATACTTATTTGTATGGGTTTTTATGATTAAGATTTTTTTATAATATTGATGTAATTGTAATGTGAACTTAGTATATGCATGGGTCCAATGGGATGTAACTTGAGATTACGAACTTTATGGCATGTATTCCTCTTTCGATGGCCATTATTGGGACTTAGATGTATTATCCATTATTTCAGAGTTGTAATAGGGTGAATATTTTAGATTGTGATCTATTTTGTAATTTGTACTGAGCAAGGATTCAAGGTTTTCTTTCCGGTTCTTTCCCTGTTGAGCTCTTGAACCAATTTTTATTAATAAAATATATTATTGGACTACCACTTTCACCTAAAAAAATTAAAATTTAAAAAAAAACAAAACTATTAGTCACTACATGACATTTATTTATTTTGTCCAAATTAAAAAGGTCTATTTCTTAATTCCACATTTAAATGATAGTTTTTTGATAACTAAGATTGTATTACATTGTTTATTAAAAAAGTAATATACATAATATTCAACAAAAAAAAATCTTAGTAGTCACATTTAAGATGATATTTTTTATTTAACTAAGATTTTATTACATTGTTTATTAAAAATAATATACATCATATTCACCAAAAATGAGCAATGATAACTTTTTGATAAATAAGATTTTATCATGTTGTATATTAAAAAATAATATATCATATTCATCATAAATGAGTGTCAAAATCTCATTTAAGAGTCCTTATGGAGGCCATATAATTCTATTTCTTAATCCTTAAGTTTTAAATTTTTTTTTTTGGATGAATAAAAATCTTATTTAATTTTTATTTATAATGCATACTAGTTACTAAATGACACTTGTTTATTTCTTCAAAATCTGATTTTTTTTCTTAATCCCTACATTTTAAATGATAGGTTTTTGACAACAAAGATTTAATTGCATTGTTTATTAAAAACTAATATAAATCATGTTCACATGACTGATCCATTTAGAACATCGATTGAAACACTTCCTTAGTGAGGCTACCACCAAGGTTCACACACTCGCTGGTCAATTGTGCTCACACACCTTGTGCATGTGTTGGACTGTTGTACTTTAGTGATAAAATAAATAACTATATGTATTTACCTAAAAGAACAATTAAAAACTACACCATATTCACCAAGAATGGGCCTCACAATCTCATACAAGTCATTAAAAAAGCCACACAATTATATTTTTAAATCTCTAAGTTAAAAATGTTAGTTGTCAATAAGCTCTTTGCCTGGTTGTGAAGTTGAAAGGTTCTTAATGAGCCCGCTAGGATTCAAGTTTGACTATGTGCAAGACTTTAACATCATAAGGGATAAGGTCACAACTGTGCCCTAGACAAATTTGACGAAATGGATCAGAACTACCTAGAAGCACATTTTAAATGATAGGTTTTTGACAACAAAGATTTAATTGCATTGTTTATTAAAAACTAATATAAATCATGTTCACATGATTGAACCATTTAGAATATCGATTGAAACACTTGATGGTAAATTATGCTCACAAACCTTGTGCATGTGTTGGACTGTTGTACTTTAGTGATAAAATAAATAAATATATGTATTCACCTAAAAGCACAATTAAAAACTAAACCATATTCACCAAGAATGGGCCTCACAATCTCATAAAAGTCATTAAAAAAGCCACAAAATTATATTTCTTAATCTCTAAGTTAAAAATGTCAGTTGTCAATAAGCCCTCTATCTCATCGTGAAGTTGAATGGTTCTTAATGAGCCCACTAGGATTCAAGTTTGACTATGTGCAAGACTCTAACATCATAGCAGATAAGGTCACAACTGTGCCCTAGACAAATTTGACGAAATGGATACCCCTCAATCCTTAGGTCTTTGCCGAAGAGGTTCAACATAAGTCTCATTCTCACCGCATCACATAATTTAATGACTTTATGAATACAAAATCCTCACTATAGCTTTCTAATCATATAATTTATATTTAATATTTCAGTAGTAAAGGTCATATAGACCAAAATTAAATAAAGAGAAATATTGTGGGGCCTTGAGATCTTGTGGGAGTTAAGGTGGGGCCCAGAGATCAGAGAAGTTTCAGTGTGGGGGCCACAAGATCTGAAGAAATATCTACTGGTAGCGTGATATGTCTGCCTACTCACAGATTTGATAAGCTGCGCGGTCAATCACTCAGATCACATGAAATATTTGCGTTGAATATAATAATATTCGATTAGAAAACCATAATTCTCAACTGATCAACAACACAAAATCAAATATCTACTTAGATATAAAATCAACCATATCTTTCGTAGGTAATCAATCGGATATCTTTTAGATATTCAGCGGACTTTCATCCAACGTACAAGACTATGACTAACACAATGACTTTGACGCCAAGTAACACAAAACGTGTGCTACATGTGCGAACTCGCAGTGACGCGGAAAATTCCGCGTCAATTAACATGAAAATACGCGGAGTCGGTGTGTATTCAATGTGTAAAAGGGCTCAGGTGAACGAGGAAAATATGTCCGAGAATAGGAAAAAAGGGCAATTTTCTTATTTGAAAACTTCCGAGTCTTTTCCTGCTTCAAGTTAGATTTTTTGGAAGATAAATATCGTTGTAGACAGGAATTAGAGCGGTAAATGAGAATTAAGATTGTATTAAGTGAATTTTTTTTCTAAATTCTTTATTTTAAATAGGTTAGGGTATTCCAACATGTCATTTCAGCCATTTCTATTGAATTTTGTTTTGGGTTTATTTTTTATATTAAGTTGGGGTGTGAATAGGACAAGACGAGGCAAGACCAATCTTCTAGGGAGGAGCAAAATAGTTTGCAAGCCACACCCATTGAGTTAGCTTGGTACTAAGAGTTGAATCTTTATGATCTTGTGATATGTCTGTGGTATCATTTTTGGCACGGTGATGGGTGGATATTTGTTTGTTTCGTTAAGTTGAACCTTTATGATCTTGTGGTATGCCTGTGGTATCATTTTTGCATGGTGATGGATGGATATCGTATTTGTTTATACCTAGTGGTAGAGATGTTTTCTATGTTGGGGCAAATGTTTGCTATGTTCATGTTCATTTTTGTTGGTTGCTTGTTGAGTTCGTTTTGTTAGACATTTTGTTTTCTTGTTGTGTTTTTACTTTGAAATTTTTTTTCCATGATTTTGTATTTCATTCATCGAAGGCACACATTTTTCAGAGAACAAAAATTTAACAAAACGAGAACAAAAATAAAAGGGTATGTAATAAAGAGAAATTATATAAATATATATTAATGCCAAAATTTAGAAGGTTCTATTCTCATTGCTAATATTAAAAAGTCGCATGTTTTATAATGATTTCATGCAACAAAGCAAACACCAAAGTTAATATTTTTTTGACCCCACCATATTGACAAATAGTAGAAATCTAAGAAATTAAAAAACAGGGACTCTTATTTTTCAATTCAAATTCATCATGCAATGACATTTTCCTAACCTTGTGGGACCTCATGTTCTATTAAAGAGATCATGTAGTCCTTACATAAGACAACTTTTTTTGAAATCTTGTCATGTCCACAGATTTGTCATAATATTACTTTCTGATTAATTCTCAAGACATAATCTTCTACTAAGATTATTGAAGATTAAACATTTACTATGACAAATATTTACATAATTTTGTATTTCATGCATATAAAGGTACACATTTTTCAAGAACAAAAATCTAACTAAATGAGAACAAAAGAAAAAGGGTATGTAGTAAAGAGGAAGCATATGAAAACATATTATGTCATGTGATGTATTAGACCATGACTTTTTTGTGAGGATTCTTTAAGAAAATAATTATATGTTCTTGAGAATTTTTTGGAGTATTTGATAGACAATAAGGTAGTCTCATGATTTTTATTAGCAAGCAAAATTAAATAAATTAATATAAAAATTAAGAGTTTATATGGTTAATGTTAAAAAGTTACACACTTTCTACTGATTTCACGTGACAAAATAAACACTGAAGTTGTAAAAAAAATTAAGCCCGCTTTATTGACAAATACTAGATATCAAAACAAAAAAAAATGACTCTTATTTTTTAATTCTTATTTCACATGTCGTGATATTTTTCTCACCTTGTGGGACCTTATGTTGTGTTAAAGAGATCATGTAGTCCTTACATAAGACAACTTGCTTTGAAATCTTGTCATGTCTACAAATTTTTCATAAAGCTACTTTCTAATTAAATTCCAAGGAAAAACAAGATAAATGAAAGCAACCCTTCTGTTTAAATGTAGAGTATTCTAGAAACAAAATCTTCAACTAATCTATTATTGAAGATTAAACATTTCTTAAGAAGAAAGAGAAAACAAAATATGAGTCAATGGGTTTGATACAAAGAAATTATGTAGTTGGATATGAAAAATAGCTTTTAGTTCTCATTGGATGACCTAAAAGAGCTCTACAAGAAATTGTTCATATGACACGACACAACACTTGCCAAATGTTTTATTAATGGGGCGCCAAATTAAGTGGATCTCATTTTTAGGAAGCTCTATGAATAAATGTACTAGTGTTGGAACAATATAGGGATGGTTGAAGTCAGACGAAGTTGTAATCCTTCATCCTTTTGAACACCACCTAAATGCAATAAATGTCAAGTGGATCATTCATTTCATGAGAGATGGGTTCGAATGGTTGAACTCCTAAGAAGCTCTAACCCTTCATCATTTAGAAAACCACCTAAATGAAAAAAAATGTTAAGTGGACCATTCAAGATCATGAGAGATAGACTTTTTTGAACTACTACTCATAAATATGAGTAAATGATTTAAATAAAGCACCATGACAAATTTATTATGTAAAGCACTTATAATATCAATTAATTAATATATTCAACTAAAGACAATCTAATTAAACTATAAGAAAATACAAATATAATCTACTACTTATTTGATATAGATCAATAAAATTTACTTTAAAAAATAAATAATCAAATTCTTAAAAAATTTATTCCAAATCACATTCTTAATTCATTGAAATCTTGTACTTTGTCTAACAAATACAATTCAACCTCTCAAAATATATAGATTAATACATTTCACTCCTAATCAATTTCTTAAAAAGTCTATTCTAGATCACACTCCTTATCCATAAAAATCTTCCACTCCATCTAACATAATGCAATACACCCTCTCAAATAAATTTGACTCAAAAAACAACCTAATCAAATTCTTAGAAAATCTATTCTAAATCACACTTCTTATCCATCAAAATTTTGCACTTGGTCTAACAACTACAATACACCCTCTCAAAATATAGAGATTAATAAATTTGATTTGAAAAATAGCCTAATCAAATTCTTAGGAAATCTATTCTAGATCACACTAGTTGTCATCAAAATCTTATATTGTGTATAACAACACAAAGAATACATACATAAAAAGATTGCCCTACACGACACAAATTAAAGATATATACACAAATACATGTATATATATATATTAAAAAAGTATATACACAAGATATACATATATATCATTAAAAGAATATACACACAAAAGATAATTTTGACTCAAAAACTAACTAAAACAAATTCTCAAAAACTTTATTCTAAGTCAAACACCTTATTGATCAAAATGTTACACTTGTCTACGCAATGCAATACATGGTCTACGCAATCCAATACATGGTCTACCAAAATATAAATTTGACTCCAAAAACAACCAAATCAAATTCTTAGGAAATCAATCAATACACCCTCTAAAAATATCCAATTCAAAACTTGAACCATTTATTTGTTTCTCGGTCAATTTATCTTGTATTGCTTTTGTGTCCTGGAAGAGGGTTGTCAGATTTTGTGACTGTTGGGTTGCCAAGTTTGACCGGAGGGAAATTTTAGATGAGTAGATTTGATGGCATTGAAATCGAGAATGAATCATGAAAGATTTAAGATCCTTGGACAAGGAAACTCAAGTATAAATTGAATACACATTACCTGCACCTCCGCATAATCCTGCTGAGATTTGGTATAGTTTTGGATTAATTTTCTTTTTTATTTTAACTTTCTCACAAAGCAATCTAAGTTGTAGGGGAAGCATCAGGAAGCCTTTGTTTTTCTTTCTTAGTTTAAGTTCCGAGAAATCTGTGCAAGAAATCCCGAAATTTTGTCCAAGCCCACTAGTCAGAGCAGCCTAATTCTTCTGAGTCATACTCCAGCATGAAATAATTTTTATGATCACACCCAGATTGGCTAAAATCTTCCATGCCATTCCAATCCTTGACATATACTAGTTTTGATTGGGAGATTTGAGTGTTCTCAGGCAGATTTTGTTGGTATCAGTCATACTTTGAAATTGGGTTTGTTATAATTTGGGAATTGAAATGGGTTTGAAAGAAGCTTCAGGGGATCATCAATTCATCAGAACAGAGCATGCCAATATGAGTTCAGATTGTGATGCATTGAAAGAGGGGCCAAGCACATCACAGCCTCATGTCTTGGCTGTTGATGACAGTGTCATAGATCGAAAAGTTATTGAAAGGCTCCTAAGGAAATCTTCTTACAAAGGTTTGGCATCCATGGATTGTTTTTTTGTGTTTTGGGCCTCTGGTTTTTGAAAAAAAATTATGATTTGGGTCATCGGTTGTATGTTTTTGCAATGATTCTATTGAAAATAAGATCACCAAGCTTCTTGTTATCTGCAGTGACCACTGTGGATAGTGCGAGAAGAGCTCTGGAGCTGCTGGGGTTAGCTGATGATCAATGCACTGCAAACAACAACAATGTAGGCATTTGTCGCCTGCAACTTTTTACAGTGTTTTTTTAATCATTGCAGACCTGTGATTTCCACCGTTTATAATATTATTGTGTATAGTTTTTGGTAATAGTTATGTGAGTTTATTTATTCGATGATTTGGATTACATGATCTATTATCAGGAGCAAAAAGTAAGAAAATAGAATAGAATTGATGATGAATCATGTAGTCTGATCCTAAACTTTCAGGAAATAAGCTGAGACGGCGATTACCAGAAACTATGCACAATAATTTTTTGTCATGATATTTTTAAATAGTCAAAAATATTATATTAAAGTACTAAAATTGTAGAGATTGTTGTGTTCCATCTGTCTTTCATGTAGGAATTGAAGGTGAATATGATAATCACAGACTATTGTATGCCAGGAATGACAGGCTATGAATTGCTCAAAAGAATTAAGGTAACTTTTCCTGTTCTAAGAATACTTGGTATGAATTTTTCAATTACTTAAAAATTTGATTTTAGAATCAACTGTGTATGTTTATATATCGACATGTTAGATCACACTCACCAATTTATTATCAAGAAGAAGAAAATATGATGTAAACTTATCAATCCATAATCAGAAAGAGGCCAGAAGAAAATATGATCCGAACTTGACAATGAATCAGAGATTGGCCAGGGGAAAATATAATCTTAACTGTTGATTCAAAAATATACACAATTGTTTCCAAACAATGTTTAGATGAAAAAAAAACATAAACAATTGATTAAGAAACAATCTTCTAACACAAAAACATATGCAATTGATCACTAAAGATGATTTTTTTTCTTAAAATTATGACTCCTATATTTGATTTTTCTTTGGATGGCAGGAATCATCAAAGCTGAAGGAGATTCCTGTAGTTATAATGTCATCTGAAAATGTGCCTTCCCGGATGAGCAGGTGATTAATTAAAAGCAGTAACTTGTCATATTTATATATAATTGCTTGTTGGGTCATTTTTGTAAATAATTATTTTTCCCTTACTAATTTTATGGATTGTGTAATGAAACAGATGCATGGATGAAGGCGCTGAAGGCTTCATATTGAAGCCAGTACAGATGTCAGATGTAAAACGATTGAAAAACTTTTAGCAGAGGTGTTGTCTGCCAGTTTTGTCATGACGAAATTATAACTTATTATACAGAAATTATGAACATATATGAGTATTTATAAGTTAGTTTCGACAATTTTGTATCTTATTAAATAGGATAAACCCTGATCAGATTTGCAGGGCACCCTTTTTAAGGGTTCTGTAATCTTAATCTTTGATTTCAAACTTAACTTGGGAAGAAAATTTTGGGTTCAGTTTGCATTAATTTTTCATATTTTAAGACGGGGAAGAAAAAATAGATTGCAGATTTAGATCGGAAAAGTCAAGCTTTTACTCAAGTATCCTTGATTTTTCTCTTTTCACATTAATTCATTTTTTATTTTTCAGTTTAATAATTATAAATTTGAGTAAATTTAGTTTTTTAAAAATAAATTTTCTGGTTGGTGAATTGTAATTTATGGGATTACTTCGTAATATTTATGTTAAAATGCATGTACAATAGTGTCTTTTAGGAACAACAAAGTTATCAATGTAATTATTTTTTTATTACAATCAAAGGTTAGAGAGGAAAATTTCTTTATATACAACTTTTCCAAACATTATTTTGGACACAAAAATAAGAATTATTATAATAAAACAAAACAAGTATTAAAATAATTGCCTAGCAAATTAATTTTTTGCAAGGAACCTCCAATTAGCATCACTTCAAATCCTACTACTTGCAACTCCTTTATGGCTCGACAAGATCTTCCAACATTTTTCCTCTATCTTAGTATTATAAATTTGCAAGAATGGTGTCTAGGGGCCCATAATCACACCATCGCCAATCTAAAGAGGACCATTTTGCAATTGCAAGCCCATGCTTGACATGGTAGGGATCAAAATATCATTTAGACCACCTAGATAAATTTTCTTGAAGATGAGTTCTACAAGTTTCTCATGACCTCCTCATCTTTCCTCACATTAAGCACCACCCTAACAAAAATCAAGATAATGTTGGTGTTAACATGATGCCAATGACCTTGACCAAAAAATTATCTCTCAGAGCCCATTGAATGCCAAACAAATTATTCCAAACTTCAACTTCATCACCTTGGGTAATTGGCAATATATAGCCATACCGAAAAAGATAGATTTTCTTTTATTACAAATTAGTCTCCCACTAGTGTTCATTGTAACATAAGGTAGGGAAGGAAAACTACTAAAATTGTTAATGGGAAATAAAGCCCTGCATTAGTTCCCATTTAGTCACCTTGGTTGTGTTGAAGGCAAGCAAAATGAAGTGGATACATGTACATTTTTTCATTAGAATGCACTCTTTGCACATCTCATTTGGTTTCTATTCTTACTAATGTTTGAGTCTATGAAGGGACATATGGTTGAAAAATCATAACATAATATGTCACCTTAGATTATTTGAATCATGTATGTACATGATTGAGGGGTGTCCAAGAGAGGGGAAATTGAAGGTGGTACAAAAGGACTTCCAAGCATCAACGTTGTTACTAATTGTAATACCTTTGTTGTTATTGATAGAATGTTTGGAAAGGAAGTTTTCTCCCTTATTAAGCTCTCTATGTACTTTTTGAGTTGAAAACATTGTTTAAGAGTGAGTATAGGACACATTTCATTTATAATATTGTTGATTTTCTAACTTGGGGCACCTCTTATTTTTATTGCCTTGACAAGGACCATTAAGTCACCTTTGATCTAGATGGAGCTAAAGATTTTATTATTGTTGTAGCCCCAAGAGAAGTGCTTGGGTGTCTACCTCATTATTTGTCACATCCTTCAAATATATAAGGCCACAATGATCATGAAACCTTTACAATATCATATGATGTTACATATACCAAAGTGGCTTGGGTTGCCTCTTACAACCGTAATGAAGTTCAATTTCACTCGTTACTTCCCTATATTATCATTTTTATGTTAGGAAGAATTAACTCTTCTAATCTCTTGAGTGGGGCTCTTTAAGGCCTTACCACCTCTTAAGTATTTTAGTGTTCAAAGATGAAAAATAGTTTCAAGTTCTATATAATACAAGACTCTTTTGCATAGCTTCCAATGACCACAACCAAATTGTATTGAGTTCTTGTAACCTGCATTTTATTCTCTAGGAAAATTCACATTTTTCATTCTTTCTGAAATTTCCAGTTTATTAGTAAAGGGCTTATAGTGGACATAGGTAGGAGATGCTTGAGTTGTTCTAGAAGAGTGTGTTGACAATTGATCTTTGCATAAAACCACTATAAATAATTAGAAGTGTATGAACAACTAGATAACATATGACTGGTCATTTCTTCTACCAAACCACAAAGGTAACACTTTAAAGGATTTACAAAACCTAAAGAAATAGAATTTTCAACTCTTAAAATATTCTTTTGAAATGCCTTTGAAGAAAAGGATCCTACTTTGAAAGGTATTCTTATAAAGTGAACAAAGTAGGGATGGCTATTCATGCTCCACCATTGAGGTGCCTTATAATTTGTATCCCAACTTCATAGAGTATTCCCTCAATTTAGACCTCCACCTAAACTAATCTCACTCTCAATATGTACTTTTCTTCTTAATGACTCTTTTGAGAAGTAAACTTATTCATTTGGGATCTTTGGACTAATTGTATTTCCTTCTACATCGACTTTGATAAGCTATTAGAATAACTTAGTGTGACAATCTCGTACTTTGGATCAACGCACATTTGAAAGAATGTATCTATCTTCATTGAAGTCCCCACTCTTAGAGTGTGAAGGGATATTGTTCTAATATCCCCCCAATTTTTTTTTAATATCATTAGTTTCCTAGTGATGAATGATTATTTTTATCGAATGAAGCATGAAGTTGTAAAGGTGTCAACCCTTAAGAGTATTAGAGGTTGTTCAAATGTCAATGCAATCATTTGAATCCAAATACTTGCTTAATTTTTTTGAGCATTTAATATTTGGTTTGGAGAAGAGGGTCCAAATCATTTTAGCTACAAGACTTCTACTTTGTAGATAATTGCAATGGAGATCGGTATAACCCCTATCTTTTGGAGTGGAAATTTTATTTCATCCAAATTATGGGATTTATTTATTGTTTGCCTCTTTTGCACACTATGAAGCATCTCATGACCTTCTCTACATTGTTATAGATATTTAAGGGATTTTTAAGGCATGATATTGGGTAGACAAGGATGGATAAAATCATTGACTTGATCTTTATGTTGATGTAATTAAATATTCACTAATTACACTTTACTTAAGTTTACTTAGGATAATGCATTTTCATATTAGTTGTCATTGAGACACCTAGGATTTTGCATTTCATTTTAGCACATGGTGTAGGAGAATTCTACTTTAGGTGGTGATAGTTGTTATCTCTTTCCACTTTATGTGTGAGGTCCACCTTTAGTGCTCTTATCACATTATCATCCTCTCATTGTTGCACATACTTTGTTATACAATGGAGGATGATCCACCTTTGGTGGACATGTGATTACACCTAGTGTGATTGATAGATTATCATTTGCATATCTCCTAGTTATCATGCATTGCCTTTATATTCAGGGACATCTACTTTGTATTCATTCATTATATTCCATTATTGATCAATATTAAATCAATTATCTAATCATTTTACCTATCTCTCTTGTGCTATCAATTGAGCTTCTAGATCTTAGAATTTTTATTCTTTGGCTTAGGAAAATTCTTACATGGTATTAGAGCCATAGGAGTGTCATTGTACAACTTATTTGGAGAGAATTTTTTTGCAGGTCAAAATTAGAGCTTGCTTATGTAAATTAGAGGTTGGAATCACATTGAGGAGGTCCAGAAACCCCTAAATAAAATTTTGTTTCATCCAAATCGGGCACCCAAGGCCAAATCTAGAGCCATTTGAATTTTGAAAGTGTGGCGACAGTGATTCGAAAAAATAAATTTAGAGACGATTTTCAAACAATGATATCTAAGTCATCTAGACTCTTTTTTTCAAGCAATTATTTTTATTTTGGGGTAGAATTTAAGGATCTATACAATGGTGCGGGTAGTTTCTGATCTCTACTCCCGATGTTTTCTTAAAATAAAAAATCTCAATTTTTGCAACTTTAGAGGCTTCGTTTGGACTCATATGGACACTGTTAACCCAACTGATGAGATTGTTGTTGGGAATGAGAACACTGAGAGTGGGGGGCGGGGGGGGTGAATCAGTGTTCACTGTATTTTATCTTTTTTACTTAATCTCAAACTTAACTTAAATACTTAAGTACTGAAATGAACATCCACATAAACATGAAACATGAAATCAACACATAACACCAATGTGGTTACGGGGAAACCCCAATAGGTAAAAACCCTGGTGGGAATTGACACCCACTAATATTTTGTACTAGTGTTTTATGATCCTTGTTAGAAGATCCTTAACCCTGTTAGGAGTTGCTTTACAATGTATTAAGTATAGTAGACCTTATCAAGGGTCAGACCCTGTTAGGAGTCTTTTACAATAAACCCTATTAGGGGTGTGGACGCACTGTCCTAGAGCTCACTGCTCAAGTGGTGAAGGCTACAACCTTCTGATCTCAGATACACACTATATCTGCAGGATGAATTGTCCTTGTGACACTGCTTGTCTGATCAGTTCCCTTGATGCATTGATGCTTTGACCTCTTGCAAAGCTCTAATACATCTTCTAGTCACTTCACACACTTCTGCTCTGCTTATCTTCACTCTATATCAACTTCCATACTTATTACAATGGGTGCATCTCATATTTATATGCGCATAAAAAATGAACAACTAGGTCGGCCCTTTAACCGATTACATAGAATGCTTCCAATTGAATTGGCTCAGGCGTGTTTACAAACAAACATATTTACATGTAGGCAACCTAATTACAATAGGCGCATAGCCTTTACAACATTAGAATATAATTGCAAATCAAAATGCTAACAGTCGGCTACTTACTCTGTTCTTCTCTGGCACACATTGGCTATGTAACTTCAACTGTCTGTAACTTTGGCATACTTGCATACTTGATCATGCGCTCATAGACTAAGCATGAATATAGTCTAACCAACTTATCTTCTAGGGTGCATAGCATAGCTTGGTCATACGCACGTGCATTGATACTCTGAGCTTCAAGTACTCTGTACACCGTCCAATCTTCAACACTTAACCGATTTTTGATCTTCTCATCAAGTGTGCTAACTCCAAACTACTATATGACTTTGTTTCCATAATGACAACACTATACTAAGTCATATACACCAGTATAGCCAACTTGCCAACAATCTCCCCCTTTGTCATTGATGGCAACAAAGGAATATGGCCAAGTTGCTAACTGTTCCTTAATACAAAAAACTTTTGTCTTATATCTCCTTTATACCTAACTTTCTATCTTATATCTCCTTATACATATCTATAACCATATTCTATACATACTCCCCCTTTGACATTAATGAAAAAGGTGCTTCAAAACTATATATATAACTACTTACTATGGGAGAACATTCAGATATGCTATCTGCAGGTGTTGGATCTCCTTTTTCCAAAATATGATCAGTGAATTTACAATTTGTAGTTGGGTGCATAATGCATATTGTATCTTCTCCATCTTCTCCAAATTTGTGCTAGGACCTTGATCATATGTCACCATGGTGGCATCGATCTCCTTGATATTCTGATTAAGTATGTCTAATGAGGGCGCAAGAGCATTCCTTAGTTGAGTCTACCTAGCCCTTATCTTGGACATCTCCTTTTTTGCCTTCTCTATCTTATCTATCTATCCTTGGTAGACATTATTGCACATGTTCACATCAAATGATGGATCTTCCACTAATTTCCTTATGATGTCTATCATAGCTTCAGCCTCTTGTATCATTTTATACAAATCACTAGTCAGCTTGTCTTGGTTCATACAATCAGCAATAATCTTTCTACCCTTTTCTGCAAACTCCTTCAAGGATGCTTGACCAGTCTTTAGTGAGCTCAGGTCAAGTGCATAGTTTCTAACCAATTCACTGAGCCTCTTCTTCAAATATTTCTCTTCTGCAACTAGGGATGCAAATTCTTCCGGGCTAGAGAAATTATTCTTGAACTTTGAAATGACTGTACTTACATCATCAATGGAGTGTACCTTGGACACTTTCTTGTCTACTGGTAACAAGTTGCTCAAGATGTTTACTGATTCTACAAGGAGGGGATTTCTCATTACTTGTTTCTCCTTGGCTTTCTCCATAGCTAGGATGTTGAACTTGATCAGGTCTTCTTCTCCCTAAGAGTCCAAATTGGTTGTGTCAGGTATCAAACTTGACAACAATATTGCTGAGGGAACTGGAGTGATAGGAGTACTGTCCATAACTTCCTCTTTGACTCTTATTGTTATTGGTTTATTTTATTTTCTCTCTACTTCTTTTTGTTTTTCTACTTCTTTTTATGTTTGTTCTTCTTTCTTTTCTTCTTCATTTGTTATATCCTCAATCAATACTTCTTCTTGATTAGGAGTGGAGTTACCACATAGAGTCTCAACCTCTTGAGTACTCACAAATGCTTCTTCAAATGTGTCCAACTCATTGTTAGTGGCTGCCATGCCTATCTCTACATTATCAATGATAATGGTGCTATCCTTTAGTGACTCTATCATGGGCATAGACTTATCTGCCTTTGTTTGTGTTTCAACTGTAGGTGTTGAGTCCTGAGGATCTATCACTGATGCATTAGTGGGCTCTGCCACCTTGAATTCCTTTGAGGGTACTTGAGCTGTGGGCATAGTAGGTGGATACATGTGCATTTTCATAAAGACCTTCTCAAAGGCTTTCTTTGTTTCCTTGGCAACTAACTCAAAGTTTTTATCCATTATATTCAATGTTCTTGTCTTGGTCCTAAGGTGAGGCTTCACCAAATCTAACAATAAATTTTTCTCTTCTAGCTCGCATACTGGAAGGGTTTCATCTAAAATCTTTTCTCTTATCCTTAGATTTTCTTCAATAGCCTATCTCTTTTGGAACTCTAAGATATTCCATACATTATCAGGAATCATAGTTTTTAATTCTAAGACTATCTTCTTAAACTTTAACATATGCTTGACAATCATTCCATGTATTTTTTATTTTTCAATCTCACTGTATTTCTCATAGAACTTTCTTACTTGATCAATTATGCCTTCTTCAATAATTCTTGTGTTTAACACACTCAGACTAGTTTTCAAACTTACTTTAGGAGGTGCTTAAGCATTCCTTCTGTTTCTTTTTACTCTCGAGGATGGATGACCAGTGTTAATCTCTTTCTTCCTCTTAGGCATTGCCTTATACTTAGGAGGAGCAATAAGGTCAATGGTTTCCTTGGGTGGAGAAGGAGTAACACCAGTTTTACCCTTTTGAACATCAGATTTTTCTATCTTCACCTTCTTCAACTTAGGATAATCTAATTCAGTCTTTGTTGTTGCTGCGCTCTCAATTTCCAAAGCAATCTTTTGTTCCCTTTCTTTATCTAGGTCTGCTTGAGACACTCCATGAATTCTCAAGATCTCTGAGGTGACTTTGGCAACCTTTCTTTTAGTTGTTGCACTGTTCAGGACTGCATCAACTTCTCTTTTTTTCTCTACATAGGTTCCCCATCTTGGCTCATTAGGGTCTTTAGGGGTTGAAAGCAATACTTGCACATATGCTTCTAGAATAGGCTCTTCCACTTCATATCCTAGTGGATGAATCCAATTTGTTCTTGGTTCAACTTCCTCCATGCATGTTGTGTCAGTCTCAACCATGAAGCAAATAGTATCCTTGTATTTCTCAACAATGTTCTCTGGTATCCTGTACCTCATCTGCATTTTAACCTTGAATGTCTTCAACTCTAGTGTCATGTAGTCCTTCAAATTTCTCTCAGTACATGCCTTGAGAGATATCTATGGCATTGTGGGAATGGATTTGTCTAGATACAAATCAAATACCTTTCCAACAATATGGAAGTACATGTATATTATCAAAGACCCGAATCTGAATATCTTGGTCTTATCATGCTCAATTGCCTTAATGTTATCAATTAGTTGTGCGTGCAAGATCTCAGACGGATTGAACTCTCCATTTTAATTCACTGGTCTTATGGTTGCAAGAATTGTGGCCACAGACACACTGTTTACCCTGCTGGTGTGTTGGAACCTATATCCTAGTATCATGGACATCAATTTGATGTCATCTTGCTCAATAGGCTTGATAGTCATACCGCACCTATCACCTCTTGATTTGCAAGTCTATTCAACAATCTTCCTCACATCTTTTCCCACTAGAAGGATGACACCTGTCCTTGAGAGGCCTATCATCTCATGAATTAGGTCACGAGTAATTCTAACCGGCACTTCACTTATCCAAAATAGGTCATCATGAATCCTTCTTAGTAGAATCTTGATCCATTCTGATTCATAGAACTCATATGTCGTAGCATACTCTACTATAGGGTGATTATTCCACCGTGCATACTCATCCATGAAGGTTTTGTCTAGTTTCATCATTTTTTCCATGTGGGCTCTCAATCTATCTAATCCTACTAGTTCTTTCTTATAGTGAATGTATGCCCTAATGTCCTCAACATGCATAACACCCATAGGCATGCAAGAGAATGCTCCTTCTAGGTCATTAAGTGTTGATTTAAATAGATGCCTCTTAAACACACATCTTTTCTTCTCCGCAACATCAAACACTATAGGAGTAGCCATCACTTACTTGGATATCACTTTCCAAATGATCTTGAAGACTTCTTGAATTGGCGCAACGAACTAGGGTTTCTACAACTGATCAAATGCACAACAAATCACTTGATGAATCAAACTGCAATCCTTCTCAATCAAATTCTAGGGCTCTTCTGCTCTCCAATCACTCTCAATTCGAGTGTAATGAGAGATCTTCAAAATTTCATGTACTTTAAAGTAGAAAATCTACCACTAATGCTTGCCACGTAAACTAGGTGGTCACTTGAAAATTTCTATCTTTCATTTTGCAAACAATCACCTAGTGCGCTCTTGCACATAGCGTCTACTAGTCTCCAAAATCTTAAGTCCAAAAGTGCAGACTTAGAGTGTGAGTATACCAGCCACGCAGAGGGCTAGAGCTAAATTAGTTCCCCCTATGACCTTGAGGGCCATTCATCCAGATGTAGAGGGTGCGTCCACTATGGATACATCCAATACATACTCATCAACCTTGTTCTTCTTTGCTTCTGACCAAATCAAGATCGCATACTCTGAAGCTTTCACAAAATTGACTTCTCCTTCGGGATCCAAAATTGAGTTTTCAGGCTTTTTAGGGCTTTCCTGACCTTGCGTCCTTGATCTGCAAAACTTTGAGATGTGTCCAACCTTGTTACAAGAGTGACAAATGACTGGAGGCCTTATATTCCTCGACGCATTGACATGAGTCACCATCTTACATTGTCTAGCTGAGTGACCATTATATTTACATATCTGACATGTAACATTCTGAGAACTTCTTACATTTGACTGATTCTGATTTCTTTGATTATACTAAGTCTTATTCTTTTGACATGTCTTGCAATTCATAGCTCTATGACCAAATTTATTGCATGAATAACAGTAACCATTGAAAGGTCTTACCTCTATACAGTTCCTTGCTATGTATCCATGCTTGTTACATGCATAACAAGTGTGGTCTACTGGCTTGCACTCATTATTAGGTGGTTCAATATGATCCTTAGTCTGACTTCTAGTCTCCTTAGCATCTGAGGTGCCTTTTGGTGCTTTCATTTTTTCTCACATGTTGTCTATCCGATTTTGTGCTTCATTGTATCCAATCCAGCTAGTATCTCCTTTAGCTCTTCTTGCATACAACTGAGATTCTATCAAATCATAACTGGTGTATAATTTATCAATGTGATTCTTAGCATCTTTCAATTCAGATTCCAAGCTTTCTTTGTTGTTCCTTAGTTCCAAGATTTCCATGTTTGCTTGCCTCAATTCTTCATTTAGTTGAAGGTTCTCTTTGATTTGTTCATCATAGACTTCTTGATTGTTAGTCAGCTTATCATCAAATTCTTCAAGTTGTTCTTTTAAGGATGCATTTTCTTCATTTAGCTTCTTGACCATTGTCCCTAGATCACTGGTAGAGCAGTCTTTCAAATCATTTCTTAGCATTTTGATGACTAATTGAGCATCACTGAGTTTTTCTTTTAGTTCTTCAATTTCTCTTTCAGATTTGTCCAAGTCTTCAAGAGCAACTTCAAGATTTATTTTCAGATGTTTTATTTCTATTTTGTCCATGATCTCCTCAAGTGGTTAAACTTCTTTGCTAAGAACCAAAGCTCTAATACCAATTATTCGGAATGGGAACATTGAGAGGGGGGGGGGCGCTGAATCAATGTTCACTGTATTTTATCTTTTAAATTAATCTCAAACTTAACTTAAATACTTAAGTATTGAAATGAACATCCACATAAACATGAAACATGAAATAAACACATAACACCAATGTGGTTATGGGGAAACCCAAATAGGTAAAAAACCCAGTGGGAATTGACACCCACTAATACTTTGTGCTAGTGTTTTATGATCCTTGTTAGAAAATCCTTAACCCTATTAGGAGTTTCTTTACAATGTATTAAGTATAGTAGACCTTGTCAAGGGTTGGACCCTATTAGGATTCTTTTACAATAAACCCTATTAGGGGTGTGGACACACTATCCTAGAGCTCACTGCTCAAGTGGTGAAGGCTACAACCTTCTAATCTTAGATACACACTATATCTATAGGATGAATTGTCCCTGTGACACTACTTGTCTGATTAGTTCCCTTGATGCGCTAATGCTTTGACCTCTTGCAAAGCTCTAATACATCTTCTACTCACTTCACACACTTCTACTCTGCTTATCTTCACTCTATATCAACTTCCATACTTATTACAATGGGTGCATCTCATATTTATATGCACATACAAAACAAACAACTAGGTTGACTCTTTAACCGATTACATACAATGCTTCCAATTGAATTAGCTCAAGCATGTTTAAAAACAAACATATTTAAATGTCAGAAACCTAATTACAATAGGTGCATAGCCTTTACAACATTATAATATAACCGCAAATCAAAATGCTAATAGTTGGTTGCTTACTCTATTCTTCTCTGGCACACACTAACTGTGTAACTTCAACTGTCTATAACTTCGGCATACTTGCATATCTGAGCATGTGCTCATAGACTAAGCATGAATATAGTCTAACCGACTTATTTTCTAGGGAACATACCATAACTTGTCTGTACACACGTGCATTGATGCTCTAAGCTTCAGGTACTTTGTACACTGTCTAGTCTTCAACACTTAACTGATTTCTGATCTTCTCATCAAGTGCGCTGACTCCAAACTACTATATGACTTTGTTGCCATAATGAAAACATTATATTGAGTCATATACACTAGTATAGCCAACTTTCCAACAATTGTTACCCCAATTGATATTGAGATGATGATAATGAAAAAAGTCAACTGAGAAATGACAGGTATGTAGAAGAATTGGATCATTTGTTATGTTGTCATTGATGTCAAGCCTATTGACCTACTGATTTCAAGTTTCCATATCAATCTGAAATATGTGATGAAATGGTTGGTAAAGACAAAAGATGTAATAAATAAGTGATGTTAAGTATGTGAGTTTAAATGGGCAATTTTTGAATCGGTCTATTACAAGGTAATATTGATTTGATTATTTTACATGATTTAATGAAGTGTTAGAATGATGCACAAATTAGTTATATTGGTTGGTAATAAAGGATTGAAGCTGTGAAGTGAAAAGATAAGGAAACAGTGTGTTCTATTGAGCTAGAAATGTTTCTCAGTAAGTAAAGATATTGGTCGGTCACAATCAACCGAGTAAGTGATAATCAAGTAGAAAGACTTAACCAAGTAGATAAAGTTGATCGATTAAATAAGAAATCAAGTAAAAGATGACATTGAATGCGAATCTAGAATGATCTAGAAGATTCTAAGGAACAAAGTCAATTAATGAAATCAACAGATCAAAAATGTTAGGTAAAGATAAATGGTGAAGCTTTAGTGGTTGGTTTGAGTTCCAAGAAAAGTTCAAGTTCCAAGGTGAAAACACAGCTGGCAAGATTCATAAAATATTTTATCGAGCTACAAATTTGATCGAATGGATGAGATTAAGCAGCAAAAATTGTCTATATAAAGGATGATCATGATGATCATATTTCTAATGTTAATACTAAATTGTTGATTTGCTGATAGTCAAAGTAGATAGGTGAATTAGTATAGAAGGGTACACTGAGCAGAATAGAGTTGAAGAAAAGTGTGAATTAAGTGAAGGAAAGTGTTGAGATGAAGAGTGTTTGTTGATCAGCTAGAAAGGAAGAGTTTGAAGAAGACAAATGAATAGAAAGGAGATCTAAATAGGAAAAAGGTAGTTGCATATTCTATTAGATCATTTCATTATTACTTTTTAACCATTGTAGCATAGAATATCTTAACTAAGTGGACTTAATAGTCCTATTTCTAAATACTTTGTAAGGTGGCATTCTAATGAATGTTCTAAAGTCCTCTAATAAGGCCACTAATTATAGGGTGACAGATTTAGTCGATCTTTGGTGAAAATCCCCTAACATGGTCACATCTAGAAAATGTGTTTGTAATCTTTAGTAGGATTGGCTCTTAACCGAGCTCACTTCACAAGAGTGAATTATTTTGTGGGTGATAATTTTTGTAGTGATTTTTACCCAAATTAGGTTTCCATGTTAAATTCTAGTGTTAATGTGTGATTGAATATTTTGTATGTTATTTACTAATTTTATGATGCATATTGTTGTTGTCGGTTGAATGTTTAAATCTAATTATAAAGATTAGTTATTGAGAAGGTTTTAAGTTTGAAAATTGTTAAGGAACCTCAGATAACTAATTCTATAACTGTCTCACCCCCCTCTCAGCTATCCAACAACTAGTATTAGAGCATTTGGTGCTTAGAAGTAAAGTTTAAAAGACTTAAGCTAAAGATACAAAGATGTATAGGAGAGAAGTACCGAAGTTGAATAAGGAAAGTTTCCCAGCATGGAAAAGTAGGATGAAGTTACACCTATCTAGAATTGGAAATTTTACACTCTACTATTTGGAAAATGACTACACTCCACCGCCTCCTAGACCTATGACACTTGATTATATGAGAGAAAAGAAGGAGCACAAATTGGTAATGATTGAGATTGCTTCTTCCCTGAACGATGCTGAGTTTAATGCTATAAAGGACCGTGATACAATGAAAGAATGTGGGATAAACTTGCACTTATTTATGGAGGTGATCTGCACGTACAAAAAGAAAAGCTTGATAGTCTTAGAGGAAGATTTGATGAGATGAGAATGAAAGAAGATGAAAACATTGCACAATACAATTTCATAATTAAGGAAGTGGTTAGTGCTATCTAAGGTGTTGGTCAAACAATAAATGGAGAAGATGTGGTGATAAAAATTATTACAACTATATTACCTAAATATGCTATTTGAGTCTCTTCTATTCAGGAATTGAGATCCATACCTAGTAATGTTTTTACTCTTGATTCTTTGATTGGTAAGCTGACTGCATTTGAGCTTAGTAACTTTAATAATAGTTTACAAAAGATAGAAATAGAATTCAAATTATCTTTAACCATTGGTAGTTCAAGAAGAGAAAGAGATAATAAGTATAGTTCAGGTGGAAGTGAACATGATAGTATACTAACCGAGGAAAAAGAACAAGAAGAATTGGAAGCACTGCAGACAAAGGGGCTACTGAGAGGAAAAGGAAAGTATAAAGGTAAACTGCCTCTAAAATGTTTTAACTGCAACAAGATTGGTCATATTGTATCTAGGTGTCTTGATAATGACATGAATGACAAGAAGGATAAGAAGGAGAACCGATACCAAAAGTTTAGAGACTACAAGGATAAAGGAAAGAAATCATGCTACTTAGCTGAGGAAGGACAAACTGATGATGAATCTAATGATACAGAGGAGAGTGAGGAAGTTGTTTATGTTTCTATGAAGGATGATTCATAAGAAGAAAGGTATGAAGATGAAAAAGCCCTTAATTCTCAAGTTAGTAAAATTGATCCATAGATTATTGACAATGGTTTTTCACATCATATGACTGGTGACATTGATAAGTTTAAAAACTTAGAAGAATATGATGAATGATTTGTTAGATTTGTAAATGATGTTCCATGTTCTATAAAAGGAAAGTGATCCATTATGCTGAATGAAAAGATCAAATATGATAATGCATATTGCGTTTAAGGACTAAAGTAAAACTTATTGAGTGTTGCACAATTGAATAACATTGGTCACCAACTAAAATTTCAGAACCAAAAGGTGAAGACCTATGATGCATCTAGAGATTTGATTGGAACCAGTGAACAATCTAAAGGTAACTTATTTTATCTGACTTATAATGGAAATATGTGTTTGTTTGCAAGAAGTGAAGATGTTTGGTTATGGCATAAAATATTTTGTCATGTAAATTTTGATAACATGATCAAGGTTAGTAAGAATAAAAGAGTTAGAGGTTTATCAAAATTGAGCAAGCTAGATAAAGTTATGTGTAAGGAATGTCAGATTAGCAAGATGAAAAAATCAAGTTTTTGAAGAAAGTCTTACTCATCTAATGGTATATTGGAATTAGTTCATACTGATCTCTGTGGCCCTATGAGAGTACAAAGTTATTATGGTGATCAGTATTTCATTTTGTTTGTTGATGACTACTCAAGGATGATGTTTCTAATGTTTCTAAAAGAAAAGTATGATGCATTCCAAATGTTTAAATGGTATAAGGAAAGAGTTGAGAAGGAAAAAGAAAAACAATTGAAATGTTTAAGATCAGATAGAGGAGGTGAATTTATCTATGATAATTTACTATCTTTTTCAATGAGAATGGAATTAAGAGACAAGTATCTACACTGAGAAATCCACAACAAAATGGCATAGTTGAAAGAAGGAATAGATCAATAGTTGATGATACTCCTAAGAGTTATTTTGTTTTCATTAGTTATAAGGAAGTCATAATGATTGTCAAAGTAATTTGGTAAAGAAGGTAAATCTATTTGGTCAAATCAAATAAGGGAATAGGTAATTTTGATAAAGGCAAAGAAAGTTTAGACACCAAGCACCAAGTTATACCAAGCTACATCATCAACCAAACCAAGAAGATAAGACAGTTACTGAGATAGAGAAAAATGTGTTACTGAACATATAAGACTGACACAAGGAGAGTCTTTAAGTATATTGAATCTGGACATCGAACATAAGATAATTTACAAATCTTGAGGAGATTGTATGTCAGAGTATTGGAGATGTAAACATAATCATTACACATGATTACAAGGTGAGATATGCCAATGAGAATAAAGTATGATATATGCATTGGAGGAGTAACCAATGCTAAAACCACTTGTAGAGATGATTCTAAACATGTAGCACTGCTTCTAGAATAGTATTTAAATGAATCAAAATGTGAAGATCATTATGCATGCATGAAGGGAGATTGCATGTTTGAAGTGGACATTGCAGAGAAGGTGATGAATGGAGAAACCATCAAGTACAGAGAAGTAAAGAGAAGAAAGTGATTATGATTCAGAATTGAATTTAATAAGCATTGAATTGATATTGTGAGTAGTACATAGTATGAGGTAATGAGTTATTTGGCATAAAGAGTCTGATATGCATATGTTTGATGCAAGTTTAACAGATAACTTTGTGTTATTGATTAAAGAGAAATCAGAATTGTAAAGTCTCTTAACTCAGAAGATATTAATAGATATTATTGTTATTTTTTCCCTTTGATCTTCAACTTGTAGATTTATACTTTGATGGATAACTTTAATGATACTTTGACTCTATCACCACTCCAAAGTCTACAAGGAAGAGGGCCAATTAACAAGGATCAACAATGAGATCCTCCTACACTTTGAGCCTTAATGCTCAGGAAGGTGTACCCTTGACTCACTTCTCCAAAGGAGTCTCAAAAAATCTACAACTATACCCCTTACTAATTGATTAAAGATTTTATCATTTAAATGTGTGTGTGATTGATGATGATGGACTACTTCCAAAGAATAGATCAGTGCCTTAACCCAAGGCAAAGAGTCACTTGATAACATATATCAACTAAAACGTTAACTCAAACACGCATGAACTCAGAGTAAGTGCTTTGCCTATTACTCCCCTCACTCCCAAACCTGATCATCAAATTCCAATCTAACAATGAACTCACTGAAATCACCCTAAAGGCTTTAATCCTAACTTTTCTAGGAACTCCAAGCTAATCTCATAATACTCTTTGCTTACCATATGCTAATCCACTTTGTGACCTTAACATATATGAATCCACAATCAAAACAAGAAGACAATCAAAAGTTTGAGACATGAATTCAAGTGTATTCTCATTAACTTTCAGAATCAATACATTACCAAGGCAACAAAATGCAAAGAGAAACAAAACCCTAAATCCAAGTTCTCCTTGTTCAGTATAATACCATCAACAACCCTTACAAAATACTACTTTCTTCAATATATACCACCACTAGTCATCTTGGAATCCCCAAAATAGGATGCAACAAGCTTCGGATGACTAGGGGTAGGGTTTCGCCCACTGAAACAACCAAATCAATAAAAGATTAAATGCAGGGGAAGAAACCTAGGCAACCAGGGGAAAACAGATCCCAGAGTGATCCTCAATCCTGACAATACCACTGAGAAAGTACCGAGAACCATGAAAATGCCCAATTTGTCAACCTGCTCGGCCACCTGCAACACACCTCAAGCACAAAGAACATAGTACAGACCCCTGCAAATGATCATAGAACACCCTAGACCACACTGCAATAGTTTGAAAATCATTTCCACCAACCCTAGCTGCTTAAACATTGAATTTGAGTCCTTCTGGTCATAGGAAACCCTTTACAAATTTGAATTTGAAATTAAACATCTAGTTTATGGTGCCAGTAGTGAATCGGGGGTCAACATTTGAATTTAGATCAAATTTATATTGCAACCATTAGATCTTGCCCCTTTCGCAGGCTTTGTGATTTATCTTTTAAAAGACCCCAGTCACATTTAGTGATTTGGCGACTAAAGACCACCTCCAAGTCACAAAATACTTATCTTTCCACCACTTAGTTTAGCGATTAAGCAAACATAGTCTTCGCTAAATCGCTAGCCTTTTAGAACTCCTCTACTTTTCTTCACGAATGAGCAAAACCTTTGTAATATATCAGAACCGCCAAACATTTTATCCGAACTGTTAGACCTTTTGATAACCCTGGGCCCACCTGGAAAGATGCCACATGTCAACATATCATTCACTATACCTTCCCAGTCACCTCTAACAAAGGACCCACCGCATAGAAGCCCTATAATCAGATGATGAGTGTAGGATCTCATAGCTCTGACAAAACTCATGAGAACTTACGCCAACTGTTGATTCTCTGCAGTTGTTAGAACCCCAAAGACACGTCGGATACCAAGTCCCACTGACACTTGCCAAATCATCATTTTGTGGACCAATAAGAGACCACCAAATGTGCATGCGTGGCATTGGACCCACTGAGAACATTATACCACTTGGAAGATCAGAAAGACAACGCATGATCTCAAGGGCTTGGAAGATTCCATGAGATGGTGCACCCACAGTCAATCATGAATCTTCTGACTAAGATATCGGCCCACCTGATAACACATCTAGCTCACTAACGCACCGACCAATAAGATGCCACTATTTCAGCACCCTCTGACAGTGGACCCACCCGCTTAGAAAAGTTACGTCATGAAAAGGAATCAACGGCTAGCGTAAGTTCGCAAGCCTCTTACACATCCCATAAGAACTTACGCCCACCGTTAGATTTAGATGGTGTCAGAGCCGGGCCCAAGAAAGATTAAGTCAAAACATTAGGAAATATTAATTATTGAGACTTAGGAAAAATATTAGTGCTAGGACTTAGGAAAATTAAAGGCCGCCTGGGGTTAGAGACTTAGGAAAAATCAAAGGCATGACCCCGCAGGGTGACAAAATATTAAAGCACATGTGCTAAAGGGATTTTAAGTGATTCAAAAAGGTAACACAAAATTAGAACAAGGCCTGAGACAAAATAGGGCTTTTTCACACCAATGGCTATATTTTTGAATTTTCTAAGCTTAGGGTTTAAGGCAGATACCAAAATAATTGCAGAGACCAGGGGGAATTGCTATAGCCATGAAATTTTTTGAAGGCACTAATAGTGGCTCTATCTGGGGATGTGTGGCTCTTGTAGGCATAGTAAGAATCTAGAATCACTGGTTAAAGCAAACCACCCACAGACAAAAACTTGCAGACAATAGGGAACAAGCAAGGCAGAACATGCAACTTAGACAAAATAGGGCCAGGGACCAAACAAAATTACAAAATTTACAAGGCTATACATATATACACAACCTAAATATTGCTCATGGAAGACAAAATACTTCAAAAGAAGTATTTTTTTGAAGATTTGTCCATGAACAGGCAATTCTTGAACATTACCATTCACTTCTTTTACAACATAAGAATCTTGGCCCCATTTTTCATGAATTTGATATGGCCCTAACTAGATGGGATCAAACTTTCCATGTTTTCCCTTATCCTCTAGTCTGGCATTCCAAATTAATACAAGGTCATCAGGCTCAAACTTCCTCTCCATAGCCTTCCTATCATAAAGGTTCTTGATTTGCAATTGCAACTTGACATTCCTTGCAGCTGACTCTCTCCTGATTTCATCCAGCCTGATGAGATCCTCAATCCTCAATTGTATTTCATCATCTATGTCATCATCATATAATTGCACAAATTTATACATTTCCAGAAAATTATTTTGAGGCATTCTTGCATGTATTCCATATACTAGGTCAAATGGTGCACAACCAATTGCCCTCTTCACAGTTACCCTATCAGCCCATATAGCTAATGGTAGTTTTGAATTCCATGCCTTCTTATTCTTTTCAATAATCCTCTTTAGGATTTTAATCAAACTCTTATTAGTAGATTCTGCTTGACCATTTCCTTGTGGATGACAAGGTGAGGAAAAATAAATTTGAATTCCTAAACCTTTGCAAAAGTCCTTATATTCAGCAAACCTGAAACACATGGCATTATCACTTACTATTCTCTCAGGGAAACCAAACCTTGTAACAATGTTGTTCAACAAGAAATCAGTTACCACCTTGCCGGTTGCATTCCTTGTAGGTATAGCCTCTACCCACTTTGTAAAGTAATCAGTGGCAACTAAGATCCATGAGTGTCCTCCACTTGACTTGTTTGGTATCTCCCCAATGAAATCAATTCCCCATTGTTGGAAAGGAGCATGTACCTCTACTGGCCTCAAAGGCATGTTGCCTAAAAATTTAAGCTTACCAAAGAACCTTTGACAAGCATCACACCTCCTTACCAACTGCTTTGTATCCTTGAAGATTTTGGGCCACCAGAATCTTGCTCTCAAGATTTTATGAGCAGTTGTTTTACCCATATAATGCCCACCACAAACTCCTTCATGCATTTCTTTTAACAACACTTCAGCCTAATTTTCATCTACACATTTCAATAGTATGCAATCCAAATTCTGTCTATACAATTTACATTTCACAATTACATACTTGATGGCCTATAATTTCAATGTTCTCTTCTTATTGTCATCCATCTCTACTGGACATTTCATATTTCTCAAGTAATAGATAATATCTTGATACCAAACACAATCATCCATATCACATGTATAATCAATTTCAGAATGATTTACCTAATTTGCATCAAGATTGGATTGAGCCATCAGTTTTTCCAATCCCTATCCTCTAACCAACTTGGTAATCTAGACATCAACATTGAATTCTTGGATCCTATTGATCCATCTACATCTTCTTCCAGACACCTCCTACTGTGAGAAAATATCCTTCACAGCTACACTTGGCACAAAAGAAATCACAACTGCCCCGATCAAGTAACACCTAAAAGCCTTCACAGCCTTGACCAATGCATATGCTTGTTTCTCATTTATGTCATACTTCAATTCAGCAGCCTACAAAGATTTACTGAAGAATGCAATAGGCTTCTCAAAACCATCCTTATTATTTTGTAACAACACTGCAGCAATAGTGTGAAAAGATGCAAAGGAAAAGATGTGCATTGGGATACTATAATCAGGTGCCTTAAGCACAGGTGCATCTTTAATAGCTTGCTTGATATTCTTGAAAGCTTCATCAAGCTCACCTTCCCATGTAATAGCAAATCCTTTCTTTAACATTTTGGATATAGGTCTAGTGACCTCAACAAAGTTTGTTACAAATCTTCTCAAGAAGTTGACCTGACCAAAGAAGGACTGAATTCCTTTAACATTTTTTGGCCTTTGAATTTTATCAATAGCTGCTACCCTCTCAGGATCAATTCTAACTCCTTGCCTCCCAACTAAGTGGCCAAGCAACTTACCCTCAGTGACACCAAATGCACATTTCCTTGGGTTTAATGAAATACCATATTCCAAAGCCCTTATAAATATTTTCTCTAAATGAGTACAATGATCTTCTTCCTTCTTGGAATATGCAGTTAAATCATCTTGATAAACAACAAGGAAATCATTGATAAAATTTGCAAAAGCAACATCCATTGCCCTCTGAAAAGTTGCACTAGCATTTGTGAGACCAAAAGGCATTCTCAGATAAACATATGTCCCCCAAGGTGTCGTGAAAGCTGTCTTGAATTATTCTGATTCTTTTACAATTACCTGATTATAACTAGAGAAACCATCCATCATAGACATCAATTTTGATCTGGTCACTCTCTGCAACATAGCTTCCATATTGGGCAGACAATAGTTATCCTTTAATGAGCTGATGTTCAAATTCCTAAAGTCCACACAAAGCCTGATGTCACCATTTTTCTTTATCATAGGAACAAGGTTTGAAACCCAAGAAGAGTGCCTTATAGGCTTGATAATTCCAGCATCTCTCAGCTTCATTAACTCTTCCTGGATCTTGGGTGCTAAAGTAGAATTAATAGGCCTTTGTTTTTGCCTAAAAGGTCTAGCATCTTCTTTCAATGGAATAACATGCTAAAACAAATCTTCTCTATAAACCTTTAGGTTATCATATGACCATGCAAAAACATGCCTGAATTTTCTTAGTAATTCAATCAGAGATTTTCTCACATTGTGAGACATGTCCCTACCAATGTATACCTTCTTAGGTGCCTCATGTGTTCCAAGGTTTATCTCCTCTAGATCAGCATGATCTTCTCTTTTTACATTCTTTTGAACTCTATCCTGGTTATCAAACATAGTTTCCAAAACAACAAGCCCCTTGGGCACCTTGTTAGTTTTGAGTTGAATAACTTCATTGCCAAAGACAACCTCTTTTCCTTCTATTAACTCAACCAGAGTTGAGCAATCAAATTCCTAACCATGATACTGATCTTCACAGCTCATAAATTTCAAGATGTCCTGGTCATCCTCAAAGACTTGCCAATTCTCAACATTATCTGGTATACTAGGCCTAGTCTGAACTTCAACTTTAGAGATACCAGAAAAAGTAATATCACTGGGATTGATTTCTATATTGGATAACAAATCAGACATCTTATTGTTACTCCTATCCTTCCACTCAATATTGAAGGCATCAAAATGTTCAATCAAATCCCAAACTACATTCCTATATTGTTTTAACCTTTTGTTCTTGGAAGCATATATTGACCTGACTTGGGACACCACCAACTCAAAATCACCAACAACACTTAAGCACTTAATACCATGTTTTTGTGCCAACCTTAGTCCTAAAAACAATGCCTCATATTCTACTATATTGTTGGTACAAAAGAAATTCAATGTGAAAGAAAATTTGTAGGTGTTTCTATTAGGAGAAATAAGTAAAATACCTACTCCTGCTCCATCCTTGCAATTTGCACCATCAAAGTACATTACCCACAAATCACCCTTCACAGAATTAACACTTACCTCAACAGAGATAGGTGACAAAATAGGTTCCTTCTCAAGTACAGGGATCTCTTCCCTAAAAGCATTAATATTAGTATCCACAAAACATGTAGTTTCATTATCAATACTTCTCTCAATCATGTGGCATACTGTTGGTTCTCGCTCAATCTTAACAAACTGATCATCAATCTTGAAAGTGACATAGGACAGACCACACTATAAACTTCCACCCATGGTAGCACTCCACCTTCTAGATAGTAGCATCCCATAATGAGGAGGGATGTCCACCACCAGAACACTCATTGTTAATTCTTTCTTTAGATATGCTGCCAGCCTATATGGCATTTCATTGATAGTCCCAATGACTGGTACCTCCCTCTGATCCATTGCACAACATCTACCTTGAACTGTATCAACTTTAAGGCCCAACTTTTCCATAATCTTAAAAGGCATGATAGTATTAGAGGCACCACTATCAATCATACAATTTCTTAGTTTCATTCCATTCACAAGGACACTTAAAAAGAATGGATCAATGTTTTCAAGGCTAGCATTGATAGAACTATCCAAATATATAGGAGGAATTTGAGATACAATTCCCTGAGCAGCAACACCTTTCAAAGCTTTATCTTGAGATCCATTGCATGCAACATCATTGTTATGAACATTATCTACCCATGCAATAGCTCTGTCTTTGTGTTCAGGGATCCTCAACAATTCTGACAATGGAACCTTAACTATAATTTGGGACAATATAGATAACATATCAATAGGAGCAGAGGGAGGAATCTCAATCTGCACTGCATTAGTATCTCTTTGCTTATTTGATACATTAGGTGTATTGGCCACCCTCATTTTTTCAATCTTAGCCATTATGTTAACTGACTTCTCAATCTCACTAGAAAATCTTTCAACTCCAACTCCCTTAGGCTCACAATTCTTACCTTTTACATTCTTGAATTTCACCATGTGATCACCTTTTGATTTGTTCTCACTAGGCTATCTGGGGTTGGCACTCTTTATAAACATTCTTGCAGCTTTTCCATTTGTATCCATTGCCACCATGCCTCTAGTTTGCACTTGGGCAATCATTTCTATAGTAATCCTATCCATCTCTTCTCTAGAAGGTTTTCTTAAATTTATTGGCTTAGAAGAAGAGTTCATGTTACATGTCTTATCAATGTCTTCACTATTAGAAAAAACCTCTTGATGAAAAAGGGCCTGATTGTGTCTCTTCACATTTACATCTACATCTTCATCAAAATTAGAATCATCTTCATATCCTAGATATGAAGTAGCCATGTTGCATCCAATATCATCTTGAGTCTCTTCCTGATCTATCTCCTCACTGCCACAATCTTGATTTGCAGCCATGGATTGTGCAACCACACAATGCTCTACAGAATGAGGGGATTGGCATGCAACACACCAAGGTATGTCCTCCATGACATTTATTGAAGATTTTTGTAGAGGTTCAGGGACACCTCTATCATTATTTCCTCTTGCAATAGGGACAACAGGCTTTCCATCCTTCCATTGGGTGTTGTAGGGGTAGTTCTACAATCTATTCTGCTTATTGAAATTATTGTTGAACTGAGGCCTCTCATTGGTAGGAGCACTGATATTCCTATTTGCAGGTGCCTTCAAATCCTTCAATGCATTAAGCACCTTATCCAATTTATCTTCTTCTTGCCTCCTAGTTCCAACATTCCTATCATTTTCTTTTTTGTATTTCTTGTCCCCAAACAACTTAGGGTCATCTCTTTTCCCACCCAACTTCCCTGATATCTTCATATTGTTCTCAATATTGATAGCAATCCTAAAAGCATCTCTAAGAGTTCTTGGTTCTTTGTCCCTCAACAAATAACCCATATTTCCATCAAATGCATTAAAGTATGTGGTCAAACAAACATTTTCAACTAATCGCATAACTTGAAACAACTTATGCATGCCCTTCTAAAATCTCATGTTGAATTCAGCTACAGACTCATTCTAATTTTTCCTTATGGTATTGAATTCATTCAACATGAAACTAGCATTAGGCCTGTCACCATACTACTCTTTGAAACATCTCTCAAAAGAATCCCAAGTATCAATACATTTAACAGAAAGTCTCTTAAACCAATCTCTAGCATCCTCCATTAGAGATTGAACAAAAAATTTCATGACTACATCCTCATGCTCAACCTCATAATCATTAAGCATATCCAAAAATAACCTAAGATGCTCCTCACAACTAATAGCATTATTACCAGCAAACTTAGGTACCTTATCTCTTATATCATTTGGAAAAACATTTGGGTAGCTAGGAATCCCATCAAAACTAATTTGCCTATAGCCTTCTAGTTGCATAGGTCTTCTTTGAAATCCTAAACTAGTGTTCCCACTAGAATTATTATTTTTATCTACATTCCCACCCACTTGCACATTTGAATGTCTATTAGGATCAACAAATGATTTGGTAGATACATTAGGAATTAGATTACTAGTAGTAGCATTGCTAAGTGGAACAGTAGTGTTCATAGATGGCATACCTAGTTCAGTAGTAGAAGGGCCATGAACATTAGATGATGAAGCCTTCAAGAACTAGATCTTTCTTCTTTTCTCTACAATAGTAGCATCAACTTCAGCTCTTTCCAACTCTTGAGCTAGAGCTTCATCCTCTTTCTTTTTTCTTTCTATATTTGTCTCCCTATTTGATTTAGGTGTTGGGATCCCTGGTATTGTCACTGGTTTGCTTATTTGGACACCCACAATCATTTTCTTTCCTTTTTCATTAATAACTATAGTAGGCCTAGTGATCTCATGTCCACTCTTACCCTTAGGCAAAGGAGCATAACTTTGCACTTGTCTGATCACAGGGCCTTCTTCATCAAATTTATGGTCTTGCAACAAGAAATCCTACTCACTTCTTAGAGCTTCAAGATCACCAAAAACATCATGCTGCAACACCCTAGGAGCAAAAGCAAGCATCTCATTTCTCTCCATTTCATTAATTTTTCTTAAAAGAGACTGCCTCTCCATTAGAGCGTTTACTTTTTTAGCCTCTCTCTCCTCTTGTAACCTTTTGTATATGGCATCCTGCTCTACCAACTACAACCTAAGTGCATTTAGGTCATGTGGATCTATCATGTTGTCTTCAGAGCTCGATACTTCCACATCAGTAGGATGCTGATATGGGAAATGCACTTGTCGTGGTCTCATGGGCTTCCTTCTGAAATTATCCTCATCAAGATCTAAATCAATCTCAAAACCCATCTCTCTGGCTTGTTCATCCTGACCTACAGGCAATGAACTCTTGTCTTGAAATACAGCCTCTGGGGTATCATAAAATTTATCTTCAGAGTGACCACCATCTGATCTAGAAACTTTGTCTTGTGAACCTTCCTCACTTGAGGAAACATGTGGTGCTCTACCTCTGGTATTTCTTTGTTCTCTTATGGGAGCACTAGTAGACTCACCATTTCTTCTAATCCAACTCTTCTTCTCCTGTCTAGGTAACTGTTCCAAAGTAACCTCTGGATTCTTCTTAACAAAATGCCTAGTATTCCTTCTTTTTTCCATGATTTGCAATCTATAGCACTGGTTTTAACCTTTTGAGTCTCCACCCACCAAAGTGGGAAATCTTTAACTGAATACAATAGGAAAACAAGAGTCCACTCAATAGCTTTATCTCTAGACTCTCCCCAGTAGAGTCGCCATTTTGTTGGTTTTTCCCTTTGATCTTCAACTTGTAGATTTATACTTTGATGGATAACTTTAATGATACTTTGACTCTATCACCACTCCAAAGTCTACAAGGAAGAGGGCCAATTAACAAGGATCAACAATGAGATCCTCCTACACTTTGAGCCTTAATGCTCAGGCAGGTGTACCCTTGACTCACTTCTCCAAATGAGTCTCAAAACAATATACAACTATACCCCTTACTAATTCATTAAAGATTTTATCATTTAAATGTGTGTGTGATTGATGATGATGGACTGCTTCCAAAGAATAGATCAGTGCCTTAACCCAAGGAAAAGAGTCACTTGATAACATATATCAACTAAAACCTTAACTCAAACACACATGAACTTAGAGTAAGTGCTTTGCCTACTACTCCCCTCACTCCTAAACCTGATCATCAAATTCCAATCTAATAATGAACTCACTAAAATCACACTAAAGGCTTTAATCCTAACTTTTCTAGGAACTCCAAGTTGATCTCACAATACTCTTTGTTTACCATATGCTAATCCACTTTGTGACCTTAACATATATGAATCCACAATCAGAACAAGAAGAAAATCAAAAGTTTGAGACAGGAATTCAAGTGTATTCTCATTAACTTTCAGAATCAATACATTACCAAGGCAACAAAATGCAAAGAGAAACAAAACCCTAAATCCAAGTTCTTCTTGTTTAGTATAATACCATCAACAACCCTTATAAAATACCACTTTCTTCAATATATACCACCACTAGTCATCTTGGAATCCCCAAAATAGGATGCAACAAGCTTCAGATGACTAGGTGTAGGGTTTCACCCACTGAAACAACCAAATCAGTAAAAAGTTAAATGCAGGGGAAGAAACCCAGACAATCAGGAGAAAATAGATCTCAGAGTGATCCTCAATCATGATAATACCACTAAGAAAGTACTGAGAACCACAAAAATGCCCAATTTGTCAACCTATTCGGCCACCTGCAACACACCTCAAGCACAAAGAACATAGTACAGACCCCTGCAAATGATCATAAAACACCCTGGACCACACTGCAATAGTTTGAAAATCATTTCCACCAACCCCAGCTGCTTAAACATTGAATTTGAGTCCTTCTGGTCATAGGAAACCCTTTACAAATTCGAATTTGAAATTAAACACCTATTTTATGGTGCCAACAATGAATCAGCAGTCAACATTTGAATTTAGATCAACTTTATATCATGACCATTAGATCTTGCCCCTTTCGTGGGCTTTATGATTTATCTTTTAAAAGACCCTAGTCACATTTAGCGATTTGGCAACTAAAGACTACCTCCAAGTCACAAAATACTTTATCTTTCCACCACTTAGTTTAGTGATTACGTGAACACAGTGTTTTCTAAATCACCAACCTTTTAGAACTTCGCTACTCTTCTTCATGAATGAGCAAAAGCTTTGTAATATATCAGAACCGCCAAACATTTTATCCAAACTGTTAGACCTTTTGATAACCCTAGGCCCACCTGGAAAGATGCCACATGTCAACATATCATTCGCTATACCTGCTTGGTCACCTTTGACAAAGGACCCACTGCATAGAAGCCCTATAATCAGATGGTGGGCGTAAGATCTCATAGCTTTGACAAAACTCATGAGAACTTACGCCAACCATTGATTCTCTGCAGTTGTCAGAACCCCAAAGACACACCGGATACCAGGTCCCACTTACACTTGCCAAATCATCATTATGTGGACCAATAACAGACCACCAAATGTGCATGTGTGGCATTGGAACCACTGAGAACATTATACCTCTTGGTAGATCGGACGGACGGTGCATGATCTCAAGAGCTGGGAAGATTCCATGAGATCATGCACCCGCCATCAATCATGAATCTTCTAATTGAGATACCAGCCCACCTGATAATGCATCTATCTCACTAATGCACTGACCAATAAGATGCCACCATTTCAACACCCTCTGACAGTGGACCCACCTGCTTAGAAAAGCTATGTCATGAAAAGGAATCAATGGCTGGCGTAAGTTCGCAAGCCTCTGACACATCCCATAAGAACTTAGACCCACCATTAGATTTAGATGGTGTCAGAGCTGGGTCTAGGAAAGATTAAGTTGAAACATTAGGAAATATTAATTTCTGAGACTTAGGAAAAATATTAGCGCTAGGACTTAGGAAAATTAAAGGCCGCCGGGGGTTAGAGACTTAGGAAAAATCAAAGGCATGACCCTGCGTGGTGACAAAATATTAAAGCACATGCACTAAAGGGATTTTAAGTGAATCAAAATGGTAATGTGAAATTAGAACAAGGCCTGAGACAAAATAGGGCCTTTTCTTACTAACGGCTATATTTTTGAATTTTCTAAGCTTAGGGTTTAAGGCAGATACCAAAATAATTGTAGAGACCAGGGGGAAATTGCTATAGCCATGAAATTTTTTGCAAGCACTAACAATTATATTGTAAATATTTTAACTATGTACAGATCTTATATTAGAATTGTAAAATATTCTCACAAGGTAGACTTAATAAGTCTTAATACTCTTAACAGGGTAAGCTATCAGAAATAGCTAACATTGTAGCTCTAACCAAGAAATTTTTTTACTGTAGTAGTGAAGTATTGTGGGTGTCATCCCCACCATAGTTTTTATCCTCTAACAAAGATTTTTGTGATACCAAAATGAATGTGTTATGAGTTATATGTTTTCTTTTATATATTTTATCTGTGTAAGCAATGCATTAGTTTGAAAAGAATACAAGGAAAGCTTAAGCATTCACAAAATAATATAAATAATACACTTATGATTAGGAAAAGAAAGCATAAAAAGAAAGTGCAAACCACCAAAAATCCTCCTTGATGTTTGGATTTGTCCAATGGATTGGATGTGTACTCATAAAATTGTTAGAAAGTAAAGTCCACCAAGATAACTAAGAGGGGGGTCGGGGGGGTGAATCAGTTATCAGATAAATACAACTTTTATCACCTTTAACAAATTTTAACCATGTAAGCAATGGAAGAAACAACCATAGAAAGATATACATACACAATAACACAATAACATAAGATATGTTGACTAGGGAACCTCTTGATCAAAGAGTAAACCCCAGTGGGAATGATGCCCACAAAAGATGCACTTATATGAAAATTCCTTGTGAGAGGATGGACTCTGTTATGAGCCTTATGAAATATATTTAGTACATATGAATCTATGTTAGGAGATTTTGAATCCCTGTTAAAAGATTCTAACCTAGTTAGGTGTTATGGAAGACAGAAGGACCCACTGTCCAAACAACTTCAAGGGCAAGATCACTGAACACACTATCCAACTGATCTTTGTATTAATCAATAGAATAATACCAAAAGATCACTAATCTCAACAACTTATCACTTCCCCTTTGATTGTGCCAAACTGCACCAACTATTTCATCATATCTCAATACTAGATCTCTGCAATTCGCATATCCTCTTACAACAAATATTGCATAATTCCACAATTCACTTTCATACTATCTCTCATGTACATACTACAATAAGAAAAATCAATCCTTCATTTATACCACACTCAAATAATTACAAATGAGTCAGCATACAATATACAAAATATAATCTTCCACACGTTACACAATATTCCATAATTACATAAAACTGTCAGCTTCCAAACAAGATAATTCTTCACTCGTGCAACCTATGACCTTGCTGTCATGTCCACATCATGATCATCATGTCTTCATCACCTGTACAACCTTACATGATCAGATTCTATCCTGATTAGGAGATATTATCCAATTTTCACAAGCCTCTTCTCAATAACATTGCCTGAATACTGCTTCCACTGAATTACATATAACTATTATGAATAGTTGAATTTATGTATGCACTCTTGACCATGATCTCAAGAAAAAACATAGATTAAGTCCTAAACTCCACATATCTTGATCTTCAATATCCCATGTGCACTAATACAAACACTGTCTTCTTCTCTGCTAATCTTTAGTGGATCACTGTGTTCACATCAATGACAATCACAGTCATGAATGCAACAACTGCTATAGAATGGATGTGAATACTCCCCCATGGGATATATTCAACATTTATTCCTAACAAAATTTTTCTCAAGCTTCAATGGATGAGTGAAAAATTTGGCATTATGAGGTTATAGTTAATATTTTTGGCTCTCAATTGGCATTATAACAATGCATAAAAGGTGGATTATCTTTGAAGCGAAGAGGGCTCAATTTATAGGCAAGAGGAGAGTTGAATAGATGATCAAGATGAAAACCTGAGAAAGGGAAGAGATGCATTTGAGAGAGAGAACATAGATTGTGATTTCTAAAATGCCTTCCATTGTGACAAGTATCACAAGGAGAGAGGTTGGGAAGTATGGGGGAATGTGACCATTTTGGGAGATGTGAGAGGGGAAAAATGTGTAAGAGGGAGATAGAGTGTGTAAGAGACATGTAAAAGTATTTAAGGTTGACATGAGGTGAGAGAGTTGGGGGATGTGAGGATATGACATGAGAGTTGACTTGGGTTGGGTTAGGATTTCTTAATCCATGGATTATGATTGCGAAAATTTTTAGGGAATGATTAGGCTTGGATTAGGAGGCAAGTGGGAGAATTAGGAGGATGTGATGGGAGGAGAGAGAATGAGTGGAGGATTGGATTAGTCAATCATGGGTCGTTAGCTAATTAAGGGTGATTAGCATGTGTAAATGAGTTGGGTTGGATAAGAACTTAAGGTTAGGTAGTTGGAATTGGTTAGGTTAGGGGTTAAAGTTAGGAGCCATGTGCTTAAATTGGATTAAATGTATTATTTAATTCTAAAAATATAAAAAAAGGGGATTCATGAATTAATTTAAATAGATGATTATATTTATTTAAATTAATAGAGGAAGGGGGTTTTAATTAATTATCAAACTATGGGTTTCTATATAGATATTTAATTGGACTATAGTTAATTAATTTAATTAATTGATTGGGGGATGACATAAATAAGTTAAATAATTAATTGATTGGGGGATGACATAAATAAGTTAAATAATTAATATTTAATTAAATAGTGCCTTAGAAAAGAACTATATAATATTACTTAAATATGTAATCAGATTTAGGTGTCTACATTTTGCCCCTCTTCGACATAGTGTTAAAATAATATTATTTCGAAGACATTTAAAATAATAAATGACACAAAAAATTTATGAGGTGACGAGGTTGCCCCAAAATACAAGTAGTGAGGTTTAGACTAGGTGATGCCCCCTCGAGAGGGCAGCGAAGAAAGAAAAGGGGGCCCAGATGGCATCTCGAAAGGAACGAAGGGTTTGGCACAAAGGCTCTGGGAAAGGGGCAATAAGGAGTGAAAAGATGGTGAAATAGATAAGAAAATGAGGATAAGAGGGAAAAGGAGAAGAATGGGTGGGATGGAGGGTTATAGGAAGGAAGAATGGTTCATGGGATGCCCTCAATAAGGGCCAAGAGGGCCAAAAATAGGTCATTTGAGCATATTCAAGCTTGAGGAGATATTGCTTTTTTGAGCTCTGATTAGTGCACATAGTGATGGAGAGAGGAGGAAGATGGAGGCACAAGGCTGACATCATGAGGAGCATCCAAAAACATCAAGTGCCCCATAGACAAGTAGGATTGAAATATCGGCCTTATACTTTCCTATTTCACATTTATTTCAATTTTTATGTTACAATTTCATGATCCCACAAGCTCAGGATGGGCGAGATCATGATCTTGCAAAATATTGCTAGAATAGGGGTTGGGGAGGAAAAATAAGGGATTTTTAGTGGGATCACCAAATTTCCTAGTTTCTTGGGATTTTTAGTTGATCACGATCCCTAGATGAATTTTTGGTGGGATCGCAACCCCATACCAAATGGGTAGGATTGGGGAAAATTATGCGATCCCACGAGGGGTCATGGGGGCTAGGAGAATGTCATGGTGAGAATGCATTCCTGCGGTCGTATGAGTAGAAATAGATTTCACAATCTCGTGCCAGTGGGATCACAAGAATGAGGGGTTGGCGTGATTGTGAGGAAAACCTTGGGGATCGCTCGTGAAGGGGTTAGAACATAAATGGGAGGTGACATGACCAAGGGAGAATAATAGGGCTAGAATGGTTAGGATGTGTTTGGAAATCAAACTAACGCAATTAACCTGGATTGGTTATAGTGGTTCATGGAGTAACTAATGATCTGGGAGAGACATGCTATAGTGTTGGTTGTGGCATAATAGTTCACCCTGAGAGACTGGGCATGGGTAGATGCTCTCAGGCTCAGGCATTTGGCATGAATGCCTTGCAGATGCACATACATGGGAATGGTGACCACACTATGCAAGTAGTGACACTCAGAGACTGCTACCTTCCATCTCCTAATAGGGCAGATGATAGTCACTCTGGAGGACATATATAGGATATTTTGTCTACCTATCTAGGGCACAAAGGTGATTGTCAGGGACACTACCTAGCAGCAAGCAATGACAAAATTGGTGGGGCAAAAGTGGTGTTAATGCTATGACACGGGTAGCTATCATTGACCAAACATTTAGCAGTAGTGCCTCCAACATATCGGGTTTACTTGTTTGTATGCAGGCTTTTTTTAGGGTACATTGCCCCTAACACAGGAGGGAAGAGTGTGATATTAACACTCATCCCAGTGATATTGTAGGTCATGGATGTGGGTGTACCAAAAGCCTAGGGGTTGTTGATGTTTGCAGAGATTTATAGAGACCTGCATCAGATAGTATACCATGGAGAGGAGACACAGGGGCAGAGCATATGATTCACCACCCTCTTATAGGTGTGGGGATGTGAGCACATTGTAGTGTTGAGACCCATAGGTAGGAGACACTAACATGCAAATTAGCTTGTAGTCTATAGTTGAGGAGAGGCACTGACATATCATGATGTCAATGACATTGATTACTGGTGGGACACTCTAGACAACATACGAGATGACATCACTTGGAGGCCATATATGGGACTGGCTGCCTAGCGAGAGGATCACTTGTACCTACCATACACCATGACACCCACACACTTGACAAGGCATTGGGATTATATTACAAAGCAATACAGGATAGACTGGGTGACGAGGCAATTCGGGTATACATAGGGTTTACCAGATGGTGAGCACTAGTATTAGCAAACCACATGGGAGATATGGTCCATGTTTGGGGGCTTGATTGATAGGGATGGCTTGGTGGCGGTGTGGTAGGCTATATAAGCTATTCACTAGGTTTGGGTAGAGGGTCCTGTAGATGGAGGGAGTATGGCGGAATACCGTGCTTGGTGTTAGAGGCTGCAGGCTGTGGGAGAGTGAGTTTACCACCTTAGATAGAGAGGGTTAGGGAAGAACAGGTGGCCTAGAGGAGGGGGTAGATAGCCATTGCAGTTCCTAAAGGAAGGAGAGGAGGGAGGTCATCTCTGAGGAGGGAAGGTAGGAGCAGGGAGGGGGAGGCAACAATGGAGATGGAGATAGAGATGAGATGGACATAGATAGAGTCAGAAGAGGAGGCCGAGACAGAGGAGGAGGAGATGGAGATGGAGATGGAGATGGAGGGGATAGAAGTGGAGGAGGAGATATGGAATATGTACCATCAAGCCCACCACCACTAGGGGCCCTAGGTGTTTGACCGTCTATAGGGGGAGGAGGAGTAGACCTTATAGCCCACCTTGCATCCCTACATGCTACACATGATATGACAAGTCAGATGTTATGGGATACACAGGGTCAAAGGGATTCTCTAATCGCCCAGCTAGCATAGGCCTTTTAGGATGGATTAGAGACCATTGATGAGAGAGAGAAGCTACAAAGGGAGAGGGATGGGTTACAAATGGAGAGGGGCAGGTTGTAGGGAGATATGGATGGATTTTAGTCTAAGAGGGATATGATCTAGGTGGAGAGAGGTTTGGCACTGCGATAGTTAGTCAAGGAGAGACAAGTAGGTGGAGGGGCAAGTGTGGCTAAGGGGTCCTAGGAGGTGGTGTAGTTATAAAGAGATATGGAGGACCTTCGGGAGTAGGTGGGTTGGTACAAAGTGATGTACCATGTTACAGTACCACTAGAGAGGAGAGAGACCTATTGGTGGGCCAACCGATTAGGGGCTACAAGTATAGGTTCTAGAGCAGGGGCTGGGAGCAAAAGGAGGACTAGGGGTAGCATTTTTGGGGTTGGGGCTTTGCAAAGGATAGGTTAGGAGAGCCATTGACCCAGTCAGTCATAGAGCCAACAACAGTTAGTTGGTGACTTAGTATAGATGGCAGAGGTAGAAGGGTCAGGGGTTGGGATGGAGGTGGATGGCGAAGGCCGGGAGGTTACAGGGCTATCACAGGTATCCACATAGGTGTAGGATATAGGGATCTAGAGCACAGTGGAAAGGCCACAACCTAGGGTGATGCAGATAGAGATTTTAGCCACACCACCATAGGCCCCACCATAGGTGGACCCTTTTACAGATGTCGAGATGAAGCCTCCTCCTAGAGAGGTAGATAGTCAGTGATATACCACATTATTTTTGATGTATATGTATATTATATCTTTGAGGGCATTGTCCCAAACATTGTAAATGTATTCATAGATGGACACTTCATAGGACATTCATACATTTATTGATTCTTTGATGTGGGATATTATTTTATTCTTTACAGGATATATATATATATATATATATATATATATATATATATATATATATATATATATATATATATATATATATATATATATATATATATATATATATATATATATATATATATATATATATATATATATATATATATATATATATATATATATATATATATATATATATATATATATATATATATATATATAGAGTTTGTGTTATGGGCCCATTTTCTTATGCAGATGCATGATTTATGATATATTGATGTGTGTGATGCCGGATGTGATGTGCTTATGTATGATTTTGATATCTATGTGATGTGTGTGAATTGTGATTTATGCAAGGTGCAATTATTGACGCTTTGTGGATGCAGGATGGATATGATTTATGATGTTTAAATTTTTACACATGTGATGGATGCATGATCTATTTATGATGTTTATGATATTATTTATGTATGGATGATGTAATTGTACCATGTCTTAACAATGCAAGATGAACTTAAATGATTAACTATGCAAGATTGAAATGAACCTAAACGATTAACTATGCAAGATTAAAATGAACCTAAATGATTAACTATGCAAGATTAAAATAAACTTAAAATGATTAACTATGCAAGATTTAAAATGAACTAAAATGATTAACAATGCAAGATTTTAAATGAACTAAAATGAATAACAATGCACAATCTAAAATGAACTAAAATGATTAACAATGCAAGATCTAAAATGAACTAAAATGATTAAAAATGCAAGATCTAAAATGAACTAAAATGATTAACGATGCAATATTTAAAATGATCTAAAATGATTAACAATGAAAGATTAAAATGAACCTAAATGATATAATGAATGCAACTAAAATGATTTTAATTGATGATTTAAGGATGCAATTAAAATGGATGCAACTAAGTTATTTTAAAGATGAATGATTATGCAATCAAACGTAACTAGATGAAATTTTAAAATGTAGGGGATAATGTAATTAAATGAAATCTAAAGAGTGAGTGATAATGCAATAAAATACAATCTAAAAAGGTTAATGACAATGCAACTAAATGCAATCTGATATGTAAATGAAAATGCATGTGAGATGGAATGCAAGTGAATGAATGTAGTGGTAGTGAAGGTGGCATATACATCATATCACAACCTGACTAAACCCTCGATGTGGGAGGAAAAATTGGATAGGCGGGGTGGGGGGATTCACACAATTAGAATCCATAGGTTAGGGCTAGGATGAGAGGGACATGTTTTAGGTTTGCATCAGGATGAGGGGTTGTGTATAAAGAGAGGATGGAGGATGAAAACAAGTTCATAGGTAATGAATGGATTGATGGGGATTGAAGTTGGGGTTTGGATGGTTCTGGATTTGTTAGGATGATTTCTTGGACTTGTGATGGGATTTTGAGCTAGAGATTGATAGGGGGATTTTTCTTGAAGCTTGAGCGCAAGGTATTCTGAGATAGAGTACCACCATGTAGTTTGAGCACTTAGTTTGATATAAAAATAGTTAGAGACCTACAAATTTTACTGGGAACTCAAGGACTTATTGCCAATGTTGCATAGGAATGACACAACAAACATGCAAGGGTTATCCCAATATCACACATAAATCTAGGAAGAGGCATGGTGGAGCTGATTCTGGAGAACCCAAAAACAAATGGTATTTCCCAAGTGCACCATGTAACCCAAAAGATCACATGTGGGACATGAAAGGGTCACATCAGACTAACTCAGATAGAAACCAAAACAATCAAGAGAGACTCGTTGCCTCCATTCATAGCGTACCATTATATAAAATATCATGGAGACCTTGAGGAGAGGAACAACAGGAAGCTGTAAAAGTCAAACAATAACCAAAGAAATAGATCAAAAACCAAAGTGATAAATCCAAAAGATGTCCTTTTCCAAGAGATCGACTAACCGAGAGATAGTGTGATTAGGTCATACATGAGGAAGGATGCATCCTACAAGGACCTGGTTGTTGGGATTAGCTGCAAATTGGGTCTAGATGGAAAAAAGTAGACTCTAGGATAACCACAATGACTGAGAATTTCTTGCTGAGGTACTAGCTAAGAAATACGACTTGGGAGGGCAATGTAATCGACCATGCTTGTGCAAGATGAATGAAGATATGTACAAAGAAACCTAACAATATTGTACAAGTGTGAGACATGACACTATTTACAACTAATAGGTTTACAAAGCTTAGGATTTAGGGTAGATAAAAAAATGATAATTATATACACAAATCAAGACTTGGAGATAAGACATGCCTTAGTATGTACAAGAAGCCCAGGATACTGGATAGTAATTCAATCTTTTGGATGCGATGATGGGAACATCTTAGGAATAGGGTTTGCGGAAGAAGTTTAGGTGGAGAGATGATGGATGGAGACACGTTCAATTATGGAGCCAAATTTTGATAGATAATGGCATGGTCCATTATGTATGGTGCCTATTTCTAGGTTTTCACCAACATACTTTCCCAAGGCACTTGATTGCCAAGTTTTCACCATTGGATGATTATTTCTCTTTACTTTTTTTGATTTTTTGATCTTTTAAAATTTTTGCATTTTTTGAATGTTTTTGGTATTATCAAGGCACCTGTTTACTAGGTTTTCACCAAGACAATAATTGTTTTAGGACTTTTTTTCAATTTTCATGGATTTTTTTAGATACATAAGGGATGGTTTGTAGTGCCTACCCTAGAGATACTATTTATCATGTTCAGATCTGACACTATGAACTTTTTTATATGATTGGTACTTTCTTTATGAGATATGACCTATCTTTTTTTATTTAATGGATATATTTATCACGTGGATGACTTTTTATGATTATATTTGATGATGATTATTGATCTGACCCTGCTAACTCAATGGTATGATCTATATGTATCCTTCTTGGTGTGTGTTATAGAAGAGAGGAGGAAATCATAGTCACTCCTATAGGAGATTCACACGATGTCACACTCCTCCTTCCTTTCTTGTTATTGGTTTCATATATATATATATGTCATTGTTGTTCTCAGAGATATAGGTGTGTGCAGGTACTAGGTGTAATACCCCAAAAATGGGCTATAAGTTCATTAATCTCCTATATCAACAATTCGAACGAAATCGACATCAAAGTCCTAATCTAAGGCACATCTAGACATCATCGAATCCTAATTGATTATCATAAATTCTGCATTGGGGAATATTCTTAGTAATATTCCTAATCATCATAATTATCTTTAATTTAATGATTATTTGGCGATAAATCCCATTTATCCTAAGTTTGATTAATTGAATATTTTCATATTTAATTAATTGGATTTAATACTGCCACTTAATTATTTAATTAAATTTAATTAAATTTATTCTTAATTATTATTATTTAATTTTGACAATAAATCAAAATTCCTATCATTAATTGATTAAATTCTTATTTAATTAATTAAAGCAAGTTGTCATATTTAATAATATTATTTTTGGAATAAAAGTTTGAAAAAATAAATAATTAACCCATAAATCAATTGTTTTATTTTTAAAATTAGTTAAGTTGAAAATAAATCACTTTATTTATTTATTAATTCATAATTATCCATGTGCACAATCAAAGAGTAGTTAAACTCCAAATCAGAAAATCAATGCAAGTTATTGACTTTTTGGAACTCAACATCATTTTTGAGTTTTAAAATTGATCTAAACTTCTAATTTGAGTTAAAAAGCTATTTTTGCATGATTTGCATGTTTTTGTGAATTAAATTATCTTTATTTAAAAATAACTCAAAAATTAAGCTGAGTTATTTGAGTGATTTATGGCTTTTATCCATGCACCTCTAAAGCCCTGGATTTCTATAAAAACAAGGCTTCAGCTCATCTCAAATCATCTCATAATTTTGCAAGCTTACTTTGCCAAAGTCGTCTACGAATTGCACAACTATTTTGAAGAATTAGAATTTGGAGAATCAAAGCTTATTGTGAATCAAGGCTATTGTGAGATCAATTTTTTTTTTTTTTTTACATTCATTTAGATTCTTTTTCATATCATTGTTAGATCATTTTAGCAGATCAATTTTATATAGATTAGATTTCATATCAAGTTTTTATCATTCTTATTGCATAGAAAATCCAAAAAAAATAGTTTAATTGCATTCAATTCATATTTAGATCAATTGCATTCAAATCCTTCATTTAGGTGTCATCTAGGTCACTGATCTCGATAACAATCTAAGAACATTGATCTCGCACCTACTAGAAGACAGTAAATCGCTTGGTTAAATTAGATTTCAATTTTGCATGATTTTGATTTTTGCTAACCTCTAATGTTTTACTAAAGTGTTGTGTCTACAGATTAGGTACAAAATTCACACACACATTTCTGGCGCCCACCGTGGGGCAACCCACCTTTACATGTTGGTTTTGATTTTTTTTGGAGCTAAAGCCCTAAAGTTTCAAAAATTTAATTTTATCTCTCAAACGGTTTGGATTTTTACTCTAAAATATTTTTATCAGGTTGGAAATATATCAAAGAAGCTATAGTAAAAAATTTAGAATTTTCTAAAATGTTTTGAATTTTTAATAATTTTTTCTTCAAATTAAGGAAAAAATTAATATCTGATGCAAATCAGCATATTTTTTTGAAAATTTTTATATTTTCGGAAAGCTCTTTAAATTATATAGGGGGTCCATTCTTTGTGTTTTAAATTTAGAAACAATATAATAGCTCAAATAGTCAATTTACAAAAAACTAGTCTGTTTTGATAAAATGGGTCTCTAAGGCACAAATGAAGAGATTTTTCTAAAATTTTTACATTTTTGGAAAGCTCTTTGTTTTTTAGTAGGGGTCTTTGTTCTGAATTTCTATTTTTATAGCCAAAATCATATCAAAAAAATTAGATCTTGTTGACTAGGTCAAATGTAGCAAAAAAATTAAAGTTTTGTGATGGGTATGCACTTATTTTTTTTACATGGTTCAATGAATGATATGAGTTGTCATTTGGGTTAATTGCTGGTTATTATTGCTAATAATAATTGATTTTTAGAGCTAACCCTATGGTTTTCATAATTTGAATATATTTTGCATATCTTGTTTGCTTGTTTGCATCTTGGATAGTTCGTCACTTGCTTGCATGGAAAAGCTCAACAAGAATTGCTAAAAATTAGGTAAAATCTACTAAGCACGTTGCAAGGATCCCAGGTATTCTCCTTCATCTAATAACATTTCAATTTGGCCTTAAAATAAATCTCTCATATGTTTAGCTTGAGTGTTTCTTTGCATGCTTTTTTTATGAATTTGCATAATTGAATACTAGGTTGTGACACCTTAGGTATATATTGACAGTCTTAAATTACTTATGATTGATCTAGATTGCTATCTTGGGTTATTGGACTTGCTAAATCCATCGGCCCCTCATTTTCACCCCGTGGTTGCAATATTAGCGCCACATTAAAGGGGAGGGGTCTATAGGAAAGAAGCGTTAAGTGTTCCACCAGGCAACCCTTTTGTGCTTTTTGGAACTCACTTGTTTTCTAAGTTGTGGAATCATTTCTAGTTTGTGTGAGGGGTTAAGTGCTCCACTTTGTGGACTCACCTCATATTTTCTTTAAGCATTAAGTGTACCACCTTGTGCTTTTGAATACTTTTGGATAAATTTGCTTTCTAGAATATATCTGTACTCACATAGTAATTAGGCCCCATGAACACTATTTGTGGATCTTGAGAGAGTGGGTTCCTAGCGAAACCCTTCTCAATGAGGGATCCCTTGTAGGTGGGGAGAATAATTAGTGCATCTCACATTCTACTTGGTTCATGTGTCTTCCCTAATTGATTGATACATTCTCTCTCCGAAGAGGTTGATAGATCACGTGGGGTTGATATCATAGACCTTGGTGAGACAAACTTTGTCTTAGCGTGTCAGATTAATCTGCTTGCTTTGTTTGGGTTAAAAGTGAAGAGGCATCAAAACCTTGGATTTGGAGGCAAGTCCCCTTGTGGTATCATACTGTGAGTCACCTTTAGAGAGGGTTAACTGTAGCGGACAATCCCTTCATAGGGAAAACTGCATTGACGGAACCTCAAGCGGTAGTAGCCATTTTTGCCATGGTAGTGATAGCCGCTATATAAATGTCCTTGTGGAAGAAATCTCCATGGGTATGGTTCATTGTTGGGTTGTCAGATCTCCCTAGCAGCTCCTGAAGATTAAGTTCTCAGACTGTGTCAAAATCCTGGTGCGCTAGGATTGGAGTTCACCCCTTTGGATCATAAAAGTTGCAGAGTCAAACCATTACTAAAAACTCTAGCAAGGCCAAATTTTCATTTTATAGGGTATATGTGCATTATTGCAAAACATTTTTGGAACATACACAATTAGCGCTTCTGAGGATTAGAACGAATAAGTCACTTGATTGTTCTTGCACAAGGTTGCTTTTTCCCTTGTTCATTGTTTTCAGACATGCTTGAAATCACGTGCTTGCTATTTTGCATGCTTGTTTATCTATCTGGTTATTGAAAATGGACAAATCTGTTACAATCCTCAAATCTAGACATTAAAATTTGCAAACAATCCGAATCTGTAAACTCAAAATTTGCAAAATCTGAAGTAAAATTCTTTTTTGGAGTCAAAAGTCATCTCAGGAGGTCAGAAAGTCATACGAGTTTTCTCAAAGTGTCGTTTCATTACTGCCCAACTGTCGTATGGTAAAGAACCCAGTGTCGTATGAGTCTTTCTACCAATTAAATTTAAAAAGTCAAATTCTGCTAGCAACTATCGTGCGAGTTTTTCAACTGTCGTATGAGCTTTTCAACTATCGTTTCATAGCATACCCACTATCGTATGAGTCTGCAGAGTGTCATTTGAGAAATTTTTGAGAGTTGTCAGAAAATTGTCAGAATTGCCAGATATTTAGCCTTTTCAGCCTATTTCAGAATCTATCGATCAAATCACCATGTCAGGAATAGAGCAATATCTATTGAGAATCCAATCATTTTCCTAAAGTGGCCTTTTTGAATCCGATTCAGCCTTTTGTTTAATCAATTTGAGTCTTTATCATCTCATGTCAAAACCTTGTCATAACTATCAATCTTCAATCAATCAATCATCAAAATGACTGAGTTTTGTGATATCTTGTCTGCTATCTTTTGGGAACCTACCCATACATCCAAGGCACATTATCCTTCATCCATGTCTAATCAAATCTTTAAATCAATCAAACCTTGACAAGGTTGTGTCATCTGATCATCTTGATTCAATTCATTCTTTGGTTATCTGGATCTTATTCTTTTGTTTCACTTGAGGTTAATGGTGGAGACTAGAGCTTCCTCTCACAAGAAATCTATCACCACTCTCCAAACTCCAACTCTTGAGCAACTCACCAATTCTGGTCTTTACAAGGACGATGGTCTTGGAAACTATCGATTGAAATCTGGTTACATAGCTCCTCCATCAACTCACGGAGGTACTCAACATACCCCTCATCAATCTAATCCAGGGAGCACAAACTCGTACCATGTCTCAAGCAGGAACAAATTTTGGCTCTCAAAGAGCTCAATCTCAACATGGTGTAGATCAGGAACCCACACCTGAAGAAATTGCTCAATATCAAAACGATGATAACTTCAAATGAATGATGAAGCATTTCTTGAAAGAAGATAGAGAAGCATACTTTTTAAAATTAGCTCATCAAGGAGCTAAGCTTCCTCCTAATTTTAATGTTGAAGCTATCATCACACATGAGGAAGAAACTCCACTCACAGCTATGATGAAACAAATACATGCTTTACAAGTCAAACTAAATCAACTCAAAAAAAAGAAGGAACCCAAAGAGTTCTCCATGGAGGCTCTATGTCCTTTTCCATTTGAAAAAGACTTGTACATGCCGCCCTTTCCAAAAAGAGTGGAGATGCCAAAGTATGATAAGTATGATGGAAACTTAGATCCTCAAGATCATGTCAAAGAATTTTGTACACAATCAATGGAGTTCATGCACGAACCAACCTATCTGATGCATCTCTTCCCTCGATCTTTAGGGGGAGTAGCCATCCATTGGTTCTCTAGACTACCTTCTACTATCAAAACTTTTGAGGAGTTGATCAAATTGTTTTATCAACAATACTCCTACAATATTTAGCACCCAGTCACCATGATCAATATTTGTAATCTCAAGCAATATCCAGGGGAACCATTCCTAACATTTCTCAAGAGATGGAGGAAGAAATTCTCTCTATATGCCAGACCTATTCCAGAAATAGAAAAATTGGAAATCTTCATCAACAACCTTGTTCCAGAAATTAATTATCCTCTACAAATGCAAGATCATACATCTTTTGATAAGATGGTGGATAATGCTATCAAAATTGAAAAAGTGCTTGTGAAAAAAGGAGAAATCACACTTCAAAAAGACAAGTAGGAATCAGGATCCAATTCTAAAGACAAGAACAAAAATTGGAACAAGAATAAAGGCATCATCACAGATGGTGTTGTTGACACTATCCATGCCCCATCAAAGGCACCAGCCTACAATCTCACTCTTGGTAATCAAGCCATTAAAGCTTCAGAGAAAAAGTCTTCTGAACCATCTCAAAAGAAGCTAGAATACAAAAGATGGGATAAACATCGAAAGTTTACTCCTTTGGGAGAGTCTTTAGAATTAGCTATGAAAACTCTACTAGCTGATAACATCATCCCTTTACCACCAATCTGACCAAATGATCAGGACCCCAAACCGAAATGGTGGAGAGGAAATTGTGATTTCCATCGGAGTAAAGGTCACAAAACTAATAATTGCTACCACTTGAAGCATACCATTCAAGATCTAATCGATAGTGGAGACATCACAATTGACAATCCCCAGAGCAATAATGATTATACAGCATTCACAGAACCATTTCTGAAACATGGTCAAGAAGTTTCAACTTCTCAACCTAATATGGGAGCAAAAGTCAACTATGCCTACCCTGGAAATAATGCTGTCATCAATATGGTTGAACCATGTCTCTCTGAAAGTTGTAATGTCATCACAATTATATGAAGAGACAGAGATCATTCCTTAGCTAATGTAGTTACTCTATCACAAGCTCGAATGCACCTAAAAGGACAAATCCCAGATTCATCAAATGTCCCTAAGGTGCCCTTCAATCTTTCATCTGCTTCTAAACAGAAGGCTGCTTCCAAATCTTCCAATCCAAAGGATACAAGGCCTACATCTTATAGCATTGTTCAACAACTCCAATACACTAATGCAAAAATCTCCATGTTTGAGTTGCTTCGAATATCTCTAGCTCATAGAGCCATTCTCAATAAAGCTTTGCTCGGTTCCAATGTTCCTAATGACCTTGATTTAGACAGGTTCCAGACTATGGTTGGACATCTTACATCTCCACAATATATCTCCTTTTTAGAGGAAGATGACAAATCCTTGAGTCATCTGCATAATCGGCCTTTGCATATAGAAGTCTTGATCCAGAACTGTAGAGTCAAACGTGTGTTGATAGATGGGGGCACTAGCCTAAACATTTCTTCTTACAGCTTGATCACACAATTGGGATTTTCAGAATTGGCTATTGATCCTAGAAAGAAAATAACTATCAAGGCCTATGATGAACAAGAAAGATCTTCTAAAGGCACCATTGTCTTACCTATCAGAGTGGGTCTAGTTATCAAAGCTACCATCTGTCAAGTGCTTGATCTACCTTTGGCCTACAACATCCTTCTAAGGAGACCATGGATACATGAAATGCAAGCTATTCCTTCTACATACCATCAATGGTTGAAGTTTCCTTATGAAGGAGTAGAGGTTACTATCCCTGCAGATCTGAATACAACTTGCAACACCTTGAAGGAAAGTGTAGATAAGCTTGTACCTAATAACAAAGAATCTTCAATTGAACCAACTAAAGAAGCATCCACATCTAAAATGGAAGATCTTGCAAAAGAGGTTAATATCAAAGAAAATGGTATGGGAGAATATACTATCGAGCCAGTCTTATCTTTGAAATCTCTCCCTATCTCGCCTAAGTCTTATGGGAAATCTTTGAAACAATCCAAACCAGACTCTAAAGAACCTCTTAAAGCATATAAAAAGAATTTTTTAGCAGAACAAATATCCAAGCAAGAATTTGAAGAGGATGATGCTGTGCTATCATGGCTATACAAAGATGAACCTGAATCTCAAGTTGTTCAAACTGGTGACTCTGTAATATCCAAACTCCCTTCCAAGTCATATGGTCTAGGAGATAAATTAATAGCTAAGATGGGATATTCAGGTAAAGGACCTCTAGGAATTAGAGGAAAAGATCTTGAGGTACCTCTCCCACATACTGGTAGAGAAAATAAAAACAAAGTTGGCTTAGGATTTACGAAGAAACCCTATCGCCTCAAAGGTAATTGTTCCCATGTCATAGAGCAGATCACACTAGGAGAACCTCTTCTTAAGAAAGAAGAAATAGTACCATCAGATAGTGATTCAGACAGCTCAGAACTCATCCCCTATGAAAAATTGTCTAAGGAAATCAAATACCTTCTTGATGATAAAGATGATCTAATCAAAAGAATTAATGTAGTAGAAACACAAGAACCTACTATCAGTCAAGAGATAGTTGCAACACAAGAACTAGCTAATCTCAAAAACAATCAAGAAGAGGGAAGTGGTAGTGATTCTAAGATAGATTCCCATGAGTATGAATTCAAATCAGAATCTGAGGGTAACCCTTCTTGGGGTATTCACCCTGACTTTACTCATGTTCTAAGATTTCCTAGAGATCCTGAATCAGAAGCTGAATCAAATGACTATGAATGGGGAGCCATTCTAGAACTTGATAAAGATGAGCTTATTATAGAAAAACATGTTGATGTTATTCACCAATATGTACCTAATCCCAATGTGAGTCTAGAGAGAAATGATGAACCTATCGAGTCTGATCCACCTATAGCTGAATTCAACTCCCATGATGACATTGAGCCTATTCATGAATTGAATGTCTTAAGTTGTAATATCACCTTTGAACTTGAGTGTTAGGTTAGGACCAATGATGATAGATCCATATCCATAAACACTATCTCCCAATCTTTCCCTACTTTGACTATCCAATATCCAGAACTTATTGATCAAACCTCCACAAATCTAAGCTATGGTATTTATACCTTCCCGAATGACTATGCCCTTGCTTTCTACCTCAGTGTAGTTGAGGCTATCAGTACTTCCATTAGTGAACTGAGCGTCAACATGATCGAGTCAGACATCAAATATCTTAGTCAGAAAAATAAGAATAAAAAGAAAAAGAAAAAGAGTTCTGAGGGTGAAAACCACTTTGTGGCAGTCTCAGAACCTACAAAAGTAAAAATAAAAGATGTATCCAAAGGTGAAAACCTTTTTGAGGCACCTAAGGATGAGATATTTGATGTCTTTTCGAGTCATTTATAGGACAGATCTCTAGTTCTAATTGAGCCCACTCAATCCATCAATTTGGGTACAACAAAGGAACCACAATTGGTACATGTAGCACAATCATTATCAGAAGAAGAGAAGTAAAAATTTACAACATTCCTAATAGAGAAGAAGATAAAATTTGCATGGAAATATTCAGATATGCCAAGATTGGATCCTAATCTTATAATGCATCATTTATCTATTGCTCCAAATGTCAAACCTGTCAAGCAAAAATTAAGAAAGATGCATCCTCACGTTGCACTCTTGGTAAAAGCTGAATTAGAGAAGCTCCTAATGCCAAATTCATCTGAGTTATTGACTATGCAGAGTGGATCTCTAATATTGTACCTATTTCTAAACTAGATGGGTCAATCAAAGTGTGCACAGACTTTAGAGATGTGAATAGAGCATGCCCTAAGGATGATTTTCCACTACCTAACATTGATATGATAGTGGACATGACTGCGGGTTTTGAAATGTATTCCTTAATGGATGGTTTCTTTGGATATAACCAAATAAAAATTTCTCCAGAGGACCAAGAGAAAACTGCTTTCACATGTGCATGGGGCACCTTCTATTGGAATGTCATGCCATTTGGGCTTAAAAATGCTGGTGCTACATATCAAAGAGCAATGACATCTATTTTCCACGACATGATGCATCGAACTATGGAAGATTATGTTGATGATACTTTAGCAAAATCTATGATCAAAACTAAACATCTAAAGGACTTGAGCATGATCCTAGATAGAATGGAAAAGTTTAGTCTCCGACTAAATCCTAAGAAGTGTGCTTTTGGTGTCACTTCTGGAAAGCTCTTAGGATACATAGTTTCAAAGAAGGGCATTGAAGTTGATTTGGCTAAAGTCAAGGCTATAATAGAGATGCAACCTCCCATGAATATCAGTCAAATGAGGACGTTGCAAGGAAGAGTTCAATCTATCAGAAGATTCATATCATAGCTAGCGGACATATCATAGCCTTTTACAAAAACATTACATAAAGGTGTGACCTTTGCATGGAATGAAGAATGTGAGAACAACTTTAACCATATCAAAAAGTATCTATCAAATCCACCTATCTTGATGCCTCCTATTCATGGGAAGCCATTGATCTTATATGTCTCCGCAACAGCCACATCACTGGGGGCATTGCTAGCGCAACATGATGAAGAGAAAAAGGAAAGAGCCATTTATTATATAAGCAGAACATTGGTGGCATATGAAAAGAACTATTCTATGATTGAGAAAGATTTTCTTGCTATGATCTTTGCATCACAGAAATTGAGACACTATATGTTAGCTCATACCATGCATCTAGTAGCAAAAATTGATCCACTAAAATACCTACTAAGCAAGGCTGCCCTCACAGGTAGACTGGCTAAATGGGTCATGCTTCTAAGTGAATTTGACATTGAATATGTTGAAAGAAAAGCTATAAAAGGTCAAGTTATTTCTGATCAACTAGCAGATGCACCCATGTTTGATGACACACCAATGCAAATGGAATTTCTAGAATCCTCTATTATGCACCTATCTTCTAGAGAATGGCAATTGTTCTTTAATGGATCCTATACACAGAATGGATCTGGAGTAGGCATATTGTTTATAACTCCTCAAGGATACTCCATCCCAAAAGCATTCAGACTAAAGTTCCCCTGCACAAACAATATTGCAGAATATGAAGCCCTTTTGAATGGTGTGAAAATAGCAATTGAATGGAGAGTAACAGAGCTACACATTCATGGAGACTCTCAACTTGTTATTCATCAAGTCAATGATGTGTACCAAACTAAAGATGGAAAGCTCATTCCTTACAAGAGAATGGTAGATGATCTTAAAAAATATTTCATATCTATCACATTTGAGCAAATTCCTAGAATGGAGAACAAGGCTGTCGATGCAATAGCAACACTATCTACTTTATTATAGTAGCCTGAACATGAGCTATTCTATGAGTTCCTGGTGGAAGCAATATCTTATCCTGCATATGACTCCCCTGAAACCCACATGATTTGCACTATTGTTGGTCATGATTCATCCAGATACAAAGACCTCTTTTCCTATCTCCAAGACCAAATCATTCCCGATACCTTCAACCACCATGAAAAGAGATACCTTATCCGTAATGCCTCCCGATATGTCATCATTGGTCACGATCTATACAAATGAGGCTAGATGGTACGCTACTTAGATGTTTAGAATGGGAAGAGTCTCAACGTGCATTAGAGGAAGTCCATGATGGTATTTGTGGGTCACACTCAAATAGTTTAACACTAGCTCAAAAACTTATTAGGGCTGGGTACTACTGGCCTGAAATGGAGAAAGAGGCCATCAAATTTGCTAAGAATTATCAAAAGTGTCAAGTACATGGCAACCTAATTCATGCTCCAGGGAGGGATCTAATCCCCTTTACAACACAATGGCCTTTCCATCAATGGGCATTTGATCTTATCGGGATGATTCAGCCTCATTCTTCTAACGAACATACCCATATAATCACAGCCACAGATTATTTTGCAAAATGGGTAGAAGCGGTCCCTTTGACACAAGCAATGAGAAAGCAGATATTGATGTTCATCTTAAACTATATCATATGTAGATATGGGATCCCTCATTCTATATTCATAGATAATGGTGGGCAATTCAGGAATAAAGACCTAGATGATCTATGTGCCAAATTCAAGATCACCCAACATTGGTCTTCTATCTACTATCCACAAGGGAATGGCCAAGCAGAGGCTTCCAACAAAAATCTATTGAAGATCTTGCACAGAACAATAAACAAAACCGGTAGAGACTGGCATCTCATGATTAATCCAACTCTATGGGCCTACAGAACAAGTATCAGAATGCCTACAGGGGCTACACCTTTCACTTTAGTTTATGGGTTTGAGGTGGTACTACCTATTGAGGTTGAAATCCCATCACTAAGAATCAGAATGCATGGTCTAGTAACTGATGATGACTACAGAGTGTCTAGGTTGCAAGAACTTGAACTACTAGATGAGTGCAGACAAGCAACATATGATCATCTCAGAGTATATCAGAAGAGAATGTCTAGAGGCTACAACAAGAAAGTCTGACACAGAGAATTTTAGGTTGGCGATCTAATTTTGAGAGAGAATCCTAAAAATCAATCACATCGAGAACGCAAGGGGAAGTTCGAACACAATTGGTTGGGTTCTTTTGTAATCACTACTACTTTTGGCTCTAGTTCCTATCAACTCTCAACAACTGAAGGAGAACAGCTTCAAGAACTAATCAACGTTCTCCATCTGAAGAAATTCTATGCCTAAGGCATTCAGTCTATGGTAAAATGTCCTGAAAAAAATCTTAAAAAAATTGAAAAATATCAAAAATTAAAAAAAATTGAAAAATGAAAAAAAAAAAAAAAAAAAAAAAGTTGCCTTGGTGAAAACTTGGAAACAGGCACCTTGGTAACAAAAATAGAATCTCTGCCAAGATGGTGAAAACTCAGCAAATGGGCGCCACTTGTTTCAAAATGCTCCATCTATCAGTGCAATCTTGGTCTTTCCTAGCTTTTAGTCTTGCTTTAGTTTGTACATATCTCCTAGTTTATTTTTGCATTTTCAATTTTCAATAAGTCAGCTTGTCCACCAATCTGCTCAAGTGTCTGTATCCTATCAATGTTCAAACTTGGGGGCAATCAATGTCATATCCTATGGTCTCTGGTGTATCTTAGATGTATCATATCTATTCAGAGTCATTTTGAAGCTTCATGTGAGCCAGTCAGTTAGTCTTGTCTCCCGAAAGGATTTTGCACCTACAACAACGCAATCAACATCAAACTGAAAACTGAAAACAATCTATGCTTTTTTACATGCTTTTATCTCCTTGTATGCTTACTGATTCGCATTTAGATTTTTGCATATTGTGTCCCTTCGAGCCCTTCGATGATGTCCTTTACAGATTTAGAGAGTGATGACTGGGGGCATAATCTTTTCTTTGTCTTCTGCTTGTATGTGAAAATCTAACAACTTTGAAAATTCTGGATTGAAATGGTGTTTGACTATAAGAGCCTCTATCTCGAATTGGATGACCATGCGTACCTCAACCATTGATACATGAATGATTCAAAGAAGTATTGATCTAACTATTGTCTTTTTGAGTGAGTTCTTTCTCTTACTGTGAAACATGATCTTACCTAAGGATGTGAACGATAAAGGGTCACTACGAGTAATTCACACTGGATTTAGAATAATCTCTTGACTGTTTGATGTGTTTGAATGCAAGGCATATTCAGGTCATCATGATGTTTATGTTTTGATGCTTATACAAATTGCTATATCAAAATGGACATGATATTCAGGTCATCCTAGTGTTTGTGCCTTAGTGCTTATATCTAGTCCAACATTTTGAAAATAAAATCAATATTCATATATCCATGGTTGTTGACCAGTGGGTGTTGTATTGATTCTTGTGCATAAAAATTGATATTCATATGTCTATGGTTTCATAGCTAGTGGACATTGTATTGATTTATTCGGTTACCTAAAAGTTCAATGATGATAACAAATCGACATATGATCAGTGAGTAAGTCCTAGGTCTTAGGTTGCATTTCATTTTGCATGTCTCTTTGCATTTTGCATGTTTGCATGATCTCACAATGATTAAATGAACTTCAATGCTTAAACGATTCTTCAAATCGCATCTTCAAGTCTAACAAGAGCTGAATCTCACACGAAGGTTCCTCCAATGAAATAGCAAGTAGAATCCTTTTTCAGGATCAAAATTCAAATCTGAGATCATTCATATTATTAACTACTTGCATATTCGACCTTCAATCATCATAGAAATCTAGTATTCAACTTAACTGATTATCTTACATCAAACTATCAAAATTTCAACTTGGTCAACCATGGTCAACTTATGGTCAATCCTAGTCAAACTTGGTTGTTTGGACCTCTAAACAATGTAGAATGCATTTTCAGACGTGTTTAACCACTTCTCAAATCAATTAACATGCTTCTAAACTATCAACGCTGACTTTTCTTGTCAGATTTCAATTTTAATCCTGAAGGGGGCATGGTATTGCACATCATTCAAAGTCTATAATCAAATGTGAAATCATATCTTTATGGAAATCATATCTTCCTTAGTAATCAAGACAACAACCACATCTAGTTACTGATTCATCAAAAAAGACCTCATCGCTCAGGGAAAATCTATCATCACTTGGGGCATATCAGATTCATCAAGATCCATATCAATCTGATATTCTCCTAATCTTGTAAACTGTATCAGTTTTTGCAACCATCAGATCATAGTGTTCTTTCCTTGGTTCTTCGGCAACTGAAGGGTTCGGATGTGATGTCTGCTAGTTCTGCTAAGACAATCGAGTCTAGAACCGGTCACTCACTTCTTCACAATCATAAGGTTCAGAATCAGGCATTTTGACACTTTTTTTTGCAATCCTCGGTTCATCGCTGCTACAGTGAACATTATCTTTGGTCATTCAGGACCTATTATCTTCATATGAAATCAATATCAATCAGCTTCTATCTCATATCAATTATCAATTTTGAATCTGTTTCATATCTTTATCATACACAGACTATCTTTGAACCACTGTGCTTTGCACAGTAATTCAAAGAGGGGCAAAATATAATACCCCAAAAATGGGCTATAAGTTCATTAATCTCCTATATCAACAATTCGAATGAAATCGACATCAAAGTCCTAATCTAAGGCACATCTAAACATCATCGAATCTTAATTGATTATCATAAATTCTGCATCGGGGAATATTCCTAGTAATATTCCTAATCATCATAATTATCTTTAATTTAATGATTATTTGGCGATAAATCTCATTTATCCTAAGTTTGATTAATTGAATATTTTCATATTTAATTAATTGGATTTAATACTACAACTTAATTATTTAATTAAATTTAATTATATTTATTCCTAATTATTATTATTTAATTTTGACAATAAATCAAAATTCCTATCATTAATTGATTAAATTCTTATTTAATTAATTAAAGCAAGTTGTCATATTTAATAATATTATTTTTGGAATAAAAGTTTGAAAAAATAATTGATTAACCCATAAATCAATTGTTTTATTTTTAAAATCAGTTAAGTTGAGAATAAATCACTTTATTTATTTATTAATTCATAATTATCCATGTGCACAATCAAAGAGCAGTTAAACTCCAAATCAGAAAATCAATGCAAGTTATTGACTTTTTGGAACTCAACATCATTTTTGAGTTTTAAAATTGATCTAAACTTCTAATTTGAGTTAAAAAGCTATTTTTGCATGATTTGCATGTTTTTGTGAATTAAATTATCTTTATTTAAAAATAACTCAAAAATCAAGCTGAGTTATTTGAGTGATTTATGACTTTTATCCATGCACCTCTAAAGCCTTGGATTTCTATAAAAATTGTGTGTGTAAATTTTGTACTTGATCTGTAGACACAACACTTCAGTAAAATATTAGAGGTTAGCTATAATCAAAATTGTGCAAAATTAAAATCTAATTTAACCAAGCGATTTACTGCCTTCTAGTAGGTGTGAGATTAATGTTCTCAGATTATTATCGAGATCAGTAACCTAGACGACACCTAAATGAAGGATTTGAATGCCAAACTGATATGAAATATGAATGCAATTAATCTATTTTTTTTTTTGGTATTTTCTATGCAATAAGAATGATAAAAACTTGATATGAAATCTAATCTATATGAAATTGATCTGCTAAAATGATCTAACAATGATATGAAAAAGAATCTAAATGAATGTAAAAAAAACAAATTGATCTCACAATATCCTTGATTCACAATAAGCTTTGATTCTCCCAATTTCAATTCTCCAACGTGATTGTGCAAAAATATGAGATGATTTGAGATGAGCTGAAGCCTTAATTTATAAAAATCCAACGCTTTTGAGGTGCATGAGAAAAAACCATAAATCACTCAAATAACTCAGGTTGATTTTTGAGTTATTTTTAAATAACAGATAATTAAGTCACAAAAATTATGCAAAAGCACAGTTCAACTCGAATTAGAAGTTTAGATCAACTTTAAAACTCAAAAAGATGTTGAGTTTCAAAAAGCTAACAACTTGCATTGATTTTCCAATTCGAGTTTAACTGGTCCTTGAATGTGCACATGGATAATTATGATTTAATAAATAAATAAAGTGATTTATTCTCAACTTAACTGCTTTTTGAAATAAAATAATTAATTTATGGGTTAATTAACTATTTTATCAAATTTTTATTAAAAACTATATTATTAAATAATGACAACTTGCTTTAATTAATTAAATAAGAATTTAATCAATTATTCATAGGATATTGGATTTATTGTCAAAATTAAATAATATAATTAATAATAGATAGAATTAAATTTAATTACACAATTAAGTGGCAAGATATTAAATCTAATTAATTAAATATGAAAATATTCAATTAATCAAACTTTAGGATAAATGTGATTTATCGCCAAATAATCATTAAATTAAAGATAATTATGATGATTAGGAATATTACTAGGAATATTCCCCGATGCAGAATTTAAGATAATCAATTATGATTCGATGATGTTTAGATGTGCCTTAGGTTAGGACTTTGATGTTGATTTTGTTTGAATTGTTGATATAGAAGATTAATGAACTTATAGCCCATTTTTGGAGTATTACATTTTGCCCCTCTTTGAATTACTGTGCAAAGCGTAGTGGTTCAAAGAAAGTCTATGTTTGATAGAGATATGAAACTGATTCGAAATTGATAATTGATATGAGACAGAAGCTGATTGATATTGATTTGATATGAAGATAATAGGTCTTGAATGACCAAAGATAATGTTCACTATAGCAGCGATGAACTGATGATTGCGAAAAAGTGTCAAAACACCTGATTCCAAACCTTAGGATTGCTAAGAAGTGAGTGACTAGTTCTAGACTCGATTGTCTTAGCAGAACTAGTAGGTATCACATCCGAATCCTTCAGTTGCCAAAGAACCAAGGAAAGAACACTATGATCCAATGGTTGCAAAAATTGATACAGTTTACAAGATTAGGAGAATACCAGATTGACATGGATCGATGAATCTGATATGCCCCAAGTGATGATAGATTTGCCCCGAGCGATGAGGTCTTTTTTGATGAATCAGTAACTAGATGTGGTTGTTGTCTTGATTACTGAGAAAGATATGATATAATTTGATTTACAGACTTTGAATGATGTGCAATACCATGCCCCCTTCGGGAGTAAAATTGAAATCTGACAAGAGAATTCAGCGTTTAGAAGCATGTTAATTGATTGGAAAAGTGGTTATACACATTCAAGAACACATTTTGCATCGTTGGAAGGTCCCAAAAGACCAAGTTTGACTAGGTTAAACCATGAGTTGACCATAGTTGACCAAGTTAAAATTTTGATAGTTTGATGTTAGATAATCAGTTAAGTTGAACACTGGATTTCTATGATGATAGAAGGTCGATTATGCAAGTAGTGGACAATATGAACAATCTCAGATTTTGATTTTGATCCCCAAAAATGATTCTACTTGCTGTTTCATTGGAGGAACCTTCATGTGAGATTCAGCTCTTGTTAGACTGGAAGAGGTGATTGAAGAATCTTTTAAGTGTTCAAGCAATTTGTGAGATCATGCAAAGAAACATGTAGGATGATAATGCAACCCTAGGACCTAGGACCTACTCACTGATCATGTGTCAATTTGTTATCATCATTGAACTTTTAGGTAACTGGATAAATCAATACAATGCCCACTAGCTATGAAACCATAGACATATGAATATCGATTTGTATGCGCAAGAATCAATACAACACCCACTGGTCAACAACCATGGATATATGAATATTGATTTTGTTTTCAGAATGTCAGAGTAGATATAAGCACCAAGGCATAAATGCTAGGATGACCTAAATATCATGTCCATTTTGATATAGCAATTTGCATAAGCATCAAAACATAAACGTTGTGATGACCTGAATACGTCTTGCATGACAAACACATCAAACAGTCAAGAGATCATTCCAAATCTAGTGTGAATTACCTGTAGTGACCCTTTATCATTCACATCCTTAGGTAAGATCATGTTTCATAGTAGGAGAAAGAACTCACTCAAAAAGACAATAGTTAGATCGATACTTCTTTGAATCATCCAGGTATCAATGGTCGAGGTACGCATGGCCATCCAATTCAAGATAGAGGCTCTTACAGTCGGACACCATTTCAATCCAGAATTTCTAAAGTTGTTAGATTTTCACATACAAGAAGAAAACAAAGAAAAGATTATGCCCCTAGTCATCACTCTCTAAATCCTATAAAGGACATCATCGAAGAACTCGAAGGGACACAATATGCAAAAATCTCAATGCGAATCAGTAAGCATACAAGGAGATAAAAGCATGGATAAAAAGCATAGATTGTTTTCAGTTTGACGTTTGATCACATTGTTGTAGATGCAAAATCTTTTTTGGAGACAAGACAGACTTGATTGACTCAAATGAATCTTCAAAGGACTCTGACTGGATATGATACATCTAAGATATACTGGAGACCATAGCATATTACATTGATTGCCCCCAAGTTTGAACATTGATAGGATACAGACGCTAGAGCTGAGTGGTGTACATACCGACTTATTGAAAATTGGAAATGCAAAAACAAACCGGGAGATATGTACAAACTAAAGCAAAATTGAAAGCTGAGAAATACCAAAATTGTGTTGATAGATGGAGCATTTTGAAACAAGTGGCACCTATTTGCCGGGTTTTCACCATCTTGGCAGAGATTCTATTTTTTCTACTAAGGCGCCTGTTTCCAAGTTTTCACCAAGGCACTTTTTTTTTTTTTTTTCTCATTTTTTTGTATTTTTTTTATTTTTTATTTTTTTTTAAATTTTTGACTTTTTTCAATTTTTTTGTAAATCATCAAGGTGCCTATTGCTAGGTTTTTACCAAGATGTTCATTTTTCAGGACCTTTTCTGATTTTTATAATTTTTTCAGGATATTTTACCATAGACTGAATGCCTTAGGCATAGAATTTCTTCAGATGGAGAATGTTGATTGGTTCTTGGAGCTGTTCTCCTTTAGTCATTGAGAGTTGATAGGCACCAGAGCCAAAAGTAGCAATGATAACAAAGGGACCCAGCCAATTGGGTTCAAACTTCCCCTTGCATTCTTGATGTGATTGATTTTTAGGATTTTCTTTCAAGACTAGATTGCCAACCTGAAATTCTCTGTGTCTGACTTTCTTGTTGTAGCCTTTAGACAGTCTCTTCTGATATACTCTGAGATGATCATACGCTGCTTATCTATGCTCATCTAGTAGTTCCAGTTCTTGTAACCTAGACACTCTGTAGTCATCATCAGTTACTAGACCATGCATTCTAATTCTGAGTGATGAGATTTCAACCTCAATAGGTAGTACCACTTCAGACCCATAAACTAAAGCAAAAGGTGTAGCCCCAGTAGGTGTTCTGATACTTGTTCTGATACTGATTCTGATACTTGTTCTGATACTGGTTCTGATACTAGTTATGATACTGGTTTTGATACTGGTTCTGATACTTGGTATACTTGATAGCATTTTTTCCATTGCAAATTCCCAAGTAAGATTATATCGTGTAGTCCCAATGTCTATCAAGGTGGAGAACAAGAGGAATTAGCAAGCTGGTCAATGAGATAGAAGACAATAGAATGAAGGATAATGAAAGGAAGAAATCCTCAAGGGGAAACTACCCAAGGGTACCCAAGCTAGGGAAAACTATTATGTAAAGCGCATTTGGATAAGCAATGAAAGGCCAGCATAGGATAAGTCACAATAGCGTAATGCCAAAGAAGGAAAGGATGTAGTCCAAAAGAGTAGACATGTCAAGAGGCTTCATAGCACTGTGTTTTACTCTTTCTTTCTTTTTTTTATTAGATCAAGACCAAAGGGGAAATGATAGCGAAAGACTAGAATGAATGGAGGAAAATAAATATGAAGGCTAAACAGGAAGGGAATGAAAGCAAGATCATCATCAAACAACTCACAAAATAGCTAAATGTTCGTCTATAGATCAACATTGTCAAGATCAAAGAGAGAAGATGGAATGGATGAAATATGTAGAAGAACTACGCATGATGCTTGATTGCCAGGTTTTCATCATGGTACTTATCCAAGGTGCCACAAGGGAGTGGTTTTCACCATAGGATGAATTTATTTCTCTTTACTTTTGCTACCAAAGTGCCTATTTCCAGGTTTCCACCAAGGCACATTTTCAATTTTTTTTCATTTTTCATTTTTTTTTGAATTTTTGGAAGAAGGCAAGCTTTTTAGATAGTGCTCCTTGAAAGGATAAACCATGATATACCAAGGATTCAAATGATATGCTCAAAGATGCTGATAGGGAAAGGGAGATGGAAGAGAAAAATGGAGGATAAGGTTTTATGTAAAGCGAGTGAGGTTGGAAGATAGGAGGAATAGGCAAATGAAGAAAAATGATAGAAGGTAGAAGGATAATGCATGGAAGGATTGTGAAAGGGTAGATGGAAAGGAAGGCAAGCTCAACATCAACACATACCTTGAAGGGTGGTGAGAGGATGGAGGAATCATGAATGAGGGAATACGTGAAGGAATGTGGTGAATGGATAGCAGAGGTTGTGGTTTAGGCGCATGAAATGGAGGAATGCTTTTGGAAGAAGATGAAGTGGAAGTCTTTGGAAGCTTGAATGTCAACTTCACTTGTTGCTCAACACCAGACTCTTTCAAGAGAGACTTTGGAATCCATATAGCCACAGGATTTTCATTTCTTTTTGGTAATTTGGAGAGAATATCTTCAATTATGGATTTTGGAACCCATACTTGTCTTGTAGTTTTTTTCTTAGATATATCTTTGGACTTTATGCTTCCATGTCTATTAGAGGAGACATGGTGATCTTTTTTTGATGAATTCTTGTATTGCTTCTTTTTATTGTATTGAACATTCAAGTTATTTCCAAAGAACTTGGGACTTGTGGAAGAAGGAGGATATGACTGGTTTAGATGGGTGGGTGGCTGAAAAGGATTCAGGGGTATGCATCTATGTTGATCTTGAGGAAAGATAGGAGATGGAGGGACGTAGGGACCCAAGATGGATGGTGAATTAGGAGAGTTAGGAGGGGAAAGTGAAGGGACATAAGGACCCAAGATGGAAGGTAGACGTGAAGCTCTTAGTAGTGGTGGAAGAGGTCCAAGGATGGAAGTGGAAGATGCAAAAGGATAATTAATAAGTTCATCAGCATCTATATGACAACCAAAGATATCAGCATCTTTAGAGTGAGCATTAAAATTTTCAATAGAATCGTGGACATCTTGAATATGAGCACCTTCTTTGATAGGATTGTTCAAAGCTTGCAAAGACTTAGGAAGAGTAGAAAGTGGAAGTGAACATGGAGTGGTAGAACAAGAAGATGGAATACTTTGATCTTGACAAGGATCTTTGGATAGCACAAGCGCATAATTTTTCTTTTGATTTTCAATAGGCTTAACATTGGAAGTAACAACACCATTTTTAACAACCTTAATGGAAGTACCATCTTTGGAAAGCGCAAGTGTAGTAAGGTTATTTTGATTGTCAATAAGCTCAATAGTGTAAGTAGTAGCTTGATCTTTCTTAGGAGAAGACTTAAGACATGATGGAATGCATGAAAAAGGGTGTACAGGATCAAAAGAACCATGAAGCGGATAAGAGACATCGGGAAAAGGAGTGGATGACATGGAGGGTTCTTGATCTTGATCTTTCTTTATGTTCTTTTCTTTATCATTTTTAGAGTCCTCTTGACATGGAGCCACTTCTAAGGACAAAGAAGCATGTTGGGATTGTATGGATGACTTTGGAAGAGATGGTGGAGGACTAGCTGAAGTAGGGATTATAGCATATGAAGGCTTAGGCTCTTTAGGTTTATCATTATTGAAAGTATTTGCAGCCAAGTAAAGGTTAACTTGAGTTTATTTAATAGGTAGCCCTAGAGGATAACTATAGGGAACCACATGAAAATTATTAGGGTTTGTGTCGGATGAAGGTTCTGTGAAAGATTTGAAAGACTCGGAAGCTTTAGGAAATGTATGGGTATTGGAGGAACTAGGGGATGGAAGGGAACCATCACTAGACAAAGGTTCAACATTAACATGACCTTGCTTGAGAAGATAATCTTTATTTTTAGTAGGAGAGTCTTTAGGAGAAGGATTCTTATAATATTGATGCTTCAAGCGAGCACGATGCATTTTATAGTCCTCAGCAGTAGTAGATGGATCATAATCAAGGTATTGTCCACAAAAGCCATCAAAATCTCTTTCAAAATCAGAATCATATGGATCACCATCATGATCTATCCAATGTGACGGCCCATTTGTAGTAAGTAGGAACACATGATGAGGAGGACTCTTAGGAATAGAGGTTTCATAGGTATCATTACATTGTCTATCGTCATAGTCATCATAGTCTCCAAAGCTTGATGTGTCACTCTCTATGGAAGAAGTATCATAAGGGTTGTCACGTTGCTCACATTTTGTCTGAGGGCATGGTGACATGTACAAGTCTTTATCAAATGGAAAAGAGCATAGAGTTTCCATGGAGAACTCTCTAGGTTCCTTTTCTTTCTCAAGTTTGTCAAGCTGGACTTGCATAGCTTGCAGCTGCTTCATCATAGCGGTGATTAGAGCTTCTTCCTCTTGTGTACTAATTCTTTGAGACATGTGCACTAATTCTCAATGGCTACTACTTTGTTCCTGACACAGTGATTTGTTCGACAGATTCTAGAAATAGGCTGAAAAAGTTGAAGTATTTGGCAATTTTGACAATTTTCTGACAACTCTAAAAAATTTCCCAAACGACACTCTGCAGACTCGTACGACAGTGAGTATGCTGTGAAATGATAGTTGTAAAAATTGTACGACAATTACAAGCAAGATTTTGACTCTTAGAATTTTCTGGGATCAAAACTCGTATGACACTGGGTACTCAATTATACGACAGATGGGTAGCAATGAAACGACAATTGCAAAACTTGTACGACAGTTGCAAGATTTTGACTTTGAGAATTTTCTAGCATGGAAACTTGTACGACACTAGGTACTCAATCATACGACAGATGGGTAGCAATGAAATGATATTTGAAAATCTCATATGACAGTTGCAAGATTTTGACTTTGAGAATTTGCTGGCATGGAAAGTCGTACGACACTGGGTACTCAATCATACGACAGATGGGTAGCAATGAAATGACACTTGATAGAAACTCGTACAACTTCTGACTTCCTAAAATTATTTTTGACTCTAGAAAGGATTTTACATTAATTTTTGCAAAATTTTGAGTTTGCAGATTCAAATTGTTTGCAAATTTCAATGTCCAGATTTGAGGATTGTAATAGATTTGTCTGTTTTCAATAACCAGATAGATAAACAAGCATGCAAAATAGCAAGCACGTGATTTCAAGCATGTTTGAAAACAATGAACAAGGGCAAAAGAAACATTACACATGAACAATCAAGTGACTTATTCGTTCTAATCCTCAGAAGCGCTAATTGTGTATGTTCCAAAAATGTTTTGCAATAACGTACATATACCCTATAAAATGAAAATTTGGTCTCGCTAGGGTTTTTAGTAATGGTTTGACTCTGCAACTTTTATGATCTAAAGGGGTGAACTCCAATCCTGACGCTTCAAGGTTTTGACACAGTCTGAGAACTTAATCTTTAGGAGCTGCTAGGGAGATCTGACAACCCAACAATGAACCATACCCGTGGAGATTTCTTCCACAAGGACATTTATATAGCAGCTGTCACTACCATGGCGAAAATGTCTATTACCGCTTGAGGTTCCGTCAACATAGTTTTCTCTATGAAGGGAGTGTCTGCTATGGTTAACCCTCTCTCAAGGTGACTCACAATAGTATACCACAAGGGGACTTGGCTCCAGATCCAAGGTTTTTGACACTTTTTCACTTTTAACCCAAACAAAGCAAGTAGATTAATCCGACATGCTAAGACAAAGTTTGTCTCACCAAGGTCTATGATATCAACCCCACGTGATCTATCAACCCCTCCGGAGAGATAATGTATCAATCAATAAGGGAAGACACACTAGCCAATTTTGATTCACCAAAGTTTGTGATGTCAACTCCACGTGATCTATCAACCTCTCCTGGGAGAAAATGTATCGATCAATAAGAGAAGACACACTAACCAAGTTGAATGTGAAATGCACTAAGTATCCTCCTTACCTATAAGGATTATATCATCAAAAATAATTTCACTGGGAATCCAATCTCTCAAGAATCACGAATAGTGCTCATAGGGCCTAATTACTATGTGAGCACAGATGTATGTTTCCAAAAGCAAATCTACCAAAAGTATCCAAAAAGTAGAAAGATGAACACTTAACGCTTAAAGAGAATACGAGATGAGTCAACAAGGTGGAACAATTAACACCTCACACAAGCTAAAAATGAGTCCCCAACTTAGAAAACAAGTGAGTTCCTAAAAGTACAAAAGGGTTTCCAAGTGGAACACTTAACGCTTCTGTCCTGTTGACCCCTCCCCTTTATGGCGCTGAGATTGCAACCACAAGGTGGAATGAGGGGCTGAAAGATTAGCGAGTCCAATAACCCAAGATAGAAATCAAGATCAATCACAAGTAATCTAAGACTGCTAATAAATCCTTAAGGGGTCACAACCTAGTATCAATTATGCAAGTGTGTAGAAATAGACAAAAACATGAAAAGATGCACATAAGCCAGACACATAAGAGATTTATTTTAAGTCCAAATAAAAATGTTATTAGATCAAGGAGAATACCTGAGATCCTCGCAACGTGCTTAGTAGATTTTACCTGATTTTTAGCAATTCTTGTTGAGCTTTTTCATGCAAGCAAGTGATGAACTCTCCAACAAGCAAACAAGCAAACAAGATATGCAAAATATATTCAATTTATGAAAACCATAGGGTTAGCTCTAAAAATAAATTATTATTAGCAATAATAACCAGCAATTAACCCAAATGACAACTCATATCATTCATTGAACCATGTAAAAAAAATAAGTGCATACCCATGACAAAACTTTATTTTTTTTGCTATATTTGACCTAGTTAACAAGATCTAATTTTTTTGATATGATTTTGGCCACAAAAATAGAAATTCAGAACAAAGACCCCTACTAAAAAATAAAGAGCTTTCCAAAAATGTAAAAATTTTGAAAAAATCTCTTCATTTGTGCCCTAGAGACCCATTTTATCAAAATAGATCAATTTTTGTAAATTGACTATTTGAGCTATTATGTTGCATCTAAATTTAAAATACAAAGAATTGACCCCCTGTAGAATTTAAAGAGATTTTCAAAAATATAAAAATTTCTAAAAAATATTGTGATTTGTGTCAGATATTAATTTTTTCTATAATTTTAAGATAAAATTATTAAAAATTCTAAATATTTTAGAAAATTCTAAATTTTTTATTGTAGTTTCTCTGATATGTGTCCAACCTAGAAAAAAAATTTCAGACCAAAAATCCAAACTGTTTGAGAAATAAAATTAAATCTTTGAAACTTTAGGGCTTTAGCTCTAAAAAAAAAAATCAAAACCAGCATGTAAAGGTGGGTTTCCCCACGGTGGGTGCCAGAAATGTGTGTGTGAAAATTGTACTTGATCTATAAACACAACACTTTAGTAAAACATTAGAGGTTAGCTATAATCAAAATTGTGCAAAATTGAAATCTAATTTAACCAAGCGATTTACTACCTTCTAGTAGGTGCGAGATTAATGTTCTCAGATTGTTATTGAGATCAGTGACCTAGATGACACTTAAATGAAGGATTTGAATGCCAAACTGATATGAAATATGAATGCAATTAATCTTTTTTTTTTTTGGTATTTTCTATGCAATAAGAATGATAAAAACTTGATATGAAATCTAATCTATATGAAATTGATCTGCTAAAATGATCTAACAATGATATGAAAAAGAATCTAAATGAATGTAAAAAAAACAAATTGATCTCACAATAGCCTTGATTCGCAATAAGCTTTGATTCTCCCAATTCCAATTCCCCAATGTGATTGTGCAAAAATATGAGATGATTTGAGATGAGCTGAAGCCTTAATTTATAAAAATCCAACGCTTTTGAGGTGCATGAGAAAAAGCCATAAATCACTCAAATAACTCAGGTTGATTTTTGAGTTATTTTTAAATAACAGATAATTAAGTCACAAAAATCATGCAAAAGCACAGTTCAACTCGAATTAGAAGTTTAGATCAACTTTAAAACTCAAAAAGATGTTGAGTTTCAAAAAGCTAACAACTTGCATTGATTTTCCAATTTGAGTTTAACTGGTCCTTGAATGTGCACATGGATAATTATGATTTAATAAATAAATAAAGTGATTTATTCTCAACTTAACTGCTTTTTGAAATAAAATAATTAATTTATGGGTTAATTAACTATTTTATCAAACTTTTATTAAAAACTATATTATTAAATAATGACAACTTGCTTTAATTAATTAAATAAGAATTTAATCAATTATTCATAGGATATTGGATTTATTGTCAAAATTAAATAATACAATTAATAATAGATAGAGTTAAATTTAATTACACAATTAAGTGGCAAGATATTAAATCTAATTAATTAAATATGAAAATATTCAATTAATCAAACTTTAGGATAAATGTGATTTATCACCAAATAATCATTAAATTAAAGATAATTATGATGATTAGGAATATTACTAGGAATATTCCCCAATGCAGAATTTAAGATAATCAATTATGATTCGATGATGTTTAGATGTGCCTTAGGTTATGACTTTGATGTCGATTTTGTTTGAATTGTTGATATAGAAGATTAATGAACTTATAGCCCATTTTTGGGATATTACAAAAATAAGGCTTCAGCTCATCTCAAATCATCTCATAATTTTGCAAGCTTACTTTGCCAAAGTCATCTACGAATTGCACAACTATTTTGAAGAATTAGAATTTGGAGAATCAAAGCTTATTGCAAATCAAGGCTATTGTGAGATCAATTTGTTTTTTTTTTTACATTCATTTAGATTCTTTTTCATATCATTGTTAGATCATTTTAGCAGATCAATTTCATATAGATTAGATTTCATATCAAGTTTTTATCATTCTTATTGCATAGAAAATCCAAAAAAAGAAGCTTAATTGCATTCAATTCATATTTAGATCAATTGCATTCAAATCCTTCATTTAGGTGTCCTCTAGGTCACTGATCTCAATAACAATCTGAGAACATCAATCTCGCACTTACTAGAAGGTAGTAAATCGCTTGGTTAAATTAGATTTCAATTTTGCACAATTTTGATTTTTGCTAACTTCTAATATTTTACTGAAGTGTTGTGTCTATAGATCAGGTACAAAATTCACACACACACCAGGCATCGACTCCACTTGGCTACATAGGTCTGAGCATGCCTTAAATCCTCGAACTAAGTTGTTGTTATTTGGAGATGAACCAGAGTTCACACATGGGAAAACCATAGAAGTTTTGTATATTGTTGACCCATCTCTAGTTTTAGCCTCTTTGGATGCATATATGAATTCTTGTCAAATCTCCTTTAAAGTAGTCATGATGGGTGTAGAATTATAATATTTATTTCTCTCTCTTTTTTCTCTTTATGTGTGTGTGTTAATTATGTATACAAGCATGCATATATGGGTGCACACATATACACATACCTATATACATTTAGAATATTATGCTTATAGTTAATCTTATGAGTATTTTGGTTAAAATTTGTATGTATAATATGGAATTAGATAAATCAAATAAATGCATAATGAAGGAAAAAGGAAAAGTTTGGATAATAATAAAATAAATTAAAACTATTTACCTACTCCTACTTTATCTCTCTCTCTCTTTTTTTTCTTTTTAGTATAGAGGGTGGGAGTGGAACTCGGGACCTCTTCTTTGTAAGGGGTCCCAAGTTTCCATTGGGGTAGTGACTTCCTTGCGAAGCATACCTAAGAATAAGGCATTAATATTAGTAGTAGTGGTTATGTTTCTTTTTAATAATTATAAAACTATAGTAGGGGGTATTTAATTAATTTATATTCTGGTATGCGGGTTAGTCAGCTCGGGGAGGGTAGGTAGAAAATAGTTACCTTTGGGGTAAAATTAATTTTGGGAATAGTATTTTACTTATTCTATGATGTAGGTGAGGATGTTGCTTTCCAGGAAGCAGCACCCTCAACCTTTAGAACTACCCAGAGGTTTATTTAATATGAAATTTCTCCTAAGTAGGGGTAACAGGAGATTTCAGGGAACCAGGGAAAAGGACATCTGAGGAGACCATGAAAGTTTTAGGGAAAGCTAGGCTTGCGGAAAAGTTAGAGCCAAGAACCTCTGGCATATGATTCTAGGTAGGCTCTTAAATATAGAAAGATCTCTCTCTCTCTCTCTCATGGTGCCTTCCCTGTATGTTTTCTAGAAAATTTGATAATTAAAATGTAATCCCTATAGTACGTTAAAAAAATCTAAGATCTAGTTGTGTATTTATTTTAGGATAAAATTATATAAGAAAAAATAATAATTGTTTTTAGTTTGTTTGTCCAAGGTTAAGAAATTAATGTATTAAAAAAGAACTATTATTTTTTTAATTTCGGCTTGGTTGGGAGAAAATTAAATAAGAAAGCCTTAGTTCACTATTACCCCGAATAATTACCCAACAATAAAAATGGATACTGGGCTAGGAAATTTACTTACAAAATCAAGATTATTATTATTTTACTCTTTGTAAAAAAAAAGGAATATAATGGACAAAAGGTCTTTTTTGTATTAAGAATAGAATTAAAAGAATTACTTTCATATGTGAAAACAAAATATTAATGTATAAAAAAGGAGAGACTACATAAATAAAATTAATTTTTAGAGAAACTTTCTTTTGAAAAGTAGAATGTTCATATTAAAAAAATAATAATATAATTATAAAATTTTTAGGCATTTGCTCAACCCGCAAGGGGCTTCCCTTCTTTTATTTTTTATTTTTTTGTTTGTTATAAAGTTTTTAACAAATATTTTATGTTATAAAGTTTTAAATTTACTTAATGTAAATTTTTAAAAAAGGTATTCTTTAATGTATGTTTTACTTTATAAAATTTAATTTTACTTAATAAATATATTCTTATGCTATCAATTGTGATGACAGCCAAATTTGACTCTGACGAAAGATTTTTTTTGCTCTGTAGGGTTTCATACATACAACTCTTTGTCTGCGCTCTTCTCCTGAGTTTCCCACTTGTCATACCACATTTACTGTGAGATTTTTTATTAGGGTTAGTTTATAATGGCTCCAACCAACCTCGGCTCAGTAGTTGATGCTGGTGCTCGAGTTGATGCTTCAGAAATCCATGGTGCCTCTTCTGAACAAATGACCGCATAAGTTCATCCCGAAGGTCTTCCACGAGGTAATCCTGATATTGTGCTTAACATGCAAGAATTTGAAACTGCTTGTTAATGGTTAGAGAAACATACCTTGATAGGGTATTTTTTGGGTTGTACTCCTCCTAAAATTATACTCAAAGAGTGGCTAAAAAAGAGTTAGACTCCTCATGGAGTTCACCTTGAAGGTGTTCAAAACCTTACTAAAGGTTTTTTTCTAATTTTTTTTGCTAACCCTTTCCAGGTGGAGGTAGTTTTTAGTTGTGGACCCTGGATGGTTAGGTCCTCTTTGCTTGTGTTCCAGAGGTGGTCTTGAGATTTCACTATCTCAGATGACAAGAGACTTAGGGTTCTTGTCTGGGTCAAGTTTCTTGATCTCCCATTGCCATGTTGGCCATTTATTGAGTCTATTGCCAAAACCCTTGGCAAAGTTATTGTCATTGAACATGAAAAATTCTTTAATGCCCACCCTCAGAAGCATGTTTGTGTTGAGGTTGACCTCTCTAGGGACCTTAAAGACTCTATTGAGATACAGGTCAGTTCTCTCACCTTTTCTCAGAAGGTTCTTTATTTGAACCTACCAAACACCTCCTACAGGTGTCAGTCGGTGGAGCATAAGATCAAGGATTTCTCTTTGGCTACCCCTCAGGTCAAGCTGTCACCAAAGGAAACACCTTCTAAAAATACAGAGGCTAGGAAAAAGGAAGAATAGACCACGCTTGGGCGAAAAGGAAAGAACACCTCAGTTTCTAAGCAGGCACAAGCCGTCTCCACTTCTACTTTGCCGTCGGCTCCTCCTGCTAGAGAGAACCCTCTTGCTGTCAAAGCACCTCCAACTGCTCCACTCTTGTCACACCCTACTCCTTAGGGGAAATCTCCAGCTACATGGTCTACCACCCCAGGGGTTGTGCTCACTCTACAAGCTATTTCATTTGTTTCTCCTTAGAATTTGTGTTGGTCTCACAACCCTGATGGTCGTGTGGAAGACCCATATGAAAAACATTGGTATATCTCTTCTGGAGATTTATCGACCAACTTTGGTTCTATCCCAACCTTCTTGTAGAATAGTTTCTCCTCTCTTAAGGACGAGGAAAGCATGCAATATTTTTTATGAATTTTTTATCTTGGAATGTGCGAGGTTTGATTGACCTCTCCAAAAAGTACTATGTTTGAGATACTTGCCACAGACTTTGCAGTCTAGATGTTTTATGTTTGCAAGAAGTTAAAATTTCTAGTTTTTTGCTTACTTCTGCCTGACGCATCATCTAATCAGATGACATTGTTTTTTCTTCTCAGTATGAAGCTAGTAAGGGTGGTTTCATTACTATTCTATCACCTCACCTTCAATATGCTATTATTGCACATGGTTCTGACCCTATGCAATGTGTCACTTGGAACTTGCTATCATTCCATAATCAGTCCTTTGGTATTATTAATATTTATGCTCCCAATGAAGTTGTGGAAAGATCTCAACTTTGGTGTTGGTTGGCAGATAATCTACCTCCATCAACTTGGGTGATCTATGGAGACTTTAATATGGTGGAGATGGCCTCTAACAAGGAAGGGATTTTTCCTTTTTGATGGACAGCTAGAGAGAGAGAAGCATGGTATTATATGCGCAATAAATTGGGCCTTTTTTATCCCAATGCTAACCACCGTCAGCAGAGTGGGGTCTGACACACTTGGTCTAATTTCAGAGTTGGTCCTAACTGCATATTCAAGAGACTAGATCATTCTATGATAACTGCTCAATCTTTTTTCTCTTTTTTTGAAGATTGGGATTTACCTGTCATTCCTTTTCCAGATGTGACCTTGTCAGATCTTTACCCCATCTTTTTTTCCATTACGTGGCAATCTTCTACTCTGTAGGTTGCTTGCACTCAATTCTTTCTCAACACCTCTGTGATTACTCATGCTTCTACCATTGCTCACATTCTTCATGTCTAGAATTTAGAGCCTCAGCCCCACAACCACACTAGATGGATTAAGTGGTGGAATGATGCCATCACCCGTACTGCTATATCTCTCCCCATTTACGACCATCAGTTGGCTTGCTACAGGAAATGTTGTATGAAGCTAACACCAAAGCTCTTCACAATGATTTTGATTCCCTTTCTTTGAAACCTTTTGACACTGAGCTTCAACTTAAACTTTCTTAGATTTACCATGAGAAACAAATTGTAGACAACTATGCTACTCGGGGAGATCAAATCAAATCTTGCCTCCATTGGTTGGAGGTGGGCGATAAAGCTTCTAAAGAGTTTTTTCACACTCTTAGAGCCCATCATACCAAATTTGGTATTCAAAAATCAAACAAGGTCATGAAACCCTTTCATAACTTCCTGATATTCTTCAAGCTTTTGTTCAACACTATGAAAAAGTGTTTTCTTCTTAGGAAAATTCTGTTACTTGGGAAGATGCTCTTAAGGCATGTATTTCTATTACTCCAAACCATCTGGCGATCAAGCAACGTGCCTTCTATGAGAAACTTCTCACCATTAATGACCTTAAAGAGATTGTCTTTTCTATGGCTGATGACAAGTCCCCAAGGTGTGATGGCTTTCCATGTGAATTCTACAAGAATTTGTGGGATGCTATAGGTCCCGACCTGCATAAAGTTTATCTTGAGGCCTACTATAATAAAATTTTGGGTGCTATTATAAATAAAGGAAATATTAAATTCATACCTAAAGCTAGTGACCCTGAAGATATATGAAATTAGAGACCCATCACCTTGTTGAACATTTCCTACAAGATCATTGCTAAGGCTTTAGCTCTTAAAATCAGACATATCATTCCACTGATTGTTTGCCTAGAGAAGACTAGTTTTATTAAGTCCAGATATATCCTTGATAATATTATTGTTGTCTAGGAAGGAATGGAATGGGCTCGCCAGTCCAAAAAACACACTATTTTTCTCAAAATTGATTTTACCAAAGCTTATGATCGCATTGAATGGCCTTTCATTCTTTCCATGCTGTGAGCTATTGGTTTTGGTCCCAATTTTTTGTAGTCTGTGGAAATGCTTTTTGGTGATGCCTCTTCTTGCATTACTATCAATGGATCCCAATCTGACACTTTTGGGATTTTTAGGTCCATTTTCCAAGGTTGCCCACTGGCTCTTTCTTTATATGTTCTTGATGTTGAAGGCTTTGGGTACCTTCTTGCCAATTCTATCTTCTCTAGATTAGTTCGTGGCATTTCTCTTCCTAACTCCTCATCCCAAATTGTTAATGGTCACTTTTCTGATGACTCCTTTCTCACTCTCCTCAAGGATGAGGAAAATATCTCCAATGCCTTACAATGCTTGGATACTTTTTGTCAGGCCTTTGGGTCTATTATTCAATGGCATAAGACCCTTTGCTACAGATAATATTTTCTGCCAGCCCCTCCTTGGCTTGCTAAGTTTGATTGGAAATGAGTTCAACATGGCGAAGTCTTCCACTTCTTGGGCATTCCATTTTCCTTTCAAGGCTCTTAAGTGGACTTATGGAATGCTATGATTATTAAGATTGAAAAGAAGCTTCAGTATTGGATCTCTAAAGCCCTTTCTCTTGAGGGGAAATTCTAGATTTGTTCTAAGGTTCTGGCAGCTACTCATGTTTATTATTCTTCTTGTTGGGCTCCTTCTAAAGCCTCTTACCTCAAGCTAGAATGCCTTCTCAGATAATTTCTCTGGGCTTCAAGAGTCGATGGTTATGGGTTCCACAGAGTGGCTTGGGAGTATTGTTGTCCCCCCAGAGACTCTGGTGGCATTGGTCTTCTTATCAATTAGAAGCAAGGGCTCTCTCTTTGTGCCAAATGGATTATTCATGCTCTCATTGGTGACGAGGCCTAGAAAATCCTTTTTAGGCATCGTATCTCTTTGGCTACCCTATCCATAGGCCTTCTTGGAAGGAAATTGGCCTCCCTACTCTTCTCATTATGAGGGAGCCTGTTCAGATTCATGGAACCTTCATTATCAAGAGCATATGGAAAGCCTGGGAAGCAGTTAAGCCTTGGCTTCAGTGGGATGGTGATGAATTTTGCAATGGAATTTATTTGAATCAAATAAACCTTTGGTGGTCTCTATTGTTCTCTATTCAAGGTATTCCTCTGGCCAAGATTCAAGGAGCCAGTGCTCTACATTTTTTCAAACATGGCATTTGGAATCCTAAGGACCTCTTTTCTAGGGTCACTATGAGCCTCCACCCTTGGGATGATATGCAGGTTCAGTACCATTTGGCTCACCCAGATCATTAGAATTTTGATTTATTGGTTTCTGCCATTCCAGATCATTTTCTTCATAAGCTTGGTGTTCAGTCCATCTGACCTTGGTGGAAGGATTGGAAACGGTATCCTACCATTCCTTTCAGTAATTACAAGTTGAGGATGGGATACAAATGGTTGTCTCCTCATTTTCCCATGGTGGAAACTCTTAACTAGAGATGGCATTTGCACTCTTCTATGTACCACTGAAGATCTCTCTTAAAGACCATTTGGTCTGTTATTACAAAACCCAAGATGGATCTCTTTTCTTGGTGTTTAATCTTCCAAGGGCTTCTTGTAGGGCCTCGTCTCAAGCACCTGGGTGTTCATGACCCTTGGTGTCCCTTTTGTGAAAACCCTGAGTCTTTTTTGCACATTTTTTGGTTCTATGGGAGAGCTCAACAATATTGGCAGTGGATTCATGATTTTTTTAAACCTTTTAGGCCCGAGCCTTTCTCCTGGCATATGATTATCCTAGGAGATTCTCCTAGGCTTCCTTCCAAGTTTACTCAGATTTGGCATACTTTCAGGATGAAGATTTTGTTCACTTTGTGGAAAGATAGGAATGTTGTTCTCTTTTCTCACAGGTTTCTTGATACTAATGTTGCTCTGTATAATAAAGCCTGTATTTGTAACAATGTAATGATGTAGATTTAGGTGCAAGATAACAAAGTGGCTCTGGAGGTGGCTCACCTTCAGGAGTTTCTCAATCATTGGGGAAATGCTCCTTGCACGGTTTCTTGAGTTCCTCCTGGTTCAGTTTCTGTAGAGGGTACTCCACCTAGGGGTCACCGTCGTGGGTGCAGTTCTTCGGCTCACCACTTCCACACTCCATGGTCATAGGCTTCCCGTCACCACTCTCCTATAGGTGGTGATGATGGTTGGTGGCACTACTTGAATTCTCCACCTCTCCATGCCTCTATGTGGTCTTTGGCTCTGGCTTTGTCTGCCACTCGTGATGCTACTGCTGCTTGTCGTGGCCCTGATTGGCCTCCGACCACCTCCTCCAAGTTTCCCCGCTTAGCTCTGGCTATTTCTCCACCTCAAGCAAAAGAGAAAGATAAAAATGCTGAAGATGATGGTTGGTCAATTCCCGATCCTCTTGTCAATCCCAATGATGTCTGGGGTTCTGATGATAGAGATCCTCCTCCATCTGCTGGCACTGCTCTTGCAGCTTGATGGCTTTACGCTTTTTTTTTTATGAATAGTTTCTAGTTTCTGTTACTATTTCCAACTTCTGCTGAGTGGACTTTCGCGGGGTGATTTCTATGTCCCCTGGCCCCTTTTTTGTGAATATGTAACTTTTATATTCAATTAATATAAAAGGCAATATTCATAAAAAATAAATATATTTGTTATAAAAAAATTATTAAATTTTCTTTTGAAAGGGTTTCTTGAAAATTTAAATTTACTTAATGTAATTTTTTTTAAAAAGTATTCTTTGATGTATGATTTTGTTAGAATTTAATCTTTCCTTGGTAATTTATGTATTTAAGGATAAACTAAGGTATCCTAATGTATTCGTCCTCTAGTCCAAGTGGGAGGACATGTAATATTTGTAATTTCCTTTATTAAGGAAATAGATATTCCTCCTTATGAGGAATCCTACACTTGTCTCATGCACTAGTGAAATGTGGCATACACAGAAATGAGAGTTACAATGTAACTCTTTTCTCACATCCCTATTAAGAGATGGCTCTCCTTCTCTCAACTCATGAGATTCTTCTTCCTTTCGAATATTGTATGAGCTAAGCTCTCTCTCTCTCTCTCTCATTCTTAGGCATATTTTTTCCACTTTCATTAATATCACGGGGTTTTTTTTATGCTTTTCCCCCTTCAAAATATTGTCTACTTGTTTCATTGTGCTTGGTGAATGCTCCTAGTTTTTGTGATTATTCATGTTAACACTTCTTTTCCTTGCTCATTGATTAAACAATTTCCTAACTCTATATTTTGTTATTATTATTTCAACATGGTATTAAAGCAAGTTGGTTTAATTTTGTTTTGAGTGTATAGGTGAAGGAGCTACCATATCTTGGAGTACTCCAATATCAGAAACTCTTGAGAGAGTTATTACTAATATATTTTTTTGTCTAATCTGTTTAAGGAAAAAATCAAATTTTTTTTTTGGGTTTGGCTAGTTTACCGCCAAACCCGGTTTATCTCTTGGATATTTTTCTTGGTAAAGGAAAGAATACAAATTTAATCAAAATCATTTTTTTCTATCAATATATTCTTTTACAAAGATCTCAAATCTTAATATCAAAATTTAGTATTATAGTATTAAAATCATTACAATTTTAAATTTTTTTTTCTCTTATTTCCGTTCTTGCATGTATAGTATATTTCTTTTTGTAATTATTGTTTCTATTTTGGTTGCTTGTGTTTTCTTTCATATCCCCTTGCATGCACTATTGTTTCATATCCTATACTAACTTTAGCTTGTTTGATTCTCTGCATGCATTTTTTATCATTACTCTGCTAATAGTTAACTTTGCATGCATTTCCTTCCAACTAATTAAATCATTATTCTGTACTTTTTCTTGCATGCGTGTATTGCATTGTTGATATCAGCTTTTTTTTGTTCAATTTTTTTTTTCATTATTGGTAACTGTATTAGTTTATCCTTCCATATTTTGAAGGCTAGAGGGGATTGCTTGCATGAGGAATATCTTAGCTTTTTCCTATGTTTCTTTGCATGCTCTATTTTTTTCCATATCTATTCATGCTCTTTCATTTTGAAAATTCAGAGCTCTTCATATTCAGAGTTTTTTTTTGATAAAATTATTAGAAGACGTTTGGAGAAGTGGGATTAGTGTAATCTTATTGGGTTATACATTATTTCTTTGCTCCTTCTAGCATTGATTAATCATAAAACTTTGTTTGAATTCCTCTGGTTTGTTCCTCTGTTTGTTGATTCTTTGTTTTAATTCAGCTTATCCTAACATTTTCTATTGTAGGGCTTTATCTTATTGCTTTTTTAGCATTGGCACATATACATATACTGAGAATCAAATATTTTGATATATATTTGCAACATGGAAAAGTCCATTTTTTAAAGCTAAATATCATTCTTTATTTCTCTCTCGAGCAAATGTTGGTTTTGCCGAGGTTTTGAGCCTATTTGCTCTGTTTTCATGAGCTCCGAGAATTCTTCTGGTAGGAATAGTTGTGCTTCTCCTCAACTGATAACATTGTCCAAGGTTTGTGTTAGCCAAACATAAAGAACCCTCTATTAAAAGTATCTCTCAATATATGGATCACAGGTATGAAAAAATACTCTTTGCACTGATTTCCGCACCCTCACCCCACCACACAATCATAGTCAGATTTCAATTTGACAAATGCTCTTGCTTGCACTATACATCATTTCAAATCCAAAGATTAATCTACGCTCCAAATTAAGCTTTACAGTATTTTGGTGTCAAAGACTATTTTTTAGAAATAGTTTGTCTTGCAAAGCACTTGTGTGCAACACTTCCAGGTGTATTTGCAGGCAGCAAGTAAATTCATTTAATTTAACCATTAATATTTAGTTAGATATCTTTTTGGTTGGCTCTTCAATATAAATTCTATTTTAATGCTGTTGTCTTCATTTCAGGAAATTTTTTCATGAGAAGTCATTCCTTAAAGTCGAGCCTCAATGGATATATCTTGGCTGTGTGTGTTTCTTTTTTGGCTCTCGCTCTGCGCCTCTTTTGTTCCTGTAATCTTGATCAATCTATTTATAGTATTGGATAGAGTTTCTCAAATTCTTTAAGTAAACTTTTAATAGCATTGGATCCCATTTCCAATTCTTTTTTCATATAATTTGATTTGGCATTTCCATTCTTTACTAACGCTTTTGCAACTATTAATAAAATTTTTTTGCAGCTATATTATTTTGTTTTATTGTCCTGGTCTGATGGTTTTCTCCTACTATTCTTAGTCACTTCTGATTACAAGAGTTCAAGTCATAATCCTTAACTTCTGATAGTTTCTATTTTGGCTATTATTGCTCTCCCTCATCCATTCTCATTTAAATAACATGTGTAAGGTTTGGTAACTTTCATTTCAAGTTAATCTGTAATGTTATTTAGTTTTTTATCAGTTTTAAAACTGTAACATTCATACATTTGTGCAGCTCTTTCATATTTGGTGTATTTAGAATTTGTCTGTAGTTGTTTTGTTTAAATTATTTTTGAGTCAACCATATACACATATTTTCCTTCGTCTCTGTCTTGATTCCTTGATCTTTGTGTAACGTCTTTGCCATATATATATATATATATATATATATATATATATATATAATTAGAAACGTTAAGCAAGTTTGTTATTTCAATTCTTTTTAAACGTTTTAGAAAGTTACGTAGGCTTTACAATTCTTTCATAGTTATTAAGATTTTTTTAAAAATAAGTTAAGTGCTTTCCTTTTAGAAAAGACCTTTTTTAATAACTTTTAAAAGTTTTTTTATTAAAATCTATGTTAAGTCATTTTTCAAAAAGTCTTCCTTTTACCACGTAAGGAAAGTGCTTTTCCTTTTTTAATTTGAAGTTTTCTTGTTAATTTTTTTTTTCCTCAAAACTTATCTATTTAATTAAGTTCTTATTTTAGTTCTAAATCTAATACTAATAAAATCTTATTATATTTTATTTTTTATTATCTTTTAAATCTTTATTAAAGATCTAAAATTTTTTAATTTTTTTTCAGTTAGTATTAATTTAATCTTTTATAACTTCAATCTAAATTTATTTTTTAAAATTGATCTTTTTAAAAAATTCATATTCAATTGTATTAACATTGGAGATTTTTTATTATTTTTAAAAATAATAATAAATTAAATTCATCTCATTTAAGAAGGGTATTTTTTTAAAGTATTCTAATTTAAAAAAAATATATATATATTAGGTGTTTTATCAAATTTATTCTCCTTTTTTCAAGGGGGTTTATTTTTTTTTCTTTCAACATGTCTACTCTAATGCCGAAATTTCAACTCACTAGCTCCAATTATACTATTTGGAGGCCACACATGTCTGATTTTCTAAAATCTCGACACCTTTTGGATATTGTGTCTTCACCAAATTTGAAACCAACATCCCCCACTCCTCAGGCTGACCAGGATTCCTGGCAGTTGAAAGATGAGGAAGCGTTTGGTCTAATTGGATTCTCATTAAATCCAGATTTATATCACCTTATCTCAGATTACATTGTAGCTCATCAGGCTTGGCATGTCTTAGAGAACACATTTCAAACTTACGAGAAACTTGTTCCCCTTATTAATCAAGCAAATCAAAACTCTACACCACAATGTGACATTATGTATCATTTATATGATTTTCCTATTTGGGATGACCCATGTGATGATATTTGTTTTGGGGATGATCCCCTTGCTTCCTATTTTCCTCATAGAGATAACTTGTTTTAGGTTAATGATGATGGTAATAATCTGTTTACTCCTCCTTGCTCTCATGTTGATGATATGTTTGACCAAGAAGAGGAAATTATATCTAACTTTCTTAATGTTACTTTGCCAGATATGTTTATTACTCAAGATGAAATTCATGATGATAGTACTAATCCTATGATTGTTGTGGAGGTTAATGATAATGATGCTTATATTAACTCTCCTATTAATACTTCATATTATGATGAATACACTACAGGTTTGTCTTATGCAACTAACGATTGCATTTCTGATTCTATGACTCATCATTCACATTTTGATGAACATGTTACAAATTTGGTTTATGCAACTGAAGATTGCATTTATGATTCTATGACCCATGATTCACAATATGATTTTTTCCAAAGTGTTACTGATTCAGCACTAGGAGATCCCAATGATGGGCACTCTACTAGTGTTTTTTGCCTTATTGTAGGCTCAAGTATTGATTATGCTCCACCTCTATTCTTAAATGGAAATGAATATACAAATTCCATTAATGCATCTCAAGAATCTCAATGGTCTCTTAAAGATTTGGGCTCTCCTCAACATGCTATTCACTTTGCCAAAAGTCTTGTGTACCATTCAAGCTCCGAAGCACAAGTTGAAGACATGCAAGATGATCAAGCCAAAGACATCCTAGTGAAGACTCTTTCAAAAGAAACATCTCAAATTCATTGTAAACATTTGGGTTTGATACTTATTGATGTAATTACCCCAAGTAAAGATTAAAGGGGGGTGTTAGAATTTAATCTTTCCTTGGTAATTTATGTATTTAAGGATAAACCAAGGTATCGTAATGTATTCATCCTCTAGTCCAAGTGGGAGGACATGTAATATTTGTAATTTCCTTTATTAAGGAAACAAATATTCCTCCTTATGAGGAATCCTACACTTGTCTCACACACTAGTGAAATGTGGCATACACAGAAATGGGAGTTACAATGTAATTCCTTTCTCACATCCCTATTAAGAGATGGCTCTCCTTCTCTCAACTCATGAGATTCTTCTTCCTTTCAAATATTGTATGAGATAAGCTCACACACTATCTCTCTCTCATTATTAGGCATATTTTTGCCACTTTCATTAATATCACGGAGTTTTTTTAATGCTTTTCCCCCTTCGAAATATTGTCTCCTTGTTTCATTGTGCTTGGTGAATGCTCCTAATTTTTGTGATTATTCATGGTAACACTTCTTTTCCTTGCTCATTGATTAAACAATTTCCTAACTCTATATTTTGTTATTATTATTTCAACAGATTTACTTTTATAAAATTTAATTTTACTTAATAATTTTTTAAAAATATATTCTTTATAAAATTTTTTATTGAAATAATTTTGAAAGAGTTTCCTTGAAAATTTTAAATTTGTTTAATAAACCTTGTTTAAAAAAATTATGTTATAAATTTTAAATAATTCATTAATGAGAATTTTATGTATTTTTTTTAAAGGGCTTAATTTATAAACATTAATTTATTTCTTAAAGGTGTGTAATAAAATTTTTAATTATTATAAATTATTTTAAATTTTATTAAATGATTTATAATAAACCATAGTTATTATTTTATAATCTTTTCTTTAATATTTTATTCAAAATTTTAAAGGTTAGGAAGAAATTTTTGGTAGATTTTATATGTGTGGTTTTTCTTCTAAGTAGATCGATTTGGACTTTGTGATTAATCTAATTTTATAAAGTCCTAATTTAATTTAGATGGCTTAATTTAATTATTTGTAAATCTGACTTTTATAGTCAACATGTTGGATGATTAGTTGTTTTCTTATGAACTTGGAATGGTTTGTGGTTCATTTCTATAAACCTATAGTAAGGATGTTGTGAATAGTTAGACACCACTTTGGTAGTGTTGTTTAGACCAGAAAGCTTTGGGTAGGATGTGGGGCTCTTTGTGCAGATGTTTCCTTGTGATAACTTTGGGAAGGAAATACAATCACCTTGTTTTGTAGGCTATATGGGAAGGATTCCAGTGTGGAAATTTTCATCCTTGATGACCTAATTGTGAGTAGGATTCCTAGGTGAAAAAGGTGAGTGGATCACTACAAGATCCAGGCTGAGGAGACTAGAGGAATAACCTTTGGGTGAGTTCTTAAAAAAAATTAATATATAAATCAAAAACTGGTTGGGTATGGGTATGGGATTAATTAAACCTTTAAGAAGATAAAAGATTGATTATGGATGCATAGGTCTTGTTGGACTACCGGGGTCATTGTGATTACTAGGGCAGGTTGCTTAAGGGTGCCAGAGTACATGACTTCTTGGAAGGATGCCAACGCATAGGACTATGTGATGACACTCATCTAGTTAGTATCCTAGGAAAACTCCTCTATTTTTCTTTGTATTCTATAGTGTGTTGTTTTGTGTTTGGGTTAGACAATTTACTACCTTAGATTTTATTGGTTTCCCTTGTGTGAATGATGGTTCTATCTCCTAGCACAGGGGAGTGGAAATTTGTGGATCCACGCGGTTGGGTGGTGAGTTTCCTATTCAAGGTACTATTTGAGTGTTGCTGGTTACTCTCTCTATTTTTCTTATTATGGAGATGTTTGTAAAAACATTATAATAATTTATTCAAACTTATGTAGGCCTATAAGGCCTTGTAATATCAAAGAACTATTGTATGCATCTATGCACTTGGGTAGGGTATCTTTAGAAAAAGGATGAGAAGGGAAGATAAACTATAATATTTTTATAATTTTCATATTTCAAGTTATGTATAGAAAATGTAAACAATAAGGATCCTTGAATTTTATTTTCTAAGACAATTTTCATGTTGTAAAGGAAAGCACTGTAACATCAATAAATTGATATATCATTCTTTAAGTTTATCTATTTCTTGCCTCTTACTTATTGAAATAAATGAATCAACAAATTTTCCTTTATGCATACTTAATGCATCTCATGAATAATTAACTATTGAATTTAGAGAATAAACCATAAGGGGAACCTGTTAGGACATAATCCTTCATTGAAGTTAGTAAGTACAATTTTTTTTACACTATTCTTTTGTTTTGATTACGTAAAAGTAGGTTTTGAAAGGACCTAAAACCTTTTACATTAGAGTTACATGATAAGCATTAAAGTTCCAATAAAACTATGCAACAACACCCAAAAAAGGCACACAACCAGAATATTAACATGCTCTACCGAAGCCTTAAGGATAGAAAAGCTCTGTTCCTCTATGTTTCCAACCATTTTCTCTAGCTTGTCCACTCTATTTTCCATAATCTGAATTCTTTTTTCCATTCCCTCTCCTTTATCAATTTTCTCTTCCATAGCAGTAATTCAATCATTAAAGACAGTGAGCCTCTCATCCCTACCGACTGTCTCCATGAGCTCATCAATGCTTTTGCCCATGGTTTTCTCCCCCAAATTCATCTTCTTAAGGATCCTAGTCTCTTTTTGAAGTTGATGAATATGGGTCTTGATTGCTGTAATGTCGCTTTTCATATTACTAAGGTTAATCAAGAAAGCAAGATAGCCTAGATTCTCAAAATCCTTGTTCACTCCCTCCATTTCCTCCTTGGAACTCTCCACCTTATCCTTCCCAATGTTAGCCATGCCCTTCTTTTGCCCATCCTTCTCAATATTTATCACATCCTGAGCCACATAATGCAAAATATTCTCCTTGACCAGAACATTTTGGTCCACCCCCATACTCTCTTCCACAATGGGGTCATTCTCCATCCGCACATCCTGATTATCATGGCTATTCTTCTAAGAAGAAGAACCCTCATCAGAGGAGATGAAAACCCTCATAGAAATTTTCCTATTCCCTTTCTTGGCTTTGGTATGCTTCCCAATGGGATCCATTTTGTTTTCACCCTTCTTCTTGATACCGTCCTCCCTACTCTCCTCTTCCTCCATATCCATTTCCATGACCGAGTCCTCCACCTTGATTTTCTTCTTTTTTCATTTAGGATCCACCTCCTGGTACTCCTCAAAGTCCCCATCTTCATCCTCAATTTCCTCCATGAAGGGTTCCTTGGAATCCTTACCATCTGTGTCATAGTCTTCAAGGTCCTTTCTATTTAGTCGAGGCCTCTCCACCTTCTTTGATTTCAACACCTCATAAATGAGGAACCCATCATGATAGACATGGTCACCTTCTAGATCCCTCTACCAATTGAAGATAGAGGAATTTAAAGAACTCAACAAATAAAAGGGTAAATTGATTTTAACCCCATGCCTAAAATGGTTCAGTAAAATCAAATGATGATTGTAAATTTTGGTATAATGTCCATCAAGAGTAATGTAGCTAATAATCACAAAGAGAACCAGTCTCCACGGCCTAGAAATACTCTTAGGATTAAAGTAGGAGTTATCCACCTTTACCATACACTTCTTCTCCTACTCCATTGGTGTAAAAGACTCCAAACCTTTATTTGAGATCTTCCTATCCCTGTAGAAGTTAATACCTTCAATCTTAAGACCCATCGCCTCTGTAATTATCTCCTCTATCACTTCCATGCTCTGTGTTCCCACCATGACTTTCCCCTTGTTGCAAGTTTTAATGAAGTTCTTGGTCACAACAACTTTCCCTATATGAAGCTTCTCCAAATAAACCACCAGGCCCCCGTCTTTAACAATCTTCCACAGCTCCTAGTTCTGTTTCCATTCGTGATAGTTCTCTGGTTTACGTCTTTTCTTTCTACCTCCCATAGCTCTGCAAAAGTTAGGAAAACCCTTCTCAATTTTTTTCACAAAGCTTTGTAGATTAGGCTTAGAGTTGTAGTAAAGTCCTCTAACCCTACGAATGACCCATAAATCATGGCAAATGGAAGCAATTATCATCTCGTAATCCCCTCACTGTCCTTCATCATATTCACTCCAAATTCTTTTGTTAATTTGTGTGTCCTTCCAGATTCCCCGACGGGGCATGCCATTGGTCAAGCATAAAATTGCTTCACATGGATGCTATTGATGAGATCATTTAGGGGCTCTCCTTCAGGTGTAGATAGCTGATAAGCTCCTGAGACAAAACATGTTGTGACAACATAAGGACCCAACTAGGTAGGCTCAAACATGCCTTTCTTTTCTCAATCTACTTGTACTTTCTGATTCTCTTTGAGGACCATGTCGCTCACCTAGAATTATCTAGGGTGGACACTTTTTTTGTAGCTTCTTTTAAGGCCATTCTAGTATACTACCAAGTGGTCATATGCACATTTCCTCTTCTTGTCTAACATGTCCAGCTGGGTGAGACATGCTATGTGATAGTCTTCATCAATGTTATAATTCTTCATAGACATGCATAATGAAGGTAGCTTGACCTCAATTGGTAAGATGACCTTTCCACCATATACTAGAGAGTATGGGGTGGTTCCCATGGGAGTGTGGAATGAAGTGAGTAGGCCCAAAGGGAAGGATTGATTTGAAGGTGCCAGCCACAACTAGAATCATTGACAAATTTTTGAAGCATATTTAGGATGGTTTTGTTGGTTGCCTCAGCTTGGCCATTTCCTTGAGGGAAGTATGGACTAGAGAAATAGTGATGGATGTAGAATTTGGCACATAGGTTATCCTAATGCTAGTTATCAAAAGGTGTGTCATGATTCATGAAAATAGTGGAGGAGATGCCGTACTGACAGATGATGTGGTAAAGGAGGAACTTAGATATCTGGATGCTAGTAGTTATGGTGAGCGGAATTTCTTCAACCTATTTCATGAAATATTCAGTGACATTTTATACTTGTGTTCATCTGAGGAAAGGGGAGTGATCTTACCAATGAGGTCAAGGCCCCAACATGAAAAGGGCCATGGTAGCACAATGGGTTGTAAGTCTTGTTTTGGAGAATGCATCAGATTAGCATGCTATTGACATGGTAGGCATTTCTTTAAAAAATCACATGCATCATGCTCAATTGTTGGCTAGTAGTACCCAACTTTGAGAATCTTCTTTGATAGTACCATGTCACTCGTGTGGGCACTAAAAATTATACCGTGAACCTCTTGTAAATCTATGATGGCCTTGTTTGAATATAAACACAAAGAGAGGTTGTTATGATATGTTGGAAATATAGATGAAGTAACTGAGAGGGGGGGTGAATTAGTTAACCATAAATTTACTTTCCACAGATCTCTTAGATGTTTTATTAAATCATTTGCTGTTGTTGTTCGAAAAACATACAGAGAAATGCTGAACTCGATTATTGCAGTGAGTATTAATTATAACTATTCTTAAGCATTCTTCAGTGATTAACATAAAAGAAAATAACATGAACACAAGAGACACTAGATTTAATGTGGAAACCCAATATGGGAAAAAACACCAATGTAACTAGTTACTATTTTTCACTCTTCTGAAGTGATGCCCTGTTAGGAGCCAACCCAGTAAACGGTTACAAAACACACTATTAGGTGTGACCTTGTTAGAGGATTTAATCACCCTGTTAGGAGTGGCCTTGTAAGAGGTCTTGAAACAATTCAATAGAACTGTCACCTTGTTAGAGGATTTATAAAATGGCTATTAAACCAACTCAGTTAGGAGATTTTGAAATCACTGCTAAAATGGTAAGAAAGTAACAATGAAATAACCTGAATAATGATGCAACTTAATTGCTGATTACAGATCTCTATTCTGCTTCACTAGATCCTTCCTGATCAAAATATATCTCTGCTGCTCCTCAAGGATATCTAATCATCCTTCAAAATTCACTCACACTTTCCTTCTTTTTTTTACTTCCACACTATTAATTCACAACTTGACGTTCTATATATACCATTCAGATTGACCATTCAGATTGTCAAGTCGACACTAATAACATTACTAGTCATCACAACAGTTGGCTGGAATAATCAAACTTTATTTCTCAAGTTAACAAAATCCTTTACTGGGCCGACCTTGCTCGGTAAACATTAATCTGAAAAGATTTCCTTTGGTGACTGAGAGAACTCGGTAAGCACTATGAATTCTTGCAACATCCTTTGGAGACCGAGTGAACTCGGTAAAAACTAACTTTCCTTCATTAACTGAGGAAGCTCGGTTAACACTATTTTCTGCCATACTTTTTCTTTGACACCTGAGATATCTCGGTAGACACTGAAAACCACCTACTGACCAACTAAGCTCGATAAATATTGTGAATTGCTTTGCTAACCGACTGAGCTTGATAAATACTATGAACTACTTTGCTGACGGACTGAGCTTGATAAATAATATGACATTAGTGTGACATCAAAGACAACACACAATTAATCCAACAGTCTCCCTCTTTGGCATTGATGGCAACACAATATGTCATAACACAATGAAATTTCATAGAAAACATAGAGTAAGGAACATATCCTTAGCTTTATTCTGATTCTCATCTATGAGAACTCCCTCTGTCAGCAAACTTCTCTTTCTGACTGAAAACTCTCCAAGAAAACTCTCCCTCTTAGAAATCTAAAGAAATTTCTTGAAATATGATAGCAAACTCTCTCTCTTTGACAACACATGACAAAGACAACACATACTAGGTGAATAGCAATGTACCTTGAGTACTAATTCATATGCAATGATTCCTTGACTAAGCTGCATCAACTGAATGATCTTTAATATGCTCTAGTTGATGCATCACTAAAACTTCATTTAGTGAGCCTCGGAAGGGGAATGACCCCTAACTTACCTCTTAGATACAAGAATGCATCCTTAGGTAGTGGATTGGTGATTATATCGACAATTTGTTCTTTTGTATGAATATATTCCAATCTGATTTCCTTGTCCTGCACCAATTCTCTGACAAAGTGATATTTTATAGCAATGTGTTTGGTTTTGGAATGCATTACTGGATTCTTTGAAATATTTATTGCACTTGTATTATCAAAAAATATAACAACTGGTTCTTTGATCTCAACCTTCATGCCTTCCAATAACTATTTGAACCAAACAATATTAGAGTAGTTTACTACTGCAGCAACATATTCTGCTTCTGTTGTGGATTGGGATGTGCAATTTTTCTTTTTACTGGTCCAAGATACCAACCTCTTGCCAAGAAAGAATGCTCCACCACTTGTACTTTTTCTGTCATCAATGTTTCCTACTCAATCAGCATCAGTAAACACTTTTAAGTCCAGATTGCCTCCAAATTTATACCATAAGCCATAATCTTTAGTTCCTTTCAAGTATCTCAAGATTCTTTTGATTGCCATCATATGAATTTCTCTTGGTTTTGCTAAGAATCTTGCTACTATACCAATTGCTAAGGCAATATTAGGCCTTGTATGAACTACATACTGTAATTTTCCAATCATTGATCTGTATAAGGTCTGATCTACTTCTTTTGAATCATCATTTTTGGTAAGCTTCAGTCCAGTACACATGGGGGTACCAACTATTTTTGCATCTTCCATACCAAACTTCTTAAGTATTTCCTTGATGTATTTAGACTGAGTAATGTAGATACCGTTCTTACTCTGTTGAATTTGAAGACCAACAAAAAACTTTATCTGACCAAACATAGACATTTCAAATCCTTTGTTCATTTTCTCTAAAAATTCTTTGCACTGATCATCATTACCTGTAAACATAGTATCATCAACAAATATTTCTACCAAAACAATTCTGTTATCTGGTCCTTCCTTGATGTACAAACTACTATTATCATTAGCTCTTTTGAAACCAATCTAAATAAGATAGTTATGTAATCTTTCATACCATGCTCTAGGGGCTTGTTTCAGACCATACAATGCTTTGTGTAACTTATAGACAATATCCTTTTTGTCTAGATCAAAAAAACCTTCAGGTTGCTCAATGTAGAATTCTTCATCAAGAATACCATTGAGAAATGTAGATTTTACATCCATTTGATATACCTTAAATCCTTTATGTGCTGCATATGCAAGTAGAGTTCTTATACCTTCTAATCTTGCAACAGGAGCAAAAGTCTCTCCATAATCTATACCTTCTTCTTGAGAATACCCTTTACACACTAATCTAGCTTTGTTTTGTAGATACTTGACCATCTTCATTCAGCTTGTTCCTGAATACCCATTTTGTTCCAATTACATTTTTGTCTTTAGGCCTAGGTACAAGAGTCCATGTCTTGTTTTTCTCTATTTGTTCTATTTCTTCATTCATAGCCTTAATCCAACTTTCATTTTCCAATGCATTTTTAACATTTTTAGGTTCAAAGTCAACAAGTAAACATGTACCTTTCAGTTTACTTCTTGTCATAGTACCATCTGATTTGTTTCCAATAATCTGATCTGGTGTATGATGCTTCCTGACATACTTGGCCAATATAGGTTCCTTTCTTCTTGAATGAGTTACATTTTCATCTTCTTGAATTTCATCTTCAGGTTCAATTTGCTCGGGCTCGGTAGATATTCGCTCGGTAGCTTCAGACTGAGACTCAGTTTCTTGTGACTCGGTTTGAATTTCTTCTTGTGACTTGGTTACTGTACTGGGCTCGGTAGATGCAGTTTCCTTATTGACAGATGTGTCTGGTAATGTATCAGGTTCAATGTAAACAAATATTTTGTAATCCTCTGGTTCTTTTTTTCTTTCTTCTTCATTATTTTCTACAAACTCATCAACTTTCACATGTGCACTTTCTATGATTTTGTGAGTAGACAAATTCAGACATCTATATGCTTTACTTTTGCAAGAATATCCCAAAAATATTCCTTCATCACTTTTTACATCAAATTTTCCTTTTCTAGATTCTTTTAAGATGTAACATTTACTACCAAATATTTTTAGGTAACTTACATTGGGTTTATAGCCATACCATAATGCATAAGGAGTTTTGAATGTGTCTTTCCTCAACTGTACTCGGTTCAAGGTATGAACTGCAGTGCTAATAGCTTCCTTCTAGTATTTCATAGCAATGTTCTTTTCAATCATTAGAGTCCTTGCACAATCCATGATAGATCTGTTCCTTCTTTCAGCTATTCCATTCTGCTTAGGAGTTCTTGGGGCTGATACCTATCTTTTGATTCCTCTTTCAATGCAAAAATTATTGAATTCATGGGAGATGAATTCACCACCTCTGTCTGATCTCAAGCACTTCATTCTTTTTCCTATTTCCTTTTCTACTCTTGCTAGATACCATTTGAATTTCTCAAATGCCTCTGATTTTTCTCTTAAATACATAACAGTCATCATTCTAGAGTAATCATCAACAAAGAGAATAAAGAATTTTTCTCTAGTATAGCTTTCAATTCCAATAGGTCCACATAAATTAGTATGCACAATATCCAAAATATCTTCAGACTGATAGTTTTTACTTTTAAAGCTAGTCTTTCCCATTTTACCAATCTGACAATTATCGCATAGACCAACATCAGGTTTCTTCAATGTAGGAATACCTCTTACTTTCTTGAATTTGCTTATTTTCACCATATTATCAAAATTTACATGACATAACCTTTTGTGCCATAACCAAATTTCTTCAATTTGAGCAATAAAACATGAGCATTCACCAAGATCAAGATAAAACAGGTTACCTTTGGTTTGTTTGCCTGAACCAATCAATTTTCCTTTGTCATCCAGCAGTCTTGCTTTATCATTCATGAATTCAACCTTGAATCCAATGTTGATTAGTTGTGCTACACTTAGAAGATTATGCTTTAGTCCTTCAACCCAATATGCATTATCACATATAAGTTCTTTGGTTAATGAAATTCATCCTCTTCCTTTTATACAACAAGGTTCATTGTTTCCAAACCTTACATTACCACCATCATAGTCTTCAAGGTGTTCAAACTTTGTTCTGTCACCAGTCATATGATGTGAGCATCCACTGTCTATAATCCACGTATCATTTTTTCTTATATGGGAGATAAGTGCCATCTCATCTTCATCATCATCAGATTCATCTTTTACAGTAATGAAGACAATTTCTTCTTCACTATCATCAGAATCCTTAGCCAAAAAACATGTTTTCTTACCTTTATCCTTGAATGACTTGAAATTCTTCTTGCCATAGTACTTGTGACCTTTCTTCTCATCCTTGCTTTTCTTGTTTGGGCACCTAGCTGCAATATGACCAATTTCTTCACATGAGAAATAGATTAAAGGAGTTTTACCTTTGTATTTACCTCTGCCTCTAGTATATTTCTTTGCAAGTAATGCTTCAATAACTTCAAGATCACTATCTGAACTTTCCTCTGATTCTTCTTGACTTTCTGACTGGATTTTCTTTCCCTTCTTAAGTGAAAGTTTGGCCTCAAATGCTGATTCAATATTTTTAGAAGTTGGAACATAGTTGTCATAGTTATCCAATTCAAAAGCTATCAATCTTCCAACTAAGGCATCCAAAGTTATATTGTGATTTTGTTCACATCTTCTTTCTTGAATAGAAGATACTCTTATTGCATAGACAGGAAGCAATGTTCTAAGAACCTTACTTATAACAGTTTCATCATCCTTTTTTCCTCCAGAAGCTCTGATTGCACTAACACTCACCTTGATTCTTTCAATATATTTTGCAATGTTTTCATTTTCTTTCATCTTCATCTGATCAAACTATCCTCTTAGGCTTTCTGCTTTGGCTCTCTTCACATTGTCATCACCACCATAAATTTTCTTCAGCTTGTTCCACATTTCATAAGCAGTGGTGCAGTCTTTGATCTCATCAAATTCTTCATAGCTAAGAGCTGATGCAATATCTATCATCATGGTGTTATGGTTCTTTTTCTCTGTAATGTCTTCAACAGTTAATGTGCCAGTAGGAACTGTATATTCTTGATCAATATATTTGCATCCCGAGTCACCAATGGAAGCCAGATGAAGTCTCATGAGACCTTCCCATGCTGAAAAGTTATCTCTGTTAAGCCTTGGAATTTCTCTCTTGTAAGACATCTTGATCTTTAGCTTAGGTCCTTGAAACCCTTCTTGCAAGCACCAAATGCTCTGATACCAATTGTTGGAAATATAGATGAAGTAACTGAGAGGGGGGGTGAATCAGTTAACCATAAATTTACTTTGCACAGATCCCTTAGATGTTTTATTAAATCATTTGCTGCTGTTGTTCGGCAAACATACAGAGAAATGTTGAAACTCAGTTATTGCAGTGAGTATTAATTATAATTGTTCTTAAGCATTCATTAGTGATTAACATAAAAGAAAATAACATGAACACAAGAGACACCAGATTTAACGTGGAAACCCAATATGGGAAAAACCACCAATGTAACTAGTTACTATTTTTCACTCTTCTGAAGTGATGCCCTGTTAGGAGCCAACCCGGTAAAAGATTACAAAACACACTGTTAGGTGTGACCTTGTTAGAGGATTTAATCACCCTATTAGGAGTGGCCTTGTAAGAGGTCTTGAAACAATTCAATAGAACTGTCACCTTGTTAGAGGATTTATAAAATGGCTGTTAAAGGAACTCGGTTAGGAGATTTTGAAATCACTGCTAAAATGGTAAGAAAGTAACAATGAAATGACCTGAATAATGATGCAACTTAATTGCTGATTACAGATCTCTATTCTGCTTCACTAGATCCTTCCTGATCAAAATATATCTCTGCTGCTCCTCAAGGATATCTAATCATCCTTCAAAATTCACTCACACTTTCCTTCTTTTTTTACTTCCACACTATTAATTCACAACTTGACCTTCTATATATACCATTCAGATTGACCATTCAGATTGTCAAGTCGACACTAATAACATTACTAGTCATCACAACATTCAGATGGAATAATCAAACTTTATTTCTCAAGTTAACAAAATCCTTTACTGGGCCGACCTTGCTTGGTAAACATTAATCTGAAAAGAGTTCCTTTGGTGACCGAGAGAACTCGGTAAGCATTGCGAATTCTTGCAACATCCTTTGGAGACCGAGTGAACTTGGTAAACACTAACTTTCCTTCATTAACCAAGGAAACTCGGTTAACACTATTTTCTGCCATACTTTTTCTTTGACACCTAAGATATCTCGATGGACACTGAAAACCGCCTACTGACCGATTGAGCTCGGTAAATACTGTGAACTGCTTTGCTGACTGACTGAGCTTGATAAATACTGTGAATTGCTTTGCTGACCGACTGAGCTTGATAAATAATATGACATTAGTGTGACATCAAAGACAACACACAATTAATCCAACATGATATCCATGAGGATATAGGGTGTTAGCCACAAGAGTGTAGTGGGAAGCTCTGTGGATAGGGTTCTAGCACTAGGTGTTTATGAGGTGAGGGGATATGATTCCATTTTTTAGATAATCATGGATGTCATGATACCATGGGGACTAGGGACCAACCAAAACACACACCATTTCAAAATCAACATTCTCACAACCAAGTTTATGTAGCTACTTGAATAAGAATTCATATTGCATTGAACCTTGAGGGATTTTTAGTAAGGACCCAATGGTTTCCATCATCTTCTACTTTGTTTTGTAGCTCCTAGAAACTTGCATGAATTATAAAATTATGTATTTTTATTTGATTCTATCCACAAGCTCCTTGTATGGTAGTAGTTTGTCATCCTTTATTTGGAATTCATCTAGGACCTGCTTGATGATGAGTTGTGAATCTCCAAATACTTATAGCTTTGTGATATTCCATTGGATAGATAATTTGAGGCATGAGATGAGTTCCTTGTATTATGCAATGTTTTTAGTGCAAGGGAATCTCAACTTGAATGATTTGGGTATGTAATCACCTTTTCGAGTGACAAAGAGGATTCCCACTCCTGATCCATGGGATGTGTAAGAGCCATCAAAATATAGCTTCCATGTCAGTTGTTATTGGACCATGTAGAGATGTTAATCAGGGAATTCCATCACCAATGGATATGCATCTACTAGGAGTGCCCTCAACTAGCTGATCCATAATGACTTGCCCCTTTATTTCTTTTCTATCTACATACTGGATGTCAAATTCACTTAGGAGTGTAACCCATTTTTCCATTTGGCCTGTAAGTGTCATTTGTGAGAGTAGGTATTTAAGTGGATCTACCTTGGAGATGAGTTGTACAGTGTGGCTTATGATGTAGGGCTAAAGCTTTAGAGTAGTGAAAATGACTGCAAGACATGCTTTATCCATAGGTGAATAGTCTAGCTCATAACTGACAAGTGTATGACTGATGCAGTAGATGGATTGTTCTTTTCCATTATCATCAAGATGTGTTAATAGTTCCCCTAGTGTTGTAGTGGTTGCTAAGATGTATAAGATGAGAGGGAATCTTGGTATTGGTGGCATAAGGATGGGTGAGTTGGCCAAGTATTCCTTGAGTTTCTCAAAACTTTGTTGAAAAATTGGTTCCCACTTGAAGCTGGTATCTTTGTGAAGCATATGTGTGAATGGTTGACACTTTTTGGCCAGCTATGATATGAACTGATGTATTGATTGTAGTTTTCCTTGCAGGCTCCTTAGCTACTTGAGTGTGAGAGGTGGAGGCATGTCCATTATGGAATTGACTTTATTAGTATGAATATTGACTCCTTACTATGATACAATGAACCCCAATAGCTTACCTAATGTTACCATGAAGATACACTTATTTGGGTTCAATTTTAAACCATAGTGATGTAGGTTATCAAAAAAATACTCAAGAATGTTGATATTTCCAATCGTGTTTCATTTGGTGAGAATTTCATCGATGTAGTCTTCAAGTATTTCATGGATCATTTTGTTGAAGATGGCTGTCATTGCTCTCTGATATGTAGCTCCTAAATTATTTAACCTAAATGGCATCATATTGTAAGAGAAGGTACCCCATGGTGTTGTGAATGTTGTCTTGTGTTGGTCTTCTTTTGCTATATGGATCTAATTATACCCTAAGAATCCATCGATGAGTGATAGCATCTCATGACCAGCTGTAAGGTATTCAATCATGTCATTGTTTGGCAGGGGAAATCATCCTTTGGGCATGCTTTTTTCAAGTCTCTAAAGTTTGTGCAGATCCCAATTTTTCATGATGGCTTGGTCACTCGCACCATGTTAGATATCCATTTTAAATAATCAATGGATCGAATGATCTTTTCTTGTAGGATTTTTTCAAGTTTTTCCTTTACCAATAGGGCCACATTTGGATGCATCTTGTGAGGCTTCTATTTAACTAGTTTTGCATTTGGATCCACTACAAGGTAGTGAACAACTATGTTTGGATCCAACCTTGACATGTGAGAATATGACCATGCAAAATTGATGGTAGCTTCTTGGAGAAGTGTTGTGAAAGCTACCTCCTTGCCTCCAGTTAGGGATGCTACAATGTATGTTATCCTCAATCATTCCTTAGTCCCCAAGTTGACTAAATTTTTGTTTTCAATTAGTATGGAGGACTACTTAGTTCTATAATTGTGGATAGGAGGAAGAGGAAAGTCTTCATCTTCTAGCACCTCAGAGAGGTTTTCACTAGAATATATACCCTTCATTTTTAATTTTTTTTGAATCAGAATGTGCCCCAGAGGTGTTTTCACAAAGAGACTCGTTCTTTTTTTTTTTTTTTGTGGCTAAAGACTTCCTCTTCCCTAAAGTACCCCTTGGGGTCAAGCTTGTGGACATATGCCAATTTGTGCCCCTGGTCTTGTTGATCTTATGCTCCCATGAATCTAAGGAGAACATGTGCAATGCTTGGTTGGTCCTAGTCTATGAGTTTGGAATAGATGAGGGGGAGGTCAATGAGGTTGATGATGAGTTGGCGAAGGATAGAGTTTCCCAAGAAGGTTTTATTGTCAAATATATAATCATAGGATCTCTTTTCATCCTCTTCAAGGATGTCTTCAACTTCCATGACTTCATCCTAGATATTGAAGAGGGTAATGTTAGACAATTTGGTGCCCCCAGTCGTGGTATTGGGTTCTTGTATATGTAGGTGAGGAGTGTTGAATCCAAGGCCTTGATGTTTGGGATTTTGTGAGGTTTCTAGTAGGTTTTTCACCCCACCTTCTTCGAGTCCTAGACCTAGACCACCACCTTGATAGTTCTATTATTCTATGGCCTATTTATGTGATGTGGGATATTTATCATTGAAATATCTAAGGAGCTTGGTGTCAGGAGGTGGGGGATCTTTTGACACAGTCAAGGTTGGGGAATCTAATGAAGGACTGACCAACCTTGTAGCCAAACCAATATGCAATAGAAATACACAAGAACAACAACAAACTTGAAATAGAACAGAACTCTTTATTCATCAAATCACCGATTACATGCAATGTGTCAAGCTATAAGGCCTTCCCAGTTACGACCAAATACAAAGCAAGTAATAGTCTACAAGATCTCTTAGGATACAAATCTTTTCTACAATATCAGTACTCAGCTAGCCTAGGTCTACAATAAACAACACACTGGTAGGCACCTAGGAAAGATCTAAACTTGTACTCAAACTTCCAAGCAATCTTCCTATTTCTAAGCTCGCAGGCTACTAACTTCCACCACTAAATTCCAAAACACTTAAACCACTACCCAAGCATCTACTTAACTACTAAATCATAGCCATAAGTCGACTGATGAAACAATTAACTCTAACCAACAAATATTAAATGCTAAAACATCAGTTAGCTCTCAAATAGTCTTACAAATGAAATAAACTCTCCAAGATGGCCCCAAATGGTCATCGGATCTACATAGAAGAATGAAACATGCCAGATCTAGGTCCCCACATATCCAACGATCAATCCATAACTTGAGGAGCACAACCCAAATCAATGGAACCAGTTGGCCAAGCCGATCCAACCAAACAAACCAAGTCAGTAAGAAAGAACACCGAGCAATAAAGAACTAACTAAGTGCTAGACACCGACCATGCCAAGCATGACCAAGGAACGTAGTTATCACCAAGTGCCAGAAGTAACCAACACCTTTAGTTACCGAGCATTCTTCAAAGACCAAGCACCTTGGTAGCCACAGAAACTGAACAACCAGTCTCCCAAACCAAGCAAGTACTCCACCAAACCAAGATCAAAACTGACAATCTACCTTCAAAGACAAACATATTTTTGGTTGATACAAGATTGCCAAGAATCCTAGGATGCTCCTTCATCAGACACCCCAAGTAAGAAATATTTTCTCATAAGGAAATCAGGAATGCCTCAAGGGAATCAGAACAAGTATGCCAAATCTGTTCTTCACCCATATCTCCTCTTGTCCTTCATCCCAAGTAGTCTTCACTTCATTCATTTGTCCATGCAACAAGTTCTTATGCCTTCCACTTTGCTTATCCTTTTGGTCAGCAACTAATAACAACTGACTTTGACCACTACCGACCACATCAATATCTTGGTAAGGTTCAACCTCTCCAGACTCCTCAATCAACTCAGTATCATTTGCATCTCTTTATGTAATAAATGTCATCATCTACTATACCATCTCTATCAGAAAGATCATTTGTCTCTTGATCTCAAAAAACTCTTCATATATCTCATTCTGCTTCTCCTTCAAACTAGGATTCACAGGAATATGGTCATTAATCCTATGCTCCTGAGGTTTTTCATAAGGACAACACTTGATAACTCCACATCCCTTAACTCCTATCTCCTGCAAAGGTAACAACTTATGTCGAGCTCCTTCATGCCTAAGCACATAGGTATTAGCATGACCATCAAACAACACATTTCTGTCAAATTTCCAAGGTCTACCAAGCAATAGATGACAAGCATCCATAGGCAATATATCACACAATATCTCATCCTGGTAAGATCTAATATGAAAATTAACCAAGCATTGTTCTTCAATCCTAACCTTAGACACATCTTGTATCCAACTAATTTGATAAGGATTAGGATATTTCTTTCTTTCCAAATTCAACTTACTAACCATCTCTTCTGAAACAAAGTTCTCAAAACTACTACCATCAACTATAACATTACATACCTTATTCTTGCACTTACATCTGGTCCTGAAAAAATTTCTCCTTTATACTAGTTCCTGAACACATGCACCTAATCTCCTAGTGATAAGTGTCTCACCTTTTTCTGCAACATTCACAATATCTTCTTTAGTAGTTAGTGCAACCCTTTTCTCAGGACAATAAAAACTTCTATGACCAACTTCACCATAGTTATAACAATTACTAGTGAACTCATTCTTCCACCTTCCTCTCTATCCAGCATTCATAGTAACTTGACCACTGCTAGATCCCACATCAGACTTAGGATTCTCTGTCACATTACTTTCAGCAACTATCTCACCAATTTTATCACCTTGGTTCCTATTATTCTATTTTCCTTCATACTTCTTATTCATCTTCTCTTCAATCTTCAATGCCATCTAATAAGAATCTCCTATTGTTGTCATTCACATAGTAAGTAACTCTTTTTGAATACTAGGTCTTAAACCATAGACATACCTAGCAACCTTCTCTTTATCAGCTTTAGAATGTCCAATCCTAATGAAGATTCTATAAAACTCCTTGGTATACTCCTGCACCGATTTGTTAGTCTGCTTCAAAACTTTCATCTTCTTAAACATGTCCAATTTAGAATCCACCGGAATGAATTTCTTGTTTAACTTATCAACCATTCAGTTCCATTTAATTGTCTTCTCTTTTCCTCTTCTACCTCTTTATAACTAAACTTCTCTCCACCAAATATTTGCACGACCCTTCAACTTAGTCTTTGAGAATCTAATCCTATTAGGATCTTCTATTTCTTCATACTCAAAGTACTCATCAATCTCATTGATCCAATCAATCAATTCTTCTGGCCTAAGGCTTCCAGCAAATGCAGAAACTTCAATCTTAGGTCTTTTCCCAATTTTAGACATAGCTTTCAGGATTCTATTTTCTTTAGGATCTCTAGCTTCTTCTATAGCTTTTTCAAAATGATCTTCTTCCTCAGATTCATCATCACTATCCTCTTTCAAGGTAGGCTTCTTCTTTCTTAATTCCTCTTGTAGGTCTTGCACTTGTTTCTACAAAGCCCTAAAATTATCAAGATTGAATTCTTTAGCATCTTCTTCCTCTGAGATCTCATGATTTCTCCTTGAAGGCATCCTCAAATCAATATCTAGACATGAATACACAAGATCCACTCGGCTCCAACAGGAATAGACTTTTCTCAATCAAGAACAAACTTTGCTCAAATAGGAACAAACTTTTCTCTGAGACCACCTGACATAGTCAAGGTTGGGGAATCCAATGAAGGACTGATTGACCTTGTAGCCAAACCAATACGCAGCAGAAATACAAAAGAACAACAACAAATCTGAAATAGAACATAACTCTTTATTCATTAAATCACCGATTACATGCAATGTACTAGGCTGTAAGGCCTTCCTAGTTACAGATAAATACAAAGCAAGTAACAGTCTACATGACCTCATAGGATCCAAATCTTTTCCACAACATTAGTACTCAGCTAGCCCAGGTTTGCAACAAACAACACACTTGTAGGCACCCAAGAAAGATCTAAACTTGTACTCAAACTTCCAAGCAATCAACCTATTCCTAAGCTCCCAGGCTACTAACTTCCATCACTAACTTCCACAACCACTAAAACACTACCCAAGCATCTACTTAAGTACTAAATCATAGCCACAAGTTAGCTAATGAAACAATTAACTCTAACCAACAAATATTAAATGCTAAAACATCAGTCGGCTCTCAAATAGCCTTACAAATGAAACAAACTCTCCAAGATGGCCCCAAATGGTCATCAGATCAGCATAGAAGAATGCAACACACCAGATCTAGGTCCCCACACATCCAATGGTCAATCCATAACTCAAGGAGTGTGACCCAAATCAACAAAACCAGTTGGCCAAGCCAATCCAACCAAAAAAACAAAGTCGGTAAGAAAGAACACCGAGAAAAAAAGAACTAACTGAGTGCCAAACACCGACCATGCCAAGTATGACCAAGGAACTCTATTATCATCAAGCACTAGAAGTAATCGATGCCTTTAGTTACCGAGCATTCTTCAAAGACTGAGCACCCTGGTAACCACATAAATTGAAAAACCAGTCTCCCAAACCAAGCAAGTACTCCACCAAACCAAGATCAAAATTGACAATCTACCTTCAAAGACAAACATATTTTTGGTTGATATAGGATTGCCAAGAATCCTAGGATGCTCCTGCATTATCTTTGTACAGCCATCTATTAATATCAGGGTCCATCTCTTGATTATTTATGATATTGTGTGAGATGAATGTAGATGGCCCGATTTGCTTTATTTTAGGGTATGCTTGAGGGAGTTTTCTCTAGTGGCATGGGCATCCTTGGGTATGTAGATTGAGTTGTAGGGACCCTATTACAAAAGCATTAGTCAGGCTATATTCTCCATAGCCCTTGTTGTGATCTTGATAGTAGAAAGTGTGGAAGCTAGGATCATCTCAGGATCGCAGTGAGATCAGGATGCGATGGAAAAAGAAGTTCCAATATTGATTCTAAAATAGTGGGTCTAATGGGGCAAGGAGGCTTCTAACACATGATAGTATGCAAAGGGTTGGGGATTATCATGGATGGTGATTTTACTACCTTGATGTGGGAATTTGATGCACTGATGGTATGTGGATAGGACAACCTTAATAGAATAAATCCATGGTCAGATGAGGGGGATGGTATGTGGGAGATCAAGATTAACAACATGGAAAACATTCTCTTGAATTGTTGGGCCCAACTTGATGGGAAAAAAATAGTACCTTCCAAGGTACACTCCAAGTTATCATAGGATTTTATAGTGATGAATTCATGTGAAATATCATCCTCTGAGTATCCCACTTACTGGATAAACTTCAATGTGCATAGATTAAGGGATGAACCATTATCTATCATGATACACTTGACAACAAAGTAATTTACCATGATGATGATATAGAGAGGGAGATTGTGATCAGGTCCCATGGATGGCATGCTAGATGGTTTGAAGGAGATGGCACAGGATGCAGATAGATGCCCCATGAGCCTTTTGAATTGGATGGTGTTAATGTCTATGGGGAAATATGCCTCTTGGAGGGCATTATTGAGGATCTCTTGGTAAATGGGTGAAGTGCAAAGAAGGTCAAAGATGGAGATTTGGGTGGGGATGTTCCCAAGGTGTTCAAAGAAGTTATACAACACATTGTATGTGGGCATCAAATTAGCACTGATAATAGATATCCTACCTCTACATGTGGTGACTGTAGATTGACTATCAACACCTTTGACATGGTTAATATTGATACTGGGCTCGACCTGGGATATGCAGCCAAAAAGCTTGTCATAATTTATGTGGGAAGTAGTATATTCCTTTCTATTAGCATGGTCACCTTGTTTTCCCTTGCCTTGGTTTTGGAGTGGTAGATTAGCATTTGTTGCATTCTTTCCTTTGTTATATTGAGGAAACACATTTTGATAGATTTGCAAGTTAGCATTGGGTGAGGCTTGGGTAGGTGCATTGACCTCATCGATCATGATCTTGTTTTTATCAACAATATCTTGGACATAATGTTTGAGTTTCATGCAATTCATGGTGGCATGTCCCTTAACATAGTGATAATCATAATACTATTTGTCTTTGTACCATGCTGGCTTGGGGGTTGATTCATCAAATGGCTAGGTCTAGGGATACACAATCAAGTTGGTGTTGGCCATTCGGTGGAAGATTACATCCAAAGGTTCACTGAGGGGGGTGAATGTGCACTTTTGGTTATTTTGGATGTGAGACTTGTTATGACCCTGGGTGACTATGATGATCTACAATTGATTGAATATTTTGATGAACTGAATGGACAAGTGAAAGACAGTGATTAGAGATCACCAAGTTGCTAAAGTGATATGTAGGAAATTAAATTAGTCAATATGTTGTCATTGATGTCAACTAGTTTTGACTATAATTATCAGGATGGTTATGAACATCTGAAGAAGAAACATGGTAAAGGAAAGAGATATCTACATGAAGATGAGATGGATATGGAAATATGGCTAAGGTATACACTAGGTAACTTATTGATGATTTTATGGCATCATTTTGTTGACTTGATTGTATTCCATGAATTCATTATGTATTGAAGATCATAATTGAACAAGTTAATGTGGTCAGTAATTGAAGATTTATATATACACTGAGCTAATGTAGTGTATACCGAGTAACAGTAATAACCAAGTTAGTATTCAGTGACACATTCTATATTAACTAAGTGAGAGAGACAATTAAAGTTTGTAACAACCAACTGAATTGATGAGTTGGCAAGTTACTTTGATGAACTAAAATTGATTTAGAACTTGAATGAAGAATCTATGATTAAAGATCATTGAGGAGTTTTTGATTAGATATGTAAGATGATTAAATCAGTATTATGTTGTCATTGATGTCAACTAGCTTGACAATACTTATCTTGTAAGTTACTATACTGAAACATCTAAAGAAAGGTGAAAGAGATGAAGAACAAAAGTATTTACATGAGGAAGATATATATGTCAGATGAGGATAAGGAATACATTGAGTAACTTTTTGATGAGCCTATGACTTGATGATATTGAATTTATTATGTTGCATTCATCTATGATGAAGAATAGAGCTGAAAGACACAAAGAAGTGTTGTTGATAAATGAAGCATTCTAGTATACACCAACAGACTTTAGTGTATACCGAGCGCAGTGTTAACCAAGCTTGTGTTCACTGACACATTTCTTTGTTAACCGAGTAGAATAGAAAGGAATTAAATGATTAGTTTAGCTAATAAGATTGATGAATTGGAAAGTTTATGAAACCTAGGTAACAAATAAGGTTTGTTATGAAGATCGACGGATAACATAATTCAAGGAAGATCTAATGGAGCAGTTTGAAACATGTTACTAACAGATTAGCTGAAGAAGGTTAAAGTGGAAAAATCAATGAATGAGATTAAGCGGCAAAATTTGATGGACAAAAAGAAAATGATTTACTCATCTATATAAGAGACATTAGTTTCATTGTTGAAACTATGCTAGAGGAAGAAGATACTGTAGAATTATCTTGTGAACAAGATTTCATGCATTCTGATCATACTGGTTAGTGAGAACTGAACTATAGAACAATTACCAAGCTAGAGAGAGTAATTACTGATGGACAATAAGTGGATATAGTGTTGAATCTGAAGTGATATATTGATTAGAAAGATTTGTATGAGCTGAATATTGATCTGTAAACTACAATTGAAGTTTTATCAAGGTAGATCATCTATTGTTACATATTTAACCATTGTACATAGTCAAATCTCTTAATCGAGTGGACTAAGAAAGTCTTTTTATGTTTCATTCATAGAGTGAACATTGTCATCTTGTTAACCCCAGAGTGACTGCTGGTTGGATGATAACTTCTGGTCTAAAATCCTCTAACAAGGTCATACCTAACAGTGTGTTTGTAACCTTTAATAGGGTTGGGTCTTCACCGACCTCACTTCAGAAGAGTGAACATTTTTGGGTTTCCGGTCCTAGGTGGTTTTTCCCTTCACAAGGTTTCCATGTTAAATCTCTTGTGTTATGTGTTGAATGTGATATTTGTTTGTTATCATACTTTGCATATTGCATGTTAGATTTGATCGGTAACTACTATAAGTTTTAGACTGATAATAGGTAAAAGCATAGATAGTGAAAGAATTTTATGTTTAATGAGTAGAAAAAGTTGAAGAATTTGTTTTGGATTATACATTTTGTTTTGGGACACTAGATAACTGATTCACCCCCATCTTAGTTATTCTAACAATTGGTATCAGAGCAATGGTTGCTTAGAATAGAGTTTTGAGGACTCCAGCACAAAGATCTCAAAATGTATAAGAGGGAAGTGCCAAAGCTGAACAAAGAGAACTTCATAGTATGGCAAAGCCAGATGAAGTTGCACATATCTGGAATTGGGAATTCTACACTAGAACTGATGGAGAATGGCTACATTGAACCGACACCTAGTCACTTAACACTTGATCAACTGAAAGACATGCATGGACACAATATTACTATGATGGAACTTGTTGTTGCCTGTACTGATGCAAAATTTGAAGACATTAAGGGATGCACTATTGCCGAAGCCATGTGGGATAAATTGACTCTAATATACAGTGGAGATTTGAATGTTAAAAGAGCCAGAGTAGAAAGCCTAAGAGGTCGGTTTGATGATATGAAGAAGAAAGAAGGTGAGAACATTGTGCAATACTCAAATAGACTAAAAGAGGTAGTACATGCTATTAGAGCATCAGATGGAATTATTGATGATGAAATAGTGATAAGCAAGATTCTCATAACTTTACTACTAGTTTATGCAATTTGGATCTCTACAATTCATGAAACAAGAGCTACATCTATCTTTACTCTTGACACACTTATTGGTAAGCTTACAACCTTTGAATTGAATAACTTTGACAATAGTGTTGTACTTTCTATTGAATCTGATTTCATGTCTTCTTTGAAGATTGGTAAGTCTGGTAGTATGAATAATAAGAATAATGATAGTGATAGTAATATCGATGATGAACTTGATGATCTTGAAGCTCTTATGACTAGAAGGTTAGCCAAAGGTAAAGGAAGGTATAGAGGTAAGATACCTTTGGCATGCTTTAATTGTAAAGAAGTTGGCCACATCGCTGCTAGATGTCTGAATAAGAAAGATGATGATAGATCCAAAGACCAATCTGAAGGAAGCTATGGGAGAAGAGTCAGCAGAGGCTACCAACATAATAATAGAGATAACCGAGATAGCTATGAGAAAGGGAAAAATGTATGTTACATAGCCAAAGATATTGAATCTGAATCTAACATTGATGATGATGTAGAAGTAGTATTTGTTTCTATGAAAGATGACTTAGAGGAAGAAGAGAAACATGAAGAAACAACACTAATCTCTAAAGTAAGTAGAAATGATACATGGATCATAGACAATGGCTGTACACATCATATGACTGGTGATGTAGAGAAATTTGACCTACTTCATGAATATGATGGAGTATCTATTAGGATGGGAAATGATGCACCCTGTATGGTAAGAGGTAAAGGTTCAATGATGATTAATGATAGAATAAAATGTGAAAATGCTTACTGGGTAGATGGACTGAACTATAATTTGTTAAGTTGGGCATAGCTGAATAATTCAGGCCACCAACTTGCTTTTGAGAGAAAAAAGGTAAAAATATATGATGATTGAGGAAGACTTGTCAGAACCAGTACACAATCCAGATGCAATCTATTTTATCTTGATATTGATCAATCTTCTTGTTTATTAGTGAAGGATGAAGATGCATGGTTGTGGCATAAAAGGTTATGGCATGTGAAATTTGATAACATGATCAAGATTAGTAAGAAGAAAAGAGTTAGAGGGTTGCCTAACTTGTCAAAACCTAATCATGCTATGTGTCATGAATGTCAGAAAGATAAGATGACTAAGTCTAGTTTTAAAAGAAAAGACTACTCAACAAAGAGGATACTTGAGTTGGTTCATACTGACCTATGTGGTCCTATGAGAACTTAGAGTTATTATGGTGATAGATACTTTATTCTTTTTGTTGATGACTATACTAGATTGATGACAGCTATGTTCTTAAAATAAAAATCTAAAGCATTTAAGATGTTTAAGTGGTATAAGGCAAAGGTAGAAAAAGAGACTGGAAAAGAATTAAAATGCTTAAGATCTGATAGAGGAGGTGAATTTATCTCTGATGAATTTACTAATTTTTTTAATGAGCATGGTATCAAAAGATAGGTCTCTACACTAAGAACACCTTAGCAGAATGGGATTTCTGAAAGAAGGAACATGTCAATAATTGACTATGCAAGAACACTAATGCTGCAAAAGAATATTTCTTAGAAATACTGGAGGGAAGATGGAAGTACAACTGTATATATGCTTAATCAAGTACAATTGAAGAAGGACACCAATCAGACACCCTATGAGCTATAGTTTGGACACAAACCTACTGTAAGTTATTTTAGGATTTTTGGAAGAAAATGTTTTATTTTGAAAGATGAGAGGAATGGAAAATTTGATTCTAAAGGTGATGAAGGAATATTCTTAGGATATTCTACTAAGAGTAAAGTATATAAATGTCTGAATAAGGTTACAAATAAGATAATTGAAAGTACTAATGTTCGTGTTGATGAGTTTGATGACAAGAACATAGAGAAAAGTAGAAAGGAATTGGAAGACTATGGTAGATTCACTTACATTTCACATCTTGATTATCTACCAAAGTCACAACCTGTGATAACTGGTCAGCGGGAAAATAACCTTGAGGAATAGGAAAGGGAAATTGATGAACAAGATGGAGCTACTGAGCAATCACATGAACCTGAACAAGATGAACAAGAAAGAATAAACTAAGTACTGGCTAGTTTTGTTAGGAGACATCATCCTAAGACTCAAATCATTGGAGACATACAAGCTAACATGCAGACAAAAAGCAAAGCAAGATAAGGTACATGTCTAGTTTGTGAATTTGAACCAAAAAATGTGAAAGTTGCATTAGCGAATGAAGAATGGGTTAATGCAATGAAAGAGGAAATATAACAAATAGAGAAGAATAAAACTTGGTCCTCAGTACCCCGACCTAAAGGTAAGAATGTTATCGGTACTAAGTGGATATTCAGGAACAAGCTGAATGAAAATGGTGAGGTGACAAGAAATAAAGCTAGATTGGTATGCAAGGGATATGCATAGGAAGAAGGCATTGATTATGGTGAGAAATTTGCACCTATTTCTAGATTGGAAGGAGTTAGAATGCTACTTGCATATGCTGCACACAAGAAATTTAAAGTTTATCAAATGGATGTGAAGTCAGCATTTCTGAATGGTATACTTGAAGAAGAGGTCTACATAGAACAACTTGAAGGATTTGTTGATCCAGAAAAAAAACACATGGTATGTTGATTAAATAAAAATTTATATGGTTTGAAGCAAGCACCGAGAGCTTGGTATGAAAGGCTACATACTTACTTGTTAAGTATTGAATTTGTTCGAACTAGTGAGAACAACAATTTGTACATAAAAGGTGATACTGGTGACACTATTATTATTGCTGAGATATTTGTTGATGATATTATTTTTGGAGGTCAAGATCATGTATGTAAATATTTTGTTTATGATATGAGAAAAGAGTTTGAGATGTCTATGTTTGGAGAGATTAAATTCTTTCTAGGACTACAAGTGATTCAGCAGAGTGATGGGATATTCATCACACAATATAAATACATAAAGGAAGTCTTGAAGACATTTGGCATGAAAGATGCTAAACCTGTGGGAACACCAATGGCTACTGGATGTAAAATAAAAAAGGAAGATGAAACTACAGAGGTAAACTAGACACTTTATTGATCCATGATTGGTAAGCTAATGCATGTAGTTCACAGTGAACTAGATATAGAACATGCTATGGGAATTGTTGCTAGATTTTCTACTAACCTTAGAGAATCACACATGATTTCTACTAGAAGAATCTTAAGATACCTAAGAAAGATAGAGGATTATGGATTATGGTATCCTAAGGAAGGTAAGTTTGAACTGAAGGTCTATACCGATGCTAATTGGGCTGGAAATGTGGATGACAGAAAAAGCACCACCAGAGGAGCATTCTTCTTTGGTGAAAGACTTGTAACCTGGACAAGTAAAAAGTAGGCTTGTATTTCTTAGTCTATAGCTAAAGAAAAGTATGTTGCTACTGCTACTAATTGCTCAAACATTGCATATATCAAGAAAGTTTTGGAAGGAATGAATGAGGTAATCACTGACCCGGTGATTATATACTGTGACAACACTAGTGCTATTAATATTTCAAAGAATCTAGTGATGCACTCTAAGACAGCATATATCAATTAAGCATCACTACTTAAGAGAACAAGTTCAAGAGAAGCAAGTGAAGTTAGAATTTTTTACATCTAAAGAACAACTTGCAGATATCTTTACAAAGCCTCTACCAAAGGACACATTTGAATACTTGAGGACTAGACTTGGGGTCCATCCCCTATCTACTGGTCACTAATGTGATCTGGATGTTGCATCAGCTTAATCTTATTAGAAGATCACACATATTGATGCAACATAGTTCACACTTTGGATAATGTTCAAGGTTGTGATTAAGTTTGAAGAACTAAAATAGATTGGGATATCAGTATACATAGATACAGGGATTGTATTGGACACCAGATAGTTACTTAGCTACTATAAAGCTGATTATTTATTTTTTTCTTTGGTATTATTGTCAAAGGGAGAGATAAATAATATGAAAGAAAAGTTAAACATACATCGATGAGAACTACCTAAGGGAGAGATAATCTGAAAGAAACAAAACATTGAAGAACAGTTACATAGAACAAAAGCATGAACCTGAGAGCTGAAAAGATCATATCTACAGAATGACAAAAGCTATATTTTATAATGCTATTAGTAACATAGTAATTAAACATATTAAGATAGGGAGAGCTTGCACAACATTTGTTCACAAAGTTGTAGAATACATGTTTGGTATGTGTGGTACACTTCATATTACTTGAGTTGCCATCAATGCCAAACAGAGAGATTGATGAACTACAACTGATCTAGAACCTGAATGAAGAATCTGTGATTAAAGATCACTGAGGAGTTGCTGATTAGATATGTAAGATGATTAAATCAGTATTATGTTTTCATTGATGTCAACTAGCTTGACAATACTTATCTTGTAAGTTACTATACCAAAACATCTGAAGAAAGGTGAAAGAGATGAAGAACATAAGTAGTTACATGAGGGTGGTCCCACAATAGTGTGTCCCACTATTTGGCCAACTTTGACACATAGATCAACATTCTGAGAAAAATCTTCACTTTCAAACACCTGTTGCCACAAAAATATTAGGAATTTGAAGATGATGAAAACTAGAGTCTTTTAGAATTTTATTTCTAGTTTCTAAATATATATATATTTTTAAAAATTGAAATTCATTTAAATTCATTTTTCCTTCTCCTTCGAAAAGTGGTTTGTGTGAAAAATTGTGTTTTTAAGGAGTTACTGTCACTTGGCTCAGCATAACTATTTTTGAAATATGATAACAATGTAATTCCATCGAGATTATATTTATAACTTCAATATATAAAGGACGCAATTGGTTTCATTTATTTTGGGTCAATATTTCATAGTTTATTAAGTTCTAAAGTGACAGTAACTATAATTTAGACATAGGGTCACTTGGATCACTCTAACTTGATCCGTGCATATAGAAATTCATTTTTTCTCTTTTTTATAGAAAGGTAAAACAAATACTCTTTTCCTACATATTTTTCATAATTTTTTTTTTGTAATTTACTATTTTTCCTGAAGTCTTGAAGAGATAGGTTGTTGAATGACCAAACAAACTATGTTTAGTTAAAGTAATATTTAAAAGTGATAATGAACTCAATATGTATTAAAATTATATTCATTAGAAAGCTTGTTCTGAATAGCATCATACTACATAGATAAGTTTTTCAAAAAGATTAATTTGATTTGCCAAAACATAAAGTCAAAGTGATCTTTTGTCAGCATTTTAATAGGTGAGAAGGAGACTCCATTGTAGGTATGAATGAGGAGTATATATTTTATATCAATGTTTTTTTAATCTAATAGGCTTTGAGGTAACCATTTGTAACTAATTCCTTCAAATGGAACCTCTCAAGGCTTAAATCATCATATTTTATTAAAAATGTGTTATTTCAACAAAAATTAGCATGTCTAAAAAAGTGGGACACACTATTGTGGGACCACCCATGAGGACGATTTATATGTCAGAAGAGGATAAGGAATACACTAAGTAACTTGTTGATGAGCCTATGACTTGATGATATTGACTTTATTATGTTGCATTCATCTATGATGAAGAATAGAGCTAAAAGACACAAAGTAGTGTTGTCAGTAAATGAAGCATTCTAGTATACACTGATGGAGTGTAGTGTATACCGAGCGCAGTGTTAACCGAGCTTGTGTTCACTGATAGATTTCTTTGTTAACTAAGAAAAATAGAAAGGAATTAAATGATTAGTTTAGCTGATAAGATTGATGAGCTGGAAAGTTTATGAAATCTAGGTAATAGATAAGGTTTGTTATGAAGATCGATGGCTAACATAATTCAAGGAAGATCTAATGGAGTAGATTGAAATGTGTTACTAACACATCAACCGGAGAAGGTTAAAGTGAAAAAATCAATGAATGAGATTAATTGGAAAAATTTGATGGACAAAAAGAAAATGATTTACTTGTTTATATAAGAGACATTGGTTTCATTGTTGAAACTATGCCGGAGGAAGAAGATACTGTAGAATTATTGCGTGAACAAGTTTTCATGCATTTTGATCATACTAGTTAGTGAGAACCGAATTCTAGAACAATTATCAAGCTACAGAGAGTAATTACCGACAAACAGTAGGTTGATATAGTGTTGAATTTGAAGTGATATAATGATTAGAAAGACTTGTATGAGCTGAATATTGATTTGTAAACTACAATTGAAGTTGTATCAAGGTAGATCATCTACTATTAGATATTTAACCATTGTACATAGTCAAATCTCTTAACCGAGTGGAATAAGAAAGTCTTTTTATGTTTCATTCATAGAGTGAACATTGTTATCCTATCAACCCTAGAGTGATTGCTGGTTGGATGATAACTTCTGGTCTAAAATCCTCTAACAAGGTCACACCTAATAGTGTGTTTGTAACCTTTAATAGGGTTGGGTCTTCATCGACCTCACTTTAGAAGAGTGAACATTTTTGGGTTTCCGGTCCTAGGTGTTTTTTCCCTTCACAGGGTTTCCATGTTAAATCTTTTGTGTTATGTGTTGATTTTGATATTTGTTTGTTATAATACTTTGCATATTGCATGTTAGATTTGATTGGTAACTACTATAAGTTTTAGACTGATAATCAGTAAAAGCACAGACAGTGAAAGTATTTTATGTTTACCGAGTAGCAGAAGTTGAAGAATTTGTTTTGGATTATACATTTTGTTTTGGGACACTAGATAATTGATTCACCCCCCTCTTAGTTATTCTAACATACTTGTGATTTTGAGGTAAAAGATTAAGTTTTTTATGATGATCTAACGACTGATGAAATTCAAGATTGATCGAATGGAGAAGGATGAAACATGTTATTGACACATCTGCCAAGGAAGCTTGAAGCAACAAAATGAACGATGTTGATTAAGAAGAAAAATCTAATGGATGAGAAGAAAATGGTTTATGATGTCTATTTAAAGAGACATGAGATTCATTATTGATTCTAGAGCTTATTGAATTTGTAGGAGAAATTGTGTGGAAGGACTATTTTCATACACTACTGATCAAACTAGTTATAGACAGAACTGAGCAAAAATGCCAGAGTGTTATTGATCGAGCTAAATATAATGAAGGATATGAAGGATTGAAGTGATTATTGGTTAGAGGAGGTATTTTAAGCTTAGTATAGATCTGAAAATCTACAATTATTAGTTGTATTTCATCAGATCACAACTGTATCAGTTTAACCATTGTTACAGCTAAATGTCTAAACCGAGTGGACTTTATAGTCTTATTTGTATTTTAATATGACATTCCATGAATGTTGAAGGTTTTCTTTTTGACCCCATAGAGAATGCTGGTCAAGATTTAACTGTTAGTGATAAATCCTCTAACTAGGTCACACCTTACAGTGTGCATTGTAACCTTTAAGAGGGTTGGCTCCTAACAGAGCTTAGTTCAAAAGAGTGAAATATTTTGGGTTACCAGTCCCAGGTGGTTTTTCCCTTAGCAGGGTTTCCACATTAAAATCCATGTGTTATGTGTTTCTTGATGTGATTGGATTATTGTTTTACTTTACACATTTCATATTTTGGGTTAATCGGTAATCACAGTATTGAATTTACTGGTATTCGGTAAATGAAGAAAAAGCTATTATTGACAAGCTTATTGAGCTGATTATTTGTTTGAAAAAGTTTCAATATATACATCTAGGAGTTTGGGACTTTAGGATAAATGTAATTAACTTGTTCACCCCCCTCTTAGCTATCTAACAATTAGTATCAGAGCTTGTGTGCTTGGAAGGAAGTTTGAAGGACTTGAGTTAAAGATCATAGGATGTATAAGAGAGAGGTGCCAAAGATGAACAAAGAAAAATTCTCAAAATGGAAAAGTAGAATGAGATTGCACATATCTGGAATTGGAGAATCTGTAGTATTTCACCTAGATAATGCCTACATACAACCGTCTATTGGTCCTTTGACTATTGATCAAATGAGAGATAGACATGAACATAACATGACAATGATTGAGATTGCTGCTACCTTATCTGATGTAGAATTTAAAGATATCAAGACATGTACTTCAACAAAAGCAATGTGGGACAAACTGACACTATTCTACAGAGGAGATGTGAATGTGATGAGAGAAAGAGCTGAAAGCCTTAGAGGAATATTTGATGATATGAAAATGAAAGAAGGAGAAAAAATTTCATAGTATAGTAACCGAATCAAGGAGGTTGTCAATGCTATCCAACGAGTAGGAGGTGTTATTGATGAAGACACTATTGTGAATAAAATTCTTAGAACCTTGCTGCCAATCTATGCTATTAGAATCTCTACAATTCATGAAATGAGATCTACACCGGGTAATGTTCTTACATTTGATAGTCTAATAGGTAAATTGACTACTTTTGAGCTATGATAATAGTATTGTACCGAGTGTTGAGTCTACATTTATGTCATCTTTGAAAATTGGAAAATCAAGTAGTAAACATATGATAAGAAATGAAAGTGATAGTGACAATGATGAAGATGGAATTGATGAACTTGAAGCACTTATGGCTCAGAGGCTAGAGAAAGGGAAAGGAAGGTATAAAGGAAAATTACCTCTGGCATGTTTTAACTATAAAGAAATTGGTCATATTGCAGCTAGATGTCCTAATAAAAAAGATGCTGATAAAGATAATGAATGAATTGGTGAAAGAAAGAATAACATAAGACATAATCGAGATCACAAAGGAAACTAACACTATGATAGAAGAAACAACCGAGAGTACAAAGACAAAGACAAGAAGGCATGTTACCTTATTGGAGATGATGATAATGACACTGACACTGACACTGACACTGATAAAGATATTGAGGTGGTATTCATAGATTTGAAAGAAGATTAAGAAGAAGAAGAAAGGTATGTAGAAACAACACTTATTTCTAAAGTTAGCAAGAATGATACATGGATTATTGATAGTGGCTGTACACATCATATGACTGGTGATGAGGAAAAAATTGAATACCTTGAACACTATAATGGAGGATCTGTTAAAATGGGAAATGATACACCTTGTTTAGTAAAAGGAAAAGGATCTATCATGTTGAATAATAAGATCAAATGTGAAAATTCATATTGGCTGAAGGGACTTAACTATAACTTGTTAAGTGTAGCACAGTTGAATAACTCAGGCCACCAAGTTGCATTTGAAAGTAGGAAGGTGAAGATCTATGATGAAAGAGGAAAGTTGGTTGGTATTAGTAAACAATCTAAAGGTAATCTATTTTATCTTGACAATGCTGAAACTTCTTGTTTAATGGCTAGAACTGAAGATGTGTGGTTGTGGCATAAAAGGCTGTGTCATGTGACTTTTGAGAACATGGTTAAGATCAGTAAGAAGAAAAGAGTAAGAGGTTTACCGAGCTTATCTAAACCTGACCATGTCATGTGTAAATAACGTCAAATGGGAAAAATGTCAAAATCTAGTTTTAAGAGAAAGACCTACTCATATAAATATATTTTGGAGTTGGTTCATACTGACTTATGTGATTCTATGAGAACTCAGAGTTATTATGGTGATAGATACTTTATTCTATTTTTTGACGAGTATTATAGGATGATGACAGTTATGTTTTTGAAAGAGAAGTCTGAAGCTTTCAAAATGTTTAAATGGTATACAACTAAAGTAGAAAAGGAAAGTGGAAAAGAGTTAAAATGCTTAAGATCTGATAGAGGAGGTGAGTTTATTTCTGATGAATTCACTAACTTTTGTAATGATCATGGAATTAAATGATAGGTTTTTGCACCGAGAACACTGCAGTAGAATGGTATTAATGAAAGGAGGAATAGATCCATGGTTGATTGTGCTAGAACACTGATGATTGAAAAAGATGTTGCACAAATGTACTGGAGAGAAGTTGTTATCACTGCTATATACACATTAAACTGAGTTCAACTGAATAAAGATTCAAACAAGAAACCTTATGAGTTATGGTTTGGATACACACCTAATGTAAGTTATTTCAGAATTTTTGGAAGTAGATGTTACATTCTAAAAGATGATAGAAATAGAAAATTTTATTCTAAAGGTGATGAAGGAATATTTTTGGGATATTATACTAAGAGAAAAGCTTACAAATGTTTGAACAAGGTTTCTAACAAAATGATTGAAAGTGCTAATGTGAAAGTTGATGAGTTTGCTAAGAAAAATGATGAAGAAAGCATGAAAGAACCATAAGAATATGGTAGATATACATTCATTGAGATACCTGGCCCTCTAACTGAGTGACATGTAGAAGCTACCAAGAAATAGGATAAAGACACCAATTATCATCCCATAGACACCGAGAATCAAGAAATTTCTACCAAGGAAGAAATTGAACCTACACTGACTGATGAACAAAGAAGAGAACAAGTGTTAGCAAAGTTTATGAGAAAACACCATCCACAAAACCAAATTATTGGAGACAAGAAAGCTAGCATGATGAAACAAAGTAAGTTGAGACATAGCACATGTTTAGTTTGTGAATTTGAACCTGTGAATGTTAGAGATGCACTTGAAAATGAGGAATGGATTAAAGCCATGAATGAAGAAATTGAGAAGACAGAGAAAAAAAAACATGGACATTGGTACCAAGACTGAGTGATAAAAATATAATTGGAAACAAATGGATATTTACAAACAAGTTGAATGAGAATGGTGAAGTAACTAGGAACAAATAAAGACTTATTTGTAAAGGGTATGCATAATAAGAAGGTATAGATTATGGTGAGACTTTTGCACTAGTTGCTAGACTTGAAGGAGTTAGAATACTCCTCTCATATACTACACACAAAGGATTTAAAGTATATCAAATGGATGTCAAATCTACATTTTTGAATGGAATACTTGAGGAAGAGATTTATATTGAAAAAATTGAAGGTTTTGTTGATCCAAACAAGCAGAACATGGTATGTAAATTGCACAAAGTACTATATGGACTGAAGCAAGCACCAAGAGCATGGTATGAAAGATTGCATTCTTATCTTATTAGTATTGGATTTGTGAGGACAAGTGACAATAGTAATTTGTATTTGAAAGGAGAAACTAATGACAAGATTATTTTTGCTGAAATCTTTGTTGATGATATTTGTTGGAAATTGTAATTGAAGCAATTGTTGTATTGTCATTGATGTCAATCCTTAACTAGTAAGACTGTTTCTATTTAAGAAAGTACTATATCTATTTGATTGTTGAGAAGGATGTGGGCAAGGTTGATAACAATAGCACCTAAGGAAAGGTTGAGTTATCTTGATACTTCAATGGGTACTTGATTATGTGGCACAATGATAAGATAATGTATTATTTATCTAAGTAAGAATGAAGACTAAACAAGTAGGCTTAACCGAGCAAAAGTGAAGAAATCTAGTTTAAGCCTAGTGATGTTAGTGTCGATCGAGCTAGTATATGCTGAGTAAATTCAATGTTGACCAAACATCAGTTAATTGCTGAGGAAGACAATATTAGCTGAGGAAATAGTTTTAGTGTTGACCAAACATTAGTTAATTGTCGAGGAAGACAATATTAGCTAAGGAAACAGTTTTAGTGTTGACCAAGCTTTCCAATGAAGACTGAGGAGTTGAACACAGTATTGACCAAGCATCATTAATTTACATTTGAGGAAGAATTCAAATTCCTAGCTAACATAGTTGAATTCTTGGATTATGTAAATCATGTTGACTTTATCTATTGATTGTGTGGAAGCATTTAATGCACTGTAAAACATTTTATTGTAAATCTATTAAGAGATTTGAGATGTTTCTAGAAGGATAGACAAAGAACATAAAGTTGTAATGATTCAATAAATCTGAACTAACCCTAAGATCTATGAAGGAGATTAAGTGAAAAAAGTTGTATTGACCTAATTGAGGAAGTATTAAGGAAACCTAAGCATGAGGTTGAGGAGAGAGAGGATGCTAGAGTTGTTGATTTTATTGACTATATAAGTAGAAAAGGCTGAAGGAGAAGTGTTGTGATTGCTTGAAGGGATTTTCAAGCATATCAGTGATGGAGATGGAAATGAAACACAGTCAGTAAGCCAACATATGTGTATGGAATTGGATCTAATATTTGCAAAGTGAGTTGTATGTTTTCAGATCAATATTACTGTTACTTTCTAACCATTGTATCAGTCAAAATCCTTTTAACCAAGGTTGACCTAATAGTCATTATATAAATCCTTTGAACAAGGTTGCATTCTAATGGAATGTATGTAAGTCCTATAACAAGGCACACTTTTAACAGAGTGGTTTAAATACTTTAACCAGGTCACACCTGATAGTGTGTTTATAACCTTTGACATGGTTGGCTTTTCATAGAGCTCACTTTAGAAGAGTGAAAATATCAGTAACATGTTACAAAGTGGTTTTTCCCAAATTGGGTTTCCACTATAAATCCTCTTGTTAATACTTGTGTGAATGTTTTGGTTTGAAGATTTCTATGTTTTACAAGTTAGATACTATTGGATAGTGGACTGCACTATTATATGTTTCTATTTTTGTATTCAGTAATGATTGAGTAGCTGTTGGTTGTTAGATCTGATTTGTTGAAAAGTTTTCAAAGTTTATTTATACATCTGGACCTGAGAACAACTGATTCATCCCCCCTCTCTATTTTTCTAAATCATATTAATAGATATTATATTTGGAGGACATGATAATCTATGCAAAGCATATGCTACAAAAATGAGAAAGGAATTTGAGATGCCAATGTTTGAAGAGATCAAATTCTTTCTAGGTTTGCAAATTCTACAACAAGATGAAGGGATATTCATAACACAATCAAAGTACATTGAAGAAGTGTTGAAGAATTTTGGATGGAAGATTAAAAACCAGTAGGTACACCAATGATCATAGTATGCAAATTGACAAAGGATGATTAGTCAACCGAGGTAAATCAGACATTATATAGATCAATGATTGGTAAATTGATGTATGTTGTGCATAGTAGACCTGATATTGCACATGTTGTTGGGATTGTAGAAAGATTTTTTGCTAATCCTAAGGAATCACATATGACTATTGTTAAGAGGATTCTAAGATACTTGAAAAAAATAGAGAATTATGGTTTATGGTATAAGAAACAAGGCAATTTTGAACTACATGTTTACACCAACACAGATTGGGTTGGAAATATTGATGACTGAAAGAGCACAACCGGTAAAGAATTATTTTTGGGAGAAATGTTAGTTACTTGGATAAGTTAGAAACATGCATGTATTTCTCAGTCTACTACTGAAGCAGAATATGTTGTTGCTGCTGCTAATTGTTCAAATATTGCATGGATAAAATAATTGTTGAAAAGAATGAATGAGGAGATCACTGATCCAATGATTATATATTGTGACAACACAAGTGCTATAAACATTTCTAAGAATATAGTGATGCATGATAAGACAAAGCATATATCTATTAAGTATCACTATTTGAGAGAACAAGTACAAGAAAAGAAAGTGAAACTAGAGTTTGTGAAATCTTAATAACAACTTGCAGATATATTTACTAAACCCTTACCGAAGGATACATTTGAGTACTTGAGGACTAGACTAGGCATCCATCCCCTACCTATTGATCACCAAGATGATTAGGAGGTTGCATCAACCTATAATTTATCAAAAAATCAAATAATGTTGATGCACATTATTCACACTTTAGGTCTCCTAAGGTTGTTAAAGATGGAATAAGAAAGTTGTATACTTGTACATTCAGGTACATTATTTGAATTGAACAACATATATTTTTAGCTATTGGAGAGATACTTATTATTTTTGGCATTTCTGTCAAACGGAGAAAAAGTTTCAAATGAAATATCAATTAGAGAGAACACAAAGAAGGGAGAGAAAGTCTAATATCTATCCAGTGGGAGAAATAATCAGAGAGATCAGATAGGAAGAAGAAGATCAAATTCACAGGGAGAGTCTACTTGAAATGCTGAGATGCTAGGTAGTGATTAAACATATTAAATGATCAAGCTAGGGAGAGCTTACCAAGGTACAACATTTATTGATAGAATTGTAGTACAAATATTTGGTATTCTATGACATATTTCATATTGTGTTTCCATCAATGCCAAAGGGAGAGATTCATGATCTACAACTGATTAAATATTTTAATTAACTAAATGGACAAGTGAAAGACAATGATTAGAGATCAATGAGTTTCTAAAGTGATATGTAAGGAAATTAAATCAGTCAATATGTTTTCATTGATGTTAAATAGTTTTGACTATACTTATCATGATGGTTACAAAAATCTGAAGAAGAAAAATGGTAAAAGAAAGAGATATCTACATGAAGATGAGATGGATACAGAGATATGGCTAAGGTATACATTGGGTAACTTATTGATGACTCTATGGAATCATTTTTTTGACTTGATTGTATTACATAAATTTGTTATGTATTGAAGATCAGAATTGAACTAGTTAATGTGGTCGATAATTGAAGGTTTCTATATACACCGAGCTAATGCAATGTATACAAAGTAATAGTAATAACCTATTTATATTCACTGACACATTATGTATTAACTGAGTGAGAGAAATAATTAAAGTTAATAATAGTCGACTGAATTGATGAGATGGAAAGTTGCTTATGATTTTGAGGTAAAAGATAAAGTTTTCTATGATGATCTAATGACTTACAAAATTCAAGATTGATCGAATGGAGAAGGATGAAATGTGTTATTGAAACATCTATCGAGGAATCTTGAAGTGGAAAAATGAATGATGGATATTAAGAGGAAAAATCTAATGGATGCGAAGAAAATGGTTTATGATGTCTATTTAAAGAGACATGAGATTCATTATTGAGTCTAGAGCTTATTGAATCTGTAGGAGAAATCGTATGGAATGACTATTTTCATGCACCACTGATCAAACTGGTTACATACAGAGCTGAGAAAAACTACAGGCATAACCAAATGTCAAATTATTATTGACTGAGCTGAATATAATGAAGGATATGAAGGATTGAAGTGATTATTGATTAGAGGAGGTATTTTGAGCTTAGCATAGATTTGAAAATATGCAATTATTGGGTATGTGCAAGATCATGAGGGGCCAAAAAGTGGTGATGTCAGTTCAAAACTTTGACAATGTAGCTGATGACTTTTTTTTCACCCGAATTTGATAAAATGAAAAGGGTATCTTAAGGAGATTATCAGCTTTCTATCGATATAATTTCTATCAAAATTTGAATTTGGTAAGTAATGATTAGTTATTTTCTAATTGAGCTACCTCTAAAGTGCTAATTTATATACTGATTGAAAAATGACTATAACTTTCAGACGGTATAACATTTTTGAAATCTGAAAAATGCGTCACATTCTATGCTTTGCCTACTAGAAGGAAATTTTTTTCGTTTTTGAATTTTGTAAAGTTTTGAATGAGTTAAGGTGGTTAGACATGGGAGTTTTTTTATTCTAAAAATGTTGTAGAAAAAAATTCATAATTAATTATTTTTTTAGAATAAAATTACAAAAAAATATGCGTCACATCTAGGCATGAGTCTACTACTTATATATAAAATCTTATAATAAAATATTATCATTTGGTTATGATTAAGGTGGTCAAACATACACCTACTTCTTATTTTTTTCCTGAAATTTTTGTACTACTGCATTGAAATCTATACTTCTCACCAATCATACTAAAATTTTCTCAAAAAAGGCCTAGTATTTTAGAAACTACATTCAATTTTCTATAGATTCTATTCTTACAACTTTTTGATATTAGGTTCATAGCTAGTTGAAATTTTCACGTCAAGTTGACTAACCCTGATTTGCTGATTTTTCATTGCCACTTAAGGGCATAGTTTGGCCCCTCATGATCTTGCACATACCCTATTAGTTGTATTTGAATTAGATTAGTACTGTATTAGTTTAACCATTATTACAGCTAAATCTCTTAATTAAGTGGACTTAATAGTCTTATTTGTATTTCAGTATGACATTCCATGAATGTTGAAGGTTTTCTTGTTGACCCCATAGTGAATTTTGGTCAAGAATTAACTGTTAGTGATAAATCCTCTAACCGAGTCACACCTTATAGTGTGCATTATAACCTTTAATAGGGTTGGCTCCTAACCAAGCTCACTTCAAAAGAGTGAAATATTTTGGGTTACCGGTCCCAAGTGGTTTTTCCCTTAACAGGGTTTCCACATTAAAATCCATGTGTTATGTGTTTCTTGATGTGATTGGATTATTGTTTTACTTTATACATTTCATATTTTGGGTTAATCAGTAATCACAGTATTGAATTTACTGGTATTTGGTAAATGAACAAAAAGTTATTATTGAAAAGCTTACCGAGTTGATTATTTGTTTGAAAATTTTTCAATATATACATCTGGGAGTTTGGGACTATAGGATAAATAGAATTAACTGATTCAACCCCCCTCTTAGTTATCTAATACAATGATATTACATTGACTTGATTGGATTGGGTTTGGCAAGGTGGCCGAGGTTGTTGGTATTGGAAGTCTTATTGGGGAAGAAAGATACTTAGAGGGGGGCAGGGTAATCAGGATCTATAAAACTTTTAGTCTTTTGAAACAAATTCAACATGTATATCATGAATGACAAAAACATTAACTTCAATGTTGTAATAATTCTAACTATTAATCACATCCATGAAAACAAAACACATAACACAAAATATTTGGTAACCCAAAAACCCTTTAAAGGTAAAACTAGGTTGGGGATGACACCCACAAATCTTCACTACTATAGAAATACAGTGTGCTTGTTAGGGCTAAAAAGTTTTGATCACTTATGGTGATCTACCCTATGAGGGGTCTATCTTGCTAAGAGCTTAAAGACTTATACAATCTACCTTGATTAAAGGATTTAAAATTACAACAAAGTAATCACTTTGTTAAGAGATTTACAAAGGTGTATTAGGATCACACTATTGGTTCCTGGATATGATTTTACACTCCATGAGATACCAATATGCTTATGATGGATGTTAAGGAATGGTTAGCTCCAAATATGGGCAATCTATAAGCAACTGGACCAACTATAGTGATAAGACTACCCTCTTCTACTTCTGGCTCTGCAAAACCAAGGCGGGTGCACCTGATCCAATAGTATTAACTCTGACTGATAGTTCTAACTCTGCCCCTTATTTCTTTATTGGATCTTTCAACAGATGGATATAGTGAGAAAGTACTAAACAAGAACCTATTGTTCATTGACTCTCCATCACTAGGTAGGACAATACATAAATGTAAATAAAAGTAAAGACTCATAGTGATTTGAATGATTTGGGATTATAAGATTTGAATCACTCTTCTCAACACAAAGATAGGAGAATATAGGCTAGTGCCTTATCTATTGGGCAAGATATCAAGGAAAAGAATGGATAAAAATGGTGTCTGAAATTGGTCTTTAGACATAAACACAAAGGGCTTCAAATCTTTCCTACTTATGAGAATCTTTCAAATAAACTCTAAGAACACATATCCCACTTTGAGCAATATTTAATCTAACCCTAGGTTGGAACTCAAAGCACCAATACATTCATATAAACCTTATGCAAAGATTTAAAGATTCAAAGAATAGAGCAAAGGAGAGAAAAGATCTGAGGTTTGTATTAAGTATAACCTTTCACCATATGCATATAATATCCAGAATAGCAAGCTTACAAGATGAAGATAACCTGTATTTCTTCTCTATTGTTTGATAAAATGATATAAAAAATTACAATCCTTGACAGAAAAGATAGGGTTTCAAAAATTTCTATCTTTTTAACACTTGAACTTCCAATCCTTAGAATGATCATGAAAAATCTCTTTATACTAAGAGATGCAGCAAGCAATCGATCATTCTAGGGTTACAAAAATTAACCCTAAAAAAACTTAACAACAACCCCAAAAGGTTTACAATCAATACCCCAGTGAAATAGATGAGATATCTGCAATTGAGTCGATGTGCTTTATGTCTTCAATGCTATCCTTTTCTCTTTCTCACAAATCTAGTTTTATTATCTCACTGTCAAACTGTAATGAATGCCCCTTTGTAAGAAATCAACCCTGATATTCAACTAGCTCAGCATCATAGGAAACAAAATCAGATTCTAGCAATAACTTATGTCTTCTGTATCCTTTCCCAACTGCAATCTATCCTGAAACAATAAATTCTTGGCCACTACTTCATTTACATGACTCACTGGTTCAAAAACCCCAACAAAACCCTACAGGATATTTGAATTTGAATAAAAATGGTAACCGGCTCAACTTTAAAATGTGACTGTCGATGCATCTTATTCTTGGTAGATCGGGCAGCTCGTAGAATCTCACAACAGTCAACAAAAATCTTTAAGAAATCACTTTCCACATCATCAAAAACTCTCAACCAATGAAAATGGAGCATGTCAGTGATGAATCACCATATTGGACCCACTTTTATAAGCTCAAGATCAAACAGTTGGCATATAATCTCATAGCCCTAGCAGACTTCATGAGATCACATGCCAACCATTTGATCTTCCACACTGGCATCTCTTTGAATCTCTTGGGCCCACTGACATGTCCACATTCCTTTCCAACTCAACTAGTCATAATATGACACCTCAATGATGAATCACCATGTGGTCCCACTACTCAGCTAACCCTTAACCTTTTGACCCTTTAGTTATTCAACAAACTGGTGACTAGAGCCATTTTCTTACTCACCGAGAAACTTAGAACACTGCTAAATAAATTTGAGATTCAGCGAATAGACTATTCACCCATTTGCGAGAAGATTTAGAACTTCACAATTTTATTTTGAGAATGCGCGAACATTAAAAAACTTTATCAGTGCCACCAAAGATTTAACCGCTCTGCCAAAACCTTAGACCAGAAACTGGGCCTACCTTAAAGGAGATCAACGATTGTCGAAAGATCTCAAACCTCTGACATATTTCGTCAGATATTATGACAACCATTGATGAAGAATCTCACCCCTGTTCTGACAAACCTCTGACATAGAAAAGAATCAACGGTCGATCTTAAAGCCTCATGAGTTAGAAAAAACCCTTAAGATCACACACTGGCTATTGATGCTCTGCCATTGTCAGAACCATTGAACCTTTGAAATCATTGGCCCCAATGACAATACTCTAGGTCATTAATACATGGACCAATGAGAAAGTGCCAACTAAGCACACCTGGCATGTGGACCCATTACATTATAAAACCTTTTGCCGTGAAAGAGAATCAATGGCTAGCACAACTTTGGAAGCCTCTGACACACTTCATGAGATCTTATGCCTATCATTAGATGCAGATGTTCTCAGAGCTGAGCCCAGGAAAGGATAAAGGCTGGAAACTTTAGGAAATATTAAAGGGCCTGACTTAGGAAAAATCACTCCACCGAACTTAGGAAATAATAAAGTTGGGCACATGGTAACTTAGGAAAATAAAGGCCGCCAGGGTAATAAAATTTAACGCACATGCATTTATTAGTTTTTAAGTGACCTAAAAAGTAACACACTGAGAAAAAAGGATAGGGCACACTTAGGGTTTTTTTTTTTTTTTTTTTTCTGCAAACGGCTAGAATTTGAATTTTTGCCTAGGGTTTTGGCAAGAAAATGGAAAACTAACTGTAGAGGGCTAGAAAATATGATTCAACCATGGAAATTTTACTTGTGCTAACAGTGGCTCATGCTCGGGGACATGTATCTCCTGTAGATACAATGAGAAGCTAAAATCTCCTAGTACAACAGACTAGAACCAAAACTTCAAACCAAAAATAGGAAACTGCACACAAAAACTTTAAAACACAATTGTACAAAGAGTCAAAAATCTTTAGGAGAAGTAGAACTTCAAAAATTGGCTATGAACAGGCAACTCTAGGAGTTCTCCTATCAAATTCTTTAGAATGTAAGAGCCTGCTCCCCATTTTTCTTCAATAATATATGGGCCTAACCATATGGGATCAAATTTCCCATGTTTTCCTTTGTCTTGCATTCTTACATTCCACATTAATACCATGTCTCCCTCTGCAAAATTTCTCTGAATAGTCCTTCTATCATACAGGACTTTGCACTGGGCCTACAAATTCTCATTTTTGATGTGTGCATCATTTCTTACCTCATTGAGTTGAATTAGGTCATTCATTCTAACTTTCATATCTTCTTCAACATCTTCATCATATTTTTGAATGAAATGATACATCTGGAACAAATTATTTTGGGGTAATCTTGCATTTATTCCATACACTAAGTCAAAAGGGGCACACCCTATTGCCTTCTTTATTGTAACCCTATCAGCCCACAGGGCTTGTAATAACTTGGAATCCCAGGCCTTCTTGTTTTTGTCTAGGACTCTTTTCAAAATCTTGATTAAACTTTTATTGCTGGATTCTCCCTGGCCATTGCCTTGTGGATGATAAGTAGAAGAATATGAAATTTTAATACCATTATGTCTACAAAAGTCAACAAAGTCTTTTGACCTCAAACATAACACATTATCAACCACCATAGTTTCTGGGCAACCAAACCTTGTCAAAATATTCTGCATCACAAAATCTGTTACTACTTTGCTAGTTGCTCTTCTTGTAGGGATTGCCTTCACCCACTTAGTGAAATAATCAGTTGCCACTAAGATATAAGAATTTCCACCATTGGATTTATTAGGGATTTCACCAATGAAATCCATACCCCACTTCTGGAAAGGGGCTTGAACAAAAACAAGTTTGAGGGGCACATTCCCACTGAATTTTATCTTTCATGCAAACTTTTGGCAAGGATCACACTTTTTAACAAACTGATGGGCATCCTTGAAAAGTGAAGGCCGCCAAAAACCTACCCTGATGATCTTGTGGGCTGTAGTCTTTTCCATGTAGTGTCCTCCACAAATTCCACTATGCATTTCATGCATCAAGAGCTGGGCTTTATCATAGTCTACACACCTGAGAAAAACACCTTCATTACTCCTCCACCAAAGCTCACCATTTATAATTGTATATCTCAAAGAGTGGAGTTTAATAGTTCTTCTCTTATTTTCATCCAATTTAGGGGGTAAGACCATCTTTTGTAGATATCTGAAAATATCTTTATACCATTCACAACAATCCATGTTACACATGTACGGTCTTTGATCCTCCTCTAAAGCATTTATCTGGTTTGCATTTAGATTACTTTGGGCCATCAATTTAGCTAGGCCTAAACCTCTAACCAACTTTGTAATGTGGATATCAATGTTAAATTCTTGAATTCTATTAATCCATCTACATCTTCTTCCTAAGACCTCTTGTTGGACCAAAATGTCCTTAACTATAGCACTTGGAACATAGGCAATCACTGTGGCTCCCACCAAATAACATCTAAATGTTTTAATGGCCTTGACCAAGGCATAAGCTTGTTTCTCATTGATATCATAATTTAATTCTTCTGATTGTAAAGTCTTGCTGAAAAAGGAAATAGGTTGTTCAAAACCTTCAACATTCTTTTGTAAAAGTACTGCAGCAATAGTATGAGCAGATGCAAAAGAGAAAATTTGCATTGGCCTGCTATAATCTGGTGTCTTCAAGATTGAGGCATACTTAATGGCCCTCTTAATGTCATTGAAGGCTTGGAATACTTCACTATTCCATTCCATTTTTTCTCCTTTCTTCAACATCCTTGATATGGGAATACTGATTTTTGTAAAGTTTGTAATAAACCTTCTTAAAAAGTTGATCTATCCTAAAAAGGACTGAACTCCCTTGATGTTCTTTGGTAAGGATAATTTGTCAATAGCTTCCACTCTTTCAGGATCTATCCTTACACCATCCTTTGAAACAATGTGCCCCAAAATTTTTCCTTCTGTCTCACCAAAGGCACACTTTTTTGGGTTCAATGAAACCCCACATTCCAATGGTCTGATAAAAATTTTCTCAAGATGTTGACAATGTTGTTCTTCTTTTGCTGAAAAGGCTATCAAGTCATCCTAATATACCACCATAAATCTATCAATGAAATCTACAAAGGCTACATCCATAGCCCTCTGAAAAGTGGCACCTGCATTAGTCAACCCAAATGGCATTCTTACATAAACATATGTTCCACATGGATTTGTAAATGTAGTTTTAAACTATTTTGTATCTTTGACCATCACTTGATTGTAACCAGAAAAACCATCCATCATGGACATCAATTCTAATCCAGTAACCTTTTGCAACATGTTCTCCATATTAGGTAATCCATAGTTATCTTTCGAAGAATTTATGTTAAGATTCCTAAAATCTACACATAATCTGATATCACCATTCTTTTTTCTGACAGGCACTAAATTTGAAACCCAAGTGGAATGCCTAATGGGCTTGATTATTCCATCATCCATCATCTTCTTGAGTTCACTCTGCATTTTGGGTGCCAAGGTAGGGTTAACAAGTCTCAACTTTTGTCTGAAAGGTTTTGTGCCTTCTTTGAGTGGAACCTCATGTTGGAAAAGGTCTTCCTTGTAAGCTTTAAGGTCTTCATAAGACCAAGAAAAAACATGCCTAAATTTTTTGAGAAGGTTAATCAAATTTTTTCTAATTCTTGGGGAGAGAGACCTGCCTATATAAACTTTCTTGGGAGCTATCCTTGTGCCCAATTTTATCTCTTCAAGCTCATTGATTTTATCAGTACTAGCTGAGAAGGCCTTGTCTTTGTTGTCAAATGCCCTTTCAAGAGCAACTAGTCTTTTAGGAACCTTGTTTGATTTTAATTGCAAAACCTCTTCCCAAAGATGACATCTTTGCCATTCACTATATTAACATAAGCACTGAAATCCATTTCTTTATCACCAAAATGAGATCCACAATGGAGAAACCTTAATATATCTTGGTCATCAGAAAAAACTTGCCAATTATCTAGATTGTTAGGGATGGAAGGTCTGGCTTGTATCTCTATATTGGAAACATCTGCAAATGTAGCATCTTCTGGTCTAAGGGCTATATTAGCCAACAAATCTGTCATCCTATTCTGACTTCTTTCCATCCAACAAATATTAAAAGCACTAAAGCTTTCAATCTCATCCCATACTACATTCTTATATTGTTTCAACTTCTGATTCTTTGAGGCATACTTTGATCTAATTTGGGATATGACTAATTCAGAATCACCTATAACTTTCAAACACTTTATGCCATGCCTTGATGCTAATCCTAGACCAATTAATAGAGCCTCATACTCTGTAACATTATTTGTGCATGAAAACAACAAAGTAAATGAGAACTTGAAAGTTTTACCATTTGGAGATATGAGCAATATTCCAGCTCCAAATCCTTCTTCACTATTTGCTCCATCAAAATACATATTCCAGAGATTATCAAGGTCAATCCATCCTTCTTTGCTTTCTTATTTATGGGGAGGCTCAACATCTTCCTCTGCTTCCTCATCTTGGACCTTAAAGGCATTAATATTAGTATCAAGGAAACAATTCATGTTGTCTTGTTCTTCTTCCTCAATCATGTGTGGAGTTCTAGACTCCCTAGTGACTTTGATATTTTGTCCTTCAAAATTAAAAGTGGCAAATGATAAGTCACACTATATGCTGCCTCCCATAGAGGCACTCCATTTTCTTGATAGTAACATTCCATACTGTGGAGGAATATCAACTACCAAAACACTCATGGTTAATTGTTTGTTGGGGTATGCAGCCAATCTGTAAGGCAAAGCCTTAATAGTACCAACAATTGGTACTTCTCTTGAATCCATAGCTTGACACCTACCATGAGGTGTATCCACTTTTAATCCTAATGACTTCATAACCTCAGTAGGCATAATAATATTTGATGCTCCAAAATCAATCATGCAATTCTTTAGCAACCTTCCATTTATTTGCAAAGTCAAGAAAAAAGGATCAACCGATCCTATTGCAGTACTAACAATATTTGTGTCCAAATAAATTTGAGGGATTTTAGAAACAATCTCCTCACTGCAATTTTCATCTTCTTCATCCACAAGTGCTACTTGTTTCTCAATTTTTTCTATTCTTTGAGAATTAGTATCTACTACACTTTTTACCCATTTCAAGGCATTTTCCTTATGTTCTTCTATTCTCATCATCTCTAATAATGGAACTTTGATAGTGATTTGAGACAACAATTTACTCATGTCAACTGGAACATACTTTAAATCAGGTACATCTAGTTTTGAATCTACGATCTCTTTATCAGCTTCTTGGGTGGATGTATCTGTAGTTTTGTCAGTTTGGGCCTTGTTTTTCTTTTGCAAAATTGGTACAACCTTGGCAGTAGGCTTAGTTTTCACCTTGTAAACAATATTAGGCCTAGCAAATTTCTTTACCTTGACTTTATCAACAGGACTAGCATCCTTGGTTTTTTCTTGTGAAGTTTTTACATTCTTATCTATTTTCTTGATAAAAATACCAGCTGGCTTAGGATTTGAATCACCAACAACTCTATTCCTTAAGTTATAATTTTCCTTTGCCTGAGTAACCAAATTGGCTGTTATCAAAGCAATTTCCTCATCAGAAGGTCTTCTCAAAGTAGTTGTTTGTTCATTCTTTTGAACATTACACTGGATATTGTCAGGCTCACTATCTTCATCATCTGAAATTTTTTTTTGATGATAGGATTCATTTCTATTTTGCGAATGTGAAACATCTTGATTTTCATCCTCTTCAGCAAAGTCTACCTCACTCAAAACATGAGAAGAGAACATCCCGCATCCCTGGTCATCATAAGGTTGTTCCTCATTGCATTCCTGCTCCTCTTGAGGAGAGACACTTTGGGAGATGGCACAATAATCAGGATCATGTGGTGACTGACAGGAAACACACCATGGGACTTCCTCCACCACATTCATTGAATTTCTTTGCAATGGATCAAGGGTCCTATCATTTGGTCTATCTCTTTTCTCAGGAATAAAAGGCCTCCCATCTTTCCATTGAGTATTGTAAGGGTAGTTCTGCATTCTTGGTAATTTGTTAGAGTTATTAAAGGGGGGCTTGTCCCCTCCTGTAGCTTTATTACCTCTGTTTTCACCAGGCTTTAGATCCCTGATTGCTTTCAAAAAAAATTTTAGGCTTTCATCATCTTTAGGTTTCACACCTTGAGGCTTTCCCGGATCCTTTCTCTTTAACAATGGTGATCTATCATCTTCTCTCCTTCCTAACTTTCCTGACATTCTCCGATTGCTCTCTATGTTCATAGCTAGCTTGTAAGCTTCATCCAAGATCCTTGGATTCTTATCTCTTAATAGGTAGCCCATCTTAGAATCAAAAGCATTTAAATATGTGACAAGGCATACCCTGTCATCCAATCTGATAACCTGCAACAATTTATGCATGGCCTTTTGAAATCTAACATTAAATTCAATAACATCTTCATTGAAATTCTTTTTTATGTTATTGAACTCATTCAGCATAAAACCTTCATGAGTTTTGTCACTGTATTGTTCCTTAAAACAATGCCTAAGCTGATTCCATGAACCTATGCTACCATGTGGTAAGGCTCTAAACCAATCCCTTGAGTCCTCTGTTAAGGATTGCACAAATAGCTTCATGATAACATCATTAGGCACAATATTGTAATCATCAATGAGATCAATAAATTTCTTTAAATGTTCTTCACAAGTTACAACATTGCTTCCTGTGAATTTAGGAAGCTTCTTTCTGATTTCTTTAGGGATGGGGTTAGGATAACCAGGGATACCAGTAAAAACTAATTGTTTACATCTTTCATGTATAATCCCTGCATTAAAAACACCAACACCATGGGATGTAGATGCATCATTATTGGTGGTGGCAAAACCATTGAAACCTCCTGGTGGGGGAAAACCACCTATCTGATTTGCTGTATTTGTAGCATCTACTCCTTGCATCATGTTAGAATTAGTAAAATTTGTAGGTCCTATAGACCTTTTAAGAAAATCAATTTTATTTTTCATTTCTAATGATGCAGCTTCTAATTCTACTTTTTCAAGTTCCTTAGCTAGCAATTCATGTTCCCTTTTGGCCTTTTCAAGGTCAGCTTCCGATCTCAAGGCCTGGTCTTTAGGGAGTTTAGGGGCTATAGGTTCTTTAATTGAAATGCCTTTTTCTTTTTGTTTCCCTTTATCTTTAGAAACTCTTGTTTCAAATGTCTTATGGACAACAAGTAGTTCTTTTATTTGTTCAAGAATGGGAACATGATTTATAGCCTCTAAATCTGATCAGCTTTTATCATGGCATGTCTGACCCTTTCTTCCTTCTCATTTTCTCTCCTTTGCCTAATAGCTGCTTGTTCTTGAATTCTTCTTTCCAATTCATACAGTTCCTCAAATATTTCCTCAAAATCAGGCAAAGTTGTTTCAAATTCAGCCTCCTATGCTTGAAGCTCTTCTTGTTGATCTTGAGATTTATGGAGGCCTTGGGGCTTTGATGAATCAAGGTTTAAAGGGGGAAAAAAATCCTATTGACCCCTACTTTTTCTTCTAGACCTACTAAATTTTCCTAAAATGATTCTATTTTGGGATGGTCTTTCACCCTCTCTTTTTGTGGGGGAAGAATAGTCTTCATATTGGTTCAAGCCCAAATCAACTGCCTCCTCATATTCTGAGGCATTTCCTTGCTGACTAGGAGGAGCAACATTTTTTTGTCTTGAGTTTCCTCTTTGTTTCCAAGTTGGAGACATATCATCAACACTTTTTTCTTTCCTAACCTGAGTTCTTGATGTGGTAGGAAGCCCACCCTGCAAGCTTTCTTTTGGGTGTTCCTTCCTCCAAGACCTTGTGATTTTGAAACTCATAACTATATATTATAAAGTATTGGTTACAGAGATGCTCAGAGTCACCACTCACAACTTGGTGAGATGATTTGAAACTTTATGAAACTAACTCTTATACTCTTTAATGAAGTCCCTGGATAAATGATAAGCTGGCCAAGAGTCTAAGCTCAACTCATACCCATGTTATCTATGCTGATTTGTAACACCAAAGATATCAAATGATTGAAATAGGTAGGTCAGGAGTCAAGATCAACTTGAAACCTTCACTATTTTCTCTTGACAATATTTCTCTAATCCCCAGTAGAATCACTAATTTGATGGTGACCTAGAAGGGCTGAATCAATCTAAAACTTGATTTATCAATGAAAACAATAGAAATTTTGATTTCTTTAACAAGACTTGTTTATCTATCCCCAGCAGAGTCACCATTTTGTTGGTTCCTAGATAGGATTTTACACTCCATGAGATACCAATATGCTTATGATGGATGTTAAGGAATGGTTAGCTCCAAATATGGGCAATCTATAAGCAACTGGACCAACTATAGGGATAAGACTACACTCTTCTGCTTCTGGCTCTGCAAAACCAAGGTGGGTGCACTTGATCCAATAGTATTAACTTTGACTGATAGTTCTAACTCTGCCCCTTATTTCTTTATTGGATCTTTCAACAGATGGATACAATGAGAAAGTACTAAACAAGAACCTATTGTTCATTGACTCTCCATCACTGGGTAGGATAATACATAAATGTAAATAAAATTAAAGACTAGTAGTGATTTGAATGATTTGGGATTATAAGATTTGAATCACTCTTCTCAACATAAAGATAGGAGAATATAGGCCAGTGCCTTATCTATTGGGCAAGATATCAAGGAAAAGAATGGATACAAATGGTGTCTGAAATTGGTCTTTAGACATAAACACAAAGGGCTTCAAATTTTTCCTTCTTATGAGAATCTTTCAAATAAACTCTAAGAACACATATCCCACTTTGAGCAATATTTAATCTAACCCTAGGTTGGAACTCAAAGCACCAATACATTCATATAAACCTTATGCAAAGATTTAAAGATTCAAAGAATAGAGAAAAGGAGAACAAGGATCTGAGGTTTGTATTAAGTATAAAATTTCACCATATGCATACAGTATCCAGAATAGAAAGCTTACAAGATGAAGATAACCTATATTTCTTCTCTATTGTTTGATAAAATGATATCAAAAATTACAATCCTTGACTGAAAAGATAGGGTTTCAAAAATTTCTATCTTTTTAACACCTGAACTTCCAATCCTTAGAATGATCATGAAAAATCTCTTTATACTAAGAGATGCAACAAGAAACTGATCATTCTAGGGTTACAAAAATTAACCCTAAAAAAAATTTTACAACAACCCCAAAAGGTTTACAATTAATACCCCAGTGAAACAGATGAGATATCTGTAATTGAGTCGACGTGCTTTATGTCTTCAATGCTATCCTTTTCTCTTTCTCACAAATCTAATTTTGTTATCTCACTATCAAACTGCAATGAATGCCCCTCTGTAAGAAATCAACCCTGATATTCAACTGGCTCAGCATCATAGGAAACAAAATTAGATTCTAGCAATAACTTATGTCTTCTGTATCCTTTCCCAACTACAATCTGTCCTGAAATAATAAATTCTTGGCCATCACTTCATTTACATGACTCATTGGTTCAAAAACCCTAGCAAAACCCTGGAGGATATTTGAATTTGAATAAAAATGGTAACTGACTCAACTTTAAAACGTGACCGTCGATGCATCTTATTCCCGATAGATTGGGCAGCTCGTAGAATCTCACAACAGTCAACAAAAATCTTTAAAAATTCACTTTCCACATCATCAAAAACTCTCAACCAATGAAAATGAAGCATGTTAGTGATGTATCAGCATATTGGACCCACTTTCCATAAGCTCAAGATTGAACGGTTGGCGTATAATCTCATAGCCTTGGTAGACTTCATGAGATCACACACCGACCATTCAATCTTTCACACTAGCATCTCTTTAAATCTCTCAGGCCCACTAATGTGTCCACATTCCTTTCCAACTCAGCCAATCATAATATGACACCTCGATAATGAATCACCATGTGGTCCCACTACTCGGCTAACCCTTAACCTTTTGACCGTTTAGTTATTCAGCGAACTGGCGACTAAAGCCATTCATTTACTCACCGAGAAACTTAGAACACCGCTAAATAAATCTGAGATTCAGTGAATAGACTATTTGCCCATTTGCGAGAAGATTTAGAACTTTGCCATTTTATTTTGAGAATGCGCAAACATTAAAAAACTTTATCAGTGCCGCCAAAGATTTAATCGCTCCGCCAAAACCTTAGACCAAAAACTGGGCCCACCTTAAAAGAGATCAATGATTTTTAGAAGATCTCAAACCTCTAACATAGTCCATTAGATCTTACGAAAACCGTCAATGAAGAATCTCACCCCTATTCTAACAAACCTCTGACATAGAAAAGAATCAACGGCTGATCTTAAAGCCTCATGAGTCAGAAAAAACCCTTAAGATCACATGCTGGCCATCGATGCTCTACCACTATCAGAACCAATAAACCTCTTGAATCATTGGCCCTACTGAAAATACTCTGAGTCATTAATACGTGGACCAATGAGAAAGTGCTGACTAAGCACACCTAACATATGGACCCATTACATTATAAAACCTTTTGCCATGAAAGAGGATCAATGGCTAGCACAACTTTGGAAGCCTCTGACACACTTCATGAGATCTTACACCTATCATTAGATGCAGATGTTGTCAGAGCTGGGCCCAGGAAAGGATAAAGGCTGGAAACTTTAGGAAATATTAAAGGGCCTGACTTAGGAAAAATCACCGCCACCAAACTTAGGAAAAAATAAAGCTAGGCGCATGGAAACTTAGGAAAATAAAGGCCGCTAGGGTAATAAAATTTAATGCACATGCATTTATCAATTTTGAAGTGACCCAAAAAGTAACATGCAATGAGAACAAAGCATAGGGCACACTTAGGGTTTTTTTTTTTTTTCTGCAAATGGCTAGAATTTGAATTTTTGCCTAGGGTTTTGGTAGGAAAATGGAAAACTAACTGTAGAGGCCTAGAAAATATGATTCAACCATGGAAATTTTACTTGTGCTAACACACGCTATTAAGATATTTACCCTGATTCACTTGCTAGAATGTATTAGTACCTGATCCTTCAATATGCACTTCAAATGCTGATAACATATATCCTTTTTCCAATTCTTATCTGATCTCAAAATCTTATATAACTTTGTTTTGTCCTTCACTTCTCTTCTTGGTCACTCTGCCTGATCTTAGCTTTTGACATCCAAAACATAGCTTCTTTGGCATACACACATGATCATCACTATTAGGGTTTTGATGTCACCTTAAACATATAACTAATGAACCTTATAGATCAAGATCAATGATCTAGATTCATTACTTTTTCCACTTAAGAATTCCTCTTTTCTGATTGGTTACATTTCTTTCATAGGGATTACTGATCTCAATTATAACATGTAATTAACTCCTTAAATATCTAAATGATCATTAAATTATACATAGAAGTTATCCAAAATGGTTTACCTAAGTGTTTATGTTGAAAAAATGGTCAACACTCCCCTCGGGATTTGTGACATGGCTTCACCACCTCATGCATCTTCTATAACAGTAGTGGTTGTATCAAGTATTAATAGGTTGATCTTTTGGTGGAACAAAAATCACTACTTTTAACAAGTGGTATCATAGCTTGGTCATAGGTTCGAATTCCCTTGGGTAACACTGAGGGGGAGATTGTTGGAAAATGGTCAATGCTCCCCTCAGGATTCTTGACATGGCTTAACCACATCTTGTGTCTTCTATAAGTCTAGTGGTTGTATCTGACATTAATAGGTTGATATTTTGGTACAATGACAACCATTACTTGTAGCAATTTGTGCCATTCCAAACACATTTATCAAAACTGGCTTACTCAACATATGAACTCTTTGGTGCTTAGTGAAAACTGTTATCCATATACTGTCACTCAACACTAACTATTCTATCCAACTCAACATTCATACTGCTCGGTAACTACTAGGGTGCTCAGTAACCAATGAATTTCTTGATAGTAACTACTGGTTGGTCCATAGATGATATTTATACAAGTTAGATACCTTGCTCAACCTTAGTAGGATGACTCAGTCATAATTATGACTAACCAACTTTGCCTTGATAATGACTAAGTGTATGACACTAATAGGAAACATGACTTGGAGATCAACAATATCCCCCTTTGACATTAGTGGAAAAAATAGTTTTTCATGACTTTTCATTACATAAACAAAACAGTACTCTACTACTCTCCCTTAGATTGTGACTCAGTCTTCATAAAGGCTTAAATATATATGCATCATATGTACATGATTTATGACATACTCATGACTTAAAAAATGATGAAATGAGTATACATTAAATAAAAATATTATGTCATACCTCTTCTGATCATTGCATAATAGCTCTATGACATTTTCATGCATTTCCCTCTTATGCATTTTCATCTATTTCCCCTTTGGTCTTCATCTATTTCCCCCTTGTTTTTGTCACTCTTAGATATTGGGGTGTTGGGGTTAGATAGTAATTATCCAAAATGGCTTGTGGAGTTGTAGAATCATTACTAATGCATTGTCCTAACCAGATCTCACTGTTTCCAACACTTGTAGTTTTATTTCTAGTTGAGAAACTAGATCAATTAAAATTTCTACAATAGATAGATGAGGATCTCACTGTACTAATTCTTTGTTGTTTCCAATTCTCTTTGCATGACCTCCAAATGAGGTATCATTAGTATCTGAATAGAGATTAATTTGGCCCTTATTTTACCATCATTAGCCATTAGCTTAGCTAATCTCCCTTGGGTATGAGTCAACCTAGTAAAATTAATGGAGCTAGAACTTGCATCCATGCTCAATGAATTTCCTTTTGACTTCAAATCTAACTAAAACTTGTCAATAAGCTATTGGTTATCCTTTGTAAATAATTCTACATCAAAAAAAATTTTATACAAAGAATGAACATTTTGTACAACTTCCTCTAAATTATTTACAAGGTCAGAAGGTTCAACCTATTTCACAACAATCTTTGTTGTAACTTTCTCAAGAAATTTGGTCTCAAAATTCCTTTTAGACCATTGCATCAACTTCTCCTTAGATTCTATATCATCATTATTCATCTTTTTAACAATATGGACCAACTAATCTAATATAGGTCTATTCTCATTAATATCTTGTTATTCAAATGCATTAACTAAGATATCCTTGATTTGATGAAATGCCTTCTTCTATTGATGTTCCCTTCTCAATTCATCTTGTTTTCTCTTTCTTTTCAATAAATCCCACAAAATTTGTATCTTCTCATAGGTCAAGTTATCAGTATCCCATTTTGGAATCACTATAACTTCATCTAGTGTCACTTGTGTTCTAGGAGACTTATACTTCTTCTTGTGTGACTTTTTATTCTTGCTCTCTAGTGTATTGATACTCAATCTCTACTCATCTTGTACTTTACTAGTGTCACCACTGACTGAAATGGACTCGTTCTGAGTAGTGATCACCTATTGTTCGAGTGTATCAACTTTCTTAGTTTCAGTGAGTGCAAGAGGTTTTACACTCGATAGTTGTACTAGTGCTTGAATAGCCTCTTATTCCTTAGGCTCCTAACTCTCCTTAGTTCCTATAAACATAGTCTCCTTTGTGCCCTCAACATGAGGCCCTGAGACATATATTGTAGACTTATCTACTTGATCTTCCACTCTCTCATCTCCTTCTTATGCATTGATTTCAAGGTTAGCCTTGGTAGGTGGATGTAAAATGTTTATTGCCAACTTACCCTGTTCCTCGACACTTATACCTTGAGTACCTTTTTCCTCAACTGTGACTATGGTTGATCTATCAAGTACTAAATCCATAGTTTTTTCACGCTCAACCTTTGGATAATCATGAACTTGGATCAAAACTAGATTGGTTCATGGTAAAGGTGTATCTGAAGTTACCTCTATAAGAATTTGACTCTTGATTTCTTCCTTGATTAAGGCATTGACATCCAGTTGTGTATCCTCGGGTACATCCTCAATGGTAATAACATATTTTTGTTCACTCTCCTCTACCTTCTTCCTTATTTCCTCCTCAAGATTTTTTGGCTCATCAATGTCTTCTGTATTATCAAGCTCTACTTGTCTAGATGTACCTTCATCTTTGTTTGCATTCTTGTCAATTATCAGCCCAAAAATTATCTTCCAAATTAATGTACTTTGTTGAACAACCTCTTCAACATTCTTCTTCAATATAGAATATGCTTTGAATTTAGGGACAAACCTACTCCCGTACTATTTCATGAATTTTTTTTTCCTTTTCTTTTGTGTCAATTCAGGCATCAATTGGTTGAATGTGCCTTCTCTTATCTATCTTTTAGTCATAATGGCATACTTCCATCTCTCATCAATTTTACTAAACAGTTCATCAGAGATAAGATTACCAATTTCTAATGGTGTCATCTTGAATGTTCCCATCACTTCTATCATTTCATCCTCTATCGTTACTTTATAATTTTTACTTAACTTTTCAAATTTAATGAATTTGAATCTGGCCAAACTTGCAATACTCTTTATGTTTTGGAAAATTTCATACAAATTGGTCGAATGCTTATGCACAACCACATTTAATTTGTTGGCATCATCTATGCCAGTTTTCTCCTCATCTTCATCATCTTTTTGCAATAGCAATTTTATTCTCGGCTTCTTCTTAGGGTGGCTTAAATCGGTCTTAGTTTATACTTTCTTTCTTTTCCCAAAGATTTCCTCTTAAACTTTCTTCACTGTAGTTTTCCTTTGTGGCTCAACTACTATTGTAGTTGTAGATGCCCTTGTTCTTGGTATTGTTATGGAAGGAGGAGTAGGCTTATGCTTTAATCTCTTCTTCATAGTGGGCTTGGAAACCATTATTTCCTTACCCTTCTTTACTATATCCACTTCTTCATTCTCACTTTCTTCTGAATCACTAGATTGGTCCTCACCATGACCTTGTGTGATATAAAGTGGTGCATCCTACTCTTCTCCTTGACCCAAAATCTTCTTAATATTCTTAACTATCTTCTTTCTTTTTCTTTCCAAGGTTGTAGTTTTCAAGCCCATGGTTATCTTTGTTTTGGCTTTGTCATACCTTTAAAATATCTTAGCATTTTTGTCAATTTCTTCTGCTAGTAAAGTTGTGATTGCTACAAATGTTTCATCAATATTTACCTCATAGGTAAATGGTCTCAACCATACTACCCTTGGTACAACAACTTGTACATATGTGAAATCAATATCAACAAGGAAACATACATTATCATAATATTTCTCAACTAGGGATACATGGATTCTGCCCTTTTTCCTCATTTTCTTCTTGAATTCAATAAAGTAATTTTCCATTACACTATCAAAAGTTTCTCCTAATTGCTAAATAAAATCACTTATTTGTTTTGTCACTAGCTGGACTTGACTCTAGACAATATCTGCCATGGTAGGAAAAGTATTTTGAACAGAGAAAAATATACAGACTATCAAGGATCTGAACTTACACATTGAGTTCTTTTCCTTCCTAATTGATGATAAGTTCTCTGCCAATTGAGTCAATTACAGCTCAACAAGATCATATGTATGATCCTTCTTAACTATCTCCCATCTCTGGTCAACTGCATACAAGGAACACTATCCATCCTGTTAGCCAATTTTTATGTACCCTCAAAGTCTGTAAAAAATTTGCATTTATCTTGGAAAACTAGGTCTTTGTTCTTCTTAGGGATTCACAAAATTGTTATGCTTATGTCTGAAAGCCCTACCCTTGATCTATTTTCATGTTACTTTTTCATGGCACTTAAGTCCTGTTCTAGCACATGGCTTTATTTCCATTTGTTCATCCGGTCTCGTAATGTTTAAGTGCTAACAAGTTTCATCCAGCGATCAGGTGACTAAGGAATGTCATATGGTATTCGTTGAATCTCTAATTTCTTAGCAATTAGTTGTAAACATTTGACGACCTAGAAAATATGTTGTCTCTAGTTCTCATGAGTCTTGGTAGTCTTCTTCAAATATTCAATGACTTAGTGAGGACCTTTGATGTAGATCTTGATCAACAGTGGTCTTTATATCTCATGATTGACTAAGCAGTTAGTGATGTATTCAATGATTCAGCAAATACTGTTACCTCCTGATCACTTAATTTTGGTGAATAGTGGCCTGACATTTAATGATCTAGTGAACAAAGCATTCTCTCAATCTCATAATTTGACATTTAAGTCCCTAAACATTAAACGATCCAATGACAAGGCTCTTAATGAAGCAAGATTACCATTGTTGCTTATTCTCGTAATCCAATGGTCAAGTTTTAAAAAATCTGGCGATTCAGCGAAGACCATAGATGGTGAACAGGATCAATGGCTAGCACTTGATCTCATGATCTATCTGAGTTTAAGTAAAAGATATAGTGACTTGGAGATAAAGTTTTTCTCATGTTATCTGAATATAACGAGGGTTAAAGGAAATGTCTTGAGATTGCACAAATACCTTTGTCACTAGATCTTGTGATTGAATGTGCATTAAGAAAAGTATCTAGAGAATAGGAGATCCACTCAGTCACTGAGTTTTTAGAGTTGTCATATTATAGCTAATAATTTATTTATTTAATTATTAGTCTATTATACTCTACACTTAAGTTAAACTTAGGCATCTTATTATTCTTTAGGGTTTTCTCCTTTAGGGTTTCATGATTCTTTTTATAAGGATTCACCTCTTTGTATTTCTTAAGGAGATCAGATTATCATATTGTAATATTGTTCATATAGAGATTTCTCTTTTGAATGTGCATATGATGTCTTTGGCTTTTTGGCCTCCATAGATTTTTCTTGCTTTCTATTCTTTTCTTCTTCCATGTGACAGGGTTATGCATGTAGGTGTTCTTGGGAGATTATTTTTTCACCTAATCTAACATGGTATCAGAGCCATTTTACTGCTCGCTATTCATGTTCTATTGAAGTGATTCAGAAGTAGGAGGTTTTCAAGGTTTTCAAAAAAAATTTCATGTGGATTTAGAGGTGGTTTTTGTTTCTGGTCACTTTGGGCTCAAACGGATGTCTCCATTGAGCTCAGAGCACCCAAAAACCCTAGAATCCATATAAAAATTATCCATTTTGAACAACTTGGCTCTAAGGCAAAAAAATTTTGGTTTCTAGTGCCGTACAAGCACAGAAACTAAGAAATTAAAAAAAACAAAAACATTTTTAACATGTTTTTTGCGTTAATTTTTAATGCAGCCTTAGCATTTTGAAAGGCACCACCAGCGCTCCTTCACCACCAGCTATGCCTCCACCGGCCCTGCGGGCTACGCCAGCTCCTCCGGCCCCCACCACCGGTAGCACCACCTCTAGCAGCGGTGCCCCCGCCATTGGCTCTGCCACCTCCCAGCTCACTCCACTCTACTCTGCTCCCTGACACCGTTTCGGCTCCCCAACAGGGTCTTAAGCCCCGCGGCAGTCACATGGGTGACTGGGAGCTTTGGTTCAGCCCCCTACGTGTGCCATGTGCCTAGGGGCCAATTTTTTTTCAGCCACAAGGGCTTAAAACCTATTTTTGGAGCCTTTCTGACCCCTTGACGCTATTTTTTCTCTATCTAGAGCATACAGAGGTCTTTTTCAGACTTCTTTATATCATCAGAAAGCTCTTTCTGAGCTCTTTCCAATTATGGAGGTTAAGTTTTTTGGATCTACTATTTTGACAGTGTTTTTTTTCTATCAAGGTTTGATGTCTACTTTTTCCTTCTGGGAGCCATATCTTGCTCATCCAGATTCTATTTTTGGCCCAACAACTATCGTCAAAAAGCCAGTTCTATGAGTTTTGCAGTGGTAGGGGTCTTTTATCCAGATTCTACTCTAGGTTTTTTCTCCTCTGAGTTTTTCTCTTTTGCACTCTGGTGGATTACTTGGACTCTACAGGTCTTGGGATCTCTTCTTCTATTCTTTTGGCTCACTTTTCTTTTTGACTTTCTGAGCATTATATGCTTCTCTTATGTAGCATTCTCTTTTTTATAAATGTACTAAGATAAAGTGCCTACTTCTGCATATCTAGGATTTTGAGCACCTTGTGTTTGTTTTTACTCACACTCAGTTATAAAGTGCCATGGGGGGTTATGATTTTTTTCCTTTTGTGCTCATCCACCTTTGTCAAGTGAGTGTACTTTCCATGACATTAGCCCATGCTGTGTGTCTGTGACACCACCCTTTATCTTGTGCTTGTACTTCTATTACACTATTGGTGTTCCTAATTCGTCTCCTTCCAGATGTTTCTGGCATTGCATTTCAGTGTTCTTGTCACCCCTCTCCCTGTTCAACATTATGGGGGGGCTTCACCTATTGGTTCTATTTCTTCCTTGGTTCAGTTGAGTGATCTATGTATTCAGTTCTTGTTCCTATGTACTAGGTAGATGCAGTGGCTAGGTACCTATGCATTTCGGTGAGATGGTTCATCTACTATATAGACACTCATTCATTCCTACTTTTGGAGGTCACCTCTTTGATTGATCAGCTCTTCAAACTTTGTCTTCTCTACCTAATCATGCACTTCTTCAGTGGAGGTTCCAGTAGTTACTTCTGACAGTGTTTGCAACTTCATGCTTCGGAGATGCTTCATGCTCTTTCTTGTTCCTTTCTTTGGGACTTTCCCTAGATTGGAGGCCTTGGTTCCTTCATCTAGTTTATTTCTTGTATTTGGGTACCTGATCAGGCCTAGTTGCTGGGACCCATAGTTGTTTCATGCATTTTGTTTTCATGCATCTTTTAGTCCTTATTTGTTTAGCTTCTCCCTAAGCTACACTTAAGGGGGGGTGTTAGAGTTGTCATATTATAGCTAATAATTAATTTATTTAATTATTAGTCTATTATACTCTACACTTAAGTTAAACTTAGGCATCTTATTATTCTTTAGGGTTTTCTCCTTTAGGGTTTTGTGATTCTTTTTATAAGGATTCACCTCTTTGTATTTCTTAAGGAGATCAGATTATCATATTGTAATATTGTTCATATAGAGATTTCTCTTTTGAATGTGCATATGATGTCTCTTGCTTTTTGGCCTCCATAGATTTTTCTTGCTTTCTGTTCTTTGCTTCTTCCATGTGATAGGGTTATGCATGTAGGTGTTCTTGGGAGATTAGTTTTTCACCTAATCTAACATGATTCATTGAATGTAGCTGTGGTTAGTGAAATGATCTAGAGAATATAGATCATCTTCAGTCCTTGGATCACCAAGTAAGATAAGGTTAAGTTCACCGGGTCATAAAGAAAAAAGTAACTTTGATGTGGAAAGTGCCCTATGTCAGGTTAGAAAAAGCAATAAATAGGCCAATCATAGTGCGAGTAAGGTTTTCTATCCATTTTCAAGGGTTTTAAATCAATAAAATAGTAATCATGGGCCATCACTTTTTCTGAGAATTGAATGTAGACTATCAACTTCATACCTTACGACTAGCCTAGATTTGAACTTGGTTTCACATAGAAGTAAATGATGAGGTGACTAAGAAGAAGATTTTCATGGATTTTGATCATTCCCATGCATTCATTTCTCAAGAATATATAGACAAGATGCTCTCATTCTTATACTTATCAGTTTTCAGAGAGTGAAGTTGCGAAGCCAAGCTCTTGCAGAGTATCAGTTTCAAAGAGATAGTTTTCAGCAAAGAGTATTATCAGAAAATGAAACATGAGTAAATCAGAGGCCATTCATGCATCATCTCATGAAGGAGTACATGAGCAAGGTGGTGACCAGAAAGGAATGCCAAATTATTCTGAAGAAATCATCCAATTTCTCCCAGGATCAATGAAGAAAAAGAAGGTTAGTGATGAAAACTTAATTGATTCCACGGATAACTATAGATACCCTCTTACTCCAAGTGTCTTAGGCTACCATATTTTCAATTACTTCTATAGTAATATAGATAAGCCCATTCTAGTGTGTAATGCATGGAAGCTTGGATTAGGGAAGTTGTTGGTACCTGATGTTTTCCTAGTGTATCGTCTTAAAATGGAAGCACTTCCATGATAAGAGAATTTAGACCTTTGAGTAAGTATTATGGGGTCATGTTAAGAACCTTGATTGGGTCTTTGCATGTATCTGGCTTTCTTGCCCCATTCTGCTTCTCTCTGCACCTCTTTTCCACTTTATTCTTGCATTTCTGAACACTCTGGATTGAGGTCCTGAGGTTTTGGACCTCAAGGAAAAAGTTGACCTTGAGGGTCAAAGTCAACCTCAACCCTAACCTAGGTTAGGGAAGACCTTGACCCTGACCTAGGGTGTGGTCTACCTCATCCTTGACCTAGTTTTCAAATTTTAGGTTCCCATGATTTCCAGGTGTCGAGTTTTAGAAATATTTGTTTTCCTGCTTTTAGGTCGGCCATTTCGGGTTTTGGAATGGTAAATCCTTAAATTTCATTTAATATGGGTCCATTTCTAGGGTTAAGGTTAATTGGGATTTAATTTCCCAATGTCAGCCTTCTCTAGAGGTTTGTACCCCAGCTCACTATAAAAGGAAGCCTTCCTCTCTCATTTCAATCCATCTCTCAATCAAGTTTTCATATCTCATCTGAATCAATTTCATGAGAAATCTCTCAAGTGCAAGCAAGTGAATTCAAGAAAGCATTCAAGTGTTCAAGTATTGATTCATCAAGGAGATCCATTGTTAGCCATTGAAGGATTCAATCTCTTTGGAGCCCCCTTGAAGATCCATCCTTCCACATTCATCCAAGCCTCCTCATATGCAAAGATCCTTTCAAGATTGGTGTTGAAGATCAAATGCCATTGATTTGAGACATCCTACATTCATTCTACATCCATTGGAGCATCCCTACTTGTGGATTTGAGGATTCAAATCCTCTACAAGGACTTCAACATAAGCAAGGTGAAAAGTTCCATTTTCTTTGTTTATGCATATTACAATTTCAATTCAATTTCAAGGTTAATTCTTAAGTTGGGGTTTAACGAAGGCAAACCCCCCATACAAACAAAAAAAAACCCTCTTTTTCTTGCAGGTACAGGTGCAAAACTATGGATCTGAGCTTGGATTTGGATACCCTTTTTGGTGAACTTTTGAGATCTGTAAACAAAGTGAAGGTCGACCTCCAAAATATTAATGTAGCCTTTGACCTTTTATCGGGGTCAAAGACTACCTATTGTCAGAAAGATAATTTTTTTTTGGGTTTTCTTCGTCTCACCATTTCCAGTCTGAAATAGGTTGTAGAATTGCCCAAAACTGTACACAGACATCAGAAATTGGCATTTTCCAGATCTTCCCTATTTTGAGGTTAGTATTTTCCTTTTAATTATCTCAGATTTCAAGCACATATTATTCATAGGGAAATATTAGGTTTTCTTCCTCTTTCATATTCTCCATAGATTGATTCAATTGTGCATTAACCTTTCGGTTGATCAATTTGGATCTCTCCTTTGGGAATGTGGATTTAGAATTAGATCTCATATTTCCCCCATACATTTTAGGGTGGATACTATTTCATCCTATTTATTTTGGTGAACCCGACATACCTACTCTCCTTTCTTTTGTGGAATTAGATGCCCTATTGTGTTTTATTTCCATTTATCTTGTTGGTATTAGATTTCTCTTTTATGTTAAATCTTGCATGCTAATTAGATTGCAAAAATAAAAAAATATTCATGTTTTATGTGTTCTTAGTTTAGTTCATTTGCATTTCATTGGTTTATGGGCTTTACTACTACTAGTCCTACTTATAACATTTCGGTTAGAAAAAGTCACAGACTCATGGGTGCCTTTGATCCTGAATCTTCCTCTCCTTTCCTTAGGATCTTGAATGATAATTTGCTTCATCATGATTCGAATCCTATTATGGAGAAAAACTCTTCTCACTTATCTCATGATGAGGATGACCCTTTAAGAGTTCCTCTTGAACAAGTCCAAAAAATTTCAACTGAACTTGATAGAATGGGTAATTGGCTTATTCAAGAGAACCATAATCAAGATTATGTTCAAGCTATAGAGGCTCTTAAGAAAGTTCTTGATGATAGTGATCAAGTTGTTAACCTCTTGCATGGTATTACTCACCTTGTACATTCAAATGTTAAACCTCTAGCTCAAGAAGTTCAAGATTTAGGGTTGATTCCTCCTATCACTAGTGTAGAACCCTCTTATAATCCTTTACATAGTATTCCTACCTATACTCCTTTTCTGGTGACTATGATGGTTCCCTTTGTTCCTATGAGTGTTTCTCCTATGTCCCTTCCTACATCACAACCTTCATATCATAATGTTCCTTTTACTTATTCCAATCCTTTTCCAACTGTAGTTCCTAGTGTTCCTCTAGTTGTGTCTTCTATTCCTACAACTTCTTACATTGTACCTAGTGTTTCTAATGTTGCTACTCCTCCTATTTCTTCTAATGATTCAACAATCATTAGGTTGGTTCAAATTGTGTCATCCTTACAACAACAACTTGCTTCCCTAAATCAAAATAAGTTTAGTATTCCTACATGTGACATGAGAAGTCCTTTGTCTCAAGACATTATTCATACTCCTATTCCTCAGCAAGTCGATATGCCTCATCTTGAGAATTATAATGTAAAAGGAGACCCCGTTCATCATGTTAAAACATTTCAAATCCTTTGTAGTGATTATGCTCATGACCATAGGATTTTAGCCAAACTATTTGCTAGAACTTTTCATGAAAAGGCCTTACAATGGTATTGTTCCTTGCCTCCTTATTCTATTGATTCCTTTCCACAACTTTCCAATGCCTTTATTCAACAATTTCAGAACAACATTGGCCCACAAGTGTCTTTGACTAATTTGATGCATTATAACAAAGTGCTAAGGAAAAATTAACTGAATTTATTGGTAGATTCAAGCATTTATATGCTCAGATTTCCTATCCTATTCCTGATATTGATATTCAATGTCTATTTATTTCAAATTTGCAAAAGGATATTAGAGATAAGATTATGCTTACTGAATTTACCTCTTTTCAATAACTTTGTGTAGCACTTCATCATTATCAATTACAAGTGAGTCAATTTGAGAGCAAGACTCCAATGGCTCCTATTCCAGTTGATAAGAGTGATACTGCTCCTAATCCAAAAAAAATTAAAAAATTCAACAACTATGTCAAGATAAACAAATAAGCGAATGCAGTTGCTGATCAAGTTGTTGTTGCATCTCACAATGCCTCTTCTGCATCCACTTCTTTTCAATTAAATCATAAGTTTACTCCTCTCTTTCAATCTTTACATACTATTATGAATCAGTTGTTAATTGCTAATATGATTACTTTACCCCCTATTCAACCTCTATTACCTACTACTATTGCATCTAAATCTTTTGATCCTAAATCTTTTTGTCAATATCACCATCAAAATGGTCATGATACTAAATGTGTTATTCTTTAAAACATAAGGTTCAAGACTTAATTGATTCTAATGCCTTATCTATTGATAATTTTTATGGTAGTGGGAACAAATCTGTCTCTCCTCCTAATCAAAACCTTCAAATCTATATGAATCCTTTACCTATGCATGATATTAATATTATTGGTGAGCCATCTGCTATGGAAATTATGTATGATTCAAAGATGGATGATCTCAATCATGTTGTTAATCAAGTAGAGAATGTTGGTCAATCTATATCTCAACCTTAACCTCAACCTTAGATTCAACCTCAAGTTCAATCTCAACGTCAACCAAAACCTAAGCCTAAATTAAAAACTCAACCTAAACCTTGACAACAACCTAAGAGTAAAAGACCTCAGGAACTTTTGATTACCTTTGATGACTTTGAGACTATTAAAGCTCCTGATGGTCCCCTTTACATTTATGCTAGGATTTCTCAGAAACCTAATCATGGTTGTCTTGTTGATCCTACATCCTTAGTCAATGTTATTACCAAAAAAAATATTTTTATGAAAAGCTTACAACATGATTCTTATGACACATCAAATGTGTGGATTCAGACTTGTAATGGTTTTCTTTATCCATCATTTGGTTCTATTACTTTCCCAATTGAACTTTGTGGAAAAATTATGAACACTACCTTTGTTGTTGTTCCTACTTTTGATCAATTTCAAGTTAAGTTAGGTTTTCCTTGGTTGAATTCCATGCATGTTGTTGCTTCACCTATCCATAAATGTCTTAAATTTTTTCATGATGAAGAAGTGAAGATGGTTAATCATAGTTTATATCAACCTTCTAGGCCTAGAGATTGTGCTTCTCTTGATTTATTTTGGCCTTCATTACCTAATTCATGTCCTCTTCGACCTGATAATATTTTCTGTTCATATCAAGATTATAAACATCATAAGATTCTTGAATTAAGCATACCTCCTATGGATCTTAATCATGGTCTTTTGCCTACACCTTCCATACCTCCTTTAACTATGGCTTCTAGTTCTGTTAATCAAGTTCCTCCTATTGCTAATAATCCTATTGGTCTTCCTAAAGAACCTATGAAGGATCCTATGATTGTTCCTCCTAGTTCTCAACCTATTTCAAGTAAATCAAAGTGTAATTGATCTGCTAATGAACATTATAAGAAGCATCGTGCTCATGCTAAAGCTCATAATTCTATTCTTCAAAGATCTCAACCTTGTTCAGATAAGACTATGCATGATGTTGTTACTAATAATGATGTTAAGATGCATGATTATGATGATTCTATTCATATTTTAGATCCTATTTTGATTAATTTGGATGAAGAAGATACTCTTGATGATACTATTGATGTTAATGATGAATATGAGTGTTACAACTAGTGGTTTCCTTTGCATCAAAAGATCGACCTGTTAATGCCTGATACAACCAATAGACTTATAGAACACAAGAGGTTGTTAAACCATGTCATGAATCTTGAAGGGAGACATTGGTGGTTAGTATAACAATCCCCCACTTAGCATCACCCAAGGGGATTTGAACCTATGACCAAGCTCTAATACCACTTGTTACAAGTAGTGGTTGACGTTGCATCAAAAGATTGACTTGTTAATGACCAATACAACCACTAGACTTATAGAATAGAGGAGGCTATTAAACCATGTCCTGAATCCTGAAGGGAGACGTTGGTGGTTAGTCCAACAATGAGACTATTGAAATTGACATTGATTTACCTAATATGATTTCATCACAATTAACTCTTACACCTAGTGTTGAACATTGTGATTCTCAAGAGGATCCTTTTTTGGAACTGGCTATCATTCCTACTGTGTTGGATATAGTCCCTCTTGTGAGTTACCCACTTTCCCTAAATGATATACAACAAGATGAGGAGAGTAGGTGGCACGCTTGATCAGCTTGTCCTTCATGGTAGCTTTGTTGTGTGTTTGCCTGCTATATTGTGCTTCTCCTGTAATGTGTTTGCTAAATGTTGTTAGGTTATTTTATACGATCCTTGTTACTTATTTGGTGCAAGCTGATAAAGGAATCGAAATTGTTGTTCAATTCATCTATATGTATCTCTATTCTTCTATATGTCGTTTCATGTTATGTCATAAATGTGCTATTGTTTGTAAATGTTTCCTTGTGTAATCTTCTTGGATTTGAGACATGGTAGCACTGATTCTTTTTGGTCTCCATGTCATGGTCCAAAAAGATTCTTCTTTGTATATCTTATGTAAGCTTTCCTCCTTTGTGATTGTAGTTCTACTTTCTTTGGGGAATGATGTCAATTCATTTGCAATAATATCATATATATTATCTTATGATCATACTGACCCCATAGTAGGTAGAGCCCTTCTGTGTTCTCTATATATTTCTGTCATATTTCCCTTGATTTGTCTTCATCTGGGGGCATCTCGACATGGAAACATAATCAGTGGAGTTGTTTCTATTTCCATTAAAGCCATTGCTCCTGTTAAAGTGTTAGAAATGACTTTAACATGGGGGCATACACTTTTCTCACTTGTTGCACAAACACACTTTTTGATATGCATATATTATTTTTCAAGATACCTTTTCTCCCTTTTTGGATTAGTAACTAATCCTTAAAGCATGGATTTATATTTAGGATCTCTTGATCCCTCCAGTTTCAAATAAGTATATATATATTTTTGATCCCTTAAGGTCGGAGATGTCCTTAAGACTGGATCTCTTTTGTTTTTAGTTTTATTCTTATGGAATAGAATATTCCTAAGGGTGAATCCTTGATGGGTTGACTAGTGAGTAGCCACATTCACTAGGTAGTTCAATTCTATCTTTCTAGTTGCGTTGTTTCCTTGTGTGGCTCACAATGGGACATAAGTTCTCATTGGGAGAGATAATTGTTGGCAATTTGGCTGAGGTATGTACATAGATTTTGTCATTATGGAAACATATGTTCCCTATGAAGAGCACATAAGCTGGAAAGTAAGTGTGGAAGATCACAGACTAAAATTGTCTAAGTATGAAACAGTGATTTTGACAGAGCACCCGATACAGTTTATTTTGGTGACATTCACTGGAGCATGATCAGAGTTTGTGTAGTTGAACATAGACTCTATGGTGTCTAAGGATACCCCATCTCATTGTGCAAAAGAGTATGGATAGTACGGACAAAGTTATGACTATTTTATCAATGATAGAGTACAGCTGACAGGGCAGTTTTGAAGACAGAACTAGTAAATGAATTAAGGGATTATTTTGCTTGTTAAAATAATGGCTTAATATTATAAAGAGATGACATCCTAGATTTTTACTCTTGGATAAAGATATGCAAGTTGACAAGAGAAAGATATTATGTTTTGTATCTTGTATACATAAAGATGTTCCGAACATACGTGAAATGTAACATGTAATATATGTAAATTGTGATAGCAGTGAAAGTTGTCGATGCGAAGTTGTAAGTAGTATGATATTGTAATTAGTAAACATTTGTATTACTTGTTTGGGTAGTGAGATCATCTGGTAATCAGGTTTTGTATCTAAAACTCCTAACAGGGTTGAGGTTTCTAACAAGGCCTATAGTCCCTTAACCAGAACTGATACACTATATGATTGTAAAAAGCTCCTAATAGGGTCAACATCCTTAAATGGATATCTTTTGATTAGTGGATCTTTGTGGGTACCATCCCCATCGGGGTTTTCCCTTGGCCAGGGTTTCCTCTAGAACATATCAAGTGTTATGAGTTCTTTAAATTTACTGTTATGTATTCTATTTAGTTTCTTATGCTTTGTATGCATCAAAGTAATCTATTATATCCATAAGTGGGCAAAAGTAAAAGTTTTTGAAATACTGATTCACCCCCCCTCTCAATATTTCCTATTTTTAACAATAATCACACCCTCTTTCTCTCTCTCTATAGAGATGTCTCTCTTATTGTGATCTTGGAGTCAATGAAGACTTGAGTCCTTGGGGGATTGAGGTTTCTCTTTGTCCCTTGGATTACGATAAGATTATCTTTTCATTGCGATCTCCTTTACCAAGAGTTTGCAATGAATCCATACTCTTGCTAAAGTGGCGGCTTAATGTATCCTCTTAAAATGGAAGCACTTCCATTATAAGAGAATTTATCCCTCTGAGTAAGTAGTCTAGGGTCATGTTAAGCACCTTCATTAGGTCTTTTAATGTATCTTTCTTTCTCCCTCTATTTTGCTTCTCTCTGCACCTGTTTTCCACATATTTCTGCATTTCTGAACACTCTGGATTGAGGTCCCAAGGTTTTTGACCTCAAGGTCAAAGTCAACCTTGAGGGTCAAATTTGACCTTGATCCTAACCTTAGTTAGGGAAGACCTTGACCCTGATCTAGGGTGGGGTCTACCTCATCCTTGACCCAGATTTTAAATTTCAAGTTCCCATGATTTATGGGTGTCGGGTTTCAAAAATATTTGTTTTCCCACTTTCGGGTCAGCCATTTCAGGTTTCAAAATGGTAAATCCTTAAATTTCATTTAATATGGGTCCATTTATATGGGTTAAGGTTAATTGGGATTTAATTCCCCAATGTTGGCCTTCTCTAGAGGTTTGTGCCCTAGCTCACTATAAAAGGAAGCCTTCCTCTCTCATTTCAATCCATCTCTCAATCAAGTTTTCATATCTCATCTCAAGAAATTTCATGAGAAAGCTCTCAAGTGAAAGCAAGTTAATTCAACCATTCAAGAAACCATTCAAGCATTCAAGTGTTCAAGCATTCATTCATCAAGGAGATCCATTGTTAGCCATTGAAGGATTCAATCTCTTTGGAGCCCCCTTAAAGATCCATCCTTCCACATTCAGCCAAGCCTCCTCATATGAAAAGATCCTTTCAAGATTGGTGTTGAAGATCAAATTCTATTAATTTGAGACATCCTACATTCATTCTACATCAATTGGAGCATCCCTACTTGTGGATTTGAGGATTCAAATCCTCTACAAGGACTTCAATGTAAGCAAGGTAAAAAGTTCCATTTGCTTTGTTTATGCATATTAAAAGTTCAATTTAATTTCAAGGTTAATTCCTAAATAAGGGTTTGAACAAGGCAAACCCCCCATTCAAACCACAAAAACCCTCTTTTTCTTGTAGGTATAGGTGTAGAACTGTGGATTTGAGCTTGGATTTGGATACCCTTTTCGGTGAACTTCTGAGATCTGAGAACAAAGTCAAGGTCAACCTTCAAAATATTAATGTAACCTTTGACCTTTTATAGGGGTCAAAGACTACTTGTCATCAGAAAGATAAAATTTTTCTGGGTTTTCTTCATCTTGACATTTCAAGTCCGAAATAGGTTGCAGAATTGCCTGAAACTGTACACAGACATCAGAAATTGGCATCTTCTAGATCTTCCCTATATTGAGGTTAGTATGTTCCTTTTAATTATTTCATATTTCAAGCACATATTATCCATAGGAAAATATTAGGTTTTCTTCCTCTTTCATATTCTCCATAGATTGATTCAATTGTGCATTAACCTTTCGATTGATAAATTTGGATATCTCCTTTGGGAATGTGGATTTAGAATTATATCTCCTATTTCCCCCATAGATTTTAGGGTGGATACTCTTTCATCCTATTCACCTACATGTAGATTTATTGATTGAATTGGAAAGAAACTATGATCTAGTCTCCAAGTGAATTTGGAGAAGTGACAAGTCGGCCCTAGTTACCCTAGATAGGGGACCATTTATGAAAGCCTTCAACCTAGATACATCCTCCTCAATAGAAATTAACCTAGATAAGGAAAAGGAAAAGTATAAAAAGAAGATACAACTTGTAAAATCCCAAATCACCCATCATATGCCAAGAAATAGAAAATACCTAGCGCCACTCCTTGCCAATATAAAAGCCCCATATGAATTTCAGTCCCTAAATTTCTACATGAAATAAATTTCTTATGGGTTGTGTCAATTCTTAGGAATAGATGGAGATAAATAAGGAATGCCAACGGACTTGCCGATGATCATCCTGGACATGCAAAGTCATCATGCCAATACTGATTATGACTACATTCAGTTTATGATTGATAGGATGCATGAGACCCAGATTTCGATCATGGACAATAAAAAGCCATCAAAGTTCATGCATTACTCCTTGTTAATGCATTTAATTATGTTTTTCAAAGTTGACCATATGGATGTAAACATGTTGAGGCCCAGGAAAGTGAATAAAGGAGAACCAAACCCATTATAACTTTGGTTAAGGGTTTGGAATTCTACATCAAATTAGTGTGAGTTCAATGGTTTCCAGAATTGGATGGTGTATCCTCATTTGAGCACGATGGGAACAAATGTCACAAGGCTCCTAGTGAAAGTGCTAAGGCTTCTGAGGCCTAGATAGTATGCAGATAATTTTTCAGTAGATCACAATTGGGGAGATTTCTACCTGGGTGAGAATTTCACTATAATCAGGATTTATGGGTGAACTCAAGCCCCTCATGTTCTTCCCAAGTATGTTCCATGAAGAATTTCTCAGTTGGAGTTTATCTAGTAGTTGATTGGGAAAGAAAAAGATATCTTGGCTACACACAAAAAGGGGACCTTCACTCCTAGAGTGTTTAAAGTAACAAATTTTGCAATTGGGAAGAGAGCCCTGCCTCAGTTGTCTCAATGGATAAATCAATTCATGATGGCTGCTAGAGTATATCGATATGTAGACCTTGAGGAATTCATTAGGAATGCAAGGAATATTATCATCCCAAGCATTGGAGTCATTAAGGATCATGAGGGCTGTGATTTGGAGGATATCATCAGGAATATCCTAGACAAGGAAGAAATTGAAAGAAGTTTTGGGAAAAATCAAGATTTGATGGATTTAGAGGCATAATTGAAATGGGCCGATATCCCCTTCAGTGGTTTCTTCCTTGACTTGCCTTATATTGCAAGGATTGACAACATTATACAAAACTATGACATCTTGTATAATCAATTGGACTCTCAACTTGATGCCAAGGTGCAAGTTGAGAAAGGATACTCATCTTCTGAGTATGAGACTACCATTTAGAGTTCCTATGAGTAGGATAGGCCACCTCAAAATGTGAAGGATAAAATTAAAGAATAGGGGAGTGATTCACCATAGGTAAGGGATACACATGAACCCCCTCAAAAGAAATAGAGGATTGAGGAAGGAGAGTCTTCAAAGGCTCAGGGAGCAAGGAAAAAGATGGACATGTCTTATGCCTTACTACTAGGTGATATGTTTTATCATCACCTTGTGAGAAAGAAGATAAGAGAAGGGAAGAAATTATTCACACAAGAGGAGGTTGAGCTACCCCTATTGTTGTGCTAAGATGAAAGAGAACTACTTCAAGAAGAGATCATGAAAGATGATGAATTCATCAAGAGTGATGAATTTAAAAAATTCTTGATTTGGAGAAAGAAACAAGAGCTTGCTAACCAGGGAACTAAGGGTGCAGAGCCAAGAAATGAAGCCCTTCAAGAATTAGCCACATATGACCCAACATTAGAAAAGATAATAGTTGAAGAGGCTAGGTAATTGGTTAGGTCAAGTGGGATGCTCCTAGTTCCAGGATGAGACTTAACCTCAACCTTTATAATTAATCAAATAATGACAAAGCCATATGGTGGCTTGTCATATGAAGCTCAAATTGGAGATATGATCAGAGGATATGGTTATGACCCTAGATCCCAGACATTGGCAATGTGGTCTCTAGCTCCAAGGACACAAAAGCCCTCTCTTGTTAGCATTGAAGATAAAATGTAAGGAGAAAAGATTATCTAGACTGTTCAAAACACTAGTGATCTTGAAGTCACAAAAGAAGTGACTCATTTTTCCCACTTGAATGAGGCCAAAACTACATAACCCTCTGATAGGTATGGGAGATTGTTTGAGGATTCCATCACATTGGCCAAGGATAGGGAAGAAAAGCTCATGAATATAAAGATGTTATAAGATGAGATGGAGTCAATGAAAAACAAGCTTGAGGAAGCATCAAAGGCTATCCCTCCTCCTATCATAGAGGCTGTAGTTGTAGAGGTCTCGGTGACAGAGGTACCCAATGTGGCAATAGCGGAATCAGATAAAGACAAGTTGAAAATAGCCCTAGATGCTCTAGCAAAGATCTTGCAACATAGGTGTGAAGTAATTAAAGGAAAGATGGACCTAGTACATAGTTCATTTGTTATGGTGCAAAAGATAAATGGGAATGTTAATGATGCTATGGCTACTTTGGAGCCATTATTTAGTGTGTGGTCTATTAGAAGTTCACTTTTTGAAAAGCTTGAAATGTTGTAGGCACATAGGACTGACATTCTAGAGTATGGGTGGGAGAAAAATAGAACTGATTGGGGCATCTTGGGAATTCTTCAAAGGGAAAGCTAGCCAAGTCAAGGCTAAGATAGAAATGTTTGGACCTAATTTTAGTAAGTACTTGCCTCCTATTCATAATGGTGATGGTGACATCATAGGGGTGGAGGAATGGAAATCAAGAATGGACCAACTGCTAAAAAACCAAGATTCTTTCCTGAAGAGTGTTGGTACTTTGGACATCAAGAGGTTCAATAACATCCTTGATGATGTTTTTAAGGTTGAGAATGATTTCTCCAAATATTTTGCAGAGGCAAAAGCTATAAATACTCCAGATGGGATAGGCAGATGAAGATAATGTAAATATTGAAGGAGTACACTTGGCCTACCGAGGAAGTAGTTTCTACATGGGACAAGATCACAAAGCCCAAGAAGAAAAATCCTGCACCTATTGATTTGGAAGAAATGGAGGAGGACTAGGCAACATCTGGCACCTGATCATTGAGAATAGGGAGAATAGTCATCATGAAGAGGATAGTGTAAGTTAGTCAGTTGAGGTGGTCAATTTTCATGCAACAACCTATGAGATTATTTTGAACATTTACAGACAAAGGTGCCGCCTCTTGAAGATATCAAATGATTTGGAAAATATTCCTCCAGTCTCTATCTGATGCAGGAGCATCTCAGGTCCTTGGCAATCCTATGTCACCAAAAACATTTTGGAGTTTGTCTATGTTTCTCAGTTTCTTCTTTGACTGAGTTGGTTAGTTTCCTTTATTTACCAAGTGTGGTCATTTTTTTCACTGGTGCTCGGTGATGCTTGTCTATTGCTCAGTCATCCTTGTTTACCGAGTAGTTTCTTTTGATTTTTTGTTGGGCCAACTTGTGCATTTATTATGGGTCATAGATTTAATGTTGGAATTCATCATTGGGAAGTGTGTGGTCCTAGATCTGACCATTCCTTTTGTTGATTATGGATCTGAAGGTTGAATTAGTTTGGTAGACTTTTGTATAAATGTAGTTGTTTGGTTGTAGTTTAGGAGGTAGTTTTAATAGAGATAAGAAGATAATAGATTGGAGATTGTTGGTATATCCTCACATGTTTGAGGAATTCTATAATTCATTGTAATATCTGGTCCTAACCGTGAAGGCCTGACAACCCGGCATGTATGATTTTATTTGATGAAAATTAAAGAAAGATCTTGCATTCTCTCTCTCACTCTTGTGTGTTGTTGCTTCCACATGTTGTTGAGCAAGCTAGATCATTAGGGTGGGCCATTTTTTGGCCCCTATTTCCCACACCCCTTGCATCTAATTATATCAGAGTGAGGTGAGATCTTGATCTAGGTCTGTGGATCTAAGTTTGTAGGTTCCTCTGGAGAAGCTCTAGTTGATTGTTGTGGGATAGGAGATTGTGATATGACCTGCAATTTCAGAGGGTTGTCAAGATGGTTCGTGGGTGGCAAGATGGAGATCTAGGATTGGGAGATATGCTAAGGCAGATTGCTGCTAGATTAGAAGTTGTTGAAATAGCCCAAAGAAGTGGTAGACTTCTTGAAGATGTTAGTGATGATGAAATTGAGGAAGAATAGGTGAATGTAGAACTTGCACCTATTATGGATCAAGGTGAAAAAAAGATTTTTGAAGGCTTTGACAAGTCTAAAGTCTACACCACATTTGAATCCTCTTGAGTATGGTGGAAAGCTAGATTTTGATGAATTGGTGGACTGGATCACCGAGATGGAAAATTATTTTGAGTATGAAAACATTCCTGAAGATAAGAAAATGAAGATTGCAAGCACAAAGTTGAAAAGCCATGCATCCTTATTGTGGGAGCATCTACAATTGGATAAGAAGAGGAAAGGAAAATAAAAAATCAAGGTATGAAATAAAATGGTGAATAAATTGAAAGGAAAGTTCTTACCTTGTGATTATCAGATTAACCTAGTTTGACGAATGCAAAGTTTAAGGCAGAAAGATAGCTCGGTAAAGGAGTATACTGTGGAATTATATAGATTAGATATCAGATCTGGACATGATGAAGATGATGTGGAAAGAATTGGTAGATACCTGAATGGTTTGAGAGTTTCCATCCAAGAGGAAATGAGTTTGGTTAAGTTGGAAAAAATTGAAGAGGCTTATCAATTTGCAGGGAAGGCTGAGGAGAATTTGAACAAGAGACATGTGAAAAGACAAAGAGGTCGAGGTGGTAGATTCCCTAGAGGAAGAGGTAGATCTAATGGTGAAAATGGTAGTTCTGAACTAGAAAAGACAAATCCAGACAAAGACAAGATGGAGTGGAAAGGTGAAAGTTCATATAGAGGTAGAGGCAGTAACTATCAAGGTGGTTATAGCAGAGGAAGTTTCTGAGGAACTTGTTAGAATTGTGGAGAAGGACATAGATCTTTTGAATGTACACCTACTAGTAAGAAGGCTAGTAGCAGTAGAAATGCTTTGGTGTAAGAAGAGTCACTGAATGCTCACATGAATTACATTAGGGTTATTTGATAATAATCACCACAAATTAAAATAAATATATCTTCTCTATTCATGATGAATGACCATCAAATGCTGTTATCTATGTAAAGTAAATATATGATTTAATTTGTTGATTTTGGAAATTCTTGGCTAAAGGACCTAAGTTCCCAAGGTCCATTTGTGACTAGAAGCCTATGTAGGGGTTAACCATAGAGATGAAATAATGAGCTTTTCATAATGAAAGTAATATGTGTTTTTTTGGTACAATTATTGAAGGAAGACCTAGGGTTGATGTAATATTTCCTTGACTATCTTTCTGAAGTTGTTTGTTCTTGACTTGGTGAAAAGGTGATATTTAGATGAAATATGAATGCTATGGTAAGTCTAGTAATGATGCGATTATCCTCCCCAAATTGCAATATTAGAAAATTGAAAATTCAATGTATTTCCTTATCGGTATTGAAGTCATTATGTTAGTGAATACTAGTGTCTTGAAATGTCTATATGGTTTGTTGTGTCTTTATTGGAGGGATTTATCATGTGTAATGAAAGTACCTAGCTAATTCAATTATTTGAAAAGATGATACTTGGTCCACTCTTGGTCCCCCTGATTGGGTGAAAAGTAAATGGTTTATAATGATTAGTTTTGAATTTATTATGTGACTAATAAATATACATAGTACAAGTTTATTGTTTCCTTTCCTTAATTAAAAAAAATATGTGTTGATTCGATGACTCTTGAAGAAATATAATGTATCATTTTTCTTTGTGCCTTATTTTATATAAGTTAAAGTCATCTTGAAAATAGATGTTATTGTCTCATAGTATGGGAATGGAAGAGATTGATATGTGTACATTGGATATTGGCATATGCCCATGAGGAGGTGAAATGTGATTAAGTATGTCATTGGTATCTTGTACCAGGTAGACAAAGTGAATTGTGAAAATAAAATATAAAAATTGGAATATATGGATACAATGTGATGTTATTGTGTGCTTCCTTGTAAATGTGATAAAACCAGTGCTAGTGCTTATGTTGGGTGTTGTGTATAACTAGTAATTAATTGAGTTCCATGGAGTGGTGCAATATAAGTGCTGTCCATGGAAGTTATGTTTTGGATAAGGGTATGGGAGAACCATACCACTCATGTGTTGCTTTCTTTTTTGTCACCCTATTGAGTGCCAACCCATGAGTGTTGGTAATTTAGTATGTGGAGGGGTAGTAGTAGCACCATTTCTTTGGGTATTTATGTGGCATACGTATAATGGCAGTGTGAAGTGACCTTAGCTTCCACTACTCAAGGGAAAAGATAAAACTATGCTTCCCCTTATGAGGAACCTAAACATTTGGTTCATAAGTGTTTATCCTAATTTCCATAGTTCTTGAGCACAATACTATTGGAAACTACAATTGAAACAATTATTGTATTGTCATTGATGTCAAACTTTAACTGGTAAGACTATTGCTACTTAGGAAAGTGCTATATCTATTTGAGTGTTGTTAAGGGGCTAGGCAAGGTTGGTAACAATAGCACCTAAGGAAAGGTTGAGTTATCTTGATACTACAAAGTGTATTTGACTATGTTGCACAATGATGAGACAATGTATTATTTATCTTAGTAAGACTGAAGACTAAACTGGTAGGCTTGACCGAGAAAAGAATGCAAATAATCATGTTTAAGATGAGTAATGTTAGTGTCGACTGAGTCAATGTGTGCCGAGAAAAATTATAGTGTCGACCGAACAACAATTAATTACCGAGGAAGACAGTGTAAGCCGAGTAAACATTTTTAGTAATAACCAAGCTTTCTACATGAAGACTGAGTAGTTGATCATAGTATTGACCGAGCATCAACAATTTTATATTTGAAGAGAATTTAATTTTGGAGCTAACATTGTTGAATTATTGGATTATGTAAAATGTGTTGACTTTATTTATTGACTGTTTGAAAGAATTAAATGCACTATAAAATGTTTTATTGTAAATCTTTAAGAGATTTGAGATGATTCTAGAAAAGGAGCCGAAGAACATGAAGCGGGTAGATTCAATGAATCTAACCTAACCCTAAGATCTATGAATGAGATTGAGTGGCATAAGATGAGTTAACCTAATTGAGGAAAGTATAAAAGGGAACTAGAAAGTGTTGGATATGCAAGTGGATGGGTGAACAGAGAATGCTGGAAGATCAATAAAGTTTTATTGACTGAATAATTAGAAAAGTCTAAAGGAGAATTGTGGTGGTTGCTTGAAGAAAAGTTCCAAGCAGATCAGAGATGGAGATGGAAAAGTTTCAAAGTTAATAAACCAGCATTAGTGTATGGAATCAGATCTGATATTTGCAAAGTGAGTTGTATATTTTTTAGATAAATATTTTTGCTACTTTCTAACCATTGTAACAGTCAAAATCCTTTTAATAGAGGTTGACCTAACAGTCATATTTTAAATCCTTTGAACAAGGTTGCATTCTAATGGAGTGTATGCAAGTCTTATGACAAGGCTCACTTTTAACAAGGTGATTGAAATCCTTTAACCAAGTCACACCTGATAGTGTGTATTGTAATCTTTGACAGGGTTGGCTTTTTACCGAGCTCACTTCAGAAGAGTGAAAATAATAGTAGCATGTTACAAAGTGGTTTTTCCCAAATTGGGTTTCCATATAAATCTTGGTGTTAATACTTGTGTGAATGTTTTGGTTTGAACATTACTATGTTTTACAAGTTAAGTTACAACTAGGTAGTGGACTACATTGTTAGATGTTTCTATTATTGAATTAGTGATGACCGAGTTTGTTTTGGTTATTGGATCTAATTTAAGGAAATGTTTTAAGTTTGTTTTATACATCAAGACCTGAGAACAACTGATTCACCCCCCTCTCTATTGTTCTAAATCATATTAACAATTAGTATCAAAGCTTTGTTTCTTATTATTAGTGTTGATAGAAATCAAGTTTAAAGGGGCTTGAAGAAAATGATCAGGATGTATAAGAAGGAGGTATCAAAGCTGAACAAGGAAAAATTCTCTGCATGGCAAAGCTTGATAAAGGTACATCTAGCCAATATTGGTGACTCTACAAAGTACTACATTAAGAATAGCTATGTCTCACCTATCGCACCTTTGACTGCTGAAGAAATGAGAGCTAAGCAAGAACATAATCAGGCAATGCTATAAATTGCATCTGCCCTAAGCTATCTAGAATTTGAGAACATTAAGGATTTCACAACTGCTAAGGATATGTGGGACACTCTTGCAAGGATCTATGGTGGTGACTTAAATGTGCTGAAAGAAAAGGCTGAGAGTCTTAGAGGTAAGTTTGATGAAATGAGAATGAAAGAAGGTGAAAACATTGCACAATATTGTGGTAGAATAAAAGTTGTGAATGCTATTAGAGTAGAAAATGGGGATATTGATGATGAAACTATAATTGGAAAAGTACTAAGATCCCTGTGTCCTATATATGCTATTAAGATCTCAGCTATTCAAGAATCTAGATGTAACTCTACTAATGTGCTTACTTTAGAAAGTTTGGTTGGTAAGCTGACTGCTTTTGAACTCTCTAACTATGATAATTTCACTGTTGGAAGCATTGGAAATGTTGAATCATCTTTCAAGTCACAACTAGTTCTGAACAAGCCAAACAAGGAAAAAGAAAGATGGATCAGGGAAAGTGAAAGTGAAAGTGACACTGACACATCTGATGAAGATCTAGAAGATCTAGAAGCTCTTATGGCTAGAAGACTGAGAAGGGGAAAATGAAAGTATAAAGGTAAACTCCCTATTATATGTTTTGCATGTAATAATGTTGGTCATATAGCTACTAGATGTCCTGACAGGAAGGATAAAGATGATGAAAGAAAAAGAAAACACAAAGACAAAAGAGATGACAGAAGCTACCAATGGAACAAAGACTACAAAGGAAAAGGTAAGAAATCTTGTTACATTGCTGAAAAAGAAATTGAAACTGATAGTGATGATTTTGAAATTGAGGTAGTCTATGTTGCAATGAAAGATGAATCTGATGAGGATGAGAAAACTACATTGATATCCTATGTGAACAAGAATGATAAATTGATTATTGACAGTGGTTGTTCACATCACATGACTAGTGACAAAAATAAGTTTGAGACCTTACATCATTATAGAGGTAAAAGTGTAAAATTTGGTAATGATGCACCATTTCCTGTTAGAGGAAAAGGTTTGATTAAAATAACTAATATGATATCTTGTGAAAATGCATATTGGGTTGAAGGTCTTAATTACAATCTGTTAAGTGTTTCCCAACTCAACAAAACTGGTTACCGAGTGGAATTTAATCACAAGCAAGCTAAAATATTTAATGCTACTAGCGAACTAATTGGAAGTGGAGATCAGACTAGAGATAATTTGATCTATCTTGACCTATCTGAAGAAACATGTTTAATTGCACAACTTGATGATATTTGGTTATGGCATAAAAGGTTGTGTCATGTTAACTTTGACAATCTGGTAGAGATAAGTAAGAAGAAAAAGGTAAGAGGTCTACCTAGATTTAAGAAACTTGAGAATGTGATGTGCAAGGAATGCTAGTTAGGAAAAATGACAAAGTCAAGTTTTAAGAGAAAATCCTTTACTTCTGAAAACATTTTAGATTCGGTTCATACTAACCTTTGTGGACCCATGGGTGTATAAAGTTACTATGGTGCTAGATACTTTATCTTATTTGTTGATGATCATACTAGGATGATGCATGTAATGTTTCTAAAAGAAAAATATGAAGCTTTTCAATTCTTTAAGTGGTATTTGGCTAAGGTTGAGAAGGAGACAAGTAGGAACCTAAAATGTCTTAGCTCTAACCGAGGTGGAGAATTTACATCAAATGAATTTAATCTATTTTGCAATGATAGAGGAATTAAAAGATAGATGTCTGCACCTAGAACACCTCCAAAGAATGGTATAGCAGAAAGGAGAAACAAATTTATCTTGGATTGTGCAAGGACATTTTTGATTGAAAAGAATGTGGCACAGAAATACTAGAAAGAAGCTATAAGCACTATTGTCTACACTCTTAACCAAGTACAAATCAAGAAAGGTACAAATCTGACACCATATGAATTATGGCATGGGCATGCACCAAGTGTTAAATACTTTAGAATCTTTGGAAGTAAGTGCTATATATTAAAAGACACTAGGGATGGAAAGTTTGATGCTAAGAGTGATGAAGGTATATTCCTAGGGTATTCCACAAAAAGTAAGGCTTATAAGTGTTTGAACTCTAACACTAACAAAATTGTGGAAAGCGTGAATGTCAAAATTGATGAGTATGCAAAAAGAAATGAAGTTGACAACAAAAGAGAACCAGAAGATTATAGATCTTTTGTGTACATTGAGGAAGAAGAAGAGGCAAGTAACATACTTGCACTTGATGATGAGTCTCGGGTAAGAAATACCAAGCAACAGACAGATGCTGCCAAGCATTAGGAAAATAGTGTTGAGAGAGAACAAGAACATGTCGAGCTACAAGAAAATGCTGTTGAGTATCAGGAATAGGTTGTCGAGCATTCAGAAGTTGAATTTGACCATCTTGTTGAGGAACATGATGAAATAGAGGAGAGAGGAGCTGAACTATTTTGGCAAAATATGTAAGAAGACATCACAAGCCTGAACAGATAATTGGAGACAAAAATACTGGAATTCATAACAGAAGTAAGACTAAGTATCCAACATGCCTACTGTGTGAATTTGAACCCAAGTCTAGTAGAGAGGCATTAGAGAATGAAGACTAGATATAAGAAATGAATGAAGAGATTGACCAGATTGAGAAGAATGATACTTGGAATCTGGTGCCGAGACCTGAAAAAAAAAATGTTATAGGAACAAAGTGGGTGTTTCGAAATAAGATGATTGAAAATGGTGAAATCACTAGGAACAAAGCTAGGCTGGCATGCAAAGGCTACACACAAAAAGAAGGAATAGATTATGGGGAGACATTTGCCCCTGTAACTAGATTGGAAGGAGTAAGAACTCTGCTTGCATATGCTGCTTATACAGATTTCAAGGTATATCAAATGGATATCAAGTCTACATTTTTTAATGGTATACTAGAAGAAGAAGTTTACATAGAACAACCAGAAGGTTTTATTGATCCAAATAGAAGACACATGGTATGCAAACTGAACAAAGAACTATATGGACTGAAGAAAGCTCCTAGAGCATGGTATGATAGGTTGCACAACTACTTGATACAGATTGGATTTTCAAGAACAAATGACACAAGCAATCTATACATGAAGGATGAAGAAGGTAAAGGTATCCTGTTGGCAAAAAATTTTGTGGATGACATTATTTTTGGTGGACAAGATGCATTATGTAAAAGATTTTCAAATGAAATGAAAACTAAATTTGAAATGAGTATGTTTGGTGAGATCAAATTCTTTGTTGGTTTACAAGTATATCAGAGGAAGAATGGAATTTTCATTACATAGTCTAAGTATGTTAATGAAATATTGAAAACTTTTGGGATGGAAGATGCTAAACTAGTGAGAACTCCTATGGTTACTGGACAAAAGTTATCTAAGAACAATGAGGCTGCAAAAGTGAATTAGACTTTGTACAGATCCATGATTGGAAAATTATAGTATGATGTACATAGTAGACCAGATATTGCAATAGCTGTTGGGATTGTGGAAAGATTTTCTGCCAATCCTAAAGAAACACACATGATGGCTGTAAAAAGAATTATGAGATACTTGAAAGGAACTGCTGACTATGGTCTATATTATAAGAAGGATGAAAAATTTGAACTCAGAGTTTATACAGATGCTGATTGGGTAGGAAATGTAGATGATAGAAAGAGTACTAGTGGTGGAGCTTTCTTTCTTGGATAGAGATTAGTCTCCTAGACAAGTAAAAAACAAAATTACTTTTCCCAATCTACTGTCGGGGCCAAGTATGTTGCTACTGCAGTAAATTGTTCAAATTTGGTATGGATACAACAATTGTTGATAGGCATGAAAGAAGAAATCACTAAACCTGTTGTTATTTTATGTGAAAACACAAGTGCTATCAATATTTCTAAGAATCTAGTGATGCACACTAAGACCAAGCACATTGTAATCAAGTATCACTACTTGAGAGAATTAGTACAAGAAAAATAAGTCCAAATGGAATATTTGAATACAAAAGAACAATTAGTAGACATATTCACTAAAGCTTTACCCAGAGAAGCTCATGAGTATTTGAGAAGTCAATTAGGGGTCCTTCCCCTAACTAAGGCTGCCTAGACTAGCTAGGAGCACTGCATCAAATGTGCTACAACAGAAAATTTGACAAATTGATGCAAAAGATTGTCACACTTTAGCACTGGCCTAGAGTTGTGAAAAGAAGAAAAGACAAGAAATCAGTCATAAGCAAGATGACAGAGGGAGAAACACTGAGCTGCACATATATTATCTACATCTAATGGATGTATGTTTTAGTTGTTGCTTTGGCATTTTTGTCAAAGAGGGAGATGAATAGATATGACAACACATGACACTAAAAGGTAAGAGGGAGATGAACTGATATGATAAAACATGACACTGAAGCTAAGGATGATGAACTAAAATGAAGGATCAGGATAGAGGGAGATCTGAATACCTCTGACAGTCACAAAAGTGAGGCTTATAGGATTGTGAATTAGAATGAAAATAAGGATGTTATAAATAATTCTCTGATTAACAGATAAGTTTTTGGATTGGTTGGTAATCCATGTGTTATTCAGGTGATACAATATGGTGTTTCCATCAATGCCAAAGAGGGAGATTGTTGGAAACTGTAATTGAAACAATTTTTGTATTGTCATTGATGTCAAACCTTAACTGGTAAGACTGTTGCTACCTAGGAAAGTACTATATCTATTTGAGTGTTGCTAAGGGGCTAGGAAAGGTCAGTAACAATAGCACCTAAGGAAAGGTTGAGTTATCTTGATACTACAAAGTGTACTTGACTATGTTGTACAATGATGAGACAATGTATTGTTTATCTTAGTAAGACTGAAGACTAAACTGGTAGGCTTGACCGAGCAAAGAATAGAAAAAATCATGTTTAATCTGAGTAATGTTAGTGTTGACCGAGTCAATGTGTACTGAGCAAAATTATAGTGTCGATCGAACAATAGTTAATTGCCGAGGAAGACAATGTAGGCTGAGTAAACATTTTTAGTAATGACCAAGCTTTCTACAGGAAGACCGAGTAGTTGATCACAGTATTGACCAAGCATCAACAATTTTATATTTGAAGAGAATTTAATTTTGGAGCTGACATTGTTGAATTCTTGGATTATGTAAAACTTGTTGACTTTATTTATTGATTGTTTGAAAGAATTAAATGCACCGTAAAATATTTTATTGTAAATCTTTAAGAGATTTGAGATGATTCTAAAAAAGGAGCTAAAGAACATGAAGTGGGTAGATTCAATGAATTTGACCTAACCCTAAGATCTATGAATGAGATTGAGTGGCGTAAGATGAGTTAACCTAATTGAGGAAAGTATAAAAGGAAACCAGAAAGTGCTGGATATGCAAGTGGATGGGTGAACAGAGAATGCTGGAAGATCACTAAAGTTTTATTGACTGAATAATCAGAAAAGGCTGAAGGAGAATTTTGGTGGTTGCTTGAACAAAAGTTCTGAGTAGATTAGAGATGGAGATGGAAAAGTTTCAAAGTCAATAAACTAGAATTAGTGTACAGAATTAGATCTGATATTTTCAAAGTGAGTTGTATATTTTTTAGATAAATATTTTTGCTACTTTCTAACCATTATAACAGTCAAAATCCTTTTAATAGAGGTTGACCTAACAGTCATATGTTAAATCCTTTAAACAAGGTTGCATTATAATGGAGTGTATGTAAGTCCTATGACAAGGCTCACTTTTAACAGGGTGATTGAGATCCTTTAACCGGGTCACACCTAACAGTGTGTATTGTAACCTTTGATAGGGTTGGCTTTTTACCGAGCTCACTTCAGAAGAGTGAAAATAATAGTAGCATTTTACAAAGTGGTTTTTCCCAAATTGGGTTTCCACTATAAATCCTAGTGTTAATACTTGTGTGAATGTTTTGGTTTGAACATTACTATGTTTTACAAGTTAAGTTACAACTACGTAGTGGAATGCATTGTTAGATGTTTCTATTATTGAATCAGTGATGACCGAGTTTGTTTTGGTTATTGGATTTGATTTAAGGAAAATTTTTAAGTTTGTTTTATACATCAGGACCTGAGAAAAATAGATTCACCCCCCCTCTCCATTGTTCTAAATCATATTAACAAATACCAATACTTGATATGAGCCTCTATGAGGAGATATTTGATTTATTGATATGTACATTTCTATGTGGTCCAACATGTGGAGGGAGATTCTGTTACCCCATGTTGTGATGGATACCGTATTCACACATGTTCTGACATGATGCAATGAATATGATGCCACAACCCACTATTGTTCCAACATAGTGTGAGGTGATGATGTTGTGTTGCTGATGGTAGCGAGATGAGCTCAAGAACACGATGCCACATACATGATTATGTGAAGGCACAGTATATGTATGTATGTGGTTTCCCACTTGATGCAGAGTATATTGGTGTTGCTTGCATACTTGTAGAGGGGCACCCATGGATGCTCAGTTTGTAGAAATGATAGGCATATGTGTGGGCCCAAGCCATGTATACCTCTGGCTATGATGATGATCTATGAGAGACATCATTATGCGGGGTGTGTCATGTGTGTGCCTACTCCACAAAGAACACTGCCATGTGACATACGACCAGAGTGTGCTTACTCCACTTGGTGTATGGTCATGTCAAGTGGGTTGGCATGCTTATTCTACACCATTCGATGGAGGGGTGTTGCTAAGGTGAACCCCCTATGCCATATGGGTAGTGTTTCCCGGGCCCAACCACATGAAGGGCTATTGCGATAGCTAGACATTGTTCCCTCCTTCCTCGTGAGGTGACTAGATATAGTCACACAGTGATGTGATGTGCAATTTATGGTGAATTTATTTTATCTTCAGTTGTGTAGACCAACAATTTTCTTATTTTTTTCTATAATAGTTTAGCCAAGACTTATGAAATTTATCTTGGATTCTTCTTATCTTATTGTTGAGATTGATAATTCTATTTTATTTTATTTATTATTATTGTTGAGCTTTGATGGCTAAACTATCTTCTTTCGTAATGGTGGTCTTGTGTTGTGCTGTGATTCCTCACTAAGGATGCATGAGGCGGACTTGGTGAGTGTATACAAGGAAGTAGACATAGGGAACCCTTGAGGATGGGGGTATGTGAGGTTGTTATGCAGCTAGTATCCACTACCTTCCTATGTGTGGTGTATGTTCCTTGGAGGCTAACCACCTTACACAAACAAGGGATATGACATGTGGACTTGTATGGAGGGCCTTCATGTCAATGGCCCAAGACACCATCAAGGCACTATGTGAGGTATTGACTATGGATTATGGATTCTGGATATAGATGAGACTAGTATTGTATCCCAGAGTGAGAGCTTGTATAGAGAGGCATATCCAGTCCTGATCCTTGTGATGTGTAATCCCAGTGATGTGGACTGATATGATTGTTTATAATGTATATTTGGATATACTCAATGTTTTATTCTAGATTGAAAGGTATCATTATGTTGGATGCAAGTAAAAATTTGATTTATATGTGTTGAAAGAGAAGGAAATTGTAATATTTTGATATAGGGTATGTGCAAGATCATGAGGGGCCAAACTATGCCCTTAAGTGACAATGAAAAATTAGCAAATCAGGGTTAGTCAACTTGACGTGAAAATTTCAACTAGCTATGAACCTAATATCAAAAAGTTGTAAGAATAGAATCTATAGAAAATTGAATGTAGTTTCTAAACTACTAAGCCTTTTTTGAGAAAAAGTTAGTATGATTGGTGAAGAGTATAGATTTCAATGCAGCAGTACAAAAATTTTAGGAAAAAAATTAAGTAGGTGTATGTCTGACCACCTTAATCATAATCAAATGATAATATTTTATTATAAGATTTTATATATATGTAGTAGACTCATGCCCAAATGTGACACATATTTTTTTGTAATTTTATTCCAAAAAAATAATTAATTATGATTTTTTTGCTACAACGTTTTCAGAATTAAAAAACTCCCGTGTCTGACCACCTTAACTCATTCAAAACTTTACAAAATTCAATTTTTATTTAATTTTCTTTATAGTAGGTGAAGCATAGAATGTGATGCATTTTTTTAGATTTCAAAAATGTTATACGGTCTGAAAGTTATAGTCATTTTTCAATCAGTATATAAATCAACACTTTAGAGGTAGCTCAATTAGAAAATAACTAATAATTATTTACCGAATTCAAAATTTGACAACAATTATATCGATAGAAAGCTGATAGTCTCCTTACGATACACTTTTCATTTTATCAAATTTGGGTGAAAAAAAAGTCGTCAAGTACATTGTCAAAGTTTTGAACTGACATCGCCACTTTTTGGCCCCTCATGATCTTGCACATACCCTATATTTCAAGGAAAATTGAGTGGTTCAAGCTATTTACCTTGGTTCTTACTTTCTAAGTAAAGGGAAAATTCTATTCGTACTATTGTTTGATCAAGTTGAAGTTATCCTTGCTAGTGATAATAAAATTGATTGGGATATATATTTTATGCTTAACCATATTATGAGGATTATTCTCTATATAGTGCATGGATTCAAGGATTAGTTATACATGTGATATCGGTTAAAATGTGTTTAAGATCTAATGTGTGATGTATTTCCATTTCAACATTTCTGACTTCCAGGAGTAAGTCTCATCTTAGGGGGGAGGATGTAGTGCCCCTCTAGTTCGGATTCAGTAAGGAACTATTAAGGTAAGTAAATCTTTCATCTCTGATAGTAAATTGTTAGTTCACGTTGCTAGACTTGTGATAGTCTACACATAGACCTAAATATGTGTATAGTAAATGTGGTTGCACAACTTTCATAAATATATAGTTTAATTAGTATGTTATTATTATATGCTAAATATGTTGTAAATTACAAACAATGTAATTTCATTTATGTAATATTTCTCTTTACAAATCTAAAAGAAATATAATAAATATTTTATTTAAATTAAATATGTTATTGAAAAAAAAGATCTCTATTATTTTTTTATATTAACATATCTATCTATATATATAATTTTAAATAGTTTTTACATATTTTAAATATTTTAATTATAAAATAAAAGTTTTTATTTTATTATAGTCTTTTATCAAAAAGATTATAAGAAAATTATTATATAAAATGAATTCTACAATTTAAAAAAAGAAGAAGAAAGAAAGAAAGCTAGCTAAGCTTTCATTATAATTAAAAGAAAGAAAGTAGCTAAGGTATCTTATTCCTTAGTAAAGAATCTTTACTATAAGATAAGAAAAAAAAAACCTACATATGAAATTTTTAGAATGAAATTAGTTTACTTAGAAAGAGTGAATCATATTCTAAGATGGAGTGGTAAACAACAATGGTTATGTTATTCTCTGATTTTAATCTTTATTATTTGTGTGTAGATCTGTAAATATAACTATATACACAAAGAACACCTATTAAAGATGAATAATTATGAAGATATAAGTAGATTAATGGTAAAATTGGTAGAAATGTAATATTCTCAAATAGTAATTTTAAAGGATGTAATATAATGATTCAAAAATATTTATTGAAATATCCTTTTTAGCTGCAACTACCTAGACATTAATAAGAGTTAAGAAATACCAATAAATGAGAAATATAATATTGATGAGGAAATTAACTAAGTCTCAAAACGGTGCAGGTGAAGAGTCATGACATCTTAGGAAGTAATCATTACTTGGCCTATAATGGTTTCCAAGATACATTGTTGAAAAATGGTTGAGGAGAGGAGTAGAAGAGGAGGGGATGTAAGTGAGGAAGGGAGGCTACACCATGGAAAATAGGAGGAGATTAGAGCTACTTAACTTAGATCATTGAAGGGAGGTGTTATTGGAGTAGTGGAAATTTGGGTGACTTAAAGGGTTTATCGTTACAGAATTGTTGCATAATGTTACACAAATTATCAAGTAATACAGTTTGAGGTAAGGATATCTTCAGCTGTATTGCTTCCATTTCTATTGATAATACATTTTTTTTAAGTGTATTACTACTGCCACATTCATATTAATTTTCTAGCATATTAACATATAGTCATTTTCATATAATTGATTTACACCAGGCTATTCTTGCATAAGGTTTTGTTTTACTTTGATCATAGTATGAGACACATATATATTGTTGACCCGTACCCTCTTATTTCACATTGCCATTCTATATTTGTGATGCAGGGCAGGGATGGAGGATCTAATAAAGGATGGTCCAAGCCTACATTGTTGATTATAACAACAATATGCATAGCGGAATACAATAAGATAATGTTTCAAATCAGAATTTCATTCAACATGCCCAGCTGTAAGGCCTTCTGAGTTTCGGCCTATTACAATGAAATAAAAAAGTATCAGAAAGATCTCACAAGATCCAGGAAACCACTAACTAGTTCAGATTTGCAATAGGCAGCCTCTGATAGGAACAACCACCATAGGATCTAAACTTGTACTCACACTTCCAAGCAACCCCTTACTATCCTAAGCCCGCAGGCCACTAGTTCTGCTACCAAACTCCCAGATTCACAAATCTTCTTCTACACTACTCTTCCTAATGATATAAGGATCATCTACTACTCCAGTTACTCAACTCCTAACTACTAAACATCTACCCAAGCTCTCAATATATAGCCAGCTAAGCCACAAGTCGGCCAGTCAGGCATTTAATTACAATATAGGTCCAGTCCAATAAAAGAAACCAAAACTAATGCAGAAATGATCAAAACTTAATGTACCTTTTTATTTAGGTCCATACATGACCCAAAAACATGTCTTTAAAGGTGCAAGGTCCCATTTGATCACATGGAACATCGCAAGAAGAAACACCACACGTTTCACCCGAAAACTGCTAGAAAATAGGTCCCGGGGAAAAACAAGCATAACTTTTTATTCATAATGAATTAGGGCTTGCACTCTTTGGAAATGATAGTAATTTAGGTCCTCTTAAATTCCTTAAGATCACAAAGGATTATTCCTTATGGATCAAGATTTCCAACATGAACAATCAACACCAAAACTGTAGGAATGACTCCAGCGGGAACACTGGCAGAAAATAGGTCTCCGAGAAAAATGGTCATAACTTTTGACTCATAATTAATTAGGAGCTTCAACCTTGGGAAAAAATATTATTTTAGGTCCTCTTTAAGGCCCTAAGAGAAAATAGGCTGATTCTTTAAGAATCAATGGCACCACATCCCGCAATCAGCTCCAAAACTGCAGGAAAACACTACTCCGACGACAAGTAAAACAACTCCAACTTTGAAATGGTTCATCCAATATCTCCCAAACCATGCCACCTCAAGAGATGTGACCTTAGAAATATATTCCACAAACATAAATGAAAAAACTCCTTTCATCACACATGCTAAAGATATCCATAGATCAACACAACCCAAAAACTCAGAAAGCTGCCCAAAACAAAGCATTGCATCCCTCTGCCAGGGAATTCCTCCAAGATAAAGAAAGATCTTCAGGAACCAAAAATGCTCCTACATCAGACTACCCAGGTAAATAGAAAGTATGTCCCATACTTTAAGACAAATGTCTAAAATCACCTTCATCTTCACCAAAGGCTTCCAATCCCTCAAGGACAAAAGAACAAAATGGAAAATCAACCATCTATGCTTCATCCATTCAAACATCAAGATCAAATGAATCTCATCAATCCAATTAGCATACCACTGATCACCACAACCAATATCAACAACAAGAGTATGCAACTCCACAACAAGTAGATCCAAAGTCAGATCCACATCAATATGAAATACCTCATCATCAACATCCCATATCTGCAACTCATCACAGGACTCATTACTATCAACCAACAATTCAAGTCCACAATCAATGAATAAGATCTGCACTATAACACTAACTAGATGCTTTGCAATCTCCATGTTAGACACAACCGACTGAACATGAAAACAAATCTTCTCACTAGCCTCAACATCAAGTAAATCTTCACCAACAATAGTTTGATCACACCCAACCAGATGCTCTGCAATCTCCATGTCAAACACAACTGACTGAACATGAAAATAAATCTTTTCACCAGCCTCAACAAGGTCAACCACAGTATCAATAAACATAGCTATCTCAACAACAACCATAGGTTTCTCTGTAGGTTTCATGTCAGAGTCCATGCACTGATCACAAAAACCAATACCACATACCTCTTCAACCTCCATATTGTCACAAGTAACCTTGTCAAGATATCTTCTCTCGTGAACCAGTCTTCTAACTGGCCAAATAACTTTCTTTTGAATTGGCATGTTCCAACTCTGGTAAGCTCTAAAAATCTCAACAATATTTTCTTTCACAAGGTCCTCAACCCAGTCCAAGAAATTAATTTCCAACCAAACAAACCTCTCAGAAATCTTTTCTTCCACCACATCACAAAGATTTGCAATTGCTCTAGGGTCCAATCCTCTCGGAGACATCCTTCAAGATCTTTGAAAACCCAAGGCAACAAATCACCAACAAGGTCCTGGTGCAAATAGACTCAACTCCATTTGCACACTCAAGATCTTCAAGCTCTGATACCACTTGATGCAGGGTAGGGATGGAGATCCAATAAAGGATGGTCCAAGCCTACACTACTGATTATAATAACAATATGCACAGTGGAATAGAATAAGATAATGTTTCAAATCAGAATTTCATTCAACATGCCCAGCTGTAAGGCCTTCTGGGTTTCAGCCTATTACAATGAAATAAAAAACTATCAGCAAGATCTTGAAAGATCCAGGAAACCACTAACTAGTTTAGATCTGCAACAAGTAGCCTCTAATAGGAACAACCACCTTAGGATCTAAACTTGTACTCATACTTCCAAGCAACCCCTTGTTGTCCTAAGCCCACAGGCCACTAGTTCTGCTACTAAACTCCCAAATTCATAAATCTGCTTCTACCCTACTCTTCCTAATGATCTAAAAATCATATACTACTCTAGTTACTCAACTCCTAACTACTAAACATCTACCCAAGCTCTCAATATATAGCCAGCTAAGCCACAAGTCAGCCAGTCATGCATTTAATTACAATATAGGTCCAGTCCAATAAAAAAAACCAAAACTAATGCAAAAATGATAAAAACTTAATGTGCCTTTGGATTTAGGTCCATACATGACCCAAAAACATTCCTTTAAGGGCGCAAGGTCCCATTTTATCACATGGAACATCGCAAGAAGAAACACCACATGTTTCACCCAAAAACTGCCAGAAAATAGGTCTCAGGGAAAAATGGGCATAACTTTTTACTCATAATGAATTAGGGCTTTCAATATTGGGAAATGATAGTAAATTAGGTCCTCTTAAATTCCTTAAGAGCACAAATTATTATTCCTTATGGATCAAGATCACCAATATGAACAATCAGCACCAAAACTGCAAGAACAGCTCTGGTGGGAACACTGGCAGAAAATAGGTCCCTGAGAAAAATGGTCATAACTTTTGACTCATAATGAATTAGGAGCTGCACCCTTGGAAAAAGATATAATTTTAGGTCCAATTTAATTCCCTAAGATTTAAAAGTCTGATTCATTAAGAATCAATGGCACCACATCCCGTAATCAGCTCCAAAACTACAGGAAAACACTGCTTCGATGGCAAGGAAAACAACTCCAACTTTGAAATGGTTCATCCAATATCTCCCAAACCATGCCACCTCAAGATTTGTGACCTTAGAAATATATTCCACACATATAAAGGAACAAAATCCTTTCATCACACATGCTAAAGATCTCCATAGATCAACACAACCCAGAAACTCAGAAAGCTGCCCAAAACAAAGCATTGCATCCCTCTGCCAGGGAATTCCTCCAAGATAAAGAAAGATCTTCAGAAACCAAAAATTCTCCTGCATCAATTTGGCTGGATATGAATTTGGCAATCACATAAGAACATCACTAATTTAATAATTTGTTTATGACTACTCACTATATCTCCACCTTTCTCCCCTAATATTCATTTTCTTAGCTTGGATATGTTTTAACATGTAGATTTATTTATGTATAGCATGGCTGGGATTGAAGCCATTAACAGTCATTGTAGGCATGCTCTCTCACTAAATAAGTTTTCCATTGGTCCTCCCTTTAGTTCTGAATCAAACCTTAACATTGTTAGTCAATCTGAATTTACATGCTCTTCTCCCATTCTTTCACTTCAATTTCCTATTCGTGATTACTCTTTCATTTTGTGAGTGATCACAATACAATGGATAGTGATGCCTTAATTTTAGATTTTATACAGCTCCTTTCCTGCAATTTAACATTCACATGTTTCCATTAGCCTTATCACATTGGTATGATTAGTTCTTTTATATATGCGTTACCTCATCATGGTGCTAATTTGGATTTATTCTCTCTTTCTTTAGGATTCTCAACTTATTAATGATTATAATGCAAGGATATTTTTTATTGATTATTTAAGAATGTTAGTTATGGTTTCTTTATAATTATTTAACTTACTTTGTTTTATTTAATTCTTATATCAATTTAGAATTTGTTAATATAGTTTAGGTTATTTTAAATAAGAATGTTAAGAATTTATTTTTTTAGAATTTTTATTTGTTAGAATTAGTTACTATTTAATTCTAATATATTATGAACTAATAATAATAATAATTAGTCAATTTAAATTTAGAAAATAAAATTGAGAAATATGTATTAAAATAGAGTATTTTATGTTAAATTCTAAATAAGATTTTTATTTCATTATTGATAGCATTAATTATTTATTTTTTCTTTGAGGGATTTGGGGCAATCATTTTCTTTGCTTAAGGTCATAAATCCTCTTTTGACTCATATGTTAATGTTGTCCACTATCTATCATACATCCTAGGTCTCCATTACATCTGGAACATTATGGTTTTAAAAAAAAGAAATTCGCATTGTGGTCTTCTTCCATCATTAATAGATAAAACATATTATTCCCTTAACCTCGGTTTTGTTTCACCAAGTGGGTGGCAATTGATGGTGAAACTGTCTAGGAATTCCTTTCTAGAAAGGGTTGCATACTCACTTATTTATTTTGTAAAGCATATTATAATAATCATATAATGTATTTTAAACTCTTACCTATGTGAACCTGTTATGATTTGGTTTAAGACAAAGAGTCAAACTACGAAGTCTTTGAGCATGAATGTAGGCAAGGCCATTAATGATGAGCCCCCAAGGATTAGGTCCACTCCCTTAGGGTTTTTCTTTAGGTTCTAATGCAATAATTTCACCTCTTATTAATAATTATTCTCATAGCTAAGATATCAGTAAAGTGTTTATGTATGATTATGCATCTAATATTTACACCCAGTTGTATAGACATGTGTGTAGTTATAGGTGTTGGACATGGTGGTCATAATGTAAAAGCAAGGTAGTGATATTTAGGTATGTAATCATAACCATTTTTTATTTGAACATGACAAGTAGTATAATCTCTTCATTCAATTGACTTCTATAAATGCTATATAAATCAAATGAGATAATATTTTGTTACTTTATTGTAAAAAAAATAAAATTGTATTCCCCATGTTTTGTCATGTAATTATGTCCTCGTGCCAAGGGATCCTTGGCAGGGCATTACACCTCAACCTTGACCTAGGGTGGGGTCAACCTTGTCCTTGACATAGATTTTAAATTTTAGGTTCTCATGATTTCTGGGTGTCGGGTTTCAAAAATATTTGTTTTCCCACTTCCGGTTCAGCCATTTCAAGTTTCGAAATGGTAAATCTTTAAATTGCATTTAATATAGGTCCATTTCTAGGGGTTAAGGTTAATCCGGATTTAATTCCCCAATGTTGGCCTTCTCTAGAGGTTTGTGCCCTAGCTCACTATAAAAAAAAGCCTTCCTCTCTCATTTCAATCCATCTCTCAATCAAGTTTTCATATCTCATCTCAAGAAATTTCATGAGCAAGCTCTCAAGTGAAAGAAAGTTAATTCAATCATTCAAGAAACCATTCAAGCATTCAAGTGTTCAAGCATTCATTCATCAAGGAGATCCATTGTTAGTGGATTCAATCTCTTTGGACCCCCCTTGAAGATCCATCCTTCCACATTCATCCAAGCCTCCTCATATGAAAAGATCCTTTCAAGATTGGTGTTGAAGATCACATGCCATTAATTTGAGACATCCTTAATTCATTCTACATCCATTGGAGCATCCCTACTTGTGGATTTGAGGATTCAAATCCTCTACAAGGACTTCAATGTAAGCAAGGTAAAAAGTTCCATTTGCTTTATTTATGCATATTACAATTTCAATTCAATTTCAAGGTTAATTCCTAAATTGGAGTTTGACCAAGGAAAACCCCCCAAACAAACCACAAAAACCCTCTTTTTATTGCAGGTACAGGTGCAAAACTACGGATCTGAGCTTGGATTTGGATACCCTTTTCGATGAACTTCTGAGATTTGTGAACAAATTCAAGGTCGACCTTTAAAATATTAATGTAGCCTTTGACCTTTTATCGGGGTCAAAGACTACCTGTTGTCAGAAAGATAAAAGTTTTCTGGGTTTTCTTCATCTCGACATTTCAAGTTTGAAACAAGTTGTAGAATTGCCCGAAACTGTACACAGACATCAGAAATTGGCATTTTCTAGATCTTCCCTATTTTGAGGTTAGTATTTTCCTTTTAATTATTTCAGATTTCAAGCACATATTATCCATAGGGAAATATTAGGTTTTCTTCCTCTTTCATATTCTCCAAAGATTGATTCAATTGTGCATTAACCTTTTGGTTGATCAATTTGGATATCTCCTTTGGGAATTTGGATTTAGAATTAGATCTCATATTTCCCCTATAAATTTTAGGGTGGATACTATTTCATCCTATTCACCTAGATGTAGATTTATTGATTGAATTGGAAAGAAACTATGATCTAGTCTCCAAGTCAATTTGGAGAAGTGACAAGTCGGCCCTAGTTCCCCTAGATAGGGGATCATTTATGAAAGCCTTCAACTTATACACTTCCTCCTCAATAGAAATTGACCTAGATGAGGAAAAGGAAAAGTATAAAAAGAAGATACAACTTGTAAAATCCCAAATCACCCATCATATACCAAGAAATGGCAAATACCTAGCGCCACTCCTTGCCCATATAAAAGCCCCATATGAATTTCAGTCCCTAAATTTCTACATGAAATAAATTTCTAATGGCTTGTGCTGAGTCTCAGGAATAGATGGAGATAAATAAAGAATGCTAACGGAATTCCTGATGATCATCCTGGACATGCAAAGTCATCATGCCAATACTGATTATGACTACATTCAGTATATGATTGATAGGATGCATGAGAGCTAGATTTCGATCATGGACAATAAAAAGCCATCAAAGTTCATGCATTACTCCTTTTTAATGCATTTAATTATGTTTTTCAATGTTGACCATATGGATGTAAACATGTTGAGGCCCAGGCAAGTGAATAAAGGAGAACCAAACCCATTACAATTTTGGTTAAGGGTTTGGAATTCTCAATCAAATTAGTGTGAGTTTAATGGTTTCCAGAATTGGATGGTGTATCCTCTTTTGAAAATGTTGGGAACAAATGTCACAAGGCTCCTAGTGAAAGTGCTAAGGCTTCGACGGCCTAGATAGTATGCAGATAAGTTTCCAGTAGATCACAATTGGGGAGATTTCTACCTGGGTGAGAATTTCACTATAATCAGGGTTTATGGGTGTCCTCAAGCCCCTCATGTTATTCTCAAGTATGTGCCATGTAGGATTTCTCAGTTGGAGTTTATCTAGCAGTTGATCGGGAAACAAAAATATATCTTGGCTACACATAGAAAGGGGACCTTTACTCCCAGAGTGTTTAAAGTAACAAGTTTTGCAATTGGGAAGAGAGCCCTGCCTCAGTTGTCTCAATAGATAAATCAATTCATGATGGCTACTAGAGTATGTAGATATGTAGACCCTGAGGAATTCATTAGGAATGCAAGGAATACTCTCATCCCAAGCAATGGATTCATTAAGGATCATGAGGGCTGTGATTTGGAGGATATCATCAAGAATATCCTAGACGAGGAAGAAATTGAAAGAAGTTTTGGAAAAATTTAAGATTTGATGGATTTAGAGGTAAAATTGAAAAGGGTTGAGATCCCCTTCAGTGGTTTCTTCCATGAATTTCCTTATATTGCAAGGATTGAAAACATTATACAAAACTATGACATCTTGTATAATCAATTGGACTCTCAACTTGATGCCAAGGTGCAAGCTGAGAAAGGATACTCATCTTTTCATTAGGAGACTGGCAGTTAGAGTTCCTATGAGGAGGATAGCCCACCAAAAAATGTGAAGGATAAAATTCAAGAATAGGGGAGTGATGCACCATAGGTAGGGGATACACATGAACCCCCTCAAAAGAAATAGAGGATTGAAGAAGGAGAGTCTTCAAAGGCTCGGGTGCAAGGAATAAGAAGGTACCAGGTGATATGTCTTATCATCACCTTCTGAGAAAGAAGATAAGAGAAGGAAAGAAATTATTCACACAAGAGGAGGTTGAGCTACCCCTATTGTTGTGCTAAGATGAAAGAAAACTACTTCAAGAAGAGATCATTAAAGATGATGAATTCATCAAGAGTGATGAATTTAAAAAATTCTTGATTTGGAGAAAGAAACAAGAGCTTGCTAACTAGGTAACTAAGGGTGGAGAGCCAAGAAATGAAGCCCTTCAAGACTTAGCCACATATGACACAACATCAGAAAAGATAATAGTTGAAGAGGCTAGGAAATTGGTTAGGTCAAGTGGGATGCTCCTAGTTCCAGGATGAGACTTAACCTCAGCCTTTATAATTAATCAAATAAGGAGAAAGCCATAGGGTGGCTTGTCATATGAAGCTCAAATTGGAGATATGATCAGAGGATATGGTTATGACCCTAGATCCTAGACATTGGCAATGTGGTCTCTAGCTCCAAGGACATAAAAGCCCTCTCTTGCTAGCATTGAAGATAAAATGGAGGGAGAAAAGATTATCTGGACTGTTCAAAGCACCAGTGATCTTGAAGTCACAAAAGAAGTGACTCATTTTTCCCACTTGAATGAGGCCAAAACTACATAACCCTCTGATAGGTATGGGAGATTGTTTGACAAGTCCATCACATTGGCCAAGGACAGGGAAGAAAAGGTCATGAAAATAAAGATGTTAGAAGATGAGATAGAGTCAATGAAAAACAAGCTTTAGGAAGCATCAAAGGCTACCCCTCCTCCTATAATAGAGGTTGTAGTTGTAGAGGTCCTGGTGATAGAGGTACCTGATGTGGGAATAGCAGAATCAGATAAAGACAAGATGAAAATAGCCCTAGATGCTCTAGCAAAGATCTTGCAACATAGGTTTGAAGTAATTAAAGGAACGATGGACCTAGTCCATAGTTGATTTGTTAAGGTGCGAAAGATAAATGGGAATGTTAATGATCTAATGGCTACTTTGGAGCCATTATTTAGTGTGTGGTCTATTAGAAGTGCACTTTTTGAAAATCTTGAAATGTTGCAGGCACATAGGACTGACATTCTAGAGTATGGGTGGGAGAAAAAATAGAACTGATCGGGGCATCTTGGGAATTCTTCAAAGGGAGAGCTAGCCTAGTTAGGGCTAAGATAGAAATGTTTGGACCTGATTTCAGTAAGTACTTTCCTCCTATTCATAATGGTGATGGTGACATCATAGGGGTGGAGTAATGGAAATCAGGAATGGACCAACTGCTAAAAAACCAAGATTCTTTCCTAAAGCGTGTTGGTACTTTGGACATCAAGAGGTTCAATAACATCCTTGATGATGTTTTTAAGGTCGAGAATGATTTCTCCAAATTTTTTGTAGAGGCAAAAGCTATAACAAACTCTAGATGGGATAGGTAGATGAAGATAATGTAAAGACTGAAGTAGTACACTTGGCCTACCGAGGAAGTAGTTTCTACATGGGGCAAGATCACAAAGCCCAAGAAGAAAAATCTTGCACCTATTGATTTGGAAGAAATGGAGGAGGACTAGGCAACATCTGGCACTTGATCAATGAGAATAGTGAGAATAATCATCATGAAGAGGATAGTGTAAGTTAGTTGGTTGAGATGGTCACTTTCCATGCAACAACCTATGAGATTATTTTGAACATTTATAGATAAAGGTGCCACCTATTGAAGATATCAAATGATTTGGAAAATATTCCTCCAGTCTCTATCTGATGCAGGAGCATCTCGGGTCCTTGGCAATTCTGTGTCACCAAAAACATTTTGTAGTTTGTCTGTGTTTCTTAGTTTCTTCTTTGACTGAGTTGGTCAGTTTTCTTTGGTTATCGAGTGTGGTCAGTTGTTTCACTGGTGCTCGGTGATGCTTGTCTATGGCTCGGTCATCCTTGCTTATGAAGTAGTTTCTTTTAATTTTTTGTTGGGCCAACTTGTGCATTTATTATGGGTCACAGATTTAATATTGGAATCCATCATTGGGAAGTGTGTGGTCCTAGATCTAACCATTCCTTCTATTGATTATGGATCTGAAGGCTGACTCATTTTGGTAGACTCTTGTATAAATGTAGTTGTTTGGTTGGAGTTTAGGAGGTAGTTTTAGATAGAGATAAGAAGATAGTAGATTGGAGATTATTGATATATCCTCGCATGTTTGAGGAATTTTGTAATTCATTGTAGTATCTAGCCCTAACTGGGAAGGCGTTACAAACCAGCATGTATGATTCTATTTGATGAAAATTAAAGAAAGATCTTGCATTCTCTCTCTCACTCTTGTGTGTTGTTTCTTCCACATGTTGTTGAGCAGGCTGGATCATTAGGGTGTGCCATTGTTTGGCCTCTATTTCCCACACCCCTTGCATTAGGTCGTATCAAAGTGAGGTGAGATTTTGATCTAGGTTTGTGGATCTAGGTTTGTAGGTTCCTCTTGAGAAGCCCTAGTTGATTGTTGTGGGATAGCAGATTGCAATATGACTTGCAATTATAGAGGGTTGTCAAGATGGTTCGTGGGAGGTGAGATGTAGATCCAGGATTGGTAGATATGCTTAGGTAGATTGTTGCTAGATTAGAAGTCATTGAAATAGCCCAAAGAAGAGGTAGACATCTTGAAGATGTTAGTGATGATGAAATTGAGGAAGAATAGGTGAATACAGAACTTGCACCTGTTATGGATCAAGGTGCAGAAATTTTTTTGAAGGCTTTGACAAGTCTAAAGTCTACACCACAATTGAGTCCTTCTGAGTATGGTGGAAAGCTAGATTTTGATGAATTGGTGGACTGGATCACCGAGATGGAAAAGTATTTTGAGTATGAAAACATTCCTAAAAACAAGAAAGTGAAGATTGCAAGCACAAAGTTGAAAAGCCATGAATCCTTATGGTGGGAACATCTGCAATTGGATAAGATGAGGAAAGGCAAAGAAAAAATCAAGGTATGGAATAAAATGGTGAATAAATTGAAAGGAAAGTTCTTACCTTGTGATTATCTGATTAACGTAGTTTGACGAATGCAAATTTTAAGGCAGAAAGATAGCTCGGTAAAGGAGTATACTAAGGAATTATATAGATTAGATATCAGATTTGGACATGATGAAGATAATGTGGAAAGAATTGGTAGATAATTGAATGGTTTGAGAGTTTCCTCCAAGAGGAAATTAGTTTGGTCAAGTTGGAAAAAATTGAAGAGGCTTATCAATTTGCATTGAAGGTCAAGGAGAAATTGAACAAGAGACATGAGAAAAGACAAAGAGGTAGATCTAATGGTGAAAATGGTAGTTCTGAACTTGAAAAGACAAATCCAGACAAAGGCAAGACCAAGTGGAAAGGTGAAAGTTCATCTAGAGGCAGAGGCAGTAACTATCAAGGTGGTTATAGTAGAGGAAGTTTCTGAGGAACTTGTTACAATTGTGGAGAAGGACATAGATCTTTTGAATGTACACATGCTAGTAAGAAGGCTAGTAGCAGTAGAAATGCTTTGGTGTGAGAAGAATCACTGAATGAACTTGAGAAAGAAAATAACTTGATGGTAAGGAGAGCACTATGAAATGAAAGCAAAAAGGAAGATCCGGTAAGGAAAAGTTTGTTCAAGACTAGATGTAGAGTTTTTGACAAAGTTTGGATGGTAATCATTGACAGTGGTAGCTCGAAGAATCTAGCATTTGAAGAGATGGTCACAAAGTTATAGTTGGAAAGGTTGGCACATCCGAAGCCCTATCAGATTTCATGGATCAAAGGTGAGCATATACTCCTAGTAAGTGAACAATGTTATGTGAATTTGAAGATTGAAAAGTACTATGATAACGTGTTATGTGATATCATGCCTATGGATTGTTGTCATATTTTTTTGGGTAGACCTTGGCAATATGATAGACATGCTATGTATGATGGGAGATTGCATAAGTATACTATTGTAGCTGATGGAAGAAAAAATATCTTGTTACCATTGATGGAAGAACCTATTAGTAATGTTCTCACATCTATGAAAGTTTGTTTGATGGAGGGAAGAAAGTTTGTTAACTCTTTGAAGAAGAATGATGTATGTTTTTATGTGATTCTTAACAAACTGAGTCAGAAAATAGAGGATAGTATTCCTGAGGAGATTGATAAGTTACTCACCGAGTACAGTGATATCATTTCTAATAATGTATATGATGGTTTTCCACCTAAGAGAAGTATTGATCATTGCATGGATCTAATCCTTGGAGCTAGTTTATTGAATAAGGCACCTCATCGGTTGATACCTACCAAGAATTAGGAATTGAACCAACAGATTCAAGAGGTGCTGGAGAAAGGTTTGATCAGAGAAAGTTTGAGTCCTTGTGCCATACCTACTGTATTAGCACTAAAAAAGAATTGAGAATGGAGAATCTGAACTGATTCCAGAGCAATCAATAAGATAATAGTGAAGTATAGGTTTCCTATACCGAGAATGGATGACATAATGGACAGTTTGATTGGAGAAAAGTATTTCACCAAAATTGATTTGAAAAGTGGGTATCATCAGATTGGAATCAGAGAAGGTGATGAATGGAAGACTATGTCCAAGACAAAATAAGGTTTGTATGAGTGGTTGGTTATGCCCTTTGGTTTAAATAATGCATTGAGTACTTTTATGAGGCTGATGAATGAAGTTTTGAAGAAATTATTGAGTAACTTTGTGATTGTATACCTTGATGATATTCTGATATTTAGTAAGACTAGAGAAGAAAATTTGTTGCATGTTAGACAAGTTTTACAGAGATTGAAAGAGGAAAAGTTGCTGATAAATCTAAAAAAGTGTTCATGAATGAAAGAGGAGATTGTGTATTTGGGATTTGTGATCTCAGGTGATGGTTTGAAGATGGATCCTGAAAAGGTTGAAGCTATTTTGAATTGGCCTACACCCGTGAATGCTAGTGAGGTAAGATCATTTCATGGTTTGTCAAGTTTTTACTGAAAGTTCCTAAGGAATTTGAGTTCAATATGTAATGCTATGACTGAGACTATGAGAGTAGATAAAAGATAATTCAAGTGGAAGGTTTGTTGAATTACCTATTTTGGCATTACTTGATTTCAGTAAGGTATTTCAAGTGGAATGTGATGCAAGTGGAAGTGCAATTGGAGCTGTGTTGAGTCAAGAAGGTAAACCTGTCGCTTTCTTTAGTGAAAAGTTGAATGATGCTAGAAGGAAATATTCTATGTATGATCAAGAATTCTATGCTATTGTTCAATCACTAAAAATATGGAGACATTATTTGATACCAAGTGAATTTGTGTTGTATACTGATCATAAGGCTTTACAATATTTGGGTAGTCAGAATAAGTTGAATCAGAGACATTTGAAATGGGTTGAGTATTTGCAGAGCTACACATTTGTGATAAAGCATAAGAGTGGAGTCACTAATCGAGTTGCTGATGCACTAAGTAGAAGAAGATCTTTGATGACTGAGATGAAAATTGAAGTGCTTGGTTTTGATGAGATGAGAGATTCTTATGAGTTTGACCCTAATTTTTCTAAGCCATGGAGAAAGTGCAAAGCACCTATTCAAGATCAACAAGATACTAAAGGGGATGAATATTTTATTTAGGAAGGTATGTTGTTTAAAGATATTCAGTTGTGTATACCCATAGGAGTAATGAGAAATAATTTGATAAAGGAGAAACATAGTAGTGGTTTGGCTAGACATTTTTGTATTGATAAAACATGGAATTTTCTCAAGGATAAATACTATTGGCCGTAGTTGTATAAAGATGTTCATAAATTTGTGAAAAGTTGTGGAATTTGTCAAGTTGCAAAAGGAGTAAGTCAGAATACTGGATTGTATGTACTGATTGTTGTACCTGAGAAACCTTGGATTAACATCAGTATGAATTCTTTTCTTGGCTTACTGAAGATAGTAAGAGGTAATGATTCTATATTTGTTGTGGTAGATAGATTTTCAAAGATGGCACATTTTATACCTTGTAGAAAGACATCAGATGTAGTACATGTAGCAGATCTTTTCTTTAAGGAAATTATCAAATTGCATGGATTACCGAGGAGTATTATCTCTGACTTAGATAGTAAGTTTTTTAGATACTTTTAGAAAACCCTTTAGAAGAAATTTGGCACTGAGTTGAAATATATTTCTACATTTCACCTACAAACTGATGGATAGACTGAAGTTGTAAATAGAAGTTTGGGAAATCTTTTGAGATTTTTAGTTGGAGACACACTGAGTAATTGGGATTGTATATTGGCACAGGTAGAGTTTGCATATAATAATTCAATGAATAGGAGTACTAGAAAAAAACCATTTGAGATTGTGAATGGCACATAGCCAAGAGGTATATCTGATTTGAGAGACATTGCTGATGAAAGTAAGAAAAGTGTTGAAGGAGTAAAATTTCCTGAGTACATGAAGACATTGCATGAAGATGTGAAGCTGATAGATCAAGGAGACACAAAATTTTTGATGTTGGTAATGAAGTGATGGTTCATTTGAAGAAAGGTTGATTGCCTATTGGAACATATGGGAAGCTAAAAATGAAAAAGTTTGGACCTTGCAAGATTTTGAGGAAATTTGATAGTGGAAATGCATATGAGATTGAGTTACCTGATGACATGGACATATCAATGATTTTCAACATTTTTGATTTATATGAGTATCATGAACCTGATGAAGAAATGATAGTACTGACAAAGTATCCTAAGAATCAGAATGAAGAAGTTGAGAAGATCCTGAAGCAAAGAATTGGCAAGAGTACAAGAGGAAAACAATATATGGAGTATCTAGTAAAATGGAAGAATAGACCGATGGAAGATAGTTCATGGATTTCATAGTCTGAGTTGGATGCAGCTCAGACTAGACCTTCTAAATGATTTAGAGGATCATTTCAAAATAACCCTAGGTGTCTGATGTAGGAGCATCTTGGGTCCTTGGCAATCCCGTGTCACCAAAAACATTTTGGAGTTTGTCTGTGTTGCTCGGTTTCTTCTTTGACCAAGTTGGTCAATAGTTGGTTAGTTTCCTTTGGTTACCAAGTGTGGTCGGTTATTTCACTAGCATTCAATGATGCTTGTCTATTGCTTGGTCATCCTTGCTTATGAAGTAGTTTCTTTTGAGTTTCTATTGGGCTGACTTGTACATTTATTATGGGTCACAGATTTAATGTTGGAATCCATCATTAGGAAGCGTGTGGTCCCAGATCTGACCATTCCTTCCATTGATTATGGATCTGAAGGTTGACTCAGTTTGGTAGACTCTTGTATAAATGTAGTTATTTGGTTATAGTTTAGGAGGTAGTTTTAGATAGAGATAAGAAGATAATAGATTTGAGATTGTTGGCAGATCCTTGCATGTTTGAGGACTTCTATAATTCATTGTAATATTTTTCCCTAATTGGGAAGACCTTACAATCTAGCATGTATGATTCTATTTGATGAAAATTAAAGAGAGGTCTTGCATTCTCTCTCTCACTCTTGTGTGTTGTTGCTTTCACGTTTTGTTGAGCAGGCTGGATCATCAGGGTGTGCCATTGTTTGGCCCCTATTTCGCATGCCCCTTGTGTCACTATCAAGTTTTTTTAATCATTTGTAATGGTTTTTATCTTTAGTGTCTTTCCTTTCCTAGCCATCTGAAGCTTGTTGCATCCTGATTCTTCGAGGATTCCAAGATGGCTAGTGAATGCTATAAGTAACTAATTGTAACTTTTTGTAAAGCATGTTGAAATTAGTAATTGAATAGACTATAATTTTTTTCTCTCTAGTTTTTATTCAGGCATTCTACCAATATCAATATACTAGTACATAAAATATCAATGATAATATATTAGAATTCCTTCTCAAATTTGTGCATGTCTTCCTATTTTAAGACTTAAGTTCTTGTATGTTAATATTGCAAAGAAAAATTGATATATGGCTTACAAAGTAGGTTGTGAATTTATCTTTTAGTTCTCTTTCAAGGAAGGGGTAAATTATTTAAGATAATTTTAGAGAGTGTATATTTTTTACAGGAATTTGATGTTTGAATGTGAGAATGAGGGGGACAATTTGTAATGCATTTGTTCTAAATTCTAGGAGTGTTTGAATGGTTTTTCTATTGATCTATGTTTTTTATGACTCTGTGTCCTAGAATAAGACACTAGTCTATTCTTTAGAATCCTCTCTTCAAAATCAAACAACCTATAATTGATAAAATCTTTACATCAAAATAAGTAATACTCATGTTAAATGATATAAGCAAGTTTTCTGATTCCTTTCAAGAAGTGAATCTCTAGGTATACCCACCTGAGCATTCAAGGCTCAAAGTGTAAGAGAATCATTTCCTTGATCCTTGTTAATTGGTCCTTTTCCTTGGTAGATTTGGAGTGGGTTTCAAGAGTTAGTGACAATAGTTTGTCAATTATATTATAAATCTACAAGTGGAAAGAAAAGGAGCCAAGAAAATGGCGACTCAGCTAGGGACTTGAAGCAGTACAAAGAATTTGAACTTATTGCAAGTCATTAGGTTTAACACATTCTTAGAGGTCTCTGGCTAGGTTTTTAAGGAGGTTTTTTTGGGGTGGATAGTTTTTCTTCCTGGAACCCCATGTTCTCCTTGTCTTGTCAATTTTTTCTTTTAGATTCTCAAGGTTTGTCCACAAACTTTTCCCATTAAACGTGGGTGGTGACTCAAAGGGTAGAACTAGTGTGATTATAAGAAACAAACCATGGATAAAAGAAAGAATACAAGAGATTTTGTTAAGAGAAATCCTGAGATTAATGTAGAGGCTTTACCTTGGTTAGGAAGGAAAAGCTAGCTTAGAAAAGGTGGAGACTCCACCAGTGCACCTGTGAGAGAAGAATAAAATGTTGAAGATGGGGTAATACATACATATGTAAATGAGGAAGGATCATAGTAAAAGAGTTCAAAGTCTGACAGTGATCTTTCTGGAGAGAATTTTTATGATACCCTAGAAGTGATGCTTTAGGATAAGGTTTTACTCCCTACAAAACAAAACACAAACATAGGAAGTAAGAATCATATGCCTAATATGCATCATAACTAAGATAATTTGGAAAAATAATTAGTGGAGCCAAGGAGGACCCACTTTCCATATTAAAAAATCATTGATATGGATGTGTCATCAGGCTCTAAAGATGTTATGGTGGAACCTATTGATTTGGGTTCTCTAAAACTATAATTAGCAGAGCAGGATGCAATCTGCAAGAGATTACAAAAGGATAGAGAAATTGAGACTATCAATGCATTAATGGAGAGAGAGTCTTTTCTTAAAAAGATTAATGAATTAAAGGAAAGAAACAAGATATTTTCTTCTACTCCTAAATCTTTGCAGCCTGATATCTTTGGTGACCTTATTTCCCTAAGAGTTGAGAAGGATCATTTGTTTTAGGATCATGAGTTTGATCAAGAGGGGCTTGTGATTAGATAGGTCCAAAGTTATGCTCCTCAGCCTAAGGAACAAAACACAATAGAAAATGTTAAACCTGCTATTGTGAAAAATGAAAAGGGGAAGAAAAAGATGGTTGGCATCAAGATAAATGAGCCTGTGGTCATACCAAAGATCCCACCACTTGTTTCAAGTTTTGACATAGAAATGGAAAAAAGAAAGAAAGAAAGAGATGATTTAGCACAATAATTGGAGAAAGCAGAAGTTGAAGCATCTATTGTAGAAACAAGAAGAGAGATCCAATTCTTGAAGTCATCATCTGCATATACTCAAGGGCCATCTACAACTGAAATAGGTATGCCATCTGCAACTTCTAATGTTGTATCACTTGGTAATGTGTTTACTCAAAATCAACTTTCTACTTCATCTACTAAGTTGAATATTGATCCTAAGCAATAGTCAATTAATGCACAAGTAGGCTGTAGTACAATTGCAAATGTGGGTCCTAGTGGAAACACTAGATTGAATTTTCAAAGAAGACCTATGCAATTAGAAGGGTATAGGAAGATTAGTTTTGATGAGATACCTAGTTATCCTAATGCTATTATAAGTAAAATAAGAGATAAGGTGCTCAAATTTGCTGGAAATAATGCTATTAGTTGTGAAGAGCATCTTAAGTTGTTTGTAGATATGTTAAATGATTATGAAATTGAGCATGAAGATGTAGTCATGATATTATTTGTCCAATATTTGGTAGAAGATGCTAGGGAGTAGTTTAAAAGACTCCTAGACCATTGTATTGATACATGGGATGCCTTTGAAAAGTGTTTCAAGGAACAATTTGGTGATAAACCAAATGCTAGTTTCATGTTAAATGAATTATATAACATAAAAAAGAATTAGAATGAATCAACATCTAATTTCAATATGAGATTTCAAAAGGGTATGCACAAGTTCTTTCAAGTTATGAGGTTATATGACAATGTCTGTATGACCACATACCTCAATGCTTTTGGTGGCAAGATTGGATACCAACTAAGAGATAAAGAACCAAGGACTCTTAGAGATGCTTTTAGAATTGTAGTAAATATTGAGAACAATATGAAAATAACTAGAAGATTGGGTGGGAAGAGAGATGATCCTAAGTTATTTGGGAGAAAGAACTATAGAAAGGATAATGAAAGGACTGTTGGAAATAAGAGGCAAGAAGAGGATAAGTTGGACAAGGTGTTGAATGCATTAAAATATTTGAAGGCACCTAGTAACAAGAATGATAAGGTGCCCACTGTTGAAAAGCCTCATTTCAACAACAATTTCAATAGACAAAATAGGTTTCAGAATTACCCTTATAACACCCAATGGAAAGATGGAAAATCTATTGTCTCGAATGCAAAAGGAAATAATGAAAAAATAATCCCCGATCCCTTGCACAAGGATACTATGAATGTTGTAGAGGATACACCATGGTGTATAGCTTGCCAATCTCCTCATTTTGTAGAGCATTGTGTGGTTGCATAGTCCTTAGTTACATACCAAGATGATGAACTTGATGAATTTGATCAAGAAGAGACTAATGATGATATTTGTTGCACCATGATTGACTCATATCTAGAACATGATGATGTCTCTAATGTTGATGAAAAAAATGATGCGTGTCTTAAAAGACACAACAAAAAACTCTTCCACCAAGAGGTTTTTTCTGATGATGAAGACATTGATAAAAAGACATGTAACATGATTTCCTCCTCAGAGTAGGTAAGCTTAAGAAGACCTTCAAGGGAGGAAATTTCTAGGATCACTGTAGATATGGTTGCCCAAGTGAAAAATAGAAACATGATAGAAAATGATGGCATTGGTAAAGCTACAGGGATGTTTATAAAAAATACCATTCCTAAGGAACTAATTGGAAATAAATTGAGAAATGATTATGTAGTAAGAGTCAAGAATGTCAAAGGTAAGAAGTGGGAACTAAGGGGAGTAGGAGGTGTCAAGGTGTCTAATGTTCATGAAAAGGACACCCAAAAGGAAACTAAAAAGCTAGTTGATACAATGGCCAAAGTTGAAAAAATAAAGATAACAAAAACAACTAATGCACCTAAAAAGAAAAAAGGATATTAGGGTAATGTAGGTTGAAATTCCTTCTTCTGCCCCTATTGACATGTTATCAGTATTGTCTCAAATTACTGTCAAGGTTCCCTTGTCTGAGTTATTAAGGATTCCTGAACACAAAGATGGAGCTCTGGCATGGGTGGATAGTGTTCATGACAATAATGTGTCTTGCAATGCCAGTGAGCCACAACCAGAAGCCAAGAAAGAAGTGCAAGTTCATGGAGTGGTATCTTAGATACCACCTATGTATTTGGATAATTTTGTCAATGCTAGCCTTGAAAACATTGATCCATTTTTCCTAAGCATGATAGTGAATGGGATGATAGTAACAAATTGCATGATTGATGCAAGTGCATCAAATAGTATCATGCCTTTTAAAATTATGGAGAGATTGGGTCTCAAAGTTGATACTATTCAAGGAAGATGTTGTGCAATGGACCAAAGAGAAGTACCTATTATTGGAACTATCAATGCATTACCCTATAAATTGGTAGCATATCCATAGAAAGAATTGACCATGAGTGTCTTGGTTGTAGACATTCCTCCTCATTATGGGATACTATTATCTAGGAAATGGATTGCTATTGTAATCACCTAAAAATGGACAAGATCAATTAAGTGAGAAATCAAGGCAAAGATCAACACAATTAAATACAATTAAATCAAATCAAGATCAAATCAAAGATAAATTGAAATAGAACCTTAATCCAAAAATAATTGAAAATGAAAAGCCATTAAATCAACTTGAACCTATTAAATCATGATTAATCAAATCAATGTGTAATTAATCTAATTAATTACATAGTTCAATTTAAATCAAATCAACCCATTCAAGGGATACACATGGCTAAATAAATTAAATAAAATCAATTAATTAATTCCTATTTTCTCTCAACACCACATGGGAGGAAAAATCCTCAACCAATAGGATTTAAGGATGGATCTCGCATGGATTAAGCCTAAAATGAATCTCAATCACTCACTTGGAGGATGAATCTTGTCCACCCATTTTGTCTTCTTGTCCCAAGCTTTGAGGACACAATATTTAAATTGTCTTCAAAGGGTAGAACCAAGGACTTAACCCCAACTCAATCATGATCAACTCAACTACACCCCCTACCCTTTCCAAAATCTATAAAAGCAAGGTAGAATTCACTCATAAATCATCCACAAATCTGAGAATAGCATCAAGCCTCTTCAAAATCAGAGCTAGAAAGGAAAATCTAGGAGGTAATTAGATAATTTCAATTTGGAATTAACATTGTTATTAGCTTTTCTTATCATTCTCATTTTAGGACTATCACTAATGGAGGTTTTCTGAGAGCTTTAACATTAGCATCCCTAAATAGAGATCCATAGAGTGCTTAATTGTCAATTATTAGCTTAAATATATTGCTATTTGTGGTAATTTAGTATTTATTTTGAATTATTGATGATACTAAATCTATGAAGGTACTTTTTATAGTACACAAAATGGCACCCACCATGGGGCATTAGTCCTCGTGAATTTATAAATTTGGAGAAGTAAAAATTCTCTTGAAAATCTTGTTTCTTCTCTATTTTGCAGGTGAACTAGCGTGTTTGACACTTTCTGCAGTGCGTTTACCAGTTTCTTCAGTGCTTCTAAGACCTAAAACAACACTTCTACAAATTTTTTTTACACCTTTACATGGAGTTTCAGTGCATTTGATTCCTTCTAGCTTCTATCTAATATTCTTTCAGTGCTTTTTCCTTGACTAGCCAACGTGTTTGCATAATTGTCCAGCGCATTTAATCTTTTTATGACACCTTTGTTAATTTTATTAGCACTTTTAAATTCTATTTCAGTGCTTTTGAAAATTTTAGTAGTGCGTTTAATCTGATCCACAATGTGTTTGAGCATTTAAATAGTGCTTTCAATAGATTTTGTAGCACTTTTGACTAAAATGAAAATTAATAGAATCTGATTTGTGGGAAATGATTTCTCTATGTCTGTAGGATGGCAGGTCATAAAAGAATAAAAAAACCAGAGACTAGATTCAATAGTGAGGGAAAAGACTTGACAAAAAGGATCAAAGAGGAGAATAGTGCACACATCAAGCTAGTTTTAGAAGATTTTCATTAAGAAAGCAAGGTATATGAACAATACTTAAAAGTTGTAGAAGCATATAAAGAAAATTTTGTATCATTAAATTGGATTTATTCAACTTAATCAATTTTTTCTCAAATTTGGTAAATAAGGCTTAGATTCAATTTTACTTTTGTTTTCTTCATTTTGGCTAGTTGTGTTGACTAACTTGTTGGAGGAGAAGTGAGTGGAAAGGAGCGATTGCCACTAGGTGAGCATAAAAATGCAAAATTCATCAAAAATGCCCCTAGCCTTAGCTAGCTTCAATTGAAGGTAAGCCTCAAACTTTGTCATTTTTTTTGCTTAAATTGTGGCTTTGCCAATTTTCAAAATCTAGTAATTAAAGAAGCCTATTATTGTTTGAGGAATTTGACATTAGGCCTATACTCTTCACTTTCTAAGTGAATCAAAATGCCAAAAGTGTCAAACTCCTTGATTAAAAGAAAGGCTAAGTAAATCACGCACTAAATTTGAACAACCCCTTGTTTGTGGAAAAGAGTAGAAATACTCGATTCCCATTAGTTAGTGGGTTTGGTAATTGAACCTTGTTAAAAGTGTTTGGGAATTGAGAAGTAGATAGGGATATGCTCTTCACCTTTTGGTGAATCAAACTCCCAAAACCTATCTCTTTATTCCAATTTATTTCTTTCAAATGAACATGCTAGATCAATAGTGGGCTCACCTTGCGAGATTTTCCTTAATGAGGCTAGTGAGATGGATAGCCCAAAGTGGGATACAATCACCTTTGTCATGATAATCTGACCCACTCTAAAATAAAATACATACATCCTTAATGGGGTGTGTGACAAAAGGGTGTTAAATTTTTGAACTTCCTCGAGTAGTCCTTTGGGATTGCGCAAAACTCTAACATACCGGTGGTGGGAAGACTCTTAATATACTTGGAGGATGAAATTTTAATATTCATTTTGAATGGAATCTTGATTAAATTCCTTGTTAACTTATCAAATCCTACCTTTTAGATCCATGTTTATGAACCAAATTGTGAACTAGGTAGCTTGCTTGAAGTATCTTTTTGTGCAAAAACCCATGATAACGTCCTTTAAATTCCAAACACTTTTTGTGTAGAGGGTTAAAAAGAACAAGTGTACTTGTGATTTCATTTGTTTGAAAAATAAATACAAGTAAGAGATATCCATTTGAAAATTCATCTTATATTTTTAAATCTCTTCATAAAAATAAACAATGACCAAATTGGGGAATCAATTCGAAATCAAACCTTGTTGAATGCCAGTTTCTACATGCTCTCACAAACTCAAATTATCTTTACAAGAAGATGATACTTGCATTGCAAAAGAGGTCCCCAAATTTGAATATCAAAGTCCTTTCAACAATCACGATCAAGGGGATAGTCTCCCAAATCTATTTGAAAAGAGACTCGAATCAATGGATAGAAACTCCACGTTTCACGATTACCATCATGGAGGAAATAATGATAATATCAATAACGCTAACCAAGAGCCTAAAGAAAAATTTGAAGAAAGGGCTAATCAAGCGACTCAAGATAATGCTTTTCTTGAAGTCATGGACAAACTAATAGATAGGGATAGGGAGAATTTTTTCCTAACTCTTGCCCAAGAAGGGGTAAAACTCCCACATGATTATGATGTGGATCAACTTAAGAAAAACAAAGAAGATGAAAACCCAATGAATGCTATGACTCAACAATTGAAAATGTTCCAAGCACAAATTGACTTGATGAAAAAGGCCTCTAAACCTAAGCCATTCTCTATCGAGGCCTTGTGGTCATTCCCTTTTGACAAAAGCTTAGTCATGGCTTCTTTTCCTATCAATACAACATTTCCTAAATAGGATAAATACATGGGTAAATCAGACCCATAGGATCACCTTAGAGAGTTTTGCGCTCTAAGCATTGAATTTATGTATAACACTACATACTTAATGAGACTTTTTCCAAGAATTTTGGGAGGGCAAGCCATGGAATGGTTCTCCAAACTTCCACAAGGGATAAAGAATTTTGAGGAATTAGCCTCTAAATTTGTAACACATTACTCCTATAACATCGAACATGAGATTACAATGCTCAAACTATGTGATAAAAAACAAAAGGATGGTGAATATTTCTTAGGTTCCTTCAAAGGTGGGTATCTTGCAAGATACCCATGAAGTATCCTTGAAAAGGAGAAAATGGAGATATTTATGAATAATTTAAATATGGAGATGAACTATAGGCTCCAACTTCAATGTCCCCCTACATTCAAAAAACTTATTAAGAATCGGATTAAGATTGAAGATGTATTGGTCAAAAGGGGAGAGATCAAATTGTTCAAAGACAATAAACCCTATACCAATACAAATAATAATCACTATATATCAAATATTGCCAATAATAAAGGAACCAACAATCACAATGACAAACCAAAACTATGGTTGAAGAATAATAACAAAAATCTTGTGAATGATGGAGTTGTAGAAGCCCACAACTTGAAGGCTACCCCATTTAATTTATCAAGTGGAGTGAATTCAACATACAATGTGAATCAGACTAATAAAGCTCCTTTTTATAATGCCAATTCCAACAACAACAACAATGCTAATAACAATCCCTTCAATAATTCTAATGACAACAAGCCTAAGCCCTTCCTTTCCACTTATCAAAAGAGAAAATTCACCTTCTTAGGTGAACCATTGGAAAATGCATTAAGGACATTGGTGGCCAACAAGATCATTAATCTACCCAAATTAAGGCCATATGAACCCCAAATTAAGCCGAATTGGTGGAATGATTCTCACCATTGTGAGTATCATCGAAATAAGGGTCATAAGACCAATGAATACATGAAGTTGAAACATTTGGTGCAAGACCTAATTGATGATGAGATGATAAAGGTTGAAGGGCCCCAAAACAATGAAGATCATATGACCTTCAAAAATCCTTTCCTAAACCATGAAAAGGGTGAGCCATCAAACACCAATCAAAATAATAAAAGAGGTAATGAGAAAGTCAAATTTTCCCATACCTATGATAACACAATTAATTCTTTAAGTGGTGATGAAAGCACCAAAAATGTTATTGTGGTGAAAGAGAAACCAAGGGAAGCAACATCTAATGTTGTAAGTAGGGGGCAAGCTTAAAAAATTACTCTGTCTGGAAATGCTCCAAGAATTGTTCTACCAAAGAAAACCTCATCTTCATCATCAAAACAATATAATTTGGTAGACCAATTACAATGAACACCTTCCTAGATCTCTATTCTAGAATTTCTCAAACTTTCACCGACTCACAAGGATATTCTAGAAAAAGCCTTGGTAGAGATGAATGTACCACTACATTTGGAGGTAGAAAAATTTCAAAACATGGTGGGACACCATATTGCACCTCATTTCCTATCTTTTTTAGATCAAGATGACATGTCATTAAATCACCCACAAAACTTTCCTTTTCATATAGAGGTTCTAATTCACAAGCATAGGGTAAAAAGAGTCCTTATTGATGGAGGAGTCAACTTGAATATTTGTACCCTAAACTTGGTAAAAGCCTTAGGATTTTCTAAGGAGGCTATTGAATGAAAGAAAAAGATAACTATAAAAGCCTATGATGATGAAGAAAGAGATTCCAAAGGGGTCATAGCACTTCCTATTAGAGTTGGTCCAATGAAGAAAGAGACCATTTGTCAAGTCCTTGACCTAAAGTTGACTTACAATATCTTATTAGGGAGGCCATGGATTCATGAAATGCAAGCCGTGTCATCGACCTACCACCAATGTCTCAAATTCCCCTATCTAGGGAAAGAAATCATGGTAAGTAGGAACTCAAACCCCTTTCAATATTATAATAACCTAAAACCTACGAATGATTCCCTAGTCCCACATAATGCAGAAGGGTCTATTCCTCAAAGAATAGATCAAGGTCAAAGTTCAAAAGTGATGAACTACAACTGATTTAGAACATAGTTGAAGATATGTGATTAGAGATCACCGAGTTGTTGATTAGATATGACAAGTGATTAAATTAGTAATATTTTGTCATTGATGTCAACTAGTTTGACAACAATTATCATGTAAGTTACAATACCTAAACATCTGTAGAAAAGGAGTAAAAGAGATGAAGAAAATAAATATCTACATTTGGAAGATGTATATGATAGATGAGGATAAGGAATACATTGGGTAGCTTTTTGATGAGTCTATGACCCTATGTTATTGACTTGATTATGTTTCATTCATCTATGATGAGGAAAAGAGCTGAAAGACACAAGGCAGTGTGGTCGGTTGATGAAGCATCACAGTATACATCATGTAGTGTAGTGTATACCAAGCACAGTATAAACTGAGCTTGTGTTCACCAACACATTTCTTTGTTAACCAAGAAGGAGAAAAGGAAATAAATGATTAGTTTAGCTGGTAAGGAATGAATGAGTTGTAAAGTACATCAAAATCAGAGATGGAGATAATGTTTGTTATGAAGATCAATGGCTAGCATAATTCAAGGAAGATCTAAAGGATGAAATCAAAACATGTTACTGGCACATCAGCCAAGGAAAGTTTAAGTGGAAAAATGGATGAAGGAGAATAAGCGACAAAATATTTTGGAGGAGAAGAAAATGGTTTGCTTGTCTATTTAAGAGACTAGGGTTTCACTATGAAACTCATGCTAGAAGAAGGAGATTGTAGAATTATCACATGAACAAGCTTCATGTATGCCTGATCAAACTGGTTAAGAACTAAACTGTAGATTTTACCGAGTGTCAGAAAGCTATTACTGAGTGACAATAAGTCATTGATTATTGTTGATACAAAATTGATATATAGATCAGAGGATTTGAATGAGCATAATATAGATTAGAACATCTATAATTGAAGTTGTATTATAATCAAATTAACTATTGTTACATTTTAACCATTGTAAACAGAGAAATATCTTAACAGAGTGGACTTGAGAGTCTTATATGTATCATTCATAGAATGAACATTGTTATCCTATCAACCCCATAGTGAATGTTGGTTGGACGATAACGGTTGGTCTAAAATCCTCTAACAAGGTCACACCTCATAGTGTGTTTGTAACCTTTAACAGGGTTCGGTCTTCACAGACCTCACTTCATAAGCGTGAACATTTTTGGGTTGCCAGTCCCAGGTGGTTTTTCCCTTCACAGGGTTTCCATGTTAAATCTTTTGTGTTATGTGTTCATTATGGTGATTTTTTGTTATCATACTTTACATATTACATGTTGGATTTGATCGGTAATCATTATATTTTACTGACTGGTAATTGGTAAAAACACATATAGTATAGTATTTTATGTTACCGAGCTGCAGAAGTTTAAGTAAATTGTTTTGGATTATAGATTTTGAATTGGGACTGTGGATAATTGATTCATGCCCCTCTCAGTTATTCTAACAATTGGTATCAAAGTTGTGGTTGCTTGGAATAGAGTTTTAAGTTCTTCAACACAAAGGTCTCAAAATGTTTAAGAGGGAAGTGCCAAAGCTAAACAAAGATAACTTCACAATATGGCAAAGTTGAATGAAGCTGCATATATCCAAAATTGGGAATTCTGCCCTAGATCTGATGGAGAATGGATACCTTGCACCACCCACTAGTCCCTTGACCCTTGATCAACTAAGAGACATGCACGAACATAATATTACTATGATGGAGATTGTTGTTGCCTATTCAGATGCCAAATTTCAAGACATCAAGGACTGTACTACTGCTAAGAAGATGTGGGATAAACTTTCTCAAGTTTATAGTGGTGATGTGAATGTCAAGAGAGCAAGAGCCAAAAGCTTAAGAGGAATATTTGATGACATGAAGATGAAAGAAGGTGAAAACATTGTGCAGTACACAAACAAAATAAAGGAGGTAGTTCATGCTATTAGAGCATTACATGGAGTTATTAATGAAGACACTGTGGTAAGCAAAATTCTAAGGACCCTATTCCCTATCTATGCAATCAAAATATCTACAATTCATGAAAATAGGTCAGCACCTAACAACACACTCACTCTTGATAATCGGATTGGAAAGATTACAACATTTGAACTGAACAATTATGATAATAGTGTTGTACCATCTGTTGAATCCTCTTTTATGTCTTCTCTGAAGATTGGTAAGTCTAGAAATAAGAATGATGATAGTGATAGCAATACCGATGATGAGCTTGATGAACTTGAAGCTCTTATGGCCAGAAGGTTACCTAAAGGTAAAGGAAGGTATAGAGGTAAATTACCTTTAGCATGCTTTAACTGTAAATAAGTTGGCCACATTGCTACTAGATGTCCACACAAGAAAGATGATCAAAAAACCAAAGATAGATCTAAAGGAGGCTATGGGAGAAGAAACAATAGAGGCTACCAACACTACAATAGGGACAACCAAGACAATAATGATAAAGGCAAGAAGGTATGTTACATTTCTGAGGAAGATTCTGAAGAAGATGAAAGGTATCTAGAGACAACACTTATGTCTAAGGTTAATAAGAATGATACATGGATTATAGATAGTGGTTGTACACATCACATGACTGGTGATGATGAAAAAATTAATTATCTTGAAGAATACAATGGAGGATCTATAAGAATGGGTAATGATGCACCCTGTATGGTAAGAAGTAAAGGATCCTTGATGATAAATGATAGATTAAAATGTGAAAATTCTTATTGAGTAAAAGGATTAAACTATAATTTTCTAAGTGTGGCATAGCTAAACAATTCAAGCCAACAAGTTGCTTTTGAGAGCAAAAAGGTGAAAATATATGATGATGGAGGAAGACTTGCTGGAACTGGTACACAATCCAAATATATCAAGGAAGTATTGAAGACATTTGGCATGGAAGATGCTAAACCTGTGGGAACACCGATGGCTACTGGATGTAAACTAAGGAAGATGAAACTATAGAGGTGAACCAGACACTGTACCGATCTATGATTGGTAAGTTAATGTATGTAGTGCATAGTAGACTAGACATAGCACATGTTGTGGGAATTGTTGCAAGATTTTATACAAACCCTAGAGAATCACACATGGTTGCTACAAATAGAATCTTAAGATACCTGAAGAAAATAGAAGATTATGGATTATGGTATCCTAAGGAAGGAAAAATTGAACTCAAAGTCTACACCGACACTGATTGGGCTAAAAATGTGGATAAAAGAAAAAGCACCACTGGAGGAGCATTTTTCTTTGGTGAAATACTTGTTACATAGAAAAGTAAGAAGCATGATTGCATTTCTCAGTCTATAGATGAAGTAGAATATGTTGCTACTGCTACAAACTATTCAAATATTGCATATATTAAGCAAGTATTGGAAGGTATGAATGAGATAATCACTAAGCCGGTGATCATATATTGTGATAACACAAGTGCAATAAACATTTCAAAGAATCTAGTGATGCACGCTAAAACAAATTATATATCTATTAAGTATCACTACTTAAGAGAACAAGTACAGGAGAAACAAGTTAAGCTCAAATTTGTTACATCAAAAGAACAACTTGCAGACATATTTACAAAGCCTCTACCAAAGGATACATTTGAATACTTGAGGACTAGACTTGGGGTCTATCCCCTGTCTACTGGTCACTAATGTGATCTGGATGTTGTATTAGCCTAATCTTATCAGAAGATCATTCATGTTGATGTAGCATAGTTCACACTTTGGATCATGTCTAAGGTTGTGAAAAGTTTGGAGAACTCGAACAGATTGGCATATCAGTATATAGACATATAGAGAATGCATCAGACAACAGAGAGTTACATGGCTACTACAGAGCTATATGTTTATTTGTTTCTTTGGCATTATTGTCAAAGGGAGAGATAAACAATATGAAACAATATGCACCGATGAGAATACTAAAACATCTATCTAAGGGAGAGATAAACTAAAAGGAAGGGAGAGCACTGAAGATTAGTTACTGAGAATAGAAGAAGGAATTCGAGAGTTGAAAAGATCATATCTACAGAATGTCACAACTGCATTGCTAATGTTGTTGAGTAACGTAGTGATCAAACATATTAAGCTAGGGAGAGCTTATATAGCATTTGTTCATAGAGTTTTAGAATACATGTTTGGTATGTGTATGGTATATTTCATATTACATGAGTTTCCATCAATGCCAAAGGGAGAGATTGATGAACTACAACTGATTTAGAACCTAATTGAAGATCTGTGATTAGAGATCACCGAGTTGCTGATTAGATATGACATATGATTAAATTAGTAATATGTTGTCATTGATGTCAACTAGTTTGACAACACTTATCTTGTAAGTTAAAATACCTAAACATCTGTAGAAAAGGAGTAAAAGAGATGAAGAACAAAACTATATACATGAGGAAGATGTATATGAAAGATGAGGATAAGGAATACATTGGGTAACTTGCTGATGAGTCTATGACCCTATGTTATTGACTTGATTATGTTTCATTCATCTATGATGACAAAAAGAGCTGAAGTACACAAGGTAGTGTGGTTTCTTGATGAAGCATCATAGTATACATTGAGTAGTGTAGTGTATATCAAGCGTAGTATAAACCGAGCTTGTGTTCACCGACACATTTCTTTGTTTACCGAGTAGGAGAAAAGAAAATAAATGATTAGTTTAGCTGATAAGGATTGATGAGTTGTAAAGTACATTGAAATCAGAGATGGAGACAATGTTTGTTATGAAGATCAATAGCTAGCATAATTCAAGGAAGATCTAAAGGATGAAATCAAGACGTGTTACTGACACATTAGCCGAGGAAGGTTTAAATCAAAAAATGGATGAAGGAGAATAAGTGGTAAAATCTTGTGGAGGAGAAGAAAATGGTTTACTTGTCTATTTAAGAGACTAGGGTTTTATTATGAAACTCATGCTGGAAGAAGGAGACTACATAATTATTGCATGAACAAGCTTCATGTATGCCTGATCAAACTAGTTAAGGAGAACCAAATTGCAGAGTTTACTATGTTAGAAAGTAAAGATCCCCAAGATAACTGAGAGGGGGGGGGGGGGGTGAATTAGTTATCTGATAATTTAACCATTCAAATACTTTAAAAAATATAATTAATGTACTAATCAACCATAGAAAGATAACCATACACAATTTCACAATAACACAAGATATGTTGACTAGGGAACCTCTTGAAAAGAGTAAACCCTGGTGGGAATGATGCCCACAAAATGATGCACTAATATGAAAGTTCCTTGTTAGAGGATGGACCTTGTTAGGAGTCTTATGAAATACATTCAGTACATATAAATCCATGTTAGGAGATTTTGAATCCCTGTTAAAAGATTCTAACCCGGTTAAGAGTTTATGGAAGACAGAAGGACCCACTGCCCAAATAGCTTCAAGGCAAGATCTCTGAACCCATTGTCCAAAATATCTTAGAATTATTCAATAGAATAATATGAAATATATTACCTCCTTCACACTATGCCAAAACCGCACTCTCTGCTACACAAGATCACAATTCCAGATCTCTGTACTCACAAGTCTTCCTTCATCATTAAATTAGCTCTTTTCTTCACTTCATGCATATATTCACATCTCAACCTTCAAAATACATATTGCAACAAGGAAAAAATTCCTTCTTATATACTAAACTCAAATAATTACAAATGAGTCGGTCCTCAATTACAAAATAATAATTTCTACACACTACACACAAAATTTCACATAAAACTGTCGGCTTCTAGATACTATAACTTTCTCCAAACATATCTTCAAAGTTTTTACTATGAACCATGTCATCATTAATGAGTCTCCAACATCCCTTTAATTTCACAAAATCAAATTCCATCACAGCTAAGAGATATCCTCCGATTTCTAAAAATCACTTCACAGAAACACTGTCTAAACACTGCTTTCACCAAAATGCTCATAACTTTCATGAATGAATGAATTTATTTTTGTGCTATTAACCATAGGTTAATAACACACCAAAGAACATACCATCAACTACGCAAAAGCCAATCTATAATAAAACATGTGTGCAAAACAAAACTGTACCTACTTTCCTGCTGATATCCAAAATATCACTGTGTTGACATCAATGACAATCCAAGTCATGAATGCAACAACAACTGCTACAGAATGACTACCAAAATACTTTGCATTCATTCCTAACAATATCCCCCATTGGCATTGATGGCAACATAGATGAAAAACATCCAATGTTCTAAAAATCCAATACTGCAACATCACTGCAAAATATCAAATTAAATCTTGCTTCATTTTCCTATTCAGCTCTCTCATACAATCCACAATGTTTTTCATGTATATCTCTCCCCTATTGACATCAATAACAAAAATTCCATCACTAAGTCAACAACAACTTAATGTCAAAAGACACTTTTCAGAAAAATACAATAACAAGAGTCCTCATGACTCAACTCATAAACTCCCCCATAGAGGAAGTTCCAACATCCAATCTAGAAGAAAGGTAGGGCTCATATACCACTAGATGGATGCAATCATCTGCATCAATTCTCAAAAATAGGTTGGGGCATAACCCCAAGCATACCTCTTAGATACACAAATGTATCCTTAGGTAAAGGTTTTTTAAATATATCTGCTATCTATTCCTTTGTGCTTATGTACTCCAATCTTACTTCTTTTTTTGCAACTTTCTCTCTTACAACATGATACTTGATCTCAATATGTTTATTCTTATAATGTAAAATAAGATTTTTTGACATACTCACTGTACTGGTGTTATCACAATGTATAACAATAGGCTCATCAAACTTTATTCTAATATCCTTCAACATCTACTTCATCCAAATAATTTGATTACAATTGTTTGCTGCTGCAACATATTCTACTTCTTCTATACTTTATGAAGTACAATTCTACTTCTTACTTAACCAAGAGACCAATTTTCCTCCAAGAAAAAAGGCTCCACTACTAGTGCTTTTCTTGTCATCAACACTGCCTCCCCAATTTGCATCAGTATAGGCACATAAAGTAAAATCATCAAAATTCTCATACCATAATCCATAATCCATTATTCCTTTCAGATATCTTAGTATCCTCTTTACTGCTGCATAATGTGATTCTCTAGGTTCTGCTTGAAATATTGCTACAATCCAAACTGAATGTGCTATATCAAGTCTTGTATGTGTCAAGTACTGCAATCCTCCAATCATAGATCTGTATTTTTTCCGCTCAACTGTTGGTGTCTCATCTTTGCTAGATAACTTATGTCTAGTTACCATAGGTGTTCCAATAGGTTTAGAATCTTTCATTCTAAATCTTTTCAATAAGTCATTCAAATACTTAGTCTGACTTACAAATATACCTTCCTTGCTTTGTGTTATCTGTAATCCCAAAAAATATTTCATTTCTCCAATCATGCCCATCTCAAATTCAGTCTTCATTTCATCTGCAAATTTGTCACTAGCTTCATCTTCTCCTCCAAAGATAATATCATCAACAAATATAACTATAACCAACAAACCATCCTCAATCTCTTTTGTGTATAAGTTACTATCTGTTGTTCCTTTTATAAATCCCAATTTCAATAAATACTTATCCAATCTTGCATACCAGGTTCTAGGTGCTTGTTTTAATCCATATAAAGCTTTCTTTAACTTACATACCATATCTCCTTCTTGTGTAAAAGGAAAACCTTCAGGCTGCTCAATGTAGACTTCTTCTTCCAATTCACCATTCAAAAATGCTGACTTCACATCCATCTGATACACTTTGAATTTCTTGTAAGCTACATATGCTAGAAACATTCTCACTGCTTCAAGTCTGGCCACAGGTGCAAAAGTTTCTTCATAGTCAATTCCTTCTTGTTGTGAATATCCTTTACATACCAATCTTGATTTGCTTCTTATCACTTCTCCTTGTTCATTCATCTTATTTTTGAATACCCACTTTGTTCCAATCACATTCTTGTCTTCAGGTCTAGGGACCAATTCCCATGTCTTGTTTTTTTCAATCTGCTCCAGTTCTTCTTTCATAGCATTAATCCAATGTTCATCTTCACAAGCTTCATTAGTAGTCTTAGGTTCAATTTGAGAAATCAAACATAAATGTACCTTATTTTGAGTCAAAACTCCTCTATCTAAACTTCCAATAACTTGCTCAATAGGGTGATGTCATGAAATATACCTGTTAGGTGTCATAGTTACTAATCTTGTTCCAACTATAGATTCTTCTCTGCTTTCTTCTTTATTTTCTTCTCTTTTTTCTTCTCTTTTTTCTTCTATGTTTTCTTCTATGTTTTCTTTAGTATGACTTTCATTCAGCAAATCACTGTTAGTTTCAAAAAATAATTCTGCATTTTCAATGTTAGGCTGAGGTTGTGCTTCTCCGTCAGATTCATAATCAAGCATTCTTTCCTGAATTTTAAACTTCTCATCAACTTTTACATTTGCACTTTCAACAATAGTCTTAGTTCTTTTGTTATAACATCTATATGCTTTGCTTTTTAAAGAATATCCAAGAAATATTCCTTCATCACTTCTAGGATCAAACTTTCCTATATCATCATCTCTCTTAATATAACATTTACTTCCAAAAATTCTAAAATACTTAACTGAGGGTGCATGTCCAAACCATAATTCATAAGGTGTCTTGTTTGTATCTGCTCCAATTTGTACTCTATTCATAGTGTATATTGTTGTGTTCACTGCTTCTCTCCAAAAAGTCTTAGCCAAATCATTTTCAAACAACATAGCTCTTACTGCTTCAGTTATTGACCTATTCCTTCTTTCTACAATACCATTTTGTTCTGGTGTTCTAGGGGCTGAAAGTTGTCTCTTAATACCATTCATTTCACAAAAAGTATTAAACTCTCTATATGTAAATTCACCACCTCTATTAGATCTTAGACACTTAATCTTCAGTCTAGATTCATTCTCAATTTTGCTTTTCATGATCTTAAATTTATCAAATGCTTCAGATTTTTCTTTCAAAAATGCAATCCACATCATCCTTGTAAAATCATCAACAAGAATCATAAAATACCTTTCTCCATAGAATCCTCTAGTCCTAGTAGGACCACTCAAGTCTATATGAACAATCTCCAACTTCTTTGTCGATGTGAACTTCTTGCTGGGAAATGAACTCCTTTTCTACTTTGCCATCATACATTCTTTGTAAATCATGTTAGTAGGTTTCATAATTCTAGGTAAATCTCTTACCGCAAGTGTAGTGCTCACCTTGACAATATTATCAAAGTTTATATGACAAAACCTTTTATGCCATAACCAACTCTCATCAATCTTAGTTATCAAACATGTCATCTCAATAGAATTCAACTGAAATATATTACCTCTGGTTCTGGATCCTTTTCCAATCAGATTTCCATCTTTATCTTTTATCACACAAGTTTTCTCAGCAAACCAAACTTGATAACCCTTATCAACCAATTGTCCAATGCTCAATAGATTATGTCTCAATCCATCAACAAAGTAAACATCATCAGTGTTAGTCTTTCCATCAAGAGTAATAGATCCTATACCCTTAATTAAACAAGGTGCATTATTAACAACCCTAACAATTCCTCCATCATAATTATCTAACTTAACAAACTTTCTTTTATCTCCAGTCATATGATGTGAACAACCACTGTCTATAATCCAATTAGATTTCTTTTCAACTTGAGAAACTAATGCTTTTTCTTCCCTTTCATCAGATTCAAAACTTTCTTCTTTAATTGCTACAAATCCTATTTCCTCAAAGTTATCATTATCATTGTCACTTAAATGTCTTTCAATTCCTACTTCAAGATCTTCATCATTTGCATAATAACATTCTTTAGATCTCCTAGGTTTAAATTTGCTTCTATACTTCTTAACTCTTTTAGGACATTTAGATGCAAAATGACCATATTCTTGACAAGTCCAACATTTAAAGATTTTCTTATCATCTGGTTCTCTTTTTACAAGTAATGCAATACCTTCTTCAATCTTCTTATCTTCCTCAGATTTAGATCTGCTACTGCTGGCATAATCTCCATTCACACTAGTACTTCTTGTAGGTCTAATGTTAAGAGCACTGAATGTTGTCTCCATTCTAGGTAGCTCTCCTGATAATCTCAAATTCATCTCTGCTATTTCTAATCTTCCAAGAAGAGTCTCTCTTGAAAAATTTGATGTACAAGGTATCACTTGTTCAATCATTTGTGTTGTCTGCTTGAATACTAGTGTCAAAGTTCTCAGAATTTTCCATATCACTTCATTCTCTGTCTTATCACCTCCACAAGACTTTATTCCAGTTACAATCTCAGACATCCTACCAATATAGCTTCTAATAGATTCATCTTCCATCATTTTGATATCTTCAAATGCACAAATCCAATTATGTAATCTAGCCTTCTTTGCATGTTCATCACCTTCAAAAGTAGAATGTAAAGCTTTCCAAATTGCATGAGATGTTTTCAAACATCTTACTTGACTATATTCATTCTCTAGTAGTGCTAACAAAAGTGCTTCTCTTGCAAGTATGCTACACATGAATAGATCTAGTTCATCTTTAGTTCCTGCCTCTAGATTGTCTTACTCAATGATAGTCTTCTCATTCTTTGTAATCAACCAATAACTTGGTCCTAAAAATAATAGATGTGTCTTCATCTTTTCTTTCCAGCTATCAAAATTTACTCCATCAAACTTAGGGCTTTCTTTTCTAAAATTTTCCATGGATCTCCTTAAGTTGTTAAACTTTTCTTTCAAGGACCTGTTGCTCTAATACCAATTGTTAGAAAGTAAAGATCCCCAAGATAATTGAGAGGGGGGGGGTGAATAAGTTATTTGATAATTTAACCATTCAACTACTTTAAACAATATAATTAATGTACTAATCAACCATAGAAAGATAACCATACACAATTGCACAATAACACAAGATATGTTGACTAGGGAACCTCTTGAAAAGAGTAAACCCCGGTGGGAATGATGCCCACAAAATGATGCACTAATATGAAAGTTCCTTGTTAGAGGATGGACCCTATTAGGAGTCTTATGAAATACATTCAGTACATATAAATCCTTGTTAGGAGATTTTGAATCCCTATTAAAAGATTCTAACTCGGTTAAGAGTTTATGGAAGACAAAAGGACCCACTACCCAAATAGCTTCAAGGCAAGATCTCTAAACCCACTATCCAAAAGATCTTAGAATTATTCAATAGAATAATATGAAATATATTACCTCCTTCACACTATGCCAAAACTGCACTCTTTGCTACACAATATCACAATTCCAGATCTCTGTACTCACAAGTCTTCATCACTGAATTAGCTCTTTTCTTCACTTCATGCATATATTCGCATCTCAACCTTCACAATACATATTGCAATAAGGAAAAAATTCCTTCTTATATACCAAACTCAAATAATTACAAATGAGTCGGTCCTCAATTACAAAATAATAATTTCTACACGCTACACACAAAATTTCACATAAAACTATCGGCTTCCAGATACTGTAAATTTCTCCAAACATATCTTCAAAGTTTGTGTTGTGAACCACATCATCATTAATGAGTCTCCAACATCCCTTTAACTGTGCAAAATTAGATTCCATCCTAGCTAAGAGATATCCTCCAATTTCTGAAAATCACTTCACATAAACACTGTCTAAACACTGCTTTCACCAAAATGCTCATAACTCTCATGAATGAATGAATTTATTTTTGCACTGTTAACCATAGGTTAATAACACACTAACGAACATACCATCAATTGCACAAAATCCAATCTTCAATAAAACATGTGTGCAAAATAAAACTGTACCTACTTTCCTGCTGATATCTAGAATATCACTGTGTTGACATCAATCACAATCCAAGTCATGAATGCAACAACAAATGCTATAGAATGACTGCCAAAATACTTTGCATTCATTCCTAACATACTGAGTGTCAGAAAGGTATTACTGAGTGACAGTAAGTCATTGATTATTGTTGATACATAATTGATATATTGATTAGAGGATTTCAATGAGCATCATATAGATATGAACATCTACAATTGAAGTTGTACTATAATCAGATCAACTGCTGTTACATTTTAACCATTGTAAATAGATAAATCTCTTAACAGAGTGGACTTGAAAGTCTTATATGTATCATTCATATAATGAACATTTTTATCCTATCAACCCCATAGTGAATGTTGGTTGGATGATAACGGTTGGTCTAAAATCCTCTAACAAGGTCCACCTCATAGTGTGTTTGTAACCTTTAACAGGGTTGGGTCTTCACCGATCTCACTTCAGAAGATTGAACATTTTTGGGTTGTCAGTCCCAGGTGGTTTTTCCTTTCACAGGGTTTCCACACTAAATTTTTTGTGTTATGTGTTCATTGTGGTGATTTTTTGTTATCATACTTTACATATTACATGTTGGATTTGATTGGTAATCATTATATGTTATTGACTGGTAATCAGTAAAAGCACAGATAGTATAGTATTTTATGTTACCGAGCTGCAGAAGTTTAAGTAAATTGTTTTGGATTATACATTTTGAATTGGGACTATGGATAATTGATTCACCCCCCTCTTAGTTATTCTAACAAAAATATCTACCATCTTTGAAGGGAAAAGAAGAAGAAAAAGAAGAAGTTGTTGTTGAAAACATCCAAAGTCCTACTAACCTAGCTACATCGACAAAAGGAAAAGAAAAGGTTAGTGAGGAAAGTACTCTTTGGAAAAAGAAATAAGACCAAGATAGATCTATTCAAATCTACACCAAGGAGGTTCATTACCAAAAATTGGACCATATTATGAAAAACTTTGAGAAACAATGTCGAATCAAACAAAAGAGAGTAGGTGAATACTCCTTATCCATGATGGACCTACCCTTATCTCCAAAATCATATGGAAAGCCATCTAATCTACCTCATAAATACAATGATCACTTTGTGAGGGTTAATACATCTTCATTCATAGAGAAGAAGATAATGAGATCCTAAACTGGTTATACAAGGATGAAGAATCAAGTACCCATGAGAAGCGCATACAAAATATAAGCATTCCCACACATCAATATGGGAAAGGATTTCAAATTATGAAAAAAATGGGATACAAAGGACAAGGATGTTTAGGAACAAGAAATGAAGGACTCCTTGAACCCATTGAAATGACATGGAGAGATGGCAAAGAAAAGATAGGATTATGCTACCTAGAATAAGGGTATACTCAAAAGAACTATCCTAAGGTCTATGATTAGATATTACAATTAGAGTCACATAGTGATGAAGACTCAAATGATTGGGAATGGGATACATTTTCAAATGAATCATGTCAAGATAAAGGTATTGATGTCATTCATACTTACACTCCTAGAAAAGGGAAATAATCAATCTTAGAATCAAATCATAATCAAGCCTCAAGCTCAAGCCAAGTGGTCTTAGATAATGTACCAATTCAAGAAATTGAAATAAATTAATGGGTAGGAAAACCCTACATACCATCATGGAGACCTACTATGGAATAATCTAACACTAGGTTTAATACATGAGATTTCTACCTGTGTGCTATAAATGTGTCACACTTCTATGGATCATTACATGCAAGGAAACTCAAGAATGAGCCCTCACAAATCGATCCATAGCTCCCTAGGCATGGAGTGCAAGGGTTTTAAGAATGCTCTCAGCTAGAGCTATTTAGCCTATAACCTTGCTAGTAAACCATGCAATGGGAGATTCAATGAAGACAAGGGCAAGAATGCCAATATCTCCAATGAAGCCAAATGTATGCAATGCAAAGCAAATCTATATGACAATGCAAGTTAATCTATTGCATAAAAGGAGATCTAAACTAAGAATGCCATGAAAATGAAACTACTATGCAAGAAATGAAATCTAACTATGAAGCAAGAAAGCCATGATGATGAAAGAATGAAGACAAGAAGATAGAGTGTTGATGAAGATCCAAGATGAATGCCAAAAATGCTCCAAATCTTCAAACCCTAGATGCAAGAATGTCTCCAAAAGCTCCAAGATGACCTAGAAAACCTGTAGCATAACAATAGCATAAAAAGTTGGGGATCTAGAATGAAGAAGAGAGCTCTTCTTTTATAGGAAATGAGAAGGAATGGACCATGGAGATTAAGAGGCAAAAGATTTAATCAGCGGTGGAGGTTGAAAGAGGAGCAATCCATGTGCACAAACATCCTCCAATGAGAGTGAAGTGTTGACTTTTGAGCCTCATGTGAGACAAAAAGTGTTTTTTCCCTTTTTATAAAATAGGAATAATGTTTTATTTGTGCAACTTAGGATAAGAGGAAAAGTGGGGGCTTTTTATTTATTAAAAAAGGAGGGAATATTCCTTTTAATAAATAAAGACTTAGGATAAGATGGTTAGCCCATAGAAAATAATCGAATAAATGATAGAGCTAGGATTTGATCAAGAATAAGTAATTTATGATTTAGCAAAAGGGGCTAATAGTCTAGATGACCATTTTTAGGTGTATACACTACCCAATGAAAACCTTAGAGGATTCTAGTAAGGAGGATTTTGACTCTCATTCTCTAGAACATCTTGAAGAGGCACATGTTATAGACTTAAGCGATACTTCATTTGAACCTTCAAATGAAGTCATGTCCCTAAACCCTATTGGCCTAAACCAAAATATTGATCCTTTGACCCTCATCTATCCAGAATTAATTGAATGGGATTCCATTGAACCTACCATACTCTCTACATTTTAGAATGATAACTTGGTGTCCTAATACCTAAATGTGATTGAACCTTCTTCTACCATGGAATATTAGGAAGGAGTGACAAAGGAAAGTATAAAAAAGAGAAAGAAATAAAGAATGATTCCAAAGGTGAAAACCCAATTGAGGCACCTAAGGAAGGGAGTTTGTATACTTTACCTGAGCACTATGAAGAGAGATCTCCTATCTTGATTGAACCAACAGAAAAGGTGAATATTAGATCAGAATCAAAACCAAGGATCATACACTTAGCAACATCTTTATCTAGTGAGGAAAGAAAAGACTTCATCAAATTTTTCAAGGAAAAGAAAATTAATTTTGCATGGTTGTATGATGATATGCTAGGATTAGATCCAAATTTAATCATGCATCATTTGAACATAAGAGGAGTAAAACTAGTAAAGAATAAATTAAGAAAGATGCATCCACACATAGCTTGACTTGTAAAATTGGAGTTAGAAAAATTGTTGAAAGTTGGGTTTATAAGAGCCATTGATTATGCCCAATGGATTTCAAATATTGTGCCAGTTTCAAAAGTAGACAAGTCCATCAGAATTTGCACAGAATTTAGGGATCTCAATCTTGCATGTCCTAAAGATGACTTTCCATTACCAAGCATAGATGCCATAGTGGATTTGACAGCAAGACATTGAATGTTCTCAGTTATGGATGGGTTTAGTGGCTACAATAAAATAAAGATAGCACCCAAAGATCAAGAAAAAACAACATTTACATGGGCATGGGGGACATTCTGTTGGAATGTTATGCCCTTTGGTCTAAAGAATTCCAGACTGACCTATCAAAGATCCATAACAACAATACTCCATGACATGATGCACAAGTCATGGAAGACTATGTAGATGATATACTTGCTAAATTTCACTCAAGAGAAGAACATCTACCCATCATAGAGAAATTTTTTAAAAGATTGGAGAAATTTAAAGTAAGGCTAAATCTGAAGAAGTTTGCATTTGGTGTTCAATCAAGAAAGCTACTACCATCCAAAGTCAAAGCCATCATGGAAATGGAAGCACCTAGAAACATAAGTCAGATGTGATCTCTTCAAGGCAGGATCTGATCTATTCAAAGGTTCATCTCTCAATTGGCAAAAAAGTGTCATAATTTTACTCGACTCCTTTATAAGGACATAGTTTTCAAATGGGATGAGAAATGTGAAGAAGCCTTCAACTTGTTGAAGAAATATCTAATGAACCCTCCAACTTTGATGCCACCTATAAGAGGCAAGCCTTTAATTCTATACATTTGAGTGACCGAACACTCATAAGGGGTACTCTTGGCACAAGAAAATAAATCAGGAAAAGAAAAGGCCATATACTACATCAATAGGACTTTGGTGAAATATGAGCTGAACTAAACTTTCATTGAAAGAGCATGTTTAGCCATAGTTTTTGCTTCCCAAAAATTACACCACTATATGTTGTCCCACAAGATTTGACTCATTGCAAAGATTGATCCCTTAAAATATCTTCTTGGCAAAACAAAATTGAATGTAAGACTAGCCAAATGGGTCATGGTGCTAAGTGAATTCGACATAGAATATGTGGATCGTAAATCTATCGAAGGCCAAGTCATAAATGATCAATTAGCAGAATCACCATTACAAGATAATCATCCAATACAAGTGGAATTTCTAGATTCTGAAATTGTGAATGTTGAAGCAAAAACATGACAACTATATTTTGATGCAGGGCCCTCTGTAGGTCATCATCTCATACAGAAACTTCTGGAGGCCATAACTTTTGACTTAGGTCTGGGTTTTTGCTAAAATTTTTTGGGTGCGTGCCTCAAGTGGTGGCATTTGTTTTTCCAATGGATCTCAGATCGATTGGGGTTAGTTTTAGCACATTTTCAGGAGTTGAAAGTTTCATCTCGAGCTCCGAAATTAGCTTTTAGTGTTTTTTCTCTAGTTTTTAAAAAGTTCTATTTTGTAATAAATTCGAGTTTATGTTATCAAATCTTAGATATTAGTTGGTAATTCATTCTAACTTAATCGAGGGCATGTTTAGGGAAAATCTTAGCTTTTTAGGTGTTGTTTTAAAAATTACCAAAAATGGCAAAAACACCTGTGGAAAAAAACTGCCAAAAAGGGTAATTTTTAGATTTCTTATTTTTTCTAGTTTTTTGGTTACTTAAGAGTTTTTAGTGAATTATAGAGGCAATCAGTGATGAATGAATAATATTGAAGGTTTGAAATCTGTGTTTTTATCTGGTAATTGAATATTATTGTTAATAGAGGACTGTGTGCTACATCATTCTTATGGCCTCAAAAACCAGACCTGAGTCAAAAGTTATGGCCTCTGAAAGTTTTTGTATGAGATGATGACCTATGGAGGGCCCTGCATCATATTTTGATGGCTCTTACACATAACATGGATCAGGAGCATGCATACTTTTGATTTCTCCTCAAGGATCTACCATTCCGAAATCATACAAATTGCTACTCTCATGCACAAATAATATAGCTGAGTATGAAGCATTGGTCATTGGAATAAACCGAGCATAGAATGGAAAGTGACAAAGCTACAAGTATATGGAGATTCACAATTAGTTATCAATCAAATTAATGATGATTATCAAATGAAAGATGACAAGATGATACCTTACAAGAATATGGTTGAGAATCTCAAGAAATATTTCGCTCTCATCACATTTGAGAAAGTCCCAAGGGAGAAGAATAAAGTAGCACATGCAATGGAAACTTTGGCATCACTTCTACAAATACCAGATCAAAGTGCTAGATATGAATTCCTAGTAGAAGAATTTGAGCAACCCACATTTGACCCTACCCATCCTCATACTATTTTTTTTCTAACCAGACATGAATCACCTTGGTATGGAGATATTTACACTTACTTAAAAGACCAAATCCTACCCATAGACCAAACCAGGAACCAAAAGAAAAGATTTATCCAACAAGCCACTCGTTCTACCTTAATATCTGACACATTGTATCATAAGAGTCTAGACAAAATGCTTCTTATATGTTTAGAGAAAGAGGAATCAGATATAGCCTTATGAGAAATTCACGAGGGGATTTGTGGGTCACATTCAAATGGCTTAACCCTAGCTAACAAACTTCTTAAGATAGGATATTTTTGGCCTACGATGGAGAAAGACGCTTGTCACTTTGCTAAATCTTGTAGAAAGTGCCAATATCATGGGAACTTGATACATGTACCTACACAAGAGCTTCATCCTATGACGACACCTTGGCCTTTTTATCAATGGGGTTTAGACTTAATAGGAATTATTTATCCACCATCTTCAAATGGTCATAAATTAATTATCATGGCAACATAGTACTTTACTAAATGGGTGGAAGATGTAGCCTTATCAACTACAACAGGAAAATAGATATCCTTGTTTATCCTAAACCACATAATATGTAGATATGGTGTCCCACATGCTATCATAACAGATAATGAAAAGCACTTCAAAAACAAGGACTTAAAGGAGTTATGCACAAATTTTCACATGATACATCACTCATCATCAATATATTACCCCCAAGGTAATGGACAAGTAGAAGCAACAAATAAGAATATCCTAAAAATATTGAAGAGAACGGTAGAAAATTCAGATAGAGATTGGCATATAAAAATAAACCCGACCTTGTGGGATTATAGGACAAGTATCAGAATGCCAACAGGAGCTACACCATTTTCCTTAGTCTTTGGAACAAAAGCAGTTTTACCTTTGGAGGTAGAACTTCCATCCTTAAGAGTATCTCTACGTGGTTTGATAAGTGAGGAAGACTATAGAGTTGCTAGGTTGCATGAACTAGAACTTCTAGATGAGAAACAACAACAAGCATTTGATCACTTGAAGGTATATCAAAATTGAATGTTACGAACTTATAACAAGCATAACAAGTCAAGAACATTCCAAATAGGTGACCTAGTTTTGCAAGAAAATCCCAAGAATCAAGTAGAAAGAGAAAAGAAAGGGAAATGGGAAGAAAAATGGTTAGGACCTTTTGTGATCACTTTGTCTTTTGGGATAGACACCTATAAGTTAGCTGATTATGATGGATAAGAGTTGCAAGAACCTATCAACAACATTCATCTAAAAAGGTTCTACACATGAAGCAGATGAAAGAGTATCAAAAAATTAGATGGAAAGCATCTTATTTATTGTATATAGTCAAAAGAAATCTTAAAAATATAAAAAACATTTGAAAAATAGAAAAGAGCAAAGAAATTAGAAATGTAGAAAAGATAAAAAATAGTGAAAAATTGAGCATGAAGAAAGCCAAAAACATTCATATATGATCCTCAAAAAGATGTTGTCTTGGTGAAAACCTAGAAAATAGGTGCCTTAATGATATGTGAAAAGAAAAAACTTGAAAAAAGAGAAAATACAAAAAAATCAGAAAAGAAAAAAGTGCCTCGATGAAAACCCCATAGTTGCATTTGCAAGTACTGAAGGATTTTGGTCACTTAATCTACAAATTGTCTTAAGTCCCACAAATGCCATCACATCAAATAGGGGGAAATCTACTCTAAAGGAGGAAGGATTCATCAAAATAAAACTTCAATCATTCACCAAATCAATTCATCAAAACGCAATTAAAACACTCAATCAAATCCTCATTCCAATCCAATTTGAAACCAAATGAAAAATTTGATCTAAAATCTTACACAACCCTATCTTTATCAAGATTAAAAGTCTAAAATGGATAGAACTACACTTGAAATATGGATTTGAAAAAAATTGCAAATTTTTTTTCTAAAGTGTTGACTTGATTGATGAAATCATGTCTTTCTAGAAAATCGATGAAAGTTTTTAAACTAGAAAAGCTATGAGGAAAGCATGATATTTTATTGATTTCTGAATGACTGTCTTAAGATCGAAGTTTAAAGCATGTATTATTTTTCTAAGGATGTGATCATTAAAGAATCATCGAGGACTTGTACATATGATGAAATTGAGATTTTTCTTGTTTGCGCAAAAGGATACCTTGGATATTTTAATGTTCAATATCATAATACCAAAATCCACTTGCAACATAGAATCTGACAAAATTGGTATTCACACTCTCATGATTGAATTGAATCAGTGATAGTCGTACCGGAAAGAGAAGGGAAAGCAACAAAAGAAGTGCAAAAAGTATTCATATCATCATGGTTGAACTAGTGATGGTTGTACTAAATCAAGATTCCAAAAACTACTCAATGATGAATATAAGCTCCAAATTTTTGAATGGTGACAGTTAGTTGCATACATCCTAGATTAAATGCATTTAAATTATTTTCCTTTCTTAGCTTCAAAAATTAAATTGCAAAAGGAACAAGAGAAAAGGGGTGTAGTCAAATCAAAAATCAAATGAGCATCAAAAACTATGTGTGATCGAGTGTGTTAGAAATAAAAGACAATAAAAAACAAAGGTGCTTTCCATTAGTTCACTTGCATTCATTAGATTTATGTTATCTTACATTCATTTAAGATTTTTCCACCCTATGGTTCAATTAGATTCTTTGCATTAAGGTGCATTCATTTAAATCTAAGTTCATTCCATATAGTTCAAATCATTTTCATAAAATTAATTGCCTTAAGTTGCATTCATCATTCATATCTTACATAAAATCTCAATTCATTAAGTGCATTAGGTTGCATTCATCCTTTAAATCATTTTCATTAAGTTCATTGTATTAGGTTGCATTCATTTTAAAGTTCATCTCATTTAGTGTGCATTCTTTAAGTCATTCATATCAATCAATTAAGTGCATTTACCATTGCATTTATTAGTTAATGTTCATTGCATCCATTAAATCATTTCAATTCATCATTAGGTGCATATAATTTAGTTCATTTTAATAGGGCACCTTGCATTATTCATTTAAATCCATTCATTGCACTATCATTACATTATATTCATTAACATCATTCATCTATATCACATATAACATTTAGGATCAATAATCATTAAATATCCATAATCATTATACATTACATAATATAGGTCCATCACATCTGCATATCATAAGTCCATTGCATTAATATCTAGTAAATACATCCATATATCCATAAATATCATTACATCGCATTAACCATTGCATTATCTATCTATCACATCGATATATCATTTGCATCCCTAAAGAATTGCGTATCATTAAATCACATCATTAATTTCATATTGCATCCATTCATATATTCTATGTCATACATAAGACAACCATATAAGCATAAATAGAAAATGTGCATCCATATCATAAAACTACATTCTGAAAAGAATAAAACAAAGCATATAGGAGATAGAATCATATAGATCTGCATATCATAGTAAAACACCTAAAACATGAGGTCCAACACATGATGACATCACATAAAGTAAATCTATCAAAACTAAGAAGCAAAGTCTATGGCATCATCATCATAAATCAAAATAGAGTATCAAAGTCTATGATATCATCAATGAAACATTTGGAAATCAAAGTCCATAAGAGTATCAAACAAGTATTAAACACATAAGGGAACATCAACTAATCAAAAGAATATAATAGAGTCCAATGTATCGACATAAAAAATAATCATCATGAACATCAATGAATGAAAGAACATATCATATCAATATAGATCAACTGGATGAACCACCAGCACCATCAGCACCACTAGCACCATCACCACCATCAGGACTAGGACCAGTATCAAGAGGATGGATCAAACTAGCTTGTAGCCCATGCTGACTCATAGTAGCCATGAATTCCTGCATCATACTACTCAACTGGCTAACCTGTTGCCTGATCTGTGAAACATCCAACTGTAAGGCTCAAACCTCTGATGCAACTATTGAAACCTCTAAATTGGGAACCTATGTAAAAGGACTCTGTGGTGGAGGCATAGAATAAGATAGCATAGAAGAGGATGGAATAGATAGAGAAGGAATGAAAGAAGAAGAAGATGGAAGAGATGAAGAAGCTGGCATAGAAGTAGAAGTAGGAGCCTATGCTAGAGGAGCCTGTGGAACAACTAGTAGGACAACCTATGGAGGAGCCTATGTTGGTCTACCCTAAGCTTGATCTAATAATGCCTGTGGTGCCTAGGCATCCAACTCTTGCTAATGTCTAACCTGGCAATGAACCCGTCTAGCTACCAGATCCATGACAACTCGATGCAACACCCTATCCACACCCTAACCCCTCATCTAAATACCACCCCTAGGAGGAATGGGAGTAGTAGCAATAAATGGTATCAATGCTTTCCCTTCTCTAGTTTCTTGACAACCCAGCCATCCCTAACAAGCCCATATCCTACCACCATCCCCATCCCTACCATCATCCCCAGTGTCATCATCTAACTCATCAATACCTGGTATCATCTTTGTTGGATTTGTAAACCTCAGAAAAGGGTTCTAAGAAAACCAATTTGCATAATCATCGGTCATCCCGACATCAATAATGTGACCTCTCATATCCCATGGGAGATAACCTAGTTACTCTATCTCCTGGCAAGCTATCTTGAAATCAACAACTAGCCCCCATAATGATCTCTCAGCCTAAACATGACCATACATCACTACACCCTGTGACATACCCTATACATGGCCATACTATCATAGCACTCACTGGAAGAAAAATCTCTCAATAATATGAGGAGACCACCCTATCATCCAGTGTTGATAATAGTTGAAAGGAAGCTCTGTCACATCCTTAGGCCATGACTCACATCCTAAGTATGGTCACTAGATGACCTGATCCATATCATCAATGACACGATGCCAATAATCTCGCTTGCCCTTGTGGGCCTACACAACCATGCCCTCATACATCTAGGAAAATGGCCATCCCGGATCACAGTGACGTGCTGTAATAGGTCTCATCACTGGGAGATGCTCCCATGTTCACAACTGTAGCAAAATAGCTCCTACAAAGAGAGTAGAAGAGCATTGGTATACAACTATATGCAACTCATGATAGAGCTACACTAGAATACATGATCCCGAATCAAACCAACGTGGCTGAGCCATCAGGTCCTCTAGAATAGGACCCCAACCAACTATAAATCCATGACCTCAATGATTCGGCATGAGGAAACCTTTAATTAGGGCACCCAATACAGCTGGCAGAATAGGAAAATAATGAAACTGTGACCACTGAATATGGTCATCACTGATCATGGGATCCTGGAGTACCTGACGACATGCTACACTATTATACACCTGATCATAAAAGACCAACTCTCCTCATGTGGGAATCTAAAGGATGCGGTATACATCCTTAGGGGTGATTTTCATCTCCCCCATTGGAAAGTGAAAAATGTTATGGTCTGAGTGCCATCTCTCAGCCATAGTAGTGATCAACCCTTGATTCACTCAAAATCTAGGTAGTACGAGCAAGAAAGAAAGGTCACATCTACCTATATGTCTCTGATCTGCACCACTCAGTGTTAGAAATAGGGAATACTAAGAAGGGGGGTGAATTAGTATTATGGAAAATTTTTCTTTCACCCAATTATGGATATAACAAACTATCTTAATACATGCATAAAATAGTAAACTAAATAACATGCATAACAATAAAGCAAATGAACTCATAACACATTATTTTTTCTCGAGGAAACCCTGGCCAAGGGAAAACCCTAGTGGGGATGGTACCCACAAAGATCCACTAATCAAAAGTATCTTGTTAAGGATGTTGACCATGTTAGGAGCCTATTACAAGCATATAGTGTCTTAGTCCTAATTAAGGGACTATAGGCCTTGTTAGAAGCCTCAACCCTGCTAAGAGTTGGTAGCAATGATTACAAATGATTACAAGATGAACCCACTGCCCAAACAAGTAATGTACAATGATTATTGATTAAAAAATAGATTAAGGTACATAACCTTATACTGCTTTCTTTTCTTTCATAGCTTCACATCAATATCTTTTTCTATATCATCTATCTCATTACAATACACACTATCATCTTTGCATTTCATATGCCTTACATTTATACAAGTTATTAGGAATAATAACTTTTACATTCGGCTTTACATAACATAAAGCTTTACAAAAAATACATATTTACCCAAGGGTTAACATCTAGCATGTTGTCCCTTTATATTATTAAGACATTATTTTCATAAACAAAATAATCCCTTAACTCTTTACGAATTTTGTCTTCATATTCTGTCCTGTCGGCTTAAGACTGTCTTTGGTAAAACTACCATAACTTCTTTCGTACATGCCGTATAGACTTGTGCTCTTAGGTGCATCTTAAATAGTCATCATAGTATCTATGTTCAATTGCACAAGCACTGAACTTACTCCAATCAATATCACCAATCAAAACTGTCTTCTGGGTACACTGGGAAAATACTACACATACTTAGACAATTTTTCTTTGCACTCTATCATACTTGCTCTCTATCATATGTGGTCTTCATGTAGATTATATGTTTCCATAATGACAACATCTAGATATCTGACTCAGACAAATGGCCAACAATGTCCCCCTTTGTCAATGGTGGCAACATATGAGAAAATTGGCTAAGTCTCAAAACTTCAAAAACTCAAAATTGTGGCCATAACAAAAAAATATATCTGTTGTCCTTATAACTCCATAAATCTTATCTATATTCTATACTACCCCTACAAATATACTTCCTTATCATACATACATCAATTTTCTACTATATATCTCTCCCCCTTTGACAACAATGACAAAACAAGATGCCAAAAACTATGTTCAAAAAGTTATATACCTTGATTCAGTATTGCAGAGCCGGTAGGCTTGCAACACAATCTGCAAAATTTACTTTGATGCTCTCTATCTCCTTCTCCCATTCCTTCTTAATGGCATCTAAAACATTGAGTAGTGCACATAATCCATAAGATGCGATCTCACATGCTTGAAGGTTTGCAAAACTAAACTTCTCAAAAGATGTCTTCGATGCAAGACATTCTTCCAATTGTCCTTCAACAATGCTTATCTTATTGAAATGTGCTCTCTTAGAAGAGTGAATCTTTTCAATTTCCTATCCTTTTCATCATTGAGAATCCTTATTTCATCATTTACTTTGCTGATTATTTTCTCAATATCTAATATCTTCACATTAGGGCTGACTAAAAGATTTGTCTCTGACTAAATTTCTGCTTCTTTAGCCTTAATCTTCTCATCTACTTCAGATACATGGTTTTTAGATTTTGTACAATGAATATACAAAGTTTTACCTCTGTCTAGATTTCTTCTCAAGTCTTTTATACAAACATCCATATTGTTAATATCATTTTTGATATTGTGACTTATATCGTGAAACATTTTGGCCTCATAGGCTATCTGAACCTTCACTTTAGCCATATCTGATAAGTTAGTGAATTCATTATCAAATGCATTCATAACTTTCTTAGCTCTTTCTAGTGGGTCTACTTCTGCTATCTGGTTATTCACAACACTTTGTAACTTCTTTTTTATTTCCAACAAAGATCCTTCAAGGCTCTTCACCTTCTTTTTCTTTCCAATAATTTTGTTCAAGGATGTGATCAATTCTATTTGATCATCATCATCTACCTCTTTCCCAAAACTTTCAAATATTGATCCAATCTATGATTTCTTTGTAATCTCAGGTGTAAGACTGATTTCTTCTTTGTTAGGGAACTCTTTCTATCCTTGAATTTATGTGTTTGCTTGATTCTTTATTTTCTTTTCTTCCTCTTTCCTTGATTCTTTCTCTCCTTCTACAATAGATCCGTCCTATTCTTTTAAGGCCAAATTGTCAACAATGTTTTCAAGATTTTGAAAAGGATTATCACCACTTTCCAATGTGATCTTAGTTCCTTCCACATGCATTGACTCATCTTCAATGTTAATTGATGGTGGAGAAGGACTCTTCTGATGCTTAGCTTCCTCTTCCTGTTCTGTTAACATTGCTACACTAGAGTGTTTTTCAACACTAGATGCCATTACCTTCACTATTGCTTGCTCTATTTCCTTGTTTATCTCTTCATAGTTTCCTCCCATTATCTGAATGGTTCTTTTCTTTGTTCTCAGATGGGTTCCAAGTTCTTTCATTATTTATTTAAAGTGATCTTCATCTCTGATTTCACATGGTTTTCTTACAAGATTTTCTTTGATTTTATTGTCTTCTTTAGTTGCTCTCTTTTTCCTATTAACTAGCTTCTCAAATAAATCATGAAGTATCTTACCTTGAATTGTGTCAAACTTCTTATCTACTAGGATCATGTGTCTCACAACTACATTTTCCAAATTAAATCTTTTTGAATAGTTATAAAGATCATAGTACTTGTTCATCTTAGAAAAATCTCCATCATGAATAATCTGATCATTTACCTTCTCAATCTTTGGTTTCCATGTCTTCTTTTTCACTTGAATATCTTCATCATCTTTTATCTCTGCTATTTTACTTTGTACTAGTGGCACTATTGTCTTCTATCTCTTACCTGGTCCAGTAGCTATTTCTTTCACTCTTTTCCCTGGTGGAGTTGATCTTGTAGATTTCCTAGCTTCTTGTTCTTCTTGCTCTACTTTCACTTTATGCTTCAAATTTCTAGTTTCAACCGTTGATAGGGGTGGAACAGACAAAACTTGATTTTTTCCAATGTCTCTAAGTGTTGCTGCTATATTCTTTGCAATCATAAACTCCAATTATGTCAATCTTGTGTCCTTTTGAATTTTCTTAATTGTACTTCTACTCTTTTCTTAGACTGTTTCTCTTCCTGAATAGACTTTAGGGAGTTGAAGTTCTCCTCAAAAGTCCCAAACCTATTGTTGTGAATATCCAACTTGCTCATAAGAAATCTATTCACATATTCTCTTGCTTCAATTTCAAAAACTTCATAGCCAAGAGGGTCTATGAACTCTACTCTAGGTTCAACTGCTTCAATAAATGTAAAGTCAGTGTCAACCATAAAACATATCACATTCTTATACTTTTCAACAATTGACTGAGGGATTCCTGATCTATTTTTCATCAAATTTTGAAATTTTTTAATTACTAAAATTGCACTCTCATTGACCTTGTCAATAAGATGTCTCTTGAATACTATGTTTATCCTTTCCATTGTGGTCTTTCCATCATTCCAATCATCACCAATTGTAAATGGAAATCTTCTTAACAAATGAAAAAACATATAAGTGATCAATGATGAGAATCTAAACTGGGAGTTCTTAGTCTTCTTTATCTTCTCCAAGTTCTCAAATAACTGAATTCTCAAGATTTCACACATGTCTACTTGTATCTTGTCAACACACATCAAATAAGCTGCATGAATCATTCCAGCTGCCATGTCATCTTCTCTTGAATTAGCACAAAATTTAACAGTAAGGATCTTGCACAAATACCTAACACCATCCTATTGTATCTTATGAATCACTATACCTCTTCCATTGTAAGATGATTTAGTGTTGTCTAACATAGTTTTATTCACATTCTTTTCATTAAACTGTATGACTCCAGATTTAGACAAACTAGTTACTTCATGAATTAGGTCTGCTATGATGTCTATCACTCTATCATCTAACCAAAACTTTCCATTATGTATTCTTCTTAGAATTATCTTAGTGCATTCTTCAACATCAAATTCATACTATAAAGAGTACTTTATGATTTCATTATCCTTCAAATGTTCAAACCCTACTATTAATGACATATCTTGATGATAAAGTTTCTCATATTCCTTAGTAAAATTGCTATCATTGAGGGTTTCAATCTTACATCCCAAATAGCTTCTAACATTCTCTAAATGTAGAACTCCATCTGATACGGATGATAAAGCTAATTTAGGGTCTTCTTCCAAGGGTTCTATAGGTTCCCTTTTAGTCTTAGGTTTGATCTTATCTCTTCCATTGTGAATCAATGACACATCCATATCTTCTAAAAATTCTCTAACTCATAGATATATTTGCTTAGTATAATACCTCAATTCTATGATTTAGGGTTTTCATAGATTCGACATGAAATTCCTTCACCAAATCCTTGCAAACTACTTCCAATCACTGCTCCTTTGATCTCCTCAACACTTGTATTCACTTTAATGATCAAACAATACCGATCATAACCTTTTAATATTTCAATCTCATTAGATTCTGACATCGCATTCAATTCTTTTTCCACTTCTTTCCAAAAATTTGTTCCTGCTTACCTGCAAAACTTAAAACTTCTTGTGATCTCACATAAAATCATATTAACTCATGTGCTCTTAACCATAGTATCACTACATCATATACTATCTTGCATTAACTGCATAAGACTCAATTCATCCTATCTTAACTTCTACACTATCCTAAGTTCCTATTCTACTATATTTTATTTATGAATTAAGTACTTTGAGATGGGTTAGGTAGAGATTCACTCTTACCATTAGATACTTCACCTTTTTTATTACCTTCAGTGCTGAATGTATCTCCTTGATCTGCGGCTTTCATAAATTTCACTTCTTCTGAATTACTATAGCAACCTCCATGACTGTTGCTTGCATTTTCATTTCTCCTTGCATGATTTCTAGGGTTAGGGTTTCTCATGTTATTCATCTAGAAAAACTTTGTTGTATGACCAAATTTGTTGCATATCTGACAAACTACTCCATTATTTCCATATCTCGGTCTAGTTTGATTGATTTGTGATCTAAAATTCCTAGCAATGTGTCCAACCTTGTTGCATCTATAAGATACTACTACATTTCTTCTATTCATATCTTCAGTAGGTTTCTTATCTGTATAGTTCATATCTCTAAACATTCTACTACCATTATTATTCTCATTAAATTTAGGCTTCCTACATTCAATAGCTCTATGTCTAAAACCATGACAATTATAACAATAACCATTAAGAGGTTTAGCTTACCTATACAATCTTTCTTCATATGACCAAAAGTATTACATGCAAAACATCTACCTTTAAATTCTCTTTTCATACCTTTAGGTGATTCTTCTTGTGTAGGTGATTCTTCTTCTTTAGGTGTATCTTCAGATTTGTCAACTTCATCAGATTTCTTTTCTTCTATGTTTTCAAAAACTTTTAGATCTGGTTCCTTGCTTTCTTTACTCACTTTAGATGAGTTAAATCCAAGACCAGTTTTATCATAGAATGGCTTTTGATAAGAAATTTGTTCATCAATCTTCTCACTAGTAGAATATAGATTCTCAAGTTGTTGCTTAGACTGAGTCAATTCACCTTTCACAATAGTGTTGTACTTTTCAAGTTCAGCATACTGCAATTTGGTTTTCTCAAGTTTAGATGTCACTTTACAAAGTTTAGATTTCAGATCTTCTTTCTCAAATTTTAGATTTTCATTCTCAGATTTCATATTTGCTTCATTCTTGCTATTTCCATCTTTCAAACTCAACTTCAGATTTACTATCTTCAGTTCATGTTTAAGGATCTCATTTTCTTTTTCCATATTATCATCACAATCTTCAACTTGAATTGTAGATTCTTTTTTTGATTTCAATTCCTCCAGCTTATTCTTCATCTTTTCAATGAGGTTCTTTGCATCATCATATTTTCCTTTCAGAGTATCTCTTTCTTTAGTAAGTAAATCAATTTGTTCAAGAGCTTCATCAAGATTCTTCTTTAGCTGATCCATATCCATAAAGATCTTACTTAAGCTGCTAGGCTTTCTCTGAATAATTCTTTTCCGCATAACTAGGCTCTGATACCAATTGCTAGAAATAGGGAATACTGAGAGGGGGTGTGAATCAATATTCTACAAACTTTTTCTTTTGCCCAATTATGGATATAATAGACTATCTTAATACATGCATAACATAGTAAACTTAAGAACATGCATATCAATAAAGCAAATGAACTCATAACACATTATTTGTTCTCGAGGAAACCCTAGCCAAGGGAAAACCCTAGTGGGGATGGTACCCACAAAGATCCACTAATCAAAAGTATCCTATTAAGGATGTTGACCCTGTTAGGAGCCTATTACAAGCATATAGTATCTCAGTCCTACTTAAGGGACAATAGGCCTTGTTAGAAGCCTCAACACTGCTAAGAGTTGGTAGTACTGATTAAAAATGATTACAAGATGAGCCCACTCCATAAACAAGTAATTTAAAATGATTACTAATTAAAAAATAGGGTAAGGTACATAACCTTATACTACTTTCTTGTCTTTGTTAGAATAACTGAGAGGGGGGTAAATTAGTTAATCACTATCCCAATACAAAATGTATAATCCAAAAATAAATACTTTAAATTCTACTACTCGGTAACTTAAAATACTTTTAATGTCTGTGCATTTACCGATTATTAGTCTAAAACTTATAGTAGATACTGATCAAATCAAATATGCAATATGTAAGTATGACATCAAAATGAACATCGCAATCAACACATAACATAAGAATGAAACATCTTTCCTTTTCTTCTGTAATTCGGATTTAAAGAAAGAAACATAGAAGCAACAACTTCTAACTAAATGGAATAGAAAATCATTGACATAAAACACTCTTCAATTGACTCTACAACATCAAGTCTCTTACACCAACAATTTTGCCGACCCTTGTATTTAATTTTTCAATAGTTTATATAGAGATTACAATATACATCTTTCATGAGAATGCCAAGTGTTTTAGCTTCTAGAATTTGAAAAGAATGAAGACTAATGTTTCACCATCACAACAAGGAGGAACTGAAAAGACTTTGTCCTTTCATCTAATTTGACTTGAGAAGGTGAAATGAACAACCTTCTATCAAATCAACATAAACCTGAAGATGCCACATGAACAGTTGCCAGCTTCAATCCTTGCAAGAATTATCATTACCAACATCTCTATTTTGTGCTTTGAAGGAAACTTTGATATAACAAAACTGATTGACACACTTAATTAAAATGCCCTATTCACCATTCATGAATATCTGATCACCTCACTGCATTAGACTTCTTCTCTATTTTTATTTCATAAGAAGTCATCCTTAATAAAGATAAATGGCACTAATTGCAATCCTTTTCTTTCCCATAATGACAATTCATCCTATTTTTATATGCACAGAGGCATCTAACATTTTATGATAAACAACTTTTTAATGTCGCTTCAATCAGATTGATAAAGTTTTGATTACCTTCAACACTGAAATCATCTTCAATTTATCTCACTAAGAAGCCCATCGATCTTTGAAAAATCCATTATTGATACCACAAATGACAGATTGTATCACTTTCAAACATTCTTTGCAGAAATCATACATAACAGGTGTGGAACCCATAACAGTGAAGTAGCAAGTCTCCCATTTTCCGCCTATCAAATTTGAGTGCTTATGTAACTTAAAACACATGTCAAATACATTTGAAATAATAACATTTCAATCATCTTTCATTTGATATGCACTGGACATGTGTCACAATCCTGCTTTGCCTCAAAGAATCTTCCATGACTTAGCGACAAAGTGGTAACCATTGATTTGGTATCGCAAGCAAACTCTTTCCAGACCCACCACCACGTGTCTTCATCTCGCATGATCGCATACCATGTTTTAAACTCTTGCAATCATGCGACCACTCAAAATGAACTGATATAATATTTAATAACTAAAACTTTACTTGCCCAGCTTACGTTGTCTCTTAACTATTTATCTTTAGTTGTGAAACCACGCGGTCATCTTCCCTAACCACCGAATGTACTTTATTCCTTCTCCAACCTAGCGACTACGAGAAACTTACCGGGCTCACCATTGGAAGATCAACATCTGTCACTTCTTTGCATAGACCTCCAAGATCCCTTTAGAACATGCGCCCACCATCGGATGAAGAATCTTCCCCTACCTAGCCTATGTTGTTGCATGATCGCATGGCATTTTTTTAATTCATGCGATCATGCAACCGCTCTATCATTGGTGCACGTGGACTGCACTATTGGTGTACATGGGTCCTAGAAAAACACTCTTTATTGGTCTTTCCTATCATTTCATTGGCTTCTTTCACCTGCCGTGTTTCCTTTTTACTTTGTCGCATGATCGCAAGGCTGTTATTTTATTCATGCGATCATGCGACCAATCCATTTTCTGAACTCGCATGAAATCAAGACTTCATAGTTGCAAGTGATAGTTCATTGTTCAAAAGATTCTTTGATCATCTTCAGTCAGTGACCATCTAAAATCATACCTTGAGATCTTCCAAATTTGTAGAGTTTTAATAACCAAATGTCTTCCAAATTACACATACTGCCCCATGAAATGAATCTCTGAAATTTCAATTGCCACACTTTTGATTGCATCAATCATGTGAGAAAAACTTCCATTAGATCCCTTGTATATGCCTGGTGAACATATCTTTACAGTCAACTTTCATCTAGAAAAGATCATTAATGAGAGCATGATATCCTTGCCGGGTTGGGAACTATCACCTACCCATCATGACAATACTTTAAACCAACCCACCTGGCCTAGAGATGAGAGAGAAAGAGAAAGGGAAACCCAACAAGGATAACCTACCTATGAAAGACTTAGACCTAGACACAAATCAGACCAGACATGACTATGGCTTCAAAATATTTCACTTTTAACAACATAGTTATGGGGTGAAAAGTGAGGCAACAAGATGAAAACTTGTTCACGTGATGATTTTGTAGTTTTCCTTCTCTTCCGGCATCACACTCAATGTGAAATCTTTAATCTCTTTATAGATATGTAAACCATTTTCTTCCGCTCCATCAAATTTTGCCTCTTAATCATTGTCATTTATTTTTACTCTTAAACATACCTCGACACTTGTGCCAATAACACATTTGAATCTCATCCTTTAGATCTTTCCTAAATTTTGTTAGTCGTTGATCTGTGTAACAAACTTTATCTGTTACCTCAAATTCATATACTTGCTAGCTCATCAATCTTATCGGCTAAACTAGTCATTTAGTTCATTCCATTCTTCTCGGTTAACAAAGAAATGCATCAATGAACACAAGCTTGGTTAACACTATGCTTGGTATACACTACACTCCATTAGTGTATATTGAAATGCTTCATCAACTGATAACACTGCTTTGTGTCTTTCAACTCTTTTCCTCATCATAGATGAATGAAACATAATCAAGTCAATAACATAAATTCATAGACTCATCAACAAGTTACTCAATGCATTCCTTATCTTCATTTGTCATATCCATCTTCCTCATGTAGATATTTTTGTTCCTCATCTCTTTCACTCCTTCACTATAGATGTATCAGTATAGTAACTTACAAGATAAGTGTTGTCAAACTAATTGACATCAATGACAACATAATATTGATTTAATCATATTACATATCTAATCAATCTACTTGGTTATCTTAAATCACAGTTTCTTCAATCAGGTTCTAAATTAGTTTTAGTTCATCAATCTCTCCCTTTGGTATTGATGGAAACTCAAGAACTATGAAATATACCATACACATACCAAACATGTATTCTACAATTCTGTGAACAAATTTTGTACAAGCTCTCCCTAGCTTAACATGTTTAATCACTACATTACTTAGCATTTGTAATGTTGTAATGCCAATCTTTAGATATCCTCTTTTTAGCTCTTGGATTCCTTCTTCTGTTCTCAATAACTGATCTTCAATTCCTTCTTTTGTTCTCAGTAACTAATCTTTAATGCTCTCCCTCAAATAGTTCTCATCATTGCATATTCAAATTATCTCTCCCTTTGTTTCATATTGTTTATCTCTCCCTTCGACAACAATGCCAAAGAAAAAAAAAACAAATAGCTCTTTAGTAGCCAAGTAACTCTTTGTTGTCTGGTGCATACTCTATATCTCTGTATACTGATATGCCAATCTGTTCTAGTACCTTTCACAACCTTAGAAATGATCCAAAGTGTGAATTATGCTACATCAACATGAATGATCTTCTGATAAGATTAGGCTGATGCAACATTTGAATCACCTTAGTGATCGGTAGACAAGGGATAGACCCCAAGTCTTGTCCTCAAATACTCAAATGTATCTTTTGGTAGAGCTTTTGTAAATATATCTGCAAGTTGTTCTTTTGATGTAACAAAATCTAGCTTAACCTGCTTCTCATGTACTTGTTCTCTCAAGTAGTGATACTTTATTCATATATGCTTTGTTTTAGAATTTATCACTGGATTCTTTGGAATATTAATTTCACTAGTGTTATCACAGTATATAATCACTAGCTCAATGATTATCTCATTCATACCTTCTAGAACTTGTTTAATATATGCAATGTTTGAATAGTTTGTAGCAGTAGCAACATACTCTTCTTTGCCTATAGACTAAGAAATGCAAGCTTGCTTCTTACTTGTCCAAGTAACAAGTCTTTCACCAAAGAAGAATGCTCCTCCAGTGGTGCTTTTTCTGTCATCCACATTTCCAGCCCAATCAACATCGATATAGACTCTGAGTTCAAACTTTCCTTCCTTAGGATACCATAATTCATAGTCCTCTATTTTCTTTAGGTATCTTAAGATTCTTTTAGTAGCAATCATGTGTGATTCTCTAGGATTAGAAGAAAATCTAGCAACTATTCCCACAACATGTGCTATATCTGGTCTACTGTGAACTACATACATTAGCTTACTAATCATTGATCGGTACAGTGTCTGGTTTATTTTTGTAGTTTCATCTTTCTTAGTCAATTTGCATCTAGTAGCCATCGGTGTTCCCACAGGTTTAGCATCTTCCATGCAAAATGTTTTCAATACTTCTTTTATGTATTTAGACTGTGTGATGAATATCCCATCACTCTTTTGGATCACTTGTAGTCCAAGAAAGAACTTAATCTCTTCGAGCATAGACATTTCAAATTCATTCCTCATATCATTAGCAAAGGCTTTACATATTTGATCTTGACCTCCAAATATGATATCATCCACAAATATTTTAGCAATAAGAATTGTATCATCAGTATCTCCTTTGATATACAGATTGTTTTTCTCACTTGTTCTTACAAATCCTATACTTAACAAATAAGTATGCAGCCTCTCATACCAGGCTCTTGGTGCTTGCTTCAAACCATATAAAGCTTCATATAGTCTACATACCATATCTTTCTTTTTGAGATCAACAAACCCTTCAGGTTGTTCTATGTAGACTTCTTCTTCAAGTATTCCATTCAGAAATGCTAACTTGACATCCATTTGATATACCTTGAATTTATTGTGTGCAACATATGCAAGTAGCATTCTAACTCCTTCTAATCTAGAAATAGGTGAAAATGTTTCACCATAGTCTATGCCTTCCTCCTATGCATATCCTTTGCCTACCAATCTAGCTTTATTTCTTGTCACTTCTCCATTCTCATTCTGCTTGTTCCTGAATATCCACTTAGTACCAATAACATTCTTATCTTTAGGTCAGGGTACTATGGTCTAGGTTTTGTTCTTTTCTATTTTCTTTATTTCTTCTTTCATTGCATTAACCCATTCATCATTCTCTAATGCAACTTTTACATTTTTCGACTCAAAATCACAAACTAGACATGTACCTTGTCTTTCTTTGCTCCTTGTTTGCATGCCAGCTTGCTTGTCTCCAATGATTTTTGATTCAAGATGGTGTCTTCTAAAAAAAATCACTAGTATCGTATGTCTCCTTTCCTGTTCATCCTGTGCAGGTTCATTTTCTTGCTCGGTAGGGCCATTTTGCTCATCGGTTTCTCTTTCTTACTATTCGGTATTGTTTTCCTGCTGACCAATTACCATAGGCTGAGGCTTTAGTAAATACTCTGGTTGTTCAATGTAAGTGAATCTACCGTAATCTTCTAGTTCCTTTTTACTTTCCTCTATGTTTTTTTCATCAAACTCATCAACATAGATGTTAGTGCTTTCAATCATTTTATTTGTAGTTTTATTCAGACATTTATATGCTTTGATTTTACTAGAATATCCTAGAAATATTCCTTCATCACCTTTCGAGTCAAATTTTCCATTTCTCTCATAATTCAGAATAAAACATTTGCTTCCAAAAATTTTGAAATAACTTACAATAGGTTTGTGTCCAAACCACAACTCATAGGGTGTCTTCTTTGTGTCCTTCAATTGAACTTAGTTAAGCACATAAACTATTGTACTGATAGCTTACCTCCAGTATGTCTGAGCAACATTATTTTATAGCATCAATGTCCTAGCATAGTTAACTATTGACTTGTTCCTTCTTTCAGCAATCCCATTCTACTGAGGTGTCCTCGGTCCTGAGACCTATCTTTTAATACCATGCTCATTATAGAAATTAGTAAATTCATCAGAGATAAATTCACCTCCTCCATCAGATCTTAGACATTTCAATTCCTTTCCAGTCTCTTTTTCTACCTTAGCCTTATACCACTTAAACATCTTAAATGCTTCAAATTTTTCTTTTAAGAACATAACAATCATCAATCTAGTATAGTCCGAGTTCTCATAGGACCACATAGGTCAGTATGAACCAACTCAAGTATCTTCTTTGTTGAGTAATCCTTACTTTTGAAACTAGATTTAGTCATCTTACCTTTCTGGCATTCATGACACATAACATGATCCGGTTTTGACAAGTTAGGCAGCCCTCTAACTCTTTTCCTTTTACTGATCTTAATCATGTTATCAAAGTTCACATGGCATAACCTTTTATGCCACAACCAAGCATCTTCATTTTTTACCATTAAGCAATGAGACTCATCAGTGTCAAGATAAAATAGATTACCTCTTGATTGTGCTCTTGTTCCAACTAGTCTTCCTCCATCATCGAAGATTTTCATTTTTTTTCTCTCAAAAGCAACTTGGTGACCTGAATTATTCAGTTGTGCCACACTTAACAAGTTATAGTTCAATCCATCTACCTAATAATCATTATCACATTTTATCATATCATTTATCATTAAGGTTCCTTTACCTCTTACCATACAGGGTGTGTCATTACCCATCTTAACTGAACCTCCATTGTATTCTTCAAGTGCATCAAACTTCTCCTCATCACCAGTCATGTGATGTGTACAGCCACTGTCTATGATCCATGTATTATTTTTGTTAACTTTAGAGATCAGTGTTGTTTCTTCATGCTTTTCTTCTTCTTCCTCTGAGTCATCTTTCATAGCAACAAATACAACTTCTACATCATCATTAGAATCAGATTCAGATTCAAATTCATTATCTTTAGCTATGAAATATACCTTTTTCCCTTTGTCATTGCTATCTTAGTTATCTTTTTTGTGTCAGTAACCTTTGTTGACTCTTCTCCCATAGCTTCCTTGCTGAAGGGTGCTCCCCTTAATACCACAAACACTTAACAGAAATAGAGAAACAACAACAATAATATGCAAGAACAAAAAATTGGCTTCTTATTATCTCCACAAATGTGGAATTACAAACTTTCAGAATTACAATATGCAAAGCCACATGGGCATTCCCTTACAATATTCTGTAGGACAAAGCCTCGAATCAATACCCAAATCTACTACCAAGAACTACCCTAGACAACACTACGGGCCTTCTTTATATAGGCAATTTTCACCGCCCGAGAAGGTTCTAGAAATTTAGCCCTTAGGGCTGACCAAACTTAGAATTATTTTATTTTACAATTTATTAAATCAAAGTCAGCTCAAAATGAGTTTTGAAACCCAAACAAAAATTTTGAAGAAAAATTATTTTCTACCATTTCAGGTGACCCAACTTCTGAAGACCATAAGTCATCACCCGTTGACCCGATTGGCTATTATAACCCCATTCTGGAAATGCCACGAAGCGCTCTACAGGATTGATCCATACAAAGCACCTGTCACCCAAATTTTGGACCTCATCCGGGGCCTCTAAAGCCTTCAAAACTGAGTTCAAAGTTTCTGTACCCTACTGCCAATACCGAAAATCTTCAATATCTTCAAAACTAGACCTGATCTAGCCATGAAACTTTGCTGGCAGGCTGATATGACTGAGATGAACCTCCATATGTAAAATTAGAACATTCTGAGATCGTAAGACCAACTTACTAAAAATAGCAAGTTTCCATAAATATTAACTCTGCACAAGATAGCCCTTATTGAATACAAAAATAGAAATATTTTTGGGTGATGCAAGATTGCTCTTACACCTAGGATGCTCCTGCATCAGACACCTAGGGTAATTTGAGAAGTGACCCTATCATGACTCAGGTGTGTAGAGGAAAACCAAGATGGTTAACCTCCTCCTTTGTTAGCCATGATGAATCTTCAACAGGTCATCCTTTCCATTTGACCAAATACTCTTCATATGTCCTGTTCCTTGTGCTTCTACCAAAATGACTGTCCAGTATGTCTTCAATCTCCTTGATATCTGAACTGGTTGCTGGAATACTCCACTGTGCTGCTGCAACCACATCTTCAACACCTCCTTCATGATACTCTGTCAAATCTGAAATGTTAAACACTGGTGAAATATTCAGCTCACTAGGCAATCCTACCTCATATGCATTTCCTAAGTCATGCTTCTTCAATATCTTACACAGTCCAAACTTCTTCATTTTCAGCTTGTTATATGTACCAACCAGAAATCGCTCCTTCCGCAAATGAACCATGACTTCATCTCCCACTTGAAATTCCTTATGCCTCCTTTTCTCATCTGCCTTAGCCTTATACTACACATTCATCTTGGTAATATGCTTCCTCACCTCCTCATGGATGTTCTTCAAGTGTTCTGCAAAATCCTCAGCTTCAGCACTACTTATTTCTCCTTTATCTATCTTTCTCAATTCAGATGCATTTCTTGGACTACTTCCATATACAATCTAGAATGGTGATTTACCAGTGCTCCTATTGACAGAATTATTGTATGCAAATTCTGCCTGTGGTAAAATCAAATCCCATTCTATTGGATTATCTCCAACCAAACATCTCAGCAAATTTCCCAAACTTCTATTCACCACCTCTGTCTATCCATCAGTCTGTGGATGATGTGATGAACTGAACTTCAAATCTGTCTTCAACTTCTTCCATAATGTTCACCAGAAATATCTAACAAACTTAGTATCTTGATCTGACACTATGGTCTTTGGCAAACCATGTAGTCTCACCACTTCTCTGAAAAACAATTCTGCTACATGAACAGCATCATTAGTCTTCTTGCAAGGAATGAAATGTGCCATCTTTGAAAATCTATCAACTACTACAAAAATTGAATCATGTCCCCACTGAGTTCTCGGTAAACCAAGAAATAAGTCCATACTAATATCCTCCCAAGGCTTCTCTGGTATAGGCAATGGCTGATACAACCCTATATTCTGCTTTACTCCTTTTTCCATCTGACATACTCTGCAACTCTGTACAAACTTCTTCACATCTTGCTACAATTGTGGCCAATAATAATTCTCACCAACCAAAGCAAGAGTTTTATCATGACCAAAATGTCCAGCCAATCCTCCACTATGCTTCTCCTTGATGAGATTCTCCCTCATAGAACTTCATGGAATGCACAACTGACTCCCTCTGAATAGCATATAATCTTGGATGATAAAATCCAGCCATTTCGTCCTGTCTAGAGTAACAGGTTCTGTACAAACTTTCCAAGCTTCACCAAAATTAGGATCCTCTGGATACAAATTCTTGAGTTCCTTGAACCCAACCACCTCAATCTGCATCTCTGTCAACAATAGTTTCCTTTTGCTAAGAGCATCTGCAACCTTGTTAGACTTTCCACTCCTGTGTTTCAAAACAAATGTATAACTCTGCAAAAACTCAACCCATTTCAAATGCCTTTGATTCAACTTTCTTTGACTATTCAAATATTGCAACGCTTGATGATCAGTATACAAAACAAACTCCTTAGGAAGTAGATAATGTCTCCACTTCTTTAATACCTGAACTATAGCATAACATTTCTAATCATAGATAGAATATTTTCTCTTGGCATCATTTAACTTCTCACTGAAATAAGCAACAGGTTTACCTTCTTGGCTCATAATAGCTCCTATTGTAGTACCACTAGCATCACAATCTACTTGAAACACCTTATTAAAATTTGAAAGTGTTAAAATAGGTTGTTCTGTAACTTTTTGTTTCAACAATTGAAAACTCTTTTCTGCCCCATTAGTCCACTTAAACTCTTTTCTATCCCCTCTCATTGTTTCAGTCAAGGGTCCACAAATACTGCTAAAATTTTTGATAAAATTTCTGTAAAAGCTAGCCAAACCATGAAAAGATCTTACCTTAGTAGCACTCCTTAGAGTAGGCCATTCAAGGATAGCCTGTACCTTCTCTGGGTCCATTTTTAGACCTTCTGCTAAAACTACAAATCCCAAATACACTAACTCTTTCTTCACAAAACTGCACTTCTTCAAATTAATCAACAATTTCTCATCTCTCAACTTCTCAAACACCATACGAATATGCATCATATGTTCCTGCAATATTTTGCTAAAAATCAAAATATCATCTAGGTAAACAATGACAAACTTACCCAGAAATTCTTTCAGAACCTCGTTCATGAGCCGCATGAAAGTGCTCGGTGCATTGGTTAGCTCAAAAGGCATGACTAACCACTCATACAGTCCTTCCTTTGTCTTGAAGGCAGTCTTCCATTCATCTCCTTCTCTGATCCGAATCTGGTGATATCCACTCTTTAGATCTATCTTTGAGAAATACACAGCTCCATTCAAACAATCCATAATATCATCCATTTGTGGCAATGAAAACCTATACTTAATTGTGATCTTGTTTATTGCTCTGGAATCTGTACACATCCTCCACTCTCCATTCTTCTTTGGTGCTAATACTACTGGTACAGCATAGGGACTCAGACTCTCTCAAATCAACCCCTTCTATAATAACTCATGTACTTGCCTATTCAACTCTTCACTTTCTGCTGGTGTCATTCTGTGTGCTACCTTGTTTGGCAGACTGGCTCTTGGAATCAAAGTCATCTGATGACTAATCTTCCTTACTGGTGGTAATCCATGAGGTACATTATCAGATACAATATCCTGAAACTCATTCAACAAATCTGCAACCTCTACAGGTACATCCTCTACTTTTTCTTTACCAACTTTTAAAATTAAAGAAAAACACACATTCTCATGCCTCATACCATCTAGGAATTTTCTTCCATCAACAAATGTTATTCTTGCATTACCACATACCTTTTCTTCGGTCTTCTTCAATGCCTTTAGCTTATGTCGCACTCCATCCTTTGTCAGGGAATAGGTATTCGCACGACCATCATGTACAACACATCTGTCAAACTACCACGGTCTACCCAATAACAAATGACATGCATCCATAGAGATGATATCACATAGTACCTCATCTTGGTACCCGCCGATCTTGAACTTTACCAGACACTATTCACTAACCATGACCTTGTGGTCATCTTACACCCAGGCAATCCGATATGGATGTGGGTGTTTTTGTCTCTTGAGCTTCAACTTTGTCACCATCTCTTCTGACACCAAATTGTCAGTGCTTTCACTATTAATAATCACATCACAGCATTTACCCTCACACTTGCATCTAGTGTGAAATAGGCTCCTCCTTTGTTCAAGTTCATTCTCACCACTCAGCAAGACTCTTCTGTTAATTAGCATTTCTCCTCTTTCAGCATCTTCAGAATTTGACGATCTAGCATCTTCATCTACATGTGCAACTCTGGCCTGGCCTTCATTTATCCTGTCTATTCTACCTTGGCGCTGAGGACATTCAAATGCCCTATGACCTTCTTCTCCAAAGTGAAAACATGTTCCACAAAAGCCTCCTCTTCCAGATCCTTGTCCTCTTCCTCTTCCTCTTCCTCTCTGATCTCTATTACTCTGATCCTGGAAATGATTGGAATTATTTCCTCTCTGATTCTGACTGCTACTGGCCTCATCTTTCTTTTTGGATCTTCATTTCGGCCACCATATGACCGTCTACCAAATCTTCCACCATGACCTCTTCCATTTTGTCTGCTCTCAAACTTCTTGTTTAGCTTTTCCTCTACTTTTAGGGCAAACTGGTATGCCTCCTCAATACTATTCATTCAAACCAAATTCAACTCCTTATCAGCTTCTGCATGGCCTGTTGTGATGAGGAGTCGATAGAACTCCTCTGTATACTCCTGAATAGATCTTCCTGCTTGCTTCAAACTTTGCATTTTTTTTAGTAGGTCAAGCTCATAATCAACAGGAATGAACTGTCACCTCAATTTATCCACCATTCGATCCCATCTTGTGATTTTATCTTTCCCTCTTCTATTTCGCTCCAATTGAATTTCTTGCCACCAGATCTTCGCATGACCTTTCAATATGGCCTTCACAAATTTGACCCTATCAAGATCCTTAACATCTTCATACTCAAAATATTCCTCACATTCATTGATCCAGTCGATCAATTCCTCTGGGTTAAGATTTTCAGAAAATGTAGGAACCTCAATCTTAGGTCTTTTCCCAATCTTGGAAATCGCCCGAAAAAGTCTTTCTTCCTCCTGGTTCACAATTTCAGCTTCTCCTTCTTCATATTCTTCTTTGACTTCATCCTCACTTTTGTCTCTGACATTAAGATTCATTCCTCTGTGAATCTCTTCTTGTAATTCTCGCACTTGTCTCTGCATCTCTCTAACCTTAGGTGTCACAGCACCAGCTCTTCCACCACGTTCTCTTCGTGGAGGCATTTTCACGATGCGCGCTGAAACCCTAACCATGATCCTGGTGCAAACTACCTCACAATCAATGATCTATTTACACACTCAAGAACTCCCTCTCCGATGCCACTTGATGAAGGGTGCTCCCCTTAATACCACAAACACTTAACAAAAATAGAGAAACAACAACAATAATATGCAAGAATAGAAAATTGGCTTCTTATTATCTCCACAAATGTGGAATTACAAACTTTCAGAATTACAATATGCAAAGCCACATGGGCATTCCCTTACAATATTCTGTAGGACAAAGCCTTGAATCAATACCCAGATCTACTACCCAGAACTGCCCTAGACAACACTACGGGCCTTCTTTATATAGGCAATTTCTACCACCCGAGAAGGTTCTAGAAATTTAGCCCTTAGGGCCGACCAAACTTAGAATTATTTTATTTTACAATTTATTACATCAAAGTGAGCTCAAAATGAGTTTTGAAACCCAAACAGAAATTTTGAAGAAAAATTATTTTCCACCATTTCAGGTGACCAAAAACTTCCGAAGACCATAAGTCATCACCCGTTGACGCGATTGGCTATTATAACCCCACTCTGGAAATGCCACGAAGTGCTCTACATTCTTGACCCATGCAAAGTGCCCGTCACCCAAATTTTCAACCTCATCCGGGGCCTCTAAAGCCTTCAAAACTGAGTTTGAAGTTTCTGTACCCTGCTGCCAATACCGAAAATCTTCAATATCTTCAAAACTAGACCTGATCTAGCCATGAAACTTTGCTGGCAGGCTGATATGACTGAGATGAACCTCCATATGTAAAATTAGAACATTCCGAGATCGTAAGACCAACTTACTAAAAATACCAAGTTTCCATAAATAGCAACTCTGCACAAGATAGCCCTTATTGAATACAAAAATAGAAATATTTTTGGGTGATGCAAGATTGCTCTTACACCCAGGATGCTCCTGCATCACTCCTTCAGATCGGTCTTTGGTTCTATCATCATCTTTCTTATGTGGACATCTACCAATGATGTGGCCAACCTCTTTATAATTAAAGCATGCCAAAGGTAGCTTACCTCTATACCTTCCTTTACCTTTGGGTAATCTTATGGCCTTAAGAGCTTCAAGTTCATCAAGCTCATCATCGGTATTACTATCACTATCATTTTTATTACTCCTGCTAGACTTACTAATCTTTAGAGAAGACATGAAAGTGGATTCCACAGATGGTACAACACTATTGTCAAAATTATTTAACTCAAAGGTTGTAAGTTTACCAATCAGATTGTCAAGTCTAAGTACATTAGCAAATGCAGACCTTGTCTCATGAATAGTAGATATTCTAATTGCGTGAACTAGTAATAAGGTTATGAGTACTTTTCTTACAACTATTTCTTCACTAATGACTCCATCATATGCTCTAATAGCATGTACTACCTCTTTTAGTCTATTTGTATATTGCACAATATTCTCACCTTCTTTCATCTTCATATCATCAAATCTGCCCCTTAGGTTCTCTACTTTGGCTCTTTTAACATGCACATCTCCACTATAAACTTGAGAAAGTTTATCCCACATGGCTTTTTTAGTAGTGCAACTTTTGATATCTTCAAATTCAGCATCGGTGTAGGCATCAACAAGTTCCATCATAGTAAGATTGTGTTCATGCCTATCTTTTAGTTGATCAAGTGTCATGGGACTTGGTGTCAGTTCTATATAACCATTTTCCATCAATTCTAGTGATGCATTCCCAATTCCAGATATGTGCAACTTCATCCAGCTCTGCCATACTGTGAAGTTCTCTTTGTTCAGTTTTGCCACTTCCCTCTTATACATTTTGAGATCTTTTTACTGAAGTCCTTAAAACTCTATTCAAAGCAACCAGTGCTTTGATACCAATTGTTAGAATAATTGAGAGGGGGGTGAGTCAGTTAATCATTATTCAAATACAAAATGTATAATCCAAAAACAAATACTTCAAATTTTCCTGCTCGGTAACTTAAAATACTTTTACTATTTGTGCATTTACCGATTATTAGTCTAAAGCTTATAGTAGTTACTGATCAAATCAAATATGCAATATGTAAGTATGACATGAAAACACACATCACAATCAACACATAACACAAGCAATTTAACGTAGAAACCCTGTGAAAGGAAAAACCACCTGGGACCGGCAACCCAAAATATTCACTCTTTTGAAGTGAGGTCGGTGAAGACCCAACCCTATTAAAGGTTACAAACACACTGTTAGGTGTGACCTTGTTAGAGGAGTTAATACCAACTGTTATCGTCCAACCAATAGTCACTCTGGGGTTGACAAGATAACAATTCTCATTCTATGAATGATACATAATAAGACTTTCTTAGTCCACTCGGTTAAGAGATTTGACTATGTACAATGGTTAAATATGTAATAGTAGGTGATCTAACTTGATACAACTATAATTGCAAATTATAGATCAATGTTCAGCTCATACAAATCTTTCTGATCAATAAATCTATTATGTTTCAAATATTGTTCAACTTACTGTGCATCGGTAATCACTCTCTGTCACTCAGTAATGCTCTGTAGTAGGGTTCTTCTTAACCACTATGATCATAAATGCATGAAAAATTGTTCATGTGATGATTCTCTAGTTTTCCTTCTCTTCCGGCATCACACTCAATGTGAAATCTTCAGTCTCTTATATAGACATGTAAACCATTTTCTTCTGCTCTATTAGATTTTTCTTCTTAATCATTTTCATTGATTTTGCCTCTTAAAGATACCTTGACACTTGTGCCAATAACACATTTGACTCTCATCCTTTAGATCTTTCCTAAATTTTTTTAGCTATCGATCTATGTAACAAACTTTATCTGTTACCTCGAATTCATATACTTGCCAGCTCATCAATCTTATCGGCTAAACTAGTCATTTAGTTCATTCTGTTCTTCTCAGTTAACAAAGAAATGTGTCAGTGAACATAAGCTTGGTTAACACTATGCTCAATATACACTACACTATGTCAGTGTATACTGAAATGCTTCATCAACCAACAACACTGCTTTGTGTCTTTCAGCTCTTTTCCTCATCATAGATGAATGAAACATAATCAAGTCAATAACATAAAGTCATAGACTCATCAACAAGTTACTCAATGTATTCCTTATCTTCATCTATCATATCCATCTTCCTCATGTAGATATTTATGTTTCTCATCTCTTTCACTCCTTTACTATAGATGTATCGGTATAGTAACTTACAAGATAAGTGCTGTCAAACTAGTTGACATCAATGACAACATAATACTGATTTAATCATATTACATATCTAATCAATCTGCTCGGTGATCTTAAATCATAGTTTCTTCAATCAGGTTCTAAATTAGTTGTAGTTCATTAGTCTTTCACAACTTCACATCAATATCTTTTTCTATATCATCTATCTCATTACAATACACACTTTCATCTTCACATTTCATATGCCTTACATTTATACAAGTTATTAGGAATAATAACTTTATAGTTAGCTTTACATAACATAAAGCTTTACACAAAATACATATTTACCCAAGGGTTAACATCTAGGATTTCATCCCTTTATATTACTAAGACATTATTTTGATAAACAAAATAATCCCTTAACTCTTTACCAATTCTATCTTCATATTTTGTCATGTCGGCTTAACACTGTCTTTGGTAAAACTACCATAACTTCTTCTGTACATGTCGTACAGACTTTCTCTCTCATGTGAGTCTTCAATAGTCATCATAGTATCTATGTTCAAGTGTGCAAGCACTCAACTTACTCCAATCAACATTTCCAATTAAAACTATCTCCTAGGTACACTGGGAAAATACTGCACATACTTAGACAATTTTGCTTTGCGCTCTGTCATAGTTTCTCTTTGTTATTTGTGGTCTTCATGTAGATTATATGTTTCCATAATGAAAACATCTAGATATGTAACTTAGCCAAATTGCCAACACTCAGGTCATCAATCATGCTGAACGACAAGGGATATAATCCTCAAACGACTAGTGACTTAAGCACTGCCTACAAAAAGCAAGTTAAATCACATTAGTTTTGAAAATAGTTATCTTTTGAATTATCCTAAGTCAATCAAACATTTATAAAATATCAAACCAAAATCAATTTTCCTGATTCTATTTAGAGATGATGAAAAATTTATCGTCATCCATCATCTAAATCTAGATTGACGATCAAACATTCAGATTACAATTGACTCAAACTGACATATTACGACACACTACCAAATCAAGTTTATTTACCTACGTCAATCAACTGATCGATGACACTGAACAGTTCAAAAAATTGACTAAGGCATTTATAAATTTTTCCTACCATGGTAAAAGCACTATTTTAATGTTTAAAAGCACTAAAACACTAAAGCGCTATTAAAAAGATTAACAATGCTATCACAATGATCAAAAGCGCTAAAAATTTTCATACGCACTAATACTATTCAAAAGCACTATTTAAAAATTTGAACACGCCATTAAAAAATCAAAAGCGTAAATGCATACAAAAGTGCTAAAGTAAATTTCAAAAGAAAAATGTGCCCTAAACACTACGTGTAAAAGCATTGTTTCCCTACGCGGAAGCATTAAAAAATAAGAAAACATGCTAAAAGAATGCTCATGTTAGGAATAAGGTGTCTCAACCTTGGATAATTCCTATTCTTATTATTTTTTTTGTAAAATGTATTTCTTGCAAATACTATAATTAAGTGTGAGTGTACATGTCTAGTTGGCATGTTGATGTGTCACTCCACTTGATGTGTCGGCATCTTGAATTGTGTGTAAGGAGATCATGGCTGAAATGGTTATGATGGATTCCTATGACATGTAAGAGCTATGTTTAGAAGATTCAATGATGGGTGAAGACATGTGGCAACTGATAAAGTTGAGTACTGTACACTCTTCCCCAATCATTATTTTTTGGGTTCCTATTTTCTTGGAGAATAGTAAAACCCTAATATGACTATCTTTGGAAGTTGCCCTAAAAAGGGAAGCGCATGATATAAGCATTTTTTAGGGTTGCGAAGATACGTGAAGTTTGTGTATTTTGTTGGAACATTTTTTATGCTGCCGTGATTTTTCTTCAAGAGTTGGAAATCTCTTGAAAGAGCTTGCATTGCAAGTGTATTGTAAATTGTAATAGTTCTGATTAATACATTATGCAGGTTTTGGAGTGTTGGGGTTTTTACCAAAAGGTTTCCCAGGATAAATCATTATGTCATTCTCTATTTTCTGTATGCATGGTATATGGCTACAATATCATTGTTAAAGTAGTTAATGAATTTGAAATTGTAAGGATTTAAAATAATTTGCACAATACTTTCCTTTAAAGATTGGTGTAGGAAGCTATTTTCGTACCTAAGTTTCCTTACAGCTCAAATGTGGTATTTCATTTGAAAAAAGATAAAAACTAGGGTTTTCATTGAAAAATTAAATTTTTTTGGAAATTAAAGCATGAAATAAAAAACTCAGAGGTTTAGGCACTTACCGGAGGTGCGTAGGTCAGCGGCCACAAGTATCATTGACCACGCTCAAGCTAGTGCTCTCTAATCAGGATAACTATCATATTAAGCTCAGAGGAGTCAGAGAGAAAAAGTTAACTAAGAAAGTGAAAATGAATAGTAAAAATGACTTTTTACCACTTTATATAAGCTATTTTGACCTAAAAAGGGCATCTTTGACCAGAAAAGGCCCAGGGACCCAAAATTTTCACCAAATCTACTCAATCAGGGGCATTTGTCATCACACAAATGCAAAATTCATTATTGGAAATGAAATCAAAATTAAATATAAAATTGACCTAATCAACGTACAATGACCTAAACCATCAACTTTTTCAAAAATCTATCAAATTTCATTTCATTTCCAAGGGGGCATACATTTGGACAATCAAAAACAACATCAAGATCATAAAATCAGGCAAACGACCATCAAATCAAAGCGTAATCTTTTATAAGAAATTTTTTCTCTTATCAATTGAAAAGGGCATCAAACATCAAATCAATCAAATCAGGTATCATATCATGGAACTGTCATCAAATCAACCATCAAGGATCTTAAATCAATTAGAACTGCATCAATCCTATCATCAAAATTTGCATCTTACATCGAACATTGGAAATTGACCATCGATGAAATCAGGACCTTATATTAGTTGAATTGGGACATTCTTTAAATTGACAAGCTTCACACATCAACTCAAAGAGGGGCATTTGTAATCACCTAAAAATGGACAAGATCAATTAAGTGAGAAATCAAGGCAAAGATCAACACAATTAAATATAATTAAATCAAATCAAGATCAAATCAAAGATAAATTGCAATAGAACCTTAATCCAAAAACAATTGAAAATCAAAAGCCATTAAATCAATTTGAACCTATCAAATCATGATTAATCAAATCAATGTGTAATTAATCTAATTAATTACATAGTTCAATTTAAATCAAATCAACCCATTCAAGGGGTACACATGGGTAAAAAAATTAAATAAAATCAATTGATTAATTCCTATTTTCTCTCAACACCATATGGGAGGAAAAAGCCTCAACCAATAGGATTTAAGGATGGAGCTCACATGGATTAAGCCTAAAATGAATCTCAATCACTCAGAGGATGAATCTTGTCCACCGATTTTGTCTTCTTGTCCCAAGCTTTGAGGACACAATATTTAAATTGTCTTCAAAGGGTGGAACCAAAGACTTAACCCCAACTCAATCATGATCAACTCAACTACACCCCTTACCCTTGCAAAATATATAAAAGCAAGGCATAATTGACTCATAAATCATCCACAAATCTTAGAATAGCATCAAACCTCTTGCAAATTAGAGCTAGAAAGGAAAATCTAGGAGCTAATTAGATAATTTCAATTTGGAATTAAAATTGTTATTAGCTTTTCTTATCATTCTTGTTTTAGGACTATCACTAATGAAGGTTTGCTGAGAGCTTTATCATTAGCATCCCTAAATAGAGATCCATAGAGTTCTTAATTGTCAATTATTAGCTTAAATAGATTACTATTTGTGGTAATTTAGTGTTTATTTTGAGTTATTGATGATACTAACCCTATGAAAATACTTTTTCTAGTACACAACTACCATGGGAGGAAGTTTATAGTGTGACCTCTCCTTTGCAACTTTCAATATTGATGGGAAATTTGTCAAGATTGAGAGAGAGCCAAGGGTGACCCATATGATTAAAAGAAATATTGATAATGAAACTACTTGTTTTGTAGTTACTAATATAAATTCTTTCAGGGTAGAAGTTACTATTCTTGAGAAAGAATCTATCTTTCCCCCTATCGCTATGGAGGTGAATACTAAGTCCAAGAAAGGTGAGCTATGGGTAATGTACTTTGATGGTGCTAACTACAAAGATGGTTCAGTAGCAAGTATTCTACTCATTTCTCCTGAGGGAAACACTTATAAGTTCTCTTTTACATTGAGGTTCTCATGCACAAACAACATAGTAGAGTATGAAGAACTATTAATAGGTTTGAGGTTATTACACAAACATGGGATTAAATGGGTGGATGTTGTTGGTGATTCAGAGTTAGTTGTGTCTCAAGTAAGATCAGTTTATGCTTCCAAGAATAAAAGTTTGAAACAATATAGGAATGCAGTGTGGGATATGATTGAATTTTTTGATGCCTTCAATATTGTGTGGGAGGATAGGAGAAACAATAAGATGGCTAACTTATTAGCCAATATAGAAATCAATCCTACTGATATCACTTTTGAAGGCCTCTCAAAAGTTGAAACTCGGGCTAGACCTAGTATACCAGATAATATTGAAAACTATAAAGTTTTTTAGGATGACCAAGATATCTTGAGATTTATGAATTGTGAAGATAAATATCATGGTCAAGAATTAGATTATTCAGCCTTGGTTGATACTATAGAGGGAAAGGAAGTTTTCTTTAGAAATAAGGTCATACAACTTAAGACCAACAAGATTTCTAGGGAACTTGTTTTAGAAACTGTATCTGATAATTAGGACAAAGTCCAAATGGATACCAAGAAAAGAGACCAAATGGACTTGGAATATGTTAATCTTGGTACTAGGGAAACACCAAAAAATTGTACATTGGAAAAAAAATGTCCCAGCAGGTAGGAAAGTCCTTGATTGAGTTGTTAAGAAGATTCAAGCATGTCTCTCCATGGTCATATGATGATCTAAAGGTTTATAAAGAAGATCTATTTCAGCATGTCATTCCTTTGAACAAGGATGCTAAACCTTTTAGGTAGAAGAAAAGACCAATCAATCCTACCTTGGCTCCTAAGATGAAAGAGGAATTGATGAAGCTAAGAGATGATGGAATCAAAGAGCCTATTAGACATTCTTCTTGGGTGTTAAACCTAGTCCCTGTCAGGAAGAAAAATGGAGATATCAGATTGTGTGTACATTTTAGGAACTTAAATGTCTCTTCTTGAAAGGATAACTACTACTTTCCCAACATGGAAGAAATGATGCAAAGAGTAACTGGATCTGACTTAATGTCCATGATGGATGGTTTTTCTGGTTACAAAGAGGTGATTGTAAAATAATCAGAACAATTTACGACAACTTTCACAACACCCTGGGGAACTTATTTCTATGTAAGGATGCCTTTTGGTTTAACTAACGCTGGTGCCACTTTCCAAAGAGAAATGGATGTTGCCTTTGCAAAATTTATAGATGCCTTCCTAGTGGTATACTAGGATGACTTAATAGCTTACTCCAAAAGGGAAGAAGATCATTGTTCTCATTTGGAAAATATATTTGTGAGGGCTCTCGAATATGGCATTTCTCTGAACCCAAGGAAATGTGCATTTGGTGTGACTGAAGGAAAATTTGTTGGCCACCTAGTAGGGAAGTAGGGAGTGAGAATTGATCTAGAAAGAGTAGTGGCAATTGAAAATATTCAAAAGCCAAAAAATGTAAAGGGAATTTAATGTTTGTTTGGTCAAGTAAATTTCTTAAGGAGATTTGTTACTAACTTTGCTGAGATCACCAGGCCAATATCCAAGATGTTAAAGAAAGGATCTAAGATAAAATGGGATGGTGAACTTGATGAGGCTTTCATGAAAATCAAGAAAGGAATTAAGGATGCACCTATACTATAAGCACCTAGCTATGGTATTCCAATACATGTCTTTTCTTTTTCTTCTTTTAATACTAGTGCTCCAGTCCTATTATAGAAAAATGATGATGGTTTTGAACAACCTATTGCATTCTTTAGCAAGTCTTTACATGCTGCAGAATTAAAATATGATATCAATGAAAAACAAGCATATGTACTTGTAAAGGCTATGAAGGTTTTTAGATGTTATTTGATGGGAGCAAGTGTGGTTGATTTTGTACCAAGTGTTGCAGTGAAGGAAATTTTTTCATAGAAAGAAGTGTCTGGAAGAAGATGTAGATAGATAAACAGAATTCAAGAGTTCAACATTATTATCCATATCACCAAGCTAGTTAGAGGACAAGGATTGAAAAAACTTATGGCACAGTCCAATCTTGATGCAAATTGGTTAAATTAGGCCAAAATTGATGATACATGTGATATGGATAATTATATTTGGTATCAAGATATAATATATTTTTTAAGAATATGAAATGTCCATTTGGAATATATGATAGAAAGAAAAGAACATTAAAGTTGTAGGCAATCAAGTATGTAATCATTAGATGCAAGCTATGGAGAAAAAAATTGGATTGTATACTCTTGAAGTGTGTTGATAAAAATTAGGCTCATAAGGTGTTAAATGAAATGCATGAAAGAATCTGTGGCAGGAATTATATGGGAAAAACTACTTCTTAGAGGATTTTGAGGGTAGGTTTTTGGTGGTCCACAACTTTCAAGTTGCAGAAAGACTGGTGAGAAAATGTGATGCTTGTCAGAGATTTTCTGGTAAGCTAAAAATTTTAGGAAACATGCCACTATGACCAGTAGAGGTACATGCCCCTTTCCAACAATGGGGAATTGATTTTATTGGAGAGATACCAAACAAGTCTAGTGGAGGACACTCTTGGATCCTAGTTGCTACTAACTACTTTACAAAATGGGTAGAGGCTATTCCAACAAGAAATACAACAAGTAGGGTGGTGATTGATTTCTTGTTACATAATATTATCACTAGATTTGGTTGCCCAAAAATAATTGTTTGTGATAATGCAATGTGTTTAAGGTCCAATGAATAGAAAGAATTCTATGAGAGTCTAGGGATTCAATTGTCATACTCCTCACCTTATCATCCATAAGGAAATGGACAAGAAGACTCATCTAACAAAAGCTTGATGAAGATTCTTAAGAGGATTCTTGAAAAGAAAAAGAAAGCATGGAATTCAAAATTACCATTATCTATATGGGCTGGTAGAGTAACAATGAAGAAGGTAATTAGGTGTGCACCATTTAACCTTGTATATGGAATACATGAAATAATGCCTCAAAACAACTTGTTAGAAATGTACAAGTTTGTTCAGCTATATGATGATGATTTAGATGATGAGATGCAATTAAGGATGAAGGATTTGATCAAGCTAGATCAGACCAAAAGGGAATCAACTTCAAAGAATGCTAGGATGTAGTTACTGTACACACTAAATAGTGCACTTCTCTAAATCATTGCTTCCAAGAGAATCCATGGATTAGAAACCTTGAGAAATTGATTTAGAGCTCCCTAGGCATGGAGTGCAAGGGTTTTAAGAGTGCTCTTAGCTAGAGCTGTTAAGCCAATAACCTTGCTAGTAAACCATGCAATGGGAGATTCAATGAGACAAGGGAAAGAATGCCAATATCTTCAAGAATACAAATGGAGATGAAATGCAAGCTATGCTAAGAATGGAAATGCAAGCTAAGCTATGGAAATGAAAGAACAATGCAACTAAGCTATGAAAGGAAAGAACAAGTGTTACAAATCCTTCCTATTTAGACTATGTGAGTTAATTTAGAGCATAGAAATGAAGCTAATCTAGGAAAGCATAAATATGAAGCTAAGCTAAGAATGCAAGAATGAAAGCTAAATGTAGAAAGATCTCCAAAAGGCTCCAAAGTATTCAAAAGCTCTAAAGTCTCCAAGAAATCCTGCAGCATAAAGTTAGCATAAAAAGTTGGGGATCTAGAATGAAGAAGAGAGCTCTCCTTTTAAAGGAATTGAAAAGGAATGGACCATGGAGATTAAGAGGAAAAAGATTTAATTGAGGGTGGAGCTTGAAAGAGGAGCAATCCATGTGCACAAATATCCTCCAATGAGAAAATAAGAGTTGACTTTTGTGTCCATATGAGACGAAAAATGTTTTTTTCCCTTTTTGTAAAATAGGAATAATGCTTTATTTGTGCAACTTAGGATAAGAGGAAAAGTGGGGGGATTTTATTTAATAAAAGGGGAGGAAATTCATTTTAAATAAATAAAGACTTTAGGATAAAATGGTTAGCCCATAGAAAATAATCAAATAAATGATAGAACCAGGATTTGATCAAGAATAAGCAATTGATGATTTTAGCAAAAGGGGCCAATAGTCTAGATGACTATTTTTGGATGATTACATTTTCCCCTCTTTGACTAATGTGTGATTGATCTAGGAACACATTATGTCAAAGAATAGATTATCCAAGAAGGCAATAGAGATCTAAATCCAAAGTATGAAGTGCAGAGAGATAGTAAATCCTGCATGGTCATCCTGGTAGTGACAATACTGAACACTTAGGAAAGAGATGGACAGTATCAGGACTCGAGATGAGAACTAACATGTCAAGCACAAAGATAGATCTATTAGAGAAAATGGAATGGTCAAGCATATGCTCTAGAGAATATCCGATAGGATATGATGTGTCTGCCCCCTCAGGATCGAAATCAAAATCAGGTAGAGGGGAGGCAGAAGCAAGAGAAACATGATCAAATCACTAGAAATCATAATCAAAGATGAAAGATGATAGAATAACCATCAAGCAGTGAAGATATGCCCCTGTCAAGACCTCAAAGAGATGAAATGAAATGAATGAAAGACTAGAAGGGTGAGAGAGATGGAGATGAAGAAGGGAAGGATGCCCCAGTGAAGATCGAAGGATCGGGCCTCAAAAGGTCATCCAACTACGTGGAAGAAGGAGAGATGCGATTTTGATGATCAAGGTGAACTTAGATTTTGGTTTTGATCTTGAAATGAAGAGAAAATGATGTGATATGAAAGACAAGAAGCAAAAGACATGATCGAGAAGAAGCGAAAGGTGATCACAGTTTGACTAACAAGTCCATGAAAGATGAAAGGAGAGCTCTCTCCATATGCAAGATGCAAAACTAACTATCATGAACTTAAGAATGCAAGCTACTATGAAAAGTGGTTTACTTGAAAGGTTACAATGCCATTAGTCTCTAATAATCATCATCGAACATTGTTGGTAGCATCGCAAGATCATACAATACACACTAGTATAACTATGTGGATCTGAATATGATCTATATCAAATAGGAATGTGGGAATCCCACCTAGGCATCAAAGACATAGGTGAAGATGACTAGTGCAGTGAGGTTCCCTAAGTTTGATATAGCAAGATTATACTCGCATCGAGACACAAAAAAGTCAAGATGACTACAAGCATGCACTTCCGAAAAATAGTCAAGGATAATACCTTGTAGATCCTATTGTCAAGTAGAACCAGCATAAATGCTAATGAAAATTAAGACCCACAAAATATATCCACAAGTAGAGAAAGAAATAAAACATATCCTCATGCCCCTAGTCTTCTAGCTATGCATCATCAAAAACTATTAGGGAGAGAATACTCAGCAAAGAAATCATCATAAACAGCACACAAAGAAAGAAATTCCAGCAAGTCTTAGCAAGTCAAGTGGTTTAAGTGCATGTGTGTAGGTCATAGAGTCAAACTTTGAGTATCACATCTACCAGTGAGAAATATTGCATCATCTAGACTACGGGTAGGATATCTGATAAGTGTTAAGAAACACTCAACATTGGGGTAGTGTTGAAAAGCATAAATGGGGTGGTGTTGAAAAACACCATTTGCAAGGTGCCTAAGAAACCCAGATGCACAAAGAAACCCAAGATAAGCTAGAACAACATATGCCCCCTAAACTAAGACAAGAGTCAATTCCAGGCTAGGAGAGGCAAAGCGGAAAGTGGAGCAGAGGAGCACCACACAAGACTGATAGACATAGGTGCAAGGGTCTCAAGTAGTGCCTATTTCCAAGTTTTCACCACTTGATAGATTTTTCAGGACTTTTTTCAATTTTTTTGTATTTTTGCTACCAAGGCACCTGTTTCCAAGTTTTGACCAAGGCACTTTTTCTATTTTTTTGAATTTTTTGCATTTTTTGTTTTTTTTGGTAAGACATCAAAGCGCTTATTGCTAGGTTTTCACTAGGATGCTCATTTTTTCATGACATTTTATGCTTTTTAGGATTTTTTCAACATCATATATGAATTTTTTTGTAATTTTTTAGGATCAATAAAATATATATAAAGATCTCAAGAACCTTAAGCATAGAACTTCTACAATTGTAGAACATTGATAGGCTCGGTAAGCTCTACTTCCTCTGATGTAGATAATTGAGAGGCACTGGACCCAAATGCTATTGTGATAATACAAGGCCCTGACCAATAGGAACCAACCCTAAGCAATTTCCAAGCTAGCATGGGATTGTTAAAGTGTGATCTACATATACCGTCGTGGACTTCAGCTAGCACTTTTTCTGACTCCTCTATTTCTAGAAACTGTAGGAGAGTTCCATCTAGACCCATCCTATATAAGTCACCAGAGATGAGGGTAAAGTGTGAGGTGTTATGGATGATATTTTCAAGGATAACATGATCTTGGAAATAGGAAAAGATGGTGGCATTGTAGGAATTATGGGCAAGATAGCGTAATTCTTCCATCGGGAACTAGAAGCGGGATTTATGCTTTTTTAATTGTAAAATGGATGCCAAAGTAACCAAGGCATTAAAAAATTCGATCTGAGCTCTAGAAATGTGTTGAAATATGACAAATGTGAAATAATTCTTGAAAAAGTTCACCATTTTTTTGTAGAGAATCAGCTTGTCATCTTTTATTTGATAATCATCATTTTTTAGCAGGTTTTTATTTTTACTTTTGTTAGGTTCAGATACTGCCACAATGTGGTTTTCACCATCTAACCATTGCTCTTTTCTTTTGATTTGATGATTGAGATACTTGATTTTTTATTTAGTCCTTTTTGTTGCTGGTTCACTGGTGGAAGAAGTAACAGGTTCAATGGCATGTTGATCCTGGGTGGAGCAAGCTATGAGATCTGATTTTGTGAGAAGAAATGAAGTGACTAGTTCAATAGCATTTATGCGAGGGATTTCATCTTTGGTGAAAAGAGAGGTCAAGCCTATAGGGTAAGCTCTGAAAGTGTTAAGATCTAGACTCATCATAGAAGGACCAGTGTGGTCCACTAAAGCAATACATGGATTAAACTCATTAGACCCTACGCAAGACTCATCAACTATGTCGGGTTGGTCACCATAAGTATGAACCACATCCACTTCCATATCCATTGTGGAAGATCTATTGGAGAGAGTATCCCATTCATATTCATTTGAATCTATTGTTACGCTTCTACTGGGATGCTTGCACTAAGAAGGTTTAGGACCTTTAGAAGTAGAGGCTTCAACATCATTATTTGTGAGATCTCCTCTTTTCATTAACCACAAGATATTTTGATGTTGTCTACTCCTAGGTGTAGTGGCTTCAGCTGTGCCTTTAGGAGATATGTGTTCTTCTCCCCAAAGAAGGGAAGTAGAAGGAAGATTGTCTCCCATTTGAGTCATAGTATGTAGCGGTAACTCATCTGTATCTATGTCATAATCACTAATTGCGGGAGCATTTCTAAAACATGTAGGGAGGTCATCATTAACACCATATCCTAGACCTAACATATCCTTAGAGAGTTGACCATTGGTATGACTCAAAGGTTCAACTAGGGTGTGCCCATTATTGTTTATAGGTCCTTAACCTTGATAGCCCATTTGCTGCAAAAATTTATAGCCTTTACCATAGCACTTAGGGGAAATAGGAGTAGCAATTATCGTACTACCCTCTTCTTCTCTATAGATCCACTCTCGAATAGCTTGTTCTTCTCTTTCTACTTCTAAAGGTACAGATGCTTGAACAAAATTACCAAAAAATGTCATGGCAGAAGTAGAAGGTTTTGTCTTATCAGAAGGTCTCCCATATGATCTAGGAGAAGTAGGAATAGCAACAAGGGAATCCAGTGTGTATTCACCCATACCAAGGCTCATCATCTTAAATGTTTTCTCAGCAAAAACCAATGATGTAGTAGGATCATTAGAAGGTTTTTTATGAGGAACAAATGTTTTAGCAGTAGCAAGAGCATCAATAGCAATAGAATGATCCCATGTAATAACAATTTTAGCTCCGTTATGAGGGAATTTGATGCACTGATGGTATGTAGAAGGAATAGCTTGCATGCCATGGATCCAAGGATGACCCAAAAGAATGTTATAATCAAGTGGGATGTCCAAAACTTGGAACATGATATCTTTCATGACAGGGCCCACTCGAACAGGCAACCTGACAAGACCTTTGGAAGATCTTTCAACTTCATCATATGCTTTTATAGTGATTTTCCGCTTAGGATCGACAATAAATTCTGACAAACCCAGTTGTTGTATGACATTCAAAGAAACAATATTTAACCTAGGACCATTGTCTATCAGGACTCAATGGACTTGGGTATGGTAGACCATAACTTCAATGTGTAAGGCAAGGTTTTGAGGGTGGCTAAGAGATACGTCATCTTCTTTAGAAAAGGATAGATAATGAGGTGATGAGATGTGGTTGACCATAGCTTGGAACCTATCTGGGTCAATTTCATTAGGGAAATTAGCTATACATAAAGCCTTTTCAAGGATCTCCTTGTGCAAAGGGGATAGCTCAAGAAACTCAAAAATAGATATCTATGCGGGTGTCTGTTGCAACTGATGGACAAGATCATAGCTAGACAAAGCTGAAGGAACTGCTGGTTTGGAAGATGAGGCTTGTTTAGGATCAGGTGTAGTTTTAAGGACCAATTTAGCTTGCCCCCTAGTAACAACATTCAATGCCTCACTTCGGGAAGATGAGCTACCTCATTTTTGCAAGACCAACTTTGGCATACCATGATTGGCTTTATTATCATCTTGAGGTCTCATCATAAGAACACTCTCAATGGGCTCTACCATGTTGATCATAGGTGAATCAGAAGTATATGTGTAGTTGATCTTAGCATCATGATTCTTCTTTTTTGGTTGAGAGGACTCCCCCTTGTCATACTTAGGTAGAGGATCTTTGAAAGCCTGGTGATCAGAATTTTTAACTAAGCCATCTGTGAGAATTATGCCTCCATCAATGAGATCTTGTATAATATCTTTAAGCATGAAACAATTGTCAGTCTTGTGTCCCTTGTTTCTGTGATAGTGGCAGTAATAATCCTCTCTCCACCAATTTGGCTTAACTAGCGGATCATAGGGATGATTTTTCTCAGGAAGCATAAGATAATTATTAGCAACCAAAGTCTTAAGAATCACATCATATGGTTCATCCAATGGGGTATAGGCCCATCGTCATAATTGCTTCTTTGGCTTATCAGCATATTGAGGCTTAGGAGCATCTCAATTGTTGGCAGCTTCTTGTTGTTTTGCTACATAGATGGCATTAGAAAGGTTGAAAGCAGTCTCTTTAGCTTTAGGGACAGCCACCACACCATGATTAACAACATACTTGTTTCTATTCCAAGGTTTGTTCTTATCCTTGCCATTTCCTCTGGTATCTTTATTAATAACAATATCCCCCTTTCTTATGGCCACATCTTCAATCCTATATGCGCTTTCAAACATGCCATTGAAAGAGGAGAAAAGTTGTTTCCTTAGATCATAGTATAGCCCAGGCACTAGAGTGTTGACAAAAATGTCAATCTTTTTTCTCTCAGGAAGTGGATGAGAATATCTAGAATACAATGATCTCCAACATTGTAGATAAGTAGCAAATGGCTCTCCTTGATTTTGTCTTAAAGCACCAAGGTCTATCATGTTGATAGGCTGTTGGATATTATACAAATAGTGTTGTGTAAAGTGCACAGCCAATTCATCAAAAGTCTTCAAAGGAGGTGTCAACTTGGCAAACCATTCTAAAGCTTGTCCTCTTAAGCTTCGAGGGAATAGTCACAGCAAAAATGTGTCTTCATGAAGGAAGTCCATGCTAAGAGAATAAAAGTGATATGCATGGTTGTGGGGATCACCGTTTCCATCATATTTGTCATACTTAGGAACCTCAATATCCCTAGGAAATGGGACCATGTATAGACTTCTATCAAAAGGAAGAGCACAAATAGATTCCACAAAGGAAACCTTTGGAGGTTCTCTTTCTATTTCTATTTGAGTAAGATGTTGATTTGTTTGACGTAGTTCCTCTCTAAGGACTTCCAATTTAGTTGGTACTCTTTGTTGGACAATTTTTTTGACATCATAGTTGGGAGGAAGCTTGTATCCTCTAGAAGTCATATATTGGAAATATTGGTCTCCATTGCGCTCTAAAAGCTTAAGCATCTTTCATTGGGAGACTTCATCTTGTTCAAATGAAATAAGATCCTCACTAGAAATTTCATCAGCAACCTCTTCCTCATGGTGAGAGGGAGGTGGTCTAGGAGGTGAAGAAGGTATAGCAAAAGTTCATCTTGGAGGAGACCTAGGTGGTGTGTTGTTTCCATAATTGCCATGAACATCAAAAAGTGGTCTATGCTCATAACCACTAGTCTCGGGTTGCTCATGAGACATGCCTCTCATAGCCTTGCACCTAGTAGCATCCATTTTGTTCTCATTGTGTTCCTTGTCTAAGTGCTTTTGGTTGTCTCTATGCTCAAAGTGATCTTGCGAATGGTGAAACTTTTCTTGTTTGGGAAAGGTGAGTGAGACACTGTCTGTGTTTTTGGAGGACTTAAATGATGAAAAGAGGAAACCTCATTTGTACCACGGGGTGGCCTTAGAATCCTCAGAACTGGAACTAGCATTTCTAATAGGTGCTCATGAGTGTCTAGTAGGAGAAGGTAACTGTGTATAATTGAACGGAGGGTGACTCCCTTGTTCAAATTGAGAATGAGTTGTAACTGGCATGAAAAAGAATGTTGTTCAACCAATAAAATGAGACAAAGTTTCTTAGATCTTGAGATAAGCAAAAGCCAATGCTGATCACTTGTCAAGATAGAATAATAGAGATGGCTAGTCAAAGTGCTCAAGAACTTACAGTAGTCAATTGACACAAGCCTAGATGTGAGCAAGAAGCTCGATTAGCAAGTAGCTAGATAGGTAACCATGTTTTGACAAGTGATCAAGAGTAGCATTTGTTAGGCTTAAAACCCAATAGTTTTAACTCATTATTTTCAGTCTAGAACAAACCTAAGCATGTAGACAACAAGCCAGCTTTAGATAAGAATAGGAAAAGACACTCTATGACTGGTTAAAGTGCAAGTTAAACAGCTCCGAATTTGCAATAGTAGCAGGACAACAAAAAGGACTCAGATGATAGTTTGCAGGGAGTAGTGCGATGGAATCTAGCAGGGTGATATTTCACAAAAGGAAATGTGATAAACTCCAGGTAAGCAGTGCGATACTTTCCAAGGAAGTGGTGCGATAGTATTCTAGTGGTGAACTATCACATGATATTTCTCAGTACAGGGTGTGATACTATTCCAGTGTCATACGATTCTTGACCAGTGAATGCTAAAAATCTCAGTTTTAAGGGCAATTTGTTCAAAATCTCTATGTAAAGGTTGGTTTTTTCAACTTCAAGAATAGTGATAGCAGTAAATAGATAATTTTGCAAATATTTGGTGATCAAACATGTCATAAAACACTTGCACAAGGGCAAAAGCAACCTTGCCAAGAAAAGCAATTGGGATATCAAAATGAAAATTTATATGAGGACTACCACGATGTTTGTATGTTCAAGAACATTTGAATGGGTATGTAACAACGAGAATAGTTCAATCACTTACTACCTAGAAGGAAAAAGGCTCAATACTTAGCAACTTGGCCCACACTTGATGTTCCATTGCCTCACACAAAGTGGTTGCCCACAATAGATGTTGGCTTTGTCATGGAGGTGTCAATGACACAACCAAAGGAACACATATGGTGAGTAATCTTGGGGTGATCTGGGTTATTCCACTTGGATCAGTCCTTGCACCAAGAAGCTAAGTGGAAAAATAGGGTGGCCTCTACCTATGGTTCTTAGTAAGGGCTTCCATTCATAGTACCCCTCTTGCTCCTCAAAAAGGACTGGGACCTCACGACCACAAGAGTACCCTAAGCATTCTTGCTCAACACTTTCCTTATGGTCACAATCCCACAAGTACTCACATCAAGCGAAGATAAGCACTACGTCTACCAAGGTTTTATGTCCTTGATAGCCTTGAGATTATAGTGGGTTGGAATAGCTCAGTATTAGCTTGTCCCCACTTGGGTCATTCCTCTTGATTTCTCAAGAGTAGGCCCGCTAAAGGATCCTAATGCTAAACAAAGAGTGGTTTGAATTTTGAGTGTCAAGATTTTTGGTTCACCTCAAGGGTGAAGAGCATAATCTCCTAGCTCAAGAATCTCCCCCAAACACACCAAACAAAGAGTTCAATTACCCTCTTGTTTTCAAAGTCTAAAACTGGGTCAGGATTTTTGGTTCACCGCAAGGGTGAAGAGCATAATTTCCTTTCACGAAAGACTCCTACAACAAGATCTTAAGTGCCTAAGAAATGAGACAACTAGTATATGCCACACTTAAAAGAAAAGTAAATAAACAAGCAATTGGTTGTTTTTAGGCATTGGGTAGCCCTACAAAACACAATTAGTAGCCCTTTTGCCTTTGAAGCTTTGACATGTGTTCTTTTTAGCAAATTTTTAAATCAAGGAAGGTACCTACAAGCACAGTTTGTTAGTCCCACAATGGTTAGCACATCAAAAATTAGATAATCTCCAAGTAAAATAGTTGATCAAATGGTAAAATTTGAAAATAAAACTAACATGGTTGGATTAGGCTCAAAAAGAGCTTTCTAATGATATGTCACACTTAAAGTATCACACCACCATACAGAAACTATCGCGTGATACTGGCAAACTATCACTCGATAATTTGAGAATGAAAAACTAGAGAGCCAAAAATGAAGCTAAAAAATGATGAAAAATTAATAGAAATGAAGCAAATTAAGGACAAAACAATAATGCTCTGCCTCATGGTGGGCACCAAAAATGTACACACTAAATAGCGTTCTTCTCTAAATCATTTCTTCCAAGAGAATCCATGGATTGGAAACCTTGAGAAATCAATTTAGAGCTCCCTAGGCATGGAGTGCAAGGGTTTCAAGAGTGCTCTCAGCTAGAGCTATTAAGCCAATAACCTTCCTAGTAAACCATGCAATGGGAGATTCAATGAGACAAGGGCAATAATGCCAATATCTTCAAGAATCCAAATGGAGATGAAATGCAAGCTATGCTAAGAATGGAAATGCAAGCTAAGCTATGGAAATGAAATGAAAATGCAACTAAGCTATGAAAGGAAAGAACAAGTGTTAAAAATCCTTCCTATTTAGACTATGTGAGTTAATCTAGAGCATAGAAATGAAGCTAATCTAGGAAAGCATAAATATGAAGCTAAGATAAGAATGCAAGAATGAAAGCTAAATGTAGAAAGATCTCCAAAAGGCTCCAAAGTCTTCAAAAGCTCTAAAGTCTCCAAGAAATCCTGCAGCATAAAGTTAGCATAAAAAGTTGGGGATCTAGAATGAAGAAGAGAGCTCTCCTTTTAAAAGAATTGAAAAGGAATGGACCATTAAGATTAAGAGGAAAAATATTTAATCAAGGGTGGAGCTTGAAAGAGGAGCAATCCATGTGCACAAATATCCTCCAATGAGAAAATAAGAGTTGACTTTTATGCCCATATGAGACAAAAAGTCCTTTTTTCCCTTTTTGTAAAATAGGAATAATGCTTTATTTGTGCACCTTAGGATAAGAGGAAAAGTGGGGGGCTTTTATTTAATAAAAGGGGAGGAAATTCTTTTTAAATAAATAAAGACTTTAGGATAAAATGGTAAGCCCATAGAAAATAATCAAATAAATGATAGAACTAGGATTTGATCAAGAATAAGCAATTGATGATTTTAGCAAAAGGGCTAATAGTCTAGATGACTATTTTTGGATGGTTATAGTTACAATTAAGATCTTGTATGAAAAGAAAGTTGTAGAGATAAAATTTGAACTTGATGAAACATAGAAAATTTGACCCAATTTGTTTAGGACCCTATTTGGTTCATGAAAAATGGAGACCAGATTCATATCTTGTCAAAGATCTCACTGGTGTTATTCAATAATTTCTTGTTCATGGACAATTCTTGAAGAGATACTTTTGTTAAGAGGTATTTTTCTTTCCATGAGCAGTAGTTAGGATTTTGTATATATTATAAATTTTGTATAGGTGTGGTGTGTTCCTTTCCTTCTTGGTGTGGTCCTTGTACATAGGTTTTTCTCTGTGCTTTCTGCATGTTATCATTGTGTCAAGTTTTTGGTCTACTCTCCTAGAAATTTTAAGTTCTTGTATAGGCACAAGTTACCCATCATCCCTAGATAGAGCCACTATTAACCAATTTTTATGTACCCTCAATGTCTGTGAAAAATTTGCATTTATCTTGGAAAACTAGGTCTTTGTTCTTCTTAGGGTTTCACAAAATTGTTATGCTTATGTCTAAAAGCCCTACCCTTGATCTATTTTCATGTTACTTTTTCATGGCACTTAATTCCTTTTCTAGCACATAGTTTTATTTTCTTTTGTTCACCTGGTCTTGTAATGTTTAAGCGCTAACAAGTTTCATCTAGTGATCACGCGACTAAGGAATGTCATATGGTATTATTTGAATCTCTAAGTTCTTAGCAATTAGTTGTAAACATTCAGGGACCCATTGAATGTGTTTTTGGAAATTTGGTTGAGTTAGATATCAAGTTGTTTTCATTATGGCAACATATAAAATGTATGAAGACTGCATATGATAGCAAGCAGTTATGCCAGAGCACAAAGTCAAATTGTCTAAGTATAAGCAAGATTTTCTAGTCTAACTAGAGACAGTTTTTGATAGCGATGTCGATAGAAGTAAGTTTAGTATATTGAAGACTCACCTAAGAGCGCAAGTCTATACAACATGTATGACAGAATTTATTGCCGTATTACCAAAGATAGAGTTGAAGTAGATAGCATAAAGAAATAAGACAAAATCAATATGAAAGTTAAGGGATTATTTTATTTATCAAAATAATAAGTTAACCATTTAAGGGATGACATCCTAGATGTTAACCCTTGGACAACGCAAGGTAATATGTATTTTGTAAAGTACTTTATGTTTTGAAAAGTTGATTGTGAAAGGTTATTATTCTTAATAACTTGTATGAATGTAAGACATAGGTAATGCGAAGTAAGAAGTGTGACACATGTATGCGAAAGAAATTGATGAGAAGTTATAAAGAGATAGATAAGAATAGGAAAGCTATTCGGCATAAGTGAAAGGTTATATACCTTACCCTTTGTGTAATTAGAAATCATCTTGTAATCATTCTATTTGTACTACCAACTCCTAGCAGGGTTGAGGCTTCTAACAAGGCCTAGAGTCCCTTAATCAGGACTGAGACACTATATGTATGTAATAGACTCCTAACAGGGTCAACATCCTTTACCGCATACTTTTTGTTGGAAATTTGGCTAATTTGGATGCATAGATGTTGTCATTATGGAAACATATGATATCTACTAAGAGCACAGAATCTGGAATGCGAGTATGGCAAGTTGTTGGAAGAAATTGTCTAAGTATGGATATAGTGATCCTGACAGAGCACCCGATGAAGATTTAGTTGGCAACGTCCACTGGAGAAATATTTTTGTTTTTCCATTTAACTAAAGCTTCTATAGAGTATGAGGATACCCCATCTTAGTGCGCATAAAGTTTAGAGTAGTACAAACAAAGTTATTCAAAGTTTACCGAAGACAGTTTTGTAGACAGAATAGTTTTGGAGACAGTATTAGTGAAAGAGTTAAGGGATTATTTTTGCTTGTCAAAATAATGACTTAACATTATGAAGGGACAACATCCTACATGTTTACCCTTGGATAAATATTTTGGAAGCTGACCATATAAAGTTATTAGCTCTAATAACTCATATATTAGGCATACTTGAAATGTAATGATAATGATGTGTTTTGTAAAAAGAAAGAAAAGGATAACTTGCGAAAGTTGTATATTGTGATAGAAACAAAGGCTATTGATGCAAAGTTGTAAGAAGTACCATATTATAGTCAAAAACATTTTGTATTACTTGTTTGGGTAGTGAGCTTAGTTGGTGATCAGGTTTTGTAATCTAACTCCTAACAGGGTTAAGGCTTCTAACAAGGCCTAAAGTCCTTTAACCAGGATAGATCTACTATATATTGTAAACTAACTCTTAACAGGGTCCAATATCCCTAACAGGATACTTTTGATTAGTGATCTTTGTGGGTACCATCCCCACTAGGGTTTTCCCTTAGCCAGGGTTTCCTCGAGAACATATCATGTGTTATGAGTTCTTTCTATTTACTACTATGTTTGTTAATCAGCTTGATAATATTTGTATGCACTAAAGTAATCTGTTATATCCATAAGTGGGCAAAAGTAAAATTTTGTGAAATACTGATTCACCCCCCCTCTCAGTATTTCCTATTTCTAACAATTGGTATCAGAGCCAGGTTACTCAAAGAAGGAACATTCAAGGAAAGCTTAGTAGCTTGAGTAAGATCTCTATGGATATGGATCAACTTTAGAAGAATCTTGAAGAAGTTCTTGAATAGATTGATATGCTTACTGATGAAAGAAACTCCTTAAGAAGAAAGTATGAAGATGCAAAGAATGCTATTGACAAATTAAAAGGTAAGATTGAAGATCTGAAATCTGAAAAGAAATCTGATATTCTTGTTGAAGATTGTAATGAATTAGAAAAAGAAAATGAGATCCTTAAGCATGAGCTGAAGATAGTAAATTTGAAGCTTAGTATGAAAAATGGAAATTTGAGATCTGATAATGAAAATTGAAAATTGAGAATGAAGATTTGAGATCAAGACTTGAAAAGGTAAGATCCAAATCTGAAAAGGTAAAAGTGCAGTATGTGGAACTTGAGAAGTATAATAAAATTGTGAAAGGTGAATTAACTCAATCTAAACAACAACTTGAAAGGCTATATTCTAAAAGTGATAGGACTAAAAAACAAATTTCTTTTGGAGAACCAATCTTTGATAAGACTGGATTTGGATTTAGTATGTTTAGAAAAAATCATGAAAGTAAGAAGCCAGATCTAAAGACATCTGAAAGTATGGAGGAAATGAAGCTAGATGAGAACACATTGGAAGATCCACCTCAAGAAGAACCACCTAGAGAGAAAGAAGAATCAAAGCAAGAAGAATCAAAATAGGAAGAATCATCTAAAGGTATGCAAAGAGAATTCAAAGGTAGATGTTTTTCTTGTAATACTATTGGGCACATGAAGAGAGATTGCACAGGTAAGAAATTTAAACCTCTTAATGGACATTGTTATAATTGTCATGGTTTTGGACATAGAGCTAACGAATGTAGAAGACCTAAAGTAATTTTGAATAATTATGATAATAGAATGATTGGGAATACTAACAATGCAGATAAGAGATCTATTGAAGAAATGAATAAAAGAAAAGTGGTAGTATGTTTTAGATGCAACAAAGTAGGACATATTGCTAGAAATTGCAGGTCACAGATTAACTAGCAAGGACAGAGATTTGGAAACAATGGAATCATTTGTCAGATATGCAACAAGTTTGGACACTCAACAAGAGTTTGCAGAATGAACAATGGAGGTTATCATCATAACCCTAACCCTAGGAACAATGCAAGAAGGAATGAAAATGCAGGAAACAAAGAGAAAGGTTGTTGTAGCAATAAAGATGGAGTAAAATTTGATAAAGGCATAGATCAAGGAGGTATATTCAGCATTGAAAGTAGTCAGGAAGGTAATGTAACTGATGGTAAGGATGAATCTTTACCCGACCCTTCTTAAAGTACTTAAATTATGTAAGTTTCTATAGTTTAGGACTTAGGATTAGTGTAGACTAGGAATTTGAATGAGTTAATCTTTGTGAAGTTAGATATAGGTTTTTTATGTTGTACTAATGCTATGGTTAAGTGCGCAAAAGAAAATATTGTGTTTTGCGAGGTCACAAAAAGGTTTTATGGTTGCAGGTTTGTAGAATCAGCTTTTTGAGGTTTTAGTGGCAAAATGAATGAATGCGATGTCAGATTGAGTTAATGTGAAGTGTTATAAGGTCAAAATCAAAGTTATCATGATTACAAAGTGATTGAAAAGAGATTTGAATGAAGAAAAAGCAAGTTGAGGATGATTTGAAGAAGTTTAGAAGCAGTTTGCAGCGCCGATCATACCGAAACCCTAGATTTGCAAAGTTGAGGTATTTTTTATCTTTAATTAGTTGATAAGATGGATATTTCTATGGTTCATAATGTTAAGGATAAGAATAGACCTAAGATTAAGAAAGAACTAGTAGAATCAGCTGAAATTGATGACAAACTAGCACTATCATCCGTACCAGATGGAGTATTACACATTGAGAATGTTAAAGGATATTTAGGTTGCAAGTTTTAAACCTTGGGAGATGCAGATTTTAGTGATGATTATAGGAAATTGTATAATCAAGACATGTTAGTTAAACTAGCTTATGGGCACCTAGAGAACAATGAAATTATCAATTATTCCATGAAGTATGAATTTAATGATGAGGAATGTACCAAGATCATTTTAAGTAGAATCCACAATGGGAAATTCTGGATGGAGGATAGAGTTATTGATATAACTGCCGACCTAATTCATGATGTTACTGGATTATGAAAAGTTGGAGAGATTCCACTGAATGAAAAGAACATGAGAAAGATTGTCTTATACAACACTAGATCTAGTTATAATGGTAGAGGAATTGCAATAAGTAAGATTAAGCAAGATGATGTTAGGTACCTTTGCAAGATCCTAACAACTAAATTTTGTGGTAGTTCAAGGGAAGATGACATGGCTGTAGGAATGGTTCATGTAGCTTATCTTATGTGTATTGAGAAGAAACAAGTAGACCTATGTGAAATTCTGAAAATTTAGTTATTTGAGAATTTAGAAAATATTAAGAAGGCTAAGTACACACAGTTTAGGTTTTCATCTCTGATAACCTATATGTTTTTCCATATTTTGCAAAGATTTCCTTACACAGTTGACTAGAGTGACAATGTGAACACAATGGAAAGAATAAACTCAGTCTACATGAAGCACCTAATTGATAAAATCAATGACAGTGTGAAGCTTGTATTGAAGACTTTTCAGAATATTGTTAAGAACAGATCAAGGATTCCTCAATCCTTAGTTGAAAAGCATAAAGATGACATTTGTTTTATGGTAGACACTAATTTCACCTACATTGAAGTAGTTGAGCCTAGAATGGAATTCATAGACCCTCTTGGCTATGAAGTATCTAAAGCAGAAACAATAGGATATGTGAATAGACTGTTAAAGTGTGAGTTGGATGGTCATGCAAATAGGTTTGGAACCTATGAAGAGAATTTCAACTCTGCAATAAGTTTGAAAGAAAAGAAGCAATCTAGTAGGAGAGTTGAATCTACTATGAAGAAAATACTGAAAGAATCAGGTATGTCAAGTCATGAGTTTCACATAGCTAAGAAGATTGGAAAAGCCTTGAAGCAAAGTGAAAATCTTGTAGTTCCACCTGTGGCATCTAGTCTAGACCCTGTTGATCCTATTGCAGTAAAGGTAAAAGTTGAAGTACCTGAAAAAGATGAAGGAGAAAAATCCTTTTCTCCTATTCTTAGCAAAAGATTAAAAGTTAGTACAACAAGACCTGGCAAGAGACAGAAAGTGATTGTACCACCTGTACCTAGACAAGTAGTAGTAATTAAAGATGATGATGAAGTTTCAATCAAGAAGAAAACTTGGAAACCAAGAATTGAAAGAGTTAATGAAGATATATTACAGCATGGAGACTTCACTAAGATAAATAAATTCTATGATCTATATGGATCATTTGATAGATTGAATTTTGAAAATGCAATGATTACACATATGATTTTGACAGATAAGAAACTTAGCACTATTCATGGTAAGATCCTAGAATATTTGTATAATAGACTTGTGAATAGAAAACAAAGAGCACAAGAAGAGGACATAAAGATGAGAGAACATGTAATCAGACAGTTCTGTGAAGTTAAGGATGAAGATCATTTGAAGAGAATCTTGAAGCCTCTTGGAACTTTATTGAGAACTAAGAGAAGAACAATTCTTATAATGGGAGGCAAAAAGGAGGAAGTACAGAAAGAGAATGAGCAAGTAGTAATGCAAGTTCTTGCAGATATAGTTGTAGGAAAGCATGTTGAATCAGATCCTTAGTAGAAGCAATCAGAGGAACAACATGGAGAGGAAGTTTGTATTGAAGAAGTCCCATCTTCTTCACATATCAGTATTGGCAAAGAATCAATGGACATTGAAGGAACCAAAGTGACACTAGAGTCAGATGATGCAGTATTTCATGATCTAGGAAACATTGTTGACAATTTGGCTTTAGAAGAGCAAGAGAAGGTTACAGAATCAGAAAAGGATACAGAGGCAGTAGAAGCACCAATTGTATCAGAATCAGTTCCAGCAGAGTAGACAGTTAAAGTTGAACAAATTTTGACAGAGGTCACTACCCCTAGTGCACCTGACAGTAAGAAGAGACAAATTGGTTCAATTTTTGAAGATCTTGGAAAAGAGGTTGAAGATGATGATCAGCTTGAGTTCATCACATCTCTTAATAAAATTATTGGAAATAATAAGAAGGTGAAGGACCTTGAAGGCAAAGTTAGAGTTTTGACAGAGAAACTTGAGAGTGTGATCAACACTAAGGTATTTGAATCAGATCCACTTGAGAAAGCTAAAATGGTAATAAACTCTTTTGACTCTGAATTTTCTAACTTAAAGGATATTGCTAGAATAAAAGTTCAGGAAGCCTATGAAGCAGAAATGCAACAAAATTTAAGTGTAAATATTCAAAATGATATTGGTAATTTGGATGTATGCATAAAGAATTTGAGGAAACATTTTGAGACTAGAAAGAGTTTGTATATACAATGCACAAAATAAAAAATCCTAACAGCTGAAGAAGATAAGAAGATCAGAGAGAAGATAGATGCAATTACAGCTGAAACAAACACCTTGACAAGCCCAAATGTAAAGATAAGTTTTGTGGAGAAGAACATAAGGAAGTTAAATGATGAAATCAGAATGTTAGCAGAGGAGAAGAATAGAAAGATGATCAGGATTAACATCTTGAGAGAGCATGTCTCAATCAAGACCTCAATTGGTGAAGACCAAATTGAGTAGTGTCTTTCAGCAAAGACATCTTTTCAGAAGTTTAGCTTTAATTCCCTGTAAGCTTGTCAGACAACAACATACGGATTGAGTACTCTACTCAATATTGTTGAATCCATCAGGAAGATATGGGAGAAAGATTTTGAATCATGGAAGTCAGAGTTTGGTGACTGTGTTGCAAGCCTACTGGCTTTATAATAGCTGATAACAAGGTATCAAGTTTTTATTGAAATTTTTGTACACCCTATCTTTGTCATTGTTGTCAAAGGGGGAGAGATAGAAAAAAATTGATAATATGTTGAGGAAGGATACTCATAGGGGGAGCTATTCTATGGAGTACAATATTGTATATGTGTTGTATAACATTTGGCCACAATTTTGTGTAAGTGTTTTGAAGTTTTGTTTGCACACTTAGCCAATTTTCCCATATGTTGCCACCAATGACAAAGGGGGAGATTGTTGGCAATTTGGCTAATGTGGATGCATAGATGTTGTCATTATGGCAACATATGATCTTTACTGAGAGCGCAGAATCTGGAATACAAGTATGGCAAGTTGAAGGAAGAAATTGTCTAAGTATGGATACAGTGATCTTGACAGAGCACCCGATGAAGATTTAGTTGGTGATGTCCACTGGAGCAATATTTTTGTTTGCACAGTTAACTAAACCTTCTATAGAGTATGAGGATACCCCATCTCAGTGCACATAAAGTTTGGAGTAGGATGGATGAAGTTATTCAAATTTTACCGAAGATAGTTTTGTAGACAGAACTATTTTGGAGACAGTATTAGCGAAAGAGTTAAGGGATTATTTTTGCTTGTCAAAATAATGACTTAACATTATGAAGGGATGACATCCTAGATGTTTACCCTTCAAAAAATATTTTGGAAGTTGACCATATAAAGTTATTAGCTCTAATAACTCATATATTAGGCATACTTGAAATGTAATGATAATGATGTGTTTTGTAAAAAGAAAGAAAAGGATAACTTGTGAAAGTTGTATATTGTGATAGCAGCAAAGGCTATTGATGCGAAGTTGTAAGTAGTACCATATTATAGTCAGAAACATTTTTTATTACCTATTTGGGTAGTGAGCTCAACTGGTGATTAGGTTTTGTAATCTAACTCCTAATAGGGTTAAGGCTTCTAACAAGGCCTAAAGTCCTTTAACCAGGATAGATCTACTATATATTGTAAACTAACTCTTAATATGGTCCAATATCCCTACCAGGATACTTTTGATTAGTGATCTTTGTGGGTACCATCCCCACCAGGGTTTTCCCTTGGCCAGGGTTTCCTCGAGAACATATCATGTGTTATGAGTTCTTTCTATTTACTACTATGTTTGTTAATCAGCTTGATAATCTTTGTATGCAGTAAAGTAATATGTTATATCTATAAGTGGGCAAAAGTAAAAGTTTGTGAAATACTTATTCACCCCCCCCCTCTCAGTATTTCCTATTTCTAACACTTTTGATTAGTGGATCATTGTGGGTATCATCCCCACAGGGGTTTTCCCTTGGCCAGGGTTTCCTCAAGAATAAAACATGGTGTTAAGAGTTCATTTGCTTTATTGCTATGCATGCTATTTAGTTTACTTTTTTTTGCAAGTATCAAGTTAATTTGTTATATCCATAATTGGGAAAATAGGAAAGTTTGTAGAATAATTATTTACCCCCGCTCTCAGTATTCCCTATTTCTAACAATTGGTATCATAGCTTAGTTACTCAGAAAAGAATCATTCAGAAAAATCCTAGCAGCTTGAGTAAGATCTCTATGGATATGGATCAACTACAAAAGAATCTTGAAGAAGCTCTTGAAAAGATTGATATGCTTACTAAAGAAAGAGATACTTTGAAAGGAAAATATCATGATGGAAAGAACTTCATTGAGAAACTGAAAGAAAAAGTATAAGAATTGAAATCAAAGAAGGAACCTACAATTCAAATTAAAGATTGTGATGAAATTTCAAATCTGAAGAAAGAAAATGAGATCCTTAAGCATGAATTTAAGATTGTTGATTTGAAATTAAGTTTGAAAGATGGAAACTGCAAGAATGAACCTAATCTAAAATCTAAGAATGAAGATCTGAAATCTAAACTATGTATCTGAACTTGAGAAAACCAAATTATAGTATGTTGAACTTGAAAAATACAATACAATTGTGAAAGGAGAAATGACTTAGCCTAAGCAACATCTTGAAAGATTGTATTCTACCAGTGAAAATATTGATGAATAAATGTCTTATAAAAAGCCATTCTATGATAAAACTGGTCTTAGATTTAAATCATCTAAGGCAAGTGAAGAAAGCAAGGAACTAGATCTAAAAGTCTTTGAGAATACAGATGAAAAGAAATATGATGAAGCTAACAAATTTAAGGATATACCTAATCCACCTAAAGAAGATAACCAACCTAAAGGTATGCAAAGAGAATTCAAAGGTAGATGTTTTGCATGTAATACTTTTGGTCATATGAAGAAAGATTGCATAGGTAAGCAATTTAAACCTCTCAATGGTTATTGTTATAATTGTCATGGTTTTGGACATAGAGCTATTGATTGTAAAAAGCCTAGATTTAATGATAATAATAGTAGTATAATGTTTAGAGACACGAACCATGTAGATAAGAAACCTACTGAAGATATGAACTGAAGAAATGCAGTTTTGTGTTATAGATGCAACAAGATTGGACACATTGCCAGGAATTGTAGATCACAAATCAACCAGACTGGACCGAGATATGGAGATAATGGAATAGTGTGCTATATATGTAACAAATTTGGTCATACAACATGATTTTGTAGAATCAACAACATGAGAAATCCAAACAACTGGAACTACACAAGAATAAATGAGAATTCAAGCAACAATTAGAAAGGATGTTGTAGTAATTCAGAAGGAATGAAATTTGTTAAATGTACATATCAAGGAGACACATTTAGCACACAAGGTAATCAGATAGGTGAAGTATCTAATAGTAAGTGTGAACCTCTTTCTAACCCATCTTAAAGCACTTAAATTCATAAATAATACATTAAAATAGGACTTAGGATAGTGTAGAAGTTAGTGTAGGATGAATTGAGTCTTGCACAGTTAATGTAAGGTAGTATGTGATGTAGTGATGATGTAGTATGTGATGTAGTTCGCAAGAAGTTTGAAGTTTTGTAGGAAAGTAGGAACAACTTTTTGGAAAGAAGTGACAAAAAAATTTAATGTGATGTCAGAATCTTGAGGTTAAAAGCTTATGATTGGTATTAGTTAATCATTCAAGTGACTACAAGCTTTAAGGAGATCAAAGAAGCAATGATTGAAAGTAGTTTACAAGATTTGGTAAAATAATTTTGTGACGGACCTATGCAAAGCCCTAAATTGTGAAATTGAGGTATTTTACTAAGAAAATCTATCAAACAATTAAGGCATTTGCAGAAGATATGGATGTTTTGTTTATTCACAACATAAGAAATACAGTTAGACCTAAAATCAAAATGGAAACAATAGAACCCTTAGAGTCTCACTTTATCGACCGTTCCAAATGGAGTTTTACATTTAGAAGATGCAAAAGGTTATTTGAAATGAAAATTTGAAACCATTAGTGATACTAATGTGTGTTAGGAATGGGAACACTGAGAGGGGGGGGGGGGTGTGATTCAGTGTTCACTGTATTTTAACTTTTCACTTTAATCTTTATGCTGAACTTAAATGCTTAAGTACTGAAATAAACATTCACATAAACATGAAATATGAAATCAACACATGACACCATTATGGTTACGGGGAAACCTAAATAGGTAAAAACCCTGATGGGACTTGATACCCACTAATATTATGTACTAGTGTTTTGTGATCCTTGTTAGCAGATCCTTTACCCTGTTAGGAGTAGCTTTACAATGCTTTAAGTACAGTAGACCTTGTTAAGGTTCAGACCCTATTAGGAGTTTTTTACAATGATCCCTATTAGGGGAGTGGACTCACTATCCTAGAGCTCACTACTCAAATGGTGAAGGCTACAACCTTTTGATTTCAGATACACACTATATCTGCTAGTGAACTCTCTCTATGAAACTGCTTGTCTGATCAGTTCCTTTGGTGCACTGATGCTTTGACCTCTAGAAAAGCTCTAATACATCTTATGCTATCTTTGCATACCTCTACTCTACTTATCACAACTCTCTTACAACTTCCATACCAAATACAATGGGTGCATCTTATATTTATATGCTCATACAAACAAAAAAATTAGGTTGACCCTATAACTAATTACAAACAACGCTTCCAAATGAATTGGCTTAAGCGTACTTAAAATTATACATATAAACATGTTTGCAACCTAAATACAATGGGTGCATGGCCTTTCCAACATTAAATTATAATCTCAAACCAAAAATGCTAACTATCGGCTCCATCCTCTGTTCTATGGTGGCATACACTAGCTGTGCAACTTCAACTGACTGTAACTTTTACATATTTACATATCTACTTATGTGCTCATAGACTAAGCATAAGTATACTCTAACAAACTTAACTTCTAGGGTGCATACCATAATTCATCCATACACATGTGCACTGATGCTCTGAGCTATAGGAACTCTGTACACTGTCCAGTCTTCAACACTTAACTAAATTTTGATCTTTATACTAAGTGCGCTGACTCCAAAATGATGTATGACTTTGTTTCCATAATGAAAACACTATATCAAGTCATATAATTTAGTATAGAAAAATTTACAAAAATCTCCCCCTTTGTCATTGATGGCAACAAAGGAATATGACCAAGTTGCTATCTATCCCTTAACACAAAAACTTTTGTCTACTTTTGTCTTTTATACATTTTTATACATAATTTTATATCTCCCTATACATATATACTCCATATTCTATACACAACTCCCCCTTTGACATTAATGAAAAAGGTGCATCAAAAAACTGTATCTACACATACTCACTGATGGAAAACATCCGGATATGCAATCTTGAGGTTCTGGATCTCCTTCTTCCAAAAGGTTATCAAAGAGTTAACTATTTGGAATTGGGTGCATAATGCATATTGAAGCTTCTCCATCTTCTCCAAGTCATTGATGGGACCATGATCATAAGTTACCATGGTGGCATCAATCTCCTTTATACTCTGATTAAGGATGTCTAAAGAGGGCGCAAGATCATTCCTCAACTGAGTCTGTCTGGACCTTATCCTTGTTATCTCTATTTATTCCTTCTCAATCTTGTCTATCTATCCTTGGTAGACATTGTTGCACATGTTCACATCAGTGGATGTGTCAGACACTAAATTATTTACCTGCTTGATCATTGCTTCTACCTCTTTTATCTTCTTGAAGTGATCACCAGTGAGCTTGTCTTGATCCATGAATGCTGCAATGATCCTTCTTCCTCCATCAAAAAATTATTTCAATGATGCTTGACCAGACTTAAGGGAATTCAAGTCTAGTGCAAATTTTCTCATCAACTCATTCAGTCTCTTCTTTAAGTACTTCTCTTTTGCTACTATGGATACAGATTTTTCTAGGCTAGAAAAATTGCTTTTGAACTGTGAGAGGAATGAACTCACATCATCAACCGAATGTACTTTTAACACTTTCTTATCCTCTGGAAAAAAACTATTCAAAATATTCACTGATTCTATCAAGAGAGGATTCCTCATAACTTGTTTCTCCTTTGCCTTCTCCATAGCCAGGAGGCTGAACTTAATTAGGTCTTCTTCTTTCCAAGAGTCCAAACGGCTTGTGTCAGGTGTTAAACTTGACAATAATGCTGAGGAGGGAGTGATGGGAGTGTTGTCCATCACTTCTAGTTTTACCTTCACAAGATCAATAGAAGTATCTTCTTCTTTCTTATCAGATACATCTTCTATGAGTGCTTCTTCTTGCTGAGTGGGACGTGTATTGCTGCATAAGATTTCATCTTCTTTAGTACTAATAAATGCTTCCTCAAACTTTTCCAAATCCTTATCAGTAGTTGCCATGGCTATCTCCACATTATCTATGATAATAGTGCTATCTTCATGTGATTCTGAGATGGGCATAGACTTTTCTACCTCTATTTGAGTTTCTGCTATGGGTGTTGAGTCTTGAGGACCTGTCACTGGTACATTGAAGGTCTCTACTTCTTTGTCTTTCTTACTAGGTGCATGAGTGATGGGTGTAGTAGGTGTTTTTATCTATTATTCTAATAACACCTTTTCAAAGGCCTTCTCTATTTCCTTCGTTATCAACTCATAGTCTTTGTTCATAATATGAAGAGTTCTCATCTTTTTCCTTAAGTGTGGCTTCACCAAATTTAATATCAGTGCCACTTCTTCTTTAGTGTTGGATACAATTTTTTGAAGGAGATTGTTAGATTAATTGTGTTGCCTTTGATGTCACACAAATGTCATATCAATTATCATGCTCAGTCAGTCAGCAATGCAGTTCTTAGTGTTTACCGAGATCAGTCGGTTAGCAAGGCAGTTTTCTATGTTTACCAAGATCTCTCAGTCTCCAAAGGATGTTGTAGAATTCACAGTGGTAACTGAGTTCACTCGGTCACCAAAGGAATTCTTTTTGGATTAGTGTTTACTGAGCTAGGTCAGCCCATTAAAGAATTTTGTTAATTTAAGGAATAAAGTTTGTTTATTCAAGTCGACTATGGTAATGATTAGTAATGTCAGTAATGATTATTAGTGCCAACTTGACAATGTGAATGGATAATCTGAATGGTATATATAGAAGGTCAAGTTGTGAATTCAAAGTGTGTGCAACTGGAAAAGAGTGAAAGTGTGGACAAGTGTGAAAGAGGAAGAGTGTATGGATGAGTGAACATGCAAATCATTTTGAAGGAAAGTGTGAGAGAATTTTGAAGGAGGGTTAGATATCCTTAAGGAGCAGCAGAGATATAATTGATTAGAAAGGATCTAGTGAAGCAAAACATAGATCTATAATCAACAATTCAGTTGCATCATTATTCAGGTCATTTCATTGTTACTTTCTTACCATTGTAGCAGTGATTTCAAAATCTCTTAACCAAGTTGGTTTAATAGCCATTTTGTAAATCCTCTAACAAGGTGACAGTTCTATTGAATTGTTTCAAAGACCTCTTACAAGGCCACTCCTAACAGGGTGATTAAATCCTCTAACAAGGTCACACCTAACAGTGTGTTTTGTAACCTTTTATTGGGTTGGCTCCTAAGAGGGCATCACTTCTGAAGAGTGAAAAACAATGACTAGTTACATTGGTGGTTTTTCCCATATTGGGTTTCCACGTTATATCTGGTGTCTCTTATGTTCATGTTATTTTCTTTATGCATGTATGTTAATCACTGATGAATACTTAAGAACAGTTATAATTAATACTCACTGCAATTACCGAGTTTTAGCATTTCTCTGTATGTTTGCTAAGTAACAATAGTAAATGATTTAATAAGACATCTAAGGGATTTGTGGTAATATTTTTGTGGTTAACTGATTCACCCCCCTCTCAATTACTCCATCTATATTTCCAACAATTGGTATCAGAGCATTTGGTGCTTACAGGAAGGGTTTCAAGGACCTAAGCTAAAGATCAGGATGTCTTACATGAGAGAAATTCCAAGGCTTAACAGAGATAACTTTTCAGCATGGCAAGGTCTCATGAGACTTCATATAGCTTCCATTGGTGATTCAGGATGCAAATATCTTGATGAAGAATATACAGCTCCTACTAGCACATTATCTATTGAAGACATTTCAGAGAAAAAGAACCATAACACCATGATGATAGACATTGCATCAGCTCTCAGCTATGAAGAATTTAATGAGATCAAAGACTGTACAATTTCTTATGCAATGTGGAACAAGATGAAGAAAATTTATGGTGGTGATGACAATGTGAAGAGAGCCAAAGTAGAAAGCCTAAGAGGACAGTTTGATTAGATGAAAATGAGAGAAGATGAAAACATTGCAAAAGATGTTGAAAGGATCAAGGCAAGTGTTAGTGTAATCAAATCTTCTGGAGGAACAATTGAGGATGAAACTATTATAAGTAAGGTTCTCAAAACATTACTCCCTATCTATGCAATAAGAGTATCTGCTATTCAAGAGAGAAGATGTGAAGAAAATTACAATATAACTTTGGATGCTTTAGTGGGAAGATTGAGAGCCTTTGAGTTGGATAACTATGACAACTATGTTCCAACTTCCAAAAATATTAAATCAGCATTTGAGGCCAAACTTTCACTTAAGAAGGGCAAGAAAATAAAGGACATTCGTTCAGAGAGTGAAGAAGAATCAGCAGAAAGTTCTGATAGTGATCTTGAAGTTATTGAAGCATTACTTGCAAAGAAATATACTAGAGGCAGAGGTAAATACAAAGGTAAAACTCCCTTAATCTATTTTTCATGTGAAGAAAGTGGTCATATTGTAGCTAGGTGCCCAAACAAGCAAAGAAAGGATGAGAAGAAAGGTCACAAGTACAATGGCGGGAAGAATTTCAAATCATTCAAGGATAAAGGTAAAAAAACATGTTTTATGGCTAAGGATTTTGATAATAGTGAAGATGAAATTGTCTACATTGCTGTAAAAGATGAATCTGATGATGATGAAGATAAGATGGCACTTATCTCTCATGTAAGCAAAAATGATACATGGATCATAGAAAGTGGATGTTCACATCATATGACTGGTGACAGAACAAAGTTGGAACACCTTGAAGACTATGATGGTGGTAATGTAAGGTTTGGAAACAATGAACCTTGTTGTATAAAAGGAAGAGGATGAATCTCATTAACCAAAGAAATTATATGTGATAATGCATATTGGGTTGAAGGACTAAAGCATAATCTTCTAAGTGTAGCACAGCTAATCAACATTAGATTCAAATTTGAATTCATGCATGGAAAAGCAAGATTGTTGGATGACAAGGGAAAACTGACTGGATCAAGAAAACAAACCAAAGGTAACTTGTTTTATCTTGATCTTGGTGAATGCTAATGTTTTATTGCTCAAATTGAAGAAAGTTGGTTATGGCACAAAAGGTTATGTCATGTAAATTTTGATAACATGGTGAAAATAAGAAAATTCAAGAAAGTAAGAGGCATTCCTACTTTGAAGAAACCTGATGTTGGTCTATGCAAGAATTGTCAGATTGGTAAAATGGGAAAGACTAGCTTTAAAAGTAAAAACTATTAGTCTGAAGATATTTTAGAAATTATGCATACTAATTTGTGTGGACCTATTGGAATTGAAAGATATACTAGAGAAAAATTCTTTATTCTCTTTGTTGATGACTACTCTAGAATGATGACTTCTATGTATCTAAGAGAAAAGTCAGAAGCATTTGAGAAATTCATATGGTATTTGGCAAGAGTAGAAAAGGAAACAGGGAAAAGAATGAAGTGCTTGAGATCAGATAGAGGTGGTGAATTCATCTCACATGAATTCAATAATTTTTGCATTGAAAGAGGAATCAAAAGACAGGTATCAGCCCCAAGAACTCTTGAGCAGAATGGAATAGCTGAAAGGAGGAATAGATCTATCATGGATTGTGCAAGGACTCTAATGATTGAAAAGAACATTGCTATGAAATATTGGAAGGAAGCTATCAGCAATGTAGTTCATACCTTAAACCAAGTACAATTGAAGAAAGACACATTCAAAACTCCTTATGAGTTTTGGTATGGCTATAAACCTAATGTAAGTTACCTGAAAGTATTTGGTAGTAAGTGTTACATCTTAAAAGAATCTAGAAAAGGAAAATTTGATGTGAAAAGTGACGAAAGAATATTTTTGGGATATTCTTGCAAGAGTAAGGCATATAGATGTTTGAATTTGTCTACTCACAAAATCATAGAAAGTGCACATGTGAAAGTTGATGAGTTTGTAGAAAAGACTGAAGAAGAAAGCAAAAGGAACTAGAGGATTATAGGAGATTTGTTTACATTGAACCTGATACATTACCAGACACATCTGTTAATAAGGAAACTCCATCTACCTAGCCTAGTACAGTAACCGAGTCACAAGAAGTTCAAACCAAGTCAAAAGGACCCGAGTCTCAGTCTGAAGCTACTGAGCCAATATCTACCGAGCCTAAGCAACCAGAACCTGAAGATGAAATTCAAAAAGATGACAATGTAACTCTTTGAAAAGGCAAGGAACCTGTATTAGCCAAGTATGTGAGGAGGCATCATACACCAGATCAGATTATTGGAAACAAATTAGAAGGTACTATGACAAGAAGTAAACTAAAAGGTACATGTTTAATTTCTGATTTTGAACCTAGAAATGTCAAAGATGCATTGGGAAATGAAAGTTGGATTGAGGCTATGAATGAAGAAATAAAACAAATATAGAAGAACAAAACATGGACTCTTGTACCTAGACCTAAAGATAAAAATGTAATTGGAACAAAATGGGTATTCAGAAATAAGTTGAATGAAGATGGTCAAGTATCAAGAAACAAAGCTAGATTGGTATGTAAAGGATATTCTCAAGAAGAAGGCATAGATTATGGTGAGACTTTTGCTCCTGTTGCAAGATTAGAAGGTGTAAGAACTCTACTTGCATAGGTAGCACATAAAGGATTTAAGGTATATCAGATGGATGTAAAATCTGCATTTCTCAATGGTATTCTTGATGAAGAAGTCTACATTGAGCAACCAGAAGGTTTTATTGATCCAGACAAAAGGAATATGGTCTACAAGTTACACAAAGCATTGTATGGTCTAAAACAAGCCCCTGGAGCATGGTATGAAAGATTCCATAACTATCTTATTCAGATTGGTTTCAAAAGAGCTAGTGATAATAGTAGTTTGTACATCAAGGAAGGACTAGATAATAGAATTGTTTTGGTAGAAATATTTGTGGATGATACTATGTTTATAGGTAATGATGATTAGTGCAAAGAATTTTTAGAGAAAATGAACAAAAAATTTGAAATGTCTATGTTTGGTCAAATAAAGTTCTTTGTTGGTCTTCAAATTTAGCAGAGCAAGAATGGTATCTACATTACTCAGTCTAAATACATCAAGGAAATACTTAAGTTTGGTATGGAAGATGCAAAACTAGTTGGTACCCCCATGTGTACTGGACTGAAGCTTACCAAAGATGATGATTCAAAAGAAGTAGATCAGACCTTATACAGATCAATGATTGGAAAATTACAGTATGTAGTTCATACTAGGCCTGGTATTGCCTTAGCAGTTGGTATAGTAGCAAGATTCTCAGCAAAACCTAGAGAAAATCATATGATGGCAATCAAAAGAATCTTGAGATACTTGAAAGGAACTAGAGATTATGGAATTTGAGCAATCTAGACTTAAAAGTGTTTACTGATGTTGATTGTGCAGGAAACATTGATGACATAAAGAGTACAAGTGGTGGAGCATTCTTTCTTGGCAAAAGGTTGGTATCTTGGACCAGTAAAAAGAAAAATTGAACATCCCAATCCACAGCAGAAGCAGAATATGTTGCTGTAGCAGTAAACTGCTCTAATATTGTTTGGTTTAAATAGTTATTGGAAGGCATGAAGGTTGAGATCACAGAACCAGTTGTTATGTTTTGTGATAATACAAGTGCAATAAATATTTCAAAGATTCTAGTAATGCATTCCAAAACCAAGCACATTGCTATTAAATATCACTTTGTCAGAGAATTGGTGCAGGACAAGGAAATCAGATTGGAATATGTTCATACAAAAGAATAGATTGCAGATATATTCACCAAGCCACTACCTAAGGATGCATTCTTGTATCTAAGAGGTAAGTTAGGGGTCAATCCCCTATCCGAGGTTCACTAAATAAAGCTTTAGTGATGCATCAACCAGAGCATATTGAAGATCAATCAATTGATGCAGCTTAGTCAAGGAATCATTGCATATGAATCAGTACTCAAGGTACATTGCTATTCACCTTGTATGTGTTGTCTTTGACATGTGTTGTCAAAGAGGGAGATTTTACTATGATATTTTAAGAAATTTCTTAAGATTTCTAAGAGGGAGAGTTTTCTTGGAGAGATTGAGAAGTTAAGGAGAGTTTTCAGTCAGAAAGAGAAGTTTGCTGACAGAGGGAGTTCTCATAGATGAGAATCAGAATGAAGCTAAGGATATGTTCCTTACTCTATGTTTTCTATGAAATTTCATTGTGCTATGACATGTTGTGTTGCCATCAATGCCAAAGATGGAGATTGTTGGATACAATTGTCTAAAGGAGATTGTTGGATTAATTATGTTGTCTTTGATGTCACACAAATGTCATATCAATTATCATACTCAGTCGGTCAGCAATGCAATTCTCAGTTTTTATCGAGCTCAGTTGGTCGGCAAGGTAGTTTTCTATGTTTATTGAGATCTCTTGATCTCCAAAGGATGTTGCAGAATTCACAGTGGTAACTGAGTTCACTCGGTCACCAAAGGAATTCTTTTTGGATTAGTGTTTACCGAGCAATGTCAGCCCAGTAAAGAATTTTGTTAATTTGAGGAATAAAGTTTGTTTATTCAAGTCGACTGTGGTAATGATTAGTAATGTTGGTAATGATTATTAGTGCTAACTTGAAAATGTGAATGGACAATCCAAATGGTATATATAGAAGGTCAAGTTGTGAATTCAAATTGTGTGCAAGTGGAAAAGAGTGAAAGTGTGGACAAGTGTGAAAGAGGAAAAGTGTATGGATGAGTGAACATGCAAATAATTTTGAAGGAAAGTGTGAGCGAATTTTGAAGGATGGTTAGATATCCTTGAGGAGTAGTAGAGATATAATTGATTGGGAAGGATCTAGTGAAGTAGAACAGAGATCTGTAATCAGCAATTCAGTTGCATCATTATTCAGGTCATTTCATTGTTACTTTCTTACCATTGTAGTAGTGATTTCAAAATCTCTTAACCAAGTTGGTTTAATAGCCATTTTGTAAATCCTCTAACAAGGTGATAGTTCTATTGAATTGTTTCAAAGACCTCTTACAAGGCCACTCCTAACAGGGTCATTAAATCCTCTAACAAAGTCACACCTAACAGTGTGTTTTGTAACCTTTTACCGGGTTGGCTCCTAACAGGGCATCACTTCTGAAGAGTGAAAAATAGTGACTAGCTTCATTGGTGATTTTTCCCATATTGGGTTTCCACATTAAATCTAGTGTCTCTTGTGTTCATGTTATTTTCTTTATGCATGCATGTTAATCACTGATGAATACGTAAGAATAGTTATAATTAATACTCACTACAATTACTGAGTTTCAACATTTCTCTATATGTTTGTTGAGTAACAACAATAAATGATTTAATAAGACATCTAAGGGATCTATGGTAATATTTTTTTGGTTAACTAATTCAACCCCCCTCTCAGTTACTCCATCTATATTTCCAACACTTTAGAACATACTAGAAGAGTATCTTCTAATACATTTTCTCTGATCCTTAGATCCTCTTCATTTTCTTGTCTCTTTAGGTTTTCTAAAATATACCATACTTTATCTGGAATGGAGGTTTTCAACTCAAGGACTATCTTCTTGAACTTGATCATATGTTTGACAATCATACTATGTATTTCTTATTTGTCAATCTCATTTTATGTGTCATAATACTTCTCTACTTGATCAATTCTGCCCTCATCAACAATTCTTGCATTCAAAACTTTAAGGCTTGGTATGAATCCTACCTTAGGAGGTGCTTGAATGTTTTTCTTGCTCCTTAGTGCTCGTGAAGATGGATGACTAGTGCTAGCTTCTTTCTTCCTCTTGACTATAGGCTTATACTCTGGAAGAGTGGTAAGATCAATAGTATCTATGGGCGCAAAAGGAGTATTATATTCTTTACCCTTCTGATTGTCATCTGATTCAATTTTCATTTTTTTCAACTTAGGATCTTCTTGTTCTTCCTCTACTATTGCACCTTTCAATTCTAAGGCAATCTTTTCATCCCTTGCTTTATCAAGGTCTTCTTGAGACACACCACAAATTCTCAAGATCTCATAAGTGACCTTTGCAACCTTTCTTTTAGCTGCAGTAGTGTTTAGCTTTGCATCAACTTCTCTGGTATTTTCCTCATAGATTCCCCACCTAGGTTCATTAGGATCTTTGGGGGCTATTAGAAGTACCTACACATATGCTTCAAGGACCTATTCTTCTACCTCATAGCCAAGTGGATGAATCCACTTAGTTCTAGGCTCAATAGCTTCCATACATGTAGTATCAGTCTCCACCATAAAGCATATTGTATCCTTATATTTCTCTACAATTTTTTTTGGAATCCTATACATCATCTGCATCTTAGCTCTAAAGGTCTTCAATTCCAATGTAACATAGTCTCTTAGTGTGCTTTCTGTGGATGCTTTGATGGATATCTGAGGCATTTTTGGAATGGACTTGTCCAAATACAAATCTGAAACTCTTCCAACTATATGAAGGTACATAAAGATGATTAGGGACCCAAACTTGAATATCTTTGTTTTGTCATGTTTGATAGCTTTGATGTTGTCTATTAGTTGTGTGTGCAAGATCTCACACAAGTTGAACTCTCCATCTTCCTTTACTAGTCTGATGGTATCTAAAATAGTGCACATAGACATGCTATTCACCCTGCTAGTGTGATAAAATTTGTAACCCAGTATCATTGACATCAATTTGATGTCTTCTTGCTCAATTGGCTTAATAGTCATGCTACACCTATCGCTTCTTGACTTACATACTTGCTCTACCATTTTCTTGACATCCTTGCCCACTAGAAGGATGGCACCTATCCTAGAAAGGCTTGTCATCTCATGTATCAGATCACTTGTGATTCTTACTAGAACATCTCCAATCTAAAATAGATCATCATGGATTCTTCTCAATAAGATCTTTATCCATTCTATCTCATAGAATTCATATGCCATAGCATAATCAACAATAGGGCGATCATTCCATTTGGCATATTCATCCATGAATGTTTTATCCTATTTCAACATGGTGTCCATGTGTGCCCTTAACCTATCTAGTCCAACATGTTCTTTCTTATAGTAGATGTAAGCCCTTATGTCTTCCACATGCATGATGCCCATAGGTGTGTGGGAGAAAGCTCCCTCTAAATCATCTAGGGTGGATTTAAATGGGTGCCTCTTGAAAACATATATTTTCTTCTCAGTGACATCATAAAAAATAGGAGTGGCCATGAATTACTTGTTAATCACTTTCCAACTGAGCTAAAAGATGATCTGATGGCTTCCAAATCAGCACAATGAGCTAGGGTTTTTGCAACAGAATAAATGCACTGATAATTGCAGAAAATCTATGATAGATTCAATCTCCAAGACTTCACAACAACTTCCAAGGCTCTTTCTTCTCTCTTATTGCTCTAAATTTGAATGCAATGAGAAATCAAATGTCTTTTGTGCACTTTAAACTGAAAAATCCACATTAATGCACATCGCATAAACCAGGCCGTCACTTCAAAAATTCAAACTCAAGCTCCGCTAACAATCAACATGTGTGCTCTTGCACGAAGGTTCCTATACGCTTCAAAATCTTAAGTCCAAAGGTGCATACTTTGAGGATGAGTATACCAACCACATAGCGGTCTAGAGCTAAATTAGCTCCCCCTATGACCCTGAGGGCCATTCATGTCAATGTAGAGGGTGCGTCCACTAGGGATGCATCCAATATATTCTCATCAACTTTTTTCTTCTTTCCTTCTAACCAAATCAAGCTCGCATCCTCTAAGGCTTTCACAAACTTGACTTCTACTTCAGGATCCAATACTGGTTCTTCGATCTTTTTAGGGCTTTCCTGACCTTTCATCCTTGATCTACAGAACCTTGAGATATGTCCAGCCTTGTTACAAGAGTGAAAAATGATTGGAGGTTTATTATTCCTCGGTGCATTGACATGAGTCACCATTCTGCATGTTCTGGTTGAGTGACCATTATAGTTACATATCTGACATGTAACATCCTGTGAACTTCTCACATTTGTCTAATTCTGATTTCTTTGATCATGTTGAGTCATGTTCTTCTTACTAGTCTTGCAATTCATAACTCTATGACCAAATCTATTGCATGAATAAAAGTAGCCATTAAAAGGTCTTACCTCTATACAGTTCCTTGCAATGTGTCCATGCTTGTTACATGCAAAATAGGTGTGTTCTACTTGCTTGCACTCATTCTTAGGAGGACCACCATTGTCTTTGGTTTGATCTTTAGTCTTCTCAGTATCAATGGAGTCTTTTTGTGTTTCCTTTCTTTCTCACATATTGTCAATCTAATTTTGTGCTTCATTGTATCCAATATAGCTAGTGTCTCCTTTGATTCTTCTTGCATACAACTAAGATTCTACTAGATCAGTACTAGTGTGTAACTTGTCAATATGATCCTTTACCTTTTTCAATTTAGATTCCAAGCTTTCTTTGATATTCTTTAGCTCTAAGATTTCTAAGTTAGCTTCCCTTAGTTCCTCATTGAGTTGAAGGTTCTCCTTGACTTGTTCATTGTAGAAATCTTGATTGTTCATCAATTTGTCATCAAATTCTTCAAGATGACTTAATAAGGATGCATTTTCTTCACTCAACTTCTTGACTTTTTCTTCAAGATCACTATTAGAGTGTCCTTTCAAATCCTTTCTTAGTCTTTTGATAACTAATTGAGCATCACTGAATTTTTCTTTTAGTTCTTCAATTTCTCTTTCTGAATTGTCTAGGTCTTCAAGAGCGGCTTCAAGATTTTTCTTCAGATGTTTCATATCTACTTTTTCCATGATCTCCTCAAGTGGTTAGACTTCTTTGTTGAGGACTAGAGCTCTCATACCAATTGTTAGGAATGGGAACACTAAGAGGGGGGGGGGTGAATTAGTGTTCACTATATTTTAACTTTTCACTTTAATCTTTATGCTAATCTTAAATGCTTAAGTACTGAAATAAATATTCATATAAACATGAAACATGAAATCAACACATGACACCAATATGGTTACAAGGAAACCCAAATAGGTAAAAACCCCAGTGGGACTTGATACCCACTAATATTTTGTACTAGTGTTTTGTGATCCTTGTTAGAAGATCCTTTACCCTGTTAGGAGTAGCTTTACAATGCTTTAAGTATAGTAGACCTTGTTAAGGGTTAGACCCTGTTAGGAGTCTTTTATATTGATCCCTATTAGGGGAGTGGACTCACTATCCTAGAGCTCACTACTCAAATGGTGAAGGCTACAACCTTCTGATTTTAGATATACACTATATTTGCTGGTGAACTATCACTATGACACTGCTTGTCTGATCAATTCCTTTGGTGCACTAATGCTTTGACCTATAGAAAAGCTCTAATACATCTTATGCTATCTTCACATGCCTCTTATCTACTTATCACAACTCTCTTACAACTTCCATATTGAATACAATGGGTGCATCTTATATTTATATGCACATACAAACAAAACAATTAGGTCGGCCCTATAACTAATTACAAACAATGCTTCCAAATGAATTGGCTTAAGTGTGCTTACAATTATACATATAAAAATGTCAGAAAATTAAATACAATGGGTGCATGGCCTTTATAACATTAAATTATAATCGCAAACCAAGAATGCTAACTGTCAGCTCCATGCTCTGTTATGTGCTGGCATACACTAGCTGTACAACTTCAACTGACTGTAACTTTTACATCTTTGCATATCTACTTATGCGCTCATAGAATAAGCATAAGTGTACTCTAACAAACTTAACTTCTAGGGTGCATACCATAATTCATCCATACACACGTGCATTGATTCTCTAAGTTGGAGGAACTCTATACACTATCCAGTCTTCAACACTTAATTGAATTTGAATCTTTACACTAAGTGAGCTGACTCCAAACTACTATATGACTTTGTTTCCATAATGACAACACTATATCAAGTCATATAATTTAGTATAGACAACTTTCCAATAGTGTGATTAAGGAATATGAAAAGATATATAATTAGGATATGTCATTGAAAGTAGGGTTTTAACATTTGAAGGAAAATGAAATTGTGAAATATTTATTGAACTATGAATTTGAAGATGATGAATGCATAAAGATAATTTTAAGAAGAATTCACAATGGGAAATTTTTGTTAGATGATAGAGTAATAGAAATCATAGAAGACCTAATTCATGAGGTAACTAGTTTGTCAAAATTTGGAGTTATACGTTTTAATGAGAAGAATGTTAAGAAGACAGTACTGGATAACACTAAATCATCTTATAAGGGTAGAGGAATTTTAATCAAAGATGAAATATGTTTCATGGTTAACACTGACTTTACTTTTGTTGAAGCAGTTGAACCTAGAGTAGAATTCATAGATCCTCTTGGATATGAAGTATCTAAAAATGAGATACAAGAATATGTGATTTGATTGTTGAAAAGAAAAATAGATGCAAGCAGTTCTAGATTTGGAACTTACGAGGATAACTTTAACTTCGCAAAGTCTCTACAAGAAGAGAAGTTATCAAAGAAAAGAGTGGAAAGAACTATCAAGAAATTAATTTAGGATATAGGAATGTTAGAACAAGAATTTATAGAGGCAAGGTAGACCACAACAATAATAAGAGACATTGGACATAAGGAAGTTTTGTCTGTTCCACCTTTAGCATCAGTTGCAGCTCAAATTGAAGAAGCACAAGTTACAGAAAAGGAAATAAAAGTTGAAGTGGTGCAAGAAATAAGGAAATCTTCCACCACCCCTCCAGCAAAAAGAGTTAAGGAAATGGCAAGTGGGCCACAAAAGGGACAAAAGACTATTTTCACCCTTGTTCCTAGACATGTATCTAAAATAAAAGATGATGAAGAAATTGGAAGCAATAAGAGAAAATGGAAACCAAAGATAGAAAAAGTGAATGCTTCAATCATTAATGATGGAGATTTTTAAAAAATGAACAAATACTATGAGCTATATGATTATTCAGAGAAATTGAACTTAGAGAATGCAGTTGTCAGACATATGTTATAGGCTAATAATAAATTTGATAGTATTCAAGGGAAGATACCAGATGAACTTTTTGAGAAATTAGTGAACAGAAAGAAGAGAGCAGCTAAAGAGGACAATAAGATAAGAGAAAATTTTGTGAGAAAGCTCTGTGTTATTAGAGATGAAGATCATTTCAAGGAAATAATGAAAGATCTTAATATTCACTTAAGAACAAAAAGAAGAACAATTCTGATAATGGGAGTAAATTATGAAGAAGTTAACAAGGAAATAGAATAGGTAGTTGTAAAAGTAATGACCATAGGTGTTAGTAAGCACACAAGTACAATAGATCAAGCTTTGGAAGTTGAGCACCAGAAAAGTCCCTCTCCACCACCATCAATTAACATTGAAGATAAAACAATGAATGTGGAAGGAAAAAGTATTACACTAGATAGTAATGACAATCCTTTTAGCAACCTTGCAAATATTGTTGACAATGTGGCGATGGAAGAATAGGATATAATAGTTGCAGAGGAAGAAAGGAAGGAAACAAGGAAAGAAGAGAAAAAGAAAGCAGAGATTCAGGTAAACATAGAGATATCAGGTCAAGAAGGAGCAAGGCCAAGAAGGAGCACAAAGTCAAGCAGAAATCAGTCCAACTCCTAAGACAGCAGTAGAAAAACCACAGTTACAATCTATTTTTGCAAATCTTGAAAAAGAAGTTGATGATGATGATCAAATAGAGTTGATCTCATCCTTTAAAAAAGTCATTGGTAAAAAAAGAAAGTGAAAATCCTTGAAGGAGCATTTCTTGAAGTGATAGAAAAGTTGCAAAGTATTGTAACCAGACAGATATCAGAGGCAGATCGACAGGTAAAAGCTAAAGAAGTTGTGAAGGCATTTGACAGTGAATTCACCAACTTATCAGAAATAGCTACAGTAAAAGATTAGGTAGCCGATGAGGCCAAAATATTTCATGACATATGTCAAAATATCAAGAATGATATTAATAATCTAGATGTATGTATCAAGGAACTTAGAAGTGTTAGGAATGGGAACACTGAGAGGGGGTGGGGGGGGTGGGGGGTGAATCAGTGTTAACTTAATTTGATCTTTTTATTTTACTTCTTAACTTTAACTTGAATGCTTAAGTACTAAAATGAACATCAACATAAATAAGAAACATGAACTCAACACATAACACCAATGTGGTTATGGGGAAACCCAAATAGGTAAAAGCCCCAGTGGGAATTGACACCCAATAATAATATGTACTAATGTTTTATGATCCTTGTTAGAAGATCCTTAACCCTGTTAGGAGTTGCTTTACAATGTATTTAGTACAGTGACCTGGTTAAGGATCAAACCTTGTCAAGAGTCTTTTACAATAACTCTATTAGGGGTGGGGACACACTGTCGTAGAGCTCACTGCTCAAGTGGTGAAGGCTAAAACCTTCTGATCTTAGATACACACTATATATGTTGGATGAGCTCACACTATGACACTGCTTGTTTGATCAGTTCCTTTGATGTGCTAATGCTTTGACCTCTTTGAAAGCTCTAATACATCTTATCAACTCTTCACACACTTTTTCTCTGCTTATTTCAACTCTATAACAACTCTCATGCTTAATTACAATGGCGCGTCTAATATTTATATGCGCATACAAAAAAATTAATAAGGTCAACCCTTTAACCGATTACACACAACGCTTCCAATTGAATTGGCTCAAGCATGTAAAATAACATAATTATATGTCTACAACCTAATTACAATAGGCACATAGCCCTTACGCAAAAATAATATAACCGCTAACCAAAATACCAATAGTCAGTTGCTTGCACTGATCTTCTCTAGCATTCATTGTCTATGCAACTTGAACTCTCTGTATCTTCCTTATGTGCTAAAATGTTGACACACTTCTATGAGTCATTAAATCTAAGATTGATCAAGAATGAGGTCTCAAATGGTGACTCATATCTCTCTATTCATGGAGTGCAAGGGTTTTATAATGGAGGCCCTCATATTAGACCTAGTTTTTGCCCATGCAAGTACACCATAAAACAAGAATTCTAGTCTCCATGATCATCAAGTATGCATGCAAATGAAAATGGAAGCTATTCTATATGATAAGAATGCATTAAAGCAAACTAATCTCTGAAAGGAAATGCTTATGCAAGATTATTCTATGAAAGGAAATATGAATCTAATCTAATATGCAAGTGGAAGATTAATCTAAATGGATTGCCATGGGGCATGAGAGAAGAAGACAAGAAAAGAGAAGTTTCAATATTCAAGCTCAAGTGCTCAAGAATCTTCTCCAAAATCTCTCTCCAAATCTGCAGCATAACAATACAAAAATCTTCTATCACATAAATGAGAAGGAGAGGGCTCCTTATAAAGGAAAGTAGATGGTCAAGATTAAGAGGCAAAAAAAAATGACGAATGGTGGAGATTAAATCTTGGTTGATCCACATGCTCAATATTCTTTAAGAAGCAAAAATATGTGTGGAAGAGATTAAGAGGCAAAAGGAGATTCCACTCATCTTGGAAAGTGTGCATTCAATGTGTAGACAAAAAGTCTTTTTCTTTTTATTTTTATTTTATTATTTATTTATTATTTTTATCAAAGTGGTTTCCATTATTTAATTAAATTATTTATTTATTTATTTAAAAGAGATTTGTTCTTTTAATTAAATGTGGCTTAGGATAAAGTGATTTTATTAAAAGGGAGCATGTTCTCTTAATTAAATAAAACTTGGGATAAAATGATCAAACCCTAGGAAATATTAAAATAATTGAATTAATTATGATTTGATCAAAGAAATTGATTTGAATTGAAAATATTACAAAGCATTGATTCAAGAAATTGATAAATTGATGAATGAGGGCCCAAAGTCTAGGTGACCATTTTAGGGTGCATACATTTGCCCCTCTTTGACTAATGTGTGATCTTCATGGGAACACATGTAGTCAAAGAATGAAGTTGAAATGTGAGATTGATTTGGGATCACAAAACAACCCAGACGTGTGATTGACGGATGAGAACACATCAGGACAAAGATGATTGAAAAAGATGAGGCAAACACCCCTGTAAATAGGTAATTGTCAAGTCTCAAAAAAGGTTGCCCCAAGCAGAGAAATTGATAGGATTGTTAAAGCTGAATCAAGGATTAAAGTTTGATAGGTACTTAAAAATGTGTGCTAAAATATTGACACACTTCTATGAGTCATTAAATCCAAGATTTCTCAAGAATGAGGTCTCAAATGGTGAATCATAGCTCTTTATTCATGGAGTGCAAGGGTTTTATAATGGAGGCCCTCATATTAGACCTAGTTTTTGCCCATGCAAGTACACCATAAAATGAGAAATTCAAAGAGGAAAAGAAAGAATGCTAGTCTCCATGATCATCAAGTATGCATGCAAATGAAAATGGAAGCTATTCTATATGATAAGAATGCATGAAAGCAAACTAATCTTTGAAAGGAAATTCTTATGCAAGATTATTCTATGAAAGGAAATATGAATCTAATCTAATATGCAAGTGGAAGATTAATCTAAATGGATTGCCATGGGGCATGAGAGAAAAAGACAAGAAAAGAGAAGTTTCAATATTCAAGCTCAAGTGCTCACGAATCTTCTCCAAAATCTCTCTCCAAATCTGCAACATAACAATACAAAAATCTTCTATCACATAAATGAGAAGGAGAGGGCTCCTTAAAAAGGAAAACAGATAGTCAAGATTAAGAGACAAAAGGAGATTCCACTCATCTTGGAAAGTGTGCATTCAATGTGTAGACAAAAAGTCTTTTTCTTTTTCTTTTTATTTTATTATTTATTTATTATTTTTAGCAAAGTGGTTTCCATTATTTAATTAAAAGATTTTTTTATTTATCTAAAAGAGATTTGTTCTTTTAATTAAATGTGGCTTAGGATAAAGTGATTTTATTAAAAGGGAGCATGTTCTCTTAATTAAATAAAACTTGGGATAAAATGATCAAACCTTAGGAAATATTAAAATAATTGAATTAATTTTGATTTGATCAAGGAAATTGATCTGAATTAAAAATATTGCAAAGCATTGATTCAGGAAATTGATAAATTGATGAATGGGGGCCCAAAGTCTAGGCGACCATTTTAGGGTGCATACATTCCTCATACTAAATCTTCTGATCATGCACTCTTAGACTTAGCATGAATATGGTCTTACCAACTTAAATTATAGGGCACATACCATAATTCTATTGTATGCACATGTGCTAATGTTCTGACCTATAGGCACTCTGTATACTATCCAGTCTTCAACACTTAGCCAATTTATGATCTTCTTATCATGAGTGCTGACTCCAAAACATCATATGACTTTGTTGCCATAATGACAACACTATATTAAGTCATATACACTAGTATAGTCAAATTTACAACAATCTCCCCCTTTTTCAATGATGGCAATAAAGGAATATGGCAAATTTACTAACTATCCCTTGATACAAAAAACACTTAATCATACTTTATCTTATATCTCCCGAATCTTACTATATATTTTCTTTACATAGCTATAGCTCCATATTCTATACATATTCCCCCTTTGACATTAATGAAAAAGGTGTTATAAACTGAATCTATACAAGTACTTATACTGATAGTACATTCGGGTATGCAATCTGTAATTTTTGGATCTCTTTCTTCCTAAATGCAATCAATGCATTGATTGTTTGGAGATGGGCGCATAATGCATACTGTAGCTTCTCCATCTTCTCCAAGTTTGAACTAGGACCTTGATCATATGTCACCATGGTGGCATCGATCTCCTTGATATTTTGATTCAACACATCTAGGGAGGGCGCAAGTGCATTTCTAAGCTAAGTCTACCTAGCCCTTATCTTTGACATCTCCTTTTCTGCCTTCTCAATTTTGTCAATCTGTCCCTGATATACATTATTACACATGTTTATATCAGTAGAGGGATCTTCTACTGACTACCTCACCTTTTCAATCATGGCCTTTGCATCTTGAATCTTCTTGTAGTGATCAACTATCAACTTATCTTGATTCATACAGTCAGGAATAATTTTCCTTCCTTTTGCTGCAAACTCTTTCAAAGTTCCTTGTCCAACTTTGAGTGAACTAAGGTCGAGTGATAAGTTACTGACCAACTCATTTAGTCTTTTCTCCATAACCCTTACACAACAATAATATAATCTCTAACCAAAATACCAACAGTCAGCTACTTGCACTGATCTTCTCTACCATTCACTATCTGTGCAACTTGAATTCTCTGTATCTTCCTCATACTAAATCTTCTAATCATGCACTCTTAGACTTAGCATGAATATGGTCTTACCAACTTAACTTCTAGGGCACATACCATAATTCTATTTTATGCACATGCACTGATGTTCTAACCTTCAGGTACTCCGTATACTATCTAGTCTTCAACACTTAGCCAATTTTTTATCTTCTTATCATGAGTGCTGACTCCAAAACATCATATGACTTTGTTGCCATAATGAAAACACTATATTAAGTCATATACACCAGTATAGTCAACTTTCCAACAAGAAGGAATTTGGACAAAGGTAAATCCTTGTACATTCAGTGTACAAAAATAGAAAATCATGTATCAAATTTGACAGAAAAGATAAAAGCAAAAGAGGTAGAAATTCAAACAGAGGTAAATCATTTATCTAGCCTGAATGTGAAAATTTATGATCTTGAGAAGAAAATAAGTAAATTGTATGATGAAATAAGAATTCTTAGTGAAGAGAAAGAAAAGAAACTAAGAAGATTCTCTCTTCTAAGAGAGCACATTTAAATAAAGATAAGCATCATTAAAGGCCAATTGGAAGAATGTCTTTCATCAAAGACATCTTATGAGAAATTCAACTATGCAAACCTTCGTGCATGTGAAATTGCATTGTATGGTTTATGTGCACTCCTTAGTGTTTCAGACACTGTTAAGAAGGCATGGGAGAAGGAGATAGAAAGCTTAAAGGTAAATTTTGCAAATTGTGTTGCAAGCCTACCGGCTTTGTTGTTTTGAATCAAAGGTAAACATTTTTGTTACACAATTTTGACACCCTTTTTTATCATTGTTGTGAAAGGGGGAGTGATATTAGAAAATTGTAAGATGTATAGACAGTTTTTGTATAGCATATATGGAAGCATATTCCTAGGGTGAGTACAAATGATATAAGATATTTTGGAGATATGGGTATGTGCAAGATCATGAGGGGCCAAAAAGTGGTGATGTCAGTTCAAAACTTTGACAATGTAGTTGATGACTTTTTTTTCACCCGAATTTGATAAAATGAAAAGGGTATCTTAAGGATATTATCAGCTTTCTATTGATATAATTGCTGTCAAATTTTGAATTCGGTAAGTAATTATTAGTTATTTTCTAATTGAGCTACCTCTAAAGTGTTGATTTATATATTGATTGAAAAATGACTATAACTTTCAGACGGTATAACATTTTTGAAATATAAAAAATGCGTCACATTCTATGCTTCGCCTACTATAAGGGAAAAAAAATAAAATTGAATTTTGTAAAGTTTTGATTGAATTAAGGTGGTGAGACACGGGAGTTTTTTTATTCTGAAAATGTTGTACAAAAAAATTCATAATTAATTTTTTTTTGGAATAAAATTACAAAAAAATATGCGTCACATTTGGGCATGAGTCTACTACTTATATATAAAATCTTATAATAAAATATTATCATTTGATTATGATTAAGGTGGTCAGACATACACCTACTTCTTATTTTTTTCCTGAAATTTTTGTACTGCTGCATTGAAATCTATACTTTTCACCAATCATACTAACTTTTTCTCAAAAAAGGCCTAGTAGTTTAGAAACTACATTCAATTTTCTATAGATTCTATTCTTACAACTTTTTGATATTAGGTTCATAGATAGTTAAAATTTTCATGTCAAGTTAACTAACCCTGATTTTCTGATTTTTCATTGCCACTTAAGGGCATAGTTTGGCCCCTCATGATCGTGCACATACCCATATAAGGATAGTAAAGAATTTTGAAGTTTTATATGACTTATCCAATTTTCCTATATGTTGCCACCAATGAAAAAGGGGGAGATTGTTGGCAATTTGGCTGAGTTAGATATCAAGTTTTTGTCATTATGGCAACATATAATCTGTATGAAGACCGCATATGATAGCAAGCAATTATGCCAGAGCGTAGAGTAAAATTATCCAAGTATAAGTAGGATTTTCTAGTCTAACCAAAGATAGCTTTTGATAGCGATGTCGATAGAAGTAAGTTTAGTGCTTGCACACTTGAACATGGATACTTTTATATATATTGAAGACCTACTTGAGAGCACAAGTCTGTACGACATGTATGGAAAAATTTATTTTAGTATTACCGAAGACAGAGTTGAAACCGACAGGATAAAGAAAGAAGATAGAATCAGTATGAAAGTTAAGGGATTATTTTGTTTATCAAAAGAATAACTTAATCATTTAAGGGATGACATCCTAGATGTTAACCCTTGGACAACATAATTTAATATGTATTTTGTAAAGTACTTTATGTTTTGAAAAGCTGACTGTGGAAGGTTATTATTCTTAATAACTTGTATAAATGTAAGACATATGTAATGCGCGTGAAGTAAGAAGTGTGACACATGTATGTGAAAGAATTTGATGAGAAGTTATAAAGAGATAGATTAGAATAGGAAAGCTATTTGGTAGTAGTGAAAGGTTATATACCTTACCCTTTTTGTTATCATAAATCATTGTACATTACATGTCTAGGCAGTGGGGTCATCTTGTAATCATTCTATTTATACTACCAACTCTTAGCAGTGTTGAGGCTTCTAACAAGGCCTAGAGTCCCTTAATCAGGATTGAGACACTATATGTATGTAATAGACTCCTAACATGGTCAACATCCTTTACCAGATACTTTTGATTAGTGGATCATTGTGGGCATCATCCCCATCGAGGTTTTCCCTTGGCTAGGGTTTCCTTGAGAAAAAAACATGGTGTTATGAGTTCATTTGCTTTATTATTATGCATGCTATTTAGTTTACTTTGTTTTGCAAGTATCAAGTTAATCTGTTATATCCATAATTGGGTGAATAGAAAAGTTTGTAGAATACATATTCACCCCCCCTCTCAGTATTCCCTATTTCTAACATGTGTTGTCTCTAGTTCTCGTGATTCTTGGCATTTATCTTCAAACATTTAGTGACTTAGTGAGGACCATTGATGTAGATCTTGATCAACGGTGGTCTTTATATCTCATGATTGACTGAGCATCTAGTGATGTATTCAGCGATTCAGTGAATACGATTACCTCTTGATCTCTTAATTTCGGTGGTTAGTGGCTTGACATTCAACAACCTAGAGAATAAAGCTTTCTCCAGATCTTTGAATTTGATAGTTAAGTCCCTAAAAATTCAATGATCCAGTGACAAGGCTCTTAATGAAGCAAGATTACCATTGTCACTTATTCTCGTAATGCAATGGTCAAGTTTTAAAAGTTCTAATGATTCAATGAAGACTGTAGATGGTGAATAGGATTAATAGCTGGCGCTTGATCTCATGATCTATCTAAGGTTAAGTAAAAGATCTAGCAAATTGGAGATAAATGTTATCTCATATTCTCTGAATATAACTAGGGTTAAAGGAAATACCTTGAGATTGTGTGAATACCTTTATCACTAGATCTTGTGATTGAACGTGAGTTAAGAAAAGTGTCTAGAGAATAGGAGATACACTTAGTCACTGATTCTCTGAATGCAACCATGGTTACTGAAATGATCTAGAGAATATGAGACTAAGTCTTCGTCACTCATTCTCTGAATAGAACCCAAGGTTAAGAAAACTTTATGAGATTGGGAGATTCACTTCATTCGCTGAATCTCCAAATCAAAGGTGAGTTAAAGGAAAGGTTATGAGATCACATGAATGCCTTGGTCACTGAATCTCTTGATGAAACCCTAGTTAAGACATAGGTTTGGTAATTCAGTGAATGCTTCAATCACTAAATCTCATGACTAGACCTGGGTTGAGTAAAATATTATGAGATTATGAGAATGTCTTTAGTCCTTGGATCACCAAGTAAGATAAGGTTAAGTTCACTGGGTCATAAAGGAAAAAAGTAACTTTGATGTGGAAAGTGCAGTATGACAGGTTGGAAAAAGCAATAAATTGGCCAATCACAGTGTGAGTAAGGGTTTTTATCCATTTTCAAGGGTTTTAAATCAATAAAATAGTAATCATGGGCCGTCACCTTTTTTGAGAATTGAATGTGGCCTATCAACTTCATACATTATGGCTAGCCTAGTTTTGAACTTGGTTTCACATAGAAGTAAATGTTGAGGTGAATGAGAAGAAGATTTGCATAGATTTTGATCATTCCCACACATTCATTGCTCAAGACTATATAGACAAGATGCTCTCATTCTTACACTTGTCAATTTTTAGAGAGTGAATTTGTGAAGCTAAGCTATTGTGAGATATCAATTTCAAAGAGATAATTTGCAGCAAAGAGTATTATTAGAAAAGGAAACATGAGTCAACCAGAGGCCATTCATGCATCATCTAGTGAAGGAGTACATGAGTAGGGTGGTGACCAGAAAGGAAAGCCAAATTAATCTGAAGAATTCATTCAATTTCTCCTAGGATCAACGCAGAACAAGAAGGTTAGTGATGAAACATTCATTGATTCCATGGCTAATTGTAAAGACCCTCTTACTCCAAGTGTCTTAGGCTACCATATTTTCAATTACTTCTATAGTAACAAAGATAAGCCAATTCTAGTGTGTAATATCTGGAAGATAGGATTAGGGAATTTGGTGGTACCTGATGTTTTCCTAGGTGTAGATTTATTAATTGAATTGGCAAGAAACTATGATCAAGTCTCCAAATCAATTCGGAGAAGTGACAAGTCAGCCCTAGTTACCCTAGATAGGGGATCATTTATGAAAGCCTTCAATCTATACAATTCCTCCTCAATAGAAATTGACCTAGAGAAGGAAAAGGAAAATTATATAACAAGAAGATATAGCTTGTAAAATCCCAAATTTCCCATCATATGCCAAGAACTGGAAAATACATAGCCCCACTCCCTGCCCATATGAAATCACCATATGAATTTTAGTCCCTAAATTTCTACATGAAATATCTTGCTTATGGGTTTTTCCAAGTCTTAGGAATAGATGGAGATAAAGAAAGAATGTCAACAGACTTGCTGATGATCATCCTGGACATGCAAAGTCATCATACCAACACTGGTTATGACTACATTCAGTATGTGATTGACATGATGCATGAGGGCCTGATTTCAATCATCAACTATAATAAGCCATCAAAGTTCATGTATTACTCCTTGTTAATGCATTTAATTATTTTTTTCAATGTTGACCATATGGATGTAAACATGTTGAGGCCTAGGAAAGTGAACAAAGGAGAACCAAGTAAAGTACAATTTTGGTTAAGGGTTTGGAATTCTACATCAAATGAGTATGAATTCAACAGTTTTTAGAATTGGATGGTGTACCCTCTTTTGAACATGATGGGAAAAAATGTCACAAGGCTCCTAGTGAAAGTGCTAAGGCTTTTGAGGCCTAGACAGTATGTAGATAAGTGGCCAGTAGATCATAATTGGGGATATTTCTATCTGGGTGAGAATTTCACTATAATTAGGGTTTATGGGTGTCCTCAAGCCCCTCATATTCTTCCCAAGTATGTGCCACCAAGGATTTCTTAGTTGGAGTTTATTTGGTAGTATATATGGATAGACAAAGATATCTTGGCTCTAACTTTAATCCCAGAGTGTTTAAGGTAACAAATTTTACAATTGGAAAGAGAACCCTACCTCAGTTGTCTCAATGGCTAAATCAATTCATGATGGATGTTGGAGCATATAGATATGTAGAGCTCAAGGACTTCATTAGGAATGAAAGGAATATTCTCATCCCAAGCATTGGAGTCATTAAGGAGCATGAGGGCTGTGATTTGGAGGATATCATCAGGAATATCCTAGATGAGCAAGAAATTGAAAGAAGATTTGGAAAAATCTAAGATTTGATGGATTTAGAGGCACAATTGAAAAGGGTTGAGATCCCCTTCAGTGGTTTCTTCCTTGACCTTCCTTAGATTGCAAGGATTGACAAGATGATCTAAAACTATGACATCATGTATAATCAATCAGACTCTCAACTTGATACCGAGGTGCAAGATGAGAAAGGATACTCATCTTCTGAGTATGAGACTGGTAATTAGAGTTCCTATGAGGAGGATAGCCCACCTCAGAATGTGGAGGAGAAAATACAAGAACAGGGAAGTGATGCACCATAGGAAGAGGATACACATGAACCCCCTCAAAAGAAACATAGGATTGAGGAAGGAGAATCTTCAAAGGCTTAGGGTGAAAGGAAAAAGATGGACATTTCTTTTTCCTTAGTACCAAGCGACATGTCTTATCATCACCTTCTGAGAAAGAAGATAAGAGAAGGAAATAAAGTAAACACACAAGATGAGGTTGAGCTTCCCCTGTTGTTGTGCCAAGATGAAAGAGATCTACTTCAAGAAGAGCTCATCAAAGATGATGAAATCATTAAGAGTGATGAATTTAAAAACTTCTTGATTTGGAGAAAGTAACAAGAGCTTGCTAACCAGGGAAATGAGGGTGAAAAGCCATGAAATGAAGCCCTTCAAGCCTTAGACACATATGACCCAACATCAGAAAAGATAATAGTTGAAGAGGCTAGGAAATTGGTCAGGTCAAGTGGGATGCTTCTAGTTTCAGGATCGGACTTAACCTTAGCCTTTATAATTGATCAAATAATGAGACAACCAAAATGTGGCTTTTCATATGAAGCTCAAATTGGAGATATGATCAGAGGATGTGGTTATGACCCTAGATCCCAGACATTGGCAATGTGGTCTCTGGCTCCAAGGACACAAAAGCCCTCTCTTGTCAGCATTGAAGATAAAATGGAGGGAGACAAGATTATCTAGACTATTTAGAACACTAGTGATCTTGAAGTCTCAAATGAAATGACTCATTTTTCCCACTTGAATGAGGCCAAGACTGTACAAATCTCTGACAGGTATGGGAGATTGTTTGAGGAGTCCATCACATTGGCCAAGGATAGGGAAGAAAATATCATGAAAATAAATATGTTATAAGATGAGCTAGACTCAATGAAAAAATGATGCAGGAGCATCCTGGGTGTAAGAGAAATCTTGCATCACCCAAAAATATTTCTATTTTGTATTCAATAAGGGCTATCTTGTGTAGAGCTGCTATTTATGGAAACTTTCTATTTTTAGTAAGTTGGTCATCCAATCTTGGAATGTTCTAATTTCTTCCTTGGAGGTTCATTTTGGTCATATCAGCCTACCAGTAAAGTTTCATTGACAGGTCAAGTCTAGCTTTGTAGATATTGAAGATTTTTTTATATTGGCAATAGGGTACAGAAACTTTGAACTCAGTTTTGAAGGCTTTAGAGGCCCTATAGGAGGTCAAAAATTTGGGTGACAAGGGCTTGCACAAGTCAAGCTTGTAGAGCACTTTGTGGCCTTTCTAGAATGGGGTCATAATAGTCAATCGGGTCAATTGGTGATGACTTATGGTCTTTGGAAGTTGGGTCACCTGAAATGGTAGAAAATGATTTTCCTTCAAAATTTTTGTTTGGGTTTCAAAAGTTATTTTGAGCCAACTTTGATGTAATAATTGTAAAAAATAAAATAATTCTAAGTTTTTTCATCCCTAGAGGCTAAATTTATGGAACCTTCTTGGGCAATGGAAATTACCTATATAAAGAAGGCCTGTAGTGTTGTCTAGGTAGTTCAGGGATAGTTCTAAGTAGTAGATCTAGGTAATAATTCGAGGCTTTGTCCTATAGATTATTGCAAGGGAATGTCCATGTGGCTTTCCATATTATAATTCTAAAAATTTGTAAGTCCACATTTATGGAGATAATAAAAAAACCATTTTCTATTCTTGCATATTGTTATTGTTTCTCTATTTCTGTTATGTGTTTGTGGTATTAAGGGGAGCACCCTTCATCAAGTGGTATCAAAGCAGGAGTTCTTGAGTGTGTAAATAGATCACCGACTATGAAGCCATTTACACTAGGACCATGGGTTAGGGTTTCTGTGTAAATAGATTGCCGACTGTGAGGTAGTTTGCATGAAGACCATGGGTTAGGGTTTCTATGTAAATAGATCACTGACTATGAGGTAGTTTGCACCAGGACCATGATTAGGGTTTCAAAACACATCACAAAAATGCCTGCACAAAGAGAATGTGGTGGAAGAGCTGGTGTTGTAACACCTAAGGTTAGAGTGCTCCATAGACAAGTGCGAGCATTGCAAGAAGAGATTCATAGAGGAATGAATCTTAATGTCAGAGACAAAAGCGAGGATGAAGCTGAAGAAGAAGATCAAGAAGGAGAAGTTGAAGTTGTGAATCTAGAGGAAGAAAGACTTTTTTGGGCCATTTCCATGATCAGGAAAAGACCTAAGATTGAGGTTCTGACATTTTCTATAAATCTTAACCCAGAAGAATTAATCGACTGGATCAATGAATGTGAAGAGTATTTTGAGTATGAAGATATTGAGGATCCTAATAGGGCCAAATTCATGAAGGCTAGACTAAAAGGTCATGTGAAGATCTGGTTGCAAGAGATTTAATTGGAGAAAAATAGAAGAGGGAAAGATAAAATCATAAGATGGGATTAGATGGTGGATAAATTGAAGCAGTAGTTCATCCCTATTGATTATCAGCTTGACCTACTAAGGAAAATGCAAAGTTTGAAGAAAGCAAGAAGATCTATTCAGGAGTATATAGAGGAGTTCTATCGAATCATCATTAGAATAGGACATGCGGAAGCTGATAAGGAGAAATTTTCTCATTACCTTAATGGGTTGAGGTTGAGAATTCAGGAGGAGCTCAATCTGGTTCAAATGAATAGTATTGAAGAGGCATACTAGTTTTCCCTAAAAGTAGAGGAAAAGTTGAACAAGAAATTTGAGAGTAGACAAAGTGAAAGAGGTCATGATTGAAGATATAGTGGACGGTCATATGGAGATCAAAATGAAGATCTGAAAAAGAAATATGAGGCCAGTAATAGTTAGAATCAGAGAGGAGATGATTTCAATCATTTCCATGATAAGAATAATAGAGATCGGAGAGGAAGAGGAAGAGGACAAGGATCTAGAAGAGGAGGCTTCCATGGAACATGTTTTCACTATGGAGAAGAAGGTCATAGGGCATTTGAATGTCCTCAGCACCAAGGAAGGATAAATAGGAGGAATGAAGGCCAGGCCAAAGTTGCACATGTAGATGAAGATGCCAAATCATCAAATTTTAAAGATGCTAAAAGAGGAGAAACATTGATCAACAAAAGAGTCCTGCTAAGTGGGGAGAATGAACCTGAGTAAAGGAGGAGCCTGTTTCGCACTAGGTGCAAGTGTGAGGGTAAGTGTTGTGATGTGATTATTGATAGTACCAATATTGATAATTTGGTGTTAGAAGAGATGGTGAAAAAGTTGAAGCTCAAGAGGTAGAAACATCCACATCCATATCGGGTTGCCTGGGTGTAGGATGACCACAAGGTCATGGCTAGTGAACAATGCCTAGTGAAGTTGAAGATTGATAGGTACCAAGATGAGGTACTATGTGATATCATATCTATGGATGCATGTCACATGTTTTTGGGTAGACCGTGGTAGTTTGATAGATGTGTTGTACATGATGGTCGTGTGAATACCTATTCCCTAACAAAGGATGGAGTGCGACATAAGCTAAAGTCATTGAAGAAAATAGAAGAAAAGGTATGTGGTAATGCAAGAATAACTTTTGTTGATAGAAGAAATTTCTTAGATGGTATGCGGCATGAGCATATGTGTTTTACCTTAATTCCAAAGGCTGGAAAAGAGGAAGTAGAAGATGTACCTATAGAAGTTGCAAAATTATTGAATGAGTTTTAGGATATTGTATCTGATAATGTGCCTAATGGATTACCACCAGTAAGAAAGAACAATCATCAGATGGATTTGATTCCAGGAGCCAATTTTCTGAATAAGGAAGCACACAAAATGACACTAGTAGAAAGTGAAGAGTTGAAGATAGATTTGAATTTTAGTTCATCACATCATCCACAGATTGTATATGGAAGTAGTCCAAGAAATGCATCCGAGTTGAGAAAGATAGATAAAGGATAAATAAGTAGTACTGAAGCTGAGGATTTTGTAGAACATTTGAAGAAAATCTATGAGGAGGTGAGGAAGCATATTACCAAGATGAATGTGCAATATAAGGCTAAGGTAGATGAGAAAAGGAGGCATAAGGAGTTTCAGGTTGGAGATGAAGTCATGGTTCATTTGAGGAAGGAGTGATTTCTGGTTGGTACATATAACAAGCTGAAAATGAAGAAGTTTGGCCCATGTAGGATACTAAAGAAGCATGATTCAGGAAATGCATATGAGGTTGAGTTGCCTACTAAGCTGAATATTTCACCAGTATTTAATGTTTTAGATCTGATAGAGTATCATGGAGGAGGTGTTGAAGATGAGGTTACAACAACATAGTGGAGTATTCCAGCAACCAGTTCAGATATCAAGGAGATTGAAGACATACTGGATAGTTGTGTTGGCAGAAGCACAAGGAACATGACATATGAAGAGTATTTGGTCAAATGGAAAGAATGACCTGTTGAAGATTCATCATGGCTAACAAAGGAGGAGGTTAACCATCTATTTTTCCTCTACAAACCTAAGTCATGATAGGATCACTTCTCAAATTACCCTAGGTGTCTGATGTAGGAGCATCCTGGGTGTAAAAGCAATCTTGCATCACCCCAAAATATTTTTGTTTTTGTATTCAATAAGAGCTATCTTGTGTAGAGCTGCTATTTATGGAAACTTGCTATTTTTAGTAAGTTGGTCATCTAATCTTGAAATGTTCTAATTTCTTCCCTGGAGGTTCATTTTGGTCATATCAGCCTGCCAGTAAAGTTTCATTGACAACTCAAGTCTAACTTTGTAGATATTGAAGATTTTTGGTATTTGCAATAGGGTATAAAAACTTTGAACTCAATTTTGAAAGCTTTAGAGGCCCTAGATGAGGTGAAAAATTTGGGTGATAGGCACTTGTGCAAGTCAAGCCTATAGAGCACTTCGTGGAATTTCTGGAACGGGGTCATAATAGTCAATTGGGTCAACTGGCAATGACTTATGGTCTTTGAAAGTTGGGTCACCTGAAATGGCAGAAAATGATTTTCCTTCAAAATTTTTGTTTGGGTTTCAAAAGTTATTTTGAGCCAACTTTGATGTAATAATTATAAAAAATAAAATAATTCTAAGTTTGGTCGGCCCTAGAGGCTAAATCTCTGGAACCTTCTCAGGCGGTGGAAATTGCCTATATAGAGAAGGCCCATAGTGTTATCTAGGCAGTTCGGGGATAGTTCTGGGTAGTAGATCTGGGTAATAATTTGAGGCTTTGTCCTATAAAATATTGTAAGGGAATGCCCATGTGGCTTTGCATATTGTAATTCTAAAAATTTGTAATTCCACATTTGTGGAGATAATAAGAAGCCCATTTTCTGTTCTTGCATATTTTTGTTGTTTCTTTGTTTCTCTTATGTGTTTGTGGTATTAAGGGGAGCACCCTTCATCAATCTTAGGTCCTTGGCAATCCTATCTCACCAAAAAGAATTTGGAGTTTTTTTTATTGCTCGGTTTTTGCTTTAACTGAGTTGGTCGGTAGTTGGTCAGTTTCCTTTGGTTGCTGAGGGTGGTTGCTTATCTCTTGGGCACTCGATTATTTCACTAGTGCTTAGCATTGTCTATTTGCTACTCAGTTATCTTTCTTACCGACAAGTTCAGTTTTGTTTCCTATTATGGCTGACTTGTACATTTATATTGTATCATAGAATTCATGTTTGAATCCATCATTGGGAAGTGTGTGGTCCCAGATTTAACTGTTACTTCCGTTAATTATGGATTTGAAGGCTGACTCAGCTTGGTAGCTTCTTGTATAAATGTAGATGTTTGGTTGTAGTTTAGGGAGTCAATTCTGATAGAAGATAGTAGTGATAAGATTTGATATTTTTGACAAATCCTCACATGTTTGAGGACTTATGTAATTCATTGTAATATCAGGCCCTATCCGTGAAGGCCTTACAACCCAGCATGTATGATTCCAATTGATGATAATATTTGAAAGATCTAGCATTCTCTCTCTCACTCTTGTTGTTTGTTTCTTCCACATGTGTGTTTCAAGCTTGGATCATTAGGTTGTGCCATCCTTTGGCCCCTCTTGCTCCCTACCCTTGCATTAGGTGGTATCAGAGTGAGGTGAGATCTTGATCTAGTTCTATGGATCTAGGTTTGTAGGTTCCTCTTGAAGCCCTAGTTGAATTATTGTGGGGTAGCAGATTGTGATCTGACCTGCAATCATAGAGGGTTGTCAAGATGGTTCATGGGAGGTAAGATGTGGATCTAGGATTGGCAGATATGCTAAGATAGATTGTTGCTAGGTTAGAAGTAGTGGAAACAACCCAAAGAAGAGGCAGACATCTTGAAGATGTTAGTGATGATGAAATTGAAGAAGAATAGGTGAATGCAGAACCTAATCCTATTATGGATCAAGGTGAAGAAATATTTTTGAAGGCTTTGAAAAGTCTGAAGTCAACACCACATTTCAATCCCCTTGAGTATGGTGGAAAGCTAGATTCTGATGAATTGGTGGACTGGATCACCGAGATGGAAAAGTATTTTGAATATGAAAATATTCCTAATGATAAGAAGGTGAAGATTGCAAGCAAAAAGTTAAAAATTCATGCATCCTTATGGTGGGAACACCTACAATTGGATTGGAAAAGGAAAGGAAAAGACAAAATCAAGGTATGGATTAAAATGGTTAATAAGTTGAAAGGAAAGTTCTTATCCTATGATTATTAGATTAACCTACTTTAGTAAATGTAAAGTTTGAGATAGAAAGATAGCTCGGTAAAAGTGTATACTAAGGAATTAGATAGACTAGATATCAAATTTGGACATCATGAAGATGATGTAGAAAGAATTGGTAGATACTTGAATGGTTTGAGAGTTTCCATCCAAGAGGAGATTAGTATGGTCAAACTGGAGAACATTGAGGAGGTTTATCAATTTTTTTTGAAAGCTGAGGATAAATTGAACAAGAGACATGAACAAAGGTAGAGAGGTTGTGGTGGTAGATTCCCTAGAGAAAGAGGTAGATTTAATGGTGAAAATGGTAGATCTGAACCAGAAAAGACAAATTTGGACAAAGGAAAGACTGAGTGGAAAGGTAAAAGTTCTAGAGGTAGAGGCAGTAACTACCAAGGTGGTTATAGCAGAGGAAGTTTCTAAGGAACTTGTTATAATTTTGGAGGACATAGATCTTTTGAATGTACATAGGCTAGTAAGAAGACTCGTAGCAGTAGAAATGTTTTGGTGCAAGAAGAGTCATTGAATGAACATGAGAAAGAAAATAACTTGATGGTAAGGTGAGTACTATGGAATGAAAGAAAAAAGGAAGATCCAGTAAGGAAAAGTTTGTTCAAGACCAAATGTAGAGTTTCTGAAAATTTTTGGAAGGTAATCATTGATAGTGGTAGCTCAGAGAATCTGACATCTGAAGAGATGGTCACAAAATTGCAGTTGGAAAGGTTGGTACATATGAAGCCCTATCAGATTTCATGGATCAAAGATGAGCATACACTCCTGGTAAGTGAACAATGTTATGTGAATTTGAAGATTGGAAAATACTATGATAAGGTGTTATGTGATATCATGCCTATGGATTGTTGTCATATTTTGTTGGGTAGACCTTGGCAATATGATATACATGCTATATATGATGGGAGATTGCATAAGTATACTATTGTGGCTGATGCAAAGAAACAAATCTTGTTATCATTGATGGAAGAACCTATTAGTAATGTTTGCACATCTGTGAAAGTCTGTTTGATGGAAGGAAGGAAGTTTGTTAACTCATTGAATAGGAATGATGTATCCTAATAAGTCAAGTAAGAAAAAAGAGGATAATGTCCCTGAGGAGATTGATAAGTTACTCACCAAGTATAGTGATATCATTTCTGATAATGTACCTGATGGTTTGCCACTGAAAAGAAGCATTGATCATTGTATGGATCTAATCCCTAGAGATAGTTTACCAAATAAGGCACCTCATCGGTTGACACCTACTGAGAATCAGGAATTGAATTGATAGATTCAAGAGTTACTGGAGAAAGGTTTGATCAGAGAAAGTTTGAGTCCTTGTGTAGTACCTATTGTATTGGAACCAAAGAAGAATGGAGAATGGAGAATGTGTACTAATTTCAGAGAAATCAATAAGATAATAGTGAAGTATAGGTATACTAAGAATAGATGACATAATGGATAGTTTTATTGGAGAAAAGTATTTCACAAAGATTGATTTGAAAAGTGGGTATCATCAGATCAAAATTAGAGAAGGTGATGAATGGAATACTACTTTCAAGACAAAAGAAGGTTTGTATGAGTGGTTGGTTATGCCTTTTGGTTTAACTAATGCATCGAGTACTTTTACGAGGTTAATGAATGAAGTTTTGAAGAAATTCTTAGGAAAGTTTGTGATTGTATATCTTGATGATATCCTGATATTCAATAAGACCATAGAAGAACACTTGTTGCATGTGAGAAAATTTTTACAGAGGTTGAAAGAGGAAAAGTTGATAAATCTGAAAAAGTGTTCATTCATGAAAGAAGAGATTGTGTATTTTGGATTTGTTATTTCAGCTGATGGTTTGAAGATGGATCCTAAAAAGGTTGAAGCTATTTTGAATTGGCCTACACCTGTGAATGCTAGTGGGGTAAGATCATTTCATGGTTTGGAAAGTTTTTATCGAAAGTTCATTAGGAATTTTAGTTCAATTTGTAATGCTATGATTGAGACTATGAGAGGAGACAAAAGAGAATTCAAGTGGACACATGGAGCTGATAGAAGTTTTGAGACTCTGAAGTAGAAGGTTGCTGAATTACCTATTTTGGCATTACTTGATTTCAGTAAAGTATTTCAAGTAGAATGTGATGCAAGTGGAAGTGCAATTGGAGCTGTGTTGAGTCAAGAAGGTAAACCTATTACTTTCTTTAGTGAAAAGTTGAATGATGCTAGAAGGAAATATTCTGTGTATGATAAAAAAATTCTATGCTATTGTTCAAGCACTGAAGAAATGGAGACATTATTGGATACCAAGTGAATTTGTGTTGTATATTGATCATAAGGCTTTACAATATTTGGGTAGTCAGAATAAGTTGAATCAGAGACATATGAAATGGGTTCAGTATTTGCAGAGTTACACATTTGTGATAAAGCATAAGAGTGTAGTCACTAACTAAGTTATTGATGCATTGAGTAGAAGAAGATCTTTGATGATCGAGATGAAAATAGAGGTTCTTGGTTTCGATGAGATGAGAGGTTTGTATGAAAATGACCCTGATTTTTTTGAGCCATGGAGAAAGTGCAGAGCACCTATTCAAGATCAACAAGATACTAAATGGGATGAATATTTTATTTAGGAAGGTATGTTGTTTAAAGGTATTTAGTTGTGTATACTGAGAGGAGTAATGAGATCTAATTTGATAAAGGAGAAACATAGTAGTGGTTTGGATGGACATTTTGGTATTGATAACACATGGAATTTGCTTAAGGAGAAGTACTATTGGCCATAGCTGTATAGAGATGTTCAAAAATTTGTGAAAAGTTATGGTATTTGTCAAGTTGCAAAAGGAGTAAGTTAGAATACTGGATTGTATACACTGATTGCTGTTCCTAAGAAACCTTGGATTGATATCAGTATGGATTTTGTTCTTGGCTTACCCAAGATAGTTTAAGAGGTAATGATTCTATATTTGTTGTTGTGGATAGATTTTCAAAAATGGCACATTTTATACCTTTTAGGAAGACATCAGATGCAGTACATGTAGTAGATCTTTTCTTTAAGGAAATTGTCAGATTGCATGGATTACCGAGGAGATTTATCTTTGACCGAGACAGTAAATTTGTTGGATATTTTTGGAAAACACTTTGGAAGAAATTTGGCACTAAGTTGAAATATAGTTCTACATTTCACCCACAAACTGATGGACAGACTGAAGTTGTGAACAAAAGTTTGGGAAATCTTCCTTTTAGGAAGACATCAAATGCAGTACATGTAGTAGATCTTTTCTTTAAGGAAATTGTTAGATTGCATGGATTACCGAGGAGATTTATCTCTGACCGAGACAGTAAATTTGTTGGATATTTTTGGAAAACACTTTGGAAGAAATTTGGCACTAAGTTGAAATATAGTTCTACATTTCACCCACAAACTGATGGACAGACTGAAGTTGTGAACAAAAGTTTGGGAAATCTTTTGAGATGTTTAGTTGGAGACACATCAAGTAATTGGGATTCTATGTTGGCACAAGAAGAGTTTTCATATAATAATTTAATGAATAGGAGTACTGGAAAGACACCATTTGAAATTGTGAATGGCACACAACTGAGAGGAATATCTGATTTGAGAGACATTGCTAATGAAAATAAGAAAAGTGTTGGAGTAAAGTTTGCTGAGTAAATGAAAACATTGCATGAAGATGTGAAGCTGAAGTCGAAAGACAATAATCAAAAATACAAAGAAAGAGTTGACAAATAAAGAAGACATAAGACTTTTGATGTTGGTGATGAAGTGATGGTTCATTTGAAGAAAGGTTGATTTCTGGTTGGAACATATGGAAAACTGAAGATGAAGAAGTTTGGACCTTGCAAGATTTTGAGGAAATTTAACAGTGGAAATGCATATGAAATTGAGTTACTTAATGACATGGACATATCACCGATTTTCAATATTACTAATTTGAATGAGTATCATGAACCTGATGAAGAAGTGACAATACCGATAGAATATCATAAGAATTAGAATGATGAAGTTGAATAGATTTTAGAGGAAAGAGTTGGCACAAGTACAAGAGGAAAATAGTATATGGAATATCTGGTTAAGTGGAAGAATATACTAATGGAAGATAGTTCATGGATTTCATAGTCTGAGTTGGATGTAGCTCAAACTAGACCTACCAAATGATTCAAAGAATCATTTCAAAATAACCCCAGGTGTCTGATGCAGGAGCATCTCAGGTCCTTGGCAATCTTGTGTCACCAAAAAGAATTTGGAGTTTTGTCTGTGTTGCTCGGTTTCTACTTTAACCGAGTTGGTCAGTTTCCTTTGGTTACTGAGGGTGGTTGGTTATCTCCTGGGTGGTTGGTTATTTCACTGGCACTTAGCATCATCTGTCTACTACTTGGTTATCTTGCTTATCGACGGGTTCAGTTTTGTTTCCTGTTGTGGCCGACTTGTGCATTTATATTGGATTGTGGAATTAATGTTGGAATCCATCATTGGGAAGCATGTGGTCCCAAATTTGACCATTACTTCTATTAATTATGGATCTAAAGGCCAACTTAGCTTGGTAGCTTCTTGTATAAATGTAGATGTTTGGTTGTAGTTTAGAGAGTTAGTTCTGATAGAAGATAGTAGTGATAAGATTTGAGATTTTTGATAGATCCTCGCATGTTTGAGGACTTTTGTAATTCATTCTAATATCAAGACCTAACTGGGAATGCCTTACAGCCTGACATGTATGATTTTAATTGATGATAATATATGAAAGATCTGGCATTCTCTCTCACTCTTGTTTTTTGTTGTTTTCGCATGTGTGTTGCAGGCTTGGATGATTAGGGTGCACCATCCTTTGGCCCCTCTTGCTCCCTGCCCTTGCATCAAAAATAAGCTTGAGGAAGCATCAAAGGCTGTCCCTCCTCTTGTCATAGAGACTAAGGTTGTAGAGGTCCCAATGATAGAGGTACCTAATGTGGAAATAGGGGAATCAGATAAAGACAAGATGAAAATAGTCCTGGGTGCACTGACAAAGATATTGTAACATAGGTTTGAAGTAATTAAAGGAATGATGGACCTAGTCCATAGTTCATTTGTTATGTTACAAAAGATAAATGGGAATGTTAATAATGCTATGGCTACTTTGGAGCCATTATTTAGTGTGTGGTCTAGCAGAAGTGCACTTTTTGAAAAGCTTGAAATGTTGCAGGCACATAGGACTGGCATCCCAGAGTCTATAGGAAAGGTGGGAGAAAAAATAGAACTCATCGGTGCATCTTGGGAATTCTTACAAGGGAAAGCTAGCCAAGTCAAAGCTAAGATAGAAATTTTTGGACCTGATTTTAGTAAGTACTTACCTCCTATTCATAAGGGTGATGGTGACATCATAGGTGTGGAGGAATGAAAATCATTTATGGACCAACTGCTAATAAACTAGGATGCTTTCCTAAATAGTGATGGTACTTTGGACATCAACAGGTTCAATAACATCCTTGATGATGTTTTTAAGGTGGAGAATGATTTCTCCAAATGTTTTTTAGAGGAAAAAGCTATAATGGACTCCAGATGGGATTGGCAAATGAAGATAATGCAAAGCTTGAAGGAGTACACCTAGCCTACCAAGGAAGCAGTTGCTTCATGGGACAAGAGGACAAAAACCAAGAAGAAAAAGCCTAAACCTATTGATTTGGAAGAAATGGAGGAGGAGTAGGCAACATCTAGCACCTAATCATTGAGCATAGAAAGAATAGTCATCATGAAGAGGACAGTTTAAGTTAGCCGGTTGAGGAGGTCACTTTCCATGCAACAACCTATGAGACTATTTTGAACATTTGCAGACAAAGGTGCCGCCCGTTGAAGATATCAAATGATTTGGAAAATATTCCTCTAGTCTCTATCAAGTTTGTGTAATTATTTGTAACATTTTTTGTCTTTAGTGCCTTTCCTTTCCTAGCCATCTGAATCTTGGTGCATCCTAATTTTTCAAGGATTCCAAGATGGCTAGTGAATGCTATAAGTAACCAGTTGTAACTTTTTGTAAAGGATGTTGAAATTAGTAATTGAATAGACTATCATTTTTTTCTCTCCAATTTTTATTGAGGCATTCTACCATTATCAATGTATTGATACAGAAAATATCAATGAGAATATATTAGAATTCCTTCTCAAATTTGTGTATGTCATCCTGTTTTAAGACTTAAGTTCTTGTATGTTAATATTCCAAATAAAAATTGATATATGGATTAAAAAGTAGGTTGTGAATTTATCTTTTATTTCTCTTTCAAGGAAGGGGTAAATTATTTAAGATAATTTCAGAGAGTTTGTAGTTTTTATAGGAATTTGATGTCTGAATGTGAGAATGAGGGGACAATTTGTAATGCATTTGTTTTGAATTCTAGGAGTGTTGGAATGGTTTTTCTATTTATGTACATTGTTGATGACTTTGTGGTCTAGAATAAGAAATTGGTCTATTCTTTAGAAGCATCTCTTCAACATCAAGCAACCTATAATTGATAAAATCTTTAAATCAAAATAAGTAATACTCATGTTAAATGATATAAGCAAGTTTTCTGATTCCTTTCAAGAAGTGAATCTATAGGTATACCCATCTGATAATTCAAGGCTCAAAGTGTAGGAGGATCATTTCCTTGATCTTTGTTAATTGGTCCTTTTCCTTGATAGATTTGGAGTGGGTTCAAGAGTTAGTGACAATAGTTTGTCAATGATATTGTAAATCTGCAAGTGGAAAGAAAAGGAGCCAACACATCCTACTGGATTGGTAAACTTTATGTACTATTTCCCTTAATACAAAGTTGATCTCAGGATCTATGATTGTAGATATTGTCATACCTCTTTTTTCCATACCGCCATTGCATTTTCCTAAATCACTTCCTTACTCTGACATCGCATGGTCCATTTTCCATTGGGAATAGGGTATCCAATAACTCGGTGAATGATTTCCTTAGTGATTTTAACTAGCCCATTCTCCAACCATAAATGCATTTCATGAACTTGACTCAAAACTATCTTAATCCATTCAACCTTGAAGTTACCAGGGAACTCTAGGGCACAAACTAACCCTTTGTCAATAATGTGTTGGTGCTCAGCCTTCAATGCTATATTTTCACATAATTTATTGTATGCCTCCCTCAGCTCATAATCTCCAATCTTAATTAATTTTCACATGTAGCACATCCTTACATTATGAATCATTAAAACCTTTGGTAGGATCAATGATAGGGCTCCTGAGAGATCTCCCTTCACCGCACTCTTAGGTACTGCTCAAAAATTTGGTGGTAGACAAGTATCACTCTGAACCAATTGAATGTTCTTTACCTCCTTTCCTTGATTCTTCACTTTGAAAAATGAATTGGAAACCATTTCTTCAAGTTAGGGTACGCAATACAAATTTTGAGTAGCTCAGTAATAATGGATCTTATCAACACTTCACAATATTCATCGACAACACGCAGTTGAATCTTCACAAAATTTGCATAAATCACTCTTTCAATTGCCTTTGAACCGCTCTAAAAATTCTCTAATCATTTGGTCAAATGAAAATCAAAGGTAAAATTCATTATTTAGATTCAAATAGTTGAATTAGGTCTTCAATAAATGCTCCATACACTAGTGAGTGTAATGCAATTATCTTGATTCTTGCATAATAGATCAGTTTGCACATTCCTTAATTTGATCATTTGATCAAAACCATGAATCAATTATTACTATCACTTTCTCACTTAGCTCATCAATATACTAGCTTGATCATTATGGGAGCTTAATTTATACCATGAAACTTAATTACTATAGACATTAATATTTATTCTTGACACCAATTGTGCATATCAACTCTTTTCTTGGTTCTTGCTTCAAATCTTTCCTAATGCATCTTGACTTATGCAAATATGGACTTTAACACATCTAATGTTATGAATTGGTGTTAAATATAACATTTGAAATATCATTCCTTACATACCTTCTTATCTTAGTTATAAGTAGTGTGATCACCTGATACATTGGATTGGGTGATCTCAGCTTCACTAGTTCCACTACTGCTTTCTTCTTCTTTCTTTCTCCCTGTCTAATTTATTTGGCTCTTTATCTGATCAATAGTATTTTCACCTTTATTTGTTTCATTATTAGGTGTCAGCGTTCTAGTCCTACAGTCTTTTCTTAAATGACCAATCTTGTGACAACTATAACAGACCAAAATTCCATTTATCAAACTCTTGGATTTACCTCTAAAGTGTGTCCTTATACAATTTTATGGAATATGACCATATTCACCATAATAATGATAGCTATACCATGTATTGTAATACCAATTGAATGTGTTACCTTTCCTAGGTGCATTGCCTTGCTTCTTGGATGTCCATTTAGATTTTGCATTGGATTTGTAGTCTTGTGCTCTATGACCATACTTTTGACAATTATAACAATGCCCTTCAAATCTAGGTGTAGTAGGTGTATTGTTGTCCTTTGACCTGAATTCATGTTCCTGATGTCCATGCTTTTTACAGTTAATGCAATATCCATTGAATTTAGGCTTAAGATTGGAATTACCATTCTTTCTTCTACAAATGTTTGTTGTGTGTCCTAGTTTCCCACAATGATGACATGTAGGTTTTTTGTTCTTTGGCTTTGCATCCCTTTTTTCTCCACTCTTTGATAATTCTCCTTCAATGGATGATAGGTACTTAGTATGGCCTAGTTCAAAGGTGTGATTGGATCTTCTTGGTGATCTCATTAGTTCCTCAAAATATCTCACTACTTCGTTAGGTTTTCTCATCCTCTTAATGAGTTCCCTTTAGGATCTTAACTCATTTTTCAGTTGATTATTCTCTGATCTCATATTTATAATTTCCATGTCTTTCCTCTTTAACTCTTGATTTTCAAATAATAGTTGATTTACCATGTCCAACTGATTATTTGTAATCTTCTGCACATCACATGTCCTTTCATCAAGTCTAGTATCCATTTGTCTCTTATCTTCTTCTACAATTATCTTATCTTCCTCAACTTTATTTTTGTGTTCAATCATTTTACATAGTCTTACTGATTGAATTTCTTGTTCTCTCTTTAAACTTATGACTTCTTCATTTAGTGAATTATTTCTCTCCAATAGATCTATTATTGCTGCATCACTTTCTCTGGAATTTATATTATCAAATAGACCTTAAATATCTTCTTCTTGATATTGAGTTTCATTCAGTTGGATTTCCAATTCTTTCCTTCTTTTTAAGAATTTCTTCAATTCATCTCTTGCTATTCCAAGCTGGTGCAATGCAAGCTAGAAATCAATCTTCTTATTCTCTATGATATTTCCCAACTTATAAGCCTCCATCTCCAAGATATTAACTCTCAAGTGATTATAATTTTTCTAAGAGAACAATGATTTGTTACCAATTGTTGGAAGTCTTATTGGGAAAGCAAGATTGTGAGAGGGGGAGGGGGGTGAATCAGGATCTATAAAACTTTTACTCTTTTGAAAAAAAATTCAACATGTATATCATGAATGACATAAAAATTAACTTTAATGTACTGTTAATCACATCCATGAAAATAAAATACATAACACAAAATATTTGGTAACCTAGAAACCCTTTAAAGGTAAAACTAGCATGGTGATGAAACCCACAAATCTTCACTACTGCAACAATAAAGTGTTCCTGTTAGGGCTACAAAGTTTTGATCACTTCTAGTTATCTACCCTATGAGGGGTTTGCCCTTCTAAGAGCTTACAGACTTATACAATCTACCTTGATTAAAGGATTTAAACTTACAACAAAGCAAGCACTCTATTAGGAGATTTACAAAGTTTTGTTAGGACCAATTTGTTAAGAGATTTACCTTGATTCACTTGCTAGACTGTATCAATACCTGATCCTTCGATATCCACTTCAAATTTTGATAATGGATCTCCTCTTTCCAATTCTTATTTGATCTCAAAATATGATATAACTATGTTCAGTCCTTCACTACTATGCTCAATCACTCTTCTTGGTCTTATCTTCTGACATATAAAACATAGCTTCTTCTGCATAGACATGTAATAATCACTATTAGGGTTTTGATGTCACCTTAAATAGATAAATGATGAACCTTCCAGATCAAGATCAATGATCTAGATTCATTAATTTTACCACTTAAGCATTCCCTTTTTCTGATTGGTTATATTTCTTGCATAGGGATTAATGATCTCAATCATTACATGTAATTAACTCCTTAAATGTCTCAATGATCATTAAACTATACATAGAAGTTGGCAAAAATTATTTACCTCAGTGTTTGTGCCATTCCAAACACATATATCAAAGTTGGCTTACTTGACATATGATCTCTCTAGTAATCGATCAAAAATGTTATCCATATACTATCACTCAGCACTAATTATTCTATCCAACTTGACATTTATAGTGGTCGATAACTACTGGGCTTCTTGGTGACCACTGACTTTCTCGGTAGTAACTACTGCTTGATCCATACATGATATTTATACAAGTCAGATACCTTACCTAACCTTAGTAGGATGGCTCAATCATAGTGATGACCAACCGACTCTTCCTTGATAATGACTAATTGTATGACACTAATAGGCAACATGAATTGGAGATCAACAGTTTCTAGGCAGGTGCTTGTTGCTGACACATGGGTGTAGGTGGATTAGGACCAACCATGAAAACTTGAACATGCTTGTTGTCATTGGCCCAGTCTATGAATGCAATTTTATTATTATTCCAATATCATGCTCGATCATTGTTGGGCCAATTTTGTGATTTTTCATTTTAATTCCTAATGGTACCATCATCCAAGAGGCCTCTTTCAATATCCATATCTTTTCCTTTAATGTCCTAGTAGTTTTGTATGCAATTCATGTGCATGAAGTTGTTAGGAATGAATTTTGAATATATCCTATGGGGGGGTATTCACAACCATTTTGTCATAGTTTTTGTTGCATTCATGACTGTGATTTTCATTGATGTCAACACAGTGATCTACTGAAGATTAGTAGAGAAGCAGATAATGTTTTTATTAGCGCACGTGGGATATTGAAGATCAAGCTATGTGGAGTTGAGGAATTAATCTATGATGTTTCCCAAGATCATGGTTAAGAGTGCATACAAAAATTCAACTATTCATGGCAGTTATGTGTAATTCAATGGAAGCAGTATTCAGGCAGTGTTCCTAAGAAGTAACTTGTGGAAATTGGATGATATCTCCTAATCGAGATAGCATCTAAGCATGCAAGGTTGTACAGATGATGAAGACATGATGATAGTGATGTGGATGTGAGAGAAAGGTCAAAGGTTGCATGAGTAAAGAATTATCTTGATTGGAAGTTGATAGTTTTATGTAATTATAGAATATTGTGTAACGTGTGGAAAATTATTTTGTAATTTGTATACCAACTCATTTGTAATTATTTGAGTGTGGTATAAAGGAAGATTTATTTTCCTTATTTTAATGTAGTAATTATAATATATAAATGAGAGATAGTATGAAAGTGAATTGTGGAATTATGCAATATTTGTTGTAAGAGGATATGCAAATTGCAGAAATCTGGTATTGAGATCTGTTGAAGCCGTTGGTGTGGTTTGGCACAATTAGAGGAGAAGTGATAAGTTTTTGAGATCAGTAATATTTTGGTATTATTTTTTTGAGTAATACAGAGATCATTTGGACAGTGTGTTCAGTGTTTCCCTTGAAGCTATTTGGACAGTGGGTCCTTCTATCTTCCATAACTCCTAGCAGGGTTAGAATATTTTAACATTGATTCAAAGTCTCCTAACATAGATTCATATGTACTAAATTTATTTCATAAAACTCCTAACAGAGTCCATCCTCTCACAAGGAATTTTCATATTAGTGCATCTTTTGTGGGCATCATTGCCACCCAGGTTTACTCTTTGATCAAGAGGTTCCCTAGTCAACATATCTTGTGTCATTGTGTTATTATGTATGTATATCTTTCTATGGTTTTTTCTTACATTTCTTACATGGTTAAAATTTGTTAAAGGTGATAAAATTTGTATTTATCTGATAACTGATTCACCCCCCCCCCCCCCTCTTAGTTATCTTGGTTGACTTTACTTTCTGACAATTGGTATCAGAGTAGCAAGTCCTTGAAGGAAAAGTTTAACAATTTAAGGAGATCCATGGTGAATCATTTTAGCAAAGAAAGCCCTAAGTTTGGTGGAGTGAACTTTGATAGCTAGAAAGAAAATGTGAAGACACATTTTCTTTGTTTAGGACTAGGATACTAGCTAATCACAAAGAACAAGAAGACTATCATTGAAGAAGACAAAATTAAAGAATGTAATAATAAGGAGAGAGACCTATTCATGTGTAACACACTTGCCAGAGAAGCACTCTTGTCAGCCCTCCCAGAAAATGAGTACAATCAGGTAAAATATCTAAAAAAAGATCATGAAATTTGGTTAGCTTTACAGTCTACTTTTGAAGGTGATGAACATGCAAAGAGAGTCAGATTACATAATTTGATATGTGCATTTGAAGATATAAGAATGATGGAAGATGAATCTGTTAGAAGCTATATTGGTAGAATGTCAGAAGTTGTTGCAGGTATAAAATCCTATGAAGGAATCAAGACAGAGAATGAAGTGATATGGAAAATTCTAAGGACATTAACTCCTACATTTAAGCAGACATCATAGATGATTGAGAAAGTTATACCATGTACTAAGAACTTCACCATAGAACCCTTCTTGGAAGACTAGAAGAAACAGAGATGAACTTGAGACAGTTGGGAGATCTACCTAGAATGGAGACAACATTCAACACACTTAGTATTCATCCTACTTTGTTAAGAAGCATTAGTGTAAGAAGAGATTATGATAGTGGCAGTAGATCTAAGAATGAAGAAGACAGAAAGATTGAGGAAGGAATTTTCTTTCTTATGAAAAGAGAACTAGATGGTAAGAAAAATTTTAAATGTTGGACTTGTCAAGAATATGGTCATTTTTCATCTAAATGTCCTAAGAGAGTAAAGAAGTATAGAAAGAACTTTAAACCTAGAAGACCTAAAGAATGTTACTATGATAATGATGAAGAAATTGAGGCTAGTGTGGAGAAATTCCTAAGTGAAAGTGATGATGAGAATGATGATATAGGATTTGTAGCAATAAAAGAAGAAAACTCTGAAACAAAAGTTAAAGAAGAAAAAGATTTAGTTTCTCAAGTAGAAAAGAGATTTGATTGGATTATAGATAGTGGTTGTTCACATCATATGACTAGAGACATGAAGAAATTCATAAAGTTTAACAGTTATGATGGAGGAATTGTGAGAGTTGGAAACAATGCACCTTGTTTGATAAAAGAAATAGGATCTATTACTCTTGATGGAAAGACTAACATTGATGATGTTTACTTTGTGGATGTATTGAAACATAATCTTTTGAGTTTTGGACAACTAGTTGATAAGGGATATCAAGTTTGGTTTACTGAGAAAACTTGTGTAATCAAAGACAAGGATGGTAATTTGATTGGAACTGGATCAAGAACCAGAGGTAATGTATTTCAGTTGAATCCTACTGAGATGACATGCTTGATTACTAAGATTGATGATAGTTGGTTATGGCACGGAATATTTTTTCATATAAACTTTGATAACATTGTGAAAGTTAGTACTACACTTGCAGTGAGATATTTGCCTAAAATTATGAAACCTACTAACATGATTTGCAAAGAATGTGTTATGACTAAATAGAAGAGAAGCTCATTTCCTAGCCAAAAGTTTACAACTGCAAAGAAGTTGGAAATTGTTCATATAGATTTGAGTGGTCCCACAAGGACTAGAGGATTCTATGGTGAAAGGTATTTTATGATTCTTGTTGATGATGTTTCAAGAATGATGTGGATTGAATTTCTTAAAGAAAAGTCTGAGGCATTTGATAAGTTTAGAGTAATTAAGAATAAAGTTGAGAATGAATCTGGAATGAAGATTAAATTTTTGAGATTAGATAGAGGTGGAGAATTTATTTCAGAATAATTTAACACTTTTTGTAAAGTGAACAACATTAAGAGACATTTTTCAGCCCCTAGAACACCTGAACAAAATGGTACTGCAGAAAGAAGAAACAGGTCAGTGACTGAAGCGACAAGAGAAATTTTATTTGAAAAAGACTTGGTGAAGGTATCATGGAGAGAAGTAGTGAATACAACAGTATATACAATGAACATAGTATAGATTAGAGCAGACACAGACAAGACACCTTATGAACTATGGTTTTGACATGTACCATTAGTTAAGTATTTCAAAATTTTTGGAAGTAAATGTTATATTAAGAGAGATGATGACATTGGAAAGTTTGACCCTAGAAGTGATGAAGGTATATTTCTTGGTTATTCATTGAAAAGAAAAGCTTATAGATGTTTCAATAAAATAACTAAAACTATTTTTGAGAGCGCAAATGTTAAAGTTGATGAAAAGTTCAAAATTCAGGAAAGAATATTTGATTATGAATCAGATGAAGGAACTCATCCTAGAATTGATCAAGAAAATGTTGAATTATTCTATGAAACTGATAGTGATTTGCAGAATGAAAGATACATTGATGAAATCATAGAAGAACCTATAATTGAAGCAAGAACTGAGATAGTGACACCTAACAAGAATCTAACAAGAAATCATCTTGTTGAGCATATTATTGGGAGCATAGAACACGGAGTTCTGACATAGAATAAGGTACAAGAACAATTGTGTTGAATTTCTCAATTTGAACCTAAATCTACTAGTGAATCATGTGAAGATGAATATTGGATTAAATAAATGAAGGAAGAACTAGATCAAATTAAAAAGAAAAAGACTTGGGAGTTGGTCCCTAGACCTAAAGATAAGAATGTTATAGGAACTAAATGGGTATTTAGGAACAAGATGAATGAACAAGGATAAGTTGTAAGGAATAAAGAAATATTGGTATGTAAAGGATACTCATAGCAAGAAGGAATTGAATATGAAAAAAATTTTGCACCTGTAGCAAGAATTGAAGCAATAATAATGTTTTTGGCTTATGCAAACTATAAGAGATTTAAAGTATATTAGATGGATGTGAAGTCAACATTTTTGAATGGAGAATTAGAAGAGGAAGTTTACATTGAGCAGCCTGAAGGTTTTCTCTTAACTCATGAGGAGACATGGTATGTAAACTGAAAAAAACTTTATATGGACTTAAACAAGCACCCAGAACTTGGTATGCAAGACTGGATAAGTATTTGATAAAATTAGGACTTACTAAAGGCACAATAGACAATAACTTGTATATGAAAGAAATTGAGAATGGTTTGTTGGTTGTAGTTATTTTTGTTGATGATATTATCTTTGGAGGAGAAGATGAAGCTAGTGATAAATTTGTAGATGAAATGAAGACAAAATTTGAAATGAGTATGATTGGTGAGATGAAATATTTCTTAGGATTGCAGATAACACAAAACAGTGATGGCATCCTCTTATGTCAAACAAAGTACTTGAATGACCTATTGAAGAGATTTGGAATGGAGAGTTGTAAGCCTATTAGCACAACTATAGTAACTAGACACAAGTTATCTAGCATAGATGAGACTCCTACACTTGAACATAAGAGGTACAAATCTATGATTGGAGGATTGCAATATTTAACTCATACAAGACTAGACGTATCACATATAGTTGGAATCATTGCAAGATTTCAAGGTAATCCTAAAGAATCACATTATGCAGTAGTAAAAAGGATACTGAAGTACTTGAAAAGAACAATTGAATATGGATTGTGGTATAAATAAATGATGACTTTACCCTATGTGCATATACAAATGCAGATTGGGGAGGTAGTGTTGATGACAAAAAAAGTACAAGTGGTGGAGCATTTTTTCTTGGAGGAAGATTGGTTTCTTGGCTAAGCAAGAAACAAAATTGTATTTCACAGAGCACAGTAGAAGCATAATATGTAGCAGTTGTAAACAATTGTAACCAGATAATATGGATGAAACAAATGTTGAAGGATATTGGAATAAAATTTGATGAGCCTATTTTTATACACTGTGATAACACCAGTACAATAAGTATGTCTAAGAATCATGTACTACATTCTAAGACCTAACAGTGTGTTTTGTAACCTTTTACCAGGTTGGCTTCTAACCGGGCATCACTTCAAAAAAGTGAAAATCAGTATCTAGATACATTGGTGGTTTTTCCCATATTGGGTTTCCACGTTAAATCTTGTGTCTCTTGTATTCTTAATTGCTATCTTAATCACACACCAGTAACTTTGAAGATGCAGAAAGTATTAGCAAAATTATCTTTTAGATATTCATCAGTACTGGTGTATGATTAAGATAGAAATTAAGAATACAAGAGACACAAGATTTAACGTGGAAACCCAATATGGGAAAAACCACCAATGTATCTAGATACTGATTTTCACTTTTCTGAAGTGATGCCCAGTTAGAAGCCAACCCGGTAAAAGGTTACAAAACACACTGTTAGGTGTGACCTTGTTAGAGGATTTAAAACACCCTGCTAGGAGTGGCTTGGTAAGAGGTCTTGAAAACAATTCAATGGAATTGTCACCTTGTTAGAGGATTTACAATATGGTTGTTAAACCAACTCGGTTAAGAGATTTAGAATTCACTGTTACAATGATAAGAAGGTAACAATGAAAAATGACCTGTATAATAATGCAACTGTCTTGCTGATTACAGATCTCTGTTCTGCATATGTGTGATCCTTCCTAATCGAATAAATCTATGCTGCACCTCAAGGATATCTGAACATCCTTCACAAATTCACACACACCTTTCCTGTCTTTCTTCTGTAAATCTTCTGCTATGTTTCTTGTTTATTTTTCACATTTGACCTTTTATTTATATGATTTTAGATTTGTCAAATCGACATTATTTAGTATAACATTCGGCTAAATTAAGCAAACTCTATTTGCAAAAATCCTTCAAGGTCCGACAGTGCTCGGTGACCATAACTTTCTATAATCTTTTGGAGACCGAGGGAACTCGGTAAACACCGACAATCCTTTACCTTCGATAACTGACTGAACTCGGTAAATACTAACTTTTCTTCGACAACCGACTGAACTCGGTAAATACTAACTTTTCTTCGACAACCGACTGAACTCGGTAAATACTAACTTTTCTTCGACAACCGACTGAACTCGGTAGATACTAACTTTTCTTCGACAACCAACTGAACTCGGTAAATGCTGAATTTCCTTTGGTAACCGAGTGAACTCGGTAGACACTGATTTTCTTTGATAAACGAGTGGACTCGGTAAGCACTAATCTTCTTGTCTGGCAGACTGACTGAGCTTGGTAGGAACTGATTGCTGCGGACTATGACATTGTGTGACATCAAAGACAATACATAATTTGAGTAGCAATTTCCTTCAGACAATTGTTTCCAACAATCTCCCTCTTTGGCATTGATGGCAACACAATATGTCATAGCATAATAAATTTGAAAGAGTTAGCTCAGTTCAGATTCAAATCTCCCTTTGTCAGCAAACTTCCTTTATCCTAAAAATTCTTCCTTCTGACTATTGAAAATTTCTTGAAGTAATAGCAAAGACATAGCAAACACTCCCTCTTTGACAACACATGCCAAAGACAATTCACATATTACCAGTGTAAATTAATGTACCTCAAGTACTGATTCATATGCAATGATTCCTTGAATATGCTGCATCAACTGGTTGATTTTCAATCATTTTCTGGTTGATGCATCACTAAAACTATATTTAGTGAGCCTCGGATAGGGGAATGACCCCTAACTTACCTCTTAGATATACAAATGCATCCTTAGGTAATGGTTTGGTAAAAATGTCTGCAATTTGTTCTTTTGTATGAATATATTCTAATCTGATTTCCTTGTCCTGCACCAATTCTCTAACAAAGTGATATTTAATAGCAATGTGCTTGGTTTTGGAATGCATCACTGGATTCTTTGAAATGTTTATTGCACTGGTATTGTCACAAAATATAACAACTGGTTCTTTGATTTCAACCTTCATACCTTCTAATAGCTGTTTAAACCAAACAATATTTGAACAGTTTACTACAGCAGCAACATATTCTGCTTCAGCTGTGGATTGAGATGTGCAATTCTACTTTTTACTAGTCCAGGATACCAGTCTTTTTCCAAGAAAAAATGCTCCACCACTTGTGCTCTTTCTGTCATCAATGTTTCCTGCCCAATCAACATCAGTAAACACTTTCAAGTTTAGATTGCCTCCAAATTTATACCACAAACCATATTCTTCAGTTCCTCTTAAGTATCTTAAGATTCTTTTGATTGCCATCATATGATTTTCCTTAGGTTTTGCTGAGAATCTAGCTACTATACTGACTGCTAAGGCAATATCAGGTCTTGTATGTACTACATACTGCAATTTTCCAATCATAGATCGGTATAGGGTCTGATCAACTTCTTTTGAATCATCATTTTTGGTAAGTTTCAGTCCAGTACACATGGGTGTACCAACTGGTTTTGAATCTTCCATACCAAACTGCTTAAGTATTTCCTTAATGTATTTTGATTGAGTAATGTATATACCATTCTTGCTTTGCTGAATTTGAAGACCAACAAAGAATTTTATTAAACCAAACATAGACATTTCAAATTCTTTGTTCATTTGCTCTGAAAATTCTTTGCACTGATCCTCATTCCCTGTAAATATAGTATCATCTACAAATATTTCTGCTAATACAATTTTGTCATCTGGTCCTTCTTTAATATACAGATTGCTGTTATCATTGGCTCTTTTGAAATTAATCTGAATCAAATAGTTATGGAGTCTTTCATACCATGCTCTAGGAGCTTGTTTCAAACCATACAATGCTTTGTGTAACCTGCAGACCATGTCCTTTTTATCTGGATCAACAAAACCTTCAGGTTGTTCAATGTAGACTTCTTCATCAAGAATTCCATTGAGAAATGCAGATTTTATATCCATCTGATATACCTTAAATCCTTTATGTGTTGCATAAGCAAGTAGAGTTCTTACACCTTCTAATCTTGCAACAGGAGCAAAAGTTTCTCCATAATCTATACCTTCTTCTTGAGAATAACCTTTACATACCAATCTAGCTTTGTTTCTAGATACTTGACCATCTTCATTCAGCTTATTCCTGAATACCCATTTTGTTCCAATTATATTCTTATCTTTAGGTCTAGGTACAAGAGTCCATGTTTTGTTCTTTTGTATTTGTTCTAATTCTTCATTCATTGCTTCAATCTAACTTTCATTTTCCAATGCATCTTTGATATTTCTAGGTTCAAAATCAGTAAGCAGACATGTACCTTTTAGCTTGCTTCTGGTCATAGTACCATCTGATTTGTTTCCAATGATTTGATCTGGTGTATGATGTCTTCTGACATATTTGGCTAGTATAGGTTCCTTGCTTCTTGAATGATTCATGCTATTGTCTTCTAGGATCTCTTCTTCAGGTTGCTCGGGCTCGGTAGATATTTTCTCGATAACTTCAGGCTGAGACTCGGTCTGAATTTCTTCCTGTGACTCGGTTTGAACTTCTTCCTGTGACTCGGTAACTATACTCGGCTTGGTAGATATAGTTTCTTTATTGATAGTTGTGCCTGCCAATGTTTTAGGTTCAATGTAAACGAATCTTCTATAGTTCTCAGGTTCCCTTTTTCTTTCTTCTTTAGTCTTTTCTACAAACTCATCAAATTTTACATGTATACTTTCTATGACTTTGTGAGTAGATAAGTTCAGACATTTGTATGCCTTGCTTTTGCTAGAATATCCTAGGAATATTCCTTCATCACTTTTCACATCAAATTTATTTCTTCTAGATTCTTTTAAGATATAACACTTGCTACCAAATATTTTCATGTAACTTACATTGGGTTTATAGCCATACCATAATTCATAAGGAGTTTTGAATGTGTCTTTCTTCAATTGTACTCGATTCAAGGTATGAACTGCAGTGCTGATAGCTTCCTTCCAGTACTTTATAGTGATGTTCTTTTCTATCATTAGAGTCCTTGCACAATCCATAATAGATCTGTTTCTTCTTTCTGCTATTCCATTCTGCTCAAGAGTTCTAGGAGCTGATGCCTATCTTTTGATTCCTCTTTCAATGCAAAAGTTGTTAAAATCATGGGAGATGAATTCACCACCTCTGTTAGATCTTAAGCATTTCAATATTTTCCCTATTTCCTTTTCCACTCTTGCTAAGTACCATTTGAACTTTTCAAATGCTTCTGATTTCTCTCTTAAATACATAACAGTCATCATTCTAGAATAATCATCAACGAAAAGAATAAAGAATTTATCTCTAGTATAGCTTTGTATTCCAATAGGTCCACATAACTCAGTATGCACAATTTCCAAAGTTTCTTTAGACTGATAGTTCTTGCTCTTGAAACTAGTTTTACTCATTTTGCCAATCTGACAATTCTTACATAGACCAGTATCAGGTTTCTTCAAAGTAGGAATGCCTCTAACCTTCTTGAATTTGCTTATTTTTATCATGTTATCAAAATTCACGTGACATAACCTTTTGTGCCATAGCCAACTTTCTTCAATTTGAGCAATAAAGCATGAATATTCACTGAGATCAAGATAAAATAAGTTACCTTTTGTTTGTTTGCCTGATCCAATGAGTTTTCCTTTTCCATCCAGCAGTCTTGCTTGACCATTCATGAATTCAACCTTGAAACCAGTGTTGATTAGCTATGCTACACTTAGAAGATTATGTTTTAGTCCTTCAACCCAATAAGCATTATCACATATGAGTTCTTTGGTTAATGAGATTCTTCCTTTTCCTTTTATACAACAAGGTTCATTGTTTCCAAATCTTACATTACCACTATCACAGTCTTCTAGATATTCAAATTTTGTCTTGTCACTAGTCATGTGGTGTGAACATCCGCTGTCTATTATCCATATATCATCTTTGCTTATATGAGAAATAAGTGCCATCTTATCTTCATCATCATTAGATTCATCTTTTATAGCAATAAAGATAATTTCTTCTTCACTATCATCAGAATCTTTAGCCATAAAACATGTTTTCTTACCTTTATCCTTGTATGATTTGAAATTCTTTTTGCCATAGTGCTTGTGACTTCTCTTCTCTTCCTTCACTTGCTTGTTTGGGCACCTAGCTGCAATATGTCCAATTTCTTCACATGAAAAATAGATTAAAGGAGTTTTACCTTTATATTTACCTTTCCCTCTAGAGTACTTCTTTGCAAGTAATGCTTCTACAATTTCAAGATCACTATCAGAACTTTCTTCTGATACTTCTTCACTTTCTGACTGAACTTCTTTAATTTTCTTGTTCTTCTTTAGTGAAACCTTGGCCTCAAATGCTGATTCAATATTTTTGGAACTAGGAACATAGTTGTCATAGTTGTCTAATTCAAAGGCTGTCAATCTTCCAACTAAAGCATCCAAAGTTATATTGTGGTTTGTTTCACATCTTCTTTCTTGAATAGCTGATACTCTTATTGCATAGATAGGGAGTAATGTTCTGAGTACCTTACTTATAATAGTTTCATCTGAGATTGTTCCTCCAGAAGCTCTAATTGCACTTACACTTGCTTTGATTCTTTCAACATATTTTGCAATGTTTTCATCTTCCTTCATATTCATCTTGTCAAACTGTCCTCTTAGGCTTTCTACTTTGGCTCTTTTCACATTTGCATCACCACAATATATTTTCTTCAGTGCCATCCACATTTCATATGTAGTAGTGCAGTCTTTAATATCATCAAATTCTTCATAGCTGAGAGCAGATGCAATGTCTATCATCATGGTGTTGTGAGTCTTTTTATCTGCAATGTCTTCAACAGTTAATGCGCCATTAGGAATTGTGTATTATTCATCAATGTATTTGCATCCTGAATCACCAATGGAAGCCAGATGAATCCGCATGAGACCTTGCCATGCTGAAAAGTTATCTTTGTTGAGCTTTGGAATTTCCCTCTTGTAAGACATCCTGATCTTTAGCTTAGGTCCTTGAAACCCTTCCTGCAAGCACCAAAAGCTCTGATACCAATTGATGGAATATGGATGAAGTGACTGAGAGGGGGGGTGAATCAGTCAACCATAAATTTCTTCTTGATTAATTCTTTCCAGATCCCTTAAGATATCTTAACAATATTATCTGTTTTAGCACTCGGTAAATAGATTGCAGTAACTTTGAAGATGCAGAAAGTATTAGCAAAATTATCTTTTAGATATTCATCAGTACTGGTGTATGATTAAGATAGCAATTAAGAATATAAGAGACACAAGATTTAACATGGAAACCCAATATGGGAAAAACCACCAATGTATCTAGATACTGATTTTCACTTTTCTGAAGTGATGCCCGGTTAGAAGCCAACCCGGTAAAAGGTTACAAAACACACTGTTAGGTGTGACCTTGTTAGAGGATTTAAAACACCCTGCTAGGAGTGGCCTGGTAAGAGGTCTTGAAAACAATTCAATGGAATTGTCACCTTGTTAGAGGATTTACAATATGGTTGTTAAACCAACTCGGTTAAGAGATTTAGAATTCACTGTTACAATGATAAGAAGGTAACAATGAAAAATGACCTGTATAATAATTCAACTGTCTTGCTGATGACAGATCTCTGTTCTGCATATGTGTGATCCTTCCTGATTGAATAAATCTGTGCTACACCTCAAGGATATCTGAACATCCTTCACAAATTCGCACACACCTTTCCTATCTTTCTTCTGTAAATCTTCTGCTATGTTTCTTGTTTATTTTTCACATTTGACCTTTTATTTATATGATTTTAGATTTTTCAAATCGACATTATTTAGTATAAAAGTCGGCTGAATTAAGAAAACTCTATTTGCAAAAATCCTTCAAGGGCCGACAGTGCTCAGTGACCATAACTTTCTATAATCTTTCGGAGACCGAGGGAACTCGGTAAACACCGAAAATCCTTTACCTTCGATAACCGACTGAACTCGGTAAATACTAACTTTTCTTCGACAACCGACTGAACTCGGTAAATACTAACTTTTCTTCGACAACCGACTGAACTCGGTAAATACTAACTTTTCTTCGACAACCGACTGAACTCAGTAAATACTAACTTTTCTTCGACAACCAACTGAACTCGATAAATGCTGAATTTCCTTTTGTAACCGAGTGAACTCGGTAGACACTAATTTTCTTTGATAACCGAGTGGACTCGGTAAGCACTAATCTTCCTGTCTGGCAGACTGACTGAGCTTGGTAGGAACTGATTGCTGCGGACTATGACATTGTGTGACATCAAAGACAATAAATAATTTGAGTAGCAATTTCCTTCAGACAATTGTTTCCAACAATAGAAATAAAGTATCATGTAGTAAGAGAGAAATTTGTAGAGAAAGAAGTCAGACTTGAGTATATAAGTACAAAAGAGAAGATTTTAGATATATTTACAAAGCCTTTGCCTAAGGATACATTTGAGTATCTGAGAGGTATGCTTGGGGTTACGCCCTAGCCTACTTTCGAGAAGTGATGCAGATTGTTGCATTAGTCCAGTGGTATAGAGCCTTATCTTTTTCTGGGTTGGATGTTGGTACTTCCTCTAAGGGGGAGTATGTGTTTCTGAGCTGAGTCATGAGGACTCTAGTGAATGTATTTTATGAAAAGTGTCTTTTGACATTGAAGTTGTTGTTGACATAGTGATGTATTATCTGTCATTAATGTCAATGGGGGAGAAGGATACATGAAAAACCATCTATTGAAGAGAATCTAAGGGAGAAGGATACAAGAAATATAAAATGGAAAACTAAAATAATTGAGTAGGAAAATGAAGAAAGATTTGATTGATGAAGAGGATGTTGAAACATTTCAAAGTAGTAGTGTTGCAGTGTTGGTATTCATGGAACTTGGATGTTTTTTCATCTATGTCACCATCAATTCCAATGGGGGAGATTGTTAGGAATTAATGCTAAATATATCCTATGGGGGAGTATTCATAGCCATTCTATAGCAATTGTTGTTGCATTCATGACTGTGATTGTCATTGATGTCAACATAGTGATCTACTAAAGATTAGTAGAGAAGCATAGAGTGTTTGTATTAGCGCACGTGAGATATTGAAGATCAAGCTATGTAGAGTTGAGGAATTAATCTATGATGTTTCTTGAGATCATGGTTAAGAGCGCATACAAAAATTCAACTATTCATGGCAGTTATGTGTAATTCAATGGAAGCAGTATTTAGGCACTGTTCCTGAGAAGTGGCTCTTTGAAATTGGATGATATCTCCTAATCTGGATAGAATTTGAGCATGTGAGGTTGTACAAATGATGAAGATGTGATGATAGTGACATGGACATGACAACAAGGTCAGAGGTTGCATGAGTAAATAATTATCTTGATTGGAAGCTGACAATTTTATGTAATTGTGGAATATTGTGTAGCATGTGGAAAATTAGTTTGTAATTTATATGCTGACTCATTTGTAATTATTTGAGTGTGGTATAAAGGAAGGATTATTTTCCTATTATAATGTAGTAATTTTAATATATACATGAGAGATAGTATGAAAGTGAATAGCGAAATTGTGCAATATTTGTTGTAAGAGGATATGTGAATTGCAGAGATCTGATATTCAGATCTATTGAAGCAGTTGGTGTGGTTTGGAATAGTCAGAGGAGAAGTGATAAGTTGTTGAGATTATTAATAATTTGGTATTATTCTATTAAGTAATACATAGTGTTGGAAATATTCAGGGATTAACCGAGTTACTGAGAGGGGAGGGGTGAATCAGTAACTTCGAATTTTCTTACAATTACAAATGTATTAACATATAGTTCACTTTTTCTTTATGCATATAGAAAGCATGAAAGTTAAAAGCATTCACAACAATGACACATAGATTTGGTTACCCAAAAACCTTCCAAAAAGAAAGTAAAACTGGGGTGGGGATGAAACCCACAAAGCTTTAGTACTGCAGAATAAAGTTGGCCGATTAAGGCTTACAATTTGATCACTTCTGATGATCTGCCCTGTTAGGAGCAATAAGGATTGCTAAATCCACCTTGTTAAAGGATTTACAAACATACAATGAAGTATGCACTCGGTAAAGAGATTTTACAAAAGACTGTTAAGTCTACCTGGTTAAAAAATTTTAGTACTAATTCACCTGTTAGGATGAAACAGTAGATCTCTTGCTTTGCAACTGGATTGCTGATTGAGATTCGCTGAATGTACTGATCACCTTCTGTGATGAATTTGTCTTTGATGTTCCCTATACTACTGTAGCCCTTTGTAATTCGCTTATCTCTGCCTTTCCTTTTTTTTCACATACATACTCATATAATTACATCTTGACATTTTTACAACATTGTTTATATACAAGTCTAAACAATTAATTAAAATTACAAAGTCGGCTTGACAAATAAACATAAGTGCCACTAAGTCGGCCCAAGTATGGTTACATGGTTCCTGCAAACTAACTTGGTGACTTTCTGATACTCGGTGTCCACTGCATTACTTGGCATCGTCATGCATTTGGTAGAAGTGAAGGCACAGTTCATACTAACCACTCGGTAGGTTTTGAACTCGGTAAATACTGGTGACTCGGTAGACATAATGTTACTCAGTTTTACACTGTCCTACTCGGTTTGCATTATCTTGATTGGTTTGCACTGTCTTGCTCGGTTTGCACTGTCCTGCTCGGTTTGCACTGTTCTTCTCGGTTTGCACTGTTCTTCTCGGTTTGCACTGTTCTGCTCGGTTTGCACTGTTCTACTCGGTTTGCACTATTTTGCTCGGTTTGCACTAGTTTGCTCAGTTTTCACTGTTCTACTCGGTTTGCACTGTTCTGCTCGGTTTGCACTGTTCTACTCAGTTTGCACTGTTCTTCTTGGTTTGCACTCAGAATGCAAATAAGGGTTGTCACTAGTGGTAATTCTTCTTAATGCCAACAATCTCCCCCTTTGGCATTAGTGACAAAAACACTTTTTGCTCAAAACTTATATACATGAATCATACTGAGATTTATTTTGATTTTTTTTTAAAAAAAAATTTGTCTTTTTTATAGAGCTTTATACATTATCTCCCCCTTTCAATGTGCTAACTTTTTCTTCTATACAAATCTCCTTCTATACATATCTCCTTCTATACATATCTCCCCCTTTTTGACGATAATGCCAAAGGTGTATATACAAGTGATTTATAGAGAGAATCCAAAATTTGATAGAAAATCAGAATGTACCTTCATGATTAGTGCCAGGGTTCTATTCCAATTTTCTTGCAGAATCTTGCATGTTTGGATTACAATTTGGACTTCTGTAGAGAGTTCAATCATGTGATCTGCTATAGAGAACTGATTGTCATGAATCAATGTTTTGGAATGTTCAATGTGCTTATACATTGTATTCATGATGGGAAGGATCATGTTCTGGATGTCTAGCAGTGTGGACCGGATCCTTGTGTCTTCTTTTAGTAGATCTGACTGCATATTTGATAGGTATGAGACTTTCATGTGATGAGCAGAGCTTGAACTTGGTTCAAGTTGTAGCTTCTGTATGCTAATCTTCATATCCTCATCCATTTTATTCATTTTATCCTTAACATCCTTTGTGAACTCGACAATATTGCACAGGCTGGCCAAAAGAGAGGTGACATTCGAATAGGTAGATTCAATATTTGACAAATCTGAAGACAATTCCACTTGATTAATAGCTATGTGCTGAGCAATGTGCTCAAGCACTTTATTGTTGAATCTCTTCTTGGCTCTTTCAACTAACTTTTCTGTCCCAGATGAATCCTCATTGTATTTATTTACTGCTTCAGCTAATTGTAGCAAAACATGTTGAGAGGAGTCTACTTTAATACCTAATGCATCAGACAAAATGTCTTTAGCATCCTTAATGATTTGATATTCCTTGTCTCTCTCCTCTTTAAGCTTCTTTTGCTTTGCTTTCCTTTGGAGGATTTCACCTATATTTTGCATTTGGTTCGCTGATAGATTTGCAAAATCTAATGTTGGAATCTCTATTTCTTCATCTAGGTCTATATCCTCTACTATATTCTTACCCAAAAATTTTATACTCGGTAGAGCCTTAGGCTTATCTGTACTTAATGCCTTAGTAGTAGTGACAATAGACATAGTAGGACTGGCTATAGAGACTGGCACACTGTCTACTGGAGAACTTAAAATATTTACACTTGTAGAATCAAAAACTGCAATACTTACTGCTGGAAAACTTGATGAAGTGGGAGACTGCAACTCGGTAGAAGAAATGGTGGTTGCTTATGTTGTTTCTATAGGTGATTGGACAAAATTTGAAGTTGTCACAACCATGCTTGAAGGTGTCTCCAGGCTAGATGTAGAAACTTTTACTGGAGAGGTAGGAAGTGATGCAATGACTTCTACTGCTATCCTCATAGTATCATCTACCTCAGTGGCTTCTTCTTGTTCATCACTGTCATCTTCAATATCTTTTATTATTACTGTTTCAATACTCGGTTGGTGAAGATGGTATATGTTCTTCCATGTGGCATTTGCAGCCTTCACAACCGATTCAATATTGTTGATCAGAATCAAACAAGTATTGAACTTTAGTGTCATCTTACTTTCATTTTCCTTTAATGCCTTCTTTACTTCATCATTTTTCAAGCTCAGCATTAACTGTCTCAGGGTTTGATCAAATATGTCTCTTACAGTTTTCTTTGCATTGCTCCATCTCATTTTTATTGGATTTAATAAGACTATTGGAACCTATGGGGATAATTCATCAGGAGAGTATTTCCACTGTCCCATCTTTTCAATAACAGCATCTTCTATTTCCTTCTGTTCTGTTTCCGATCTGGTTTCATATTTAAAAGATTTTATGTTACTTACTCCAGATCCTGATCCGTCTCTAAAAAGTTTGATCCTCTCTTGAAAGTTTAGAGGAGGCCTTTTGAATACTATATCTTTGTCTGCCTTGTCTGCCTTATCTGCCTTACCTCTTGCACTTCTCCTTGTAAATACAGCAGTGGGAGGCTTAGGTGCCTTAGTGATGAAAACCTTTCCTTTCCTCTTTGTAGGTTCTGGTTCCTCTGTTTTCTCATCCTTTTCCTCTTCTTCTTCATCATTATCTCCTTTGTCCTTGGTTAGTATTTGCATTTTGGCTATCCTCTTCTTTCCTTTGTTTACTGCCTGTGGAAGTTTTATGCTTAATTCAATTCTCACCTTTGCTTCATCATATGTTCCAAAATATGGAGCTTTGGGATTAACAGGCTGATTAAGAAGGGCTTCAATGATATTCTTGGTTTCATCAATATTTACCTCATAAGGAAGAGGTTTTACATATACAATCCTTGGTTTAGCTGCTTGAATATATACATTGTCACAGTCTACCATGAAACAAATGTCATCCTTGTAATCCTCCACCAACTTCTGTGGAATCTGGAATCTGTCATTCATTTTCTCTTTGAAAGACTCAAAATAACTATCCATGATGCTTTCAAAATTTTCACCCATTTCTGAGATGTATTCATTTATCTCATAAAGGACTGGCACATCTTTTCTCCATACAACTTTTCCTTTGGAAGGGAAGAATTTTTGAACATAGAAGAATAAACAGACCAGTAGGGATCCAAACTTACATGGATTGTTTTTGGAAGTTTGAATGCTTTCCATGTTCTTGTTAAACTATTTTAACAATAAATTTGCAAGGTCAAATGATAAGTTGTTCTTAACCACTTTGTATGCTAGGTCAATAGCTTCACAGGAGACACTATTCTATCAACTTGAACTGCATATTTTATGGGCAATTATGTGTGTACCAAACTTTAGTTCAGCATCGGTAATGCTGCTAACTTTCATGCCTCTACCGTCCCACTCGGCTAGGGTTTTCTTTTCCAGTTCCGACCGACCTAGGGTTTTGGTAGTTTTTGCTTTGTTCAACATGGGAAGACCGGTGATTTGATGAATCATCTTCTTGGTGATCTCTATGGGTTGCTCAAGCCAAATCTTATCATCATGTATACGACTGAGAATGTATCTAACCCATTTCTCCTGAAAGTTTTGAGGTAAATGTGCAATGTGAACTAATCCCTTATCTTCCAGATGTTTGTGCTCGGGTTTTAGAATACCATCCACACACAGTTCTTCACGCACAATATCTAGTTCTAGGTTTCCCATTTCATGAATTGCACAGTTGAAATGATTGTGAATATCATTAATAAGTAGTACCTTAGGAGGAATCTGAGATTGAGCTCTGTTTGGGTCTAGGGCAGCTGCAATTGCGGGCATGATCTTGAAATTTGGTGCTCTCCATTCTCCTTGGACTAACATTTCAGATCCTTTCTTTGCTGAAGTGCTGGATGATGCCATGGTAGCTCACAGAAAATTCTTTTCGCAAAAGGTATTTGAGTCGCTGGATTACTCTTGAAGTTTTTTGCTCTCAAAGTGCTAAAATTTGCGGTGAGGAATGAGTTTGATTTCTTGCCTTTTGTTTACAACTCTGTCATTAATGCTTAGTACAAATTAGGGTATGAATTCCGATAGACTATCACCCACTAAGAATTAATTGCTCGGTGAAGACTTCGCAACTCGGTGAACTCAAGAATTCATATTGCTCCCACCTCGCTCAGTAAAGACTAATACCGACCTTGTTCGGTAAAGACTGGTACCGACCTTCCTATGATCTTACTGCATCTTGTATGCTGATTTAGATCTTTCTTTTAATTTGGTTCTGGAACTGCTTGAAGTTTTTCTATGAGAATACAGTTCCAGTGCTTTCTTGGAAATTTAGTTTGAGTCGGTAGAGCCACCCATTCCATTACTTGGACTGGTTTGCTCGGTAGATTTAGGAATCCACTTTTGTCTCACCTGTTTCCTGACCTTAGTTTCTTCATTCTTCTTTCCATCTTCAACTTCACTAGCATTCATGTAGTTTTTGGCTATGTGACCGAGTTTAGTGCATTTGAAGCATCTTACGGTAGTATCTCTTTTCCTTAGATGATGTTTTATGCAGTTCATGCCAATGTGTCCATATTCTCCATAGTAATGACATCTACACCAGGTGTTGTAATCCCATCCAAACATTGCTTTCATAATTTGTTCTGTTGGATTGAATGTCTTGGATCTGCACTCGGATGCTTTGTGACCTTGTTTGTTGCATTTGTGACAATTACCTCTGAATCTTGGTTTTTCCCTGCATTCATTTGCTTTGTGACCATGTTGATTGCAGTTGTAGCATTTTCCATTGAATTCTACTTTTTCATTGTTCCAACATTTATTTGAAGTATGTCCTATTTTACCACAATGATTACAAGTAGGTTTCTGATTTCTTTGAGTACCTTGCTTAGAAGATTCACCTTCTCCTTTGTATCCAAGTCCTGCTTTTCCTTTCTGCCTATGCAGATTTTGCTCATACAGCTGATTCAAGTCTTCTTGGCTTTTTAGCATTCCTTCATTGATTTGTTTTTTGGCGTTTAGGTCATCCATCAATCTTAGATTGATTTCCTTTTCAGATCTTAGTTCTTCTCTTATGTTTTCTATTTCTGATCTTAGATTCAAAATTTCCTCATTTGTATGGGAGATCTGATCAATTAGGTTTTCTAGCTGAAGGGTTTTATTTTGGACTTCATTGTTCCTTCCATCTAATTCATCTTTCAACTTGTTTCTTTCTTCTAAGATCTCACAAAATCTTGTTGAGTGTAGCTCTTGTTCTCTTTTTAATTTTCTCACTTCTTCCTGCAAAGACCCATTCTTTTCTAGGAGTTCTTTGACAGCATTGTTTGCTTCATCTGAGCTATTTGAGGAAAAAAGATCTTCAATCTTTTCTTCAATATAATTCTAATCATTCATCTAATTTGCAAGTTCCTTCCTTCTTCTTAGGGATTGGGAAAGATGTTCTTTTGCTTCCTTAAGTTTAGCTAAGGCCATTTCCAGATCTAGCTTTTCATTTTCAATCACCTTGTTCAGTTTGAATACCTCCATTGTCCTGGATCTTTGCTCAAGCTAGTCAAGCTTTATCTTGAGAACCAACAAAGCTCTGATACCAATTGTTGGAAATATTCAGGGATTAACCAAGTTACTGAGAGGGGAGGGGTGAATCAGTAACTTCAAATTTTCTTACAATTACAGATGTATTAACATATAGTTCACTTTTTCTTTATGCATATAGAAAGCATGAAACTTAAAAGCATTCACAACAATGACACATAGATTTGGTTACCCAGAAACCTTCCAAAAAGAAAGTAAAACTGGGGTGGGGATGAAACCCACAAAGCTTTAGTACTGCAGAATAAAGTTGGCCGGTTAAGGCTTACAATTTGATCACTTCTGATGATTTGCCCTGTTAGGAGCAATAAGGAGTGCTAAATCCACCTTGTTAAAGGATTTACAAACATACAATGAAGTATGCACTCAGTAAAGAGATTTTACAAAATACTGTTAAGTCTACCTGGTTAAAGGATTTTAGTACTGATTCACCTGTTAGGATGAAACAGTAGATCTCTTGCTTTGCAACTAGATTGCTGATTGAGATTCGCTGAATGTACTGATCACCTTCTGTGATGAATTTGTCTTTGCTGTTCCCTATACTGCTGTAGCCCTTTGTAATTCGCTTATCTCTGCCTTTCCTTTTTTTTCACATACATACTCATATAATTACATCTTGACATTTTTACAACATTGTTTATATACAAGTCTAAACAATTAATTACAATTACAAAGTCGGCTTGACAAATAAACATAAGTGCCACTAAGTCAGCCCAAGTATGGTTACACGGTTCCTGCAAACTAACTCGGTGACTTTCTGATACTCGGCGTCCACTGCATTAATCGGCATCATCATGCACTCGGTAGAAGTGAAGGCACGGTTCATACTAACCACTAGGTAGGTTTTGAACTCGGTAAATACTGGTGACTCAGTAGACATAATGTTACTTAGTTTTACACTGTCCTGCTCGGTTTGCATTGTCTTGATCGGTTTGCACTGTCTTGCTCGATTTGCACTGTCCTGCTCAGTTTGCACTGTTCTGCTCAGTTTGCACTGTTCTGCTCGGTTTGCACTGTTCTGCTTAGTTTGCACTGTTCTGCTCAGTTTGCACTATTCTACTCGGTTTACACTCAGAATACAAATAAGTGTTGTCACTAGTGGCAATTCTGCTTAATGCCAACACATAGATCATTTGGATAGTGTGTTCAATGATCTTTCCGTTGGAGCTGTTTGGACAGTGGGTCCTTCTGTCTTCCATAACTCTTAACGGGGTTAGAATATTTTAACAGGGATTCAAATTCTCCTAATAGAGGTTCATATGTACTAAATGTATTTCATATGACTCCTAATAGAGTCCATCCTCTCATAAGGAATTTTCATATTAGTGCATCTTTTGTTGGCATCATTCCCATCGGGGTTTACTCTTTGATCAAGAGGCTCCCTAGTCAACATATCTTGTGTCATTGTGTTATTATGTATGTATATCTTTCTATGGTTGTTTCTTACATTTCTTACATGGTTAAAATTTGTTAAAGGTGATAAAATTTGTATTTATCTGATAAATGATTCAACCCTCCCCCTCTCAGTTATCTTGGTGGACTTTACTTTCTAACAAAAGTGGGATAAATTTGGATGTAGATTATCAATGAAAATTTTGGTGAGATACTTTTCTGGTAGTTGATATGATAGCCTCATTGTGATCTTATACCATATTTGTAGGTATCCAACTAGGCTCTCACATCCCTTTTATTTTGAATTACATAGGTCCAAGAGGGATAACTCATTCTCAACATTATGTGCATATTGTGCCATAAACTTCTTAGAAATCTCTACAAAGGTTGTGATTGATCTATATGGTATCTTATAGAACCACTCAATAGTGGTTCCTCCCAAGCTCTTGGGAAAGAGGGGCATGAGGAAATTATCATTGTATGAAACCTCTATTGGAGATTCACTAGCAAGCCAATGTTGACTGTATGTTTGTCATTGATGACAACATATGGTAAGTAGCATGTGTGGAAGACATATGTAGTAAGCTTTAAGTATATGTAGAATGGACATGTTATCAGCATGATATCATGGACACAAAGGATAATTGTTAGTATAGATAGTTATGTGGCAACTTGTGTCAGTAGTGTTCCTGATAGAGTTACAAGCAGTGTTCTATGAGTGATTTTTTGTACAGTTATCATGGAGCCTTTGATGCAGGAGCATCTTGAGTCCTTGGCAATCCTATGTCACCAAAAATAATTTGGAGTTTGTCTATGTTGCTTGATTTCTGCTTTGACTGAGTTGGTTGGTAGTTGGTTGGTTTCCTTTGGTTACCGAGTGTGGTCAGTTATCTCCTAGGTGGTTGGTTAATTAACTGGCACTTGGCATTTTTTGTCTGCTACTCAGTTATCTTGCTTACCGACGGGTCTAGTTTTGTTTCTTGTTGTGGCTGACCTATGCATTTATATTGGATCATAGAATTAATGATTGTATCCATCATTGGGAAGCATGTGGCCCCATATTTGACTATTACTTCTATTGATTATGGATCTGAAGGTTGACTCAACTCAGTAGCTTCTTGTATAAATGTAGATGTTTGGTTGTAGTTTAGGAGTCAGTTTTGATAGAAGATAGAAGGCATTAGATTAGAGATTGGTAGTAGATCCTCACATGTTTGAGGACTTCTATAATTCATTTTAATATCAAGCCATAACTAAGAAGGCCTTATATCCTGGCATGTATGATTCAAATTGATGATAATATATGAAAGGACCTAGCATTCTCTCTCTCACTCTTGTTGTTTGTTGCTTCCACATTGGTGTTGTAGGATTGGATCATTAGGGTGTGCCATCCTTTGGCCCCTCTTGCATTCCTACCTTGTGTTAGCCTTGCACCTTTGGATATGTGATGGAGACATGTTATTGTTGCTCCATTCATGGATGTAGAGTCTGATGTATAGTAGAAGTGAAGTTATGCAATCTCTATTCAGGAGTTATAGTTTCTTGTGTCTATCTAGAAGAGCCGAGGGAGCTAATATTGGTACAGGAGTTGCACTTATCATTTCGGTATGTGTGCTTGGATTAGTGATTAGAGAAGAGTTAAGAAGGTTTGGTTCAGATTGCATGATGTAATTCAGCTTAAGGAGAAATTATTAGTTAAATTGGTAGAGCTGATAGTATGTAGCATGCATCTACACTTATTAATTTGGATAGGTTCAAGGTTGTGTTGCATGCTTAGCAGAGTTGACATAGATGTTATTGGAGAATGTTATTGTTTATCTAATATGATTTCAAGGTGGTTCTAATAGGTCAACTTAATTATATCATTTAGAGGAAATATAATTATAGTCAATCATTTGTGATCGCTAGAAGCATGACATGGAGATGAAAGATTAGAGTAGAGTAGAGAGTGTGAAGTAGTGTGTCATCAAGAAGAGGTCTATGTGATAGAGAAGATATAGTGTGCTGTTCATTGGAACTAATAAAGATATTAGGTCTACCTCATAGTTCACCAAGATCTAGATATAGTGTGTATTTGTTATTCAGAAGGTTGTAGCCTTCACCCCTTTGAAGAGTGAGCTCTCAGAAAGTGTGTCCTCACCCCTAATAGGGTCTAACCTTTGACTAGGTCATTGTACTTATTGCATTGTAAAGATCAACTCCTAACAGAGTTGTAAGATCTTCTAACAAGGATCATTATACACTAGTATGGTTTATTAGTGGGTGTCAATTCCCATAGGGGTTTTTACCTATTTGGGTTTCCCCGTAACCAAAATATTGGTGTTGTGTTCAAGTGTTCTTTCATTGTGTCTATTCTTAAAGTTTAAGTACACTTATTGGATAAAGAATTGAAACTTGTAGATAACTGATTCATCCCCCCCCTCTTAGTTATCTCTTGGGACTATTCCTAACAATTGGTATCAGAGCCAAGTGCCTCAGAGAGAAATTTTAATAACTTGAGGTTGATTAGATGGAATTCTTTAGAAAAGATAGTGCTAAGTTTGATGGAGAGAACTATCCTAATTGGAAGAACAAGATGGTGACACATTTGCAGTGCATTGCTTTTGAAGTTTCTGAAGTGGCTATCAAAGAAATTAAGATCCCCTCTCTAGAAGATCTTGCAAAGGATGATGCTACTAGAAAGCAAAAGGATTTGGTTCATCAAAATGCAATAGCCAAAGAAGCCCTTATCAGCACCTTATCTGATAGTGAGTTTTCAGAGTTAAAGAAAGTAGACACAATCTACAAGATATGGAAGCACCTAGAAGACATGTTTGAAGGATATACACAAGAAAAGAATGTGCACAAAAAGACATGGAAGAAAAGATACAATGCATCAGAGATGCTACCTAAAGAAAGCATCATAGCTTACAACCAAAGGATTAATGAAGCAGTTGCTGGAATCAGGAACAATGGTGGAGAGATCTCTAAGGAAGACATTATGGATAAGTTGATGACTAATCTTACAATAGAGTATGAAAACAAGATCAACATCCTTGATGAGACCATGCAGCTTACAAAAAATTTCAAGAGAGAGACCTTGATCAGTAAAATTTCATCTTTTGAGATTTCAAGATTGAAGACAAAGCCTAAAAGTGAGACAGACTTCAAAGCATCAGTCCATGGTAAGAAATATTTGAACATTTCTAGTAATTTTGATAATGAAGATGAAGATAAAGAGATAGATGATCTTATTGCTATGATTTCTAAGAAAGAAAGAAAAGGAAAAGGAAAGTATGAAGGTCAGTTACCATTCAAATTTTTCTCATGTAACATGATTGGTCACTTTGCATCTAAGTGTCCTACAAGAGTTAAGAAATTCAGTACTAACTACAAGCTTAAGTATACAAAGAATGTTACTATGCTGGTGATGGAGTTTCTGATGATGATTTAGTTGAATATGAAATTGGATCCATTTCTATTATGGAAAAGATGTATGATGAGATGGATCGTGAAGATGAGAAAAAGGAATAAGAGCTAGCATTGATTTCACAAGAAGATATAAGAACATATTGGATTATAGATAGCAGTTGTTCACATCACATGACATGTGATAAAGATAGATTTGTTCATCTAGACAAATACAAAGGTGGCATGGTTAGATTTGGAGATAACATTCCTAAACCTATCATTGGTAGAGGAGCAATCACATTGGATGGAAAGAACAACACTGGTGATATTCTTTATGTAGATGGTTTGCAACATAACCTTCTTAGTGTTGGATAATTTCTTGAAAAAGGTTATAGATTGGAGTTCAAAGAAAACAAGTGCATCGTTAACAACAAGGATGGTGTAATGATTACATCAGGTTCAAAGAATAAAGGTAATATTTTTCAGCTCAATTCAGAAGCAAGTTGTTTTGTTACTAAAGTAGATGATAGCTCGATATGGCATAAAAGACTATGTCATATCAATTTTGATAACATAGTAAAGGTAAGCAATGTAAAGGTAGTAAGAGATCTACCTAGCATAGCAAAACCAATTGATACTATTTGCAAATAATGCGTGATGGGAAAGCATGTAAGGAATTCATTCAGAAGCAAGCACAATTTAGCAAAGACCAAGTTGGATCTGATTCATATAGACCTATGTGGACCAACTCAAACAAGATCATACTATAATGAAAGGTATTTCATTTTTTTTGTTGATGATTATTCTAGAATGATGTGGGTTGTGTTCTTGAAAGATAAGTCAAAAGCATTTGAGAAGTTTAAAATATTCAAAGCTAAGGTTGAGAATGAATCTAGACTAAAGATAAAGTGTCTAAGATCAGATAGAGGAGGAGAATTCACCTCTAACAGATTCTATGAGTAATATGAAGAACATGGCATAAAGAGATAGTTGAGTGCACCTAGAACCCCTCAATAGAATGGGATTGTAGAGAGAAGGAATAGGATCATCCTTGATACAGTGTGCACTATCATGATTGAAGGAAAAATTGCACACACCTATTGTAGAGATGCGGTCAATACAATAGTCTATACCATCAATAGAATACAATTGAGGCCTAACACAGACAAGAAACCTTATGAGCTATGGTTTGGTAAAGTTCCCATAGTGAAATACTTCAGAATATTTGGAAGCAAGTGCTACATCAAGAGGGATGAAGCAATAGGAAAGTTTGATGCAAGAAGCGATGAAGGTATTTTCCTTGGTTACTCTACTAAAATCAAAGCTTATAGATGTTTTAATCTAAGATTGAAGAAGATCATTGAAAGTGCTCATGTTAAGATTGATAAAAATTTTAAGGTTCAAGAAAGATATCATGATTATTCACCTATGATTGAAGAAGAACCCAGTCCTTCCACTTGTGAGACATTTGTTGAAGAGATGTTTGATAGTATTGATGTATTGTTCAATGACCCTAAAATAAGTGAAGAAGAAACTCAGAAGGCAAATGAGATAGTATCACCTAAATTTCCAAAGTTTATATCTAGATATCACTCTAAAGATGACATCATTGGAGATGAGAGAAACAAAGTCATAACAAGATCAAAAGCAAAGAGTTCAGCAAGCAATGAGGTAGTATGTTTACTATCTCAGATTGAACCTAAATGATATGAAATAGTAGTTCACCAAAATGAATAGAAGGTTTGAATTTGAATAGAGATAAGATGTATGATATAGGGGTGGAATATAGGACCTACCCTCAATCCAAATTCTCAAAAGGAAAGATCCAAATGGATTAATCACAAATAAGTGATCAATGCACAAAAGAATCAAACAATGAAGAATATGAAGAAAGGAGAAAATCCTATAATCTACTATAGAAAAGTATATACTTGAAATCTGAGATAAATAGAAGGAAAATACTAACCTCAAAATAGGGCAGATCTAGAAAATACTAATTTCTGATGTCTGTGCACAATTTTGGGTAATTCTACAACCTGCTTTGGAATGGAAATGCCAAGACGGAAAAAACCTAGAAAAAATTTGTCTTTTAGGAAGCAGGTCATCCTTGACCCAGATAGCAGGGCAAGGTCTTACCCCAGGGTAGGATCCTACTCCCTACTGAAGGTCATCCTTCACCCAAAATAGCTCCGACACTAAATCTGTTCATGGATCTTAGAAGTTCACTGAAAAGGGTATCCAGATCCAAGCTCTGATTCGCAGTCTTGTACCTGTACCTACAATAAAATTGATTTTTTTTTGTTTGGATGGGGGTTTTTCCTTGGTAAAACCCCAATTTAGGAATTAACCTTGAAATTGAATTGAAATTGCAATATGCATAAACAAAGTAAATGGAACTATTCACCTTGCTTATGTTGAAGTCCTTGTGGAGGATTCAAATCCTTGAATCCACAAGTAGGGATGCTCCAAATGAATGTAGAAATGTAGGATGTCTCAAATCAATGGCACTAGATCTTCAACACCAATCTTGAATGGATCTTTATATAGGAAGAGGCTTGGATGAATATGGATGGAGAAATTTTCAAGGGGGCTCCTAAGAGATTGGATCCTTCAATGGCTAACAATGGATCTCCTTGATGAATGCTTGAATGCTTGAGGACTTGAATTATAGGCTTGAAGATGAATGAATGCTTTCTTTATTTCCTTCTCTTTCTTGCTTACTTACACTTGAGAGCTAGAACATGAATTGTGGATGGATGCTTGATTGCAAAACTTGATGTGTAAAGTGATCATGAAAGTGGATGGAGAAAATGAGAGAGGAAGACTTCCTTTTATAGTGATCTAGGGCACAAACCTCTAGAGAAGGTCAACATTGGGGAATTAAATAAAAATTAACCTTAAACCCTAGAAATGGACCCAAATTACATGAAATTTAAGGATTTACCATTCTGAAACCCGAAATGGCAGATTTGGAAGTGGGAAAAAAGAAACTTTTCAAAGCCTAACATCCTATAACTCTTGGAATCTAAAAATTGGACATGGGGTCAGGGACAAGGTAGAAACCACCCTAGGTTATGGTTAAGGTCATCCCTAACCTAGGTCAAGGTCTAGGTCATCCTTGAACCTACCAGGTCATCTTTGACCCAGATAGTCAAAAACTCTAGATTCTTAGAGAAAATTATCCAAAAAAGGCTAGAAATAAGGAGGAGAGAAGCAAAACAAGGGGAAACAACTAGAAACATGCAAAGAATTGATCAAGGTGCTTAACATGACCCTATAATAGTCATTTAGAGGGATAAATGCTCTTTAAATCAAAGTGCTTCCATTTTAAGATGATACATAACCTTTAAGTGTTGAAGATGCATGTAATGATTCAGATTGGCATGATGCTATGAAAGAACTAGATCAGATTATTAAGAATGATACTTGGGAACTGGTCCCAAGACCTAGTGAGAAGAATGTGATTGGAACCAAGTGGATATTTAGAAACAAGATGAATGAAGATGGTACAATAGTATGGAATAAAGCAAGGCTAGTATGCAAGGGATATGCGCAAAGAGAAGGTATTGATTATTCAGACACATTTTCACTTGTGAGAAGATTAGAAGCTATTAAGTTATTTCTAGCTTATGAAACATTCAAAAAATTTAAAGTTTATTAGATGGATGTTAAGTCAACATTCTTGAGTGGAGAGTTAAAGGAAGAAGTATACATTGAGAATCCATAAGGATTCACCTTATCAGACAGGCCTGATATGGTATACAAATTGAAGAAAGCCCTCTATGGACTTAAGCAAGCCCTTAGAGCTTGGTATGAGAGACTTGATGGATATCTAACAAAAATTGGATTCAAGAAAGAAGCAGAAGATTGTAATCTATTTATTAGAGAGACATCTAAAGTTTTACTACTTGTAGCTATATTTGTTGATGACATTATCTTTGGGGGTAATGACAAAATTAGTGCAAAATTTGCTAAGGAGAGGCAGAGTGAGTTTGAGATGATCATGATTGGACCTATCAAATACATTTTGGAATTAAATGTGCAGTAGATAGAGAAAGGTATTTTCATTAATCAGTCTAAGTATGTGAAAGAAATATTGAAGAAGTTCAAGATGGATGATTGCAAGTGAGTGGGTACACCTATGATAACAGGATGCAAACCTATAAAAGAAGATGATTCTCCAATAGTAGATATAACATTGTGCAAGTCTATGATTTGTAAACTCATATATCTTACTCAAACTAGACCATATATTTTTAATGTAGTTGGCATAGTTGGAAGATTTGCAACATAGCATAAACAAAGTCACCTCATGGTAGTAAAGAGAATATTCATATATTTGCAAGGCACTATAGATTATGGTTTATGGTATCCTAATTCAAAGAATGTTGAGATTCATGTATATACACATGTAGATTCGGCATGATGTGTGGATGATAGAAAGAGTACATCAGGAGGAGAAAAATTTCTTGGTGATAGACTAGTCACTTGGACAAACAAGAAGTAAAATTTTATTTCTCAGTCAATAGTAGAAGCATAGTATGTTGCAGCAACCTTTAATTGTTCTACAATTGTTTGGATCAAATAGATGATAAAAGATTTTGGAATTCAAATTGATTATCCTATTGTTATTCATTGTGATAATACTAGCACTATAAACATGTCAAAGAATCCTATGATGCATGCAAAGACAAACCACATAGAGATTAAGTATCACTTCCTAAGAGAAATTTGTAGAAAAAGAAGTTAAGTTGGATTTTGTGAGTACTAAAGATTAGTTAATAGACATATTTGCAAAGCCTTTACCAAAGGATACTTTTGAGTATCTTAGTGAGAAGCTGGAAGTAATTCCCTTCCCTGATTCTACTTAGAGAAAGAGAAAAGAGCATCAGTCCTTAGTGACTGATGGATGGTTGACTACTCTACTTCAGGAGTAGTATCAGTGCTTAAATGATTGGCACCCTTTTCTAGTGATGTCAAAGGGGGAGTATTATATGGTCATGAAAAATAGTAGTAAGGGGGAGTACATACAAAATTAAGAAGGAATAATATGTAGCAGCAAGAGTGTTGGAGATATGCCAGCAGGACAGTACTGACTGTATGTTTGTCATTGATGACAACATATGGAAAGTAGCATGCATGGAATTCTTATGCAATAATATTTCAATATATGTAGCATGGACATGATATCAGCATGATAGCATGGGCGTAGAGGTTAACTATTAGTATAGATAGATATATAGTAGTTGATGTCAGCAGTGCTCCTGACAGAGTAACAGATAGAGTTATGTGTATGGTTGTCCTTAAAATTGTCCTATGGGCATGCGCCCTTGGATATATGTTGAAGATATGTTAGTGATGTTTTAGTTATGGATGCATAGTCTGATGATGGAGGCAAGTGAAGTTATGCAGTCGCTATTCGCCAGTAGTAGTTTCTTGTGTTTGTTCAGAAGAGCTGATAGAGATTTTATTGGTTCTTGAGTAGCACCTATCTTGAGGGTATGTGACCTTGGAGTTAAGCTTGGAGAAGTATTAGTGATGTTTGGTTAAGAGCACATAAGTTAATTAAGTTTACAGAGAAAATTCTAGTTGTTTTGGTAGAGCCGACAGTGTGTAGCGTGCGTCTACATTTATTTTATTAGACAAGTCCCAGAATGAGTTGTGTGCATAATAGAGCTAACAAAATGTTTGTTGGAGTTTATTATGGTTTCTCTAATATGATTTCAAGGTGGTTCTAATAGGCCAACTTGATTATATCATTTGGAGGAAAGATATTTATAGGCAGTCATTTGTGATTGCTGGTGTGTGGTTCATTGTTGATTAAGAAGAGTAGACCAGAGTGTGCGAAGTGTTGAGCCATTAGAAGAAGGTCTATGTGACCAAGTAAAGTACTTGTGTTATTCATTGGAACTGATCTAGATAGTAGGTCAAAGAGCAGTTCACCAAGATCTAGATATAGTGTGTATATGTTATTTAGAAGGTTGTAGCCTTCACCCATTTGAGCAGTGAGCTTTCAGAAAGTACATCCTCTCCCCTAACAGGGACAATTGTAAAAGACTCCTAATAGGGTTTGACCCTTAACTAGGTCTACTATACTTAATATATTGTAAAGCTACTCATAATAGGATAAAGGATCTTCTAGCAAGGATCATTATACTCTAGTACATAATATTAGTTGGTATCAAGTCCCATTGGGGCTTTTACCTATTTGGGTTTCCCCATAACCAAAATATTGGTGTTGTGTTAAATTTTTCTTTCATTTTGTTTATGCTTTATGTTTAAGTATACTTAATTGGATAAAGAATTGAAACTTGTAGATAATTGATTCAGCCCCCCCCTCTCAGTTATCTCTTGGGACTATTCCTAACAATTGGTATTAGAGCCAAGTGCCTTTGAGAGAAATTTTAATAGCTTGAGGTTGATCAGATGGCATACTTCAAGAAAGAAAGTCCTAAGTTCAATGGAGAGAATTATCTTGATTGGAAGAACAAGATGGTGACCCATTTGCAGTGCATTGCTTTTGAAGTTTTTAATGTAACCATCAAAGAAGCCAAGATTCCTACCTTAGAAGACCTTCGAAAAGATGATGATACTGACACACAAAAAGAATTGTTTCATTATAATGCTATTGCTAAAGAATCCCTTATCAGCGCCCTATCTAATGGTGAATTTTCAGAAGTAAAAAAGGTAGATACAGCCCACAAAATATGGAAGCACCTAGAAGACACATTTGAAGGAGAAACAAGCAAAGGATGCATGTAGAAAGACATGGAAGAAAAGATACAATGCATTAGAGATGTTACCTAAAGAAAATATCAGAGCTTACAATCAGAGGATAAATGAAGTAGTTGTTGGAATCAGGAAAAATGATGGAGAGATATCAAAAGAGGACATTATGGATAAAGTAATGACTACTCTTACTCCAGAATATGAAAGAAAGATCAACATCCTTAATGAGACAATGTAGCTTACATCAAATTTCAAGAGAGAGACCTTGATCAGAAAGATCTCAACCTTTGAGATTTCAAGATTGAAGACAGAATCAAAGAGTGAAATAGCTTTCAAAGCAACAGTTCATGGTAAGAAATCTGCAAACACTTCTGGTAATTTTGATGATGATGATGAAGATAAAACACTAGATGATTTTATTGCTATGGTTTCCAAAAGAGAAAATAAAGGAAAAGGAAAATATGAAGGTCAATTACCTTTTAAGTTCTTTTCATGTAATAAGATTGGTCGCTTTGCATCTAAGTGTCATACCAGAGCTAAAAAGCTCAAAAAGGATTACAAGCCTAAGTATTCTAAGAAATGATACTATGTTGGAGATGGAGTTTTAGATGAAGAATCAGGTGAAGAATAAATTGGATTCATTTATATTGTAGACAAGATGAATAGTACGTCAATTTCTAAAGATGAGAAAGTAAATCAAGAGCTAGCATTAATTTCACAAGCTGACATAAGGACATACTAGATTATAGATAGTGGTTGTTCACATCACATGATAGGTGATAAAGGCAGACTTGTTCATTTGGACAAATACAATGGAGGTATGGTTAGATTTGGAGACAAAACTCCTAAACCTATGGTTGGTAGAGGAGCCATCACTTTGGATGGAAAGAATAGTACTAATGATGTTCTTTATGTTGATGGTTTGAAACATAACCTTCTCAGTGTTGGATAGTTACTTAGTAAAGGCTATTAGTTGGAGTTCAAAGATGACAAATAAATCATTAACAACAAAGATGGTGTTATGATTACATCAGGCACAAAGACAAGAGGTAATATTTTTCAACTCAATTCAGAAGCAAGTTGTTTTTTTGCTAAAGTTGATGACAGTTGGTTATGGCATAAAAGACTATGTCATATCAATTTTGATAACATGGTGAAGATAAGAAATGTAAAGGTAGTAAGAGATCTACCTAGGATAGAAAAGCTAGTTGGTACTATATTTAGAGAATGTGTAATGGGGAAGCATATGAGAAATTCATTCAAGAGCAAGCAAAATTTAGTAGAGAACAAGTTGGATCTGATTCATACAGACCTATGTGGTCCAACTCAAACTAGATCATACTATGGTGAAAGGTATTTCATTTTGTTTGTTGATGATTATACTACGATGATGTGGGTTGCATTCTTAAAAGATAAGTCAGAAGCATTTGATAAGTTCAAAATATTCAAAGCTAAGGTTGAGAATGAATCTAGATTAAAGATAAAATGTTTAAGATCAGATAGAGGAGGAGAATTCACCTCTGACAAGTTTTATGAGTACTGTGAAGAACATGGCATAAAGATACAGTTAAGTGCACCTAGAACACTTTAGCATACTAGAATTGCAGAGAGAAGGAATAGGATCATTCTTGATACAACGCACACCATTATGATAGAAGGAAAAGTTGCACACACCTATTGGAGAGATGTGGTCAATACAATAGTTTACACAGTCAATAGAATTAAGTTAAGGCCTGGCACTGACAAAACACTTTATGAGCTATGGTTTGGTAATTTTTCTATTGTAAAATACTTCAAAATATTTGGAAGCAAGTGCTACATCAAGAGGGATGAAGAAGTAGGCAAGTTTGATGCTAGAAGTGATTAAGGTATTTTCCTTGGTTACTCTACTAAAAGTAAAGCTTATAGATGTTTTAATTTAAGATTGAAAAAGATCATTGAAATTGGTCATGTAAAGATTGATGAAAATATTATGATTCAAGAAAGATATCATGATTACTCACCCATGATTGAAGAAGAACCTAAACCCTCTACTAGTGAGATATTTATTGAAGAAATGTTTGACAGTATTGATGTGTTATTCAATGACCCTGAGACAAGTGAAGAAAATACTCCTAAGGCTGATGAGTTAGCATCACCTAAAGTTCCAAAGTTTACTTCAAGAAATCATTAGAGATCAGAGTGACAAAGTCTTAACAAGATCACAAGCAAAGAACTCAGCTAGAAATGAAGTGGTATGTTTACTATCTCAAATTGAACCTTTTGTTGGAAATATTCAGGAATTAACCAAGTTACTGAGAGGGGAGGGGTGAATCAGTAACTTCAAAATTTTCTTCCAATAACAGATGTATTAACATATAGTTCACTTTATCCTTTTGCATATAGAAAGCATGAAACATAAAAGCATTCACAACAATGACACATAGATTTGGTTACCCAGAAACTTTCCAAAAGAAAGTAAAATTGGGGTGGGGATGAAACCCACAAAGCTTTAGTACTGCAGTATAAAGTTGGCCAGTTAAGGCTTACATTGATCACTTCTGATGATCTGCCCTACTAGGAGCAATAAGGATTGCTAAATCCACCCTGTTAAAGGATTTACAAACATACAATGAAGTATGCACTCGGTTAAGAGGTTTTACAAAGACTGTTAAGTCTACCCAGTTAAAGGATTTCAAGTTGATTCACTTGTTAAGATGAAACAGTAGATCTCTTACTTTGCAACTGGATTGCTGAATGAGATTCGCTGATGTACTGATCACCTTCTGTGATGAATTTGTCTCTGCTACTCCTTATACTGCTGTAGCCCTTTGTAATTCGCTTATCTCTGCTTTTCTCTTCTTTTTTTTTCACATTCATACATCTTGGTATTTGTACAACATTGTTTATATACAAGTCTAAACAATTAATTACAATTACAAAGTCAGCTTGACAAATAAACATAAGTGCTACTAAGTCAGCCCAAGTATGGTTACACGGTTCCTGCAAACTAACTCGGTGACTTTATGATACTCGGTGTCCACTGCATTACTCGACATCGTCATGCACTCGGTAGAAGTGAAGGCACGGTTCATACTAACCACTCGGTAAGTTTCAAACTCAGTAAATACCTGTGACTCGGTAGACATAATGTTACTCGGTTTACACTGTCCTGCACGGTTTGCACTGTCCTGCTCGGTTTTCACTGTTCTACTCGATTTGCACTGTTCTGCTCGGTTTGCACTGTTCTACTCAGTTTGCACTGTTCTGCTTGGTTTGCACTATTCTGCTCGGTTTGCACTATTCTGCTTGGTTTGCACTGTTCTACTCGGTTTGCACTCAGGATGCAAATAAGTGTTGTCACTAGTGGCAATCATGCTTAATGCCAACAATCTCCCCCTTTGGCATTAGTGACAAAACACTTATTGCCCAAAACTTATATACATGAACCATGCTGAGATTTATTTTAATTTTTCAAAATTTGTCTTTGTCATAGGGCTTTATAAATTATCTCCCCCTTTCAATGTGCTAAATTTTTCTTCTTTTCTTCTATACATATCTCCCCCTTTTTGACGATAATGCCAAAGGTGTATATACAAGTGTTTTACAGGGAGAATCCAAAATTTGATAGAAAAATAGAATGTACCTTCATTATCAGTGCCAGGGTTCTGTCCCAATTTTCTTGCAGAATCTTGCATGTTTGGATTGCAATTTGGACTTCTGCAGAGAGTGCAATCATGTGATCTGCTATTGAGAACTGATTGTCATGAATTAATGTTTTGGAATGTTCAATGTGCTTATACATTGTATTCATGATGGGAAGGACCATGTTCTGAATGTCTAGCAGTGTGGACCGGATCCTTGTGTCTTCTTTCAGTAGTTCTGACTGCATATTTGATAGGAATGAGATTTTCATGTGATGAGCAAAGTTTGAACTTGGTTCAAGTTGCAGCTTCTGTATGCTAATCTTCAAATCCTCATCAATTTTATTCATTTTATCCTTGACATCCTTGGTGAATTCGGCAACATTGCATAGTTTGGCCAAAAGAGAGGTAACATTTGAATAGGAAGATTCAATGTTTGTCAAAACTGAAGCTAATTCTGCTTGATTGATAACTATGTGCTGAGCAATGTGCTCAAGCACTTTATTGTTGAATTTCTTCTCGGATTTTTCAACTAACTTGTCTATCCCAGATGAATCCTCATTGTACTTATTTACCGCTTCTGCTAATTGTAACAAAACATGTTGAGAGGAGTCTACTTCAATACATAATGCTTCTGACAAAATGTCCTTAGCATCCTTAATGATTTTATATTCCTTGTCTCTCTCATCTTTAAGCTTCTTTTGCTTCGCTTTTCTTTGGAGGATTTCACCTATGTTTTGCATTTGATCCGCTGATAGATTTGCAAAATCCAATGTTGGAATCTCTATTTCCTCATCTAGGTCTATATCCTCTACTATATTCTTGCCCAAAAATCTTATACTCGGTTGAGCCTTAGGCTTATCTATACTTAATGCCTTAGTAGTAGTGATAGTAGACATAGTAGGACTGGCTATAAAGAGTGGTATACTGTCTACTGGAGAACTTGAAGTATTTACACTTGTAGAATCAAAAATTGGAATACTTACTGTTGGAAAACTTGATGAAATAGGAGACTGCAACTCGGTAGAAGAAATGGTAGTTACTTCTGTTGTTGCTGTAGGTGATTGGACAAATGTTGAAGTTGTCACAACCATGCTTGAAGATGTCTCTGGGCTAGATGTAGTAACTTTTACTAGAGAGGTAGGAAGTGATGCAATGACTTTTGCCGCTATCCTCACAGTATCATCTACCTCAGTGGCTTCTTCCTATTCGTCACTGTCATCTTCAATGTCTTTTATTATAACTGTTTCAGTACTCAGTTGGTGAAGATGGTATATGTTCTTCCATGTGGCATTTTTAGTCTTCACAACCGATTCAATATTGTTAATCAGAATTAAACAAGTATTGAACTTCAGTGTCATCTTATTTTCATTCTCCTTCAATGCCTTCTTTATTTCATCATTTTTCAAGCTGGGCATTAACTGTCTCAGGGTTTGATCAAATATGTCTTTTACAGTTTGTCTTGCATTGGCCCATCTCATTTTTATTGGATCTAATAAAGCTCCTGGAATTTGTGGGGCTATTTCATCAAGAGAGTATTTCCACTGTCCCATCTTTTCAATGACAGCATCTTCAATCTCCTTTTGTTTTGTTTCCGATCTTGTTTCATATTTTAAAGATTTTATATTACTTACTCCAGATCCTGATCCTTCTCTCAAAAGTTTGATCTTCTCTTGAAGGGTTAGAGGAGGCTTTTTGAATATTATATCTTTGTCCTTTTTGTCTACCTTTCCCCTTGCACTTCTCCTTGTAAATACGGCAGTGGGAGGCTTAGGTGCCCTGGTGATGAATACCTTTCCTTTCTTCTTTGTAGGTTCTGGTTCCTCTATTTTCTCATCCTTTTTCTCTTCTTCTTCAGTGTCTTCTCTTCTATCCTCAGTTAGCATTTGCATTTTGGCTATCCTCTTTTTTCCTTTATTTACTGCCTATGGAAGCTTTATACTTAATTCAATTCTCACTTTTGCTTCTTCATATGTTCCAAAATATGGAGCTTTTGGATTAACAGGCTGATTAAGGAGGGCTTCAATGATATTCTTTATTTCATCAATGTTTACCTCATAAGGAAGAGGTTTTACATTTACAATCCTGGTTTAGCTGCTTGAATGTATACTCTGTCACAGTCCACCATGAAATAAATATCATCCTTATAATCCTCCACCAACTTCTGTGGAATCCGGAATCTGTCGTTCATTTTCTCCTTAAAAGACTCAAAATAACTATCCATGATGTTATCAAAATTTTCACCCATTTCTAAAATATATTCATTTATCTCATAAAGAACTAGCACATCCTTTCTCCATACTACTTTTCCTTTGGAAGGGAAGAATTTTTGAACATAGAAAAATAAACAGACCAGTAGAGATCCAAACTTACATGGATTGTTTTTGGAAGTTTGAATGCTTTCCATGTTCTTGTTAAACTGTTTTAACAACAAATCTGCAAGGTCAAATGATAAATTATTCTTTACCACTTTGTATGCTAGGTCTATGGCTTCACAGGAGACACTATTCTGTCGACTTGAACTGTATATTTTATGGGCAATGATGTGTGTTCCAAACTTCAGTTCAGCATCAGTAATGTTGCTTACTTTCATGCCTCTACCATCCCACTCGGCTAGGGTTTTCTTCTCCAGCTCCGGCCGACCTAGGGTTTTGGTAGTTTTAACTTTGTTTAACATGGGAAGACTGGTGATTTGGTGAATCATCTTCTTAGTGATCTCTATGGGTTGCTCAAGCCAAATCTTGCCTTCATGTACATGGCTAAGAATGTATCTAACCCATTTCTCCCAAAAGTTTTGAGGTAAATGTGCAATGTGAACTAATCCCTTGTCTTCCAGATGTTTGTTCTCTGGCTTTAGAACACCATTCACACACAGTTACTCATGCACAATATCTAGCTCTAGGTTTCCCATCTCTTGAATTGCACAATTGAAATGATTGTGAATATCGTTAACAAGTAGTACCTTAGGAGGAATCTGAGATTAAGCTACGTTCGGGTCTAGGGCTGCTACAATTACGGGCACGAGTTTGAAATCTGGTGCTCTCCATTCCCCTTTGATTATCATTTCTATACCTTTCATCGTTGAAGCGCTGGATGATGCCATGGTAGCTCACAGAGAATTCTTTTCGCTTGATTGCTCTGGAAATTTTCTGCTCTCAAAATGCTAAAGTTCACGATGAAGAATGAGTTTGATTTCTTGCCTTTTGTTTACAACTCTGTCATTAATGCTTCGTAGAAATTAGGGTATGAATTCCGATAGACTGTCACCCACTATGAATTAATTTCTCGGTAAAGACTTCGCAACTTGGTGAACTTGAGAATTCATATTGCTCCGGCCTCGCTCAGTAATCATATTAGATTGCTCCCGACCTTGCTCGGTGAAAAATGATACCGACCTTCCTGTGATCTTATTGCATCTTGTATACTAATTTAGATCTTTCTTTTAATTCAGTTCTGGAACTGCTTGAAATTAGTCTATGAGAATACAGTTCCAGTGCTTTCTTGGGAATTTAGTTTGAGTCGGTAGAGCCACCCATTCCATTACTTGGACTGGTTTTCTCTGTAGATTTAGGAATCCACTATTGTCTCATCTATTTCCTAACCTTAGTTGCTTCATTCTTCTTTCCATCTTCAACTTCACTAGCATTCATGCAATTTCAGGCTATATGACCGAGTTTAGTGCATTTGAAACATCTTATGGTAGTATCTCTTTTCCTTAGATGATGTTTTATGCAGTTCATGCCAATGTGTCCATATTCTCCACAGTAATGACATCTACACCAAGTGTTGTAATCCCATCCAAACATTGCTTTCATAATTTGTTCTGCTGGATTGAATGTTTTGGATCTGCACTCGGATGCCTTGTGACCTTGTTTGTTGCATTTGTGACAATTGCCTTTGAATCTTGGTTTTTCCCTGCATTCATTTGCTTTGTGACCATGCTGATTGCAGTTGTAGCATTTTCCATTGAATTCTACTTTTTCATTGCTCCAACATTTATTTGAAGTATGTCCTATTTTTCCACAATGATTGCAAGTAGGTTTATGATTTCTTTGAGTACCTTGCTTAGAAGATTCACCTTCTCCTTTGTATCCAAGTCCTGCTTTTCCTTTTTGCCTATGAAGATTTCGATCATACAGCTGATTTAAGTCTTCTTGGCTCTTCAAAATTCTTTCATTGATTTGTTTTTTAGTGTTTAGGTCATCCACCAATCTTAGATTGATTTGCTTTTCAGATCTTAGTTCTTCTCTTGTGCTTTCTATTTCTAATCTTAGAGTCACAATTTCCTCATTTGTATGGGAGATCTGATCAATTAGGTTTTCTAGCTGAAGGGTTTTATTTTGGACTTCATTGTTCCTTCCATCTAATTCATCTTTCAACTTTTTTCTTTGTTCTAAGATCTCACAAAATCTTGTTGAGTGTAGCTCTTGTTCTCTTTTTAATTTTCTCACTTCTTCCTGCAGAGACCCATTCTTTTCTAGGAGTTCTTTGACAGCATTGTTTGCTTCATCTGAGCTATCTGAGGGAAAAAGATCTTCAATCTTTTCTTCAATGTAATTATGATCATTCATCTGATTTGCAAGTTCCTTCCTTCTTCTTAGGGATTGGGAAAGATGTTCTTTTGCTTCTTTAAGTTTAGCTATGGCCATTTCCAGATCTAGCTTTTCATTTTCAATCACCTTGTTCAGTTTGAATACCTCCATTGTCCTGGATCTTTGCTCAAGCTAGTTAAGCTTTATCTTGAGAACCAATATAGCTCTGATACCAATTGTTGGAAATATTCAGGAATTAACCAAGTTACTGAGAGGGGAGGGGTGAATCAGTAACTTCAAAATTTTCTTCCAATAATAGATGTATTAACATATAGTTCACTTTATCCTTTTGCATATAGAAATCATGAAACATAAAAGCATTCACAACAATGACACATAGATTTGGTTACCCAGAAACCTTCCAAAAGAAAGTAAAACTGGGGTGGGGATGAAACCCACAAAGCTTTAGTACTGCAATATAAAGTTGGTCGGTTAAGGCTTACATTGATCACTTCTGATGATCTGCCCTGTTAGGAGCAATAAGGATTGCTAAATCCACCCTGTTAAAGGATTTACAAACATACAATGAAGTATGCACTCGGTTAAGAGATTTTACAAAGACTGTTAAGTCTACCCGGTTAAAGGATTTCAAGCTGATTCACCTGTTAGGATGAAACAGTAGATCTCTTACTTTGCAACTGGATTGCTGAATGAGATTTGCTGATGTACTGATCACCTTTTGTGATGAATTTGTCTCTGCTGCTCCTTATACTGCTGTAGCCCTTTGTAATTCGCTTATCTCTGCTTTTCTCTTCTTCTTTTTTCACATTCATACATCTTGGTATTTGTACAACATTGTTTATATACAAGTCTAAAAAATTAATTACAATTACAAAGTCGGCTTGACAAATAAACATAAGTGCTACTAAGTCGGCCCAAGTATGGTTACACGGTTCCTGCAAACTAACTCGATGACTTTCTGATACTCGGCTTCCACTGCATTACTCGGCATCATCATGCACTTAGTAGAAATGAAGGCACGGTTCATACTAACCACTCGGTAATTTTTGAACTCGGTAAATACCTGTGACTCGGTAGACATAATGTTACTCGGTTTACACTTTCCTGCATGGTTTGCACTGTCTTGCTTAGTTTTCACTATTTTGCTCAGTTTTCACTGTTCTGCTTGGTTTGCACTGTTCTACTCGGTTTGCACTATTCTTCTTGGTTTGCACTATTCTGCTTGGTTTGCACTGTTCTGCTCAGTTTGCACTGTTCTGCTCGGTTTGCACTCAGGATGCAAATAAGTGTTGTCACTAGTGGCAATCCTGCTTAATGCCAACACCTTTAAGTGTTGAAGATGCATGTAATAATTCAAATTGGCATGATGCTATGAAAGAAGAACTTGACCAGATTATTAAGAATGACACTTGGGAATTGGTCCCTAGACCTAGTGATAAAAATGTGATTGGAAAAAAGTGGATATTCAGAAACAAGATGAATGAAGATGGTACAATAGTAAGAAATAAAGAAAGATTAGTATGTAAAGGATATGCGCAAAGAGAAGGCATTGATTATTCAAACACATTTACACCTGTGAGTAGATTAGAAGGTATTAAGTTGTTTTTAGCTTATGCTACAGTCAAAAACTTCAAAGTTTATCAGATGGATGTCAAGTTAGCATTCTTGAATGGAGACTTAAAAGAAGTATACATTGAGTAGCCTGAAGGATTCACCTTATCAGACAAACTTGATATGGTATGTAGATTGAAGAAATCCCTCTATGGACTTAAGCAAGCCCCTAGAGCATGGTATGAGAGACTAGATGGATACTTAACAATGATTGGATTCAAGAAAGGAGTAGTAGATTGTAATCTATTCATTAGAGAGACATCTAAAGGTTTGCTTCTTGTAGCTATATTTTTTGATGACATTATCTTTGGAGGTAATGACAAAATCAGTGTTGAATTTGCCAAAGAAATATAGAATGAGTTTGAGATGAGTATGATTAGTCCTATCAAGTACTTTTTGGGACTAAATGTGTAGCAGATAGAAAAAGGAATTTTTATTAATCAATCAAAGTATGTGAAAGAGATACTAAAGAAATTCAAGATGGATGATTACAAGCTAGTAGGAACTCCTATGATCACTAGATGCAAGCTTAAAAAAGAAGATGAATCACTAGTAGTAGATATAACATTGTATAAATCTATGATTGGTAAACTAATATATCTTACTCAGACTAGACCCGATATTTCCAATGCAGTTGCCATAGTTGGAAGATTTGCAGCAGAGCCTAAACAAAGTCACCTCATGGTAGTAAAGAGAATATTTAGATACTTGTAGGGCACTATAGATTATGGTCTATGGTATCCTAATTTAGAAAATATTGAGCTTCATGTGTACACTGATGCAGATTGGGCAGGATGTGTTGATGACAGAAAGAGTACTTCAGGTGGACTAGTGTTTCTTAGTGATAGACTTGTCACTTGGACAAGAAAAAAATAAAATTGTATTTCTCAGTCAACAGCAGAAGAAGAGTATGTTGCAGCAGCCTTGAATTATTCTACAATTGTTTGGATCAAATAGATGATAAAGGATTTTGGAATTCAAATTGATTATCCTATTGTTATTCACCGTGATAACACTAGCACTATCAATATGTCAAAGAACCCTGTGATGCATGCAAAGAAAAAGCACATTGAGATCAAGTATCACTTCCTAAGAGATAAAGTGACAAAGAAAGAAGTCAAGTTGGACTATGTGAGTACAAAAGAATAGTTGGCAGATATATTCACAAAACCCTTGCCTAAGGATACTTTTGAGTAACTCAGGGAGAAGTTGGGAGTCATTCCCTTCCCTATTTCTACTTAGAGAAAGAAGGAAAGGAATCAGTCCTTTGGGACTGGTGGAAGGTTGACTACTCTACCTCAAGAGTAGTACCTATGCTTAAAATGAATGGTTCCCTTTGACATTGATGTAAATGGGGAGTATATATAGAGTCATGAAAAATAGAAGTAAAAAGAAGAGTAATAAACTAAGGGGGAGCAACATTCAGTTATCATAGCAGTACAGTTGAGGAAATGGAGAATATTATAAAATATTGTAGCAGATGGAGGATTCATCTTTGGAGGAGTTTTGAAGAGGAAATGGAGAATTTTATAAAATAAATGTTCATTTGGGTTGGTGGTGGTTTTTCATTCCAAATATTTCCATCAATGCCAAAGGGGAAGATTGTTGGAGATTTGCCAGCAGGACAGTACTAACTGTATGTTTGTCATTGATGACAACATATGGAAAGTAGCATGCATGGAAGTCTTATGTAGTAATATTTTAGTATATGTAGCATGGACATGATATCAGCATGATATCATGGGCGCAGAGGTTAACTATTAGTATAGACAGATATATAGCAGTTGGTGTCAGCAGTTTTCCTAGCAGAGTAACAGACAGAGTTTTGTGTATGGTTGTCTATATAGTTTTCCTATGGACATGCACCCTTGGATATATGTTTAAGATATGTTAGTGATGTTTTAGTTATGGATGCATAGTTTTATGATGAACGCAAGTGAAGTTATGCAATCGATATTTGCCAGTAGTAGTTTCTTGTGTTTTTTCAGAAGAGACGACAGAGATTTTATTAGTTTTTGAGTTGTGCCTATCTTGAGGGTATCTAGCCTTGGATTTAATCTTGGAGAAATATTATTGATGTTCGGTTAAGAGCACATAAGTTAATTTAGCTTATAGAGAAAGTTCTAGCTGTTTTGGTAGAGCTGACAGTATGTAGCGTGTGTGTACATTTATTTTATTAGATAGGTCCCAGAATGAGTTGTGTTCATAATAGAGTTGACAAATTTTTTGTTGGAGTTTATTATGGTTTCTCTAATATGATTTCAAGGTGGTTCTAATAGGCTGACTTGATTATATCATTTGGAGGAAAGATATTTATAGGCAGTCATTTGTGATTGCTAGTGTGTAGTTCATGGTTGATTAAGAAGAGTAGAGCAGAGTGTGCAAAGTGTTGAGCCATCAGAAGAAGGTCCATGTGACCAAGTAAAGTACTTGTGCTATTCATTAGAACTGATCCAGATAGAAGGTCAAAGTGCAGTTCACCAAGATCCAAATATAGTGTGTATCTATTATTCAGAAGGTTATAGCCTTCGCCCATTTGAGCAGTGAGCTCTCAGACAGTGCGTCCTCTCCCCTAACAAGGACAATTGTAAAAAAATCCTAACTAGGTTTGACCCTTAACTAGGTCTACTATACTTAATATATTGTAAAGCTACTCCTAACAAGGTAAAGGATCTTCTAGTAGGGATCATTATACACTAGTACAATATATTAGTGGGTATCAAGTCCAACTGGGGTTTTTACCTATTTGGGTTTCCCTGTAACCAAAATATTGGTGTTGTGTTCAAGTGTTCTTTCATTGTGTTTATGCTTTATGTTTAAGTATACTTAATTGGATAAAGAATTGTAACTTGTAGATAATTGATTCACCCCCCCTCTCAGTTATCTCTTGGGACTATTCCTAAAAAAGAGGTAGTAGTATTCATTAGAACTAATGAAGATAGTAGGTCTACCTTAGAGTTCACCAAGATAAAAAATATAGTGTGCATTTGTTATTCAGAAGGTTGTAGCCTCCACCCCTTTGAGTACTGATCTCTCAGACAGTGCATCCTGATGCAATCAAGGATCGTGGATCCAATTATTTATAATTCAAACCTTGTAGCCAATATAACAACATAGCAAAATACTCAATAGCACAAAAACAAAGTAATTATTTAACTCTGATTTTCATTAACATGCCCAGTTGTAAGGCCTTCTAGGTTAGGGCCAATTACAATCAGAACAATTCTGTAGATCAAAATAGATCCAATACAATCTCAGCTAGTCCAGCTCTGAAGACAAAAGAAGCTAATGGAAACCCTAAGGCAAATCTAAACTTGAGCTTGCAAGCCTCCAAGCAATCTCCTTGTCTCCAAGTGTGAAAACCACTAGCTCTACAATTACAAACTATCAGATAACAATCTGATCTACAAGATCATGCAAGATCTTTTCCACAACTTTTCCAACTCCATCTTTCAAAACCTCAGATCTGATTTGCTAAGTCTTCCAAGTCATAAAATTCCATTGATCTCCTCCCCTTAAACATCTACCCAAACACCCCTTAAATACTAATCATCAACCACAAGTCAGCTAGATGAAACCATTAACTTACCCCAACAAATATTAAATTCAATACAAGTCAGCATCAAAATAGCCTTACAAATATTTAATCCAACATGTCAACCTGTAACAATAGCTACCAATAATAAATGCAACAATTTGGCCCAACATATCACATAGAACTCTAGTAGGTAAACCAAAACTACCAAGCAATAGTGAAATAACTAAGCATGCTAGACATCATTGAGCACCATAGGCATCACTGAGTAACACTTTCATTGAGTGCCAGAGGTTACCAAGTTCCTTCAATGACTGAGATTCATTCAATGATCAAGGTTGTTAGTCAAGGCTACAATTGAGGAACACTAGCCAAACATACACCTCCCATGTAGATTCACCGAGAACCCTAGAATGCCCATATATCAGACATCCAAGGTTTGAAAATATGTTCACATGTGAGAAGAAAATCTTTTGGGATTTAGCACATAAACCCAAATTGGTTCTTCATATACAAGTCCTCTACCTTTTCAACTTGCATACTCTTCCACTTCAGCTTTCTCTATCTCTTCAAGTCTTTTCTTGACAACACATGGGTTGGTTCTCCATACTGATCATTCATTTTCTCTAGATCCACAACCTCAACTTGGATACCAATACTTAGGCTTCTCCTAGCGAGCATTGTATCCAGCAAAGGCATCAAGGAAAACTTCCTATCATCCTTCGCAATAGTAAACACATTTCTTATGCAGTCATACATAGCTCTGCAATCATATTGCCAAGGTCTACCAAGCAATATATCACAACTATTCATCTTCACAATGTCACAGAACACAAGATCCTTATACTGGCCAATCTGAACATCAACAAAGCATTGTTCTCTTACTTCTATAGCATGCACATCTTGTAACCAGCCAATCCTATAAGGACAAGGATGCTTCATTCTATTCAACCCAAGTCTCTGAGCTATGTCCTCAATGACAAGTTTATCAGTAGTACCACTATTAACAATAACATCATAGAGTTTGCCTCCAGACTTACATCAGGTCCTAAACAAGTTACTCCTCTAACAAGGTTCCTCCTTTGTACCGAGCAATGTTTGTCAAACAGCAAGTTTACATATTCAGGTTCATTCTCATTCACCATAGTAGTTCATCAGTCACCAAGCTTCTTCTATGTATACTTAAAAGAATGGTGTCCTTCATCTCCATAATTATATCAAGTACCCTTACAAATAACTCTACCTATCTTATTCTTCAATTCCATAGGTTTCTGTTCATCTTCTACATCAGTCAATTTATCCTTCACTGAGTGATCAATCTTTTCCTTCCCTTGGGGATTACTATGTTGTTTCCTCTTCAACTTATCTTCTACCTTCAGATCATACTAATAAGCATCTTCAACATACCAAGCTCATCCTAAATATTGAGCTGCAAACCATTCACATACCGAGCTACCTTTTCCTTACCAAGCTCTCGGTGTCTAGACTAAATAGTAAGTTTGTAGAACTCCTTGGTATAATCTTCCATAGATAGATCCTTCTATTTCAAATTCTACAACTTCTTAAACAATTCAAGCTCATAGTCAGAAGGTTTCAACTTAGTCACCATCAACCTCCACCGATTGATCTTCATTTCACCTTCATCTTCTCTATCTCTTTGTAGTTCCTTCCACCAAAGAGGAGCATGTCCTTTCAACTTTGTCTATACTAATATCACCTGAAGAAGATCTTCAATTTCTTCTAGCTCAAAGAAATCTTCAAGTTCACCAATCCAATCAATCAAGTTCTCAGGCTTCAAAGTACTAGCGAAAGTAGAAAATTCCATTCGGTAACTACTACTTAACCGAGCTCCAGATCTAGGCAACCGAGTAGTTCTATCTTCACCAAATCTATCCCTCTAGTCATCACCACTAGATCCAGTGGGTTCAAAGTCTTCAGTAGCTTCTTTATAACCATCTTCAGTACCAACATTCTGAGGTATACCAGTAACAACTCTCATGATCTTGGTGACCATGTCATTCTTCATCAGCTCCATCTCAGATCTGAAATCTAATTTCACCTTCTCTGTAATCCAGGATTCAATATCACAAAGATCAAAAATAACTCTAGGGTCCAATCTTCTCAGAGGCATCCTTAAAGATATACAAAAACCCTCTGCACAAGCCCTCACCGACCACCTTGTGACAATCTCCAAGTTGTGCACAATTCAGATCTCAATCCACAACCTTGCAAACAACTAGGGCACAGTTTCACAAGTTTAGTGCCATAGATCTACAATCAAGATCATATGATATCTTTGCAAACAAGATCAACTTTGCAAGATCAGCCTTGCTAGGTCAACCTTTGCTCCACAAGATCAACTCTCAGCTCTGATACCACCTGATGCAGTCAAGGATGGTGGATCCAATTAAGGACAATCCAAACCTTGCAGCCAATATAAAAACACAATAGAATACTCAATAACACAACAACAAAGTAATTGTTTAACTCTGATTTTCATTAACATGCCCAACTGTAAGGCCTTTCGGGTTATGACCAATTATAAGTAGAGAACAATTTTGCAGATCCAAACAGATCCAATACAATCTCAACTAGTCCAGCTCTGAAGACAATCAGAAGTTGATGGAAACCCTAAGGTAGATCTAAACTTAAGCTCACAAGCCTCCAAGAAATCTCCTTGTCTCCAAGTGTGAAAACCACTAGCTCTAGAATTACAAACTATCAAATAACAATCTGATCTGCAAGATCATGCAAGATCTTTTCCACAACTTCGCCAACTCTAGCTTTTAGAACCTCAAATCTGATTTGCTAAGTCTTCCAAGTTATAAACTTCCATTGATCTCCTCCCCTTAAACATCTACCCAAACACCTCTTAAATACTAATCATCAACCACAAGTTAGTTGGATGAAACCATTAACTCCCCCCCAACAAATATTAAATTCAATACAAGTTAGCATCAAAATAGCCTTACAAACATTTAATCCAACATGTCATCCTATAACAACAACTACCAAAAATAAATACATCAAGTTGGCCCAACAAATCACATAGAACTACAGTTGGTAAGCCAAAACTATTGAGCAATAGTGAAATAGCCAAGCATTTCAAGCATCACCAAGCACAAGTGTTGACCGAGCACCATAGGCATCACTGAGTAACACTTTCACCATGCACCATAGGTTACCGAGTTCCTTCAGTTACCAAGATTCCTTCAATGATCAAGGCCATCAGTCAAGGCTACAACCGAGTAACACCAGCCAAACATACACCTCCCATGTAGATTCACCGAGTACCCTAGAATGCCCCCGCATCACATCCTCACCCCTAATAGGGTCAATCATACAAGACTCCTAATAGGGTTTGACCTTTGACCAATTCATTATACTTATTGCATTGTAAAGATCAAATCCTAATAGGGTTGTAAGATCTTCTAACAAGGATCATTATACACTAGTATAGTTTATTAGTGGGTGTCAATTACCACCATGGTTTTTACCTATTTGGGTTTCCCCATAACCAAAATATTGGTTTTGTGTTCAAGTGTTCTTTCATTATGTTTATGCTTAAAGTTTTAGTACGCTTAATTGGATAAAGAATTCAAACTTGTAGATAAATGATTCACCCCCCCCACCCCCCTCTTAGTTATCTCTTGGGACTATTCCTAACAACCTCTTGGAAAGCCATGTAGAATTTTTTCACATGACTAACTAGATCTTTCTTTCCCTTATACTTGTAAAATCTTGGTGTCTTGAAATGCTTGGGGAAGGGAACTGTGATAATAAATTTGTAAAAAGGATAGGGACAAACTTCCTCAAATTTTAAGGTTTTACTTTCAGCCCCGACATAGAGCTCTTTGAGAAAATTCTTCATTTTCTTCCCATTTTGAATTAGGTAGCGTTGAAGTGGGTACTCCCACTGGGATGGGATCTAATGACATAGGAGAATATGGATGGTTTTGAGGTGGGTATTGTAGGATTGGATAAGTGGATTTTCCTTCTATGTAGGAGGATTGGAATGGATTTTGTGGTGATGGATGGGTAGGGTATTGTTGATGAGATGTGGAGGTGTATTGTTGTGCATGATATGGCATTGCCTATTTTTGCTAGGGGATTAGGGGATGTTGCTTCTATGCTAGGAAGTATTTTTGTTGTGGAGGAGGTTGGTAGAATGGTGTGGATTGATGATGTAATTGGCCTTGTGTTTGGTCGATGTAGGTATGGTGCATTCTTGCATTACTAAGTGGTGGAACAATTTTTTGGAAGTTGGTGGTAGGAGGTGGTTGTGCAAGATAATTGGCAAGATGGGAGGAAATATGTAGTTGTTGTGGTGGAATGGTTTGAGATATGGCTATTCGAATGGAAAGATAGTTGGTGAATGTGGGAAGAGATGTATTTTGAGGTGGTGGTGGGGGTTTTGCTATGTACTAGACAATAGGTAGTATGCTCATAGAATTATAGATTTGGGTTTGTGTTTGTATTGCTAGGGTATTCATTTGTGCCTTATTAAAACCCTAGAAATATCTAGTCCTTCTAGTGGGTTTAGATGTAGAGATAGGTGAAATGCAAGAGTGATAGAGGGATTTTATGATGTGCATGGCTGGTTTTTGGATCCCATAAATGGAATTCCTATCGTGAAAGAAGACTGACGAGCTTGAGTGTTGGCAATGAAAGGAAAAAGAAAAACTTGTGCAGAAGTTAGTTGATTGATGATTTGAATGAATGCTTGAGTGAAGGCTTGCTGAGCTGTAGAGGGAGGCACTTGCATTTCCACCTGCAAGAATGGTGTTGATGTGGAGGCTTGGCTCATGAAAGGTGCAGGTATTTCTTGTGTGGATATTTGCGTGGGAGGTTAAGGTTGTGTTTGTGCAGAGCTCTATGTGTGAGTGGTGGCTTGATATGTGGAAGGTGGGGGTGGTGCTCCCATGATGGACAAGGGAGTGGATTATATTGTTGTTTTCACTATGGGGTTTGTGGAGCTAGACTGATCTCTTGTCTCCCTTCATCCATCTCACTTTCTATTTCCTTGTATGACCTTGGGCTAGAACCTATCTTCATCTTGTCCTTAGTCCTTGTTTGTCATCTAGGGGAAATCATGTGCCTATCTAAGTTGTCTACACTTTATTTCTCGGTCAACCTTTTGAGCTTAACTTGAGTCAGTTTATCACTCCTTTCTAATGCACACTCATCACTGATACTTCTTGGTGTTTCTCAACACCTTAATCCTTCAGTGTTTCTGTAGACACCTAAAAATGGTCAAGATCAAGCTGAGTGAGCAACTAAGGAAAACTCAAAATATTAATTGAAAATCAAAAGATAATTAAATCAAATAAATCAAATTAAATCATTGAGGAAATCAATTAATTATGTAATTAATCTAATTAATTCTATAGTTCAATTAAAAATCAAATCAACCCATTCAAGGGGTACACATGGCTAAATAAATCAATTCAATTCAATTAATAAATTCCTAATTTCCCTCACCCACAACATGAGAGGAAATTACCTCAACCAATAGGAATTGAGGATTGGACTCACATGGATTAAGCCAAAATTGAATCTCAATCACTCATAAGGTGAGAGCATCTTGACCACTCATTTTTACTTGCCGAGTCATGTGTATTGTATAGTTACTAAGAAATAGTCATTGTTGAGTAAGATAGTGGTCACCGAGTACTTCAGTATTAGCTGAGTTAGCTTTTGCCAAGTTATGTAAAGATGTTAGTGTCGAGCACTAGAGTATAAAGAACAACAAATGTCAAGTGCCAGAGATATCAAATGTCGAGCAATCTAGAATTGACATATGTGTTTGTTATGGCACAAACACTTAGGTAAACCATTTTTTTCCAACATCCATATTACATTTTATTATTTTTTGAGGAATCACGGAGGTGATCATGATTTAGCATTATAATCATTAATCCCTATGTAACTCATGGAACCAATCAGAATTAGGGAAAGGTTATGCAGAAAAAGGAGACAATCTAGATCGTAGATCTTAAATTTTGGAGATGATTATTTGTTTATATAAGATGAAATCCAAACCCTAAACATATTATGAGAGGAGTAGAGTAAGAAGGAGATCTCATACTTTCAAAGAAGAACAAAGTTTAGTGACTGAGAAGAATAGAAAAAAGAAATGAAGGACAGAATAGAGACATACTTGATAGAGGAGATCAAATCTATAGTGTAACGAGAAGATCTGTAATTAGCATCATGGTACAAACTGAAGGATTAGGTACTAAGACATCCTAACAGGTGAATCAAAGTAAATCTCTTAACATAGTGGTTTTAACAAACCTTAGTAAATCTTTTAACTGGGTGATTACTTAGTTGTAAGTTTCAAATTATTTTGCAATGTAGATTGTATAAGTCTCAAGGCTCTTAATAGGGAAGACCTCTCACACGGTAGATCATATTTTATGATCAAACTTGTAGCCCTAATAGGAAAACTTTAATACTGTAGTAGTGAAGATTTGTGGGTGTCATCCCCACCCCATTTTTACCTTTCAAGGGTTTCTGGGTAACCAAAATCATCATGTTATGTTTATTTTCATGGATGATGATTAGGATATTATATATGCTACAGTGTTAAGTTTAATGCTTATAATTTTCAAGTTTGTTAATGTCAAAATGTATCAATTGGTTGATATATGATTCACCCCCCCTCTCAGTATCACACTTTCCCAATAGATTTACAACATATTATGTGGATGACATATTTTACAACTCCCACTCAAGGGAGGAACATCTTCCAATCTTAGAGAAAATGTTCACAAGGTTAGAGAAATTCAAGGTGAGACTTAATCCAAAGAAATGTGTCTTTGGGGTAAAATATGGAAAATTGCTAGGGTACATAATCTCGGCAAAAGGAATAGAGGTGGATCCCATGAAATTTAAAGTAATAATGGAAATGGGTGCACCTAGAAATATGAGTCAAATGAGATCATTCCAAGGGAGAATTCTTATAATTAGAAGGTTCATATCACAACTAGCAGAGAAATACCATTCTTTTACTCAACTCCTTGACAAGGACATAGTATTTAAATGGGATGATAAGTGTGAAGAAGATTTCATGTTACTCAAAAAGTACCTGATGAATCCACCAATTTTGATGCCACCAATAAGAGGAAATCCCTTGATCTTATACATTTTAGTGACTGAACATTCGTTAGGGGTGCTCTGGGCTCAAGAAGATGAAAATGGAAAAGAGAAAGCTATTTACTACATAAGCATAATCTTGGTGAAATTTTTGTTGAATTACTATTTCATAGAGAGAGCATGTTTGGCGTTAGTTTTTGCTTCCCAATAGCTACGACATTATATGTTATCTCATAAGATCAAACTCATAGAAAAAATTGATCCATTCAAATATCTTCTAAGAAAAAAAACTTTGACAAGGAGGTTGACCAAATGGGTTATAGTGTTGAGAGAATTTGATATAGGGTATGTGGATATAAATAAAATCAAAGGATAAGTCATAGTAGATCAACTAGTAGAAGTACCATTAGAAGATGAACATCATATTCAGGTGGAATTTCCAGATTCATAAATAATCAATGTTGAAGCAAAAACATGGAAATTATACTTTGATGGTTCTTATACTCAACATGGCTTAGGAGTGGGAATAATATTGATTACGCCCCAAGGATAAAAAATACCTAAATAATATAAGCTACTATTTCCATGCACAAAACATATAGCTGAATATGAGGCATTAGTCATTAGCATCAAATTGGCCTTAGAATGGAAGGTGACAGAATTGTAGATATATGGATATTCTCAACTAGTCATAAACTAGATAAATGATGAATATCAAACAAAAGATGACAATTTGATACCTTATAAAAATATGATAGAATATCTTAAGAAATACTTCACCTTGATCACATTTGAGCAAGTAACTAAAGAAAAGAACAAAGTAGCAGAGGCCATGGTTACATTGGCTTGACTCCTCCAAATTCCAGACCAAAGTGCAAGATAGAAATTCTTGGTATAAGAAATGGGGCAAACCGCATTTGAACCTTCCAATTCCCACATAATTTTCATATTAGTGGGACATGACTCAACGTGGTATGGATCCATCTATACTTACTTAAAAGACCAAGCCCTATCCTTGGACCAAACTCAAAAGCAAAAAAGGAGGAATTGGGTCAAGAATGAAGGGTGGAGATTAAGAGGCAACAGAATGGTTGATTGAGATGAAGAGGCAAAAAGATGCAAGAAGATGTAAGGTTAGGTAGAAATGAGTGGTGAGGATTAAGAGGAAAAAGGGAAATACTAGGTAGAATAAGACAAAATAATATTTTTGAAAGCACAAATCCTTTTTAATTGCTAATTAATCAAGATTAACTAGGTACACACATGTGAATGTGATCTTTTAATATAAAGTGTAGAAACTTTGTATTAAAAGTAATATTTTAGCAATTAAATAAATATGCAAGCTCTAGTGTTACATGTGAAGAATGATTATTGTGAATTTTATTGTTGATTGTTAAAGTTTATTTACTATTTTTGGTAAATAGTGTATTGTGTCTAACTGAGTTGACACCGAGTTAATCAGAGGTTTTTTTTTAAGGTATTGAGAATCAAGGATTAATGATTCACCCACCCCCCCCCCCTCTTCATAATCCAACATTGTATGTATGTTTACTTGTAACATTAAAATCCAAGGAAGGTAGTATTCATATCATCATGGTTGAACTAGTGATTATTGTATCAATTTCATGTTCAACAAGCTCAATGATGAAAAAAAGTATCTCTATGATTAAAAGGGACAGCTAGCTACATCCATATAGATTAATTTTGCATGTTAAAGGTTAAAGTATTTTCCTTAATCAAGGGGTAGAGTTATCATCATCAAAAGACCATATCGAGGCACATCAATGTCTATATCAGAATACATCATAGTACATCATCAAATGTTTGGAAATATACATCAACAAATTTCCATTAATATATAATCAAAGTCCTGATCAACATCATCAATGTTTGAAGTATCCATCATAAAAAATCATGCTCAATTTGGTCATCAAAGGTACATCAATATTATCAAGATATAAATACATATAAATCATGATCCAACAAATGGTCCATGTTACATTTAGGATATAATAAATATGCATCTGATTAGCTAGGGGAAAATTAACTCGGTCTATTTCCTATATCTGCACCTACACCAATGGATGACCCCCATTCTTTTATCCATCCCTGAGTTGGTGTTACGAGAACATCTAATCAGCCTTGTATCATCAAAACATCTAACTAAGCATATCAAATAAAATATCAATTAGTCAAATCATCCAATTGATCATCTAATAGCAATCAATTTATCCTATCGTCTATTTTCTCATCTTGAGCACATCAAATTTCCTAACTCTAGATCTTTAGAAAGGAAAACAAAGTTTTTTATCTCTCTAGATCCTGAGAGTGAAACATCAACCCATCAACTTACCTATCCTATAGGAATGACATCAATACAACATCAAACAAGTGATTCTGACTAACATCAAGTGATATCAAAACATCATCAACTTATTCAAAGCATCAACAACATTTTATCAATCATAGTCATTGTCATCAAATTCTATGATAATCGGGGCATTTTTAAATTAATTTTATTGGGAAATAAATCAAAATTTCCCAAACTCAACCAAGTCATCCAAAATCATTTTGATTCATTTCCCAAGGGGGGAAAATATCATAATAACTTGCAATCAAGTGAATTAGAGAATGTTTTTTCATCAGGGGCATTGGAAGATTTTTTTTTGAAATTATCAGTGTGGCGTCAAAATCATTGGATCTTTTCAAATTGAGAATTGTATCTACGATCTATTATGAAATTAGGGATTTTTACCTGAAATCATTTGTAAATTAGGAAATTAGTTATCACTATTAGATCATAAATCACTTAATCGAATCAATCAGATATTCTTTGAACCAATGCACTTCGCACATTAATTCTAAGAGGGTAATTTGTATACATCTAAAATTGGTCAAGTAAAATTGAAATGGGAAATAAAGGATTAAAATAAGGAATTAATTGAAATCAAGGCTATTGGATTAATTAAATAAAAAAGATCAATTAATTGTGTAATTGATTTCAATCAAATTAATTGTATAGTTAAATCAAATTTAATCCAACCCATTCAAGGGTAGACATGGCTAAAATAAATTAATTTAAATAATTATTCTCACCAACCACATATGGACAAAATCAAATGAACCAATGAGAATGAAGGAATGAGCTCACATAGATCAAGGACTAATCAATTCTACACCACTCATCTTGGAGATGCATCTTGATTGTTCATTTTGTCTCTTTGTTCCAACCTTTGAGAATAAAATATTTACTTTGTCCCAACATTTGAAACCATTAACCTAACACAACTTGGATCATGGTTAGCTTCACCCTAACCCCTAGTTGTGGGAAAATCTATGAATAGTGAGAATTTCAAAGAGAAAATAATCTAGAATCCACTTTCATATTACATCCATATTATAGTCATTTGAGATATATTTTGCACAAGAATTTAAATTTGAATTCATAGCATAATTGATCATAATTGAGTAAATTTGAGAGAATTTCATTTAACATAACTTAATTCTCATTCTAGAGTTGTCTCTAATGATGCATAAGCTGAGAGCATGTCATTATATTTTTTAAATAGAGAGAGATGAGATGATTTTGAGAGGATTTTCTTGAATTGGTTGATTATTTAGCTTTATTTTGCATAATTCAAGTAGATTTATCATTGAATGTTTCATGAATGTATTTTTCATACACAATTTTTAGCGACATAAAATACCAAAAAAAAATTTGATTTGACTAGCACAAGATCTAGATTTAATGCAAAAATTAAATTTCCTCCACCCTTTTCCTTATTTTGGTCCCTTATTTTGGTGAAATGAAAGCCAGATATGACTTTCTTGAACCTTTTGGATGCTATGAAGAAACTAAAAAAATCCACCTGGATTACCATAATGCTATAGAACCCAAAGTTTACAAAATATTTGTACAAAAACCCTAGAGATTAAAGTTTTCGCTTAATTTTTTTTTATTGTCAAGTTCATATGAAAATGCAAGATAACAACATATTGGGTTTTATGAAAACCTACAAAAAACTTACTAGGACACCCAAATCTCTTAAATAAGGAAACCATATCTATTCTTGCACTAAAAAAGCTTTGATACCATGTTGGAATTTGAAAAGATGAATAACCCATTATTTTATTTTAAATGAATAGAAATAAAACTATGAATAAAATAAATAGAGTAAGCTTCCAAAAGCTACAAATGTTGAAGAAGAAAATAAATAGTAAGAGAATGCACAAGAAAAAGATATAGAATGCAATTACAATACATTGGAATGAGATGATCATATGGGAGCTATGAGTGAGTATATAGAGAAATTACCACCCAAGAGACTAAAAAAACAACCAATGTGAGATAAAGTTAAATATTACCTAAGTAAACTTAACTAAGTGCAAAGAGAGGGAAAGTGGAGAACCAACTACTAAATATAACTAGATAGCTAAAGAACCCCTTTCATATTAACAAAGCAACTCAATATATTATTCAACAATCAATAAAAGATTATAATATACTTTCAGAGAAAACTATTTTTAGGAGTATCACCAACCAAATATCTAGATATAACTCAATAGCTATAAGGCTCTTACACATGCTCTCTTTCCCATGCACCTAACAAATAGGAGATAGAATACAAGAAATTGACAAACTATATTACAAAACAATGGGTTACAAAACCACTTATAAAGTGATGACCATATTCTATCCAATAAAATATTCCCTATGATGTGTCAATACACACACCAACATGTGTAACTCCCTTTTTTCAACTCATTTATGTGTTCACAAATTTTTACATTTCCTATTTTGGGAGACTCAACTTATGAAGGTCATAAATTTTGAACTAAGTATCTAATTGACCAATTGTTTCAAGAACTAGAAATATCGTGACATTCTCTATCACCTTGTAAATGATTTAAACCATTTCCCCACATTTTTTTCCATTTTGGAGTCTCTAAAGCCTCCAAAATTGAATTTGAATTTCTTTTGGCAATTTCTAAAAATGGAAACTTTAATAATATTGCAACAAAATATTACTAACATGCTTATCTAGCCCATTCAAACCTTTAGGGAAAGAATAGGGAAAATTTGGGTTCAAATAAAAAAATCACTAAAAATAATTACCCTATGTAAATGCAAGGTTTATACATATTTTCCTAACATGTGGAACGTTTATGATGTCTTATATGGTTTTGGATACTTCATTGTTGTCATATTGTGTACTTACCTTATGCTTGGATGAATAGATGTTTGATGACCATGTTGGACCCATGAGGTGTTGGATTACTCTTCGTTAATTTGGATTATGTTGTTTTTGTGGGATGCATACTTACTTTTGGTTCCTGGTTGTGATAAATTAGTGGTCCTATTGTGATTTTAAATATGATTTGGTTTTGGTGTAATATCACACCCATTTTGGATTGTGATTGCAGCATTGAAGAACTTGTGAGATAGTGTTGGTGTAATTAATTATTTAGCTAATTACACTTTACTTAAGCTTACTTAAGATAATTCATAACATAGTAGTTTTCATTTGAAATACTTAGCAGTTTGCTCATTTATTTGAACATGGTTTACGAGAAATTCCAATTTAGGTGGTGATATTAGTTATCATATTCCATTTTATGTGTTGTCTCCACCTTTAGTGCACTTATCACTTTATCATCCTCTACATTGTTACACATGTTTTCACATACTTCATTGCATAATGGAGTATGATTCACCTTTGGTGAACATGAAATTTTACCTTGTGTAGGTGATAAGTTATCTCCTGGTTATCATGTTCATTTATTATTTTGTCTATCTAAGAAAATAAATCTACATTGTACTTAATTTAGTTATTAAATTTTGGTGAAAATATATTAAATTATTCTTTTCAAATTATTTCTCTCTTTTTATTGTGCTTTCCATTGCCTCTAAATCTTGGGTGGCTACCTTCATAGATAAATATTACATGGTACTAGAGAGCGTATAGTATTTTTGGATAGTCTTTTGGAGAGACCTTAGTGCAATTTGGGCTTTTTCTTTTCTATCTTTATATTGTAGCTCAAAATTGGAGCTTGCTAGTGAAAATCAAAGGTTGAAATCACATTAAGGAGGTACGAAAAGCCCAAGATAGACTTTTGTTTTATCTAAATCAGACATTGAATGCCAAATATATAACCATTTGAAGTTTGGAGGTGTGGCAACATGATTTAGGAAAAATTATTAGGCAGATGATTTTCAAACAATAATATCTCAATTATCTAGAATCCTTTTTATGTGAAATTGTGTTTGATTTTGGGTAGAATTTTTTTCTTTACATAATGGCATACATGGTTTATGATTTCAGTGCCTAAATTTTTTTTAGAAAATGACAATCCCATTTTTGTAACTACCAATGCCTCATTTAGGCTTATAGAGACTCCTTTTAGGGTGTAATTTTTTGAAAGTCCATATTTTTTCTATATTTTATAATAGTACTATAAGCTTACGTTACAATGGTGAGAAAGGCGGATTTCACCCTTGATCTCCTTGGCATTTATAGAACAATGTTGGTTTATTTCATGGTTTAACAACCTCATGTGTCTTTTATATGCCTAGTGGTTGTACCAAGAATTAATAGGTTTATCTTTTGGTGCAATGACAACTGCTAGTTGTAAAAAGTGGTATTAGAGATTGGTCATAGGTTTGAATCCCATTCTTGCATTGGGGGTGATTGTTACAATGGTTAGAAAGATTGGTTATGCCCTTGGTCTCCTTGGTGTTTCCAGTGCAACGATGGTTCATGATATGGTTTAACAACCTCCTGTGTCTTCTATATTTCTGGTGATTGTATCAGACATTAATAGGTAGATCTTTTTGGTGTAATGACAACTGCTAGTGTTAACCTACAAATGATTGAATATCTTGATGAAATGATTGGGGATGACCCCACAATAGTGGGTTACACTTTTTTAGACATGCTGATTTTTGTTGAAATAACACATTTTTAATAAAATATGATGATTTAAGCCTTGAGAGGTTCCATTTGAAGGATTTAATTACCAATGGTTATCTCAAAGCCTCTTAGATTAAAAAAACATTGATATAACATCTATAATCCTCATTCATACCTACAATGGAGTCTCCTTCGCACCTATTAAAATGCTAACAAAAAATCACTTCGACTTTATGTTTTGGCAGATCAAATAAATCCATTTGAGAATCCTATCTATGTAGTATGATGCTATTTGGAACAAGATTTATAATGAATATAATTTTAATACATATTGAGTTCATTATCACTTTTAAATATTACTTTAACTAAACATAGGTTGTTTGGTCATTCAATAACCCGTCTCTTCAAGACTTCAGGAAAAATAGTAAATTACAAAAAATAATAATGAAAAATATGTAGGAAAAGAGTATTTGTGTTACCTTTCTATTAAAAAAAGAAAAAATGAATTTTGATATACACAGATCAAGTTAGAGCGATCCAAGTGACCTTATGTCTAAATTACAGTTATTGTAACTTTAGAACTTAATAAACTATGAAACATCGACCCAAAATGAATGAAACCAATTGCATCCTTTAGATATTGAAGTTAAAAATATAATCTCAAAATAATTACATCATTATCATATTTAAAAAGAAAATATGCTGATCCAAGTGACAGTAACTTCTTAAAAACATAGTTTTTCACACAAACCACTTTTTGAAGGAGACGAAAAAATGAATTTAAATTTTTAAAATATATATATATATATATATATATATATATATATATATATATATATATATATATATATATATATATATATATATATATATATATATATATATATATATATATATATATATATATATATATATATATATATATTTAGAAACTAGAAATAAAATTCTAAAAGACTCTAGTTTACATCATCTTCAAATTCCTAATAGTTTTGTGGCAATAGGTATTCAAAAGTGAAGTTTTTTCTCAGAATGTTGATCTTTGTGTCAAAGTTGGCCAAAAAGAGGGATACACTATTGTGGGACCACCCATGGACAAAGAAAAGATAGTGATTAGAGATCACCGAGTTACTAAAGTGTTATGTAAGGCAATTAAATCAGTCAATATATTGTCATTGATGTCAACTAGTCTTGATCGTACTTATCATGATAGTTACAAATATCTGAAGAAGAAAAATGGTAAAGGAATGATATATCTACATGAAGATGAGATGGATATGGAAAATATGGCTAAGCTATACATTCAGTAACTTGTTGATGAGTCTATGACATCATATTGTTCACTTGATTTTATTACATGAATTTATAATGTATTGATGATCAGAACTAAACAAGTTAATGTGGTCGGTAATTGAAGATTTTTGTATACACTGAGCTAGTGTTGTATTTACTGAGTAATATTAATAACTGAGTTAGCTATCACTGACACATTCTGTATTGAATGAGCAAGTGAAACAAATAAAGTTTATAAAATCTGACTAAATTGATGAGCTGGCAGATTGCTTATGATTATGAGGTAAAACATAAAGTTTTTTATGATGATCTAATGGCTAACAAAATTCAAGATTGATCGAATGGAGAAGGATGAAACATGTTATAGACACATCCATCAAGAAATATTGAAGTGGAAAAAGGAGCGATGGAGATTAAGAGGAAAAATCTAATGGATGATAAGAAAAGGGTTTTAAAATGTTAGTAATAGGAAATATTGAGAGGGGGGGTGAATCAGTAGTTCAAAAAATTTTACTTTTGTCAACTTATGGATATATGAAATTAACTTTTAGCTTGCATAAGAAACTAAACTGAATAAAATAAATAATAAACACAACAATAAAATGAAATAACTCATAAAACCATGTTTGTTCTCGAGGAAACCCTGACCAAGGGAAAACCCCGATGGGGATGGTACCCACAACTGATCCACTAATCAAAAGTATCTGGTTAAAGATATTGACCTTGTTAGGATCCTATTACATCTGTATAGTGTCTATGTCATGGTTAAAGGAATTTAGGCCTTGTTAGAAGCCTCAAACCTATTAGGAGTTTTTATTACAAAACATAATTGTATGCAAGATGAGCACACTTCCTAAACATGTAATATACAATGATAATCTCTGATACAAAAGGTAGAATTCAAAAACCTTTTACTACTACTGAATATCTTCAATATTCTGATCTTGCTTTGTAGTCCTTTCATAACTTATTATCAACTTGCACTAATCTGATCATATATCAAATTTCACATAATACATCAATACAACACTTGCTTGTAACTTCGCCTAATATATACTACCTCCTTATATATCTTTACATTTACAAGTATCTTACTTATATACAATTTATTACAAAACAACTTTCTTGTCGGCCTTCAAAACTTTACATGCTTCCAACATGAAATTACTTCTTGCTGCCTTAGGGTTAACATCTAGGATGCCATCCCTAATTAGTTAAGTCATTATTTTGAAAAACAAAATATTCCCTTAACTCAATATAACCAATTTCTAATCGCTTCACTATTCTTGGTCAACTCTACATTATCTTTGTAAAACATCGATATCTCTTTCTATACATGTCATACAGACTTGCACTCTTAGATGTAGCTTCAATATACTTGGAATGATCTATGTTAAAGTTCACATGCACTGAATGTGCTTCTATGATCATCGCTAATCAAAACAGTCTCTTCGTAGACAGATAAACAATGTTATACTTAGATGATTTTCATAAGTCTTTATACATAACTTCCTCCTCGAATCATGTTTTCTTAATACTAAATATATGTTTCCATAATGACAACACTATGATATCCTACTTAGCCAAATTTCTAACAATTTCCCCCTTTTTCATAGGTGGCAATATATGGGAAAATTGGCTAAGTCCCAAACAAAACTTATCAAAAAATTTCAAAAAGGTGTAACATATGACCATTACATCATTTACAAAAGATCTGTGGATCATACATGTCTACCTATTTCTCCATAAGGGCATAAGGGATACTCCTACTTAGATTATACTCCATACTATTCTGCATATCTATATCTTATACATTTACACAATTTTCTCATACTATACTACTCCCCCTTTCACAACAATGAAAAAGGTGTTAGTTATATATATATATATATACACAATATGCAAAGTTGTTCAAATTTTCAATCTCTTTATCCCATGTATTCTTAACAGAATCAGATACGCTAAGTAATGCACACAACCCATAGGATGCTATCTCAACTGCTTTAAGATTTGAATATGCAAATTTTCCATATGATATCTTTAATGAAAGACATTCTTCTAGTTGACTCTCTACATTACTGATCTTCAAATTTAGCTTCTCTCTAAGTAGAGAAAATCTCTTCAATTTTATTTCCATCTCATTCTCAAGAAGTCTCATCTGATCATTAATTATGCTTATTTTCTTCTCAATGTATCATTAGAAAATGGAAGCACTTCCATTTAGGACCAGTTTATCCTTTCGAGTAGGTGGTATGGGTTCATGTCAAGTGCCTTGAGTGGGTCTTTGACTAGATTTATCTTTCCCCCCTATTCTGCTTCTCTCTCCACCTGTTTCCAGCTCCTTTCTGGCACCTTTTCTTGAAGATCTGAGATCTTTGACCTCGGGGTCAAGGATGACCTTCAAGATCAAGGTTGACCTCAACTTTGACTTAGGTCAAGGAAAACCTCAACCCTAACCTAGGTCAAAGTCAACCTCAACCCTGACCCTAGGTCCGAATTTCAAATTCTAAAGGTTTTGGGATGTCGGGCTTTAGAAAGTTTTATTTCCCACTTCCAGATCGACTATTTTGAATTTTAGAATGGTAAATTCTTAAATTGTATTTAATCTAGGTCCATTTCTATGGTTTAAGGCTTAATTGGAATTTAATTCCCCTATGTTGGCCTCTCTAGAAGTTTGTGCCGTAGACTAGTATAAAAGGAAGCCTTCCTCTTTCATTTTCACATCCACCTTTCATGATCAAGTAATCTCTCAAGTGCAATCAAGTGATCAAGAAATCATCAAGAAAGAAAGGAGAAGGAAATAATTCAAGCATTCATTCATCCTCAAGCATCCAAGCATTCAAGCATTCAAGATCCAATTCATCAAGGAGATTCATTGATAGCCATTGAAGGATTCAATCTCTTTGGAGCCCTCTTCTTGAAGATTCCTCCATCCAAATTCACCAAAGCTTCTTCCTATTCCAAGATCCACTCAAGATTGGTGATTAAGATCTAATGCAATTAATTTAAAACATCCTATATTCAACTCTACATTTATTTGTAGCATCCATACTTGTGGATTCAAGGATTCGAATCCTCCACAAGGATTTCAACATAAGCAAGGTGAATAGTTCCATCTACTTTGTTTATGTATTGCAATTTAAATTACATTTCAAGGTTGATTCCAAACCAAGGTTTGACTAAGGAAAACCCCTCATCCAACAAACAAAACCCTTTTTCTTGCAGATCTAGGTGCGGGACAATGAATTACAGTGTAGATCTGAGTACCCTTTTCGGTAAACTTTTGGGATCCGTGAACAAAATTTTTGTTGGAACAGTGCAGGTCAAGGATGAATTTTTGGGGTAAGATTGTACCCCAAGGTAAGATCTTACCCCTATCTTAAGTCAAGGATGACCTTACTCAGATAAGAAAAAGGTTTTTGGGTTTTCTCTATTTCTGCATTTCCAGTCCAGATTTGGTTACAAAATTCCCCAAAACTGTACACAGACATCAGAAAACAACATTTTCCAGATCTATCATGCTTGAGGTTAGTATTTGTTTTCAATTCAATTAAGATTCCAATACATACTTACCATAATGTAATATAAGGTTATCCACTTTCTTCATATTCTCCATTGATCAATTCATTTATGTATTGACCATCCTCTTATGGTTAATCAATTTGGATCTTCCTTTGGGAATTTAGGGCTAAGAAGTATATCTTATATTCACATCCTCATCATATTATCACTTCACACTCATTTTTCTTAGGAGATCACTCTTTTTTCATCTACATTTCGATGACTATGCTTTGTTCTCCTACACTCAATATCAGTGATCTTTATGCTTGGATTTTGTATTTCATTCACTGTGGCTTGCAACTCTACTTCTTTGCTCCTCAACTTCTCTAAAATATCTAAGATGTGACTGTGTGATAATGCACACTGATTGTATAATTCTTTACATCTTTCTAATCATCTCCTCAACTCTTTAACACAAATATCAAGATTATCCAATTCATTTTTGATATTCTGACAAGTGACTTAAAATAATTGTACATCATGAGATGTTTGAGCTTTTACTGATGCAATGTTTGATAGGGTAGTAAATTCACTGTCAACAACTTTTATTACCTCTCTTTCTTTAGTGATGTAAGGGAGGATGGGAAGAGGGGCCAAAGGCACAACCTAACTAGATCCACCTTGCAAAGATTACACATGGAAGCAACAAACACACAAGTGAGAAATAGAATGTAGATATCTTTCATATATTATCTTAAATTGATTCATACATGCTAGACTTAAGGCCTTCCCAGTTTAGGCCAGATATTATAATCAAGTACAGAAGTCCTCCAACTTGCGAGGATCTTCCAATAATCTCTAATCTTCTAGCTTCTATCTCCTATCAAAACTCACTTCCAACTTACTCCTAAACTCTAACCAAACAACTACATTTATACAAGAGGCTACCAAATCAAGTCAGCCTTCAAATCCACCATCAATGGAAGAAATGACCAGATCTAGGTCCACACACTTCCCAATGATAGATACCATCATTAAATTCATGACCAAAATTAGTTACACAAGTCAGCCTCATCAAAAATCCAAAACAAACAACTTGGTAAGAAAGGATAACCGAGCACCAAAAAAGCATCCTTAATTGCTAGGGAAACTCGTTGAGTGCTAGAGAGATAACCAACCAACACCGATAAATAAAGGAAACTAAGGAACATTGAACCAACTTGGTCAAATAAGGAACTCAGCAACATAGAAAACTTCAAACATCTTTTTGGTGACATAGGATTGCCAAGGACCTGAGATGCTCCTACATCAGACACCTGAGCTAATTTGAAATGATTCTCTGAATCATGCAATAGGTATGATCTGAGTTGCATCCAGCTCATATTGTGAAATCCATGAACTGTCTTCAATCGGTCTATTCTTCCACTTTACCAGATATTCCATATACTATTTACCTCTTGTACTTCTACCAATTCTTTTCTCCAAAATATGCTCAATGTCTTCTATCTGTTTCTTAGGATAATCATTTGGTAATGTCATTTCTTCATCCGGCTCATGATACTCATACAAATCAAAAATGTTGAAAATAGGTGATATATCCATGTCATCAGATAACTTAATCTCATATGCATTTCAATTGTCAAATTTCTTCAGTATCTTACAAGGTCCAAACTTCTTCATTTTCAGCTTCCCATATGTTCCAATGGGAAATCTTCCTTTCTTCAAATGAACCATCACTTCATCACCAACTACAAAATTCTTATGTCTTCTTGATCTATCAGCTCTGTCTTTGTATTTCTGATTACTTTTCTCCAACTTATATTTCACATCTTCATGCAATGTCTTTAGGTACTCAACAAACTTTACTCCTTCAGAACTTCTCTTTCTTTCATCAACAATGTCTCTCAAATCTGATATACCTCTCAGTTGTATGTCATTTACAATCTCAAAAGGTTTTTTTCAAGTACTCCTATTCACTAAATTATTGTATGAAAACTTTTCTTGTTCCAACACAAAATCCCAATTACTCAGTGTGTCTCCAACTAAACATCTCAAAAGATTTCCCAAACTTCTATTCACAACTTCTATTTGTCCATCGGTCTATGGGTGAAATGTGGAACTATATTTCAACTCAGTACCAAACTTTCTCCAAAGGGTCTTCCAAAAGTATCCAATAAATTTATTGTCTCAGTCAGAGATAATACTCCTTGGTAATCTATGCAATCTAACAATTTCCTTACAGAAAAGATCTGCTATATGTATTGCATCTGATGTCTTTCTACAAGGTATAAAATGTGCCATTTTAGAAAATCTATCCACAACAACAATTATAGAATCATTACCTCTTACTGTCTTCGTGAAGCCAAGAATAAAATCCATACTGATATCAATCCAAGGTTTCTCAGGAATAAAAATTGGTGTATACAATCCAGTATTCTGACTTACTCCTTTTGCAATTTTATAAATTTGACAACTTTTCACAAATTTCTTAACATCTTTATACAACTGTGGCCAAAAGTATTTCTCCTTAAGAAAATTCAATGTCTTATCAACACCAAAATATCTAACCAAACCACTACTTTGTTTATCTTTTATCAAATTAGTTCTCATTGGTCCTCTCGGTATACACAACTGAATACCTTTAAACAACATACCTTCTTGAATGAAATATTCTTCCCGTTTAGTACTCAATTGATCTTGAATAGGTGCTCTGCACTTTCTCCATAGCTTAGAAAAATCAGGATCAAATTCATAAGAATCTCTCATGTCATCAAAGCCAAGAACTTCAATTTTCATCTCGGTCATCAAATTGTTGGCAAGTTGACTATACTAAAGTATATGACTATACTTAGTGTTTTCATTATGGAAATAAAGTCATATGAAGTTTTGGAGTCAGCACATATTGAAGAAGATCAAAATTATGGCTAAGTATGGAAGACAGGACAGATAGCAGAGCACCAGGTGATCAGAGCATCAGAGAATGTACGTATGATAGAGTTATGACATGTGCCCTTGAAGATAAGCTTCTAAGTATGTATTCATTCTAAGTATAAGAGCGCATGATGATATGAGTCAGTATGAGGAAGTTACAGTCAGATGAAGTGGCACAGATAGTAAGTGGCAGAATAGGACAGAGCATGGAGCCGACTATTTGTATTTTGATTAGTGCTTGTAATATTGTTTTATAAAGGCTATGCACCTATTGTATCTAGGTCATAGACATGTTAATATGAGTATATGTAAACATTCTTGAGCCAATTCAATTGGAAGCAGTGTCTGTCATTAGTTATAAGCCAACTTGGTGAAGAGTTTTGTATGCACATATAAATAAGACATGTGCCCTTGTAATTAAGGAAGAAGATATAGAAATCGGTAAGAGTAGAGAAGAGTCATGTGGAGAGTAGTTAGTATGTTGTAGTGCTTTACAAGAGGCTAAAGCATAAGGTCACAAAAGGAACTGATCAGACAAGAAGTGTCACAGCAACAGTTCACCTTGCAGATATAGTGTGTATCTAAGATCCAGAAGGTTGTAGCCTTCACCACTTGAGCAGTGAGCTCTAGGAAAGTGTGTCCCCACCCCTAACAGGGTTAATTGTAAAAGACTCCTAATAGGGTATGACCCTTGAAATGGTCATTGTACTAAAGCATTGTAAAGAACAACTCCTAACAGGGTTGCAAGATCTTCTAACAGGGATCATAATACACTAGTGCAGTTCTTAGTGGGTGTCAATTCCCACTAGGGTTTTTACCTATTTGGGTTTCCCCATAGTCATATTTGGTGTCATATGTTATGAATGTTTATCTTACTTTCATTGATGTTCATTTTAGTAACTAAGAAATTAAGTTAAGTTTCAAAGTATTAGAAAAAGTAATAAGTATAGAACACTGATTCACCCCCCCCTCTCAGTGTTCCCATTCCTAACAATTGGTATTAGAGCTCTCGTGCTCTAAAGATAAGTTTAACCACTTGAGGAGATTATGGATAAAGGAGAAATGAAACATCTGAAAAAGAATCTTGAAGTAGCTCTTGAAGACCTTGACAGATTTGAAAAATAAATTGAAGAACTAAAAGAAAAGGTTAGTGATTCTCATGCAGTCATTAAAAAGATGAGAAAAAATTTGAAAGAATATTCCACAAGTGATTTGGTAAAAATAGTTAAAAAGATAAATATGGAAAACACATCTCTGAAAGATCAGATTAAAGAGTTGGATGAAAAGCTACTTAACAATCAAGAAGCGTATGAAGAATAGGTCAAATAAAACAAGCAATTTGATGAAGAACTAAGGCAAGCTAATATGAAAGTATTGGAATTAGAAAACATTAAGAAGCAAGTGGAATCTGAATTGACTAAAGAAAAGAATCATATTGACAAATTAGACACAAGAAAGGATCTAATAGAATCATAGTTGTATGCACAGAAGGTTAAAGGAGACACTAGCGGTACTTGGATTTAATGAAGTACAAAATTAGATCAATGACTTGTGAGAAAGAAAGAAAGCATCAGAAGAATATTCACAAGATAATAAGATAGGAAATCATATATAAGCAAAAGCTGAACCACCCAAGGATGAGCACAAGGCAGTAAACAATACTTGTTATGCTTGTAACAAACATGGGCACATAGCAAGAAATTGTAAAGAGGTAAGACCTTTTAATGGTTACTTTTATTCATGTAATAAGTTTGGTCATAGAGCTATGAACTATAGATCAAACTAAAATCAAAAAAATCAGAGAGGTCATCCACAGTAGAATGTAAGAAACTCTCAAAACATAACATGTCAGATATGGAATTATGTTGATCACACATTTGAATAGTACAATATGGTAACTCGCATGAATGGCCCAAGGAATATCAGGCCTCCAGTCATTTGTCACTCATGCAACAAGGCTGGACACATCTCTACACTCTATAGAACTAGAGTGTAAACACAAGAAATCCCTAAAAGTCAAAAAGTTCAATATTAGAAGAAGTGGGAGAAGTCAAGTTTGTGCAAGCTTCAGATGATGTGAGCTTGATTTGGAAGGAAGAAAATAAGGATAACATTGATGAAATAGTTGAGGATGCATCCGTAATGGACGCACCTCCTATTTATGGTTAAATGACCTTCATGATCATAGGGGGACCTATATTATCTCTAGACCCCTGTGCGGCTGGTATACTCACTCTCCGAGTATGTGCCTTGGAATAAAACTATTTGGAGACTATATGATGTAGTATGCAAGAGCACACTACCTGATTGATAGCAGAGACAAAGAACAAAATTCACAGTTACATTTTGTATTTATGCGGCAAGCATTAATGGTAGAAAATTTTCTATATAGCCATCAAAGATTCATTATTCTCACATTTCATTCTAAGTTGAGCCATTGGAGAGCAAAGAAGATCAAGAAGTTGAGTTGTGAAACATTGTAGTTGAATCTATCAGTGAAGAAGGAAGATTGATTGCTGCAAAGACCGAATACAAATGCAATGATCCAGAAATCGTAGAAAACCTCTATGAAGTGATTAAACAAGTAAGTCATGGCTACACCAATTTTTTTTATGTTGCAGAAAGGAAAAGATATGTTTTTAAGAAGCATCCATTTAATTCCACCCAAGATGACATAGAAGGAGCATTTTCAAGAACCCCAATGGGTGTCATGCATGTAGAAGACATACACGTGTGTGTATTACAAAAAGGAACCAGTTGCCTTAGATAGAATTAGGTCGCACCTAGATTCCATGATGAATCTATACAAATCATTCACTTAAGAGTTTGTGCACCTTGAGAATTACCCTATCATTGAATATGCTACTACATTTAAATTTTATGAATCAAAATGGATAAAAATATCATTGAGAAGGATCCATGATGACCTATTTTGGATAGGTGAAGTACTAGTCAAAATCATAGCTGATCTCATTCATGAGATGACAAGTGTATCTAAGACTGGCGCCATTCTTCCAGTTGGAAAAGATGTCAGGAAATTGGTTGAACAAGCCTGCAAATCCCAGAGTGATAAGCATGAGATGACAATCAAACCAATTGATGATAAGGACATCAAATTGATTTTTATGATACTTGGGTATAGGTTTCAACATAGAAACAAGGTCAATAGTGTGTTAGCAGCCACTATTCTTATAGCTATCGGGATAGTAAAGGAAAATAGATAATTCAGCTTGTGTGAAATCTTGTGTGCATAGTTGATAGATAACATAAGGGAAATCAAGCATGATAAGACCAAAATATTTGGGTTTGGGTCTTTGATAATCTATATGTACTTTCATATAGTTGGGAAGGTATCAGACTTATACTTAGATAAAATTTTACCTACAATGCCTCAAATATCCTTTAAGGCATCAGTTGAGAGCATACTAAGAGACTACATGGAGTTAGAGTTGAAAACCTTTAGGATAAAGATGCAAATGAGGTATAGGATACCTAAAAACATTGTTGAAAAATACAAGGATAGTATCTTTTTTATGGTACAAATTGACATTACTTATATGGAGGCTATTGAGCCTAGAACTAAGCGGATTCATCCACTTGGCTATGAAGTGGAGGAGAAAATCTTTGAATCTTATGTACAAGTCTTACTATCAAAACCCAAGGATCCTAATGAGCCTAGATGGGGAACTTATGAGGAAAAGACTAGGGAGGTAGATGCAGTCCTGAACAGTGCAACGACCAAGAGGAAAACCTCTAAAATTACAACTAAAATATTGAAGATCCATGGTGTGACCCAAGCAGGCCTAGATAAAGCTAGAGAAGAAAAAATTTCTATGCAAATTGAGAGCACATCCACTATGGAAGCTAAGTCTGATGATTCTAAGTTGAAGAAGGTAAAGATTGAGAAAAATGATAAACCTAAAGAAAAGGAAAAGAAGACAAATAACATCACTACTACACCCACTCCTAGTGACTCTACTACACCACCAGAGCCCAGTAAAATATTAAGGAGGAGAAAACAACTAGTTACTAGTCATCCATTAGCTAGAGCCACAAAAAGAAGAGGAAAAAATGTGCAACCACCTCCCGAGGTAGGATTCTTACCAAGTTTACAAGTATTGAGCTCATGAATGGTTGATGAAGGAAAACTTGATCAGATGTCTAAGTTCTATGATAGATATCATGAAATTGACAAGTCTGATATCCATGAGATGTTGGTCAAACATATGATCAAGTTCAAGAAGATAGTTCTAGAACTAAAAATAGACATCCTAGATAAAGTATGGGATATTCTAGACACTTTGAAAAGACAAGCAACAGAAGAAGACATTAGAATAAGAGAGAAAACACTAGATGAAAATCTACCAGTATGTTTAGTGGAATAAAAAGCATTATTAATGGATTTGGTGAAGCCGCACCTGAGGAAAAAGATGAGAACATTGCATATATTGAACAAGGATTATGATATAATAGCCAAGGAGACATAAAAAGCTTTTGAGAAAGTATTCCTTGAACACCGCATGCAACCTACATTTGCGCCCATCACTCAAGCATTTGTTGAGAAAGCTAAAGCAGATGAGGTCACAAAAAAACCTATGACAGGTCCATGGGGCTCAACGCCCTTAGTAATAGTGCCTAAAGTTGAAATAAAGTTTGTGCCCATGACCACAACTCAAGAGGATAACACAATAATGATTGACAGTGTGGAAATATCAATGGCCACCACTAATAAAGACTTAGACAAATTTGAGGAAGCCTTTGTAAGTACACAAGAGGCAAAAATTTTATGCGGTGATATTTCACCTAAGCACCAAGAGGATGTATTGATAGAAGATATAACAGGTCAAGAAGAAGAAGAGGAGAAATAAAAAGAAAAGGAGAAAGAAGGAGAAGAGGAGGTAGAAAAGGAAACAACAAATGAACCCTCAGTTGAAATGCCTACGAAGATTAAGATAGACATGATGAACAACACACCCATCACTCCCATGCCTTCAACATCATTGTTGTAAAGTTTGACCCCTAACACTACAAGCTTGGACTCTTGGGGAGAAGAAGACTTGATCAAGATCAGTGTCCTTGCTATGGAGAAGGCCAAGGAGAAATAAGTAATGTGAGATCCTCTATTTGTTGAGTTAGTAGACATCTTGAACAATCTACTGCCAGCAGAGAAGAAGGTACCAAAAGTGCACTTAGTGGAGGATGTCAGCAACATCCTAACAAGCTTTAAGGAAAACTTTTCCTTCCTAGAAAAATCAACGGTTAAGGTATCTGAAGAGAATTATCTTTAGAAGAGATTAGATGAGCTAACTACAAACTTTGCACTTGACCTCAACTCTTTAAATGTTGGTCAAGCTTCATTGAAAGAATTTTCAGCCAAAGGAAGGAAACTCATAGTAGAATGCATGAACCAAGACAAGCTGACTATAGATATCTATAAGAAAATTCAGGAGGTAGAGGCTATGATAGATAAACTGAGTGTCATGCCCATAAATAATCACTCAATAATACACCAACTCTTTTTTTTTTTAAAGGTTATAAGTTTATGTTTAAGGTTGTCAGTTAGACCATAGTTGCAAAGTTGTTCCTGAGAAGGTCTAGTACGAATATCTTAAGCAAGAGGAGTGTAGCGTAATGAGGGATCAAAATTTATACATTAGTTAATTTAATCTACTAGGTCAAGAAAATAATTTCCCAAGGCACAACTATGTTTTCTAGTTATACTAATTCCATAAATATAATAGGCACATTAGCTTAATCTGTTCACTTACATCAATTAATAACCCTACTAAAACCAATAAATTTCACTTTTCACCAATAATTGACTTTCATATTACTTTTATAAATAACCCTATTGAAGGGTTAAATTATGCTAATCTATAATTAAAATATTAATTAATAATTCAACGAGTATCGAGTATTGATAAGCTCATTCATCATCAATAAGGAGTTAATAGTGAATATCTATCAATGGTCCAAGTTTATAAAATTTTCAATAATACATTCTAAATATATTATTATTTAATAATATATTTATTAACAATGAATTTATTAATAGATATATTTATTAAATAATAATTGATTACATATAAAAAGAATAACATATTCATTTTAAAATAAATTAATTAATAAACATAATTAATAAATTAAAAAAATCACCAAATATAACTATGATTAATTAAATTTAATTTTTAAAACAACTAATATAGTATACTAAATATTAAATAATAATTATGTTAATTAATAACAATTATTAATTAACATAATTATTAATTTAATAATTAACAAATAAAATTAAATTAAAAATGAATCTAAAAAAAATTAAAATTTAATAAGTGGGAGGGTTTTTACCCCGCCCCCCCCCCACCCCACCCATAGTACTTCCTTTTAAAGTCCCCCAAGGTGAACTGTCGTGCGGGCCCCGCCGTTGTGCGGTGTCCACATGACACGACGAGTCTGTCGTAGCAGGCTATCATGCACGGCAGACCTGCTGCGCTAGGCCCTGTCACCGGCACCAGGGGTATGGGGAGTGGGGCCCCCACCCCCCAAACTTTGAAATTTTTTTTTGAAAATTATTATTATTATTTTTTTACTATAGATTGTTTAATATATGATAAACAACTAATTTTATTATTATTATTTTTCTTATAACCAATGCAAGGGATATTTATTTATTTAATATTATTTATTTATTTATTTATTTTCCCAATAATAATAAATAAAAGCATATTATATTTGTTTTTTTAATCTCAAAGCATGAGTTAATGATTTGTTTATTTATTCTAATATTATCAACATATCAAGTCATTCACTTTATGAAAGAGCCTTTTTTTTTGTATATCATATTTGTTTTTGCAACTTTTTCAACTTGGGCTTCTTGGGTGGTGACCCAGGTGGGTCCCACCCAAGCTGACTCACTTAAGTCAAATTGGACAAGATTTTATTCTCCATCCTTTCAATCCAAGTAGATGGGGAATAATAATATTAAATTGACTGTGTGAATGGAAAATGTATGGGAAATTTTCCCATACATTTTTTAGAGACCCGTAGGTCTCTATTTCACTTTTTCTTTGTATTTTTTATTTTTGTTTAACATTCTTCTTCTCAACTTTATTTTCTCTTTCTTAGTTTGTTTTCTCCCTAGTTAATTTAATTTGCAATGCACTATAACAACATGATATTTATATGCTCTAACCCAATTTTCACAATGTAATATCTTAAATGATCCATGTCTAAATTATTTTTTTCCCCATCTCAGTTCTAATGTCTTTCAATAAGCCACTTTTATCAACATAACAAGGAAACTTACATTGAGAGTTAGAGAGAGTAATATACATAAAACAAATGGGTTCCAAATCAACTTTTGAGTGCAATCCTCAACTATCTCCAAGAACACAACTTCAAAACATGAAGTCTTCAATGGCTTCCAAACCTGCAAATGAAAAAAAATAATAGACCATGGGATGCTCACCTCCCATCCTAGGCTTCTAAGAAGCCACCCCCGAGCTTGGGGAACCATCACATAGACAAGGTTACAAGCAAACCAAAATCACATTAACACAACAATCACATTTAACTCCCATTCAAGGCTAAAACAAAGAGTCTCAAAATTACTCAAAATATAAGGGTGAAGGTGGAAACATACTCAAACGGAGAAAGCACATCTCATGATAAGAGATAAGCCATCACTTGGCTTCCTTATCATGTATCTTTCACCACAACACAATCTCACAAACTCTTTATGACCCCCAATATATAAAACAACAATAGAGATGGCTACATGGAGCCCATACATCCATGTTTCATTCCTCTCCTTTCAAGGAGAGACTCTACACCCTTGATTGTCCCAACAATCCCTTCACCACCAAGGCTATTCTTCCCTCCCAAGGGTGAGTATGGCCTTGAGAACACTCCCTTACTACAATGCAAATCAAGAAACACAAAAAATCCATAAAAAATTCACTTTCAAAACATAAAGGAAATAACACTACAACAAACTTAAGATTCACAAGACATCCATTATCAAAAAATAACAAGATCTCAAACACAAACACTACAAGAACACAATAATTAAATTCTTGCATACAAATAATAACATACATGAGAACTCTTTCTCTCAACATGGAAACAAAAACAAATAAAATGAAGAATACCACCAACCTTGATCCAAACTTATGGAAGAAAGTTGATGAAGAGCTTTTCCACTTTCGAAAATCCTCTCCAAAATAGCCAAGTCTCCAAATCTAGAGAGTGGGTGTCAAACTCTTCTAAAAGAAGAGTCCCCTCTAAAAAGGCCTCCACACAATCTCCTAGGGATAGGATCTCACTCTAATTGGATGACCTTCCCAAGCTTCTTACATGGTTTCCAAATATGGATTCCTCAAAAGGTTTTCCAAAAAGTGGACCAAAGACTTGTATAATGATTGGATGAAACTCTACCCAAGACCTTGCTTCAAAAGTTGATTTTCGTCCATTTTGAAAATCTAACTTTTGGAGGGGTCTTTTGGTCAACATGGGGTTTTCTTATGGTTAAAAATTCTCCTTACCCATAGGTATATCAAGTGGGCTTACTAAAAATGGCCCTAACACTTCACTAGACACCTTTTAAGCCCCCCCAAAACCCATGTAAAGCTCAAATTCGAAATTCATTGATATGAAAAAACCTCAAGCTCTCTAACCAAGTGATTTTCATGGGGATCCTAAAGGGTACCTTCCTAGGTTGGTGTTCAACCAATCCCCAAGTGGACATGTCATGGCCACAAGTACACACACATGTGTCAAGTGACACAAACAAAAAGAGACATGTCACAAGCCATGTGGCATATCCACTTGGGCATTCCCACATAAATCACATTTACAATTAATAAATAAATCAAATACATTCATGCATCATACTTTTATGAATTAAATACATTACAATGAGATTTTTGGCTTCTCACTGGAAGCAACCTTGGCTCAAATTGATTTTCACATTGGTCTCTGTGATGGTTCCCTGAATTTACCATGGTCTAATTCCCTACACACTAAAGTCCAACATCAGCAGTCCAAGGAAATAAAACATGTAAATTTATAACATTAATGATCAAGATAATTTATCTGAAATATCGTAATTCACATGTCATAATCTTTCAACTATAACATACATACAACTCATCATGAAATATTCAATTCATCACTAAATTAAGCTTCTAGCATAATCATTGCATATATAATTCAATTGCACTTAAATGTAATCATGACACTCATAATCTTCACCTAAGTAATTAACTTTAAGTTCATAATGGAAATCTCATCGTATCATAATGGAATCAAATCTCCATTTCTTGGTTACTTATGTAAGCATATAAAATCCATCAGATCATCACAACATTCATAAATCAAAATAACCATAAATTAGAATCATAATTATATCATAAAATAGCCATCAATAATTCATCACCTGACATTTAACCCTAAATGAAATCCACATCTCAACCTAATTCATCTCTTGATTTTCATTTTCCTAACAACTCATAACAACATAAATTCTCTAATTTCACATCTTAGTATTCATCTAATTGAATCATCATAATGTCAGTCATAATGTATCATAAGGTCAACATTGTGAGTATAGAAAGCGTCATAAAAATTAATGCAATCACATCTACTGTAATCAAATATTTGTCTAAAAGAGTAAAATCTACTAAGTTACTCAAAACATTAAGGCAATTAATAGGGCTACCATAATGATAATGGAAAAGCCATGGCGGGTCTAGGGTGAGGCCTCACATCCTCCCCCCCTAGGCATGAACTTCCTCCTAGATGTTACGCCACTTAGGGTTAAAGTTCTGGGGTTGACATCTAGCTTAGCCCATTGGGTAAATTTTGAATCACTTCTCTCATGCGATGAGGAGTTCTAATGTTGATACATGTTAAGGATATGTTTCACCTTATTTTAATCAATTATAACATTAAAAGTATTAACATTGTACGATTGAACTACTTACCCAAACATCACAATCTAATACTATTTTACATAGTTACAATAACAAGATCACGTAAGGTAATTCCATTCAACACACCAATGCTAGATCTGAGGCCACAAGGAAAAGCTCTAAAACAAGGAACATCTCCCTTACAACATATCTCAAAAGTATGATAACATCACTTTAGATGTTGGTCCCTATAAATTTCAATATCTAAAGTATAGGTCCAATATTATGGTAAAGGTATCATTTTTCACTCTACAAATCCTTAGTTTGTACCAACTTTATATTATATTTGTTGATAATATCATAATATCTATGAAGAAAGATCATAAAGTAATCTTGCAAGGACTATGCTTATCACAAACCATAAAATACTCTTACCAAGGCTACTAGCAAGGTCATAGATAGTGCTAATGACAAGGGTGAACATAGTGTGATGGGAGACTTCTTTACAGTTTCTCCCTATTTGTATTAATAAAATATGATGGATTCCCCCAACAAATATTCTCCCTCATACAACCTACCACAAAAGGACTTTCCAACAATTGCAACTATAAGAGCCTCATCAAATAATCGTAAATCCATAATTTAAAAAATTGAAAAGAGCGTTCCATCAAAATGAGATTCAAAAAGTGGCCACATTGGTAAAAAAATTTCACAAAATAAGTCAAGAAAAGTCCTTGAGGAAAATAAGGACATTTAAAATAAAGTTTGGCTAAGAAGCCCAACACATAAATTAATTTACTTTTACATTGTTGGCAATTCACAAAAAATCAACATATGAAACAAAGTAAAATAAAAGAAAAATAAATTTAGAAGTCCATATTCTACCACAATCATTACATGAACTATGTGACCTTCTAAGATCATTAAGAGGGAGATGGGGAAATCATGTCATACATTTATTATGAAAATATTTAATATATACCAATTATGTCCTGACAAGGATAAAGAATTAAGGGTTTCTCCAAGGAAATATTTATTTGGAAAGAGAGGTAGACTCATGATAGTAAAAGAACTTATAGAGTAAGTGAGACTATTATTAGTAAATAGGCAGTTCACATTTATGTGTAATCATGATATTCACATTACAACATCCTCCTCTCCTAGAGAGAAGTTCCCACTGCAATGTGGTTCACTTATGTCTCACTCTCAACTACATGAAGTACATCATCATACTTACACAACATTTAAATAGCCCACTCACTTATGCCAATAAGGCATAAACCAACTCTATTACAACACCTATAAGGCTAATAATTTTATGAATATAGGAATGACTAGAGAAACAACAATTCTATGAGAACCCTAACTAATATAATTAATTCATAGGAATATTTTAGCATCACAACCCTCAAGAAACTTCTCAAGTGGCTCTATTTAGTGAGTTGGCACTTGATGTCCACCACTACGCTCCTAGCTAACAGAACTAGTCACTCACTCAAGGTACTTCACATATAACTTCACTCATCACAAAAGGCATTCCAATAGTTAATTTATATTATTATTCATATGTTTCATTATGTTTCCATACTACTCTCCATTTTACCACTTAATACCTACTTTACACAAGATTCCCAAGCATATTACATTGACTCATGAGGAGGGTTTCCTACCAGTTTGTTCATGGTGTAAAGACATACAGTATGTTATACTTTAAGAGTCTGATGACTATCCATAAGGATTTAACGAACCACTTTCACAATCATGTCTTATGTTTGTTTAGGACAAGCCCTCCATCTTATTGGACTCGATTAGGCATGTCCATCCAAAGGTTTTATATTCTCATTCATCATCCATATAGCATGTCTCAAAAGAAAATTCTACTTTATAGCAGGTGATTTACTTTTGAGCTAACTCTGTAATGCACAAGGGACTACCCAAAAGTACAATCCCTAAATTTTATATTATTCTATTATAAATGCATTAATAACAAGGTTCCAATTTACTTATGCACTAATAATTACAACAACATAGGATAGTCAGTCATTTATGCTAGATTAAATGTATATTATCTATTTCGACTCCATTTGAATCTCAAAAATTGTCATTGTTTGTCCAAAGTTTCATTACAATTCATATTCTTTATTTACAAAACACTGACAAGGTCATTGATTCATAGCTGACATCTACTTCTGAGTAATTCATAATTACCTGACAATATATTAGGACACAAACAAATTTTAGGTTACTTTTCCACCTTAACCCTTGTATCATCTTGGAAGTAAATCCCAATAAGGGTCTCCACATTCATTTACCAAGTAACTCTATTGACACATGTATTGTCTTCATTTTTACTATCATATTATAGTCATTACGCACTTAGATTGATTGGTAATTTGATACTAAATTCTTAAGAACTCCCCTTAAGTTTTATTTATGAAATATAAAGGAATTTCTAGGTAGTTGAATCTTCCATTACTCATCTATATTAGTCTTTGCTTTCATATTTCCAAGGTGGGTTCGTCATGTGTTGATCGATCTTTTGGCCAAGTTACTCTTTACATTTTTATTCCTAGGGTACTCTTATGTTATTAACATGCACTTGATAAAGTATTTCTTATTTAAGTTGAAAATAACATATCAGAAAATGTATGTAGCCTAGACTCTCAATAAAGAAGTTGCTAAATGTTTACTCACAAGTAGTTTTAGTTGCTAGCACTACCATAACAACATTGCCATCATAAATAGTAAGGTTTTAAATTTTGAACAAGATAAGGGTAGGTGCTTCCAATGTTGAGCATTTGTATAACCTTTGATTTATTCTCCATTCAAGCATTGTGTGAATCCTTCCACAACTAATGCTTTCCTTGATACATGTTGAGTGTATAATCATGTCTTAATCTTACTTAATAATGAGGTCAAAATAATTGTAATTCATGTACCCATCAATACTGAACATAATCCATCCATAACCCTCTTAAGTTATTCTTCTAGGTATACTCATTATATTAATTTGTATGAACTTCTTATGCAATAACATGTTTCCAAGTTACTCTGACCCCTTAACTTGTGTTATTAAGATATTTTGATGTTCCTAGTCTATCTACTATAGAGAAATAATTAAGTTGAATTATGGAATCAAATTAACCCAAAAAGTGATCCATCCTATACGGAATTGGAATTATAATAATTTGATGGATCCCAAGGGTCACAAGAATTCCCTTGATAATGTAATGAAGGTCCATCATACTACTTATTAAAACTATTAGAATTTACCAAAAATCTATGTATAAAATTGGGTCTACTTCGAGAAACGTAATGGGTTTAGGTTCCAATGTTGAAACCTAGGCTCTAATACCAAGTGTCATGCCCATAAATAATCACTCAATAATACACCAATTTTTTTTTTAAAGGTTATAAGTGTATGTTTAAGGTTGTCAGTTGGACCATAGTTGCAAAGTTGTTCATGAGAAGGTCTAGTACGAATATCTTAAGCAAGAGGAGTGTAGCGTAACCAGGGATCAAAATTTATACATTAGTTAATTTAATCTACTAGGTCAAGAAAATAATTTCCCAAGGCACAACTATGCTTTCTAGTTATACTAATTCCATAAATATAATAGGCACATTAGCTTAATATATTCACTTACATCAATTAATAACCCTACTAAAACCAATAAATTTCACTTTTCACCAATAATTGACTTTCATATTACTTTTATAAATAACCCTATTGAAGGGTTAAATTATGCTAATCTATAATTAAAATATTAATTAATAATTCAACGAGTATCGAGTATTGATAAGCTCATTCATCATCAATAAGGAGTTAATAGTGAATATCTATCAATGGTCCAAGTTTATAAAATTTTCAATAATACATTCTAAATATATTATTATTTAATAATATATTTATTAACAATGAATTTATTAATAGATATATTTATTAAATAATAATTGATTACATATAAAAAGAATAACATATTCATTTTAAAATAAATTAATTAATAAACATAATTAATAAATAATAAAAAATCACCAAATATAACTATGATTAATTAAATTTAATTTTTAAAACAACTAATATAGTATACTAAATATTAAATAATAATTATGTTAATTAATAACAATTATTAATTAACATAATTATTAATTTAATAATTAACAAATAAAATAAAATAAAAAATTAATCTAATTTTTTTTAAAATAAAATTAAAATTTAATAAGTGGGAGGGTTTTTACCCCCCTGCCCCACCCATGGTACTTCCTTTTAAAGTCCCCTGAGGGGGACTGCTGTGCGGTGTCCACACGACACGACAGGTCTGCCGTAACAGGCTGCCGTGCACGGCAGGCCTACTGGGGCAGGCCCTGCTGCCGGGATCAGGGGGTATAGGGAGTGCCCTCCCCACTCAAACTTTGAATTTTTTTTTTTAAATAATTTTTTTTTTTTAAAATAATTTTTTTTTTTACTATAGATTGTTTAATATATGATAAACAACTTCTTTTTTTTTTCTAACCAATGCAAGGGATATTTATTTATTTAATATTATTTATTTATTTATTTATTTTCCCAATAATAATAAATAAAAGCATATTATATATATTTTTTGCATCTCAAAGCATGAGTTAATGATTTTTTTATTTATTCTAATATTATCAACATATCAAGTCATTCACTTTATGAAAAAGTTTTTTCTTTTTTTGTATATCATATTTGTTTTTGCAACTTTTTCAACTTGGGCTTCTTGGGTGGTGACCCAGGTGGGTCCCACCCAAGCTGACTCACTTGAGTTAGATTGGACAAGATTTTATTCTCCATCCTTTTAATCCAAGTGGATGAGGAATAATAATATTAAATTGACTGTGTGAATGGAAAATGTATGGAAAATTTTTCCATACATTTTCTAGAGACCTGTAGGTCTCTATTTCACTTTTTCTTTGTATTTTTTTCTTTTTGTTAAACATGCTTCTTCTCAACTTTATTTTCTCTTGCTTAGTTTGTTTTCTCCCTAGTTAATTTAATTTGCAATGCACTATAACAACATGATATCTACATGCTCTAACCCAATTTTTGCAATGTAATATCTTAAATGATCCATGTCTAAATTATTGTTTTCTTCATCTCAGTTCTAATGTCTTTCAACAAGCTACTTTTATCAACATAACAAGGAAACTTATATCGAGAGTTAGAGAGATTTTTTTTTTTCAAATAGGCAACTCCTTTCTTTGCTCTAACATTTCTATTCAAAAGATACTTTTACAACGTCTATATTGATACTACATTAACCTTTCCTTCTCATAATTTTTCAACATGTATTCATAGAGATTTATCAATGAGTAAGTAAACAATGTATTCTCAAACACTATTCCAACAATCTTAGACTATCAATGAAAAATACATTGTCCATCATTTATCCATTATAACACAAATACATTGAATTTTTCATTTGATCAACATAATATATTCTCATATAATCATAACTCTATCAAGGAAAGTTATACATTTCTTCAAAACTTGATGCAACATCACTATGATACAAACACAAATTTTGGAGTATTGACTCCTTTACAAAATAACATTGAACTCAAAGGAATCCTTAAGGCTTCCTTACAATCACAATATACATAAAAAAAATGTGTTCCAAATCAACTTTTGAGTGCAATCCTCAACTATCTCCAAGAACACAACTTCAAAATATGAAGTCTTCAATGGCTTCCAAACCTGCAAATGAAAAAAAATAATAGACCATGGGATACTCACCTCTCATCCTAGGCTTCTAAGAAGCCACCACCAAGCTTGGGGAACCATCACATAGACAAGGTTACAAGCAAACCAAAATCACATTAACACAACAATCACATTTAACTCCCATTCAAGGCTAAAACAAAGAGTCTCAAAATGACTCAAAATATAGGGGTGAAGGTGGAACCATACTCAAGGGGAGAAAGAAAATCTCATGATAAGAGATAAGTCATCACTTGGCTTTCTCATCATGTATCTTTCACCACAACACAATCTCACAAACTCCTTATGACCCCCAATATACAAACACCAATAGAGATGGCTACATGGAGCCCATACATCCATGTTTCATCCCTCTCCTTTCCAAGGAGAGACTCTACATCTTTGATTATCCCAACAATCCCTTTACCCCCAAGGCTACTCTTCCCTCCCAAGAGTGAGTATGGCCTTGAGAACACTCCCTTAATACAATGCAAATCAAGAAACTCAAGAACTCCATAAAAACTTCACTTTCACAACATAAAGGAAATAACACTATAACAAACTTAAGATTCACAAGACATCCATTATCACAAAATAACAAGATCTCAAACACAAACACTACAAGAACACAATAATTAAATTTTTGCATACAAAGAATAACATACATGAGAACTCATTCTCTCCACATGGAAACAAAAAAAAATAAAATGAAGAATACCACCAACCTTGATCCAAGCTTATCGAAGAAAGTTGATGAAGAGCTTTTTCACTTTCAAAAATTCTCTCCAAAATAGCCAAGTCTCCAAATCTAGAGAGTGGGTGTCAAACTCTTTCAAAAGAAAAGTCCCCTCTAAAAATGCCTTTGCACAATCTCCTAGGGATAGGATCTCACTCTAATTGGATGACCTTCCCAAGCTTCTTACATAGTTTCCAAATATGGATTCCTAAAAAGGTTGCCCAAAAAGTGTACCAAAGACTTGTATAATGATTGGATGAAACTCTACCCAAGACCTTGCTTCAAAAGTTGATTTTCATCCATTTTGAAAATCTAACTTTTGGGGGGGTCTTTTGGTCAACATGGGGTTGTCTTATGGTTAAAAATTCCCCCTACCCATAAGTATATCAAGTGGGCTTACTAAAAATGGCCCTAACACTTTCCTAGACACTTTTTAAGCCCCACAAAAACTCATGTAAAGCTCAAATTCGAAATTCATTGATATGACAAAACCTCAAGCTCTCTAACCAAGTGATTTTTATGGGGATCCTAAAGGGTACCTTCCTAGGTTGGTTTTCAACCAATCCCCAAGTGGACATGTCATGGCCACAAGTACACACACATGTGTCAAGTGACACAAACAAAAAGAGACATGTCACAAGCCATGTGGCATATCCACTTGGGCATTCTCACATAAATCACATTTACAATTAAAAAATAAATCAAATACATTCATGTATCATACTTTTATGAATTAAATACATTACAATGAGATTTTTGGCTTCTCACTAGAAGCAACCTTGGCTCAAACCGATTTCACATTGGTCTCTGTAATGGTTCCGCGAATTTACCATGGTCTAATTCCCTACACACTAAAGTCCAACATCAGTAGTCCAAGGAAATAAAACATGTAAATTTATAACATTAACGATCAAGATAATTTATCTGAAATATCGTAATTCACATGGCATAATCTTTCAACTATAACATACATACAACTCATCATGAAATATTCAATTCATCACTAAATTAAGCTTGTAGCATAATCATTGCATATATATTTCAATTGCAATTAAATGTCATCTTGACACTCATAATCTTCACCTAAGTAATTAACTTTAAGTTCATAATGGAAATCTCATCGTATCATAATCGAATCAAATCTCCATTTCCTGGTTACTTATGTAAGCATATAAAATCCATCACATCATCACAACATTCATAAATCAAAATAACCATAAATTAGAATTCATATTTATATCATAAAATAGTCATCAATAATTCATCACCTGACATTTAACCCTAAATGAAATCCACATCTCAACCTAATTCATCTCTTGATTTTCATTTTCCTAACAACTCATAACAACATAAATTCTTGAATTGCACATCTTAGTATTCATCTAATTGAATTATCATAATGTCAGTCATAATGTATCATAAGGTCAACATTGTGAGTATAGAAAGCATCATAAAAAGTAATGCATTCACATCTATTGTAATCAAATCTTTTTCTAAAAGAGTAAAATCTACTAAGCTAATCAAAACATTAAGGCAATTACTAGGGCTACCATAATGATAATGGAAAAGCCATGGTGGGTGTAGGGTGAGGCCTCATAGTGAGGAAATTAGTAGAAGATCCCACTACAGATGTAAACATGTGTAACAATGTATACTAGGGACAAGTGGACAAAATAGAAAAGACAAAAAAGTAAATGTTCAAAATAAGGGCAAGGCAAACATAGCTGAGAATTGCTCTTGTGCCCTCGCTAGATGTCTTGAATCAGAACATCAAAGAGATCAATGCCACTATGGCGACATATGATCAAGGTCCATGTACATAATTGGAGAAGATGGAAAAGTTAACATATTCTTTATGCGCCCATCGCCAAACAATAGACAAACATTGAAGAAATTTTGGTAGAATGAGATTGCTAATTTAAAGATAGCATATCTGGATGTCTTCACTTTGTAAGCACTTGTGAATACATTTTTTAAGCACCTTTTTCATTATGTCAAAGGGGGAGTATAGTATGTAGAAGGAAGAATATGGAGCCTTGTTAATGATGTAAATAAAAGTATAGTACATAAGGGGAGATATAAGTTAGATTATGTATTAGAACATTTTGTATAAGGATACAGTTAGTAACTTCACCATATTCCTTTGTTTCCATTAATGAAAAAGGGGGAGATTGTTGGAAAGTTGACTATACTAAAGTATATGACTATACTTAGTGTTGTCAATATGGAAAAAAATTCATGTGAAGTTTTGGAGTCAGTGCATATTGAAGAAGATCAGAAATATGGCTAAGTATGGAAGACAAGACAGATAGTAGAGCACCAAGTGTTCAGAGCATCATCGCACATGTGTATGATAGAGTTATGACATGCACCCTTGAAGATAAGCTTCTAAGTATTTATTCATGCTAAGTCTATAAGATCACATGATGATATGAGTCAGTATGAGGAATTTACAGTCAGATGAAGTGGCACAAACAGTAAGCGGTAGAACAGGATAGAGCATGCAGCCGATTGTTTATATTTTGATTAGCGCTTGTAATATTGTTTTGTAAAGGCTATGAGCCTATTGTATCTAGGTCATAGACATGTTAATATGAATATATGTAAACACACTTGATCCAATTCAATTAGAAGGGGTGTATGTAATTAGTTATAGGCCGACTTGATGAAGAGTTTTGTATGCACATATAAATAAGACATGCACTCTTGTAATTAAGGAAGAAAATATAGATTTTGGTAAGAGAAGAGAAGAGGCATGCAAAGAGTAGTTATTATGTTGTAGTGTTTTAAAAGAGGCTAAAGCATAAGAGCACAAAAGGAATTGATCAGACAAGGAGTGTCACAGCAAGAATTCACCTTGCAGATATAGTGTGTATCTAAGATCCAAAAGTTTGTAGCCTTCACCGCTTGAGAAGTGAGCTCTAGGACAGTGTGTCCCCACCCCTAATAGGGTTAATTGTAAAATACTCCTAATAGGGTCCAACCCTTGACCAGGTCACTATACTAAAGCATTGTAAAGAAGAACTCCTAACAAGGTTGCAAGATCTTCTAATAGGGATCATAATACACTAGTGCATTTCTTAGTGGGTGTCAATTCCCACCGAGGTTTTTACCTATTTGGGTTTCCCCATAATCATATTTTGTGTCATATGCTATGAATATTTATCTTACTTGTATTGATGTTCACTTTTGTAACTAAGCAATTAAGTTAAGTTTCAAAGTATCATAAAATGTAATAAGTATAGAACACTAATTCACCCCCCCTCTCAGTGTTCCCTTTCCTAACACAAAGATCTCCTTCTACTAAAAACATCTACAACTCGATTAGTGAGTCTACTCTTATGCTTTATCACAAATGTATAGCTCTTCAAATACTCAACCCATTTCATATGTCTCTGATTCAACTTATTTTGACTACCCAAATACTATAAAGCCTTATGACCAGTATACAACACAAATTCACTCGGTATCAAATAATGTTTCTATTTCTTCAGTGCTTGAACAATAGCATAAAATTCTTGATCATACACAGAGTATTTCTTTTTTGCAACATTCAACTTTTCACTAAAGAAAGCAACAAGTTTACCTTCTTGACTCACCATAGCTCCAATTGCACTACCACTTGCATCACATTCCACTTGAAATACCTTATTAAAATCAGGTAATGCCAAAACAAGAAATTTGGCAACTTTCTACTTCAGAGTCTCAAAAATTTAATCAACTCCATGTGTCCACTTGAATTATCTTTTATCTCCTCTCATAGTCTCAATCATAGAATTACAAATTGAACTAAAATTCCTAATGAACTTTCGGTAAAAAATTTCCAAACCATGAAATGATCTTACCTCACTAGCATTCTCAGGTGTAGGCCAATTCAAAATAGCTTCAACCTTTTTAGGATCCATCTTCAAACCATAAGTTGAAATCACAAATCCCAAATACACAATCTCCTCTTTCATGAAGGAGCACTTTTTCAAGTTAATGAACAACTTTTCTTCTTTCAATCTCTGCAATACTTTTTTAACATGCAAAAAATGTTCTTCTCTGGTCTTGCTGAATATCAAAATATCATCAAGGTACACAATCACAAACTTACCCAAGAATTTTTTTAAAACTTCATTCATCAACCTCATAAAAGTACTCGGTGCATTAGTTAAACCAAAAGGCATAACCAATCACTCATATAAACCTCCTTTTGTCTTGAAAGCATTCTTCCACTCATCACCTTCTCTAATTCTAATCTGATGATACCCACTTTTCAAATTATTTTTTTAAAAATACTTTGCTCCAGTCAAATTGTCCATTATATCATCCATTCTTAGTATAGGAACCCTATATTTCATTGTTATCTTGTTGATTTCTCTGGAATCAATACACATTCACCATTCCCCATTCTTCTTAGGTGCCAAGACAACAGGTACTACACAAGGACTCAAACTTTCTCAAATCAAACCTTTCTATAAAAATTCTTAGTTCTATCAGTTTAATTCCTTATTCTTGGTAAGTGTCAACCAGTGTGGTACTTTATTCGGTAAACTAGCTCCAAGGATTAGATCCATGCAATGATCAATGCTTCTCTTTGGTGGTAAACCATCAGGTACATTATCATTAATAATTTCACTATACTCAGTGAGTAACTTATCAATCTCCTCAGGGACACTATCCTCTATTTTCTTATTCAAATTTTTAGGAATCACAGCAAAACATACATCATTCTTCTTCAAATCCTTAACAAACATTCTTCCTTCCATCAAGTAAACTTTCATAGATGTGCAAACATTACTAACAGGTTCTTTAATCAAGGGTAACAAGATTTGTCTTCTTCCATCAGCCCAAATAGTATATTTATGCAATCTCCCATCATATATAGCATGTCTATCATATTGCCAAGGTCTACCCAACAAAATATGACAACAATCCATAGGCATGATATCACATAACACCTTGGCATAGTACTTTCCAATTTTCAAATTCAAATAACATTGTTCACTTACCAAGAGTGTATGCTCATCTTTGATCCATGAAATCTGATAGGGCTTCGAATGTTCCAACCTTTTCAACTGCAACTTTGTGACCATTTCCTCAAATGCCAAATTCTTTGAGCTACCACTATCAATGATTACCTTCCAAAATTTTTCAGAAACTCTACATCTAGTCTTGAACAAATGTTTCCTTATTAGATCTTCCTTTTTACCTTCACTCCAAAGTGCTCTCCTTACCATCAAGTTATTTTCCTTCTCAGGTTCATTTAGTGACTCTTCTTGCACCAAGGAATTTCTACTATTACCGACCTTCTTACTTGCATGTGTACACTCAAATGATCTATGTCCTTCTCCACAATTGTAACAAGTTCCTCAGAAACCACCTCTATTATAACCACCTCAATAGTTACTACCTCTGCTTCTAGATGAACTTTCACCTTTCCACTCGGTCTTTCCCTTATTTAGATTTTTATTTTCATGTTCAGATCTACTATTTTAACCATAAGATCTACCTCTTCCTCTAGGTAATCTACCACCTCTACCTCTTTGTCTTTACTCATGTTTCTTGTTTAATTTCTCCTTAGCTTTCAATGCAAATTGATAAGCCTCTTCAAAGTTCTTCAATTTGACCAAACTAATTTTTTCTTGGATGGAAACTCTCAAACCATTTAGGCATTTAGTGATTCTTTCCACATCATCTTCATCATGTCCAGATTTGATATCTAATCTATATAATTCCTCAGTATATTCTTTTATCGAGCTATCTTTCAACCTCAAACTTTGCATTTGCCTAACTAGGTTAATCTCATAATCACAAGGTAAAAAATTTCCTTTCAATTTATTCACCATTTTATTCCATACCCTGATTTTGTCTTTGCCTTTCCTCTTTCTGTCCAATTGTAGGTGTTCCAATAACAAGGATGTATGACTTTTCAACTTTGTGCTTGTAATTTTCACCTTCATTTCCTCAGGTACATTTTTATACTCAAAGTACTTTTCCATCTCATTGATCCAGTCCACCAATTCATGAGAATCCAATCTTCCACTATACTCAAGAGGATTAAAGTGTGGTGTAGACTTTAGATTTGGCAAAGACTTCAACAATATTTCCTCACCTTGATCCATCACTGGTTTAGTTTCTACATCAACTTGTTCTTCCTCAATTTCATCATCACTAACATCTGCAAGATGTCTTCCTCTTCTCTAGGCTATTTCAATAGATTCTAATCTAGCAACAAGTTGTCTCAATATGTCTTCTGATCCTAGATCCACATCTCACCTCCCATGAACCATCTTGAAACCCTCTGCAATTGCAGGTCAGATCACAATCTGCTAGCCCACAAAAAATCAACTAGGGTTTGACAAGAAGGAACCCTCAAACCTAGATTTTCAAACCTAGATCTATATCTCACCTCGCTCTAATACCACCTGACATAAGAGGGGATGGGGAGAGGGGCCAAAGGCACACCCTAACCATATCCACCTTGCAAAGATCACACACAGAAGCAATAAACACACAAGTGAGAGAGAGAATGTAGATATATTTCATATATTATCTTCAATTAATTCATACATGTCAGGCTGTAAGGACTTCCCCATTTAGGCTAGATATTACAATCAAGTACAAAAGTCCTCCAACATGAGAGGATATACTAATAATCTCTAATCTTCTAGCTTTTATCTCCTATCAAAACTCACTTCCAACTTACTCCTAAACTCTAACCAAACAACTTTATTTATACAAGAGGTTGCTGAATCAAGTTAGCCTTCAAATCCACCATCAATGGAAGGATTGACCAGATCTAGATCCACATGCTTCCCAATGATAGATACCATCATTAAATCTATGACCAAAATTAATTACACAAGTCAGCCTCAAAATAAATCCAAAACAAACAAATCGATAAGAAAGGATAACCAAGTGCCAGACAAGCATTACCGAGTGCCAAAGAGATAACTAACCAACACTGGTGAATAGAATTAAAATGGATTCACCTCTATTCAAATGTAAAAGGGGGGAAATGTGAGATCTATTCTCAAACCCAAATTCCCAAAGAAGAGATCCAATTTGATCAACCAAGAGTTTAATACACAATTGAATCAATTTATGAAGAATATGGAAGAGAGAGAGTAAATCCAATATTTCCCTATGAAGGAAATTATGCTTGAAATATGGAATAATTGAAATACAAATACTAACCTCAAATTAGGGTAGATTTGGAAAATGTCAAATTCTGATGTCTGTATATACTTTCAGGCAATTCTGTAACCTATTCTAGACTAGAAATATCGAGATAGAGAAAACCCAAAAATCTTTCTCCAAGATGAGCTCAGGTCAGGTTTGACCCTCATAAAAGGTCAAATACTACATTCTTTATTTGAAGTCTGATTTTGATTCTCTTTGTAGATCTTGGAAGTTTTTTGAAAAGGGTATCCAAATTTGATCTCAGATCCAAAATTTTGCACCTGTACCTGCAAGAAAATGGGGGTTTTTGTTGTATGGGGGTTTGCCTTGGTCAAACCCCAATTTAGAAATTAACCTTGAAATTGAATTGAAATATGTTGTGCATAAACAAAGTAACTGAAACAAAATCACCTCACTTATGTTGAAGTCCTTGTAGAGGATTTGAATCCTCAAATCCACAAGTAGGAATGCTTCAATGGATGTAGGATGAATGTAGGATGTTTCCAATCAATAGAATTTGATCTTCAACACCAATCTTGACTTGATCTTTGCATATGAGAAGGCTTGAATGAATGTAGAAGGATGGATCTATTAGGAATGAATGCTAAAGTGTTTGGTACCCATTCTGTAGTAGTTGTTGTTGCATTCCTGACTATGATTGTCATTGATGTCGACACAGTGTTTTACGGAAGACTTGCAGAGAAGTAGACAGTGTTTTGATTAGTGCACGTGGGATATTGTAGTTGGAGCTATGTGAAATTGAGGATATAATCTTTGATATGTTATATGTCTATGGTTAAGAGCGTAGATAATAATTCTTTTATTCATGAAAGTTATGATCATTTTGGTGGAAGTAGTATTCAGGCAGTGTTCCTGAGTAGCGGTTTTTGGCATTCAGATGATATCTCCTAATCAGGATGGAATCTATCTTTGTGTAGTTAAAGGGAAGTTAGAGACACATTGATAGTGATGTGGATGACAATGCAAACTTTGAAGTCACATGAGTGAAGATTTATTGTATTTGGAAGTCGACATTTTTATGTAATTTTGGTGTAGCGTGTGGACTATTTTATTTCATAATTGTGTGCCAACTCATTTGTAATTATTTGAGTGTGGTATAAAGGAAGGAATGCTTTTCCTTGTTGTAGAGTAGACATGTGATGCAGTATGCATGAAGTGAAGAAAAGAGCTAAGTATGAGAGCGAAATTGTTAAGGAAGACATGCGAAGTATAGAGATTTAAAATTGAGATTTGATGTAATAGTGAGTGTGGTTTGACATAGTCAGAGAAGAGGTAACATATTATTCTATTGAATAATGGAAAGATTATTTGGACATTAAGTTTAGTGATCTTACCCTGAAGCTTTTTGGGCAGTGAGTCCTTCTGTCTTCCATAACTCTTAACAGGGTTAGAATCTTTTAACAGGGATTCAAAATCTCCTAATAGGGATTCATATGTACTGAATGTATTTCATAAGACTCCTAACAGATTCTATCCTCTCACAAGGAATATTCATATTAGTGCATCTTTTATGGGCATCATTCACATTGGGCTTTACTCTTTGATCAACAGGTTCCCTAGTGAAAATATCTTGTGTTATTGTGTAATTGTGTATGAATATCTTTCTATGGTTGGTAATTATATTGCTTATATGGTTTAATGTTGTTGAAGATGATAAAAGCTATAATTATCTGATAACTGATTCAACCCCCCCCCCCCCTCTCAGTTATCTTGGTGGACTTTAATTTCTAACAATTGATATCAGAGCAGTAGATCCTTGAAAGAAAAGTTTAACAGCTTAAGGAGATCCATGGCGAATTTATAGAAACAAAGCTCTAAGTTTGATGGAGTAAATTTTGACAGCTAGAAAGAAAAGATGAAGACACATCTACTATGTTTAGGACTAGGTTATTAGTTGACTACAAAGAATGATAAGACTATCATTGAAGAAGATGATCTTGAGACATGTTCTAATGATGAGAGAGATCTATTCACGTGTAACATACTTGCAAGAGAAGTACTTTTGACAGCACTTCTAGAGAATGAATATAGTTAGGTAAAATGTTTGAAAATGTCTCATGAAAATTGGAAAGCTTTGCACTCTACTTTTGAAGGTGATGAACATGCAAAAAGAGTTAGATTACATAATTGGATATGTGCATTTGAAGATATAAGAATGTTGGAAGATGAATCTGTTAGAACCTATATTGGTAGAATGTCAGAAATTGTTGCAGGGATAAAATCTTGTTGAGGAACAAAGACAAAGAATGAAGTGATATGGAAAATTTTGAGGACATTAACTCTTGTATTTAAGCAGACAACACAGATGATTGAACAAGTTATACCTTGTACTATGAACTTTACAAGAGAGACTCTTCTTGGAAGATTGGAAGCAACAGAGATGAACTTCAGGTTATCAAGAGACTTACCTAGAATGGAGACAACATTCAGTACTCTTAGTATTCACCCTACATTGTCAAGAAGCATCAGTGTGAGTGGAGATTATGCTGGCAGCAACAAATCTAGAAATGAAGAAGACAAGAAGATTGAAGAAGGTATTGCCTTGCTTGTGAAAAGAGAACCAGACGGTAAGAAAATTTTTAAATGCTGGACTTGTCAAGAATATGGTCATTTTGCATCTAAATGTCCTAAGAGAGTTAAGAAGTACAAAAATAATTTCAAGCCTAGAAGATCTAAGGAATGTTATTATGCTAATGATGAAGACCTTGAAGCTAGTATTGAAAGAACTTTAAGTGAAAGTGATACTGAGAATAATGATGAAATAGGATATGTAGCAATTAAAGAAGAAAATTTTGAAACTAATGTTAAGGAGGAAAAAGCCTTAGTTTACCAAGTTGAAAAGAAAACTAATTGGATTATAGATAGTGATTGTTCACATCATATGATTGGTGATATGAAAAAGTTCATAAAATTTAACAATTATGATGGAGGAGTTGTTAGAGTTGGTAACAATGCACCTTGTTTGATTAAAGGTATAGGATCTATTACTCTTGATGGAAAGACTAATACTAATGATGTTTACTTTGTTGATGGATTGAAACATAATCTTTTGAGTGTTGGACAGTTAGTTGATAAGGGATACCAAGTTTGGTTTACTAAGAAAACTTGTGTGATAAAGGATAAAGATGGAAATCTGATTGGAACTGGATCTAGAACCAGAGGTAATGTATTTTAGTTGAATCCTACTAAGGTGACATGTTTGATTACTAAGATTGATGACAGTTGGTTATGGCATAGAAGGTTTTGTCATATAAAATTTGATAATATTGTGAAGGTGAGTACTACACTTGCAGTAAGGGATTTTCCTAAAATTATGAAGCCTACTAACATGATTTGCAAAGAACGTGTGATGGCTAAGTAGAAGAGAAGTTCATTTCCTAGTAAGAAGTTCACATCGGCATAAAAGTTGGAGATTGTTCATACAGACTTGAGCGGTCCTACCAGGACTAGAGCAGTCTATGGAGAAAGGTATTTTATGATTCTTGTTGATGATTTTACAAGAATGATGTGGATTGCATTTCTGAAAGAAAAATCTAAAGCATTTGATAAGTTTAAGATCATTAAGAACAAAGTTGAGAATAAATTTGGAATGAAGATTAAATGTTTGAGATCTGATAGAGGTGGTGAATTTACTTCTAGAGAGTTTAACACTTTTTGTGAAGTGAATGGTATTAAGAGATAGTTTTCAACCCCTAGAACACCTGAACAAAATGGTATTGCAGAAAGAAGAAATAGATCAGTGAGTGAAGCAACAAGAGCTATGTTAGTTGAGAATGATTTAACGAAGACATTTTGGAGAGAAGTAGTGAATACACCAGTATATACAATGAACAAAGTACAAATTAGAGCAGACATAGACAAGACACCTTGTGAATTATGGTTTGGACATGCACCCTCAATTAAGTATTTTAAAATTTTTGGAAGCAAATGTTATATAAAGAGAGATGATGATATTGGAAAGTTTGATCCTAGAAGTGATGAAGGTATTTTTCTTAGATATTCTTTGAAAATAAAAGCATATAGATGTTACAATAAGAGAACTAAAACTATTGTTGAGAGCACAAATGTTAAAGTTGATGAAAAGTTGAAAATTCAAGAAAGAATTCTTGATTATGAATCTGATGAAGAAGCTCATCCTAAGCCTAACACTGAAACTACTAAATTATTTATGAAAATGATAGTGAATTGTTGAATGAAAGTCATGCTGAAGAAACTAGAGAGGAATCTAGAGAAGAATCTACAGTTGAAGCAAGATCTGAGACCATGAAACCGAACATGTATTTATCAAGACATCATCCTATTGAACAAGTTAGTGGAAGTTTGGACAGAGGAGTTCTGACTTAGAATAAGGTACATTTATGTTTGATTTCTCAAATTGAACCTAAATCCACTAGTGAAGCTTGTGAAGATAAACATTGGATTAATGCTATGAAAGAAGAACTAGATCAGATAGAAAAGAACAAGACATGGGAATTGGTCCCTAGACCTAAAGACAAGAATGTGATTGGAACTAAATGGGTATTCAGAAACAAGATGAATGAACAAGGAGGAGTTGTAAGAAACAAAGCAAAATTGGTATGTAAGGGTTACTCACAGCAAGAAGGAATTGACTATGAAGAAAATTTTGCACCAGTAGCAAGAATTGAAGCAGTAAGAATGTTTTTTGTTGGATACAATTGTTTGAAGGACATTGTTGGATTAGCTATGTGTTGTCTTTGATGTCACACAAATGTCGTATCAATTATCACTCTCAGTATCTACCGAGTTCAGTCGGTCAGCTAAGTGGTTCTCAGTATCTACCGAGCTCAGTTAGTCAGCTAGGCGGTTTTTAGTGTCTACCAAGTTCTCTCAGGTGTCTAAAGGAAACATGATAGGGTAATAGTGTTAACCAAGCCTCCTCGATTATCAAAGGAAAATTAGTGGTTACCGAGCTCTCTCGGTCTCCAAAGGATGTTGCAGAATTTGCTATGGTTACCAAGTTCTCTCAATCACTGAAGGAAATCTTTTCAGGATTAATGTTTACCGAGCAAGGTTGGCCCTTTCAAAGAATTTTTTTATTACAGTTTGTTTATCCCAGCCGACTGTTATAATAATTATTAGTGCTGACTTGACAATCTAAATGATTATGAAATGACATATATATATAGAAGGTCAAGTGGTGAATAAAAGATATACAACATGCAGAAATCATTTTGAAGAAAGGTGTGTGCAAATTTTGAAGGATGGTCAGATATCCTTGAGGAGTAGCAAAGATTTAATTGATCAATAAGGATCTAGTGAAATAGAATAGAGATCTATATTCAACAATTTAGTTGTAGGTCATTTCATTGTTACTCTCTAGCAATTGTAGCAGTGATATCAAAATCTCTTAACTAAGTTGGTTTAACAACCATTTTGTAAATCCTCTAACAAGGTAATAGTTCTATTGAATTGTTTCAAGACCTCTTACAAGGCCACTCCTAGCAGGGTGATTAAATCCTCTAACAAGGTCACACCTAACAGTGTGTTTTGTAACTTTTTACCAGGTTGGCTTCTAACCAGGCATCACTTCAAAAGAGTGAAAAATAGTAACTAGTTACATTGGTGGTTTTTCCCATATTGGGTTTCCAGGATAAATTTGGTGTCTCTTGTGTTCATGTTATTTTCTTTATTCATGTAAGTTAATCAGTGATGAATGCTTAAGAATAGTTTAATTATTACACACTTCAAGGATCAAGTTTTTAGCATTTGTCTGTATATTTACCGAGTGGCACAGTAAATAATTTGTTAAGATATTTAAGGGATCAGTGGTAATATTTTTGTGGTTAACTGATTCAACCCCCCCTCTCAGTTACTGCATCTATATTTCCAACAATTGGTATCAGAGCTTTTGGTGCTTGGAAGAATGGTTTCAAGGACCTAAGCTAAAGATCAGGATGTCTTACAAAAGAGAAATTCCAAGGCTTAACAGAAATAACTTTTCAGCATGGCAAGGTCTCATGAGACTACATCTGGCTTCCATTGGTGATTTAGGATGCAAATATATTGATCAAGAATATACAATTCCTACTGGCACATTAACTGCTGAAGACATTGCAGAGAAGAAGAACCATAACACTATGATGATAGACATTGCATCAACTCTTAGCTATGAAGAATTTGATGAAATCAAAGACTGCACAACTGCTCATGAAATGTGGAACAAGCTGAATAAAATCTATGGCGGTGATGACAATGTGAAGAGAGCCAAAGTAGAGAGCCTAAGAGAACAGTTTGATCAAATGAAAATGAGAGAAGAAGAAAACATTGCAAAATATGTTGAAAGGATCAAGACAAGTGTTAGTGCAATCAGAGCTTCTGGAGGAAAAATTGATGATGAAACGGTTATAAGTAAGGTTCTTAGAACATTACTCCCTATTTATGCAATAAGAGTTTTTTCTATTCAAGAAAGAAGATGTGAAGAAAATCACAATATAACTTTGGATGCCTTAGTTGGAAGATTGACAGCCTTTGAAGTGGATAACTATGACAACTATGTTCCAACTTCTAAAAATATTGAATCAGCTTTTGAGGCCAAACTTTCACTCAAGAAAGGGAAGAAAATCCAATCAGAAAGTGAGGAAGAATCAGAGGAAAGTTCTGATAGTGATCTTGAAGTTATTGAAGCATTACTTGCAAAGAAGTATTCAAGAGGTAGAGGAAAATACAAAGGTAAAACTCCCTTAATCTATTTTTCATGTGAAGAAATTGGTCATATTGCAGCTAGGTGTCCAAACAAGAAAAGCAAAGATGAGAAGAAAAATTACAAGTACAATGGCAAGAAAAATTTCAAATCATTCAAGGATAAACGTAAGAAAACATGTTTTTTAGCTAAAGATTCGGATGATAGTGAAGAAGAAATTGTTTTCATTGCTGTAAAAGATGAATCTGATAATGATGAAGATGAGATGGCACTTATCTCTCATATAAGAAAGAATGATACATGGATTATAGATAGTGGATGTTCACATCATATGACTAGTGACAGGACCAAGTTTGAACACTTTGAAAACTTTGATGGTGGTAATGTAAGGTTTGGAAACAATGAACCCTGTTGTATAAAAGGAAAGGGACAAATTTCATTAACCAAAGAACTTATATGTGATAATGCATATTGGGTCGAAGGACTAAAGCATAATCTTCTAAGTGTAGCACAGCTAATCAACATTGGATTCAAGGTTGAATTCATGAATGGCAAAGCAAGACTACTGGATGACAAAGGAAAACTAATAGGATCAAGCAAACAAACCAAAGGTAACCTATTTTATCTTGATCTTGGTGATTACTCATGTTTTATTGCTCAAATTAAAGAAATTTGGTTATGGCACAAAAGGTTATGTCATGTACATTTTGACAACATGATGAAAATAAGCAAATTCAAGAAAGTAAGAGGTATTCCTACTTTGAAGAAACCTGATGTTGGTCTATGCAAGAATTGTCAAATTGGTAAAATGGGAAAGTCTAGTTTCAAAAGTAAAAACTATCAGTCTAAAGATATTTTGGAAATTGTGCATACTGATTTATGTGGACCTGTTGGAATTGAGAGCTATACTGGAGAAAAATTCTTTATTCTCTTTGTTGATGATTATTCTAGAATGATGACTGTTATGTATTTAAGAGAAAAGTCTGAAGCATTTGAGAAGTTCAAATGGTATCTAGCAAGAGTAGAAAAGGAAACAGGAAAAATAATAAAATGCTTGAGATCAGACAGAGGTGGTGAATTCATCTCCCATGAATTCAATAATTTTTGCATTGAAAGAGGAATCAAAAGATAGGTATCAGCCCTGAGAACTCCTGAGCAGAATGGAATAGCCAAAAGAAGGAACAGATCTATCATGGACTGTGCAAGGACTCTAATGATTGAAAAGAACATTGCTATGAAATATTGGAAGGAAGATATCAGCACTGCAATTCATACCTTGAACTGAGTATAGCTGAGAAAAGACACATTCAAGACTCCATATGAGCTATGGTATGGCTACAAACCAAATGTAAGTTACCTAAAAGTATTTGGTAGTAAATGTTACATCTTAAAAGAATCTAGAAAAGGAAAATTTGATGTAAAAAGTGATGAAGGAATATTTTTGGGATATTCTTGCAAAAGTAAGGCATATAGATGTCTAAATTTGTCTACTCACAAAATCATAGAAAGTGCACATGTGAGAATTGATGAGTTTGTAGAAAAGATTGAAGAAGAAAGCAAAAAGGAACTAGAGGACTACAAAAAATTTGTTTACATTGAACCTGATACATTGCCAGACACATGTAAGGAGACTACATCTACCAAGCCCAGTACAGTAACCAAGTCACAAGAAGAAGTTCAGACCAAGTCACAAAGTACCGAGTCTCAGTTTGAAGCTACCGAGCAAGTATCTACCGAGCCCGAGCAATCTGAATTTGAAGATGAAGAAGATGACAATGTAACTCATTCAGGAAGAAAGGAACCTATATTAGCCAAGTACATCAGAAAACATCATACACCAGATTAGATTATTGGAAACAAGTCAGATGGTACTATGACAAGAAGTAAACTAAAAGGTATGTGTTTATTTGCTGATTTTGAACATAAAAATGTCAAAGATGCATTAGAAAATGAAAGTTGGATTGAGGCTATGAATGAAGAAATAGAGGAAATAGAGAAAAATAAGACATGGACTCTTGTACCTAGGCCTAAAGATAAAAATTTAATTGGGACAAAATGGGTATTCAGAAATAAGTTGAATGAAGATGGTTAAGTATCAAGAAACAAAGCAAGATTGGTATGTAAAGGATATTTTCAAGAAGAAGGAATAGATTATGGAGAGACTTTTACTCCTGTTGCAAGATTAGAAGGTGTGAGGACTTTACTTGCATATGCAGCACATAAAGGATTTAAGGTATATCAGATGGATATCAAATCTACTTTTCTCAATGGTATTCTTGAGGAAGAAGTCTACATTAAGGAACCTGAAGGTTTTATTGATCCAGACAAAAGGGATATGGTCTGCAAATTACACAAAGCATTGTATGGTCTGAAACAAGCTCCTAGAGCATGGTATGAAAGATTACATAACTATCTTACTCAGATTGATTTCAAAAGGGCTAATGACAACAACAATTTATATATCAAAGAAGGATCAGATAACAAAATTGTTTTGGTAGAAATATTTGTGGATGATACTGTGTTTATAGGAAATGATGATCAGTGCAAAGAATTTTCAGAGCTTATGAACAAAGAATTTGAAATGTCTATGTTTGGTCAGATAAAATTCTTTGTTGGACTTTAGATTCAGTAGAACAAAAATGGTATCTACATTACTTAGTCTAAATATATCAGGGAAATACTTAAGAAATTTGGTATGGAAGATTCAAAACTAGTTGGTACACCCATGTGTACTGGACTAAAGCTTACCAAAGATGATGATTCAAAAGAAGTAGATCAGACCTTATATAGATCAATGATTGGAAAATTATATTATGTAGTACACACAAGACCTGATATTGCCTTAGCAGTTGGAATAGTGGCAAGATTCTCGGCTAAACCCAGAGAAAATCACATGATGGCAATCAAAAGAATCTTGAGGTATTTAAGGGGAACTAGAGATTATGGCTTGTGGTATAAATTTGGAGGCAATCTGGATTTAAAAGTGTTTACTAATGCTGATTGGGCAGGAAACATTGATGATAGAAAGAGTACAAGTGGTGGAACATTCTTTCTTGGTAAGAGGTTAGTATCTTGGACTAGTAAAAAGCAAAATTGCACATCCCAATCCATAGTAGAAGCAAAATATGTTGCTGCAGTAGTAAACTGCTCTAATATTATATGGTTTAAACAACTTTTGGAAGGCATGAAGGTTGAGATCAAAGAACCAGTTGTTATGTTTTGTGATAATACAAGTGCAATAAATATTTCAAAGAATCCAGTAATGCATTCCAAAACCAAGCACATTGTAATTAAATATCACTTTGTCAAAGAATTGTTTAGGACAAGGAAATCAGATTGGAATATATTCATACAAAAGAACAAATTGCAGATATCTTCACCAAGCCACTACCTAAGGATGCATTCTTGTATCTAAGAGGCAAGTTAGGGGTCACTCCCTTGTCTGAGGTTCACTAGATAAAGTTTTAGTGATGCATCAACCAGAACATGTTGAAGATCAATTAGTTGATGCAGCATAGTTAGGGAATCATTGCATATGAATCAGTACATAAGGTACATTGATATTTACCAAAACTGTGTAAGTTGTCTTTGGCATGTGTTGTCAAAGAGGGAGAGTTTGTTGTCATTTCAAGAAATTTCTAAGAAGAATAATTTGAGAAGTTAAGAGGGAGAGTTCTCAGTCAGAGAAAGAAGTTTGAAGATGATGAGAATTAGAATGAAGCTAAGGATATGTTTCTTACTCTTGGTTTCTCTATGAAATTTCATTGTGCTATGACATGTTGTGTTGCCATCAATGCCAAAGAGGGAGATTGTTGGATACAATTGTCTAAAGGACATTATTGGATTAGCTATGTGTTGTCTTTGATGTCACACAAATGTCATATTAATTATCGCTATCAGTATCTACCGAGTTCAGTTGGTCAGCTAAGCGGTTCTCAATATCTACCAAGCTCAATCGGTCAGCTAGGTGGTTTTAAGTGTCTACCGAGTTCTCTCAGGTGTCTAAAGGAAACATGACAAGGTAACAGTGTTAACTGAGCCTCCTTAGTTATCGAAGGAAAATTAGTGGTTACCAAGCTCTCTCGGTCTCCAAAGGATGTTGCAGAATTCACTGTGGTTACTGAGTTCTCTTGGTCACCGAAGGAAATCTTTTCAGGATTAATGTTTACCGAGCAAGGTCATCCCATTCAAAGAATTTTGTTATTACAGTTTGTTTATCCCAGCCAACTATTATAATAATTATTAGTGCCGACTTGAAAATATAAATGATTATGAAATGGCATATATATATAGAAGGTCAAGTGGTGAATAAAAGATATACAGCATGCAGAAATCATTTTGAAGAAAGGTGTGTGCGAATGTTGAAGGATGGTCAGATATCCTTGAGGAGCAGCAAAGATTTAATTGATCAGTAAGGATCTAGTGAAATAGAATAGAGATCTATATTCAACAATTCAGTTGTAGGTCATTTCATTATTACTCTCTAGCAATTATAGTATTGATATCAAAATCTCTTAACTAAGTTGGTTTAACAACCATTTTGTAAATCCTCTAACAAGGTAACAGTTCTATTGAATTGTTTCAAGACCTCTTACAAGGCCACTCCTAGCAGGGTGATTAAATCCTCTAACAAGGTCACACCTAACAGTGTGTTTTGTAACCTTTTACCGGGTTGGCTTCTAACTGGGCATCACTTCAGAAGAGTGAAAAATAGTAACTAGTTACATTGGTGGTTTTTCCCATATTGGGTTTCCACAATAAATCTGGTGTCTCTTGTGTTCATGTTATTTTCTTTATTCATGTAAGTTAATCAGTGATGAATGCTTAAGAACAGTTTAATTAATACACACTTTAAGGATCAAGCTTTTAGCATTTCTCTGTATATTCACCGAGTGGCACAATAAATAATTTGTTAAGATATTTAAGGGATCAGTGGTAATATTTTTGTGGTTAACTGATTCACCCCCCCCTCTCAGTTACTGCATCTATATTTCCAACAGTTTTTGGCCTATGCATCTTTTAAGAAATTCAAAGTGTATCAGATGGATGTGAAGTCAGCATTTCTAAATAGAGAATTGGAAGAAGAAGTCTACATTGAGCAGCCTAAAGGTTTTCCTTTGACTCAAGAAGGAGACATGGTATGTAAACTGAAGAAAGCATTATATGGACTAAAGCAAGCACCTAGAACTTGGTATGCAAGACTGGATAAGTATTTGTTAAAGTTAGGATTTACTAAAGGAACAACTGATAGAAATCTATATACAAAAGAAATTGAAAATGGTTTGTTGATTATAGTTATTTTTGTTGATGACATTATTTTTGGAGGAGAAGATGAGGCTAGTGACAAATTTGCTGATGAAATGAAGACTGAATTTGAAATGAGTATGATTGGTGAGATGAAATACTTTTTGAGATTACAGATAACACAAAACAATGATGGTATCTTTGTAAGTCAGACAAAGTACTTAAATGATTTGCTAAAAAGATTTAGAATGGAGGACTGTAAACCAATTGGAACACCTATGGTAACTAGACATAAGTTATCTAGCACAGATGAAACACTGGTAGTTGAACAAAATAAATACAGATCCATGATTGGAGGATTGCAGTATTTGACACACATAAGACCAAATATAGCACATTCAGTTGGAATTGTAGCAAGATTTCAAGTTGAACCTAGAGAATCACATTATGCAGCAATAAAGAGGATACTGAGATATTTAAGAGGCACAATGGACTATGGATTGTGGTATGAAAAATTTGATGATTTTACCCTATGTGCATATAAAGATGCTGATTGGGGAGGTAGTGTTGATGATAAGAAAAGCACCAGTGGAGGAGCATTTTTTCTTGGAGGAAGATTAGTTTCTTGGTTAAGAAAGGAGCAAAATTGTATTTCACAGAGCACAACAGAAGCAGAGTATGTAGCAGCAGCAAACAATTGTAACCAGATAATTTGGATGAAACAAATGTTGAAGGATATTGGAATTAAATTTGTTGAACCTATTGTTATACATTGTGACAACACCAGTATAGTCAGTATGTCTAAGAATATTGTACTACATTCTAAGAAAAAACATATAGAGATCAAGTATCATGTTGTAAGAGAGAAAGTTGCTGAGAAAGAAGTCAGACTAGAGTACATAAGCACAAAGGAACAAATAGAAGACATATTTACAAAGCCTTTGCCTAAGGATACATTTGAGTATCTGAGGGGTATGCTTGGGGTTATGCCCTAGCCTACTTTTGAGTAATGATGTAGTTGGTTTCATCTGTCCAGTAATATATGAGCCCTATCTTTCTTTTGGACTGGATGCTAGTACTTCCTCTATGGGGGAGTATGTGTATCTGAGCTGAGTCGTGAGGACTTTAGTAAATGTATTTTTCTGAATAGTGTCTTTTGACATTGAGTTGTTGTTGACATAGTGATGAAATTTCTATCATTAATGTCAATGGGGGAGAAGTATGCACAAAAACAATATGAGAAAACAACATAAGAGAACTGAACAGGATAATGAAGCAAGATTTGATTGATGAAGAGGATTTGAAGAAGCAGTGTTACAGTATTGGATTTTTGGAACATTGGATGTTTTTCATCTATGTTGCCATCAATGCCAATGGGGGAGATTTTTAGGAATGAATGCTAAAGTGTTTGGCACCCATTCTGTAGTAGTTATTATTGCATTCATGACTATGATTATCATTAATGTCAAAATAGTGTTTTACTGAAGACTTGCAAAGAAGCAGACAGTGTTTTGCTTAGCGCACATGGGATATTGTAGTTGGAGCTATGTGAAATTGAGGATATACTCTTTGATATTTTATATGTCTATGGTTAAGAGTGTAGATAATAATTTTTTTATTCATGAAATTTATGATCATTTTGGTGGAAGCAGTATTCAGGCAGTGTTCCTAAGTAGCAGTTTTTTGCAATCAGATGATATCTCCTAATCGGGATAGAATTTATCTTTGTGGAGTTAAAGGGAAGTTAGAGACACATTGATAGTGACATGGATGATAGCACAAACTTTGAAGTCACATGAGTGAAGATTTATTGTATTTGGAAGCTGAAAGTTTTATGTAATTTTGGTGTAGCGTGTGGAATATTTTATTTTGTAATTGTGTGCCAACTCATTTGTGATTATTTGAGTGTGGTATAAAGGAATGAATGTTTTTCCTTGTTGTAGAGTAGAGATGTGATGCAGTATGCATGAAGTGAAGAAAAAAGCTAAGTATGAGAGGGAAATTATGAAGGAGGACATGCGAAGTACAGAGATTTGAAATTGAGATCTGATGTAACAGTGAGTGTGGTTTGGCATAGTCAAAGAAGAGGTAACATATTATTCTATTGAATAATGCAAATATTATTTGGACAGTGATTTCAGTGATCTTACCCTGAAGCTATTTGGGCAATAGGTCCTTCTGTCTTCCATAACTCTTAACAGGGTTAGAATCTTTTAACAAGGATTCAAAATATCCTAGCAAGGATTCATATGTACTGAATGTATTTCATAAAACTCCTAACAAATTTCATCCTCTCACAAGGAATATTCATATTAGTGCATCTTTTGTGGGCATCATTCCCACCGGGGTTTACTCTTTGATCAAGAGGTTCCCTAGTCAACATATCCTGTGTTATTGTGTAATTGCGTATGAATATCTTTCTATGGTTGGTAATTATATTTATTATATGGTTTAATTCTATTGAAGATGATAAAATTTATAATTATCTGATAACTAAATCACTTCCCCCCTCTCAGTTATCTTGGTGGACTTTACTTTCTAACAGGATCATCAAAGGGGGCTCCAAAGAGATCGAATCCTTCAATAGCTAACAATGGATCTCCTTGATGGATGGATGCTTGAACACTTGAAATGCTTGAAGACTTGCTTGAACTTGAGAGTTTTCAATTTCTTTATTGTGGATGTTCTCACAAAACTTGATGTAGAGATGTGAATAATGGATGTGAAAATGAGAGAGGAAGGCCTCCTTTTATAGTGAACTAGGGCACAATCCTCTAGAGGGGCCACCTTGGAGAATTAAATCCCAATTAGGTCATAACCTTTAGAAAATATACCTAGATTAAATGCAATTAGAGGATTTACCATCCCAAAACCCGAAATGGCCAACCTAGAGGTGGGAAAATAAATATCTTGAAAGCCTGATGCCCAGAAATCAAAGAAATTGGAAATTTGAATAAGGGAGGAAAAATCAAGGTTGGACCTGACTTAGTTAGGTTTGACCTCAATCTTGATCTATTCAAGTTCAAGCTCAATCCTGACCAAGTCAAGATCAACCTCAAATTTGACCCTAGGCCCAGATTAAATCAGAACCAGGTCAAGAGGTCTCGGGATGCCCAGAAACCTAGAAATGATATCAGAACAAGATAGAATGTCACGGATAGACATAAAATCCTATGATTACTATGATGAAGGCTAGGAGGACCTATTTCTAAATCCTACCTAGAAAATAGATCCATGAAAGAGGAAAATTAAGGAGAATCCTCAGGATCCTAACCTTAATTTCACCTAGAATGAAGAAATCAAGTGCAGGGGAGAAGTGGAAAGCGGGGAGAAAGCCAAATAGATGAAAAGACCCAATCAAGGTTCTTAACATGACCCCAAACCACTTACATAGAGAGCTAAACACTCTTAACATGGAAGTGCTTCCATTTTAAGATGATACAACCGGTAAACAAAGGAAACCGAGCAACACCGAATCAATTCAGTCAAAGAAGGAACCGAGAAGCATAGAAAAATTCAAAAATCTTTTTGGTGACACATGATTTCCAAGGACCCAAGATGCTCTTGCATCATTTAGTTTGCAAATCAACTTTGCTTACTTGAGTTGATATGATTCCTTGAAGTTTTCTGGTTACCTCAAGTAGTGATCCTTCTAGGATCTTTAGCTTCTTGTTTTTTCCAATAATCTTGTTTAGATATGATATCAACTCTATTTGATCATCACCATCAAATTCTACTCCCAAACTCGCTAAAATTGATTCCATGGGTGGTCTAGGTAGGCTCTTTTATGGTGAAACTATTTTGATCTATTCTTCATGCACTACTTGCTTCTCTTCTACCATGCTATCCTTTGTTGCCTGTGATTATTCTTAATTATCTTCTCCTATTTCTTCTTCTAAGTCATCTACCTTATTTACTATTTCATCCTTTTGATCATTAACTTCTTACAAATTGCCAATGTCTATTAATATTGTTTAGAACAATAGAGAGGAGGGGGGGTGAATCAATTGTTCTTAGGTCTAGATGTACCAATTGAACATTTAAACACTTTTACAATCTTAGATCTAATCACCAACACAACTCAATCTCTAAAGAATATACATACTAGAAACATATAACATGCAGTCCACTATCCAACAGTAATTAATTTGTAGAATATAGAAACATTCACAACAAACATTCACACAAATATAACACCTGATTTATAGTGGAAACCTAACTTGGGAAAAACAACTTTGTAACATGTTATTGATATTTTCACTCTTTTGAAGTGAGCTCTACGAAAAGCCAACCTTGTTAAAGGTTTACAATCACACTGCTAAGTGTGACCCTGTTAAAGGATTTAAAAACTCTATCAAAAGTGACCTGGTTAAAGGATTTAAGTACATTCTATTAGAATTCCACCTTGATTAAAGGATTTAAACAATGACTGTTAGGTCAACCTTGATTAAAATATTTAGACAATGATTGTTAGGTCAACCTTGATTAAAGGATCTAGACTGATGCAATGGTTAGAAAGTAGCAATAATATCTGATCTAAAAAACATACAACTCACTTTGCAAATATCATTTTGCACATACATGTTGATTTACTGACTGAGTTCCATTTCCATCTCTATTTCTAATCTACTCAAACTTCTCTTCAAGAAATCACAACTCTGGTCAACTCCTTCACCTTCAACCTTGTGCTTTGACTTATCAGTCAATAACATCAACAACTCCAACATACCCTGTAACCTCACAATTAGGTTTTCCTTTATACCTCTATAATAGGTAGATTCATCTTTTTCCGCTTAATCTCCTCTTTATATCTTAGGTTAGGTCAGATTCATTGAATCCTTCCAATATTTAAGTTCTTCATGCATCCTTTTAGAAACATCTTCAATCTTCTCATTGAATCCATAATAAAATGATTTATCATGCATTAAATTCTCCATACAATCAATTAATAAATTTGACATGATTTACATATGATGTAGTCAAGGTAGGTGGATCCAATGAAGGACAGTCCAAACCTTGCAGCCAACAAAATTACACAGCGGATTACTCAACAATGAAACACAAATTAATTGTTTAACACTAATTTTCATTAACATGCCCAACGATAAGGCCTTCTGGGTTAGGGCCAATTATAATCAGAAAACAATTCTACAAGATCCATAACCAGATCCAATACAAACTCAGCTAGTTCAGCTTTGAAGATAATCAGAAGCTGATGGAAACCCTAAGGTAGTTCTAAACTTGAGCTTGCAAGCCTCCAAGCAATCTCCTTGTTCCCAAGTATGCAACCCCTAGCTCTACTACAAACAACTATTAGATTACAATATGATCTATAAGGACATCAAGAACTTTTCCACAACTTCACTCTAAACCTTCACATCTGACATTCAAATTTTCTCTCTTGTCTAAGTCCTCCAAGTCTACCAAATTCTATCCCTAAACATCTACCCAAGCACTCCTTAAATACTAATCATTAGCCACAAGTCGGCAATATGAAACCCTTAACTCCCTAAACAAATAATTAAATTCCATACAAGTCATCTTACAAATGTATACAAACATTTAATTTTGCATGTTGGCCCATAACAATGGCTACCAACAATAAATTTACCAATTCAGCTCAACAAATCACACAAAACTCAAGTCGGTAAACTAGAACTACCGAGCGACAGTAAAATCACCAAGCACGCCAGGCATCACTGAGCACCAGTGTCAACCGAGCACCCCAAGCATGATCGAGTAACACTTTCACCGAGTGCTAGAGACTACTGAGTTCCTTCAGTGACCGATCTTCCTTCAATGATCGAGACCACCAGACAAAATACAAACATTCCATGCAGTTTCATTGAGGACACAGAATGCCTTGCATTAACCTTGGATTCCCCTGCATCAGACATCCTATGTTCCAAAAGATGTTCATATGTGAGAAGAACATATTTTAGGATTCAACACATAAATCCCAAATTAGTTCTTCACATACAAGTCCTCCACCTTTTTTGCTTGCAAATTCTTCCACTTTAGTTTCCTCTATCTCTTCAAGTCTTTTCTTGACAATGTACAGGTCGGTTCTCCATATTGATCATTCTTTTTCTCAAGATCCACAATCTCAACTGGGCTACCAATACTCAGGCTTCTCCTACCGAGCATTGTATCCATCAAAGGCATCAATGAAAACTTCTTGTCATCCTTCTCAATAGTAAACACATTCTAGACATAGTCATAAATAGCTCTGCAATCATATTGCCAAGGTTTACCGAGCAATATATCACAACTATTCATCTTCAAAATGTCACATAACACAAGATCCTTGTACTAGCCAATCTGAACATCAATGAGGCATTGTTCTCTAACTTCCAAAGCATGAACATCTTTTAACCAGCCAAGCCTATAAGGACAAGAATGCTTCATTCTACTTAAACCAATTTTCTAAACTAGGTCCTCAGCAACAAGGTTATTAGTACTACCACTATCAACAATAACATCATAGAGTTTACCTTCAATCTTGCATCGGTTCCTAAACAAGTTACTCCTCTCACAAGGTTCATCCTTTGTACCAAGCAATGTTCATCGAAGCAACAACTTCTCTGATTCAGGTTCATTCTAAATGTTCTCATTCATCACAATAGTTCGTTGGTCAACCTTCTTCTATGTACACTCAAAAGAATGGTGTCCTTCCTCTCCATAGTTATAGCAAGTACCCTTAAAGATAACCCTACCTGTCTTCTTCTTTGGTTCCATAGGTTTCTATTCATCTTCTGCATTAGTCAGTTTATCCTTCACCGAGTGATCAATCTTTTCATTCCCTTAGGAGTTACTAGTTTGTTTCCTCTTCAACTTATCTTCTTCCTTCAAAGCATACTGATAAGCATCTTCAACAGAATCAATCTTTAGCATACCAAGCTCATCTTGAATATTGAATCTCAGACCATTCACATATTGAGCTACCTTTTCCTTACCACACTCTTGGTGTCCAGACTAAATAGCAAGTTTGTAGAACTCCTCGATATAATCTTCAATAGACAAATCCTTCTATTTTAGATTCTCCAACTTCTTAAACAAGCCAAGCTCATAGTTAGCCGGTATGAACTTAGCTTTCAACTTAGTCACCATCAATCTCTGCTAATTGATCTTTGTTTCACCTTCATCTTCTTGGTCTCTCTGTATTTCTTTCCACCAAAGAGCAGCATGACCCTTCAACTTTGTCTATGCTAATCTCACTTGAAGAGGATCTTCAATTTCTTCTAGCTCAAAGAAATCTTCAAGTTCACCAATCCAATCAATCAGATTGTTGGGTTTCAAAGTAATAGAGAAATTAGAAACTTCCATTCAGTAATTACTAAACGGAGTAGCAGATCTAAGCAACCGAGCAGTTCTGTCTTCACCAAGTCTATTCCTCCGGTCATCACCACTAGATCTAGCAGTTTCAAATTCTTCAACAGGTTCTTCATAGCCATCCTCAATACCAACATTCTAAGGTATACCAACAATAGTTCTCATGATCTAGGTGACCATATCATTCTTCATTAATTCCATCTCAGATTTGAAATCTGATTTCACTTTCTCTGTGATCTGGGATTCAACAGTATCACAAAGATCTAAAATAACTCTAGGGTCCTGTTGGTTCCTGGATAGGATTTTACACTCCATGAGACACCAATATACCTATGACTGATATTAAGGAGGGGTTAGTTCCAAATGTGAAAAATCTATAGGTAACTAGACCAACTATAGGGACAAGACTGCCCTCTTCACTTTTGGCTCTACAAAACTAAGGTAGGTACACCTTATCTAGTAGATTTAACTCCATTTTTCACTCAATACTAGATCTAACAACAAATGACAGTGACAAAGTACTAAATAAAAACCTATTATTCATTGACTCTCCATCACTGGGTTAAAAAACTCATATAATGTAAATAAAATGTAAAAGACTGGTATTGATTTATGACTTCTTGCAGAATGTAAACAACCATGCAACGCATGTAACAATACAGGGGATACTAGCTTATGATTAGTGCCTTATACATTGGGCATCAAACCTAAAGTAGACATGAAATACAAGAACAACTATTCATCCAAGAATCCAAGCCATAAACATAGTTAAACATCTCTTTCACTACTTACAAAATCCTTCCTGATTGAACCAAATGAATCTATGCTTCACTTAAAGATTTTTAACCTGATCCTAGATCAAGGCCAAGAGATAAAACATATACACCAGTAACCTAGTGCAATGAGTTGGAAAACTCAGAATTAATCAAGAACAACTAAAGGAGAGATCCAAGAATGAGAAACTGTATTGAGTATGTGGACTCAAATCCTTGTATTACAAACTGATTTAATAATATCATAGACAATATGCAAAAGATACATAAGGTTTCTCCCTAGTATTGATACAACTAGCAAGAAATGTTACAATCTGGACTGAGGATACACACTTAGTTTTTCAGCTTCCTGTGTCAAGAATTTCCAGCTAGCCCTTTCTAAATGATCATAAAATTCTTTTTATAGAGACAAGGATACAATAAGAAAAAGATCATTTAGGGCATTTTTAGGCCAACACAGTCAACCCTAAGACTCTAAAAAATATCTCAGATAAATCTGATTTCAATTACATTCTAGAACAACTTTTACAAAATATCTCATCCTCACCTAAATTCAATCCCGGAATACAAAGTTCATTACTGCTTCTTTCCACTTGACCAAATCTGATTTTCAACATTTCCATTGCAATCCTTGTTTCGTGTCGATTCCGTCGATATCTTATATGCCCATATTCAGACAAAAATGAAACCTCCAGACACCATTTTCGTGAACAGTCTCCATTACTTTTAAAAATTCGAATTTATCATATAGTTGAAACTTTATTAATCTTTTAAATATCTCCTGCACATTTTGAAATTTGAAGTGGGCCCATACCCCACATGGCATGATCTAATTCGTCCACTGGTCCACCTTATCTGCCAGTTGGACCTATTTACATCTGCCTGCCACTTGTCACATTCTCACTAGTCTGACCAATCCATCTGGGTGCTATGTTTGTACCAATCTGCCACGTCACCTGGTTGACAAGTGTCGCCATCTGGCTAATTCACAAGCGTATCTTGTGTGCATCTTCATCTTGGCACTATAGCGATGACCGTTAGATTTCGGGGCATGCACCTCGAGGTGTCAGAGATGTACACTGCATTTCATCAAAATACACCTTACCTGTCATGTGTGGAGCCCAAAAACTACCAAGTCATCTTCTAGCTAGTGCCTCAATCCTCGTGCATGCATAGCAACCTTCAACCTTCAATCTATTTCATTAGTGTGTGGCATTGCTTATAAACACTTTAAATTGCACCTGCGGGATGAATGTGGGACAAATCCTATTACATATAATAATCTTTCTCTCAAAATTTATGTTTATAGTGGGCACCCAGCTGGCCCCACCAAACTTAGATGGCCCACCACATAGCCTTCCTTTCCTCTTTGCTTTACCACACTTGTGAGCTGTGTTTATTTTAAATACTTCACTATTATACAACAACGTGAATGTGGGATTATCAATCTGAATGCACAATTCATTTTCCTTGGCTCCAAATGCACAAACCTGCAATCCTTTGCATTTTATGTTTATTCATGTGCTTCAAGGCACCCTTGGCTACCTTCCTTTGGCCCCACACATATGCTGGAGAACTTCTCACAAGCCTCACACAAGCCGATGCAACCTTCTGCAGCCTACAAAAAACACCAAAGGGAGGGCAGATATTATGTTTTTTAGGCCTTACGTAAGCTACCCCACACTCCATTTACCTTGTGCTACAAACAAAACTCTATTTGGAGGCTCACACAACCTTCCACTAATATACAACACTCCACCATTTGTTTAGTGCGTGCCCAGCCTGTGTGTAATTCGGTGCACAATGCATTTGACATCCACATCACTTTGCAGATGGTGCATTAAGGGGAGGGAATATGGTGTGGAAAGCCTCCACAAAGGAAATCACATATTATCATTTATCCCTTTTACTTCAATGCTGAATGCACACAACATCCCCTCCATTTGATACACACATCTAACTCATTAATATGTGAGCAGCCCCAAATTTCCTTGGTGTGTGAGTGCAGCAAGCTCCTTCATTTCTTACCCTCAGCATGTTTATTCAGCCTCATTCATATTTGGCATGCACAAAATGTGAGCTTTGGTAAATTATGGGTGAATCCAACATGTTTCCCCATTCATTTGCAGCACTCCATTAATTCTATGGTGTGCATAGGATAATACAAATCTGGTGTACTTATCTCTCATAAATAAATGGTGTGTTCATTCATTTTAAAGAGGAAGCATTCGGCACATAAATGAAATGCATTCCTCTATTTTAGCTCACACAAATGCCCCTTGGTATATACTGGCAACTCTAATTGATACTTGCAGCTCTTTCATGGGATATGTGCAGAGGAAAAACTTGATCCCATTCACCATTAAAACATCTCTACTTCATGTCTCTTCAAAACTCAAACCTTGGAGATGTGTGCCAGGAGGAGATCTTCGGTGGCAACAATCTTCTTTGTATGCAACATCAATACTACAATGCGCAAACATAAATATGAAAACAAACTTGCAGCCCCCAAACCAAATTAGTGCATAAAAAAGACAGCATACTCTTTAATTACAGTCGGAAGAAAAGGGAGTAATTCGACTGGGAAAAGATTGGGAAGCCTAGAGCTTTGAAACCTTCAAAAAGTTTATGATAATTTAAAAAATCAACTGGGTCATCTTGAGATTCCAAGTAACCCACCAAATTTTAGTACCTCCTTTGTAAAATGGCCTATTTTGGCTTGTTCGACAAACGTAAAATAATCACTGTAAATTGCCTCAGGAGAGGAATGAAAAATATCAAATGACAAGCTGAGAGTGAGCCACTGAATTTGGCAGTAGCCTCATGTTCAAGGAATGCAACGAAACAATCCTCAACTGGAGACGAGCATCTGGTAAAAAGCTATGAATTTCTGAAAATAGTTACTTTACAGTTATTCCATTCGTACTTTTTGTCATCTTTGAATGCCCTTTTACTGGCTCTGAAATTAGATCAAATGAAAATCTTATGGTCTGAAACCCAGAACGAAGATTCTCCCTCACACATAGAAAAGAAATCTATGATCAGATTCTCAGAATAATCAATCGATTATCAATTATCAATCCCTTAAAACGGCCACTTGGAACATCCTGAACTGAAAATAGTCAAATTCATGGAAATTGGGTTTGGAATCGATCGAGAAAAGTCATCAATTGGATTCGTCATGGTCCAAAACTTATGATGGAGAATCACTTTCATGTCTACATTATGGATCAACCTTCAATTATGCTTGACCTCGAACTAGGTGCAAATGGCAAGATCCCGAAGTGAGCCACTCAGAAATTGAACTATGCACTACTAGAGAAACTTAACAAATCTGCAAACTAAATGGCTCTGGCAAACATGTCAAACGGGCATGTGGGGGGCTGAAAATTGGCATGAAAATTCTTTCTTATGCCTAAAACATGATGCAACAACCCACACAACTTGATCAATCATATGGAACTTAATGCACTCACCCGAACAGGGCCTCTGACTAAACTGTGCAGCTGATCCTCATTAGAAAGAAACTAGAAATGGAATCAAATTGGCAAATCACCCAAATAGATTCATCATGGCCTAAACATTTATATGGTAGCACTTTGTCATGATTACAATATGATGCCACATTCCTTTCATCATGACCACTAACTAGGTGTTAGATGCAAGCCTCTGAAATAGGCCATTCAGTTAAAACTAGGCAGGATGTAAAATGCAGACTTGTAGAAAACCCCTCAAATGGGTAACTCCAAAACTCATCGAAACTAAATTTTGAAAGTTGTAACCAACTTTATATGCCAAATGAAAAGCGAGGAATACATGTCCCAAGCATTATGTCATGAAAATTCAACAGGCCTATCCTTACATGCACTTGAACTTAGGTCTCTTTTAAACTGTTCTTTGAAGGTAACAAATCTTGGCCTAAGAAAATTCTCTGAAACTTAACTCTAAAATCAATCCAAATTTTAGAGTACCAACAAGTCCAATCTTCTTAGAGGCATCCTTAAAGATAAGAGAAGCCCTCTGCAAAAAACCCTCACCGACCACCTTGTGACAATTTCCAAGCTGCAACAAGTTAGATCTCAACTTGCAATCTTGCAAACAACTAGGGCACAATTTCACAAGTTCAGTGTTTTGGATCTACAATCTAGATTGTGCACAATCTATTTCACTAACAAGATCAACTTCGCAAGATTAGTCTTGCTAGCTCAACCTTCTACTTCAACAAGATCAAACTCTCACTTTGATACCACCTGATACAGTCAAGGTAGGTGGATCCAATGAAAGATAGAGAAAACCTTGTAGCCAAAAAAATTACATAGAGGATTACTAAAAAATGCAACACAAATTAATTGTTTAACACTAATTTTCATTAACATGCCCAACTATAAGGTCTTTCGGGTTAGGGCCAATTATAATCAGAAAACAATTTTGCAAGATCCACAACCAGATCCAATACAAACTTAGCTAGTTCAGCTCTGAAGACAATCAGAAGCTAATGGAAACCCTAAGGTAGATCTAAACTTGAGCTCACAAGCCTCCAAGAAATCTCCTTGTTCCCAAATATGCAACCCCTAGCTCTGCTACAAACAACTATTAGATTACAATCTGATCTACAAGGACATCACGAACTTTTCCACAACTTCGTTCCCAAGCTTCACATTTGACATTCAGATTTTCTCTCTTGTCTAAGTCCTCCAAATCTACCAAATTTTGTCCCTAAATATCTACCCAAGCACTCCTTAAATACTAATCATTAGCCACAAGTTAGCAAGATGAAACCCTTAACTCCCCAAACAAATAATTAAATGTCATACAAGTCAGCTTACAAATGTATATAAACATTTAATTCTGCATGTCAGCCCATAACAATGGCTACCAACAATAAATACACCAAGTCGGCTCAAAAAATCATACAAAACTCCAGTCGGTAAACCAAAACTACCGAGCAATAGTAAAATCACCAAGCACGCCAAGCATTGCCAAGCCCCAGTGTCAACTGAGCACCGCAGGCATGACTGAGTAACACTTTCACCAAGCACCAGAGACTACTGAGTTCCTTCAGTGACCGAGCTTCCTTCAATGACTGAGACCACTGGCCAAAATACAAACACTCCATCCAGTTTCACCAAGGACACAGAATGCCCTGCCTTAACCTTGGATGCCCCTACATCAACATAACCTAAGAATTCAACTATGTCAGCTAGGAATCTGAATTCTTCCTCCAAATGTAAATGACTAATGCTCAGTCAATACTATGTTCATCTCCTCGGTCATCACTACATAACGTGATCATCTCTACAAATTGTCTTCCTCAGCTAAAATTGTCTTACTCGATAATTTCCTATCGCTTGGCATAAACTAATGTTTGGTCAACACTAGATTTACTTGGCATATACTGGTGCTTGGTCAACACTAACATCACTCAGCTTAAACTAGATTTCTTCACTTTTGCTCAGTTAAGCATACTTCTTCAGTCCTTCTTCTTACTTAGATAAACAATACATTATCTTATCATAGTGCCAAATAATCAAGTACTCATTGAAGTATCAAATAACTCAACCTTGTTAGAAATAGGAAATACTGAGAGGGGGGGTGAATCAATATTTCACAAACTTTTACTTTTTCCCACTTATGGATATAACAGATTACTTTAAAGCATAAGAAACTAAATAGCATACATAATAGTAAATGTAAAGAACTCATAACACATGATATGTTCTCAAGGAAACCCTGACCAAGGGAAAACCCCGGTGGGGATGATACCCACAAAGATCCACTAATCAAATGATATCTTGTTAAGGATGTTGACCCGGTTAGGAGTCTATTACAAACATATAGTGTATCAGTCCTGGTTAAGGGACTATAGGTCTTGTTAGAAGCCTCAACCCTGTTAGGAGTTGTAGATACAAAACTTGATTACCAGATGAGCTCACTACCCAAACAAGTAATACAAATGTTTAATGATTACAATATGGTACTGCTTACAACTTCACATCAACAACTTTTGCTGCTGTCACAATATACAACTATTACAAGTTACATATTACATTTCAAGTATGTCCGGTACATCTTTATTTATACAAGATACAAACATAATATCTTTCTCCTATCAGCTTTCATATCTTTATCCAAGAGTAAACATCTAGGATGTCATCTCTTTATAATATTAAGTCATTATTTTGACAAGCAAAATAATCCCTTAATTCATTTACTAATTCTACCTTCAAAACTGCTCTATCTGCTATACTCTGTCATCAGTAAAACAATCATAACTTTGTCCGTACTATCCATACTCTTTTGTGCACTAAGATTGGGTATCCTTAGACACCATAGAGTCTATGTTCAAGTGCACAAACTTTGATCATGCTCCAGTGAACGTCGCCAAAACAAACTGTATCGGGTGCTCTGTCAAAAACATTGTTTCATACTTAGACAATTTTAGTCTGTGATCTTCCATACTTACTTTCCAGCTTATGTGATCTTCATAGGGAACATATGTTTCCATAATGACAACATCCATGTACATACCTCAGCCAAATTGCCAAAAATCTCCCCCTTTGTCATTGGTGGCAACATATGAGAAAATTGGCTAAGTGTACAAGTCAAAATCTCAAAATTTGTATCAAAATTGTGGCCATAGTATAAAATAAGTATACTATCCTTATATCTCCTAAAAATATACACATAATCTATAATACTTCATAATACTCCATAGAAATCCCCCTATGAGTATCCTTCCTTATCATATATAGAAAATTTTCTAAGTATGTCTCCCCCTTTGACAACAATGACAAAATAAAGGGTGGAAAGGGATATACAAAATTGTGTCAAAACTTTTACCTTACTGTCTTATTGCAAAGCCAGTAGGCTTGCAACAAAATCTACAAAATCTAACTTCCAAGCCTTAAAATCTTTCTCCCATGGCTTCTTAATTGATTCTGCTACATTGAGTAAAGTACTCAATCCGTATGCTGCAATCTGACAAACTTGAAGGGACTCAAAATTGAACTTCTGAAATGATGTCTTAGCAGTAAGACAATCTTCTAGCTGCTCTTCTATTATAGTCAACTTGATTGAGACATGCTCTCTCAAGATTTTTATCCTAATAATTTTCTTGTTCTTCTCATCATTCAAAGTCCTTATCTCATCACATATTTTTCTGATCTTTTTCTCAACTGCACTGATCTTTATGTTTGTGCTGGCCATTGAGTTTGTCTCTACTACAATTTCATCTTGCTTCTCTTTTAGCTTCTTCTCTTCCTCAATAATTATATTTTCAGATTTTGTACACTGAATGTACAAACACTTTCCAATCTCAAGATGTTTCCTTAAGTTCTTAATGTGTCTGTCAAGGTTGTCAATGTCATTATTGATATTCTAACTTATATTCTGCAACATCTCAGCTTCATAAGCTGCCTGAGCCTTAACCTTAGCAATATCAGTCAAATTAGTGAACTCAATATCAAAAGAATTTATTACCATCTTTGCTCTTTCAAGTGGGTCTGAATCAAAGACTTTTGTAGAAATAACACTTTGTAGCTTCTTAGTCAAATCTTTTAGACTACCTTCCAAATACTTAACTTTCTTGTTCTTTCCAATAATTTTGTTCAAAGAAGTGATCAACTCTAATTGATCATCATCATCAACCTCCTTGCTCAAATCTTCAATCAATGTTCCTATTCTTTTCTCCTTTCTAGTCTTAGGAGTAAGACTGATGTCTTCTTGTGGTTCAATAGGTGTATGGGCCTCTATTTCCATTTGCTCTTTTGTTCATGTAGTCTCTATTTTAATACTCTTTTCTTGCTCTCCCAAAACCAAATTGTCAACAATGTTATCCAAACTATTGAGTACCGCATCATCTGAATCTAAAGTAACTTTTGTTCCTTCAATGTCCATAGATTCTATGCCAATGTTTATAGAAGAAGAGGGAATATCTTCAACTTTAACTACCTATGATGCTACCTCTGCCTATTCTAAACTCTATTTCTCTGTTGGTTCTGCAACTGATTTATCTTTTCTATCTTTTCCTGCTACCAAGTTTGCTAGCACTTGCACAACTACCTGTTCAATTTCAGTCTTTACTTGTTCATACTAACCTCCCATTATTTGTATAGTTCTTCTTTTGGTTCTTAATAGGGTTTCAAGTGGCTTGAGGATCTATTTAAGGTGGTCATCATCTCTTATGTCATATAACTATCTTATCACATTCTCTCTCATTTTAGTATCTTCTTCTTGTGCTCTCATCTTTCTTCTCACAAGTCTGTTGTACAAATCTTCTGGTATCTTTCCATGAATAGTATCAAATTTCTTGTTTGTCAAAATCATATGTGTAACCATTGCATTCTCTAGATTTAATCTGTCAGAGGATCCATATAAATCATAGTATTTGTTCATTTTGGTAAAGTCTCCATGCTGCATTATATCTTCATTAGCTCTTTCTATCCTTGGTTTCCATGATTTCTTCTTTATTGTTACTTCATCATCTTTTATCTCTGCAACTCTTCTAGGTACTGGTGGAGCAATTATTTTTTGTCTTTTACCCGGTCTTGAAGCACTTGCCTTCATTCTTTTGCTTGGTGCTGAAGAAGAGGGTTTCTCCGTCTAACTAATTTCTTGCTTTTTCTCAAGTTCTTCAACCTTTACCTTAACTTGAATGGGTTCTGTACTTGATGCCAAAGGTGTGACTGATAGTATCTCACTTTGCCTTATTGCTTCTATAGTCTTTCTTGTAATATCAAATTCCTGCTCACTCATACCTGATTCTTTTAGAATTTTCTTTATTGTAGACTCCACTCTCTTCTTTGATTGTTTCTCTTCCTTGAGTGTCTTTGCTAAATCAAAGTTTTCATCATATGTTCCAAATCTATTGCCATCAGCATCCACTTTACTTTTCAACAATCTACTAACATATCCTTCTATTTCAACTTCAGAGATTTCATAGCCAAGAGGGTCTATGAATTCATGTCTAGGTTCTACTGCCTCAATGTAAGTGAAATCAGTATCAACCATAAAACATATATCATCTTTGTATTTCTCAACTAGGGATGGAGGAATTCTTGATCTATTTACCAAAATGTTTTGAAAAGTTTTCAACACTAACTTTACATTGTCATTAACCTTCTCAATAAGATGTTTCATGTAAACTTTATTGATTCTTTCCATAGTATTCTCACCATCATTCCATTCAATAGTGTAAGGAAATCTTCTTAGCAAGTGGAAGAACATGTAAGTAACCAATGAGGAAAATCTAAAGTGAGTGTATTTAGCTTTCTTTATCTTTTCCAAATTCTCAAACAACTATATTCTTAGAATTTCACACATATCCACAGGCTTCTTCTCCACACACATCAAATAAGCAATGTGTACCATACCTGCTGGCATATCATCTTCTCTAGAACTTCCATAGAACTTTTTTGTCAAAATATTACACAAGTATTTTACATCATCTTGCTTAATCTTACTAATGACTATACCTTTGCCATTGTATATTGAAATGGTGTTTTCAATCACAATCTTTCTCATGTTTTTCTCATTCAGTGGAATTGCACCAACTTTTGATAATCCAGTCACATCATGAATTAGGTCTATAGTTATGTCTATAACTTTTTCTTCTAACCAAAATTTACCATTATGTATCCTACTCAAAATGATCTTAGTACACTCCTCATCATCAAATTCATATTTCATAGAGTACTCAATGATTTCATTGTTTTCTAGATGCTCATAACCTTGTTTCACTAACATATCCTTGTTGTACAATTTCTAATATTCACCATTAAAATTACTCTCCCTTAGGGTTTCATATTTGCATCCAAGATAACTTTTAACATTCTCTAAATGAAGAACTATGTCTGGTATAGATGATAAAGCTAAACTAGCATCTCTTTTTGAAGGTTCAACTGGATCTTTCTTAGTTCTAGGTCTGTTCTTATCCTTAATGTTGTGAATCAATGACACATCCATGATTATATCTAATTACTTAAGCTGATTCAAGATCTTAGTCGGATAAATACCTTAAATTCACAAAATTAGGGCTTTCACTAGATTGACGAATGAATTCTACAAATCACTTCCAAACTTCTTTATTTTCTTTCCAAATCACTTCTAATCACTTGATAATCACAATAACTTTGATTTCAATATTTTAATACTTAGCATTTACTCGATCTAACATCGCATTCAATTCTTTTGCCGCTAAAATGACAAAAAGTTGATTCTATAAACCTGCAACCATAAATCTTCTTGTGACCTCGCAAAACATAATATTTATTTTTGCACACTTAACAATAGCATTAGAATAACATAACAAACCTTCATCTATCTGTGCAAAACTTAACTCATTCAAAATCTAATTCTACACTAATTGTAAGTTCCTAAACTATAGAAATTTACATAATTTAAGTGCTTAAAGAAGGGTTAGGTAAAGACTCATTCTTACCATCAGATACATTACCTTCCTGATTACCTTCAGTGCTGAATATACCTTCTTGATCTGTGCCTTTAACAAATTTTACTTCATCTTCATTGCTACAACAACCTTTCTCTTTGTTTCCTACATTTTCATTCCTTCTTGCATAGTTTCTAGGGTTAGGGTTATGATGATAACCTCCATTGTTCATTCTGCAAAATCTTGTTGTGTGTCCAATCTTGTTACCTATCTGAAAAATGATTCCATTGGTTCCATATCTAGGTGTTTGCTGATTGATTTGTGTCTTGCAATTTCTAGCAATATGTCCAATTTTGTTGCATCTATAACATACTATTCCATTTCCTCTTTTCATGTCTTCAGTTGATCTCTGATCTGCATTGTTAGTATTTTTAGGCATTCTACTATTGTAATTATTCTCAATAACTTTAGATCTTCTACATTCAATAGCTCTATATCCAAAACCATGACAATTATAACAATATCCATTAAGAGGTTTGAATTGTTTACCTGTACAATCTCTCTTCATATGACCAATAGTATTACAAGAAAAACATCTACGTTTGAATTCTCTTTGCATACCTTTGTATGGTTCATCTTGCTTTGGTGGTTCTTCTTGCTTCGGTGCATCTTCTTTCTTCGGTGATTCTTCTTGCTTAGGTGCATCTTTAGATTTGTTCTCATCTAATTTCTTTTCTTCACTACTTTCACATACATTCAAATCTGGTTTCTTGCTTTCACTAACTATCTTCAATATGTTATTTCCAAGACCAGTTTTGTCATAGAATGGTTTTCCATAAGATACTTGCTCATTAATCTTTTCACTATTTGAATATAGCCTCTCAAGTTGTTGTTTGGATTGAGTCAATTCACCTTTCACAATCTTGTTGTATTTCTAAAGTTCATCATACTGCAATTTGACTTTATCAAATTCAGATGTTACCTTGCCAAGTTTAGATTTTAGATCTTCATTCTCATTCTTTAAACTTTCATTCTTAGATCTCAGATTGTCATTTCCATCTTTCAAGCTAAGCTTTAGATTTGCTATCTTCAATTCATGTTTAAGGGTCATGTTTTCTTTTTCTAAATCATCACAATCTTCAACAAGAGTTTTAGATTCCTTTTCAGATTTTAGATCTTCTATCTTACCTTTCAATTTGTCAATAAGATTCTTTGCATCATCATACTTTCTTTTCAGAGTGTTTCTTTCATCAGTAAGCATATCAATTTGTTCAAAAGCTTCTTTAAGATTGTTCTGTAATTGATCCATATCCATAGAGATCTTACTCACACTGCTAGGCTTTCCTTGAATGTTCCTTCTCCCAGTAACTGTGCTCTGATACCAATTGTTAGAAATAGGAAATACTGAGAGGGGGGGGTGAATCAATATTTCACAAACTTTTACTTTTGCCCACTTATGGATATAATAGATTACTTTAAAGCATAAGAAACTAAATAGCATACATAATAGTAAATGTAAAGAACTCATAACACATGATATGTTCTCGAGGAAACCTTGGACAAGGGAAAACCCTGGTGGGGATGGTACCCACAAAGATCCACTAATCAAAAGGTATCCTATTAAGGATGTTGACCCTGTTAGGAGTCTATTACAAACATGTAGTGTATCAGTCCCGGTTAAGGGACTATAGGCCTTGTTAGAAGCCTCAAACCTGTTAGGAGTTGTAGATACAAAACCTAATTACCAGATGAGCTCACTGCCCAAACAAGTAATACAAATGTTTACTAATTGCAATATGGTACTGCTTACAACTTCACATCAACAACTTTTTCTGCTATCACAATATACAACTATTACAAGTTACATATTACATTTCAAGTATGTTCGGTACATCTTTATTTATACAAGATACAAACATAATATCTTTCTCCTGTCAGCTTGCATATCTTTATCCAAGAGTAAAAATCTAGGATGTCATCTCTTTATAATATTAAGTCATTATTTTGACAAGAAAAATAATCCCTTAATTCATTTACTAATTCTACCTTCAAAACTACTCTGTCGATTGTACTCTATCATCGGTAAAAAAATCATAACTTTGTTCGTACTATCCCTACTCTTTTACACATTGAGATGGGGTATCCTTAGACACCATAGAGTCTATGTTCAATTGTGCAAACTCTGATCATGCTCTAGTGAACGTCGCCAAAACAAACTGTATCGGGTGCTCTATCAAAAACACTGTTTCATACTTAGACAATTTTAGTCTATGATCTTCCATACTTACTTTCCAGCTTATGCGATCTTCATAGGGAACATATGTTTCCATAATGACAAAATCCATGTACATACCTCAGCCAAATTGCCAACAAACCTTTCCCTAGGTTCTATTGTTATCTCCCTTTTCCTAATCCTTTTCATCAATCAATAGATATAGTACTTTCATAGATAGAAACTATCTTACCAGTTAAGGTTTGACATCAATGACAATACAAAAATTGCTTCAATTGCAGTTTCCAACAATCTCCCTCGTTGGCATTGATGGCAACACCATATAAAAACACATGATTTACCAACCAATCCAAAACTTTGTCATTGCATGAGAAATATTTATAATATCCTTAACTTCATTTTGATTCTTAATAACTTATCCTTGCTTAACCATTGACATAGTTACTCCCTCTGAATATTTTATGTCTCTCTCCCTCTAATTCTCTAAATCTTGAAACATATACCTCAGTGTTTTCATCTCTAAATCTCTCCCTCTTTGACAATAATGCCAAAGAAGTATCTAGATCTTACATCTTTCATATGTAGATGTCATCTTGTTAGTTCAGTATAAGTATTTCTCCCTCTTTCATCTTGCTTATGACTAAATATCATATTTTTTGTTCTTTTCACAACTCTGGGCAGCTCCTAAAGTGTGACCTTTCCTACATCAATTTATCAGATCCTCTGTGTAGCACATTTGATGCAATGCTCTTAGCTTGACTAGGTAGCCTCAGTTAGGGGAAGCACCTCTAATTTACCTCTAAGATATACATGAGCATCCTTAGGTAAATCTTTTTTGAATATGTCTGCTAGTTATTCCTTTGTGTTCACAGATTTCATTCTCACTTCATTTTCTTGTACCAATTACCTCAAGTAATGATACTTGATAGCAATATGTTTCGTCTTTTTTTGCATCACTGGATTCTTTGATATATTGATAGAACTTGTGTTATCACAAAATATAACTGGTTCAGTGATCTCCTCTTTCATACCTTTCAACAATTGCTTGATCCATACCAGATTTGAACAATTCACTACAGCTGCTACATACTTAGCTTCTGTTGTAGATTGGGAAATGTAGTTCTGTTTCTTGCTTGTCTAGGAGACTAATCTTTGTCCAAGAAAGAAATCTCCACCACTTGTACTTTTCCTATCATCAACATTTCTTTCCCAATCAGCATTAGTGTAGACTTTCAGTTCAAATTTCTCATTCCTCTTGTAGTATAGTCCATACTCTTCTATCCCTTTCAAATATCTCAGTATTCTCTTCACATCCATCATATGATTTTCCTTATGATTGGCATAGAACCTTGCCAAAATCCCAAATGCTAGAGCTATATCTAGTCTAGTGTGGACAACATATTCTAGCTTATCAATCATGAATCTATACAGGGTTTGATTCACTTCATCAGTATCATTAGTTTTAGATAGTTTATGTCTAGTAGCCATAGGTGTACTTACTGGCCTTGAATCCTCCATTCCAAAAAAAATTAGTATCTCTTTGATATATTTAGATTGTGTGATAAAGATACCTTTCTCCATCTGATGGACTTGTAAACCAAAAAAAAAATTGATCTCACCAAACATAGACATATCAAACTCAGTTTGCATATCACTTGAAAATTTCTGACATAGGGCATCTTGTCCACCAAATATGATATCATCTACAAAAATTTCTACTAATAAAATCCCTTTACCTTCTTCATCTTTCATGTACAAATTTCTTTTTTTATTTTCCCTTGCAAATCCAATCTTTATCAAATAATTATGTAGCCTTTCATACCATGCTCTTGGGGATTGCTTCAATCCATACAATGCCTTGTTCAGTTTGCAAACCATATTTTTCTTGTTTGGATCAACAAATCCTTCAGGTTGTTCAATGTATACTTCTTCTAATATACCATTCAAAAATGTAGACTTGACATCCATTTTATATACCTTGGAATCTCTATAAGAAGCATATGAAAGTAGAGTTCTCACTCCTTCTAATCTTTCTACAAGGGAAAATGTTTCCCCATAGTCTATTCCTTCTTCTTGTGCATAACCCTTGCATACTAGTCTTTCCTTTTTCCTTGTGACTTGTCCATGTTCATTAAGCTTGTTTTTGAATACCCATTTTGTTCCAATAACATTCTGATTTTCATGTCTCAGCACTAGAGTCTAGGTATCATTCTTTTATATTTGATCTATTTCTTCATTCATAGCTTGAATCCAATCTTCATTCTCTAAAGAAACTTTTACTATCTTAGGCTCAAACTCACATAATAAATATGTAGGGTCTTTCAACTTAATTTTGGTCAAGACTCCAGATTCCTTATCTCCAATTATTTTCTCAGGGTTATAATGTATTCTTAGATACTGTGTCAATGTAGGTTCAGATTTCTTTTCTCCTTGGTCTTCAGGTTCATCGTGAAAATTATCAGATTCTACTTTTGACTTCTTAGCAACATCCTCCTTATGCTCGGTAGCATCCTCCTGATGCTCGGCATTTCTTACTCATGACTCTGCATCTGGTGCAAGTGCGTTACTTTCCTCTCCTTCTTCCATATAGACAAAAGATCTATAGTCTTCAAGTTCTTGTCTACCTTCTTGTTCATTTTTCTCTACATATTCATCAACTCTCACATTTGCACTCAATTTTTTTAGTGTTAGAATTCAAACACTTATAAGATTTACTCTTAGTGGAATAACCTAGGAATATTCCTTCATCACTTTTTTGTATCAAAATTTCCATTTCTATTATCCTTTAGTATATATTATTTACTCCCAAATATTCTAAAGTATTTCATATTAGGTGCATATCCATGCCATAATTCATAAGGTGTAACATTTGTACCTTTCTTGATTTGTACTTGATTTAAGGTATAAATAGTTGTACTTACATCTTCTCTCTAGTATTTTTTTGCAAAATTCTTATCAATCATTAGTGCCCTTGCACAATCCATAGTTGACCTATTTCTCCTCTCAATTATACCATTCTATGGAGGTGTTCTAAGTGTAGACATATGTCTCTTGATTCCTCTATCATTGTAGAACAGATTGAACTCATTTGATATAAACTCTCCACCATGGTCAGATCTTAGACATTTCAAGCTTCTACATGTTTCCTTTTCAACCTTTTCCACATACCACTTAAACAACTGAAATACATCAAATTTTTCATTCAAAAACATTACAGTCATCATTCTAGTGTAATCATCAACAAACAGAATAAAGTACTTAGAACCACAATAACTTTGTACACCCATAGGTCCACAAAGGCCAGTATGAACCAAATCCAAATTATTCTCAGAAGTAAATGTCTTTCTCTTCAAACTTGACTTTGTCATTTTTCCGAACTGACATTGTTTACAGATCACATTATTAGGTTTCTTCAATCTTGGCAAACCTCTAACATTATTATTTTTACTAATACTCACCAAATTGTCAAATTTAACATGACATAGCCTCTTATGCCATAACCATACATCATCAAATTGTGCAAACAAACATATCTCTTTAGATAGATCTAGATAGAACAACTTACATCTAGTTTGTTCTCCACTTCCAATTAGTTCACTAGTAGCATCAAATATTTTAGCCTTCCTATGATGAAATTCCACTTGGTAACCAATGCTATTAAGCTATGCAACACTCAAAAAATTATAGTTAAGACCTTAAACCCAATAAGCATTTTCACATGTGATCTTATCAGTTAGCTTAATTGATCCTTTACCTCTCACAGGACATGGTGCATCATTACCAAACTTAACACTTCTACCTTTGTAATGATCTAGGGTTTCAAATTTACTTTTATCACCAGTCATGTGATGTGAGCAACCACTATCAATAATCTATTTATCATCTTTACTCACATAAGAAATAAGTGCAATTTTGTCATCTTCATTAGAATCATCTTTCATAGCACCATAAACTACTTCAATATCAAAATCATCACTGTCACTATCAGTTTCCTCTTCAGAAATATAGCTAGATTTATTACCTTTATCCTTGTAATCTTTGTACCTTTAGTGATCTTTGTGATCTCTCTTATCCTTGTACTTGCTTTCTCTTTCCTCATCCTTGTCATTCCTATTAGGACACCTTGCAGCAATATGGCCAACTTTGTTACATGAAAAATAGATTATAGGAAGTTTAACTTTATATTTTCCTTTTCCTCTCTTCAATATTCTAGCCATGAGTGCCTCAAGATCATCTAGTTCATCATCAAAAGTGTCATTGTCACTTTCACTATCACTTTCACTTTTCACACATTTTCTTTTTTCTCTCTTAGATTTATGCAAAACCATTTGTGACTTGAATGCAGATTCAATATTAGGAATAGTGTAGTTATCATAGTTAGAAAGCTCAAAAGTAGTAAGCTTACCAACAAGACTTTCCAGAGTTAGAACATTACCAAGGTTACATCTTGATTCTTGAATTGTTGAAATATTGATAGCATAGATAGGAAGAAAATTTCTCAATACTTTACTAATAACAGTCTCATCCTCAATGATTCCATTAGCTCCTCTAATAGCATTCACCACCTGCTTAATTCTACCATAATACTGAGCAATATCCTCACCTTCTTTCATTTTCATTTCATCAAACTTACCTCTCAGGCTTTTATCTTTTTCCCTTAGAACATTAACATCACCACCATAGATGGTTGCAAGAGTATCCCACATTTTCTTTGCAGTAGCACAATCCTTGATATCTTCAAATTCAGGGTAGCTTAAGGTAGATGCAATCTCCAATATTGTATGATTGTGTTCTTGTTTTTCTTTCATCTCCTCAGTAGTCAAAGGTGCAGTAGGTATGACATAGTCATGTTCAACATAGTATTTTGCCAAATCACCAATACTAGCTAGATGCAATTTCATCAGACTTTTCCATGTAGGGAAGTTATCCTTGTTCAACTTCAGTACCTCCTTTTTATACATCTTGATCATTAGCTTCAAGTACCTTTAAACTTTTTCTCTGTAAGCACCAAGTGCTCTGATACCAATTTCTAATATTATTTATAACAACAAAGAGGGGGGGGAGGTGACTCAGTTGTTCTCAAGTCCAGATGTACCAATTGAACATTTAAATACTTCTACAATCTCAGAACTAATCACCAACATAACTCGGTCTCTAAAGAATATGTATACTAGAAACATATAACATGTAGTCCACTATCCAACAGTAATTAACTTGCAAAATATAGAAACATTCACAAAAAAAATTCACACAAGTATAACACCAGATTTATAGTGGAAACCCAACTTGGGAAAAACTACTTTGTAACATGTTACTGATATTTTCACTCTTTTGAAGTGAGCTCTATGAAAAGCCAACCTTGTTAAAGGTTTACAAATATACTGCTAGGTGTGACTCTATTAAAGGATTTAAACACTCTATCAAAAGTGACCTAGTTAAAGGATTTAAGTACATTCCATTAGAATGCCACATTGATCAAAGGATTTAAACAATGACTGTTAGGTCAACCTTGATTAAACGATTTAGACAATGACTGTAAGTTCAACCTTGATTAAAGGATTTAGACTGATACAATGGTTAGAAAGTAGCAGTAATATCTGATCTGAGAAAAATACAACTCACTTTGCAAATATCAGATCCAATTTGCACATATATGCTGATTTATTGATTGAGTTCCATTTCCATCTCTATCTTTGATATGCTCAGAATTCACTTCAAGAAATCACAACTCTGATCAACTCCTTCACCTTCAACCTTCTACTTAGACTTATTAGTCAATAAAATCAACAACTCTAGCATACTCTGTAACCTCACAATTAGGTTTTCCTTTATACCTCTCCAATAGGTAGATTCATATTTTGCCAGTTAATCTCCTCCATAGATCTTAGGTTAGGTCAGATTCATCAAATCCTTCCAACATTTAAGTTCTTTATCCATCCTTCTAGAAACATCTTTAATCTTCTCATTGAATCCATAATAAAATGATTTATCATGCATTAAATTTTCCATATGTAATCAATTAATAAAGTCAACATAATTTACATAATCCAAGAATTCAACTATGTCGGTTGGGAATCTGAATCCTTCCTCCAAATGTAAATTACTGATGCTCAATCAATACTATGTTCATCTCCTCGGTCATCACTGCATAACTCAGTCATCTCTACAAATTATCTTCCTCAGCTAACACTGTCTTTCTCAGTAATTTCCTATGGCTCAGTAGAAACTGATGTTCGGTCAACACTAGATTTACTCAGCATATACTGGCACTCGGTCAACACTAACATCACTCAGCTTAAACTAGATTTCTTCACTTTTGATTAGTTAAGCCTACTTCTTCAGTCTTTCTTCTTACTTAGATAAACAATACATTATCTTATCATAGTGCCAAATAATCAAGTACTCATTGAAGTATCAAATAACTCAACCTTTCCCTAGGTTCTATTGTTATCTCCCTTGCCCTAATCCTTTTCATCAATCAATAGATATAGTACTTTCATAGATAGAAACTATCTTACCAGTTAAAGTTTGACATCAATGACAATACAATAATTGCTTCAATTGTAGTTTCCAACAACATCTTCTCCTTGATCTTCAAATGGATTCTCTTATTTGTCTATAGTGATGTTTGTGCCTTCTACATGCATAGATTCATCATCAATGTGGATGGAGGTGGAAAAAGTGTTGTTTCTTTTTTTTGTTGCTCCACTTCTTCTTTTTGTTCGAATTCACTAAGTATCTCTTGTGGTCCAGAGGTCATTACTTTTACAATAGCTTCCTTAGTTTCTTTGTTAATTACCTCCCATAATCAGAATTGTCCTTATTTTTCTCCTTAGATGCGTGCTAAGGTTTTTCATAATTTTTGTAAAGTGATCTTCATCTTTTATTTCACAAAGTTTCCTTACAAATCTTTCTCTTATTCCTTTATCTTCTTCTACTGCTCTCCTTTTCCTGTTAACTAACTTCTCATAGAGATTATTTGGTATCTTATCCTTGATGTCCTCATAATTATTGTTAGCAAGAATCATATGTTTGACAACTACATTCTCAAGGTTTAATTTCTCAAAATTATTATACATCTCATAATACTTATTTAGTTTAGTGAAATCTCCTTCATTAATGATTAAAGGATTCACTTTTTTTATCTTAGGCTTCCACTGCTTCTTTTTTCTTCTTTTTGTTGTTATTTTCCTCTTCATCTACTTGTGATTTTACTTCTAGAGTCCTTATCCTTTCTACTGGAGAAAAAGATAGTTTTTTTGTCTCTTACTCAGTCCACTTTCCATCTATTTCACTGTCTTAGTTGGTGTAGTGGAGGAGGATCTAGTAGACTTCCTTGCTACTGCTGGCTTATCCAGTGATGCATTCAACTCAGTAGATTTTGCAATATCTTCATCTATATCTTGAATATCCTTAGCAGGGGTTTCTTTGGTAGCTAATGGTGGAATTGAAAATACTTCCTCCTATCCAATATTTCTAATGGTTGTTGCAGTTTGTTTTGCAATGTTAAAATCATGCTTGGTCATACCTATATCTTTTAGAATCTTTTTTATTGTGTTTTCAACTCTTTTCTTTTATAATTTCTACACCTTTGATTGTTGTGTTGTACTGAAGTTCTCTTCAAATGTTCCAAATATGGGACTCTTGGAATCTAGTCTGCATTTAATTAATCTGCATGCATATCATTTAGCTTCCTCTTTAGATATATCATATTCTAGAGGATCTAAAAACTCTATCCTTGGCTCTACTACCTCAATGTAGGTGAAATCTGTATCCACTAAGAAACATATTTCATTCTTGTATTTGTCAACTATAGAGGATCGAATTCTTGATCTCTTCTTCATCCACTTCTAAAAATTTTTAATAACAAGTGTGGCACTCTCATTTACTTTATTAATAGGATGTCTGAGATATTATTAATTATGTCCATTGAGTTTCTACCATCATTCCAATCAACTCCTATAGTATAAGGGAATCTTCTCAAAAGATGGAAAAACATATAGGTGATTAGGGATGAAAATTTAAATTGGGAATTCTTTATTTTCTTGATCTTTTCAAAATTCTCAATCAACTAAATTCTTAGAATCTCACACATGTCAACTTCAACTCTATTAATTCATGTAAGACAAGCTTCTTGCACCATACCTGCTGCCATGTCATCCTCTCTAGAACTTGCACAGAACTTTATTGTTAAAATATTGCATACATATCTCACATCATTTTGTTCAATCTTGCTAAGTACTATGCCTCTTCTGTTATAAGAAGACGTGGTGATATCTAAAAATATTTCATTTACATTCTTCTCATTTAAGTAAATTGTACCTATCTTAGACAATCTTGTTACCTCATGTATAAAATCAGCTATTATATCTATCACTCTATCATCCAACCAAAAATTTCCATTATTGATTTTGCTCAAAATGATCTTAGTCCATTCATCATTCTAAAATTCATAGTGAAATGTGTACTTGATATATCTTATCATATTCCATAGACAAACTACTATCTCTTACTGTCTCAAACTTACACTTCAAATACCCTTTCACATCTTCTAAATGTAAAACACCATTTGGAATGTCTGACAAAGCCAAACTAGGGTCTTCTTCAAAGGGATCTATTGATTCCTTCTTTATCTTGGGTCTAGGAGTGTCTCTTATGTTGTGAACTAATGATGCATCCATGATTGCACTAAAATGTAACTGCTTTATAATAAATTCGTAGTAAAATACCTCAGAATCATGATTTAGGGCTTTCATGTAGATCTATCAAAGAATCTGTCTCCAAATATTGCAAATTGCTTTCAATATCCACTAAATAGCTCTCTATAACTCTTATAAATACTTGAATGATCAAATAATGTCAATAATCCTCTTTTATCCTTCAAATCCTTCAAGACATTATCATCTCATTAATTTCATAAGTGTGTTCATGCTAAAATGTTGTTCCTAGTTACCTACAAAACTTCTTTCTTTTCATCTAATCGCATACATGTTCATAAATTCATGCACTATTAACCATAGCTTCCCTATATCATATTATAGCTCATATTAACTTCACAAGTCTTAATTCAACTTCTAAATCTTATATCATTTTGATGCTTATATTAATACATAATTCATGAAATTTGATGCTTAATTATTTTGAGATGAGTTTGGAATTAATTCAAACTTACTCTCAAATACTTCACCTATCTGATTTCCTGATATATTGAGTGTGCTTTCTTGATTTGTGGCTTTGACAAACTCAACTTCTTCTAAGTTACTACAATTTCCTTTCTGACTGTTATTGGTGTTCATATTCCTTTTGGTGTAGTTTGCATTTCTTCTAGGATTAGGATTTCTCATGTTGTTCATTCTACAATATCTTGATGTGTGACCCATGTTACTACATATCTGATAAACTATAACATTGTTTCCATATCTCAGTCTTGACTGATTGATTTGTGATCTGCAATTTCTGGCAATATGTCCAAAATTGTTGCATCTATAACACACAAATCTATTTCTTATATTTTTTTTTTCTCCAATAGGTCTTTTAGCTATAGGGTTAGTATTTCTAAACATTCTACTATTACCATTATCATTAGATCTAGGTTTCTTACAATCAATAGCTCTATGTCCAAAACCATGACAATTATAACAATAACTAGAGATAGGTTTGAATCGCTTACCTATACAATCTCTTTTCATGTCTCCAAAATAATTGCATGAAAATCATCTACCTTTGAATTCTCTTTGCATCTCTTTAGGTGGTTGATCTTGTTTAGGTGGATTAGGTACATTTTTAGATTTGTTAGACTCATCCAGTTTCTTTTCTTCTTTGTTCTCAGGTTGTTTACTTTCTGAATCTAGTTCTTTGCATTCTTCAATCTTCTTTGGAATTTTTTTTCCAAAGTATCCAAGACCAATTTTATTATAAGAGGGTTTCTGATAAAAAATATATTCATCAATCTTTTCACTATTGGAATATAGTTTCTCAAGATGTTGTTTAGACTGAGTTAGTTCTCCTTTCACAATTGTGTTGTATTTCACAAGTTTATTATACTGCAACTTTTTAGTCTCAAGTTCAAATTTCATTTTGGTAATTTTAGATCTCAAATTTGTATTTTCAGACTTTAGATTTGATTCATCTTTGTTGTTATCATCTTTCAAGCTTAGCTTTAGGTCTACAATCTTTAGTTCATGTTTCGGGATCTCATTCTCCTTCTTCAGTTTTGAAACTTCATCACTATCTGAGTTGACTTGTAGGTTCTTTCTTTGATTTTAGATCTTCTATCTTTTCTTTTAGTTTCTCAATGTAGTCTTTGGCACCATAATATTTGTCCTTCAGTGTATCTCTTTCTTCAGTAAGAATATCAATCTATTCAAGAGCTTCATCAAGATTTTTTTGCAATTGATCCATATCCATAGAGATCTTACTCAAGTTGTTAGGCCTTCTTCAAATAAATTTTTTCTGAGTAAGTAAGCTCTGATACCAAATGTTAGAAATATAAAATATTTAGAGGGGGGGTGAATCAGTATTTCACAACATTTTACTTTTTCCCACTTATGGATATATGAAATTAACTTGTAGCTTGCATAAGAAACAAAACTAAATAAACTGAATAATAAACACAACAATAAAATGAAAGAACTCATAACACAATATTTGTTCTTGAGGAAACCCTTACCAAGGTAAAACCCTAGTGGGGATGGTACCCACAACTGATCCACTAATTAAAAGTATCTGGTTAAAAAAATTGACCCTGTTAGGAGTCTATTACATCCGTATAGTGTCTCTATCCTGGTTAAAGGACTTTCGGCCTTGTTAGAAGCCTGAACCATGTTAGAAATTTTTTTTACAAAACATAAATGTATGCAAGATGAGCACACTAACCAAACATGAAATATACAATGATAATCTCTGATACAAAAGGTAGAATACAAAATCCTTTTACTGTCGTTGAATATCTTCAATATTCTTATCTAGCTTTGTAGTCTTTTCAAAACATATCATCAACTTGCATTACTCTGATCATATATTAAATTTTGCATAATACACCAATTAAATACTTTCTTGCAACTTTGCATAACATATACTACGTGCTTATATATCTTTACATTTAAAAGTATCTTACTTATATACAAGTTATTACAAAACAACTTTCCTGTCGGCCTTAAAAACTTTACACGCTTCCAACATGAAATTACTTCTTGCTGCCTTAGGGTTAATATTTGGGATGTCTTCCCTAATTAGTTAAGTCATTATTTTGATTAAAAAAAATCCCTTAACTCAATATAACTAATTTTTGATCTCTGCTTTGTTCTTGGTTGACTCTACACTATCTCTGTAAAACATCGATATCTCTTTCCATACATGTCATATAGACTTGCACTCTTAGATGTAGCTTCAATATACCTAGAATGATCTATTTTCAAGTGTCCATGCACTGAATGTGCTTTTGTGATTATCGATAATCAAAATAGTCTCTATGTAGACAAATAAACATTGTTATATTTAGACAATTTTCATAAGTCTTATACAACACTTCCTCCTCAGATCATGTTGTCTTAATACTGAATATATGTTGCCATAATGACAACACCATGATATCCTACTTATCCAAATCACCAACAATGAAGTCTGTTTAAAGAGACATGAGATTCCTTATTGAGTCCAGAGCTTATTGACACTGCAAGAGAATTCATGTGAATGGACTATTTTCATGCACCACTCATCAAACCAGTTACAGATAGAACCAAAGTGGACTGCAAGTATTACCAAGTGTCAGGGTATTATTCACTGAACTAAATAAGTTGGAGGATATGAAGGATTTAATTGAATATTGATCAGAGGGGGTATTTTGAGCTTAGCATAGATCTGAAAATCTGCAAATATTAGTTGTATTTGAATTAGATCACTACTGTATTAGTTTAACCATTGTTACACCAAAATATCTTAATCGAGTGGACTTAACAGTCTTATTTATATTTCAATATGACATTCAAGGATTCTTGTTGGTTTTCTTGTTGACCCCATAGTGAATTTTGGACAAGAGTTAATTGTTAGTGATAAATCCTCTAACCAAGTCACACCTTACAGTGTGTATTGTAACCTTTGACAGGGTTGGATCCTAACCAAGATCACTTTAGAAGAGTGAATTATTTTGGGTTACCAGTCCTAGGTGGTTTTTCCCCTAACAGGGTTTCCACATTAAAAATCTGTGTTATATGTATTTGATGTGATTGGATTGTTATTTTACTTTACACATTACATATTAAGTATGATCGATAAACATAGTATTGAATTGATTGTCAATCGGTAGATAAAGAGAAAGTTATTGTTGATAGCTTAATGACTTGATAATTTGTTTGTGTTAGAATAAATGAGAGGGGGGGGGTGAATTAGTTATCTATAGTCCCAATCAAAAAATGTATATCTAAAAACAATTTACTAAAACTTCTGCAACTTGGTAACTAAAATAGTATTATGTCTGTACTTTTACTGATTACCAGTTAATAACATATAATGATTATCGATCAAATCCAATGTGCAACATGTAAATTATGATAACAAATAATCATCACAGTCAACACATAACACAAGAGATTTAACGTGGAAACCCTGTAAAGGGAAAAACCACCTGGGACTGGCAACCCAAAAATTGTTCAATCTTCTGAAGTGAGGTCGGTGAAGACCCAACCCTGTTAAAGGTTACAAACACACTATGAGGTGTGACCTTGTTAGAGGATTTTATACCAACCTTTATCGTCCAACTAGCATTCACTATGGGGTTGATAGGATAACAAATGTACACTCTATGAATGACATTACAAGACTTTCTAGTCCACTCTGTTAAGAGATTTCTCTGTTTAAAATGGTTAAAATGTAATAGCAGCTGATTTGATTAAAACACAACTTCAATTGTAGATTATCAGATCTATGTTAAGCTCATTCAAATCCTTTGATCAATATATCAATTCTGTTTCAATCAATATTCAGTAACTTACTGTCACTCGGTAATAGCTTTCTGACACTCAGTAATCTCTATAGTTCGGTTTTCCTTAACCAGTCTAATTAGGCATGCATGAATCTTGTTCACATGATATCTTCTATAGTCTTCTTCTTTTAGCATGATTTCATTATGAAATACTAGTCTCTTAAATAGATGAGTAAACCATTTTTATTCCATCCATCAGATTTTTCCACTTAATCTCCTTTGTTGATTTTGCTGCTTAAACCTTCCTCAGCTGATGTGTCAATAATAGATTTTGTTTCAATCCATTAGATCTTATTTGAATTATGTTAGCTATTGATCTTTGTAACAAACATTATCTTCATCTCTGATTTCAATGTACTTTACAACTCATCAAATTCATCAGCTAAACTAGTCATTTAGTTCTTTTCTTCTACTCGGTTAACAAAGAAATGTGTCAGTGAACACAGGCTTAGTTTGTATTGTGATCGGCATACACTACACTATGTCAGTGTATACTAAAATGGTTTTTTAACAGACAACACTACTTTGTGCATTTTTCTCTATCCTTCATCATAGATGAATGCAACATAATCAAGTCAATAACATAAGGTCATAGACTCATCCATAAGTTACCCAATATATTCCTTATCCTTATTTGTCATATCCATCTTCCTCATATAGATATATCTATTCTTCATCTCTTTTCTTCTTCTTCTATAGATTTTTGGGTATAGTAACTTACAAGATAAGTGCTGTCAAAACTAGTTGACATCAATGACAACATATTACTCATTTAACCATCTTACATATCTAATCAGTAACTCATTGATCTTAAATCATAGATCTTCAAGTTATACAATGTATTCAAATTAGTTGTAGTTCATCAATCTCTCCCTTTGACATTGATGGCAACACAAGCAATATGAAATATGCCATACACATACCAAACATGTATTCTACAACTCTATCAACAAATGATGTAACAGTACAAGCTCTCCCTAGCTTAATATGTTTAATCACTACGTTACATAAAAACATTTGTAAGTGCAGACTAAGTTCTATAATTATGATCTTTTCAGCTCCCTTTTTTGTATCTCTCTCCCTTTGTCTTTGGCTCCATATTCTTCATATTGATCTCTCTCCCTTTGACAGCGATGTCAAAGAACAATACAATCATACAACTCTATAGTAGCCATGTAACTCTCTATTGTTCAATGCATTCTCTATATCTCAGTATACTATTATGCAAATTGGTTCCTGTACTTCAATCTTTCACAACCTTAGACATAAATCCAAAGTGTGAACTCTGTTCCATCAACATGTATGATCTTCTGATAATATTAGGCTAATTTAACCTCTAGATCACCTTAGTGATCAGTAGATAGGGGAAGGACCCCAAGTCTAGTCCTCAAGTATTCATATGTTGTTAGGAATGAATGCAAAGTGTTTTGGTAGTCATTTTGTATTAGTTGTTGTTGCATTCATGACTTGGATTGTCATTGATGTCAACACAGTGATATTCTAGATATTAGCAGGAAAGTAGGTACAGTTTTGTTTTGCACACATGTTGTATTGTAGATTGGCTTTTGTGCAGTTGATGATATGTTCTTTGGTGTGTTATTAACCTATGGTTAACAACGCAAAAATAAATTCATTCATTTGTAAGATTTATGAGCATTTTGGTGAAAGCAGTGTTTAGACAGTGTTTCTGTGTAGCGATGTTCAGAAATCGGAGGATATCTCTTAGCTGGGATGGAATCTAATTTTTTGCAATTAAAGGGATGTTGGAGACTCATTAATGATGATGTGGTTCACATCACAAACTTTGAGGATATTTTTGGAGAAAGTTACAGTATCTGGAAGCTGACAGTTTTATGTGAATTATGTGTGTAGCATGTAGAATTTATTATTTTATAATTGAGGACCGACTCATTTGTAATTATTTGAGTTTGGTATATAAGAAGGAATTTTTTCCTTATTGTAATGTGTACTATGAAGAGTGAGATGTGAATATATGCATGAAGTGAAGAAAAGAGCTAATTCAGTGATGAAGGAAGACTTGTGAGTACAGAGATCTGGAATTGTGATCTTGTGTAGCAGAGAGTGCAGTTTTGGCATAGCATGAAGGAGGTAATATATTTCATATTATTCTATTGAATAATTCTAAGATCTTTTGGACAGTGGGTTCAGAGATCTTGCCTTGAAGCTATTTGGGCAATGGGTCCTTCTGTCTTCCATAAACTCTTAACCGGGTTAGAATCTTTTAACAGGGATTCAAAATCTCTTAACAGGGATTTATATGTACTAAATGTATTTCATAAGACTCCTAATAGGGTCCATCCTCTAACAAGGAACTTTCATATTAGTGCATCATTTTGTGGGCATCATTCCCATCGGGGTTTACTCTTTTCAAGAGGTTCCCTAGTCAACATATCTCATGTTATTGTGCAATTGTGTATGATTATCTTTCTATGGTTGATCAGTACATTGATTATATTGTTTAAAGCTATTGAATGGATAAATTATCTAATAAATGATTCACCCCCCCCCCCCTCTCAGTTATCTTGGGGATCTTTACTTTCTAACAATTGGTATCAGAGCGGCAGGTCCTTGAAAGAAAATTTTAACAACTTAAGGAGATCCATGGTGAATTTTAGAAAAGAAATCCCTAAGTTTGATGGAGTAAATTTTGATAGCTGGAAAGAAAAGATGAAGACACATCTATTGTGTTTAGGACCAAGTTATTGGTTGATTACAAAGAATGAGAAGACTATCATTAAGGAAGACAATCTAGAGGCAGGAACTAAAGATGAACTAGATCTATTCATGTGTAACATACTTGCAAGAGAAGCACTTTTGTTAACACTACCGGAGAATGAATATAGTCAGGTAAGATATTTGAAAACATCTCATGCAATTTGGAAAAGCTTTACATTCTACTTTTGAAGGTGATGAACATGCAAAGAAGGCTAGATTACATAATTGGATTTGTGCATTTGAAAATATTAGAATGATGGAAGATGAATCTATTAGAAGCTATATTGGTAGGATGTTTGAGATTGTAATAGGAATAAAGTCTTGTGGAGGTGATAAGATAGAGAATGAAGTGATATGGAAAATTCTGAGAACTTTGACACCAATATTCAAGCAAACAACGCAGATGATTGAACAAGTGATACCTTGTACATCAAGCTTTTCAAGAGAGACTCTTCTTGGAAGATTAGAAACAACAGAGATGAACTTGAGATAATCAGGAGAGCTACCTAGAATGGAAATAGCATTCAGTGCTCTTAACATTAGACCTACAAGAAGTACTAGTGTGAATGGAGATTATGCTAGTAGTAGCAGATCTAAGGAAGATAAGAAGATTGAAGAAGGTATTGCATTACTTGTAAAAAGAGAACCAGATGGTAAGAAAATTGACTTGTCAAGAATATGGTCATTTTGCATCTAAATGTCCTAAAAGAGTTAAGAAGTATAGAAGCAACTTTAAACCTAGGAGATCTAAAGAATGTTATTATGCAAATGATGAAGATCTTGAAGCAGGAATTGAAAAACATTTAAGTGACAGTGATAATGATAACTTTGAGGAAATAGGATTTGTAGCAATTAAAGAAGAAAGTTCTGAATCTGATAAAAGGGAAGAAAAAGCATTAGTTTCACAAGTTGAAAAGAAATCTGATTGGATTATAAACAGTGGTTGTTCACATCATATGACTGGAGATAAAAGAAAGTTTGTTAAGTTAGATAATTATGATGGAGGAATTGTTAGGGTTGGTAACAATGCACCTTTTTTGATTAAGGGTATAGGATCTATTACTCTTGATGGAAAGACTAACAATGATGATGTTTACTTTGTTGATGGACTAAGACATAATCTACTAAGCGTTGGACAATTGGCTGATAAGGGTTATCAAGTTTGATTTTTTGAGAAAACTTGTGTGATAAAAGATAAAGATGGAAATCTGATTGGAAAAGGATCCAGAACCAGAGGTAATGTATTTCAGTTGAATCCTACTGAGATGACATGTTTGATAACTAGGATTGATGATAGTTGGTTATGGCATAAAAATTTTTGTCATATAAACTTTGATAATATTGTCAAGGTGAGCACTACACATGCAGTAAGAGATTTACCTAGAATTATGAAACCTACTAACATGATTTGCAAAGACTGTATGATGGCAAAGTAGAAAAGGAGTTCATTTCCCAATAAGAAGTTCACATCGATAGAGAAGCTGGAGATTGTTCATACAGACTTGAGTGGTCCTATTAGGACTAGAGGATTCTATGGTGAAAGGTATTTTATGATTCTTGTTGATGATTTTACAAGAATGATGTGGATTGCATTTTTGAAAGAAAAATCTGAAGCATTTGATAAATTTGAGATCATGAAAAGCAAAATTGAGAATGAATCTGGAATGAAGATTAAGTGTCTAAGATCTGATAGAGGTGGTGAATTTACATCTAGAGAGTTTAACACTTTTTGTGAAATGAATGGCATTAAGAGACAATTTTTAGCCCCTAGAACACCAGAAAAAAATGGTATTGCAGAAAGAAGGAACAGGTCAATAACTGAAGCAGCGAGAGCTATGTTGTTTGAAAATGATTTGGCTAAAATTTTTTGGAGAGAAGCAGTGAACACAGTAGTATACACTATGAACAGAGTACAAATCAGAGCAGATACAAACAAGACACCTTATGAATTATGGTTTGGACATACACCCTCAGTTAAGTATTTTAGAATTTTTGGAAGTAAATGTTATATAAAGAGAGATGATGATGTAGGAAAGTTTTATCCTAGAAGTGATGAAGGAATATTTCTTGGATATTATTTAAAAAGAAAAGCATATAGATGTTATAACAAAAGAACTAAGACTATTGTTGAAAGTGCAAATGTAAAAGTTGATGAGAAGTTTAAAATTCAGGAAAGAATGCTTGATTATGAATCTGATGGAGAAGCACAACCTCAGCCTAACATTGAAAATGTAGAATTATTTTTTGAAACTAACAGTGATTTGCTGAATGAAAGTCATATTGAAGAAGACAGAGAAGAAAATAGAGAAGAAAACATAGAAGAAAATAGAGAAGAAAGTAGAGAAGAATCTACAGTCGAAACAAGATCAGTAACTATGACACCTAAAAGATATACTTCAAGACGTCACCCTGTTGAGCAAGTTATTGGAAGTTTAGATAGAGGAGTTTTGATTCAAAGTAAGGTACATTTATGTTTGATTTCTCAAATTGAACCTAAGACTACTAATGAAGCTTGTGAAGATGAACATTGGGTCAATGCTATGAAAGAAGAACTAGAGCAGATTGAAAAAAACAAGACATGGGAATTGGTCCCTAGATCTATAGACAAGAATGTGATTGGAACAAAGTGGGTATTCAAAAAAAAGATGAATGAACAAGGAGAAGTGATAAGAAACAAAGCAAGATTGGTATGTAAAGGATATTCACAACAAGAAGGAATTGACTATGAAGAAACTTTTGCACCTGTGGCCAGACTTGAAGTAGTGAGAATGTTTCTAGCATATGCAACTTACAAGAAATTCAGAGTGTATCAGATGGATGTGAAGTCAGCATTTTTGAATGGTGAATTGGAAGAAGAAGTCTACATTGAGCAGCCTGAAGGTTTTCCTTTGACACAAGAAGGAGATATGGTATGTAAGTTAAAGAAAGCTTTATATGGATTAAAACAAGCATCTAGAACCTGGTATGCAAGATTGGATAAGTATTTATTGAAATTGGAATTTATAAAAGGAACAGGAGATAGTAACTTATACACAAAAGAAATTGAGAATGGTTTGTTGTTTATAGTTATATTTGTTGATGATATTATCTTTGGAGGAGAAGATGAAGCTAGTGACAAATTTGCAGACGAAATGAAGACTGAATTTGAGATGAGCATGATTGGAGAAATGAAATATTTTTTGGGATTACAGATAACACAAAGCAAGGAAGGTATATTTTTAAGTCAGACTAAGTATTTAAATGAATTATTGAAAAGATTTGGAATGGAAGATTCTAAACCTATTGGAACACCTATGGTAACCAGACATAAGTTATCTAGCAAAGATGAGACACTAGCAGTTGAGCAAAAAAAGTACAGATCTATGATTGGAGGATTGTAGTACTTGACACATACAAGACCTGATATAGCACATTCAGTGGGGATTGTAGCAAGATTTAAAGCAGAACCTAGAGAATCACATTATGCAGCGGTAAAGAGGATACTGAGATATCTGAAAGGTACAATGGATTATGGATTATGGTATGAGAATTCTGATGATTTTACTTTATGTGCCTATACGGATGCAGATTGGGGAGGTAGCATTGATGACAAGAAAAGCACCAGTGGTGGAGCCTTTTTTCTTGGAGGTAAATTGGTCTGTTGGCTAAGTAAGAAGCAAAATTGTACTTCACAAAGCACCGCAAAAGCAGAATATGTTGCAGCAGCAAATAATTGTAATCAGATTATTTGGATGAACCAGATGTTGAAAGATATTGGAATAAAGTTTGATGAGCCTATTGTTATACATTGTGATAACACTAGTACAGTGAGTATGTCAAAAAATCCTATTTTACATTCTAAGACTAAACATATTGAGATCAAGTATCATGTTGTAAGAGAGAAAGTTGCAGAAAAAGAAGTAAGATTAGAGTACACAACTACAAAGGAGCAGATAGCAGATATATTTACAAAGCCTTTACCTAAGGATACATTTGTGTATCTGAGAGGTATGCTTAGGGTTATGCCCCAACCTATTTTTGAGAATTGATGTAGATGATTGCATCTGTCCAGTGGTATATGAGCCCTATCTTTCTTCTGGATTGGATGTTGGAACTTCCTCTATGGGGGAGTTTATGAGTTGAGTCATTAGGACTCTTGTTATTGTATTCTTCTGAAAAGTGTCTTTTGACATTAATTTGTTGTTGAATTAGTGATAAAATTTCTATCATTGATGTCAATGGGGGAGAGATATACATGAAAAACATTGTGGATTGTATGAGAGAGCTGAATAGGAAAATGAAGCAAGATTTAATTTGATATTTTCTAGTGATGTTGCAGTATTAGATTTTTGGAACATTGGATGTTTTTCATCTATGTTTGCATCAATTCCAATGGGGGAGATTGTTAGGAATGAATGAAAATTGTTTTGGTAGTCATTCTATAGCATTTTTTGTTGCATTCATGACTTGGATTGTCATTGATGTCAACACAGTGATATTCTAGATATTAGCAAGAAAGCAGCTATAGTTTTGTTTTGCACACATGTTGTATTGTAGATTGGCTTTTGTGTAGTTGATGGTATGTTCTTTGGTGTGTTATTAACCTATGGTTAACAACACAAAAATAAATTCATTCATTTGTAAGAGTTATGAGCATTTTGGTGAAAGCAGTGTTTAGACAGTGTTTCTGTGTAGCGATGTTCAGAAATCGGAGGATATCTCTTAGCTAGGATGGAATCTAATTTTGTGTAGTTAAAGGGATATTGGAGACTCATTAATGATGATGTGGTTCATAGTGAAAACTTTGAGGATATGTTTGGAGAAAGTTACAGTATCTGGAAGCCGACAGTTTTATGTGAATTCTGTGTGTAGCATGTAGAATTTATTATTTTGTAATTGAGGATCGACTCATTTGTAATTATTTGAGTTTGGTATATAAGAAGGAATTTTTTCCTTATTTTGATGTTTACTATGAAGAGTGAGATGCAAATATATGCATGAAGTGAAGAAAAGAGCTAATTCAGTGATGAAGGAAGACTTGTGAGTACAAAGATCTGGAATTGTGATCTTGTGTAGCAGAGAGTGCAGTTTTGGCACAGTGTGAAGGAGGTAATATATTTCATATTATTCTATTGAATAATTCTAAGATCTTTTGGATAGTGGGTTCAGAGATCTTGGCTTGAAGCTATTTGGGCAGTGGGTCCTTCTGTCTTCCATAAACTCTTAACCGGGTTAGAATCTTTTAACAGGGATTCGAAATCTCCTAATAGGGATTTATATGTACTGAATGTATTTCATAAGACTCCTAACAGGGTCCATCCTCTAACAAGGAACTTTCATATTAGTGCATCATTTTGTGGGCATCATTCCCACTGGGGTTTACTCTTTTCAAGAGGTTCCCTAGTCAACATATCTTGTGTTATTGTGCAATTGTGTATGATTATCTTTCTATGGTTGATAAGTACATTGATTATATTGTTTAAAGATATTGAATGGATAAATTATCTGATAACTAATTCACCCCCCCCCCCCCCTCTCAGTTATCTTGGGGATCTTTACTTTCTAACATATGTATCCTTCAGTAGAGGCTTTGTAAATATGTCAGCAAGTTGTTCTTTTTATGTAACAAATTATAGCTTCACTTGCTTCTCCTATACTTGTTCCCTTAAGTAATGATACTTAATTGATATATGCTTTGTTTTAGAGTGCATCGCTAGATTCTTTAAAATATTAATAGCACTAGTGTTATTACAATATATAATCCCTAGCTTAGTGATTACCTCATTCATTCCTTCTAACGCTTGCTTAATATATGAAATATTTGAATAGTTAGTAGCAATAGCAACATACTCTACTTCAGCTATAGACTAAGAAATACAATCCTATTTCTTACCTGTCCATGTAACAAGTCTTTCACCAAAGAAGAATGCTCCTCTGGTGGTACTTTTTCTGTCATCCACATTTCCAGCCCAATTAGCATCAGTGTATACCTTTAGTTCAAACTTGCCTTTCTTAGGATACCACAGTCCATAATCTTCATTTTTCTTTAGGTATCTTAAGATTCTCTTTGTAGCAACCATGTGTGACTCTCTAGGGTTTGCAAAAAATCTAGCAACTATTCCAACAGCATGTGCTATATCAGGTCTATTATGAACTACATACATTAACTTACCAATCATGGATTGGTACAATGTCTAATTTACCTCAGTAGTTCCATCTTCTTTAGTCAATTTACATCCAGTAGCCATCGGTGTTCCCACAGGTTTAGCATCTTCCATGCCAAATGTCTTCAAGACTTCCTTTATGTATTTAGATTGTGTGATGAATATACCGTCATTCTACTGAATCACTTGTAAGCCTAGAAAGAACTCAATCTCTCCAAACATAGACATTTCAAATTCACTTTTCATTTCATTAGAAAATGACTTATAGATTTGATCTTGTCCTCCACATATTATGTCATCCACAAATATCTTAGTAGTCAAGATAGTATCATCAGAATTTCCTTTCATGTATAGATTATTGTTCTCACTTGTTCTAACAAATCCAATACTCAGCAAATAGTTATGCAGCCTCTCATACCAGGCTCTCGGTTCTTGCTTCAAACCATATAAAGCTTTATGTAATCTACATACCATATCTTTGTTTTCTGGATCAACAAACCCTTCAGGTTGTTCTATGTTGACTTCTTCTTCAAGTATCCCATTTAGAAAAGCTGATTTGACATCCATTTGGTAAACTTTGAACATTTTGTGTGCAGCATATGCAAGTAACATTCTAACTCCTTATAATCTAGAAACAGGTTTAAATGTCTCACCATAATCTATTCCTTCCTCTTGTGCATATCCCTTGCATACTAACCTAGCTTTGTTCCTTGTTACCTCTCCATTATCATTAAGCTTGTTTATGAATATCCCCTTAGTACCGATAACATTCTTGTCCTTAGGTTTGAATACTAAACTCCAAGTTTTTTTCTTCTCTATCTATTCTATTTCCTCTTTCATTGCATTAACTCATTCATCATTTTCTAAGGCAAATTTTACATTCTTCGGTTCATAATCACAAACTAGACATGTACCTTGTCTTGCTTTACTCCTTGTTTGCATGCCACCTTGTCTGTTTCCAATTATTTGTGTCTCAGGATGATGTCTTCTGACAAATTTTTCCAGTATCCAATCTCTTCTTTCTTGTTCATCATGTTCAAGTTCATTTTCTTGCTTGGTGGGTACTTCCTGCTCATCAGTTTCTTTTTCTTGTTCCTCAGTATTGTTTTCTTGTGGTTCGGTTGTCACTGTCTCTTGCATCAGTAGGTACTCTAATTGTTCAATGTAATTTAATCTATTGTAGTCTTCTAGTTCCTTTGTGCTTTCCTCTACATTCTTATTATCAAACTCATCAACTCAAACATTAGTACTTTCAATCATTTTGTTAGTTACCTTGTTAAGACACTTGTATGCTTTACTTTTAGTGGAATATCTAAGAAATATCCCTTCATCACCTTTTGAGTCAAACTTCCCATTTCTTTCATCTTTTAGAATAAAGCATTTACTTCCAAAAATCCTAAAATAACTTACAGTGGGTTTGTGACCAAACCATAACTCATAGGGTGTCTTATTGGTGTCCTTTAGTTGTACTCAGTTCAAAACATAAACAGTTGTGCTGCCAGCTTCCCTCCAGTATGTCTGAGCAACATTATTTTGTAACATCAGTGTTCTTGCATAGTCAACTATTGACCTATTCCTCCTTTCAACTATTCCATTTTTTTGTGGTGTCCTCAGTGTAGAGACCTGTCTTTTAATACCATGCTCATTACAAAAGTTAGTAAATTCATCATAAATAAATTTACCACCTCGATCAGATCTTAAGCATTTCAATTCTTTACCAGTCTCTTTCTCAACTTTTTCTTTATACCACTTGAACATCTTAAATGCCTCTGATTTTTCTTTCAAGAACATGACTGTCATTAATCTAGTATAATCATCAACAAAAAGAATAAAATATTTGTCTCCATAGTAACTTTGAGTTCTCATAGGACCACATAGGTTGGTATGCACTAACTCAAGTAATTTCTTTGTTGAATAATCTTTTCTTTTGAAACTATATTTTGTCATTTTACCTATCTGACATTCATGACACATAACATGATCAGGCTTAGAAAAGTTAAGTAGACCTCTAACCTTTTTCTTTTTACTGATCTTAATCATGTTATCAAAATTCACATGACATAACCTCTTATGCCACAACCATGCATCTTCATCTTTCATCATTAAACAAGAAGACTGATGATTATCAAGATAAAAAAAAATTAACTCTCGACTGTGTTCCAGATCCAATAAGTCTTCCTCCATCATCATATATCTTCACTTTCTTTCTCTCAAAAGTAACTCGGTGGCCTAAATTGTTCAACTATGCTACACTTAGAAAATTATAGTTTAGACTTTTTACCCAATAAGCATTATCACATCTAATTTTATCATTTATGATCAGGGATCCTTTTCTTCTAACCATACAAGGTGCATCATTACCTATTCTAACAAATCCTCCATTGTTTTCTTCAAAATGATCAAATTTATCTTCATCACTAGCCATGTGATGTGTACAGCCACTATCTATGATCCATGTATCATTCTTATTAACCTTAGAGATAAGTGTTGTCTCTACATACCTTTCATCTTCCTCTGAGTCATCCTTCATTGCAACAAATACTACCTCCATATCTTCATTAGTGTTAGTATCGGTGACATCTTCTTATGCAATGTAGCACACCTTCTTGTCTTTATCATTATTGTCTCAGTTGTCTTTGTTGTAGTGTCGGTAACTTCTATTGCCTCTTCTCCCATAGTTTCCTTCACTAGATCGGTCTTTGTTTCTGTCATCATCTTTCCTGTGTGGACATCTAGCAGCAATATGACCAACCTCTTTACAATTAAATAATGCTAAAGGTAATTCACCTTTATACCTTCCTTTACCTTTAGGTAACCATTTGGCCATAAGAGCTTCAAGTTCATCAAGCTCATCATCAGTATTGCTATCACTTTCATCATTCTTATTTCTATTACTAGAGTTACCAATCTTTAGAGAAGACATAAAAGTAGATTCAACAAATGGTACAACACTATTTTCAAAGTTATTCAATTCAAAGGTTTTAAGCTTACCAATCAGATTATCAAGAGTAAGGTTGTTACCAAATGCAGACCTTGTTTCATGAATTACAAATATTCTGATGGCATAAACTGAAAATAAAGTTCTGAGAACTTTTGTTACCACTATCTCTTCATCAATAACACCATCAGATGCTCTAATAGCATGTACTACCTCTTTCAGTCTATTTGTATACTGCACAATATTTTCACCTTCCTTCATCTTCATATCATCAAATCTACCCCTTAAGCTTTTAGATCTGTCTCTTTTGACATTAACATCACAACTATAAACTTGAGCAAGTTTATCCCACATACCTTTAGTAGTAGTGCAATTTTTAATATCTTCAAATTCAGCATCGGTACAAGTAGTAGCAATCTCCATCATAATAACATTATGTTCATGCCTATCTCTTAGTTGATCAAGGGTCAAGGGACTAGTGGGCAGTGCAATGTAGCCATTCTCCATTAGTGTCAGGGCAAAATTCCCAATTCTAGATACATGTAGCTTCATTTGGCTTTGCCATACTAAAAAGTTATCTTTGTTTAGCTTTGGCACTTCCCTCTTATACATTTTGAGATCTTTGTGTTGAAGTCCTTAAAACTCTCTTCCAAGAAACCAACACTCTAATACCAATTGTTAGAATAACTAAGAGAGGGGGTGAATCAGTTATCCACAGTCCCAATCACAAAATGTATATCCAAAAATAATTTACTAAAACTTCTGCAGCTCAGTAAACTAAAATAGTATTATGTCTGTGCTTTTACCGATTACCAATTAATAACATATAATAATTACCAATCAAATCCAATGTTCAACATGTAAAGTATGATAACAAACAATCATCACAATCAACACATAGCACAAGAGATTTAATGTGGAAACCCTGTGAAGGGAAAAACCACCTGGGACCGGCAACCCAAAAATTGTTCACTCTTCTGAAGTGAGGTCAGTATCAGAGCATTGGTTTCTTGGAACAGAGTTTTAAGGATAAATGGAACTAACTAATTCACCCCTTGTCAGTTATCTAACAATTGGTATCGGAGAAAAGTGGTTGCTTAGAAGGAAAGTTTAAAGGAATTAAGCTAAAGATCACAGGATGTATAAGAGAGAGGTGACAAAGCTGAATAAATAGAACATCTCTACATGGAAAATCAGAATTAAGTTGCACATATCTAGAATTGGAGAGTTTTCTATATTTTATCTAGACAGTGCTTACATTCAACTGTAGATTGGACCTTTAACTGTTGATCAGTTAAGAGATAGAAATGAGCATAACATGACAATGATTGAAATTTTTTCTACCTTAATAGATGTTGAATTTGAAGATATCAAGACATGTACATCTTCCAAAGCAATGTGGGACAAACTTATAGTAGTTCATGGAGGAGATGTGAATGAGATGAGAGAAAGAGATGAAAGCCTCAGAGGAAAGTTTGATGATATGAAGATGAAAGAAGGAGAAAACATTTCTCAATATAGTAACTGAATCAAGGAGATTGTCAATGTCATCTGAGAAGCAGGAGGTGTTATTGATGAAGATAATGTTGTGAGTAAAATTCTTAGAACTTTTTTGTCTGTCTATGCTATTAGAATCTCTACAATTCATGAAATAAGATTTACACTAGGTAATGTTCTTATAGTTTATAGCCTAATCAATAAATTGACTACTATTGAGCTGAATAACTATGATAACACTATTGTACCAAATGTTGAGTCTGCATTTATGTCATCCTTGAAAATTGGCAAATCAAGCAGTAAACACATGATAACAAATGAGAGTGACAGTGACAGTGATGAGGATGAATTTGAAGCATTAATGGCTCAGAGACTAAAAAAAGGTAAAGGAAGATACAAAGGAAAATTACCTTTGGTATGTTTTAACTGTAAAGAGATTGGTCACATTGTAGCTAGGTGTCCTTATAGAAAAGGTGTTAGAAATGGAAAAAGAAATATGTAAAAATAAGCAATACCAGGAAAGAATCTAAAGAATCTAAGTGTGTGAATGCATGGAAAGATATTACCATAAGCAAGGAGTGAGAAAGCTTCAAAATCCAACACAATGAGGCAAGATATTTGAAAGGGGAAAGAAAAGAAAACCCCTTGTGACATTATGAATGAGGCATAAAAAAGCCTAAAAAGAGAAAAGAGAGAGAGCAACATGCTCAATACAATAACTTCATCATCCTACATGAAAAAATTGAAATGAGAGAGAGGAGCATCTCTTAAATAGAGATGAGAGAGAGGAGTTAGAATGTAACTCCCAAGTCTATGAATGCCACCATTCATAAGTGTGTGTGAGCCAAGTGTGAGATTCCTCTTAAGGAGGAATAAACTAATTTACAAATAATAATAAATATTTGTCCTCACATATACCACTAGAGGATGAAATAGAATGTAGTGGAAAGAAGACAAAAAGAAAGTATATTAGGATACCTTGGCTTATATCCTAATATATTACAATAAGTAAGATTAATAGTCTAACCTTGGTTTATAAATACACCAAGGAAAGATTACAACTTCTAACAAAAGAAGATGACAAAGACACTAAACCAACTGGTGAAGGAAAGTTTGATAAGAGAGATAACCAAGATCATAGAGGCAACTGACAATATGAAAGAAGTAACCAAAACTACAAAGATAAAGGAAAGAAAGAATGTTACCTTTTTTAAGATGACGATGATGAAACTGACACCGACACAGATGAAGACATTGAGGTGGTATTCATAGCTTTGAAAGAAGATTCTGAAGAAGAGGAAAAGTATGTTGAAACAACACTTATTTATAAAGTTAGCAAGAATGATACATGGATTATTAATAGTGGTTGTACTCATCATATGATTGATGATGAATATAAAGCTGAATACATTGAACATTATAATGGAGGATCTATTAAAATGGGAAATGATACACCTTGTCTTGTAAAAGGAAAAGGATCTATCTTGTTGAACAATAAGATTAGATGTGATAATGCATATTGGGTCAAGGAACTTAACTATAATTTGTTGAGTGTAGAACAACTGAATAACTTAGGTCACTGAGTTTCATTTGGAAATAGAAAGATGAAAATCTATGATGATACTGGAAAGTTGGTCGGTACTGGTGAGCAATCAAAAGGTAATATGTTCTATCTTGATAGTGTTGAAACTTCTTTTTTAAGAGCTAGAACTGAAGATGTGTGGTTGTGGAACAAAAGGTTGTTTCATGTGAATTTTTACAATATGGTTAAGATTAGTAAGAAAATAAAAGTTAGAGGCTTATCAAGCTTATCTAAACCTAACCATGTCATGTGTAAACAATGTCAAATGGGAAAAATGTCAAAATCTAGTATCAAGAGCAAGACCTATTCATATAAAGCTATTTTGGAGTTGGTTCACACCAACTTATGTGGTCCTATCAGAAATCATATTTAGTATGGTGATAGATATTTTATCTTATTTGTTGATGACTACTCTAGGATGATGACAGTTATATTTTTGAAAGAGAAATTTGAAGCCTTCAAAATATTTAAGTTGTATAAAGATAAAGTGAAAAAGGAAAGTGGAAAATAATTAAAATGCTTAAGATCTAATAGAGGTGGTGAGTTTATTTATGATGAATTCACTAAAAATTTTAATGAGCATGGAATTAAAAGACAGGTTTCTATACCTAGAACACCACAACATAATGGAATTGTTGAAAGGAGGAATATATCCATAGTTGATTGTGCTAAAACTCTAATGATTGAGAAATATGTTAGCACTGTAGTATATACATTAAACTAAGTACAGCTGAAGAAAGATTCAAACAAGACACCTTATGAGTTATGGATACACATTGAATGTGACTTATTTCATAATATTTGGAAGATGTTACATTCTAAAAGATGATAGAAATGGAAAATTTTATTCTAAAGGTGATGAAGGAATATTCTTAGGATATTCTACTAAAAGTATAGCTTACAAATGTTTCAATAAGGTTTCTAACAAAATGATTGAAAGTGCTAATGTGAGAGTTGATGAGTTTTCTGAGAAAAATGATTGAAAGTGCAAATGTGAGATTTGATGAGTTTTCTGAGAAAAATAATGAAGGAAGTAGAAAAGAACCAAAAGACTATGGTAAATATACATTCATTGAGTTATCTAACCCTCTACTTGAGTAATAGGTTGAAGCTATTGAGCAACAAGATAAAGACACCGAGCATTGGCCCATAGACACTGAGAATCAAGAAATTACTATAGAGGAAGATATTGATCCTACACCAAATGATGAACAAAGAAGAGAATAGGTGTTGGAAAAATTTGTGAGAAGAAACCATCCACAGAACTAAATTATTGGAGACAAGCAAGCTATCATGATGACACAAAGTAAGTTTAGAAACACTACATGTTTAGTTTTTGAATTTGAACCTAAAAATGTTAGAGATGCACTTGAGAATGATGAATGAATTAAAGCAATGAATGAGGAAATTGAGAAAATACTAAAGAATAAAACATGGACATTGGTACCAAGACCGAAGGATAAAAATATTATTGGAAATAAATGGATATTCAAAAACAAGTTGAATGAGAATGGTGAAGTCACTAGGAACAAAGAAAGACTTGTATGTAAAGGATATGCACAAGAAGGTATAGATTATGGTGAGACCTTTGCACTAGTTGCAAGACTTGAATGAGTTAGAATATTACTTGCATATGCTACCTATAAAGGATTCAAAGTATATCAAATGGATGTCAAATCTACATTTTTGAATGGGATACTTGAGGAAGAGGTTTACATTGAACAACCTGAAGGTTTTGTTGATCCAAATCAAAAAAACATGGTATGTAAATTGCATAAAGAATTGTATGGACTAAAACAAACACCGAGAGCATGGTATGAAAGGATACATTCATATCTTATTAGTATTGGTCTTGTAAGATCAAGTGATAATAGAAATTTGTATTTGAAAGGTGAAACTGATGACAAGATTCTTATTGCTTAAATTTTTGTTGATTATATCATATTTGGAGGACATGATAATCTATGTAAAGCATTTTTTGATGAAATGAGAAAGGAATTTGAAATGTCAATGTTTGGAGAGATTAAATTATTTCTAGGTTTGCAAATTATACAACAAAATGAAGGGATATTCATAACACAATTAAAGTACATCAAAGAAGTGTTGAAGACTTTTGGAATGGAAGATTCAAAACCAGTAGGTACACCAGCAATCACAGAATAACAATTAACAAAGGATAATTAGTCAACTGAGGTAAATCAAACACTATACAGATCAATGATTGGAAATTTGATGTATGTTTTACATAGTAGACCAGATATTGCACATGCAATTGGGATTGTAGCAAGATTTTTTGCTAATCCTAAGGAATCACATATGACTATTGTTAAAAGGATTCTGAGATACTTTAAAAACATAGAGAATTATAGTTTATGGTATAAGAAATAGGGCAATTTTGAACTACAAGTTTACACCGACGTAGATTGGGCTGGAAATAGTGATGACCGAAAGAGAACAACTGGTGGAGCATTCTTTTTGGGAGAAAGATTAGTTACTTGGATAAGAAAGAAACAAGCATGTATTTCTCAGTCTACTGTTGAAGCATAATATGTTGTTTCTACTACTTATTGTTCAAACATTGCATGGATAAAATAACTTTTGGACAATATATTGTGACAACTCAAGTGCTATAAACATTTCCAAGACAAAGAAGATATCTATAAAGTATCACTACTTAAGGGAACAAGTACAAGAAAAGCAAGTGAAATTGGATTTTGTGAAATCAAAAGAACAACTTACAGACATATTTACCAAACCCTTACTGAAGGATACATTTGAGTACTTGAGGACTAGAATAGGGGTCCATCCCCTATCTATCGGTCACTAAGGTGATCAAGAGGTTGCATCAACCTATAATTTATCAAAAAATCAAATGATTTGATGCATATTGTTCACACTTTAGGTCTCCTAAGGTTGTGAAAGCTAGAATAGAGAAAATTGTATATTTATACATGAAAGTACTTGATCTAAACTAAACACTAGAGATAATATTTTGGCTACTATAGAGATATTTATTCTTTTTGGCATTGTTGTCAAAGGGAGAGAATTAATCAATGGAATATTTATCTAGTAGGAGAGAAGAATCAAAAAGGGAAAGAAAAAGATCAAATCCACAGGGAGAGTCTTTATGAAATGTTGTGTAGTGATTAAACATATAAAATGTACAAGCTAGGGAGAGCTTACCAAGCTACAACATTTATCTATAGAGTTGTAGTACATATGTTTGGTATTCTATGGCATATTTCATATTGTATTTCCATCAATGCAAGAGGGAGAGATTTTTAACCTACAACTGATTGAATATATTGATGAAATGAATGGACAAAGAAAAGATAGTGATTAGAGATCATTGAGTTACTAAAGTGTTATGTAAGGAAATTAAATCATTCAATGTATTGTCATTGATGACAACTAGTCTTTACTATACTTATCATGATAGTTAAAAACATTTGAAGAAGAAAAATGGTAAAGGAATGAGATATCTACATGAAGATAAGATGAATATGGAAAATATGGCTAAGGTATACATTGGGTAACTTATTGAGGAGTCTATGGCATCATATTGTTTTGATTACATAAAAATAGGTTTTGAAAGGACCCGAAACCTTTTACATAGAGATAACAGATAAAACATTTAAGCTCCAAGAGTACATGTGCAACAGTACCAAAAAAAACAACACAACCGAGTCCTTGAACAAAAAGAACAGTTAAAAGACAAAGGACAACAAAAAAGGAAAGCAAGACAGCAAGCTGCTGTCTAAACACATTTCATCAGTTTTGTAGCCTGATCAGCAAGAATCTACATGTTTGCAGCAGATAACTTCAAATCTTCCATGTTGTTCTTGTTGCCATCCTCCATCATCTTGAACTTGGATCTCGTACACCTGCTAGGTCCCTGATCCTCTTTAGTCTCTATGCTCTTGGTTCCCTTTCCCATTATCAAACTTGTCAACTAGGATCTTCACATGCTCATTTGAAGCCTTGAGGATAGAAAAGCTCTATTTTGCAATATTCCCCATGGTCTTCTCCAGCTTGTCAATTCTCTTTTCCATAGTCTCAACTTTTCTAGTTATAACATTACTACTTTGAATTTTCTCCTCCATGGCAGTAAGTCTGTCATTGAAGGCAGCAACACCCTCAGCTTTGGCGACAATGTCAGTGAGCACATTAATTGTCTGGACCATAGTTTTCTTCCCCAAGTTCATCCTTTTAAGAACCCCCATCTCTTTTTGTAGCTGATGGATGTTGGACTTCATCTCAGTGATATCATTTTTCATTATGCTAAGGGTAGACAAGAAGGCCAAGCACCCCAGATTATCAAAATCCTTGTTCCTCCCCTCATTATTCTCAAGACCCCTATTCTCTTCCTCCATGTTCTCCTTAGGATTCTCCACCTTCTCCTTTTCCAAGCTAGCCTTGTCCTTCTCATACCCATCTTTCTCAATATTAGTCACGTCTTGTGCAACCTCTTGCAGGATTTTTTCCTCAACCCAGACATCTTTACTGGTACCCCCACTCTCTTCCACAACAAGGTTGTTTTCCACATAGTTTTTCTAATCATTCTTTTCCTGGGAAGAAGAACCCTCATCAAAAGATATGAAAACCCTCTTCACAACTTTCTTCTTCCCATTTTTTGTTCCGGTATGATTACCAATGGGTTCTGGTCTCTTTTTCCCCTGCTTCTTGGAACTCTTCTCCCTGCTCTCTTCTTCCTCTAATTCCATATCAGTTGTAGAATCCTCCATCTTTCTTTTCTTTTTATTTTCCTTAGGGATAACCTCCTAGTAATCCTTAAAATCCCCCTCTCCATCTTCCATTTCCTCCATAAAAGGCTCCTCAGACTCTTTCCCATCAGTGTCATAGTCCTCCAAGGCTTTTCTATTAAGTCAGGTTCTTTCCACCTTCTTCAACTTCAACACCTCAAATATGAGGACCATGAGCCCTTCATGGAAGGCATGATCACCCTCTGGATCCCTTTTCCATTGGAGGAGGGAAGTGTTCAAAGAACTCAACAAGTAAAAAGGAAAATTAATCTTAACCCCGTGCCTAAAGTGATTCAAAAGAGTAAGATGATGGTTGTAAATTTTAGTATATCGACCATCAAGGGTAATGTAGCCTATAATAACAAATAAAACAAGGTGTCAGGGCCTGGAAATGAACTTAGGGTTAAAGTATGAATTTTCCACCTTAACCATATGGTTTCTCTCCTACTTCATGGGTGCAAAAGCCTCTAAGGCTTTGTCTAAAATCTTCTTGTCCTTGTAGAAGTTGATGCCCTCAGTCATCAAGCCAGTTGCTTTAGCAATCACTTCATTAGTCACCTCCATAATTTGTGTACCAACCACAACACTCCCCTTATTCCAAGTTTTGATGAAATTTCTAGTCACCACAACTTTCCCTCCATGTAATCTCTCCAAAAATTTTGCCAGACCCCCTTCTTTGACAATTTTCCAAATTTCCTTGTTTTGTTTCCAGTCACTACAGTTCGCTAGCTCACATCTCCTTTTCCTGCCTCCCATGGCTATGTAAGATATCAAAAAGCCTTTGTCCAAATGAATCCCCACTCTCTACAACTTAGCCTTTGAGCTGCAATAAACACTATTAATGTTATACACAACCCACCAATCATGCCAAAGGATCCCAATAATTATCTCAGAATTAGGCCATTGTCCTTCATGATAGTGACACAGATTTTTGCACTCAATACTCATTAATGATCTCTTCTTTCAAAATGTGTTTCTTACTCATCATCCTCTCCTTGTTAATTAATGATAATCCATCACAAGGGATATATGAACCATCATTCCACTTAATTTCCACTTGGCTTTTACAAGCCACATTAACAGCCCAGTTAGCCACCAAATTTGCCTCCCTAAAAATGTGGGTTATCATGCATTTTTCAAAGGTATCAATAATGTTTTTAACCTTACTTATAACATTTTCTATGGTCCATGAAGGGGTCATTGTATTCTTCAAACAATTAACTATACTTAGGGAATCCCCTTCAATCCATATTTTAGTATAACTCTTCCTTTTGGCTAGTAACAGCCCATAGAGAGTAGCATTAGCCTCCGCCATTTGATTGGTGTTGAAACCTATAGGAATAGCCATAGCCCCTTTTTAGTTCCCAAACTCATCTCTGATAACTATTCCATAATCAACAATTCCAGGGTTGCCTTTTGAGGCACCATCAAAATTGATTTTGACCCATCCATTAGGAGGACAGTCCCACCTAGCCTCTTCCCTCAGATTTCTTTGGATGTTTAGAACCTTCCTTCCTTCAAGCTTCCACTTCTTATAAAATTTGGCCTCCCATTCATTCTTCGGATCTTGATAGTTCTTTATCAACCCCAAATTCTCCAACAGAGCACTCTTAATCCTATGAAAAATACTATCCCAATTAGACTCCTTATCCCTAAAAATTATTTCATTCCTTTCTTTCCAAACCCCCTAGCAAAAAAAGGGTAGGAAGAAATTCCAAAAGGAGATTAAAAACTTGTTGTTAGTCAATGGTTTCCAACACATAAATAACTCCTGAATGTTATGAGGAAACACCCACTCCATATTCATCTGATCAAAGAATTTTCCCCATATTTGACTAGTAAAAGAACAATGAATTATCATATGGTTGACATTCTCCTCATCTTTTTTGCATAGACAACATCTATTAGTTATAAAAATCCTCTTTTCCTGAGATTTTCAATTGTAAGAAGTTTATCTTGCAATAAGATCCAAAAGAAAACATTAATTTTAGGAGTTAATCCCTTGAGCCAAGCTTTGGCCCAACAAGGTTCAGGACTGTCTTCAAAGTTCTGTATGTAAAGGGATGAAACCAAAAACAAGCCATGAGTACTAAATCTCCAAATAAGGGTATCCTCTTCATCAATAATAACAATAGCATTCAGAAGGTTATTCAAGCCCCTGAGGGAAGGATCAAATCTAGACAAATCAGTCCATTTCCCCTCCCCCCAATAGTTCTCCACTTGAGTGCCCAAGAGCTGTTTACAAAGGATAGACATCTCATTCCAGCTAGGAACCTCCCTTAGGGTTTTATCAAGCAACCATATGTCATCCCAAAAAAGAATTTTCTTACCATTACCAACCTTTCATTTCACCCCCTGCTTTATCATCTCCTTTCTTCTAAGAGCATTGCCCCAAATACACGATCCACCTTGGGAGGATTCAGAATTTAAGAAATTAATGAAATCAGAGCTATCCCTGTTATATTTATTGTGCCATATAGTGCTCCATTCTCTCGTGTTCTTGAAAATTCTCCAAAGGAGTTTAGCCATGAGATACTCATTTATACTTCTTATAGTGTGAAAACCAAGACCCCCTTTCCTAGTCGGTTTACCGACCTTCTCCCATGCAATAAGAGCCATCCTTTTCTTTTTCTCAACTCCAGACCATAGGAAGTTCTTTTGGATTTTCTCTATACTTTCAGAAAACTTCTTAGGTATTTTGAAAAGGCTCAAAGCATAGAGAGGAATACTTTGAAGGGTAGCTTTGAGTACAACAATCTTGCTAGCCTGGCTAAGAAGAGCACCCTTCCAACCAGCAAGACTTTTGTGAAATTTGTCAATCATATCCCACCAAAAAGAATCTAAAGGATTGAGACAAAGAGGTAAACCGATATAGGACCCTGGGAGACAATCCACCTCACAACCAAGAATTCTTTTTATCCTCTCTTATCTTTTTTTAGGAACATTGATGAAGAATATAGAGCTCTTATTCCAATTAATACTCTGACCCATAGCACCAACATAGTTGTCAAGGGATTTTTTAATGGTTTTGCCATTTTTGATAGAGGCTTCACCCATTATTATGGAATCATCCACAAACTGTTGATGTGAGCACATCAAGTCCTTGGAGGAAGGTTTCAGACCCCTGAATTCACCTCTATTAACTAGACTACCAATGTGTCTACCCAAACATTTTGCCAAAATAACAAAAAGAATAGGAGAGAGGGGGACAAAACCATTTTTCTTTCCTAAAATAATAGAAAGAAGAAAGGTGAGAATTATAGAAGTAAGGATTTTAGAAATAATCTTATAGACTGAGTTACATAAACTGATGGGTCTAAATTGGTCCATACTATCAGCCCCAGTTTTCTTTGGAATCAGAGTAATAAAGGTACCATTCAATTCCTTGAGGATCCTTCTAGCCCCAAAAAATTCCTTGGCTGCATTAGAAACAACATCTTTCAGAATCCTCCAGTACTTTTGAAAGAAGAAATGAGGATAACCATCAGGACTGGGGACTTTATCTCCATCAAAGGAGAACATAGCCTTCTGAATCTCATCCATAAAAGGTATAGCAATAATAGATCTATTATGAGCATCATTTAGGATATGGGGTATACCATCCAACAACTCTTCTTGGCCCTCCAAATCCAGGTTCTCAGCTTTCTTTAGAAGCTCTCCAAAGAAATTATTGGCCTCACTTCTGAAATCCTCCTCCTTCTCACTAATGGTTCCATTGACCAGCAATCTAGAGATTTTATTACTCATTCTATGTTTCACTGTGGTCATGAAGAAATATTTAGAATTCCTGTCCCCTTCTTTTAAGAAAAGCTTTCTTGATCTTTGCCTCCAAAATAATTCTTCTTTTGAGATAATATCATGATATTCCATTAGTTTAGTATCTTCCTCCTTTTTGGTATGCCAACTATATCCATCTTTTTGAATGTTGTCCTGGATCTCTTTTAGTTCTTCAGCAATTTTCTTTTTATTAGTAAAAATATTTCCAAAAGTTTCTTTATTGCATTTTTTAATGTTGTCCTTCACATTTTTCATTTTCTTAACAACTCTAAACATTGTCATTCCTTCAATCCTAATACTCCACCAATCCTCAATCAACCTTTCAAGGTTAGGGTGGATTGTCCACATTTTTTCAAATTGGAAAGGATAATTCCTTCTCAAGCCATTGAAGTCAGCTCTTATGGTTATTAGATAGTGGTCAGAACTAGCTCTGATATAGGCAAATAAGGCACAAGAATAATGGTTTAACCAAATGCTGCTAACAAGAGCTCTATCAAGCCTGACTTGAATAAGCTCATTTCCCTCTCTCCTATTGGTCCAAGTATAGTTAATACCCTATAGATCTATGTCATGCAACTCTTGACTATCAATAAATTCCATTAGATCAGTTCTACTATCCAGACTGGGTTGACCACCTCCAAATTTTTCATTTTCCTTCAAAGGAGTATTAAAGTCCCCCATAATGATCCACCCATCATTAGAAAAATCTCTCCTAAAACTAGAAACTTCTCTCCAGAAAGATTTCCTACCCCATCTGGTGTTCGGAGCATAAATATTAGTCAAAACCCAAGAAGTGCCATCCTTGATATGCCAGAATCTAATATTAGTCACATTGTTGCCACCGGATAACACTTCCCCTTTGATAACATTACAATTCCAGCTAGTCACAATCCCCCCAAGGCACCTTCCGCATCACTACCATGGGACATACCATTACAAAAAAACTATATTTTCTCCACTTTGTCCTTGGACATCTTAGTCTCCTATAGAAGAACAATATCAGGCTTGTTGTCTCTAATCATGTTTTTGACCATTGCTTGCATGTGAGGATTATTTAATCCTCTTACATTCCAAAATATAAACTTCATTGTTTAAGGAATGGGCTAGACTCTAGGATGGTTTTTTGACTACCATCCACTAAACACTTACTGGTCTCAAGTGCTTGCTTTTTTTGATTCGAGGGTTTTCCCAAGGAAACATGGGGAGCCCCCACATCTCCAATCTTATTGCTTCTAGTGCTTCTGAGGGTTGAGGAGACATTCTTCATCTGTCCTCCATCTTTAATAGTAAATTTATTAACATTTTTTACTATCTTTTTTTTCTCCACTTTGGACCATCCCTCTTCATTCAGTTCTTCTGATCCCAAAAGGGCCTCCGCTATATCCACCACATCACTCCACTTAGCTTTAGAAGGACATGGTGCTACCTTATCTGATCCCCCTGGAGTACCAAAGGTCTTCTGAGACCTATCCTCTAAACAACCCAAAATCGGGCAGACTTGGGCATCTTGCCATATTACCAGACTCTGAGAGGGGGGTAAGAGGCCATAACCTCCTAACATCTCTTGCTCAAATAGGCCAGCATCAAAGTTATTATTACCCTCTTTTGTCCCCAGGGGCCTGCTCTGGATATGTCCAGCAATAGAGTCATCAAAGATTTAGATATGGATTCCTTTATAACTTCAGTGCTACCTACTAATTTTTGTTCAAAATCTGAATGAGATGTGTCACAACCTTCAATAGGCATACCCTTCCCATGCTCCTTTCCTTCTTTCTTCTCATTACTAATACTCCCCATAGAGTTCATACCATCCACAACCTTCTTTACCCATATCTTTTTCATTTTTTTCTTTTGGGGTATCATCTTTGGACATTGTTTTGCCTAGTGGCCTATTTTCTTGCAATAAAAACAAGCAAAGGGTGTAGATTCATACTCTATCTTCTAGACCCAAGAACCAAGTTTGGATTGAAGAGTGATAGATTTTGGCATATCCACTCCTTGCTGCACCCCAACAAAAATCCTAGCATACGTAAGGCATCTTCTAGAGACCGTGACAGGATCCATAGACAAGAGTTCCCCAAAGACATTAGCAATGCCCTTAAAGATGTCTTCCATCCAAAACTCAAGATGCAAGCCCAAAAGAGTTACCCAGATCGATGTCTGCACATTAAGATCCTTTTGCATATCTAGATTAGGACACCACTTATGTAGAATCATAGAATGCTTTCCTATCATCCAAGGTCCTTCACATAGAATAAACCTTAAATCCTCCTCACATGAGAAGGAAAAAGCCAAACATCCTTTGGGAAGAGAAACCACCTCCATTTGACCTTTCAGAATCCATTTCTTTTTAACAAATGCCCTAACCAACTCGATATTAGGGTGAGATCTGAAGAATCTCCCCACAAGGGAGTTAGCCATTCGAGATATATTAACATCTATTATTTGATCCATAATGGAGATAGAAAAAGTTCCCTCCTCTGTTTTGGATAAGATTTTAATAGGTGGGAGAGAGGACTTACCCATTGGTTTTACACCAAAAAGGCCTGTCCAACTTTTGATAGAGACAACAGAGATTGTCCTGTTCTGATCACATGTCCCCCTCCTAGGTCCCCTGTCCCAAGTCCGACATTAGGAATCTTGCCTTGGGTCCTGTTTGTATCTATTTCCTCTAGTTGACCACCACACTCTAAAGGACCAGCATCAAAACCACCATTCCCCTTGCTCAGCACACTTGAAATTTGAATTCCTCCTTTCCCACTCCCTGTTCTACCCACTCACTCCATCCTTCATTGTTATTAGGAATGATGGTATCACATTAAAATTATGTTATTTATGGCATCATATTGTTGACTTGATTGTATTACATGAATTTGTTATGTATTGAAGATCAGAACTCAACAAGTTAATGTGGTTGGTAATTGAAGATTTATGTATACACCGAGCTAGTGTTGTGTATATCGAGTAATAGTAATAACCAAGTTAGTTATCACTGACACATTTTGCATTGACCGAGCAAGTGAAACAAATAAAGTTTATAACAATTGACTAAATTGATGAGCTAGAAGATTGCTTATGATTCCAAGGTAAAAGATAAATTTTGTTATGATGATCTAACAACTAATAAAATTCAAGATTGATTGAATGGAGAAGGATGAAATGTGTTATAGACACATCTGCCGAGGAAGCTTGAAGCAGAAAAAGGAGCAATGGAGATTAAGAGGAAAAATCTAATTGATGATAAGAAAATGGTTTATGAAGTCTATTTAAAGAAACATGAGATTCATTCTTGAGTCTGGAACTTATTGGCACTACAAGAGAATTCACGTGAAAGGACTATTTTCATGCACCGCTAATCAAACTAGTTACAGACATAACCAAATTGGACTGCAGACATTACCGAGCATCGGGGTATTATTCATCAAGCTGAATAAGTTGAAGGATATAAAGGATTGAATTGAATATTGATCAGAGGAGGTATTTTGACCTTAGCATAGATCTGAAAATCTACAAATATTAGTTGTATTTGAATTAGATCACTACTGTATTAGTTTAACCATTGTTACACCAAAATCTCTTAATTGAGTGGACTTAACAGTCTTATTTGCATTTCAATATGACATTCAAGGAATGTTTTAGGTTTTCTTGTTGACCCCATAGTGAATTATGGTCAATAGTTAACTATTAGTGATAAATCCTCTAACCAGGTCACACTTTATAGTGTGTATTGTAACCTTTGACACAGTTGGCTCCTAACCGAGCTCACTTCAGAAGAGTGAATTATTTTGGGTTATTGGTCCCAGGTGGTTTTTCCCCTAATAGGTTTTCCATGTTAAAAATCTGTGTTATGTGTATTTGATGTGATTGGATTGCTATTTTACTTTACACATTGCATATTAAGTTTGATTGGTAAACATAGTATTGAATTGACTGTCAATCGGTAAATAAAGAGAAAGTTATTGTTGATAGCTTACTGAGTTGATAATTTGTTTGCAATTTTTGAATTTTAATATATACATCTAGGAGTTTTGGAACTATAAGATAACTAGAACTAACAAATGCACCCCACCTCTCAGTTATCTAATAGCTAGTTGTAACAACTTATAGTGACTGTGACTACAAATTATATTTTTAAAATTTGGCTTAGTTTTACAATTATAATGCAGAGACCTTAGGTTGGTCTCTCACAATAGTGATCTAAGTCTATTATACCATGATTGTGACAATATCAATAAAAAAATTTAGTAATAAATATTGTTTTAAAAATTATATATAATTTTTTTAAAAATAAATTTCTAATAAATATGAAACTTACAAAATATTTTTTTTGTCCACCTACATTACCTATTGCAGTGATCCATCTTCCAACTAGCAAACAAGGGGGTTAGTTACTCCTAAATTTTCTTGACAAATTAGTCCAATTGAAGGATGTCATCAATGGTCATTTGCAACACATCCTTTTGTGGCATCATCGTCCATTTCTATATTTTCAATATCATATCATGTTGTATTATCTTCCATGATATTTTTTGTATACACTCTAATATAAAGTGTCATCCTTCTTTTTAATTTTTCAATGATGAAATATTAGATGTAATCCTTCTACTCTCAGTGGATTAGGAAGTATCTTGTGAGAGTTGGTGTATGACTCCAAAGGATACTTAGAACATAATGATTTACCATTGGTGGTGCATGGCTCCAGAGGAGAATTAGAATGTACTAATAAATAATAGGTGAGTATATAGTTGATGCTATGATGCAACAACATCTCAGGTCCATGGAAATCTTGTGTCACCAAAAACATGTTTGAAGTTTTTTGTTTTTCTTAGTTCCTTCTTTGACTGAGTTGGTTCGATGTTGCTCGGTTTCCTTTGTTTACCAATGTTGGTCGGTTATCTCTCTAGCACTCAGTGAATTTTGGTGCTCGATGATGCTTGTCTAGCGCTTGGTTATCCTTTCTTACCAAGTTATTTATTTTGGATTTATGTTGAGGCCAACTTGTTGGTTCTTCAAAAGACTTTACACTACATGAGATACCGATATACTTATGACTGATGTTAAGGAGGGTTTAGTTCCAAATGAGAGAAATCTATAAGTAACTGGACCAACTATAGGGACATGACTGCCCTCTTCACTTCTGGCTCTACAAAACCAAGGTGGGTACACTTGATCCAATAGATATAATTCAGTTCCTTACTTAATACTGGATCTTTCAATAGATAACAGTGACAAAGTACTAAATAACAACCTATTATTCATTGAATCTCCATCACTGGGTAGAACAACTATATAATGCAAGTAAAATAAAGTAAAATGACTGTTATTGATTATATATTTCTGATTACAATGATTTCAATCATTTCTCATACAACAAAGATAGGAGAGTACAGGCCAGTGCCTTATCCATTGGGCTAATATTACCAAAAAATAGAGTAAATACAAAGATCCTTGAAATAACTGGTCTTTAAGCATAAATACAAATACTCCAACTCTTTCCTACTTGTGAATAATCCTTATGTAAATTCAATGAACATGTATCCCACTCTGAGCAACCTTTAATCCAACCCTTTATCAGAACTCAAATAAAAAACACATACATACAAGTCTCCAAAGACTTAGAAGATTCACATAATGAACATAAAGGAGAGATAAAGACTTGAAATTTGTATTAAGTATAACCTTTGATCATTTGTATACAATATGTCCTAGACAACAAGCTTGCAAGATAATATTAGCAACCTGCACTTCTTCTCTATTGCTTGATGAGAAATGATACAAAATATTACAATCCTCGACTGAGAGTTAGGGTTTTAAAGTTTTTTGTAATTTTAACACCTAAGACTCTCAATGCCTAAAATGATCATGGAAAATCCTTTATATACAAGGAAATGCAACAAGCTACTGATCATTTTAGGGTTTACAACTTTTTACCCTAAAAACTTTACAACAACCCTAATGGGTTTACAATAAATGCCTTGACTAGACTAGGAGAGATATTTGCAAATAGCCACCTTGCTTTATGTCTTCAATTCTTTCCTCGGTTTCCTCAAGAAAATCTGATCACCATTTCTTCATTGTCATCCCTGTAATAAATACCTCTTTATATCTCAACAAATTTCAGGACTCAGAAGGTTGGATTCTTTGTCTGGCTCAAAAAGTATGTGGAGTATCTACTTTTTCTGCATGTGGAATGTACTGATATTTCCACCTGTTATACACCTCTTCACTCAGGAATTCAAAACTTGCAAACTCAGCCTTTTTGCTAGATAATTGTTCCCATTTTCTCTCCATTTGTTTGACCTCCTGTTGAATAAAATCAAACTTTGATTTTGCGGTCATTAAAAGCTTGATGGTGCTGATAAAAGAATAAGTGTCATTTAAGACACCAGTTATTCTCTTTGACAAAAGTACATCCATCTCCTCTCTCCACTCATATAACTCTTTTAATTCTCCTTGTGCTGTGAGAACATTCGATACTAGTTCACAACTTGAAAACATTAATTCCCTTTTCAACACATTTGATTTCCATATGAAAATATCCAAAATAATATCATACTCCACTATTTTCTTCACACACTGGTGTACTGGCTTAATTAGTGGATCAAGATCTTCTTGGCCTTTAGATAGCCAATGAAATAACTATGGGAAAAATGGTCAGCACTCCCCTTGGGATTCATGACATGGCTTAACCACCTCATGTGTCTTCTATAAGTCTAGTGGTTGTATTGAGCATTAATAGGTTGATCTTTTGGTGCAACGATAACTACTTGTAACAAGTGGTATGAGAGCTTGGTCATAGGTTCTAATCTCCTCGAGTAACACTAAGGGGGAGATTGTTGGCAAAATGGTCAGTGCTCCCCTCGGGATTTGTGACATGTCTTAACCACCTCTAGTGTCTTCTATAAGTCTAGTGGTTGTATTGAGCATTAACAGGTTGATCTTTTGGTGCAACGATAACTACTACTTGTAAAAATAACTTCATACTTGAAGATCTCTCAATCCATTTTTTCAAAATTGGTGTAAACTCAGTCCTATCTTTATTCAAACCTGTAAACAAAATATGTAACCTACTGACATGATTGAAGAAAATTGAGGGCTTTAAATCATGTGCAAATTGCATTATTGCCTCTATCATATTTTCCTCACACTTCTGGTTTATGAGAGATGTAGCCTTTACATGTTCATACTTCTCCTTTTCCAACTGCACCCTTATTTCCCTCAACTTATTTGTTTCCTTAGTTAATTGTTGCTTCTCCCAACTAACTCTTGCATCTATATTTACTTCTGGGAGTGGTGATGGTGGAAACTCAATAATTGGGCTTGATGAAGAGGCTATTGTAGGCCTATAATAAATCATCAATGGGGGTGACCTGTGATCCCAGGGTCTAGACAACTTTGCAATCAATTTATCTTTCTGGATTAAGTCAATTTTAAGCTCATTGTAAGACTTAAGGATAGTCTCAAACTTAAACCTTAACTCTTCCTTTTCCTATGCATCTTTTTCTACCACTTTAACATTAAATTTGGTTATCTCCAGAATGATGTTTGAGACCTCAACACTTGAAGTCTCACCTACTCTTTGTACTAGAAAATTTCTAGCATATCCTGAAGAGAGAGCCTCTCTTTTTCCTTTATTTTCTTCCCTCTTTAGGGACCACATAACCAAGGCTACATGATCATTAGAGAAAGTAATACCCCTAGTAGCTTATTGTGCTTGTTCTACAGTAGAAAGGGTCTTTACTTTGCTTCTTATAACCTGATAAAAAACCATTGCATCTGCAATATCCCACTTAGGAAGAATCAATACTCTTGTAGTGTGAATTATAGCCCTTCCCTCCTCAGGGGTGATCTTTACAAATTGCTTCATCATTTCCTCCTTGGTCTCATTTTCAATTTCAATCATATCCTTATTAGGAGATTCCTACTTTTTTTGACAAATCTCTTTAAACTGGTTTATTTTCATTCTCCACAAAAATTGAAAAAATGCCCTAGTCTTCACAAATTTATCATCAACGATAAAAGAATCACTAGCCTATTTCAAAATTGGGTCAACTTGTTTACCCTCAAACTCTACAATAGTAAGACCCATTTCTATCTCTTTAGTTTCCTCTAGCATTCCTATTAGGAATGAATGCTAAATGTTTGGCAACCATTCTATAGCAGTTGTTGTTGCATTCATGACTATGATTGTCATTGATGTCAACACAGTGATTTACCGAAAACTTGTAGAGAAGAAGATAGAATTTGGATTAGCGCACATGGGTTATTGCATTTGGTGCTATGTGATGTTGAGGATATACTCTTTGATATGTTATATGTCTATGGTTAAGAGCATAGACAATAATTCATTTATTCATGGAAGTTATGAGTATTTTGGTGGAAGCAGTATTCAGGCAGTGTTCCTGAGTAGCGGTTTATGGAAATCGGATGATATCTCCTAATCGGTATGGAATATGATTTTGCATAGTTAAATGGAGGTTGAAGACAAATTGATAGTGATGTGGATGATAGCATAGACTTTGAGGTCACACAAGTGAAGATTTATTATATTTGGAAGCTAACAGTTTTGTGTAATTTTGGTGTTGTGTGTGGAAACTTTTATTTTGTAATTGTATGTCGACTCATTTGTAATTATTTGAGTGTGGTATAAAGGATAGAATGTATTTTCTTGTTGAAGTATAGCTGGGATATGGAAGTAGTAGTTGTGTGTGATGCTGTATGCATGAAGTAAAGAAAAGAGCTAAGTATGAAAGTGAATTTGTGAAGGAAGACATGCGAGGTACATAGATCTAAAATTGAGATCTGATGTAACAGTGAGTGCGGTTTGGCATAGTTAGAGAAGAGGTAACATATTATTCTATTGAGTAATGCAAAAATTATTTGGACAGTGTGTTCAATGATCTTACCCTAAAGTTGTTTGGGCAGTGGGTCCTTCTATCTTCCATAACTCTTAACAGGGTTAGAATCTTTTAATAGGGATTCAAAATCTCCTAACAGGGATTCATATGTACTGAATGTATTTCATAAGACTCTTAATAGAGTCCATCCTTTCACAAGGAATATTCATATTAGTGAATCTTTTGTGGGCATCATTCCCATCGGGGTTTTGATGCAGGAGCATCCTAGGTGTAAGAGAAATCTTGCATCACCCAAAAATATTTCTATTGCTTTTCAATAAGGGCTATCTTGTGTAGACCTGCTATTTATGGAAACTTACTATTTTTAGTAAGTTGGTCATATGATCTCAGAATGTTCTAGTTTCATAGTTGGAGGTTCATCCTAGTCATTTCAACCTACTAGTTGAGTTTTGTTGCCACATCATCTGTATTGGTGAATTTATTGAGGTTTTTGGGCACAAAATCTTTCAGGTCAATTTTGAAGGTCTTAGAGGCTCTGGATCACGGTCGACCCCTGATTGACTGGTGCTAGTGCCTATTAGGCACTATAGATCTCATCATGGCATTTCTAAAAGTGGTTAAAATAGAAAAAAAAGAGTTATGGTTAAAAAGTTATGGATTCTAGAAGTTGGGTTACCTAAAATCATATTTTGTATTTCTTTTGAGCTGACCCTATTGTAATAATTATGAAAAATAAATAATTCTATGTTTAGTCAGCCTAAAGGGCTAAATTTTTGGAACCTTCTTAGGTGGTGGAAATTGCCTATATAAAGAAGGCCCATAGTGTTATCTTAGGCAATTTGGGATGGTTCTGGGTAGTAGATCTGGGTATTGATTTGAGGCTTTTTCCTACAGAATATTGTAAGGGAATGCCCATGTGGCTTTGCATATTGTAATTCTGAAAGTTTGTAATTCCATATTTGTGGAGATAATAAGAAGCCAATTTTATGTTCTTGCATATTGTTGTTGTTTCTCTATTTCTATTATGTGTTTGTGGTATTAAGGGGAGCACCCTTCATCAAGTGGTATCAAAGCAGGAGTTCTTGAGTGTGTAAATAGATCGCCGATTGTGAGGTAGTTTGCACTAGGACCATGGGTTAGGGTTTATGTGTAAACAAATCACTAACTATCAAGCAGTTTGCACTAGGACTATGGTTAGAATTTCAGTGTGCATCGCAAAAATGCCTCCACGAAGGGAAGGTGGTGGAAGAGCTGGTATTGTAACACCTAAGGTTAGAGCACTCCAGAGACAAGTGCAAGCATTGCAAGAAGAAATTCATAGAGCAATGAATCTTAATGTCAAAGACGAAAGTGAGGATGAAGCCAAAGAAGAAGATCAAGAAGGAGAAGTCGAAGTTGTGAACCAAGAGGAAGAAAGACTTTTCCAAGCTATCTTAAAGATCGGGAAGAGACCTAAGATTGAGGTCCCAAATTTTTTTGGAAATCTTAACCCAGAAGAGTTGATCGACTGGATCAATGAATGTGAAGAATATTTTGAGTATGAAGATATCAAGGATCCTGATCGGGTCAAGTTTGTGAAGGCCAGACTAAAGGGTCATGCAAAGATCTAGTGGCAAGAGATTTAGTTAGAGTGAAATCAAAGAGGAAAGGATAAAATCATAAGATGGGGGTGGATGGTGGATAAATTGAAGTGACAGTTCATCCCTGTTGATTATGAGCTTGACCTACTGAGAAAAATTCAAAGTTTGAAGCAAGAAGGAAGATCTATTCAGGAGTATACAGAGGAGTTCTATCAAATCCTCATCAGAATAGGACATGCAGAAGCTGATAAGGAGAAAGTTTCCCATTACCTTAATGGGTTGAGGCTAAACATTCAAGAAGAATTGAATCTGGTTCGAATGAACAGTATTGAAGAAGCATACCAGTTTGCCCTAAAAGTAGAGGAAAAACTAAACAAGAAATTTGAGAGCAGACAAAGAAAAAGAGGTCATGATGGAGGATATGGTGGATGGTCATATGAAGATCGAAATGAAAATCCAAAAAAGTATGATGATGCCAGTAACAGTCAAAATCAGAGAGGAGATAATTTCAATCATTTCCAAGATCAGAACAATAGAGATTAGAGAGGAAGAGGAAGAGGACAAGGTTCAGGAAGAGGAGGATTTCGTGGAACATGTTTTCACTATGTAGAAGAAGGTCATATGGCATTTGAATGTCCTCAACGCCAAGGAAGGATGGATAGGAGGAATGAAGGCCAGGCTAGAGTTGCATATGTAGATGAAGATGCTAGATCCATCACATTCTGAAGATGCTGAAAGAGGAGAAACACTAATTAACAGAAGAGTCTTACTAAGTGGTGAAAATGAATTTGAGCAAAGAAGGAGCTTGTTTCGAACCAGGTGCAAGTGTGAGGATAAGTGTTGTGATGTGATTATTGATAGTGGCAGTACTAATAATTTAGTGTCAGAAGAGATGGTGACAAACTTGAAGCTCAAGAGGCAGAAACATCCACATCCATATCGGGTTGCCTGGGTGCAGGATGACCATAAAGTCATGGTCAATGAACAGTGACTAGTAAAGTTCAAGATTGGCAGGTACCATGATGAGGCACTATGTGATATCATATCTATGGATACATGTCATATGTTGTTGGGTAGGCCATGGTAGTTTGATAGATGTATTGTACATGATGGTCATGTGAATACCTATTCCCTAATAAAGGATGGGGTGTGACATAAGCTAAAACCATTGAAGGAAACAAAAGAAAAGGTATGTGGTAATGCAAGAATAACTTTTGTTGATAGCAAAAATTTCTCAGATGGTATGCACCATGAGCATATGTGTTTTACCTTAATTCCAAAGGCTAGGAAAGAAGTAGAAGATGTAGTTGTAGAAGTTGCAGAATTATTGAATGAGTTTCAGGATATTGTATCTGATAATGTGCCTGATGGATTACCACCAGTAAGAAAGATCAGTCATTAGATGGACTTGATTCTAGGAGCCAGTTTGCCAAATAAGGTAGCACACAAAATGACACTAGCAGAAAGTGAAGAGTTGAAGACAAATTTGAAGTTTAGTTTATCACATCATCCACAGATTGTATATGGAAGTAGTCCCAGAAATGCATCTGAGTTGAGAAAAATAGATAAAGGAAAAATAAGTAGTACCGAAGCTAAGGATTTTGCAGAACATTTGAAGAACATCCATGAGGAGGTGAGGGAGCATATTACCAAGATGAATGTGCAGTATAAGGCTAAGGTAGATGAGAAAAGGAGGCATAAGGAATTTCAGGTTGGAGATGAAGTCATGGTTCATTTGTGGAAGGAGCAATTTCTAGTTGGTACATATAAGAAGCCAAAAATGAATAAGTTTGGGCCATGTAAGATACTGAAGAAGCATGATTCAAGAAATATATATGAGGTCGAGTTGCGTACTGAACTAAATATTTCACTAGTATTTAACGTTTTAGATTTGACAAAGTATCATGAAGGAGGTGTTGAAGATGAGATTTCAGTAGCACAGTGGAGTATTCCAGTAACCAGTTCAGATATCAAGGAGATTGAAGACATAATGGATAGTCATGATGGTAGAAGCACAAGGAATAGGACATATGAAGAATATTTGGTCAAGTGGAAAGAATGACCTGTTGAAGATTCATCATGGATAATGAAGGAGGAGGTTAACCATCTTGGTTTTCCTCTGCACACCTAAGTCATGATAGGGTCGCTTCTCAAATTACCCTAGGTGTCTGATGCAGGAGCATCCTGGGTGTAAGAGCAATCTTGCATCACCCCAAAATATTTATGTTGCTTTTTAATAAGGGTTATCTTGTGCAGAGCTACTATTTATGGAAACTTACTATTTTTAGTAAGTTGGTCATATGATCTCAGAATGTTTTGGTTTCACAGTTGGAGGTTCATCCTAGTCATTTCAGTCTACCAGTTGAGTTTCATTGCTACATCATCTGTATTGGTGAAGTTATTGAGGTTTTTGGGTACGAAATCTTTTGGGTCAATTTTGAAGATCTTAGAGGCTCCGGATCATAGTTGACCCCTAGTTGACTAGTGCTAGTGCCTATTAGGCACTGTAGATCTTGTCATGGCATTTCTGAAAAGTGGTTACAATAGAAAAAAAGAGTTACGGTTAAAAAGTTATGGCCTCCGGAAGTTGGGTTACCTAAAATTATATTTTGTATTTCTTTTGAGCCGACCCTATTGTAATAATTGTGAAAAATAAATAATTCTATGTTTAGTTGGCCTAAAGGGCTAAATTTTTGGAACCTTCTTGGGCAGTGGAAATTAAAAAATTTTCATCCATGAGCGAGCCAAAGATCTAGAGTCATAGCTAGTTCTTCATCACTACCCCCAAAGCCAAAGCTAGCCAGCTACTTTGCCCATAGGGGCAGTAGACTAAGCAGTTCCTCTCGCCGTAGATCTGGTTTAAACACCTAGAGAGGCAGGGATGTATGGAGCAGAACTAGAGCGAGTAGGAGCAAAGGTAGTAGCACGAGAGTCAGCCCTTTAGATAATAGGGGCCAAGTCCATATCCATAGGATCCAAAGCCATAGGCAGAACTAGAATCTAGAATTGTTGCTCAGCCCTACGGGGGATTCTATTGATTGAGGAAAGCCTATAGTGTTGTCTTAGGCAGTTCAGGATGGTTCTGGGTAGTAGATCTGGGTATTGATTTGAGGCTTTGTCCTATAGAATATTGTAAGGGAATGCCCATGTTGCTTTGCATACTGTAATTCTGAAAGTTTGTAATTCCACATTTGTGGAGATAATAAGAAGCTAATTTTTTGTTCTTGCATATTGTTGTTGTTTCTCTATTTTTATTATGTGTTTGTGGTATTTAGGGGAGCACCCTTCATTAGGTTTACTCTTTGATCAAGAGGTTTCCTAGTCAACATATCTTGTGTCATTGTGTTATTGTGTATGAATATCTTTCTATGGTTGGTAATTATATTGCTTATATGGTTTAATCCTGTTGAAGATGATAAAAGTTATAATTATCTGATAACTAATTCACCCCCCCACTCTCAGTTATATTGGTGGACTTTACTTTCTAACAATTGGTATCAGAGCGATAGGTCCTTGAAAAAGAAGTTTAACAGCTTAAGGAGATCCATGGCAAATTTTAGGAAAGAAAGCCCTAAGTTTGATGGAGTAAATTTTGATAGCTGAAAAGAAAAGATGAAGATGCACCTGCTATGTTTAGGACCAAGTTATTGGTTGATTACAAAGATTGATAAGAATATCATTGAAGAGGACAATCTTGAAACATGTACTGCGGATGAGAGAGATCTATTCATGTGTAACATACTTGCAAAAGAAGAACTTTTTACGACACTTTCAGAGAATGAGTACAGTTAGTTAAAATATTTGAAAAAATCTCATGAAATTTGGAAAGTTTTACACTCTACTTTTGAAGTTGATGAACATGCAAAAAGAGTTAGATTTCATAATTGGATTTGTGCATTTGAAGATATAAGAATGTTGGAAGATGAATCTATTAGAAGTTATATTGGTAGAATGTCAAAAATTATTAAAGGTATAAAATCTTGTGGAGGAACAAAGATCGAGAATGAAGTGATATGAAAAATTCTAAGGACATTGACTCCTGTATTTAAGCAGACAACATAGATGATTGAACAAGTTATACCTTGTACTACAAACTTTACAAGAGAGAATCTTCTTGGAAGATTGGAAGCAACAGAAATGAACCTGAGATTATCAGGAGACTTACGTAGAATGGAGATAGCATTCAGTGTCTTAGTGTTTGCCCTACTTTGTCAAGAAGTATCAGTGTGAGCAAAGATTATGCTGGCAGTAGTAGATCTAGAAATGAAGAAGACAAGAAGATTGAAGAAGGTATTGCCTTGCTTGTGAAAAGAGAACCAGATGGTAAGAAAATATTTAAATGTTGGACTTGTCAAGAATATGGTCATTTTGTATCTAAATGTCCTAAGAGAGTTAAAAAGTACATAAACAATTTCAAACCTAGAAGATCTAAGGAATGTTATTATGCTAATGATGAAGATCTTGAAGCTAGTATAGAAAGAACTTTAAGTGAAAGTGATACTGAGAATAATGATGACATACGATTTGTAGCAATTAAAGAAGAGAAACCTGAAACTGATGTTAAGGAAGAAAAAGCCTTAGTTTCTCAAGTTGAAAAGAAAGTTGATTGGATTATAGATAGTGGTTGTTCACATCATATGACTGGAGACATGAAAAAGTTCATAAAGTTGAATGAATATGATGGAGGAGTTGTTAGAGTTGGAAACATTGCACCTTGTTTGATTAAAGGTATAGGATCTATTACTCTTGATGGAAAGACTAATACTGATGATGTTTATTTTATGGATGGATTGAAACATAATCTTTTGAGTGTTGGACATTTTGTTAGCTTGTGGTGTCTGATCAGGAAAGTACTATCCAAGAAAAGACTGTACACTTTTCATTTGTCATGGGTTAACTTGTCAAGCATTTTTGAGTTGACATGTCAAACATTTCCCTAGGTTGATTCATCAAGCCTTTTCTTAGGTTGACTCATCAAGTATTTTAGGGTTAAATTTTTAACCGACATAAGCCTTGTTATATTGGCTTAGGGTTAGGGATTTCATCACGATGTATGATTTTAGTATTTGTGGTAGAATTGAGCTATAAGGGATTACGGATTGTAATCAGGTTGTAATCACTAGATAATAAAATATTGTACTCACTATTGGTGGACGTAGCCCAAGGATTGGGTGAACCATGTTAAATCTTTGTGTCTTGTGTTCTCTTCTATGTGGTTTATTGTTTTCGAATATTGGTTATATTTGCATGTAATTTTTATTTATGCCTTGTTAATCCTAACAAGTGGTATTAGAGCGAGGTTATTTTGTTTATTCTTTTATCTATTCTCTGAAGCAGGTCTCACAAGTCAATGGGAGAGTCTCTCGGTTAAGTGGGAGAAATGGTAGATGAGGGTAGGTTGAAGGTTGAAAAGTTTAATTGGAAGAACTTCTATTTATGGAAGATGCAAATGGAGGGCTATCTCTATCAGAAGCATCTATGGCGGCCATTAGAGGGAATAGCCAATAAAGAGGCAACAATGTCTCAGGAAGATTGGGATATTTTGGATAGGAAAGCACTGGGGAGTATTCATTTATGCTTGGTACAATCGGTGGCATTCAATATTGTTGGAGCAATGAAAGCTAAAGATCTAATGGATACCCTAGCGAAGTTGTATGAAAAGCCTTCAGCTTCAAACAAGGTATTTCTTATGAAGCATTTATTTAATATGAAAATGGTAGAAGGTGGATCAGTCACTGATCATTTGAATGAGTTTAATATGGTTACAAGTCAGTTAGCCTTAGTTAAAATTACTTTTGATGAAGAGGTTAGGGCTCTCTTGATTTTGTGATCTTTGCCAGAAAGCTAGAATGGTTTGGTAATGGCTATTCATAATTTTATTTCTGGTTCTAATACCCTAAAGTTTGATGATGTTATTGGTGTTATATTGAGTGAGGAAATTCATAAGAAAAGCTCAAGGGCATCCACATCGGGTAGTGTATTGAATGCAGAAAGCAGAGGTAGAACAAGAGATAGAGGAAACAACTCTGGAAATCGAGGGAAATCAAAGAGAAAAAGGTCTGAATCAAAAGGGCCAAATGATTGTTGGTACTGTGGAAAACCAGGTCATAAGAAGAAAGATTGTTGGTCTCAGAAGAAAGATCAAGGAGACAAACATGATGGAAACAAGGAGGCAAATGTGGTAAGTAACAAATCCAAAGAGGATGCTTTTCTCTTGTCTTTAGAAAATGTTGATGATTCATGGGTGTTAGATTTGGGGGCTTCATTTCATGCTACACCCCATAGAGGTTATTTTGGTGATTATGTCCAAGGGGATTTTGGGCTAGTTTATTTGGGAGATAATGAGCCCTATCATATTGTTAGAAAAGGGAAAATTAAGATTAAGTTGCACAATGGGAATCATTGGCTACTACAAGAGGTAAGACATGTTCCAAGACTGAGTAGAAATTTAATTTCAGCAAGGCAACTCACTGATGAGGGTTGCACAGTTACTTTTAATGATAAAAATTGGAAGGTTTCAAAAGGCTCCTTAGTAGTAGCAAAAGGTGTGAAAGTAGGCACCTTATATCTTTGTACAGGTCATACTGTTCCTTCTACTTTAATTGTTTCAGAACATAATGAATGTTCAAGAACAATGGTTGCAGTTGAGTAGGAAGAACATCAAACCATTATTGTAGATTCTGACACAACACTATGGCACAACAGACTCGGGCACATGAGTGAGAAAGGTATGAAATTACTTCATTCAAAGAAATTTTTACCTGGTCTGAAATGTGTCAATATGGATTTTTGTGAAAGTTGTGTGTATGGAAAGCAAAAGAGAGTTAGTTTTGTGAAGAGTGGGAAGGAAAAGAAAAATGAGAGATTAGAGCTTGTGCATATAGATGTATGGGGACTAGTTCAGGTATCTTCCCTTGGTGGCTCTCTGTATTATGTTACATTTATAGATGATGCAACAAGAAAAGTATGGATTTATTTTCTTAGATAGAAATCTGATATATTTCAAACTTTCAAGAAATGGAAATGCTTGGTTGAGAATGAGACTGGTAAAAGGTTAAAATGTCTCAGATCTGATAATGGTGGTGAGTATTGTAGCATAGAATTTGAAGATTATTGTTCCTCTAATGGTATTCGTAGGCAGAAAACTATACCAAGGACTCCACAAGAAAATGGAGTGGCTGAATGTATGAACAGGACAATAATGGAGCGTGCAAGGAGTATGAGGTTGCATGCTAGGCTACCCAAAAATATGTGGGAAAAGGCTATGAACACTATTGTTTATTTAATCAATAGAGGCCCCTCTACTCCTTTGGACTATGGTATTCTAGAGGAAGCATGGAGTGGTAAGAAGGTGAGTTATTCTTTTCTCAAAACCTTTGGTTGTGAAGCTTTTGCACTTATAGAATCTGAAAACAGAACCAAGCTGGAAGCTAAGTCAAAGAAATGTGTATTTGTTGGATATGGCATTGATGAATTTGGTTATAGGCTTTGGGATTTTGAAAATCATAAAATTGTAAGAAGTAGGGATGTCATATTCAATGAGAAAGTATTGTACAAAGATCTGTTGCAGCAGCATGAGAAGAAAGAAAATGACTATGTAGTACTAGATGGTACTCCAAAAGTTGATGTTCCAGTAGTTCCTTATGCTCTGCAACAATAGAAACAACAAATACCACACACCCTAGTGAATGTTAGATGGTCAAAAAGGCTAAGTAGACCTCTAGAGAGATTCTCTCCCTCTTTGTATTCTATTTTATTAACAGATGCTAGTGAACTTGAATGTTATAATGAAGTTGTGCAGGCGGATACAAAGCTTCAGTGGGAGTTTTCAATGATAGATGAAATGGAATCCTTGTTGAAAAATCACACTTGGGATTTATGCAAGTTACCTGCAAGTAAAAGGGCTTTACAGAATAAATGGGTTTATAGGATAAAAGAAGAGGATGGAGGTAAGAAAAGATTTAAAGCCAGATTAGTCGTAAAAGGATTTGCATAGAAACATGGTATTGATTTTGATGAGATTTTTTCTCCAGTTGAAAAAATGACTTCTATTCATACAGTTTTAAGTATTGTGGCTACTAAAGAATTGCATTTAGACTAGCTTGATGTTAAAATAGCCTTTCTTCATGGTGATTTGAATGAAGAAACCTATATGGTATAGCCACAAGCTTTTGAGGTCAAGGGTAAGGAGAATTTGGTGTGTAGATTGCAAAAAAGTTTGTATGGCTTGAAGCAAGCACCTCGGCAATGGTATATTAAATTTGACACTTTTATGAATGAGCATGGATATACTCAATGTAATTCTAACCATTGTATTTATTTTAAGAGGTTGGATGATGATAGCTACATTATTTTATGTTTATATGTTGATGATATGCTTGTAGCTAGGTCTAACATGGATCACATTCAAGGGTTGAAAAAATAGTTAGAAATTTTTTTTGCTATGAAGGATTTGGGGGCAACAAAACAAATCCTTGGCATGAAAATTTGCAGAGATAGGAAGAATAGAAAATTAACTCTATCTCAAGCTATTTATGTTGAAAAGGTGTTGCAGAGATTCTACATGAAGGATGCCAAAGCTGTCACTACACCTTTTCCTGGTCATTTGAAATGGACTAAGGATATGTGTCCCAAGACACTAGAAGAAGAGACTAAAATGTCTAAGGTACCTTATGCTTCAACTGTAGGGAGCTTAATGTATTCTATGGTATGTACTAGGCCAGATATTGCACATGCAGTGGGAGTCGTTAGTTGATATATGAGTAACCCTAGTATTGAGCATTGGAATGCAGTCAAATGGATTCTCAGATATTTGAGAGGTACATCCAGTAATTATTTACACTTTGGGGGTTCTACTACTACTGTGCAAGGCTATGTTGACTTAGATTTGGCAAGAGATATAGATAGAAGGAGGAGTACTATGGGTTATGTATATACTATTGGTGGAACAACAGTGGGTTGGATTTCTTGACTACAAAAGGTGGTTTCTTTATCCACTACAGAGGTAGAGTATGTTGCTGCTACAGAGGTAGCCAAGGAGATGATATGGCTTCAATTCTTCATGGAAGAATTGGGACATCCACAGAAGGATAATTTTCTATATTCAGATAGCCAAAGTGCCATTCATCTTGTGAAGAATTCTACTTTGCACTCAAAGACAAAACACATACAGCTGCAATACCATTTCATTCGGTCAATTTTGGATGATGGGTAGTTAAAGCTAGAAAAGATACATACAGATGATAATCCAGTAGATATGTTTACAAAGATAGTAATAAGGGAGAAGTTGAACTCATGTTCAACTTTAGTTGGTCTACTAGACTGAATAGAATAAAGGGATAGTTGAGTCCAAGGTGGTTCGATCTAGTGGGAGCCTCATAGGGTAGCGATTTAGCTCCATGATTATTCTCCAAGTGGGAGATTGTTGTTTGGTGTGGAGTTTGATCAGTCCCCAAGTGGGAGATTGTTAGCTTGTGGTGACTGATCAAGAAAGTACTATCCAGAAAAGTATTGTACACTTTTCATTCATCATGGGGTTAACTCATCAAGCATTTTTGAGTTGAAATGTCAAACATTTCCCTAGGTTGACTCCTCAAACCTTTTCTTAGGTTGACTCATCAAGTATTTTAGGGTTAACATGTTAACTGACATAGCCTTGTTATATTGGCTTAGGGTTAGGGATTTCATCATGATGTATGATTTTAGTACTTGTGGTAGAATTGAGCTATAAGGGATTACAGATTGTAATCAGGTTGTAATCACTGGATGATAAAATATTGGAATCATTGTTGGTGGATGTAGCCCAGGGATTGGGTGAACCATGTTAAATCTTTGTGTCTTGTGCTCTTTTCTATGCGGTTTATTATTTTCTGATATTGGTTACATTTTCATGTAATTGTTATTTCTACCTTGTTAGTCCTAACACAGTTATTTGATAAGGGATATCAAGTTTGGTTTACTGAGAAAACTTGTATGATAAAGGATAAAGATGGAAATCTGATTGGAACTAGATCTAGAACTAGAAGTAATGTATTTCAACTAAATCCTATTGAGATGACATGTTTGATTACTAAGATTGATGGCAGTTGGTTATGACATTGAAGGTTTTGTCATATAAACTTTGGTAACATTGTGAAAGTAAGTACTACACTTGTAGTAAGAGATTTACCTAAAATTATGAAGCCTACTAACATGATTTTCAAAGAATGTGTAATGGCTAAATAGAAGAGAAGTTCTTTTCCTAGTAAGAAGTTTACATCTATAGAGAAGTTGGAGATTGTTCATACAGATTTGAGCGGTCCTACCAAGACTAAAGGATTCTATGGAGAAAGATATTTTATGATTCTTGTTGATGATTTTACAAGAATGATGTGGATTACATTTCTGAAAGAAAAATCTGAAGCATTTGATAAGTTTAAGATTGTTAAGAATAAATTTGAGAATGAGTCTAGAATGAAGATTAAATGTTTGAGATCTGATAGAGGTGGAGAATTTACTTCTAGAGATTTTAACACCTTTTGTGAAGAAAATGGCATTAAGAGACAGTATTCAGCCCCTAGAACACTTGAACAAAATGGCATTGTAGAAAGAAGGAACAAATCAATAACTAAAGCAACAAGAGCTATGTTGTTTGAAAATGATTTGGCAAAGATATTTTGGAGAGAAGTAGTGAACACACTAGTGTATACAATGAACAAAGTACAAATCAGAGCAGACACAGACAAGACACCTTATGAATTATGGTTTGGACATGCACCCTCAGTTAAGTGTTTTAGAATTTTTGGAAGCAAGTGTTATATAAAGAGAGATAATGATATTGGAAAGTTTGATCCTAGAAGTGATGAAAGTATATTTCTTGGATATTCTTTGAAATGCAAAGCTTATATATGTTTCAATAAAAGAACTAAGACTATTGTTGAAAGTGCAACTGTTAAAGTTGATGAAAAATTCAAAATTCAAGAAAAAATGCTTGATTATGAATTAGATGAAGAAGCTCATCCTAAACCTAACACTGGATCTACTGAATTATTTTATGAAACTGATATTGATTTGTTGAATGAAAGCCACATTGAATTCATTGAAGAACCTACATCTGAAGAGAGATCTAAGATAGTGACACCTAGCAAGATTTTGTTAAGAAATCATCCTATTGAAAAAATTATTGGGAGCATCAAAAGAGGAGTTCTAACTCAAAATAAGGCACAAGAACAGTTATGTTTGATTTCTCAAATTGAACCTAAGACTACTAATGAAGCTTGTGAAGATGAAAGTTGGACTAATGCTATGAAAGAAGATCTAGATCAGATTGAAAAGAACAAGACATGGGAATTGGTCCCTAGACCTAAAGACAAGAATGTTATTGGAACTAAATGGGTATATAGAAACAAGATGAATGAAAAAGGAGTAGTAAGAAATAAAGCAAGATTGGTATGTAAGGGTTATTCACAGCAAGAAGGAATTGACTATGAAGAAACCTTTGCACCTGTTGCAAGAATTGAAGCAGTAATAATGTTTTTGGCTTATGTAGCTTACAAGAAATTCAAAGTATATCAGATGGATGTGAAGTCAGTATTTCTAAATGAAGAATTAGAAGAAGTCTACATTGAGCAGCCTGAAGGTTTTCCCTTAACTCAAGAATGAGACATGGTATGTAAATTGAAGAAAGCTTTATATGTACTTAAAAAAGCACCTAGAACTTGGTATGCAAGACTGAATAAGTATTTGTTAAAATTTGGATTTACAAAAGGGACAGCTGATAGAAATATATACACAAAATAAATTGAAAATAGTTTGTTAGTTATAGTTATTTTTGTTGATGGCATTATCTTTAGAGGAGAAGATGAAGCTAGTGACAAATTTGCTGATGAAATGAAGACTGAATTTGAAATGAGTATGATTGGTGAAATGAAATACTTTTTGGGATTACAAATAAGACAAAACAATGATGGTATCTTTGTAAGTTAGATAAAGTACCTGAATGAATTCTTGAAAAGATTTGGAATGGAGAATTGTAAACCAGTTGGAACACCCATGGTGACTAGACATAATTTATCTAGCATAGATGAGACTCCTATAGTAGAACAGAAGAAATATAGGTCTATGATTGGAGGATTGTAGTATTTGACTCATAAAAGACCTAATATAGCACATTCAGTTGGAATTGTAGCAAGATTTCAAGCTGAACCTAGAGAATCAAATAGTAAAGAGGATACTGAAATATTTAAGAGGCACAATGGACTATGGACTATGGTATGAAAAATATGATGATTTTACCCTATGTGCATATACAGATGCTAATTGGGGAGGCAGTGTTGATGATAAGAAAAGCACCAGTGGTGGAGCATTTTTCCTTGGAGGAAGATTGTTTTCTAGGCTAAGCAAGAAGTAGAATTCTATCTCACAAAGCACAACAGAAGTATAATATGTAGCAGCAACAAACAATTGTAACCAGATAATTTGGATGAAGCAAATGCTGAAGGATATTGGAATAAAATTTGTTGATCCTTTTGTCATACATTGTGACAACACCAGCACAGTTAGTATGTCTAAGAATCTTGTATTACATTCTAAGACAAATCATATAGAGATTAAGTATCATGTTGTAAGAGAGAAAGTTACTAAGAAAGAAGTTAGACTTGAGTACATAAGTACAAAAGAGCAGATAGTAGATATATTCACAAAGCCTTTTCCTAAAGATACATTTGAGTATTTGAGAGGTATGCTTGGGGTTATGCCCCAGCCTACTTTTGAAAAGTGATGCAGCTGGTTGCATCCATCCAGTGGTATATGAGCCTTATCTTTCTTTTGGATTGGATGTTGATACTTCCTCTATGGGGGAGTATGTGTATCTGAGCTGAGTCATGAGGACTCTAGTAAATGTATTTTCTGAAAAGTGCCTTTTGACATTGAGTTGTTGTTGACATAGTGATGAAATTTTTTTCATTGATGTCAATGGGGGAGAAGTATACATGAAAAAAAATCTGAAACATCTATTGGAGAGAACTTAATAGGATAACGAAGCAAGATTTGATTGATGAAGAGGATTTGAAGAAGCAGAGTTGTAGTATTGGATTTTTGGAATATTGGATGTTTTTCATCTATGTTTCCATCAATGCCAATGGTAGAGATTGTTAGGAATGAATGCTAAATGTTTGGCAGCCATTCTATAGTTGTTGTTGTTGCATTCATGACTATGATTGTCATTGATGGCAACACAGTGATTTACCGAAGACTTGCAAAGAAGCAGATAGAGTTTGGATTAGCACATGTGGGTTATTATATTTGGAGCTATGTGATGTGAGGATATACTCTTTGATATGTTTTATGTCTATGGTTAAGATTGCAGATAGTAATTCATTTATTCATGGAAGTTATGAACATTTTGGTGGAAGCAATATTTAGGCAGTGTTCATGAGTAGCAGTTTGTGGAAATCAGATGATATCTCCTAATCAAAATGGAATCTATTTTTGCACAATTAAAGGGAGGTTGAAGACACATTGATAGTGATGTGGATGATAGTGTAGACTTTGAGGTCACATGAGTGAAGATTTATTGTATTTGGAAGCTGATAGTTTTGTGTAATTTTGGTGTAGCGTGTGGAAAATTTTATTTTGTAATTGTATGTCAACTCATTTGTAATTATTTGAGTGTGGTATAAAGGAAGGAATTTATTTCCTTCTTAAAGTGTACTTGGGATATGGAAGTAGCGATTATGTGTGATGATGTATGCATGAAGTAAAGAAAAGAGCTAAGTATGAAAGCGAATTTGTGAAGGCAGACATGCGAGGTATAGAGATCTGAAATTGAGATCAGATGTAATGGTGAGTGTGGTTTGGAATAGTCAGAGAAGAGGTCACATAATATTCTATTGAGAAATGAAAAGATTATTTAGATAGTGTGTTAAGTGATCTTACCCTGAAGTTGTTTGGGCAGTGGGTCCTTTTGTCTTCCATAACTCTTAACAGGGTTAGAATCTTTTAACAGGGATTCAAAATCTCCTAACAGGGATTCATATGTACTAAATGTATTTCATAAGACTCCTAACAGAGTCCATCTTTTCACAAGGAATATTCATATTAGTGCATCTTTTGTGGGCATCATTCTCACTAGGGTTTACTCTTTGATCAAGAGGTTCCCTAGTCAGCACATCTTGTGTCATTGTGTTATTGTGTATGAATATATTTCTATGGTTGGTGATTATATTGCTTATATGGTTTAATGTTGTTGAAGATGATAAAAGTTATCATTATCTGATAACTGATTCACCCCCCCCCATCTCAATTATCTTGATGGACTTTACTTTCTAACAATTCCTTCTTGTAGTTCCTCACTGGAAACAAAAATATTTCCCTCATTGCTCAGTTGCACCAATTGCTCAGCAACTCCATGCTCATCTAAATGTAAGGGGGACTAAGATGGAGAATTGATGAAGGGTGCTCCCCTTAATACCACAAACACATAACAGAAATAGAGAAACAACAACAATATGCAAGAACAGAAAATTGGCTTCTTATTATCTCCACAAATGTGGAATTACAAACTTTCAGAATTACAATATGCAAAGCCACATGGGCATTCCCTTACAATATTCTGTAGGACAAAGCCTCGAATCAATACCCAGATCTACTACCCAGAACTATTCTGAACTGCCTAAGACAATAATACAGCCTTCCTTATATAGGCAATTTTCCACCGCCTGGGAAGGTTCCAGAATTTTAGCCAATAAGGCCGACCAAACTTAGAATTATTTTTTTTATTTTACATTTCATTACATCATAGTCGGCTCAAAATAAATTTTGAAACCCGAACAGAAATTTTGAAGAAAAATTATTTTCCGCCATTTCAGGTGACCCAACTTCCGAAGACCATAAGTCATCACCAGTTGACCCGATTGACTATTGTAACCCCATTTCGGAAAGGGCGCGAGGAGCTCTACAACGCTTGAATTAAGCAAGCTTCATTCAGCTCAAAATTCGACCTCATCCGGGGCCTCTAAAGCCTTCAAAACTGATTTCGAAGTTTCTGTACCCTGCTGCCAATACCGAAAATCTTCAATATCTTCCAATATACACTCTATCTGGAAATGAAACTTTACTGTCAGACTTATATGACCAAAATGAACCTCCAAGAAAGAAATCAGATCATTCTGAGCACATACGAAAATTACCAAAAATAGTAACTTTCCATAAATAGCAGCTCTGCACAAAATAACCCTTATTGAATATAAAAACATAAATATTTTTGGGTGATGCAAGATTGCTCTTACACCCAGGATGCTCCTGCATCAGACACCCGGGGTAATTTGAGAAGTGACCCTGTCATGACTCAGGTGTGTAGAGGAAAACCAAGACGGTTAACCTCCTCCTTTGTTAGCCATGATGAATCTTCAACAGGTCATCCTTTCCACTTGACCAGATATTCTTCATATGTCCTGTTCCTTGTGCTTCTGCCAACACGACTATCCAGTATATCTTCAATCTCCTTAGTGTCTAAACTAGTTGCTGGAATACTCCACTGTGCTGTTGTGATCTCATCTTCAACACCTCCTTCATGATACTCTGTCAGGTCTGAAATGTTAAACACTGGTGAAATATTTAGCTCAGTAGGCAATTCTACCTCATATGCATTTCCTGAATCATGTTTCTTCAGTATCCTACATGGCCCAAGCTTCTTCATTTTCAGCTTGTTATATGTACCAACTGGAAACCGCTCCTTCCGCAAATGAACCATGACTTCATCACCAACCTGAAATTCCTTATACCTCCTTTTCTCATCAGCCTTAGCCTTATACTGTGCGTTCATCTTGGTAATATGCTTCCTCACCTCCCCATGGATGTTCTTCAAGTGTTCTGCAAAATCTTCAGCTTCAACACTACTTATTTCTCCTTTATCTATCTTCCTCAATTCAGATGCATTTCTTGGACTACTTCCATATACAATCTGGAATGGTGATTTACCAGTGCTCCTGTTGACAGAATTATTGTATGCAAATTCTGCCTGTGGTAAAATCAAATCCCATCCTGTTGGCTTATCTCCAACCAAACATCTCAGCAAATTTCCCAAACTCCTATTCACCACCTCTGTCTGTCCATCAGTCTGTGGATGATGTGATGAACTGAACTTCAAATCTGTCTTCAACTTCTTCCATAATGTACGCCAGAAATATCCAACAAACTTAGTGTCCCGATCTGAAACTATGGTCTTTGGCAAACCATGAAGTCTCACTACTTCTCTGAAAAACAATTCTGCTACATGAACAGCATCAGTAGTCTTCTTGCAGGGAATGAAATGTGCTATCTTTGAAAATCTATCAACTACCACAAAAATTGAATCGTGTCCCCGCTGTGTCCTCGGTAAACCAAGAACAAAGTCCATGCTGATATCCTCCCAAGGCTTCTCTGGTACAGATAATGGCTGATACAACCCTGTATTCTGCTTCACTCCTTTTGCCATCTGACATACTCTGCAACTCTGTACAAACTTCTTCACATCTCACTGCAACTGCGGCCAATAATAATTCTCACTAACCAAACCAACAGTTTTATCACGACCAAAATGTCCAGCCAATCCTCCGCTATGCTTCTCCTTGATGAGATTCTCCCTCATAGAACTTCGTGGAATGCACAACTGATTCCCTCTGAATAGCATATCATCCTGGATGATGAAATCCAACCATTTCGTCCTGTCTAGAGTAACAGGTTCTGTACAAGCTTTCCAAGCTTCACCAAAATCAGGATCCTCTGGATACAAATTCTTGAGTTCCTTGAACCCAACCACTTCAATCTGCATTTCTGTCAGCAATAGTTGCCTTCTGCTAAGAGCATCTGCAACCCTATTAGACTTTCCACTCCTGTGTTTCAAAACAAATGTATAACTCTGCAAAAACTCAACCCATTTCAAATGCCTCTGATTCAACTTTCCTTGACTATTCAAATATTGCAAAGCTTGATGATCAGTATACAAAACAAACTCCTTAGGAAGCAGATAATGCCTCCACTTTTTCAATGCCTGAACTATAGCATAAAATTCTTGATCATAAACAGAATATTTCCTCTTGGCATCATTTAACTTCTCACTGAAATAAGCAACAGGTTTACCTTCTTGGCTCATAACAGCTCCTATTGCAGCACCACTAGCATCACAATCTACTTGAAACACCTTATTAAAATCTGGAAGTGCTAAAACAGGTTGTTCCGTAACTTTTTGTTTCAATAATTGAAAACTCTTTTCTGCCCCATTAGTCCACTTAAACTCTTTTCTATCCCCTCTCATTGTTTCAGTCAAGGGTCCACAAATACTACTAAAATTTCTGATAAACTTTCTGTAAAAGCTAGCTAGACCATGAAAAGATCTTACCTCAGTAGCATTCCTTGGAGTAGGCCATTCAAGGATAGCCTGTACCTTCTCTGGGTCCATTTTTAGACCTTCTCCTGAAACTACAAACCCCAAATACACCAACTCTTTCTTCACAAAACTGCACTTCTTCAAATTAATCAACAATTTCTCTTCTCTCAGCTTCTCAAATACCATACGAATATGCATCATATGCTCCTCCAATGTCTTACTAAAGATCAGAATATCATCTAGGTAAACAATGACAAACTTACCTAGAAATTCTTTCAGAACCTCGTTCATGAGCCGCATGAAAGTGCTCGGTGCATTGGTTAGCCCAAAAGGCATGACTAACCACTCATACAGTCCTTCCTTTGTCTTGAAGGCAGTCTTCCATTCATCTCCTTCTCTGATCCGAATCTGATGATATCCACTTTTTAGATCTATCTTTGAAAAATACACAGCTCCACTCAAACAGTCCATAATATCATCCATTCATGGCAATGGAAACCTGTACTTGATTGTGATCTTGTTTATTGCTCTAGAATCTATACACATCCTCCATTCTCCATTCTTTTTTGGTGCTAATACTGCTGGTACAGCACAGGGACTTAGACTCTCACGGATCAATCCTTTCTGTAACAGTTCATGTACTTGTCTGTTCAACTCCTCACTTTCTGCAGGTGTCATTCTGTGTGCTGCCTTATTCGGCAAACTCGCTCCTGGGATCAAATCCATTTGATGACTGATCTTCCTCACTGGTGGTAATCCATCAGGCACGTTATCGGATACAATATCTTGAAACTCATTCAACAAATCTGCAACTTCTACAAGAACATCTTCTACTTCCTCTTTACCAGCTTTTAGAATTAAAGCAAAACATACATGCTCATGCCTCATACCATCTAGGAAATTTCTTCCATCAACAAAAGTTATCCTTGCATTACCACATACCTTTTCTTCGGTCTCCTTCAATGGCTTTAGCTTATGTCGCACTCCATCCTTTGTCAGGGAATAGGTATTCGCACGGCCATCATGTACAGCACATCTGTCAAACTGCCATGGTCTACCCAACAACATATGACATGCATCCATAGATATGATATCACATAGTACCTCATCTTGGTACCCACCGATCTTGAACTTCACTAGGCATTGTTCATTGACCATGACCTTGTGGTCATCCTGTACCCAGGCAATCCGATATGGATGTGGGTGTTTCTGTCTCTTGAGCTTCAACTTTGTCACCATCTCTTCTGACACCAAATTGTCAGTGCTTCCACTATCGATAATCACATCACAACATTTACCTTCACACTTGCACCTGGTGCGAAACAAGCTCCTTTGTTCAGGTTCATTCTCACCACTCAACAGGACTCTTCTGTTAATCAACATTTCTCCTCTTTCAGCATCTTCAGAATTTGATGATCTGGCATCTTCATCTACATGTGCAACTCTGGCCTGGCCTTCATTTCTCCTGTCTGTTCTACCTTGGTGCTGAGGACATTCAAATGCCCTATGACCTTCTTCTCCACAGTGAAAACATGTTCCACGGAAGCCACCTCTTCCAGATCCTTGTCCTCTTCCTCTTCCTCTCTGATCTCTATTATTCTGATCCTGGAAGCGATTGGAATTATTTCCTCGCTGATTCTGACTGCTACTGGCCTCATCCTTCTTTTTCGGATCTTCATTTCGGCCACCATATGACCGTCCACCAGATCGTCCACCGCGACCTCTTCCGTTTTGTCTGCTCTCAAACTTCTTGTTCAGCTTTTCCTCTACTTTTAGGGCAAACTGGTATGCCTCCTCAATACTGTTCATTCGAACCAGATTCAGCTCCTCCTGAATGCTTGGCCTTAACCCATTAAGGTATCGGGCAACTTTTTCCTTGTCAGCTTCTGCATGGCCTGTTCTGATGAGAAGTCGATAGAACTCCTCTGTATACTCCTGAACAGATCTTCCTGCTTGCTTCAAACTCTGCATTTTCTTCAGTAGGTCAAGCTCATAATCAACAGGAATGAACTGCCGCTTCAATTTATCCACCATCCGATCCCATCTTGTGATTTTATCTTTCCCTCTTCTATTTCGCTCCAATTGAATTTCTTTCCACCAGATCTTCGCATGACCTTTCAGTTTGGCTTTCGCAAATTTGACCCTATCAGGATCCTCAACATCTTCATACTCAAAATATTCCTCACATTCATTGATCTAGTCGATCAATTCCTCTGGGTTAAGATTTCCAGAAAATGTAGGAACCTCAATCTTAGGTCTTTTCCCAATCTTGAAAATGGCCCGAAAAAGTCTTTCTTCCTCATGGTTCACAATTTCAACTTCTCCTTCTTGATATTCTTCTTCGGCTTCATCCTCGCTTTCGTCTCTGACATTAAGATTCATTCCTCTGCGAATCTCTTCTTGCAATGCTCGCACTTGTCTCTGCAGCTCTCTAACCTCGGGTGTTACAACACCAGCTCTTCCGCCACGTTCCCTTCGTGGAGGCATTTTCGCGATGCGCGCTGAAACCCTAGCCACGGTCCTGGTGCAAACTGCCTCACAGTCGGCGATCTGTTTACACACTCAAGAACTCCTGCTCTGATACCACTTGATGAAGGGTGCTCCCCTTAATACCACAAACACATAACAAAAATAGAGAAACAACAACAATATGCAAGAACAGAAAATTGGCTTCTTATTATCTCCACAAATGTGGAATTACAAACTTTCAGAATTACAATATGCAAAGCCACATGGGCATTCCCTTACAATATTCTGTAGGACAAAGCCTCGAATCAATACCCAGATCTACTACCCAGAACTATTCTGAACTGCCTAAGACAATAATACAGCCTTCCTTATATAGGCAATTTTCCACCGCCTGGGAAGGTTCCAGAATTTTAGCCAATAAGGCCGACCAAACTTAGAATTATTTTTTTTATTTTACATTTCATTACATCATAGTCGGCTCAAAATAAATTTTGAAACCCGAACAGAAATTTTGAAGAAAAATCATTTTCCGCCATTTCAGGTGACCCAGCTTCCGAAGACCATAAGTCATCACCAGTTGACCCGATTGACTATTGTAACCCCATTTCGGAAAGGGCGCGGGGAGCTCTACAACGCCTAAATTAAGCAAGCTTCATTCAGCCCAAAATTCGACCTCATCCGGGGCCTCTAAAGCCTTCAAAACTGAGTTCGAAGTTTCTGTACCCTGCTGCCAATACCGAAAATCTTCAATATCTTCCAATATACACTTGATCTGGAAATGAAACTTTACTGGCAGACTTATATGACCAAAATGAACCTCCAAGAAAGAAATCAGATCATTCTGAGCACATACGAAAATTACCAAAAATAGTAACTTTCCATAAATAGCAGCTCTGCACAAAATAACCCTTATTGAATATAAAAACATAAATATTTTTGGGTGATGCAAGATTGCTCTTACACCCAGGATGCTCCTGCATCAAGAATATACATCCTACTCTGGCCTTGATTCTTCTTACCTCTATCTCTTTGGAGAAGTCCCCTGTGTTGCTATATCATCCATAGGTCTCTTTCCCTTGGAAGTAGATCGAACATTCTCATTCTTTTGTTGAACTGGGAGAAGAACACTATAGCCTTTTCTTTGTTAGATGGTGTAAGTTCCTCTTGGGGTAAATTTTATGTACCCGACCTGGTTCTGAATCCTCCTAGCTCTCTTAGGATCTATCTTGCTTACTATAGCCCTCTTCTCATTTACTTCCTACATGATTCCCTCAAAATGCTCCATGAGAGCATCTACTGGTCTAGCCCATGGCTCAAAATTCTTCAAGGGGTCATAACCTTTGACAAAATTTCTAATAAAATTGATAGTATTCTTGTAGATTGCCCACTTTTCTTTCTTAATCTCTTGAGTTTGGAGATCAAACTCATTCCTTATTATATCCTCAGGAAATTTAAATTGATGCTTGAAAGGATCACATCTTATCTTTTCTCTAAACATTCCTGACAAGAAACCTTCATTGTCTGCACATTTGGCCACAACTGTAGCCATCATATAGGGCTACAAGAATTGATTCAAATGTATCCATACCTTCTTAACAATAACATATTGGTGTGCAATTGTGACATCTGGGAACAAAGTTCCCCCCCCTTTACCAGTAAGGGTTGTCTTTTGCAGATCACCAATCTACCTTATAATTTATGCATACCCTATTTTTAGTGGAACCTGGTAAGGCAAAATGTATGGTGTCTTCTTGCAACCATATACTCTAAAAACTATAGAAACTGGATACAATATTATGTCACCAAAATTGTGTACAATAGTGATATCTTGGCAATACTCCTTAGGCCTGATCAATCTCAACAATTCTCTTGGGATCCTTGGATTTTCAAGATATAATAGTGTCCTAAGCCTTGAAGAAAAATTTCTATCAAAAACAACGAAGCTAGCCTCAGTCTTGTCCCAAGACAAATCTACTATCCACAACTGAACTGGAAGGGTTTCTCCATTCTTATCTTTGAAAATATTAATTATTGAACAAAAAAAATGTTCACCCTTGCACAAGAACATATGCATTAGCATAGAGTAGCACCCAAAAGGCCTGCTTATCTTCATATTATTTATCCCTATTAATCCCTCAGGATTAAATTAGCAAGGTGAGAGGCAAAATAAAAAATTAGTGCCAATTGTGGGTGTAAAGACCGTACCATCATAAACATGTATGGAATTGGCATATGGGTTGCCTCATCATGCCCAAGAATCAAATTCAGAGACTTGTATATAGCTTGTGCTCGTAAACTAATAAATTCAACCTAAAAGGCTTAGGTGTACTAGGGCTAATCAGACACATTGATCCAATCTGATCAAGGAAGTCCCTTTAAGGCCCTTCCCTTAAATAATCTTTTTGTGCTTCATATACTTCAGTGAATTCTTTAAAATCAATCTTTTCTAGCCCAATAGAAGGGTCATTTAATGAAAACACGTCTCTAATCTCATCTTCTGTAATACTTATTAAATCACTTCCATTTATGTCCTTGACACATCTAGTCATAGGATCATAACACCTAGGAACCTAAATGAGGAGGTCTACATTTGTGAACACTCCAGGGACAACTAATTTTCCTATATCAAACTGCACTATATTGCTAAGGGGGGCACAAGAATTCCTTTGAGAGTACGCTACCCTAAACAATATCAAACCATTATGATCCTTTCCTACCCTAGCATCTCTCATCCAAAGACCTATATCATGGAGCCCTTCATTTATAGAGTCCCTAGGGTTTCTTGGGACTAATTCCTTCACTTTTGTTGTTCCATTCTCAGAATGTGGGAGCAATTGCATCAAATCTTAAAAAATCCCCCTATGTTTATACTCTATCTTTCTCGATAATTATCGCTTAGGTGACATCTTTAACTATCGTTATGAAATAATGCACAAATACTAGAGAAAATTCCAAATATCATAGGACAACTATAACCAAGAAAACTAATCTCTTCACACTCCTTTCTCCTTAAAATTTTATGCAATGCTTAAGTTAGAAATTTGGCCTACCACATGCTTTGAAAAACTTCACTTGAAATCGCTCTAGAGAGGAAAACTAGTCTTGCTCACCAAGATACTTTGAAAGAGGTAAAATTTTCAATGATCAAATTAGGGTATATAATGTTTCACCAACTATTTACAATTCATCCACACAAAACTCATTAAGTTCACCATTACTAAGAATTAGTGGCTCCAATGTTCATAGGATGCGAGCAATGTCACAAAACAAAAATTTCAAATTCGAATGATCAATTCACTTTTCTTTTTGGCACATCAGACGGCTAACAAAATCAGTAGCATAACCTATGTTACTTTTCCCTGGACTAGTTCTCAACCAATGAAAATAGTCTAAATTAAACATGTGCAAAAAGTTATAACTTAACTTCAGGCTTTGATCAGAGTAGATAGGTGTCACCCTGTCGCTAAAGTGAAAGCATAAGATCCAAACACTTTTCCTTAGTGGTATAATGACTACCGTAGATATTTTCCCAACTTATCATGCCTTTATCATTTCCCAAAATGATGACCCCACTTTATCTTTACAAACCTTTCATCAAATAAAAAACTGCCACGTTGCACAAACCAGCAGGTGGACCCCTCTCTATTCTTCCTCAGTATCAGAGATACTGACACCTGCCACATCAATTTTGTTTCAGCCAATCAAAATCTAGTATGTCATTATGACCTGGCATCAAAGGACCCACTGTGTAGTCCACATCCTTATTATAGGATCGAACGGTCATCACTATACCACAAGCTTTAAACATCATAGATCTTATTCCAGCGGTATACCGACAATGGTAGGATCTATTCAAGCTTTATCTATTTGAGAAGAATGACCCTACTTTACTACACCACCCAAGACAAGTGTCAACCAGAGAAAATTGCCATGGGAAAGGGAATGTTAGAACACCACCATGTCAAAAAGGGTTTTAATTGGATGCTTGTCCCTAAAGCGTATTGATTAAAAAGTAGTCAACTCAACCCAATGGTACAATGACAACTGTTGATGTAATCCATTATTTAATCACCACCATTCCTTTGAAGACAGACCCACTTAGATAGATGTCTCTTTGTTGCTAAAGTGCATGTCAAAAATTCTGACAACCGAGAGCCTTAAGGTTTAACGACAGCCACTAGTTTTCAAAAGGAAGCCAATTGAAAAGATAGATGGGAAAACTAAGGTTTATAAAATAATTATTTAAAAGGATCCCACCAAGGAACCTAGTGACATAACACATGAAGTGGTCATTTTAAAAGGGTCTATTATTGCACATGCTTAATTGGATATGTTAATGAGCAAAAAGTAATGTTCAAACATAATGATGCTTAGGTCGACCTAGGGTTTTCTGTCACAATGCTTACTGCTAGGTTTTAAAACCATGATTTCTCAAATATTTAAGCATGAGGATCAAAATTTTCTAAATAGTACTAATAGTGGCTCATACTTGGGGACGTGTGTCTCCTACAAATACAATGAGTAATCCAGAAACTCTTGGAAGGGTAGACCAAAACAAAATTATGACTAGAAACAAGGAAAAGTACACAAAAATCCTAAACTAAAACTTTACAGAAGCTCGGAAAACCTTCTAGGAGAAGTAAAGTTTTAAAAATTGCCCATCAACTAGCAATTCCATGAGTTCTCCTATCAGAATTTTCAACATATATGAGCTTGTTCCCCATTTTTATTCAATGATGTAAGGGCCCAACCAAATAGGGTCAAACTTTCCATGTTTTCCCTTACCTTCCAATTTCACATTCCACATCAGGACTAGGTCATCTCTCTCAAAACTTCTCCGAGTAGCCCTTCTATCATACAAAACCTTACACTAAGCCTAAATTCTTTCATTTTTGACATGTGCCTCACTTCTTACCTGATTCAACTGGATCAGATCATTAATTTTGATAGTCATTTCATCTTCCATATCATCATGATAGGTTTGTATGAATTGGTACATCTATAACAAGTTATTTTGGGGCAACCTCGCATTAATTCCATAGACTAAGTCAAAAGGTGCACACCCTATTGCTTTCTTTAGTGTAACCCTGTCAGCCCATAAGGCTTGCAACAACTTATAATCCCAGGCTCTTTTATTTTTATCCAATACTCTTTTTAGTATCTTTATTAGACTCTTGTTATTGGACTCAACCTAACCATTGCCTTGCGGGTGGTAGGGAGATGAGTATGAAATTTTGATGCCATTCTTCTGACAAAAGTCAACAAACTCTTCTAACCTAAAGCACATTTCATTATCAACCACCATGGTTTCTAGACATCCAAACCTAGTAAGAATATTTTGCATCATAAAATCTATTACCACCTTACTAGTTGCTCTTTTTGAGGGAATTGCTTCAACCCACTTGGTGAAATAATTAGTTGCTACCAAGATATAAGAGTGTCCAACACTGGACTTATTAGGGATCTCTCTGATAAAATCCATACCCCACTTTTGGAAAGGAGCCTGAACTGTAACAAGCCTGAGTGGTAGATTCCAACTGAATTTAAGCTTCCCAGCAAACCTTTAACAAGGGTCACATTTATTTACAAATTGGTGAGTATCTTTAAAAAGTGTTGGCTACCGAAAACCTGATCTGATGATTTTTTGTGTGGTAGTCTTTTCCATATAATGTCCTCCACAAACCCCATTGTGCATTTCATCTAGCAAGAGTCTGGCTTTGTCCTAGTATACACACCTAAGAAAAACACCTTCATTACTCTTCCACCATAACTCACCACTTATAATTGCATATCTTATGGAGTGAAGCTTAATAGTTCTTTTCTTCTTATCATCCAACTCAGGGGGTAAAATCATTTTTTGCAAGTATTTAACAATATCCCTATACCATTCATAACAATCCATATTGCAAACAAAAGGTCTTTGATCTTCCTCCAACATATTTATTTAATTTGTAGTCAAGTTTCTTTGAGCCATCAATTTTGCAAGGCCCAACCCTCTTACTAATTTTTTAATATGGATGTCAATGTTAAACTCCAAAATTCTATTGATCCACCTACATCTTCTTCCTAAAACTTCTTACTGAACCAAAATGTCTTTAACTACAACACTTGGAACATAAGCAACTACTGTGGCTCCAACCAAGTAACACCTATATGCTTTGATAGCCTTGACCAAAGCATAGGCTTGTTTTTCAACAATATCATAGTTCAATTCTGCTGCTTGTAAGGTCTTACTGAAAAAAGAAATAGGTTGTTGAAAATCATCTACATTTTTCTGTGATAATACTACGGCAACAGTATGGGTAGATGCAAAAGAAAAGATCTATAAAGGTTTACTGTAGTCTGGTGTTTTTAAAATTGGGGCGTGCTTAATAGACCTTTTGATATCATTGAAAGCTTGGATTGCCTCAATAGTCCAATCAACCTTTGCTCCTTTCTTCAACATTCTTGATATAGGAATGCTAATCTCTGCAAAATTTGTGATAAATCTTCTTAAGAAATTCACTTGTCCTAAAAAGGACTAAATCCCTTTGACATTCTTTGGTTGAGATAATTTATCAATAGCTTCCACCCTCTCAGGGTCTATTCTCACTCCATCCTTTGAAACAATATGTCCTAGAAGCTTTCCTTCCACCACACAAAAGGCACATTTCTTTGGGTTCAAAGAAACTCCATATTCCAATGCTCTAATGAAAATCCTCTCCAGATGTTGGAAATGTTGTTCCTCTTTGGGTGAGAAGGCTATTAGATCATTTTGATATACCACCATGAATTTGTTAATAAAATCTTCAAAAGATACATCCATAGCTCTCTGAAAAGTGGCACCTACATTAATCAGTCCAAAAAGCATCCTCACATAAACATATCTCCCCCATGGGGTTGTAAATGTAGTCTTGAATTGCTCTAATTCTTTAACCATAACCTGATTATACTCAGAGAAACCATCCATCATGGACATCAACTCTAAACCAGTGACCATTTGCAACATGTTCTCCATGTTAGGTAATCCATAATTATCCTTTAAAGAATTTATGTTGAGGTTCCTAAAATCAACATAGAGCCTGATGTCACCATTCTTCTTTCTGACAGGAACCAAATTTGAGACCCAAGTGGAATGTCTAATAGGTTTGATTATTCTGGCATCTATCATTTTCTTGAGCTCTCCTTGCATCTTGGGTGCCAAGGTAGGGTTAATAGGTCTTAAGTTTTTTCTAAATGGTTTAGTACCCTCCTTCAATGGGATCTCAAATTGAAAAAGATCTTCTCTATAGGCCTTGAGGTCTTCATAAGACTATGCAAAAACATGTCTAAACTTTCTAAGAAGATCAATCAAATTTTTTTTGGTCCTAGGGGATAAGCACTTACCTATGTAAACCCTTTTGGGTACCATCCTTGTACCCAAGTTTATTTTCTCAAGGTCATTTTTTTTTTCAGTGTTAGCAGAAAAGGTCTTGTCTTTATTGTCAAATGCTCTTTCAAGAGCAACCAATCCTTTGGGAACTCTATTTGACTTTAACTACAAAACTTCCTTCCCAAAAACAACATCTCTACCATTTACCATATCAACATAAGTACTGAAGTCCATCTCTTTGTCACCAAAATGAGACTCACATTGAATAAATCTTAATGTCTTGATCATTAGAGAAGACCTGCCAATTTTCTACATTATCAGGGATGGAAGGTCTAGCCTGAACCTCTATATTTGATATATCTACAAATGTAACATCCTCTAGTCTAAGAGCCACATTAGCTAACAAGTCAGCCATTCTATTTTGACTTCTTTCCATCCAACAAATATTAAAAGCATTGAAGCCCTCAATTTCATCCCACACTGCATTTTTATACTGCTTCAATTTTTTATTTTTTGATGCATATTTTGATCTAACTTGGGAGACAACCAACTCAAAGTCACCCACTACCTTTAAACACTTTATACCATTCCTTGATGCTAACCTTAGACCTATCAACAAGGCTTCATATTTTGCAACATTGTTTGTGCATGAGAATAGAAAAGTAAAAGAAAACTTAAAAGTTTTACCATTCGGTGATATAAGCAATATTCTAGCTCTTGACCCCTCTTTTGAGTTGGCTCCATCAAAATACATGGTCCATAAACTATCAAGGTCAATCCATTCTTCCTGGCCATCTAATACTAGGGAAGATTCAACACCTTCATCCATTTCCTTATCTTGGACCTTAAAAGCATTTGTGTCAGTGTCAAGAAAGCAATTCATGGTGTTTTTTTCCTCTTCTTCAATCATATGTGGAGTTCTAGGTTCCCTAGAGACTTTGATATTCTGCCCCTCAAAATTGAAAGTAGCAAATGACAAGTCACACTGTATGATGCCTCCCATAGAATCACTCCACTTTCTTGACAACATCATCCCATACTGAGGAGGAATATCAACCACTAGAACACTCATGGTCAATTGTTTGCTAGGGTATGCTGCCAATCTATAAGGAAAAGCCTTGATAGTACCCACAACTAGTACCTCTCTTGAATCCATTGCTTGACATCTCCCATGGGGACTATCTACCTTTAACCCTAATGACTTCATAACCTCAATGGCCATAAAAGTGTTTGATGCCCCTGAATCAACCATACAATTTTTTAACAATTTTCCATTTATCAACAAGGTTAAGAAGAAAGGATCAACTATTCCTGCTATGGTGGTAACAAAATTTGTGTCCAAATAAATTTGGGTAATTTTAGAAACAATTTCCTCATTACAAATTTCATTTTCATCATTCAAAGTTGCCACTTGTTTCTCAATCCTTTTTATTTTTTGAGAGTTTGTGGACATTGCACCATTCACCCAATTCGGGGCCTTTTCCTTATGCTCCTCTATCCTCATCATCTCTAGCAAAGGGACTTTAATAGTAATTTGTGACAAAAACTTTCTCATGTCAATTGGAACATATTTTGAATCAATCACATCTTGCTTCACATTTGCAATTTCTTCACCAACATTCTTGATGGGAGTATTTGTGGGTTCTTCAATCTGAATCTTAACTTCCTTCTAAAAGGTTGGAATAGCCTCACCTAAAGGTTTAGACTTTATTTTATAAATGATGTTAGGCTTAACATTTTTCTTTGTTTTGACCTTATCAGTAGCATCAACATCCTTTAGCTTGTTTTGGGATGTCTTTACATCTTTTTCTGTCTTCTTGATGAAAATACCAGCGGGCTTCTGATTTGAGTCACCAACTACTCTATTTCTCAAGTTGTAATTTGCCTTAGCTTGAGTAACCATATCAGCTATTATCAAGGCAATCTCCTCATCTAATGGCCTTCTCAAAACAATTGTCTTTTTATCCTTCAAAACATTACATTGAATATTATCAAGCTCACTATCCTCATTTGAAAAGACTTGTTGATGGTATGATTCAGTTCTAGTTTGGGTATTTAAGATATCCTAATTTTCATCTTCTTTAGATGAATCAATCTCATCCCATACATGGGAGGAAGTCATTCCACATCCTTGGTCATCATAAGGCTATTCCTCATTACACTCTTGTTCTTCTTGTGAAGAGACACTCTGGGATATGACACAATAATTAGGATCATGTGGTGATTGAGAAACAATACACCATAGGACATCTTCCACCACATTCATTGAGTTTCTCTATAATGGATTAGGGGTTCTATCATTTGGTTTATCTTTTCTCTCTGGGAGAATAGGTTTCCCATCCTTCCACTGAGTATTGTATGGATAGTTTTGCATTCTTGGCAACTTATTGAAATTGTTAAAGGTGGGCTTATCATTTCCTGCAATTTTGTTATTTCTTTCTTCACTAGGCTTTAGATCCTTTATAGCTTTCAAAATATTTTTTAAGCTATCACCATCCTTTGGTTTCACACCTATTGGCTTCCCTAGTTATTTTCTGTTCAATAACTGTGACTTGTTATCTTCCCTTCTTCCCAATTTTCTTGAAATCCTACAGTTACTCTCTATGTTTATAGCCAACTTATAAGCTTCTACAAGATTTTGTGGATTCTTGTCCCTCAAAAGGTAACCCATTTTAGGATCAAAGGCATTTAAATAAGTGACAAGAAAAACTCTATCATCCAACCTAATGACTTGCAAAAGTTTATGCATAGCCTTTTGGAATATGATATTAAATTCAATAACATCCTCATTGAAATGTTTCTTGATGTTATTAAATTCATTTAACATGAAGCCCTCATTTGTCTTATCACCATAATGTTCCTTGAAACAATGTCTAAGCTGGTTGCATGAGCCTATACTACCATGTGGTAAAGCCCTAAACCAATCCCTTGAGTCTTTAGTTAGAGATTGTACAAACAATTTCATTATTACATCATCTAGTACAATGTTGTAATCATCTATCACATCAATAAAAAATTTCAAGTGTTCCTCACATGTGACAACATTACTTCTAGTGAACTTGGGAAGTTTTCTCCTAATCTCCTCAGGGATGGGATTAGGATATCCAGGGATGCCTAAAAAAACCAATTCTTTGCATCTTTCATGAATAGGCCCTACATTAGACATTCCAACACCCTGGGATGCTGATGCATTAGTTTTTGACATAGAAGAGATCTTGAGTCCACCCGCTGGGGGAACAACTATTGTCTAGTTAACATTCTTTGCAACATTTCCTCCTTGTGTCAAAATAGAATTGGCAACATTAGTGGGTCCTATAGACCATTTGAGAAAATATATCTTCTTTCTCATCTCCATAGCTGAAGCCTCCGATTCTTCTCTTTCTAATTCTTTGGCTAACAATTCCTGCTCCTTTTTAGCTTTCTCAAGGTTTGCCTCCAACCTTAAAGCCTGGTCCATGGGAATCTTAGGGCCTACAAGCTCATTAATTGAAATGCCTATGGCTTTCTACTTTCCTTTATCCCTAGGATTCCTTGTTTCAAACACTTGTTGGACAATGGGTTGTTCGTTTGTCTATTCATGACTGGGAACATAGTTTATAGCTTCTAAATTCAATAGTTATCTTCTCAACTGGTCGGCACTTATCATAGCATGTCTAATTTTTTCTTCTCTTTCCTTCTCTCTCTTCTACCTAATGTGTGTGTGAATTTTTCACCTAGCTATAGACACAATACTTCAATAAAACATTAGAGGTTAGCCAAAAACCAAAATCATGCAATGAAATTGAAACTATGCTAACCAAGTGATTTACTGCCTTCTAGTAGATGCGAGTATGATACTCTCAGATCAGACTGAGATCAGTGACAATGCAACACCTAAATGAAGGATTTGAATGCAAAATATGAAAGACTATGAATGTAGATTAAACTATATTTTTGTATTTTCTATGCAATAATATGAAATCTATATGAATCTAAGCTAGAATGTATGAAATGGAATGCATATTTGATCTAAGAATGCTATGAATGAATATGAAATCTATGATATGAAACTATGCAAAAGCTAATGATCAACTATGAAAGATCTCACAAATTGCCTATCACAAATGTTCAATCCTTCAATCGCCAATTCGCCAAAGTAATTGTGCAAATTTGAGTGTTGTTTAAAATGAAGAGCTAAGCCTTATTTTTATATAAATCTAGGGCTTCGAGGATGCAGGAGAAAAGCCATAAATCACTCTTGATAAACTCAGGTTGATTTTTGAGTTATTAGGAAATTAAGAATAATTAACTCACAAAAATCATGCAAAAGTAGAGTTTTACTCAAAATAGAGTTTTAGATAAAATTTCAACTCATCATTAGATGTTGAGTTTCAATTTTAAAATTGATTGTTAATTTCTAGTTGCCTGCTTTTCTGATTGTGCATGATTTAATATGAATTAATTTAATAAATAAAGTGATTTATTTTCAACTTAACTGATTTTAAAATTAAAACAATTGATTTATGCATTAATCAATTATTAAATCAAATTTTTATCCAAAAACTATATTATTAAATATTGACAATTGACTTTAATTAATTAAATAAGAATTTAATCAATTTGTCATAAGATTTTTGATTTATTGTCAAAATTAAATAATATAATTTAGGAATAAATATAATTAAATGTAATTAAATAATTAAGTGGTAGTATTAAATCTAATTAATTAAATATTCAGAATATTCAATTAATCAAACTTTTGATTTATCACCAAATAATTATTAAATTAAAGATAATTAGATAAATTAAGAATATTTAGGAAATATTCCCCGATGCAGAATTAGGATAGAATCAATTAGGATTTTGATAACTTGATGTGTAGATGTGCCTTAGGTTAGGAATTTTGTATTGATTTCATTCGATTTGAATATGTAGGAGGTTAATGAACCTATAGCCCATTTTTGGGGTATTACATTTTACACCTCTTTGAATTACTGTGTGAAGCATAGTGGTTCAAAGATAGTCTGTGTATGATAAAGATGTTTGAGATTTATTTGAAATATTTGAAAGATTAACCAATTCTGAGATAGAAATCAATTGAAAGATTTAAAGAAAAGAGATACCAACCCAGGCCCAGAATGACCAGGAATCGCAATGATGCTAGCTATATCAACAATGAACCGGTGATTATGAAAAAGTGCCAAAATGCCTAATTCTGAACCTTATGATTATGAAGAAGTGAGTGACCGATTCCAGACCTCAATGTCCTTGTATGAATCATATTGGTATCACATCCTGAACCCATTAGTTATGAAGAACAAAGGAAATAACACTAATGAACTGATGGTTACGAAAAGCTGATACAGTTTACAAGATAGTTTAGGATACCAGATTTATATGGATCTCGATGAATCTGATATGCCGCTAGAGATGATAAATTTTCCCCAAGCAACGAGGACTTTAGATGAATCATTAACTAGGCATGGTTTTTGTCTTGATCATTGAGGAAAGATTGATTGACAAAATAGATTGACAGACTTTGAATGATGTGTAATACCATGCCCCCTTCAGGATTAAAATTGAAATCTGACAAGAAAAGTCAGTTTTATAGTTTAGAAGCATGTTAATTGATTTGAGAAGTGGTTATACATGTTCGAGAACATGTTCTGCATCGTTTAGAGGTCCTGGAGACCAAGTTTGACTAGGTCAAACCATGAGTTGATCATAGTTGACCAAGTTGAAATTTTAATAGTTTGATGTAAGATAATCAGTTAAGTTGAATTCTAGATTTTTGTGATGATTGAAGGTTGATTATGCAAGTAGTTAATAATATGAATGATCTTAGATTTCAATTTTGATCCCATAAAAGGATTCTACTTGCTATTTTGTTGGAGGAACCTTCATACAATGCTCAATCCTTGTGTCATGTTTAGCATTTTTGGTTTTGAAGAATCATTTAAGTGTTCAAGCAATTTGTGAGATCATGCAAAGTGCAAAATGAAATGCAAAATGGAATGCAAACCTAGGACCTAGGCCCTGGTCACTGATCATGTGTCGGTCATTTGTCATCATTGAGTTTTTAGGTAATTGGATAAATCAATACAATGCCCACTAGCTAGAAAACTATAGACATGAATATCAATTTGTATGCGCAAGAATCAATACAATGCACACTGGTCATATAACCATGAACATATGAATATTGATTTTATTTCAGAATGTCGAAGTAGATATAAGCACCAAGGTACAAACACCAGGATGACCTCAATATCATGTCCATTTTAATATAGCAATTTTTATAAGCATCAAAACATAAACGTTGTGATGACTTGAATACACCTTGCATAACAAACACATCAAGAAATCAAGAGATCATTCTAAATTCAGTGTGAATTACCCGTAGTGACCCTTTATCATTCACATCCTTAGCCAAGATTGTGTTTCACAGTAGGAGAAAGAAATCACTCAAAAAGACAATAATTAGATCAAAATTCCTTGAATTTTTTCGGTATCAATGGTTGAGGTACGCATGGCCATGCAATACGAGATAGAGGCTCTTACAGATGGACACCATTTCAATCCAAAATTTTTAAAGTTGTTAGATTTTCACATACAAGCATAAAACAAAGAAAAGATTATGCCCCCAGTCATCACTCTCTAAATCCTGTAAAGGACATCATCGAAGAGCTCAAAGGACACAATATGAAAAAATATCAATGTGAATCAGTAAGCATACAAGGAGATAAAAGCATGTAAAAATCATATATTGTTTTCAGTTTGTGTTTGATTGCATTGTTGTAGATGCAAAATCCTTTCTAGAGAGGAGACTGACTGACTGGCTCGAATGAAGCTTCAAAGGACTCTGACTGGATATGACTCATCTAAGATGTACTAGAGGCCATAGGATATGATGTTGATTTCCCCCAAGTGTTAAGCATTGATAGGATGCAAATGCTTGAGCTGATTGGTGTACATACCGACTTATTGAAAACAGGAATGCATAAACAAACTAGGAAATAGGTACAAACTAAAGCAAGACTGAAAGCTAGGAAAGACCAAGATTGCACTGATATATGGAGCATTTTGAAACAAGTGGCACCCATTTTCTGGGTTTTCACCATCTTGGCAAAGATTCTTTTTTTTGCTACCAAGGCACCTATTTCCAGGTTTTCACTAAGGCACTTTTTCTCATTTTTTTTGTATTTTTCACATTTCCAATTTTTTTGTACTTTTGATATTTTTAAAATTTTTTTTTGTGAATCATCAAGGCGCCTATTTCTAGGTTTTCACCAAGATGTTCATTTTTTTAGGACTTTTTCCAATTTTAAAGATTTTTTTTAGGACATTCTTGAATACTGAATGCCTTAAGCATAGAATTTCTTCAAATGGAGAACATTGATTGGTTCTCAGAGTTGTTCTCCTTTAGTTGTTGAGAGTTGATAGGCACCAAAGCCAAAAGTAGCAGTGATAAAAAAGGAACCCAGCCAGTTGGTTCAAACTTCCCATTGTGTTCTCTATGTGATTGAATTTTATGATTCTTTCTCAAGACTAGATTGCCAACCTGAAATTCTCTATGTCTGACTTTCTTGTTGTAACCTCTAGAAATTCTCTTCTGATATACTCTGAGATGATCATATGCTGCTTGTCTACGCTCATCTAGTAGTTCAAGTTCTTGCAACCTAGACACTCTGTAGTCATCATCAGTTACTAGACCATGCATTCTGATTCTTAGTGATGGGATTTCAACCTCAATAGGTAGTATCACTTTAGACCCATAAACTAAAGTGAAAGGTGTAGCCCCAGTGATCATTCTAACACTTGTTTTGTAGGCCCAGAGAGTTGGATTGATCATGAGATTCCAGTCTCTTCCTGTCTCATTACTTGTACTGTGCAATATTTTCAATAGACATTTTTTAGAAGCCTCTACTTGTCCATTCCCTTGAGGATAGTAGATAGATGATGAGTGTTGTGTAATCTTGAATTTGGCACATAGATCATCTAAGTCTTTATTTTTGAATTTTTCACCATTATCTGTGACTATAGAGTGTGGAATACCATATTTGCAAATGATGTAGTTCAAAATGAACATAGAAATTTGTTTACCAGTTGCTTGTGTTAAAGGGACTTCTTCTACCCATTTTGTGAAATAATTTATAGATGTGATTATATGGGTATGTCCATTAGAAGAATGAGGATGTATGGCTCCTATAAGATCAAATGCCCATTGGTGAAAAGGCCATTGTGTAGTAAAAGGAATTAGATCTCTCCCTGGAGCATGAATTAAGTTACCATGTACTTGGCACTTTTGACAGTTCTTAGCAAACTTGATTGCATCTTTCTCCATTTCAGGCCAATAGTACCCAACCCTAATAAGCTTTCAAGCTAGCATTAAACTATTCAAGTGTGACCCACATATACCTTCATGGACTTCCTTGAGTGCACATTGAGACTCTTCCCATTCTAAAAATCTAAGTAGCGTACCATCTAGACCTCGTTTGTATAAATCATGACCAATGATAAGATATCGGGAGGCATTTTGGATAAGTCATCTCTTTTCATGGCAGTTAAAGGTATCGGGAATGATTTGGTCTTTGAGATAGGAGAATAGGTTTTTGTATCAAGATGAATCATGACCTGCAATAGTGCAAATCATGCGAGCTTCAGGGGAATCATATGCAAGATAAGATAGTGCTTCCACAAGGAACTCATAGCATAGCTCATGTTCAGGCTATTGTAATAAAGTGGATACTGTTTCCATTGCATCAGTAGCCTTATTCTCTATTCTAGGAATTTTCTCAAATGTGATAGATGTAAAATACTTCTTTAGATCATCTGCCATTCTCTTGTATGGGATTAGATTTCCATCTTTCATTTGATACACATCATTGACTTGATGGATAACAAGTTGAGAGTCTCCATGAATGTGTATCTCTGTTACTCTCCACTCAATTGCCATTTTCATGCCATTAAGAAGGGCTTCATATTCAGCAATATTGTTTATGCAAGGGAACTTTAATCTGAATGCTTTTGGTATTAAGTACCCTTGAGGAATGATAAACAATATGCCTGCTCCAGATCCATTTTGTGTATAGGAGCCATCAAAGAATAATTGCCATTCTCTAGAAGAAAAATTCATGATAGAGGAATCTGGGAATTCAATTTGTATTGGTGTGTCATAAAACAAAGGTGCATCTGCTAACTGATCAGAAATAACTTGGCCTTTAATAGCTTTTCTTTCAATATATTCAATGTCAAATTCACTTAAGAGCATGACCCATTTAGCTAATCTACCCGTGAGGGCAACTTTGCTTAGTAGGTACTTTAGTGGATCAATCTTAGCTACCAAATGTGTGGTATGAGCCAACATATAATGTCTCAATTTCTGTGACACAAAGATCATAACTAGGCAAGCATTTTCAATCATTGAATATTTCTTCTCATATGCTACCAATGTTCTACTGATATAGTATATAGCTCTTTCCTTCTTATTCTCATCATTTTGTGCAAGCAATGCTCCCAGTGATGTATCTGTAGTGGAGACATATAAGGTCAAAGGCTTCCCTTGAATGGGAGGCATCAAGATAGGAGGATTTGATAGATATTTCTTGATATGATTAAAATTATTTTCACATTCTTCACTCCATGCAAAAGTCACACCTTTATGTAACATCTTTGTAAAAGGCTGTAATATGTCTGCTAGTTGAGATATGAAGTGTCTGATAGATTGAACTCTCCCTTGCAATGTTCTCATTTGATTGATATTCTTTGGTGGTTGCATCTCCATTATAGCCTTTACTTTAGCTGGATCAACTTCAATACCGTTCTTTGAAACTATGTATCCTAAGAGTTTTCCAGAAGTGACACCAAAAGCACACTTCTTACAATTTAGTTTGAGACTAAATTTTTCCATTCTATCTAGTATCCTGCTCAAGTCATTTAGATGTTTAGCTCTAATCATAGATTTTGCTAAAGTATCATCAACAAAATCCTCCATAGTTCTATGCATCATGTCATGAAAAATAGATGTCATAGCTCTCTGATATGTAGCACTAGCATTTTTTAGCCCAAACGACATGAAATTCCAACAGAAGGTACCCCATGCACATGTGAAAGTAGTTTTCTTTTAATCTTCTGAAGCAATTTTTATTTGATTATATCTAGAAAAACCATCCATTAAAGAATACATCTCAAAACCTGCAGTCATGTCCACTATCATATCAATGTTAGGTAGTGGAAAATCATCCTTAGGGTATGCTTTATTTACATCTCTGAAATCTATGCATACTCTTATAGATTTTCTTGGTTTAGAAAAATGTACAATATTAGAGATCCATTCAGCATAATTAATAACACAGATGAATTTGGCTTTCAGTAGCTTCTCTAATTTAGCTTTTACCAAGAGTGCAACATGTGGATGCATCTTTCTCAATTTTTGCTTAATAGGTTTAACATTTGGAGCTATAGATAATGGTGCATTATAAGATCAGGATCCAACCCTGGCATATCTAAATATTTCCATGCAAAGTTGATCTTCTTTTCTGTTAAGAATGTTGTAAATTTTTGCTTCTCTTCTTCTGATAAAGATTGTGCTACATGGATCAATTGTGGCTCCTTTGCTATTCCCAAGTTGATAGATTGAGTGGGCTCAATTAGAACTAGAGATCTGTCCTATAAATGACTCAGAAGGACATCAAATATCTCATCCTTAGGCACCTCAGAGAGGTTTTCACCTTTGGATACATCTTTTATTTTTACTTTTGTAGGTTATGAGACTGCCACAAAGTGGTTTTCACCCTCATAACTCCTTTTCTTTTTATTTTTATTCTTATTTTTCTGACTAAGTTACTTGATGTCCAACTCCGTCATGCTAATGCTCAGTTCATTGATGGAAGTCCTCATAGGCTCAACTGCATTGAGGTAGCAAGCAAGGGCATAGTCATTGGGAAAGGTATAAATACCTTGGTTCAGATTTGTGGACGTTAGGTCAAGAAGGTCAGGGCATTGGATAGTCAAAGTGGTGAAAGATTGGGAAAGAGTATTTATGAATATGGATATGTCATCATTGATCCTAACCCAATGCTCAAGTTCAAAGGTGATATTACAACTTAAGACATTCAATTCATGAATAGGCTTAATGTCATTGTGGAAGTCTACTTTAGCCATTAGTGGATCAGACTCGATAAGTTCATCATTTCGTTCTAGACTTACATTGGGTTTAGGTGCATATTGGTGAATAAAATCAACATGTTTCTCTATAATAAGCTCATCTTCTTCTGGAATGGCTCCCCATTCATAGTCATTAAATTCTTCATATGTACCTCTAGGAAATTTAAGAACATGAGTAAAGTCGGGATGAATACCCCAAGAAGGGTTACCCTCAGATTTTCATTTGAATTCATACTCATAGGAATCTATCTCAGAATAACTACCACTTTCTTCTTTGTGTGTTTGGTTTTCTTTGAGATTAGCTAGTTCTTGTTTTGCAACTACCTCTTGCTCTATAGTAGGTTCTTGTGTTTCTACTACATTAATTCTTTTTATTGGATCATCTTCAGCATTGAGGAGGACTTTTATTTATTTAGGCAAATGCTCATAGGGAATGAGATCTTTAGTGGTGTCTAAATGATCACTATCAGATTGTTCTATTGTTTCTCCCTTTAGTTGATTTGTTGTGGATAGCTCAATCTATTCTAAGACATGTGGGGATTTCTTGCTAAGATAGAAAGGTTTCTTCTTATATCCTAGACTTGTTGTATTCTTGTTTTCTCGGCCATGATGGTCAAGAGGTGACAGAAGACCTTTACCCTATAGTCCTAGAGGTCCTTTTCCATTATATCCCATTTTTGTGATCAATTTATCCCCTGGTCCATATGACTTAGAAGGGATCTTAGGAGCTTCAGCATCACATTTTTGAATGACTCGAGATTTGGGTTCATCTCTGTATAGCCATGAAAGCATAGCTTCATCCTCTTCAAACTCCTGTTTAGATATTTGTTCTACAACAAAATTTCCTTTATACACTTCAAGAGGTTCTTTAGACCCTAGTTTGGACTGTTTCAGAGTTTGTCCATAAGACTTAGGCGAGATAGGGAGAGAAGTCAAAGATAAGACTGGATCTATAGTATATTCTCCCATACCACTTTCTTTGATGTTAACCTCTTTAGCAATGTCATCCATCTTGGATGTTGAAGCAACGTCTAGCTGCTTAGTGGAAGATTCTTGGTTATTAGGAACAATTTTATCAGTGCTCTCTTTCAATGTATTGCAAGTTGTATATAGATTAGCGGGGATCATCACCTCTACTCCTTCATAAGGGAATTTTAAGCATTGATGGTATGTAGAAGGAATAGCTTTCATTTCATGTATCCAAGGTCTCCCTAGAAGGATATTGTAAGCCAAAGGTAGATCAAGAACTTGACATATAATATCTTTGATGAAAGGACCTGCTGTGATAGGTAAGACAATTGTTCCTTTTGAAGATCTTTCTTGCTCATCATATGCTTTGATAGTTATCTTCTTTCTAGGATCAATGGCCATTTTTGAAAATCCCAATTGTGTAATCAAGTTGAAAGAACAAATGTTTAGACCAACGCCCCCATCTATCAACACATGTTTGACCTGACGGTTTTGGATCAAGAATTCAATATGCAAGGGCTGGTTATGTGGATGACTCAAGGAGTTATCATCTTCCTCTAAAAAGGAAATATACTATGGAGACGTAAGATGACCAACCATAGTCTGGAATCTATCTAGATCAAGGTTATCAGGGACATTGGACCCAAGTAGAGCTTTGTCTAGAATGGTTCTATGAGCTGGAGATATCTGAAGCAACTCAAACATGGAAATTTTTGCATTTGTGTGTTGGAGTTGTTGGATAATACTATATGAAGTAGGCCTTGTATGGTTAGGATTTGAAGATTTAGATGTAGCCTTCTATTTAGAAGTAGATGAAAGATTGAAAGGTGCCTTAGGGACATGGGATGAATCTAGTAGTTATCCTTGTAGGTGTGCCTGAGCTTGTGATCGAGTAACTGCGTTAGTTGATTGATTTTCTCTATCTTTTCTTACAATTGTGATGACATCACAATGCTTAGATAGACATGGTTCAACCATATTGATGACAACATTGTTTCCAAAGTATGCATAATTGACTTTAGCACCCATGTTAGGCTACGAAGAATAATCTTCTTCACCATGTTTAGGAAATAGTTCTATGAATGCTATATGATCATTATTGCTCTTATGATTATCAATCATGATGTCTCCATTATTAATTTTGTCTTGTATGATGTGCTTCAAGTGAATGCATTTATTAGTCTTATGGCCTTTATTGCAATGGAATTCACAGAAATCATTCTCTCTCCACCATTTAGGTTTAGGTTCAAGATCGAAGACTTTCATCTCAGGCAAGTAGATGATTTTGTTTTCCAATAGAGTTTTCATGGTAGATTCCAAGGATTCTCCAAGAGGAGTGAATTTTTGATTAGGATCTATAGCCCAAGGTTTGTAATTGAATGACTTTTTGTTGGACTCTATTTCTTTAGCTTCGGAAGCTTTGATGGCTTGGGTACCAATAGTGAGATTGAAAGCAGGTGCCTTAGATGGGGCATGGATATTATCAACAATGCCATCTATGAAAATGCCCTTATTCTTGTTCCAATTTTTTTTCTTGTCTTTAGAACTAGATCTAGATTCATACTTGTCTTTTTGAAGTGTAATGTCTCCTTTTTTCACAAGTACTTTCTCAATTTTGATCGCATTATCTACCATCTTATCAAAAGATGTATGATTTTGCATTTGCAAAGGGTAGATGATTTCTGGAACAAGATTGTTGATGAAGATTTCTAGCTTCTTAGTTTCTAGAATGGGTCTAACATATAGAGAAAATTTCTTCCTCCATCTCTTGAGAAATGTCAGGAATGGTTCACCTGGATATTGTTTCAGATTATAGATGTCAATCATGGGGACTAGATACTGAATATTGTAGGAGTATTGTTGATATAATAGTTTGATCAACTCCTCAAAAGTTTTGATAGTAGGTGGCATTCTAGAGAACTAATGAATGGCTAACCCTCCCAGAGATCAAGGGAAAAGATGCATTAAGTAGGTTGGTTCATGCATAAACTCATAAATTGAGTATAGAATTCTCTAACATGATCTTGAGGGTCAAAGTTTCCATCATACTTATCATATTTACACATCTCCACTCATTTAGGGAATGGCGGCATGTACAAGTCTTTATCAAATGGAAAAGGGCATAGAGCTTCCATGGAGAACTCCTTAGGTTCCTTTTCTTTTTCAAATTTGTTAAGTTTGACTTGCATGGCATGCATCTATTTCATCATAGCCATGATAGGAGTTTCTTCCTTATGTGTAATGATATCTTCCACATTAAATTTTGGAGGAATTTTAGCTCCTTGATGAGCTAACTCTAGAAAGTATGCTTCTCTATCTTCTTTCAAGAAATGCTTCATCATCCTTTAGAAGTTATCATCATTTTGATATTGGGAAATTTTAGAAGGTGTAGGGTCTTGATCCATACTATGTTGAGATTGATGTCCTTAAGACCCATGATGTGTCCCTCTGTGAGACATGTTAGGATTTTTAGGACTCCCTAGATTAGATTGAGGTAGAGTTTGTTGATTACCTCCATGAGTTGATGGAGGGGGTATGTAACCAATTTTCAATCAAAAATTGCCAAGACCGTCATCTTCGTAAAGACCAAAATTGTAGAGTTTCTCAAGATTTGGAGCCTGGAGAGTATTCAAAGGTATGGTATGGGATACTTCTCCATATTTCTTGTGTGATGAAGCTCTAGTTTCCACCATTAACCTTGGATGAGGCAAAAGAATAAGATGAAAACAACTGAAGAATGAATTTATTCATGAAGATCAAATGATGCAACCTTGTCAAGATTGAATTGATTAAAGATTAGATCAGACATAAATGAAGGATACTATGCCATAGTAGTGTGGGTAGACACCCAATAGATGGCAGGCACAAGCTCACAACACTTAGCCATTTTAGCAAGAAGACTGAATTTGAAGATAATGTTGACAAGGTTTTGACACAAGATGAAAAAGACTCAAATCGATAAATTAGAAGGCAAAATCAGACTCAAAGGCTTACTTGAGGAAAATGAATGAATTTTTTCTAGTTTCTTCTTTATTCCTGACACAGTGATTTGTTCGATAAATTTTGTAAATAGGCTATAAAAACTGGGTCTCTAACAATTTTGACAATTTGCTGGCAATAAAATTTCTCAAATGAATTTTTACAAGATTGTACGATAGTGGGTATGCTATGAAATGATAGTTGAAAAACTTGTATGATAGTTGAAAAGCTCGCATGACAATTGATAGTAGGATTTTGACTTTTTATTTTTGACTAGTGGCAAAACTCGTACAACACTATACAAGCTGTCATACGACAATACAAGGGTTCTGAAATGACAATTGCAAAAACTTGTATGACTTTCTGACCTTGTGGGATGATTTTTGACTCTAGAAAGGAATTTTACTTTAGATTTTGCAAATTTTTGGTTTTCAGTTTTAGATTGTTCAAAAATTTCTCTATCCAGGTTTGAAGATTATTCTAGGATCATTCATTTTCAGTAACCAAATAGATAAACAAGCATGAAAAATAGCAAGCAAGTGATTCCAAGCACATCTAAAAAAAATGAATAGGGGACAAAGCAACCATGTGCATGAACAATCAAGTGACTGAATGTGCTAATCCGTAGGAGTGCTAATTGTGTATGTTCCAAAAAGTTTTTCAATAAAGCACATATTCCTAGAAAAATGAAAATTCGGCCTCACTAGGGTTTGTAGTAATGGTCCGACTCTGCAAATTTTATGATCTCAAGAGGGTGAACTCCAATCCAAGTGCACCGGGATTTTGACATAGTCCAAGAATGTAATCAATTAGGAGCTGCTAGGGAGATCTGATAGCCCAACAAGAGACCACACCTGTGAAGATTTCCTCCACAAGGACATTTATATAGAGGTTGTTGCTACCACAGTGAAAATGGCTATTACCACTTGAGGTTCTGTCCATGTGGTTGACCCAATTAAGGGAATTCCCACTACGGTTAACCCTCTCTAAAGGTGACTCACAAAAGATACCACGCTGAGATTAGTTCCAGATTCAAGGATTTGAGTTTCTGATACTACCCAAAAAGGGAGTAGAGCATAGTCCTCTAGCCTTTTCACTTTTAACCAAAACAGAGTAGATAGATTAATCTGACATGCTAAGACCAAGATTATCTCACAAAGATCTATGACGTTAACCGCTTATGATCTATCAACCCCTCTAGAGAGAGAATATATCAATCAAAATTTGAAGACACATGAATCTAGTAGAATGTGAAACTCTCTCAGTAACCTCCCTACCTACAAGGGGATCCTTCATCAAGAAGAGCTTCGCATGCATGAACAAGTGGAAGAAGTCCACTCTCTTGAGATCATCCACAAATAGTGTTCATAGGGCCTATTTACTATGTGTAACAGATATGCAGAAAGCAAATCTATGTTTGTTTTATAGCCCAAAATGAAGTCTGTGATATGAAAGAAAGAAAAGTCACACAAGCTTGACATGTGAGAGTTCATTTTAATCCAAATTGAAATTTTATCAGCTGGAGAAGAATACATGAATTCCTCACAACGTGCTTAGTAGATTTTTACCTATCTTAGTGATTTAGTTGCATTGTTTCCAATCAGATTCAGAAATTATCAGTCAAAAACATAAGATTTCAATTGTTAGGATTAGCTGTTAGTCCAAATCTGAAAATCAAATTTGAAAAACTGCCAAAAATTCTAAAATGACAATTGAATTCTAGAGTCAAAACTCATACGACAGTGGGTTACCTCCCAGATGATAGTTTGGAAAGTCATACGACAGTGGGTGTCCTCTCATACAACAATCAAGCTTCCAAATGATGATGGGTAGATTTTGGCATGATCCTCGAAATCTAAAACTATCATATGACTTTCTGAAAAAAGTCATACAAAAAAAGTACAGACAAAAAATAAAAATCACAGTTTTAAAGAGAAAATGACAAGAAATTGATAGAATTTGAATGAAAACCCATTTCAAGGCCCCACGATGGGTGCCAAAAATGTGTGTGTGAATTTTGTACCTAGCTGTAGACCCAACACTTCAGTAAAACATTAAAGGTTAGCCAAAAACCAAAATCATGCAATGAAATTGAAACTATGCTAACCAGATGATTTACTGCCTTCTAGTAGATGCGAGTATGATACTCTCAGATCAGACTAAGATCAGTGACAATTCAACACCTAAACGAAGTATTTGAATGCAAAATATGAAAGACTATGAATGTAGATTAAACTATATTTTTTTATTTTCTATGCAATAATATGAAATCTGTATGAATCTAAGCTAGAATGTATGAAATGGAATGCAGATTTGATCTAAGAATGCTATGAATGAATATGAAATCTATGATATGAAACTATGCAAAAGCTAATGATCAACTATGAAAGATCTCACAAATCACCTGTCGCAAATGTTCAATCCTTCAATCGCCAATTCGCCACAGTAATTGTACAAATTCGAGTGTTGTTTAAAATGAAGAGCTAAGTCTTGTTTTTATAGAAATCTAGGGCTTTGAGGATGTAGGAGAAAGGCCATAAATCACTCTTGATAAACTCAAGTTGATTTTTGAGTTAACAGGAAATTAAGAATAATTAACTCACAAAAATCATGCAAAAGAAGAGTTTTACTCAAAATAGAGTTTTAGATAAAATTTCAACTCATCATCAGCTGTTGAGTTTCAATTTTAAAATTGATTGTTAATTTCTACTTGCCTTCTTTTCTAATTGTGCATGATTTAATATGAATTAATTTAATAAATAAAATGATTTATTTTCAACTTAACTGATTTTAAAATTAAAACAATTGATTTATGGGTTAATCAATTATTAAATCAAATTTTTATCCAAAAACTATATTATTAAATATTGACAATTGACTTTAATTAATTAAATAATAATTTAATCAATTTGTCATAAGATTTTTGATTTATTGTCAAAATAAAATAATATAATTTAGGAATAAATATAATTAAATGTAAATAAATAATTAAGTGGCAATATTAAATCTAATTAATTAAATATTTAGAATATTCAATTAATCAAACTTTAGGATAAATATGATTTATCACCAAATAATTATTAAATTAAAGATAATTAGATAAATTAGAAATATTTAGGAAATATACCCCAATGCAAAATTAGGATAAAATCAATTAGGGTTTTGATAACTTGATGTGCAGATGTGCCTTAGGTTAGGACTTTTGTATCGATTTCATTTGATTTGATGATGTAGGAGGTTAATGAATCTATAGCCCATTTTTGGGGTATTACACCTAATAGCTACTTGCTCATGAATTCTTCTTTATAATTCATACACTTCTTCAAAGATTTCCTTAGAATCAGGAAAAGTTGTTTCAAATTCAACCTGATGTGTTTGGGGGTCTTCCTGTTGATCCTAAGATTCATGGAGACCTTGAGGCAATGAAGAACCAAGGATGAAAGGGGGGACAAAATCTTGTCTATTTCTGCTCTTACTTCTAGAACTCCTCTCTACTCCATACTGTTTATTAGGGACTACCTTCCTATTATGGGGAAACTTTTCACCCTCTCTTTCTGTAGGGGAATAATAATTCTCATACTGATTTAAACCTAAATCAATAGCCTCTTCATATTCTGAGGCATTTCCCTCCTAACTAGGAGGAGCAATACTTTCTTGCCTTGAGTTTCCCTTTTGCTTCCATGTGAGGGACATATCATTAGTACTCTTTTCTCTTCTGATCTGACCTCGTATAGATGTGGTCGGAAGCCCACCTTATAAGGTTTCCTCTGGATGGTCCTTTCTCCAGGACCTTGTATTCTTGAAACTCATTATACCAAAATAAAACTTTAATTATCACTGGTTACAGAGATGTCTTAGAGTCACCACCTAAGAAAAATGGGGTTTTCTGTGATTTTAAACAAATAGAAAGGGTAGGCAAGTTTACAAAAGGAAACAACTCTGTATGTTCAACAGTACCCCACTGGCTTAGAAAATAAGTAGGCCAGGAGTCTAGCTCAACTTGTACCTGCATTATTTTATACAAATTTTACATACTCCCCAGCAGAGTCACCATTTTGTTGGTTCTTCAAAAGATTTTACACTCCATTACATACCAATATACTTATGACTGATGTTAAGGAGGGGTTAGTTCCAAATGTGAGAAATCTATAAGTAAATGGACCAACTATAGGGACAAGATGCCCTCTTCACTTATGGCTCTACAAAACCAAGGTGGGTACACCTGATCAAATAGATATAATCCAATTCCTTACTTAATACTAGATCTTTCAACAGATAACCGTGAGAAAGTACTAAGTAACAACCTATTATTCATTGACTCTCCATCACTGGGTAGAACAACTATATAATGCAAGTAAAATAAAGTAAAATGACTGGTATTGATTATATAATTTTGATTACAATGATTTCAATAATTTTCCATACAACAAAGATAGGAGAGTATAGGCTAGTGCCTTATCCATTGGGATAATATTACCAAAAAATAGAGTAAATACAAAGATCCTTGAAATAACTGGTCTTTAAGCATAAATACAAATACTCCAACTCTTTCCTACTTGTGAATAATCCTTATGTAAATTCAATGAACATGTATCCCACTCTGAGCAACCTTTAATCCAACCCTATATCAAAACTCAAAGAAAAAACACATACATACAAGTCTCCAAAGACTTAGAAGATTCACATAATGAACATAAAGGAGAGATAAAGACTTGAAATTTGTATTAAGTATAACCTTTGATCATTTATATACAATATGTCCTAGACAACAAGCTTGCAAGATAATAGTAGCAACCTGCACTTCTTCTCTATTGCTTGATGAGAAATGATACAAAATATTACAATCCTCGACTGAGGGTTAGGGTTTCAAATTTTTTTGTAATTTTAACACCTAAGACTCTCAATGCCTAAAATGATCATGGAAAATCCTTTATATACAAGGAAATGCAACAAGCTACTGATCATTTTAGGGTTTACAACTTTTTACCCTAAAAACTTCACAACAACCCTAATGGGTTTACAATAAATGCCTTGACCGAACTAGGAGAGATATTTGCAAATAGCCGCGTTGCTTTATGTCTTCAATTCTTTCCTCGGTTTCCTCAAGTAAATTTGATCACCATTTCTTCATTGTCATCCCTCTAATAAATACCTCTTTATATCTAAAGAACTTTGAGGACTCAAAAGGTTGGAGTCTTTGTCTAGCTCAAAAAGTAGGTGGAGTATCTACTTTTTCTGCATGTGGAATGTACTGATATTTCCACCTGTTATACACCTCTTCACTCAAGAATCCAAAACTTGTAAACTCAGCCTTTTTGCTAGATAATTGTTCCCATTTTCTCTCCATTTGATTGACCTCCTATAGAATAAAATCAAACTTTGATTTTGCGGTCATTAACACCTTGATGGTGCTGATAAAAGAATAAGTGTCATTTAAGACACTAGTTACTCTCTCTGACAAAAGTGCATCCATCTCCTCTCTCCACTCATATAAATATTTTAATTCTCCTTGTGCTGTGAGAACATTTGGTACCAGTTCACAACTTAAAAACATTAATTCCCTTTTCAACACATTTGATTTCCTTATGAAAATATCAAAAATAATGTCATACTCCACTATTTTCTTCACAGACTGGTGTACTGGCTTAATTAGTGGATCGGGATCTTCTTATCCTTTAGACAACCAATGAAATAACTTCATACTTGAAGATCTCTCAATCCATTTTTTCAAAATTGGTGTAAACTCAGTCCTATCTTTATTCAAACCTGTAAACAAAATATGTAACCTATTGACATGATTGAAGAAAATTGAGGGCTTTAAATCATGTGCAAACTACATTATTGCCTCTATCATGTTTTCCTCATACTTCTAGTTTACCAGAGATGTAGCATTTACATGTTCATCCTTCTCCTTTTCCAACTGCACCCTTATTTCCCTCAACTTATTGGTTTCCTCAGTTAATTGCTACCTCTCCCAACTGACTCTTGCATCTATATTTACTTGCTGGAGTGGTGATGGTGGAAACTCAATAATTGGGCTTGATGAAGAGGCTACTATAGGCCTATCAGAAATCATCAATGGGGGTGACCTGTGATCCTGGGGTCCAGACAACTTTGCAATAAATTTATCTTTCTAGATTAAGTAAGTTTTAAGCTCATTGTAAGACTTAAGGATAGTCTCAAACTTAATCCTTAACTCTTCCTTTTCCTATGCATCCTTTTCTGCCACTTTAACATTAAATTTTGTTGTCTCCAAAATGATGTTTGAGGCCTCAAAACCTCTCAACAATTGAAGTCTCACCTACTCTTTGTACCAGCAAATTTCCAGCATATCCTGATGAGAAAGCCTCTCTTTTTCCTTTATTTTCTTCCCTCTTTAGGGACCACATAACCAGGGTTGCATGATCATTAGAGAAAGTAATACCCCTAGTAGCTTGTTGTGCTTGTTCTGCAGTACTAAGGGTCTTTACTTTGCTTCTTATAACCTAATCAAAAACTATTGCATCTGCAATATCCTACTTAGGAAGAATCAACACTCCTGCAGTGTGAATCATAACCCTTCCCTCCTTAGGGGTGATCTTTTCAAATTGCTTTATCATTTATCCCTTGCTCTCATTTTCAATTTCAATCATATCCTTATTAGGATATTCCTCCCTTTTCTCACAAATCTCTTTAAATTGTTTTATTTTCATTCTCCACAAAAACTAAAAAAATGCCCTAGTCTTCACAAATTTATCATCAGCGATAAAAGAATCACTAGCCTATTTCAAAAATGGGTCAATTTGTTTACCCTCAAACTCTACAATAGTAAGATCCATTTCTATCTCTTTAGGTGCCTCTGGCATTCCTTCTTGTAGTTCCTCACTAGAAACAAAAACATTTCCCTCATTGCTGAGTTGCACCAATTTCTCAACAACTCCATGCTCATCTAAATGTAAGGGGGACTGAGATGGAGAATATACATCCTGCTCTAGCCTTGATTCTTCTTGCCTCTGTCTCTTTGGAGAAGGCCCTTGTGTTGCTATAGCCTCCATAGGTCTCTTTCCCTTGGAAGTAGATGGAACATTCTCATTCTTTTGTTGAACTGGGAGAAGAACACTATAGCCTTTTCTTTGTTGCATGGTGTAAGTTCCTCTTGGGGTCAATTTTATGTACCCGAGCTAGCTCTGAATCCTCCTGGCTCTCTCAAGATCTATCTTGCTTACTACAACCCTCTTCTAATTTACTACCTGCATGATTCCCTCAAAATTGTCCATGAGAGCATCTACCTTTCTAGCCCATGGCTCAAAATTCTTCAAGGGGTCATAACCTTTGTCAAAATTTCTAATAAAATCTATAGTCTTCTTGTAGATTACCCACTTTTCTTTCTTAATCTCTTGAGTTTGGAGATCAAACTCATTCCTTATTATATCCTCAAGAAAATTAAATTGATGCTCGAAAGGAGCACATCTTATCTTTTCTCTAAACATTCTTGACAAGAAACCTTCATTGTCTGCACATCTGGCCACAGCTGTAGCCATCATGTAGGGCTACAAGACTCGATTCAAATGTATCCATCCCTTCTTAATAGTAACATATTAGTGTGCAATTGTGACATCTAGGAGCAAAGTTCCCCTCCCTTTACCAATAAGGGTTATTTCTTACAGATCACCAATCTGCCTTAGAATTTATGCATACCCTATTTTTAGTGGAACCTGGTAAGGCAAAATGTATGGTGTCTTCTTGCAACCATATACTCTAAAAAATGTAGAAACTAGATACAATATTATGTCACCAAAATTGTGTACAATAGTGATATATTGGCAATACTCCTTAGGCCTGATCAATCTCAACAATTCTCTTGGGATCCTTGGATTTTCAAGATATAATAGTGTCCTAAGCCTTGAAGAAAAATTTCTATCGAAAACAAGGAAGCTAGCCTCAGTCCTGTTCCAAGACAAATCTATTGTCCACAACTAAATTGGAAGGGTTTCTCCATTCTTCTCTTTGACAATATTAATTGTTGAACTAAAAAAATGGTCACCCTTGTACAAGAACATATGCATTAGCATAGAGTACCACCCAAAATGCCTGCTTATCTTCATATTTTTTATCCCCATTAATCCCTCATGGATTGAATCAGCAAGGTGAGAGGCAAAATCAAAAATCAATGCCAACTGTGGGTGTAAATACTATACCATCATAAACATGTATGGAATTGGCATATGCATTACGTCATCATGCCCAAGAATCAAAGTTAGAGACTTGTATATAGCTTGTGCTCGTAAACTAAATAAATCCAATGTGAAAGGCTCAGGTGTACTAGGGCTATTCACACACATTGATACAATCTGATCAAGGAAGTCCCTTAAAGGCCTTGCCCTTAAATAATCTTTTTGTGCTTCATATATTTTAGTGAATTCTTTAAAATCAATCTTTTCTCACCCAATAGAAGGGTGATTTAATGAAAACACCTCTCTAATCTCATCTTCTGTAATACTTATTAAATCACTGCCATTTATGTCCTTGACACATCTAGTCACAGGATCATAAAACCTAGCAACTTGAATGAGGAGGTCTACATCCATGAACACTCTAGGGACAACTAATTTCCCTATATCAAACTGCCATATATTGCTGAGGGGGGACAATAATTCCTTTGAGAGTACGCTACCCTAAACAATATCAAACCATTGTGATCCTTTCCTACCCTAGCATCTCTCATCCAAAGACCTCTATCATAGAGCACTTCATTTACAAAGTCCCTAGGGTTCTTGAGACTAATTCCTTCACTTTTTTTGTTCCATTCTCCGAATGTGGGAGCAATTGCATCAAATCTTCAAAAATGCCCCTATCTTTATACTCTGTCTTTCCCCATAATTCTCACTTAGGTAGTATCTTTAACTAGGGTTATGAAATAATGCACAAATACCAAAGAAAATTCCAAATATCATAGGACAACTATAACCAAGAAAACTAATCTCTTCACACTCTTTTCTCCTTAAAATTTTATGCAATGCTTAGGTCATAAATTTGGCCTACCAAACACTTTAAAAAACTTCACTCGAAATCACTCCGGAGAGGAAAACTAGTCTTGCTGGCCAAGATACTTTAAAATAGGTAAAATTTTCAATGATCAAATCAGGGTATATAATTTTTCACCAACCATTTACAATTCATCCACATGAAACTCATTAAGTTCACCATTACTAAGAACTGGCAGCCCCAATGTTCACTTGATGCGAGCAATGTCACAGGAACAAAATTTCAAATTCGAACCATCGATCCTCTTTTCTTTTTGGTGCATCAGATGACTAACAAAATCAGTAGTGTAACCTATGTTACTTTTCCCTAGACTATTTCTCAACCAATGAAAATTGTCTAAATTAAGCATGTGCAAAAAGTTATAACTTAACTTTAGGCTTTGATCAGATCAGATAGGTGTCACCCTATCGCTAAAGTGCAAGCATAAGATCCAAACACTTTTCCTTAGCAGTATAAGAGCCACCATAGATCTTTTCCCAACTTATCATGCCTTTATCATTTCCCAAAACAATGACCCCACTTTAGCTTTACAAACCTTTGATCAAATAAAAAACTGCCATGTTGCACAAACCAGTAGGCGGACCCCTCTCTGTTCTTGCTCAATATCAGAGATATTGACAGCTACCACATCACTTTTGTTTCAACCAATCAAAAACTAGCATATCATTATGACCTAGCATTGGAGGACCCACCGTGTAGTCCACATCCTATTATAGAATCAAAAAGTCATCACTATACTACAAGCTTTAAACATCACAGATCTTATCCCAGCGGTATACTAACAACCGTAGGATCTAGTTGAGCTTTATCTATTTGAGAAGAATGACCCCACTTTACTACGTCACCCAAGACAAGTGTCAACCAAAGAAAACTGCCATGGCAAAGGGAATGTTAGAACACCACCATGTCAGAAAGGGTTGTAATTAGATGCTTGTTGCTAAAGTCTATTGATTAAAAAGTAGTCAACTCAACCCAACGGTACAATGACAACCATTGATGCAATCCATTGTTTAATCACCACAATTCCTTTGAAGATGGGACCGCTTAGACATATGTCACTTTGTCGCTAAAGTGCATGTCAAAAATTCTAACAATTGAGAGCCTTAAGATTTAACAATAGCCACTAGTTTTCAAAAGGAAGCCTATTGAAAAGATAGACGGGAAAACTAAGGTTTATAAAATAATTATTTAAAAGGACCCTGCTGAGGAACCTAGTGACATAACACATGAAGTGGTCATTTTAAAAGGGTCTATTATTGCACATGCTTAATTGGATAGGTTAATGAGCAAAAAGTAATGCTCAAACATAATGATGCTTAGGTCGACCTAGGGTTTTCTGTCACAATGCTTACTGCTAGGTTTTAAAACCATGATTTCTCAAAAATTTAAGCATGAGGATCAAAATTTTCTAAATAGTACTAACATGACTCTTGCATTTATTATTGGCCATAGATTTAATATTGGTATTTATCATTGGGAAGCATGTGGACCTAGATCTGGTCATTCCTTTTGTTAATGGTGGATCTAAAGGTCAACTTATTCGGTAGTGTCTTGTATAAATGTAGTTGTTTGGTTAGAGTTTAGGAGTCAGCTTTTGGATAGAAGATAGAAGATACAAAATTAGAGATTGTTGGAAGATCCTCACATTTTAGAGGACTTTTGTAGTTGATTGTAATATCTAGCCTAAACCGAGAAGGCCTTATAGCCTGACATGTATGAATCAAATTGAAGATAATATATGAAAGTTTCTACATTCTCTCTCTCACTTGTTGTGTTGTTGCTTCTGTGTGTGATTTTTGCAAAGTGGATCTAGTTAGGGTGTGCCTTTGGCCCCTCTCCCCATCATCCCTTGTGTCAGGAGGTATCAGAGCTAGGTTAGATATGGATCTAGGTTTGCGAATCTTAGTTTGAGGGTTCCTTCTTGTCAAACCCTAGTTGATTTGTTGTGGGGTAGTAGATTGCAATTTGATCTACAATTTTAGAGGGTTTCAAGATGGTTTGTGGGAGGCAAGATGCGGATCCAAGATTGGCAAACATGTTGAGACAACTTGCTGCTAGATTAGAAACTGTTGAAATAGCCCAGAGAAGAGGAAAACATCTTGAAGATGTTAGTGATGATGAAACTAAGGAAGAACAAGTTGATGTAGAACCTGCACCAGTGATGGATCAAGGTGAGGAAAGATTGTTGAAGGCTTTGAAAAATTTGAAGTCTACACCACACTTTAATCCTCCTAAGTATATTGGAAAATTGGATTCTGATGAATTAATGGACTGGATCACCTAGATGGAAAAGTATTTTGAATATGAAAATGTACCTAAGGAAAACAAGTTGAAAATTGCAAGCACAAAGTTGAAAAGTCATGCATCCTTGTGGTGGGAACATCTATAGTTAGACAGAATGAGGAAAGTCAAAGACAAAATTAAGGTATAGAATAAAATGGTGAATAAATTGAAAGGAAATTTCTTACCTTGTGATTATCAGATTAACCTAGTTAGGAAAATGCAAAGTTTAAGGAAGAAAGATAGATTGGTAAAAGAATATACTAAGGAATTCTATAGAATAGATATCAGATTTGGACATGATGAAGATGATGTGGAAATAATTGCTAGATACTTGAATGGTTTGAGAGTTTCCATCCAAGAAGAAATCAATTTGGTCAAATTGGAGAATATTGAAGAGGCTTATCAATTTGTATTGAAAGCTAAGGAGAAATTGAACAAGAGACATTAGCAAAGACAAAGAGCTAGAGGTGGTAGATTCCCTAGAGGAAGAGATAGATCTCATTTTTAAAATAGTAGATCTGAACTTGAAAAGACAAATCTGGATAAAGGCAAGACCGAGTGTAATGGTGAAAGTTTATCTAGAGGCAGAGGTAGTAACTACCAAGGTGGTTTCCCAGGAACTTATTACAATTGTGGAGAAGGACATAGATAATTTGAGTGTACACATGCAAGTAAGAAGGTCGATAATAGTAGAAATGCTTTGGTGCAAGAAGAGTCACTGAATGAACCTGAGAAGGAAAATAACTTGATGGTAAGGAGAGAACTTTGGACTAAAACTAAAAAGGAAGATCCGGTAAGGAAAAAAAATTTCAAGACCAGATGTAGAGTTTCTAATGAAGGTTGGAAGGTAATCATTGATAGTGGTAGCTTGGAGAATCTGGCATCTAAGGAAATGGTCACAAAGTTGCAGTTGAAAAGGTTGGAACATCCAAAGCCCTATCAGATTTCATAGATCAAAGATGAGCATACACTCTTGGTAAGTGAAAAATGTTATGTGAATTTGAAAATTGGAAAGTACTATGATAAGGTGTTATGTGATATCATGCCTATGGATTGTTGTCATATTTTGTTGGGTAGACCTTGGCAATATGATAGACATGCTATATATGATGGGAGATTGCATAAATATACTATTTGGGCTGATGGAAGAAGACATGTTTTGTTACCTTTGATTGAAGAACCTATTAGTAATGTTTGTACATCTATAAAAAATTTCTTGATGGAAGGAATAAATTTTGTTAAGGATTTGAAGAAGAATGATGTATGTTTTTCTTTGATTCCTAACAAACCGAGTAAGAAAATAGAAGATAGTATACTTGAGGAGATTTATAAGTTACTCACTGAGTATAGTGAAATCATTTCTGATAATGTACTTGATGGTTTTCCACCAAAGAGAAACATTGATCATTGCATGGATCTAGTCCCTGGAGCTAGTTTACCAAATAAGGCACCACATTGGTTGACACCTATCGAGAATCAGGAATTGAACTAACAGATTCTAGAATTGTTTCAGAAAAGTTTGATTAGAGAAAGTTTGAGTCCTTGTGTAGTACCTTTTGTATTGGCACCTAAGAAGAATGGAGAATGGAAAATCTATACTAATTCCAAAGAAATCAACAAGATAATAGTGAAATATAGGTTTCCTATATCGAGAATGGATAACATAATGGATAGTTTGACTGGAGCAAAGTATTTTACCAAAATTAATTTGAAAAGTGGGTATCCTCATATCAAAATTAGAGAAAGTGATGAGTGGAAGACTACGTTTAAGACAAAAGAAGGTTTGTGTGAGTGGTTGGTTATGCCTTTTGGTTTAACTAATGCACTAAGTACTTTTATGAGGTTGATGAATGAAGTTTTGAAGAAATTCTTGGGTAAGTTTGTGATTGTAAACCTTGATGATACTCTGATAATCAGTAAAACCAAAGAAGAAAATTTGTTGCATGTTTAACAAGTATTGCAAAGGTTGAAAGAAGAAAATTTGCTGATAAATCTAAAAAAGTGTTCATTCATGAAAGAGGAGATTGTGTATTTGGGATTTGTGATTTCAACTGATGGTTTGAAAATGGATTCTAAAAAGGTTGAAGCTATTTGGAATTGGCCTACACCTAAGAATGCTAGTGAGGTAAGATCATTTCATGGTCTGGCAAGTTCTTACCAAAAGTTCATTAGGAATTTTAGTTCAATTTGTAATGCTATGATTGAGATTATGATAGGAGATAAAAGAGAATTCAAGTGGACACATGGAGCTGATAAAAGTTTTGAGACTCTGAAGTAGAAGGTTACTAATTTTCCTATTTTGGAATTGCCTAATTTTAATAAAGTATTTCAAGTAGAATGTGATGCAAGTGGAAGTGTGATAGGAGCTGTATTGAGTCAATAAGGTAAACATGTTGCTTTCTCTAGTGAAAATTTGAATGATGCAAAAAGGAAATACTCTATGTATGATCACAAATTCTATGCTATTGTTCAAGCACTAAAGAAATGGAGCCATTATTTGATACTGAGTGAATTTGTGTTGTATATCGATCATAAGGCTTTACAGTATTTGGGTAGTCAGAATAAGTTGAATCAGAGACATATGAAATGGGTTGCGTATTTGCAAAATTATACATTTGTGATAAAGCATAAGAGTGGAGTCACTGACCAAGTTGTTGATGCATTGAGTAGAAGGATATCTTTGATGACCGAGATGAAAATTGCAGTTATTGGCTTTGATGACATGAGAGATTCTTATGAATTTGATACTAATTTTTCTAAGCTATGGAGAAAGTACAGAGAACCTATTCAAGATCAACTGAGTACTAAATGGGAAGAATATTTTATTCAAGAAGGTATGTTGTTTAAAGGTATTTAGTTATGTATACCGAGAGGAGAAATAAGAACTAATTTGATAAAGCAGAAACATAGTAGTGGTTTGGCTAGACATTTTGGTGTTGATAAAACATTGCATTTGATTAAGGATAAATACTTTTGGCCACAATTGTATAAAGATGTTCAGAAATTTGTGAAAAGTTGTGGAATTTGTCAATTTGCAAAAGGAGTAAGTCAAAATACTGGATTGTATAAACTAATTTCTATTCTTGAGAAACCTTGGATTGACATCAGTATGGATTTTGTTCTTGGCTTACCGAAGACAGTAAGAGGTAATGACTATATATTTGTTTTTGTGGATAGATTTTTAAAAATGGCACATTTTGTACCTTGTAGAAAGATATCAGATGTAGTATATATAGTAGATCTTTTCTTTAAGGAAATTTTCAGATTGCATGGATTATCGAGCAGTATTATCTCTGATCGAAACAGTAAATTTTTTGGATACTTTTGGAAGACCCTTCAGAGAAAGTTTGGCACCGAGTTGAAATATAGTTCTACATTTCATCCAAAAATCGATGGACAGAAAAAAGTTGTGAATAGAAGTTTGCGAAATCTTTTGAGATGTTTAGTTGGAGACACACTGAGTAATTGTGATTCAGTGTTCACACAAGAAGATTTTGCATACAATAATTCAGTGAATAGGAGTACTAGAAAAACACATTTTAAGATTGTAAATGGCATACAATCAAGAGGTATATCAGATTTGAGGGATATTGCTGATGATAGAAAGAGAAGTGTTGAAGGAGTAAAATTTGCTGAGTACATGAAGACATTGCATGAAGATGTGAAATATAAGTTGGAGAAATTTAATCAGAAATATAAAGATAGAACTGATAGATCAAGAAGACATAAGACTTTTGCAATCAGTGATGAAGTAATGGTTCATTTGAAGGAAGGCAAATTTCTTGTTGGAACATATTAGAAGCTAAAAATGAAGAAGTTTGGCACTTGCAAGATTTTGAGAAAATTTAATATTGGAAATGCATACGAGATTGAGTTACCTAATGACATGGAAATATCACCTATTTTCAACATTGCTGATTTATATGAGTATCATGAGTCGGATGAAGAAATGATAGTACCGGTGGATTATCCTAAGAAACAAACATAAGAAGTTGAGCATATTTTGGAGCAAAGAATTGGTAGAAGTACAAGAGGAAAAAAGTATATGGAATATCTAGTAAAGTGGAAGAATAGAACGATTGAAGATAGTGCATGGATTTCATAGTCTGAGTTGGATGTAGCTTGGATCATACCTATTTCATGATTTAGAGAATCATTTTCAAATAACCCCAGGTGTCTGATGTAGGAGCATATCGCGTCCTTGGCAATCCTATGTCACCAAAAACATGTTTGAAGTTTTTTGTGTTGCTTGGTTCCTTCTTTGACTGAGTCAGTTTGGTGTTGCTCAGTTTCCTTTGTTACCGGTGTTGGTCGGTTATCTCTCTAGCTCTCAGTGATGCTTGTCTAACACTCAATTATCCTTGCTTACCGAGTTGTTTATTTTGAATTTATGTTGAGGCCGACTCTTACATTTATTATTGGTCATAGATTTAATGTTGGTATCTATCATTGGGAAGTGTGTGGACCTAGATCTAGTCATTCCTTCCATTGATGGTGGATCTGAAAGCTAACTGATTCGGTAGTCTCTTGTATAAATGTAGTTATTTGGTTAGATTTTAGGAGTTAGTTTTTGGATAGAAGATAGAAGATAGAAAATTAGAGATTGTTGGCAGATCCTCACATGTTGGAGGACTTCTGTACTTGATTATAATATCTGGCATAAATTTGGAAGGCCTTAATACTTGGCATGTATGAATCAAATTGAAGATAATATATGAAAGTTTCTACATTCTCTCTCTCACTTGTTTTTTTGTTGCTTCTTCATGTGATCTCTGCAACGTGGATCTAGTTAGGGTGTGCCTTTGGCCCCTCTCCCCATCATCCCTCATGTCATGCTAAAGTAGGTGTCTTTATGCCTAATATCTATCATATTTCAATGCGTAATTCAACATCAGTACTTCATTAAAATTGCTAACTAGTTTTGTCATGCTTTGACATTATTGGTATAGTATTGGCTCTATTTTCTTCTTATGGAGAGGCATTGGCCTTCATCTTGGACCATCTTTGTAGGATATTTGACAATGAGAGGGGTTTCATGGTCTTTCTTCTTCTCTCTCATTTTCCATTTCAGTATTGTGTTTTTTCATCTCTCTTTGGAGGGGAGCTTTCTCCCAAGTGGTTTTCTCCCTTTCTCTAGTTATGAGAGATTGTATTTGCATTTGTACATGAATACCTAACATGGCCTAGTAGTTGGGGCCCATTTTGTATTTTTAGCTTTTGTACATTCATCCTAAGTTGCACTTAAGGGGGGAGGGGGTGTTGGTGTAATTAAGGAATTTTACCTTGGTTAATTCATTCCTAGGTACTAATTATACTTTACTTAAGCTTTCTTATGGAATTGCATAGGAATAGTTAGAGCATTTCCACTTTATGTGGAATTATCATACTATTCTTTATCATATCTACTTATGGTGGACATACTTTTTTTCCTTAGGTGGCTGGTCTACCTTTTCTAGTCTTTATCACTTTATCACCTTCCACTTTTGTTGCATTTATTTTATTATAGATTGGAGGATGATCCACCTCTGGTCGACATGTGATTCCACATTGGGTGGGTGATAAGTTATCTATTAATTATCCTATCATGAGATAATCACACTTGTGATTATCTTATATACTCTGTGGTACCCATCTTGGCTATATAAGCAAGGGGCCTCCTATGTAATATCCACAAAAAATTTAGTTGATTCAATCTGTCTATCTATTGTATTACATTCTTGGTGAGATTACAATTTATTCTTACCACATTATTTCTCTCTTGTTATTGTTATGGTTTAAAATATCAATGTTAATATGAAAATCTAATGGGAATCTCATAAATTATTAAATGAAGTAAAGTTGTGATTTATGATATTAAATGAAAATGTATATTGTTAGAGACATATGTTAGATTCATTTGATTATTACAATGATAATTATTTTATGATGTCACCCCATTTGGGGAATATTTGTATGCTCATTATTATAATGAGTAATATTCAAATATAATTTTGTTGAATGAGACTATTTTTAATATTCTTTAAATCATAATTAAATGTGAAAGATGTGATATTGTACTACTCAAACATATGATAATACATATGATATTAAAATTCCCCTTTTAATGGATTCAATTATGTGTGTGTGTGTGTGCACGTGCACCTCTTCCATTTTATACATGTATGAATAGGTACACTTGATGTGTGAATGTTTTAGTGATTTTGGGTACTAGGCATTTGCTCCACCTAGTTTATAGGTATGAGAACACCTATATCCCCAACAGTAGTTACCAGACGTATTACAATTTGATGATAATTCACATTCTAGTTTACAAAGGTCAATTTTCATTCCTATTTTAATTGATTTTGGGAAAAACTTGATTGAAAAAGTAACCAAAATTAAATCCCAGCAACATGATAAGTCACTGTTAATATGATTTAGAACAACAGAGAGGGGGGGTGAATCAGTTGTTCTCAGGTCTAGATGTATAAAATAAACTTCAAATTTTTTTCTTTAAATCAGATCTAACAACCAAAACCAACTCGGTCATCACTGATTCTATAATAGAAACATATAACATTGCAGTCCACTACCCAGTTGTATCTAACTTGTAAAACACAGAAATGTTTAAACTAAAACATTCACACAAGCATTGACACTAGGATTTATAGTGGAAACCCAATCTGGGAAAAACCACTTTGTAACATGCTACTATTATTTTCACTCTTCTAAAGTGAGCTCGATTAAAAGCCAACCCTATCAAAGGTTACAATACACATTGTTAGGTCTAACTCAGTTAAAGGATTTCAATCACTTTGTTAGAAGTGAGCCTTGTTATAGGACTTACATACATTCCATTAGAATGCAACCTTGTTCAAAGGATTTAAACATATGACTGTTAGGTCAACCTCTGTTAAAAGGATTTTGATTGTTACAATGGTTAGAAAGTAGCAGCAGTACTGATCTAAAAACATACAACTCACTTTGCAAATATCAGATCCAATTCCATACACAAATGCTAGTTTACTGACTTTGAAACTTTTCCATCTCCATCTCTGATCTGCTCAGAACTTTTCTTCAATAAATCACCACACTTCTCCTTTAGCCTTTTTTCTTATATAGTCAATAACATCTACTGATCTTCCAGCATCCTCTTTTCACCCATGCACACACATACCTAATGCTTAGGTTCCCTTAATACTTCCTCAATTAGGTTAACTCATCTTTTTCCGCTCAATCTCCTTCGTAGATCTTAGGGTTAGGTCAGATTCATTGAATCTACCCGCTTTATGTTCTTCAAATCCTTTTCTAGAAACATCTCAAATCTCTTAAAGATTTACAATAAAAAAAATTTCAGTGCATTCAATGCTTTCAAACAATCAATAAATAAAGTCAACACATTTTACATAATCCAAGAATTCAACAATGTCAGCTCCAAATATGAATTCAATTCAAATATAAAAATATTGATGCTCAGTCAATACTATGATCAACTACTCTGTCTTCATGTAGAAAGCTCGGTCATTACTAAAAATGTTTCCTCAGCTTATACTATCTTTCTCGGCAATTAACTGATGTTAGGTTGACACTAGAATTTTTCTTGACGTATACTGACTCGGTCAACACTAACATTACTCGGCTTGAACATGATTTCTCCATTTTTGCTCGGTCAAGCCTACCAGTTTAGTCTTCAATCTTACTAAGATAAATAATACATTGTCTCATATTTGTACAACATAGTCAAGTACACTTTGTAGTATCAAGATAACTCAACCTTTCCTTTGGTGCTATTTTTACCATCATTTCTTTCCCTTCTTCACAACAATACAATAGATATAGTACTTTCCTACGTAGCAACAGTCTTACCAGTTAAGGTTTGACATCAATGACAACACAACAATTGCTTCAATTGCAGTTTCCAACAATCTCCCTCTTTGGCATTGATGGCAAGACCATATGATATCACCTGAATAACACATGGATTACCAACCAATCCAAAAACTTATCTATCCATTAGAAAAAAAAAATTGTAATATCCTTAGCTTCATTCTGATTCAGAATCTATTAGCCTCACTTCTGTGACTATCAGAAATATTCAGATCTCCCTCTATCCTGATCCTTCATTTTAGTTCATCATCTCCTTACTTTTCTTCTCAGTGTCATGTGTTATTATATCATCTCAGTTCATCTCCCTCTTTGACAAAAATGCCAAAGTAGCAACTAAAACATACATCCATCAGATGTAGATATTATCTATGCAGCTTAGTGTTTCTCGCTCTGTCATCTTGCTTATGATTGATTCCTTATCTTTTCTCTTCTTCACAACTCTAGGCCAGTCCTAAAGTGTGACAATCTTCTACATCAATCTGTCAAATATTCTATTGTAGCATATTTGATGTAGTGCTCCTAGCTTAACTAGGTAGCCTTAGTTAGGGGAAGGACCCCTCATTGACTTCTCAAATACTCATGTGCTTCTTTAGGTAAAGCTTTAGTGAATGTTTGCTAATTATTCCTTTGTATTCACATATTCCATTCAGACTTCTTTATCTTGTACCAATTCTCTCAAGTAGTGATACTTGATTGCTATGTGCTTGGTCTTAGTATGCATCACTGGATTCTTAGAAATGTTGATAGTACTTGTGTTGTCATGGAAAATAACAATAGGTTCAGTGATTTCTTCTTTCATGCCTACCAATAATTGTTTTATCCATACCAAATTTGAACAGTTTACTGCAACAGCAACATACTCGGCTTCAGCAGTAGATTGGGAAATGCAATTTTGTTTCTTGCTCATCTAGGAGACTAATCTCTGTCCAAGAAAGAAAGCTCCACCACTAGTACTCTTTCTTTCATCTACATTTCCTACCCAATTAGCATCTGTATATACTCTTAGTTCAAATCTTTCATCCTTCTTGTAATATAGCCCATAGTCAGCAGTCTCTTTCAAGTATCTCATAATTCTTTTCACAGCCATCATGTGTGTTTCCTTAGGATTGGCAGAGAATCTTGCCACAATCCCAACAACTAGTGCAATATCAGGTCTACTATGTACAACATACTGCAATTTTCCAATCATGGATCTATACAAAGTCTGGTTCACTTCTGCAGCATCATCATTCTTAGATAACTTTTGTCCAGTAACCATAGGAGTACTCACTAGTCTAGAATCTTCCATCCCAAAAGATTTTAGTATTTCATTAACATACTTAGACTGTGTAATGAAAATTCCTTTCTTCATGTTATATACTTGTAAACCAACAAAGAATTTGATCTCACCAAACATGGTCATTTCAAATTCAGTTTGCATTTCATTTGAAAATATTTTACACAAAGCATCTTGTCTACCAAAAATAGTATCATCCACAAAATTTTTTGCCAATAGGATACATTTACCTTCTTCATCTTTCATGTACAGATTGCTTGTGTCATTTGTTCTTGAAAATCCAATCTATATCAATTGGTTATGCAATCTCTCATACCATGCTCTGGGAGCTTTTTTTAATCCATATAGTGCTTTGTTTAGTTTGCATACCATGTTTCTTCTATTTGGATCAATAAAACCTTCTAGCTATTCTATGTAAACTTCTTCTTCTAGTATACCATTTAAGAATGCAGACTTCCTCAACAACATTGTCAGATTCAGCTTCTGAATGCTCGGCAATCTCTTCCTGATACTCAGTAGCATTATCTTGTTGCTCAGCATGTTCTTGTTCTCTTTCGGTACTATTTTCCTGATGCTCGACAACATCTTCCTATCGCTCGGCATTGCTTACCCGAGACTCGGCATCAAGTGCAAGTCTGTTACTTGCCTCTTCTTCTTCTTCAATATACACAAAAGATCTATAATCTTTTGGTTCTCTTTTGTTATCAACTTCATTTCTTTTTGTATACTCATCAACTTTCACATTCACACTTTCCACAATTTTGTTAGTGTTAGAGTTCAAACACTTATAAGCTTTACTTTTTATGGAATACCCTAGGAATATGCCTTCATCACTTTTAGAATCAAACTTTCCATTCCTATTGTCTTTTAATATGTAGCACTTTCTTCCAAAGATTCTAAAGTGTTTAACACTTGGTGCATGCCCATGCCATAATTTATAGGGTGTCAGATTTGTACCTTTCTTGATTTGTACCCAATTAAGAGTGTAGATAGCTATACTTATAGCTTCTTTCTAGTATTTCTGTGCCACATTCTTTTCAATCAACAATGTCCTTGCACAATCCAAGATAGATTTGTTTCTTCTCTCTGCTATACCATTCTGTGGAGGTGTTCTAGGTGCAGACATCTATCTTTTGATCCCTCTTTCATTGCAAAATAGATTGAATTCATTTGATGCAAATTCTCCACCTTAGTCAGATCTAAGACATTTCAAGTTCCTACCCATCTCCTTCTCAACCTTAGCCAAATACCACTTAAAGAATTGAAAAGAGTTAGATTTTTATTTTAGAAACATTACATGCATCATCCTGGTATGATCATCAACAAACAAGATAAAATATCTAGCACCATAGTAACTTTGTACACCCATAGGTCCACAAAGGTCAATATGGACCAAATCTAAAAAAAATTTAGAAGTAAAGGATTTTCTCTTAAAACTTGACTTTGTCATTTTTCCTAACTGGCATTTCTTGTACATCACATTCTTAGGTTTCTTCAATCTAGGTAGACCTCTTACTTTCTTCTTCTTACTTGTTTCTACCAGATTATTAAATTTAACATGACATAGCCTCTTATGCCATAACCAAATGTCATCAAGTTGTGAAACCATACATGCTTCTTCAGATAAGTCAAGATAAAACAAATTACCTCTAGTCTGTTCTCCACTTCTGATCAGTTCACCAGTAGCATTAGATATTTTAGCTTTCTTGTGATGAAATTCCACTCAGTAGCCAGTGCTTTTGAGCTATGCAACACTTAGTAGATTATAATTTAGACCTTCAACCCAATATGCATTTTCACAAGAGATCTTATCAGTCAGTTTAATCAAACCTTTTCATCTAATAGGACATGGTGCATCATTACCAAATTGTATACTTTTACCTCTATAATGATGTAAGGTCTCAAACTTACTCTTGTCACTAGTCATGTGATGTGAAAAACCACTATCAATAATCCATTTGTAATTCTTGTCCACATAGGAGATCAATGTAGTTTTCTCATCCTCATCAGATTTATCTTTCATTTCAACATAGACTATCTCAATTTCAAAATCATCACTATCAGTGTCAGTTTCTTCTTCAGCAATGTAACAAGATTTCTTACCTTTTCCTTTGTAGTCTTTGTGCCTTCGGTAGCTTCTATCATCTCTTATGTCTTTGTGTTTGCTATTTCTTTCTTCATCTTTATCATTCTTGTCAGGACATCTAGCAGCTATATGACCAACTTTATTACATGCAAAACATATAATAGGGAGTTTACCTTTATATTTTCCTTTTCCCCTTCTCAGTCTTCTAGCCATAAGAGCTTCTAGATCTTCAAGTTCTTCATCAGAAGTGTCATCGTCACTTTCAATTTCACTTTCACTGATGCATCTTTCTTTTTCTTTCTTTGGCTTGTTCAAAACTAATTGTGACTTGAAATTAGATTCAACATTACCAATACTACCAATAGTGAAGTTATCATAGTTAGAGAGTTCAAAAGCAGTCAGCCTGCCAGCCAAACTTTCCAAAGTAAGCACATTTGTAGAGTTACATCTAGATTCCTGAATAGCTGAGATCTTAATAGCATATATAGGATGCAAAGTTCTTATTACTTTTCCAATTATAGTTTCATCATCAATAGTCCCACTTTCTCCTCTAATAGCATTCACAACTTCTTTTATTCTACCATAATATTGTGCAATGTTCTCACCTTCTTGCATTCTCATTTCATCAAACTTACCTCTAAGACTCTTGACCTTAGCTTTCAGTACATTTATGTCACCACCATAGATCTTTGCAAGAGTGTCCCAAATCTCCTTAGCACTTGTGTAATCCTTAATGTCCTCAAATTCTAGATAGCTTAGGACAGATGCAATTTCTAGCATTTATTGATTATGTTCTTTCTTAGCTCTCATTTCTTCGGCAGTCAAAGGTGCAATAGGTGAGACATAGTCATTCTTAATCCAGTATGTTGTAGAATCACCAATACTAGCCAGATGCAGCTTCATCAAGCTTTGCCATGTAGGGAAGTTTTCCTTATTCATCTTTGGTACCTCCTTTTAATACATCCTGATCATTTGCTTCAAGTCCCTTTAAATTTGATTTCTATAAACACCAATAATAAGCAACACAACTCTGATACCAATTGTTAATATGATTTAGAACAACAAAGAGGGGGGGTGAATTAGTTGTTCTCAGGTCCAGATGTATAAAATAAACTTCAAAAACTTTTCTTTAAATCAAATCTAACAACCAAAACCAACTCGGTCATCACTGATTCTATAATAGAAACATATAACATTGCAGTCCACTACCCAGCTGTATCTAACTTGTAAAACATAGAAATTCTTAAACCAAAACATTCACACAAGCATTGACACTAGGATTTATAGTGGAAACCCAATCTAGGAAAAACCACTTTGTAACATGCTACTATTATTTTCACTATTCTGAAGTGAACTCGGTTAAAAGCCAACCCTGTCAAAGGTTACAATACACACTGTTAGGTGTGACCTGGTTAAAGGATTTGAATCACTCTGTTAGAAGTGAGCCTTGTTATAAGACTTACATACATTCCATTAGAATGCAACCTTGTTCAAAGGATTTAAACATATGACTATTAGGTCAACCTCTGTTAAAAGGATTTTGATTGTTACAATGGTTAGAAAGTAGCAGCAGTATTGATTTGATAAACATACAACTCACTTTGCAAATATCAGATCCAATTTCGTACATAAATGCTAGTTTACTAGCTTTGAAACTTTTCCATCTCCATCTCTGATCTGCTCGAAACTTTTCTTCAAGCAATCACCACACTTCTCCTTCAACCTTTTCTACTTATACAGTCAATAACATCTACTGATCTTCCAACATCCTCTTTTCACCCATGGACACACATACCTAATGCTTAGGTTCCCTTAATACTTCCTCAATTAGGTTAACTCATCTTTTTCTACTCAATCTCCTCATTAGATCTTAGGGTTAGGTCAGATTCATTGAATCTACCCGCTTTATGTTCTTCAGCTCCTTTTCTAGAAACATCTCAAATCTCTTAAAGATTTACAATAAAAAAAATTTCAGTGCATTCAATGCTTTCAAAAAATCAATAAATAAAGTCAACATGTTTTACATAATCCAAGAATTCAACAATGTCAGCTCCAAATCTGAATTCTCTTCAAATATAAAAATACTGATGCTTGGTCAATACTGTGATCAACTACTCGGTCTTCATGTAGAAAGCTCGGTCATTACTAAAAATGTTTCCTCAGCTTATACTATCTTTCTCAGCAATTAACTGATGTTCATTCGACACTAGAATTTTGCTCGGCATATACTGACTCGTTTGACACTAACATTACTTAGCTTGAACATGATTTCTCCATTTTTGCTTGGTCAAGCCTACCAGTTTAGTCTTCAATCTTACTAAGATAAATAATACATTGTCTCATCATTGTAGAACATAGGCAAGTACACTTTGTAGTATCAAGATAACTCAACCTTTCCTTAGGTGCTATTGTTACCATCCTTTATTTCCCTTCTTCACAACAATACAATAGATATAGTACTTTCCTAAGTAGCAACAGTCTTACTAGTTAAGGTTTAACATCAATGACATTACAACAATTTCTTCAATTATAGTTTCCAACAGTTGCCACATTTAAACAAGGTTTGGTCAAATGATCAGGTGGAGGGTGATGGTAATTCATGCCTGGTCACACACATGTAAGCATTGAAGGAGGCTAGGGACATTTTTCATATAACAACAAGATTGGGGTATTTTTACATTTTTAATTGAGAAAGATATTAATGACAATTGGTGAAATATTAATTAATTAATCACTTTTAGAATAGTTAATCAATCAGGGATATGGTTGACACAATAAAATTAATCAACCTTGAGAAAATGAGAAAGGATTGATAATAGATATTTTGATGATACATTATTTAACTAATTATGAAAACTTAGAAGCTAGTGAATTATAGAAGATAATTATTCAAATATTTATTTTAATAAAAATATAACTTAGCAAGTTGATTTTTGGGTGTACATAAATCACACTTATGTATCATCTCAATATCAAAGTGAATGTATATGAACTAGGGGGCTAATATGTGGGAACATAAATTTGGCAATAATAAGAACATGCATATAGAAATTATATATTTGTAAGAGTGAGAAAGGATTTAAGAAGCAAGAAAGGAGCCACACCTAAAGTACTATGTAATTTTTTTAAGGAACTCTCTCAAGATAAAGACACAAGTAAATAAAAGTTAGCATTTGAATGCTAATCGTACATTTAGACATTGCAAGTTATAAATAAAAATCATATAAAATATGTTATGGTTGTATAATTTCAATAAAAAATGTTAAGATATTTATAATATAGAAAAAATCAATTCAATTTAATAATAAATTAGTTTATTGTACATTTAAAATAAAAATTAATCAACTATTTAATAACATTTATTTTATTGGAATGGGGTTTTCATTGAAGGATTTGGCAAAAACCTTGGGGTTGGGACCAATAACTTGGTAGAAGTTTTTGATAAAGGTAAAAACACTGAAACCATTTACAACAAAGTTCTTAAAATTTTCAATTTAGCCCATACAAAATTTGAACCCCTACTAAACAACAAACAACAAGACCCCAACCAACCCAAAAACAAAACACAAAAGACACAACAAGTAGTGAACAAAAAAAAAATCTAGCATGACAACCAGTGACCATGTAGTAACCAACTACCATAAACTACTTAATATTTTTCATTGCCTTCTCTACCTATTTTTGCAGATCCTTCATCTTCTAAATGGAGTCTTTGAGACCTTTCAACTCCTTAGGGGTATCAGGCAGTTTCCTTCTGAGGCTACTTCTGGTTCTAGTTCGTGGCCCAGAGCTCCTAGCATCACCATCCAATGTTATGGTTGTGTTCTCTAGCATATTATTCTCCAGATGGTTGTACAGGTCCTTAAGATTTATCATAGAGGAATTAAGACCCTCATTGCTATGCTTAAGAACTTAATTGACAATATGCTCATTGTGGAAAATTTTCTCTATCAAGTCCTTCAACTTTTCATCCACCATAGCTTTGATTTTTGCTATCTTTTCCTCATTCTCTTTATTACTTTTTACCTTCATCAAAAACTCTGTTTCCATCTTATCCAGCTTAGCTATAAGGGGTTCCATAGTATTCTCTATAGCCTTTAGGTGACACTTCATTTCTTTCATCTCCTAGTTAATACCATGATCATCCTTTCTCTTAACCTCCTCTAGAACTCTATCATCCAAGTCGAGACTAGCAGTAGACTCATTATGACTTTCCCCACCCCCTTGGCTAGACTACCCCTTTGACTCCTCCTTATCACTGGCTTCCTCTTTTCTTTCCTCTTGTTTTTCTTCTTCCATTTTCCCATACTCTTCTTTCCCCTTTTCTTCTTCATTGTCCTTGTCATCCTCTTCTTCTTCACCTCCAGCAAGCTCAATCTCCTCATTTTCTTTGTCCTTCTCACTATCCCCTGAGATAAGGTCCTTTGTTTCTATGGCTCCCTCATTCTCAAGCTCCTCCTTTGTTTCTTCGTCCAAGATGGTAACCTCATTCCTTTCCTGATGAGAAGGGTGAGGTTCTTCAGATTTGTCTGCACTAACATGGGGGATCTTTTTATTCTTCTTTCCCTTCTTTTGGGTATCCTCTTTTATCTCTTCTTCATTATTCTTTCTCTTTCCCGTAACCCTTTTTGGAATGGGTTCCAGAATCATATCCCTGGAATAGTCCGCTATGAGAAAAATTAAACCCTCATGAAGCATAGGATTACTTTCTTTCTTCCTATTCTCATTTATGTTATTATTCAGGGAGCTTAAAAGGAAGTAAGCAAAAGAAACCTTCTTTCTATGCTTAAAATGATTAACCAAAACAAAATGCAAGTTATAAATCTTGGAGTAGAGGCCATCTAGACTAAAATACTTTATCATCACCCTAAAAAATTTCACCTAGATTTTCTTTATCTTCACAATTTCAGCATAATCTCCCAGCCCTTCTTCATCAGCATTTTTAGGGAAAAGTTTAAATGCTTCATACCCTATACGTTTATTATCCCTGTAGCAATCATTCCTTCAAGGGAAAAACCAATATTCTCAGAGACCAAACTCAGAGTAAGCAGAAAGGATTTACCCCATAGATTTACTTTACCATTAACCCATCCCTCAGAAAAATTTTTAGTTACATTTTTGTCAAATCCGTGAAGCTTTTCCATGTACGAGGTAACACCACCTCTTTTTAGTTTTTTCCACACTTTTTCTCCTGCCTTCATTTCTTGAAAACTAGGGGCTCCTCCCTTCTCAGACCACCTCCCATATCCTCAGAGCTAAGACAACATTGGTTTCTCAAAGTATCAAAGCAAAAAAAAAGAATGTTCTTCTGGTTCTTGCAAATCAATTTGTTTAACTTCTCCCACAATCCATGTGTCATTAACTCCACAATAATTTTCTCAGAGATTAGTTGGCATCTTGCTTTCCTCGATAATTTAATTGTCATTTTCATAATTAAATTTAATTATGTTGCCCTCTTTTTGATTAAGTTTATCATAATTTATAAGACCTAAGATCTCAGAATTGAGATTCACTTCCATGTTCCAAGCTTAGGTAAGTTAGTTTTGAGTTGAGTTGGTTGTTGGATGTGATAGATTTGTACAAGTAAGGTGCAGTCTCTAAAAAAAAGGGTAGGTCAGAGAATTATGGGAGGTCATTTTAAACTTTCTATTCTCAATTTTCTTTAAAAAAATTTTGTTGTCTCGGTCAGTGTAGGGGGTTGCCCTTGAAATGTATGTAAAGGAGAAACATTCTATTTTCTGTGTAAGGATAGGATGTTTACCCATTTTCTTTAAAAAATTATGCCCTATTGTAGATAGATTTGAAAACCAACTAGGGGCATTTTTAGCTTAGCGGATTTGTTCCTAAGTGCAAACTATTTGTTAATATATTAGCGGAAAGAACACTATGGGTACATGCCCCTACTATGGAAAAGGGTAGTGTTGTTTTGGCCTTATTAATAAAGGCCACATGCACCCATATGTAACCATATGACATAGTGCACAATATCCTACAACTTAGATGCTTACAACAATATCCTACGGCTTATTTGGTGATGTCACTATGGACCCCACATTAGCTATGTTAGCCACAGGCTTATTTCCTTCCCGGTAGATGCGGGTTATGAAACTTTCCTCAAAATTTTGCAAAGTATTTTTAATTGTTTCAATTATGTGGGCTATAGTCCAGGAGGTCTCACTTTTTCCTTTTATGCAATTAATAATATTAAGAGAATCTCCTTCCATCTAAAACTTGACACAACCTAGCTCTTTTGCCAGCAACACAACATGTAAAGCCGCCTCAGCTTCAACGATGTGATTGGTTTGTATTCCCACTAGAGCTACCACTACTCCTAGGAAATTACCAGTCTAGTTTCATATTAATCCTCCCACCCCTTCCCTTCTAGGATTCCCCTTACCAGCTCCATAGCTGAGAGTTTCTAGGAATGGAGTTTCTAAAATTCTCCATAAGACTTCTACCAACAAGAATAGTTGTCTTGTCATAACGAGTGTGCTTATCTCTAAAGACTCTATTATTTCTCTTGTTCCAAATTCTCCAAGTGAAGTGACAATAACTAGGTAGAAGTTATCGCTACATGGAAAGAAATAAAATGTTTGAAAGAGCTCAATTATGAAAATGTTATCTTAGAAGGGGATTTTAAAATTATTATGGATCATTTGCAGGGTAATATTGGTTGTCCTTAGTAGATATATCAAGTTTGATGGAAGAATGTAAAAGGACTCTCTCTACTTTCAATTAGTATAAGATACTCTATACTCTTAGGAAAGGTAATAGCTCGATGGATTTTGTAGCAAACTGAGGCTCAATTTCCATGATTGGAGCTACTTGACCTTTTAGAAATGTCCACAATGGTTGAAATAGATTCTTTCCAATGAAAGAAAAATATATATTAATTTTATGATGCTCCAAATTTGGTGGGAGGTGTGTATGTGTTGAGTTTGTCTAATGATCATTTAGGGAATTTTACCTTTGAATAATAGCTTTAAGTAGTAGAGCATGGGGGAGAAGTTTATTCACCTACCAATTTTTTAGGAGAAACCCTAGGGTTTTAAATATTCCCACAAAAATGGTCATTGCTTAAAACGATAAGGTTAAAGGAAGGATGAAGGTTGTCACTAATTTAAAGAGTATAGGAAACCTGAGATATTTTATTAATACGGTTATAAAAATCAAGGGTGGATTTTGAGGCATTATTGTAATATACAAAAGTTAACAATTGCTAAGGTAAACTTTTCTTGCAATGGTCATCATTAGTATTGCAAGTGGGTTGATTTGAGCTAGCATAAAGATGGACACATAAAGAACTTTAATATATGTATTAATTATGTGGATATCATTTTTATTGTTAAAAATTATGGCATAGATAATCATAATGTTTACATCCCCTTCATGAATAGAAAATGTCACTTCAAATCTCTGATAGATTATTTATATAGTGGTATAGATACTTGTATCCTTATTAAAGGTAATGTCATCAAACACATTGGTTTAATTTGAGGTGGTGATATTTCCTGCTTTAGGAAGATTCTACATTTGTACAGAAAGAGACACAAAAAGGATTTCCTAATTTATTGCATTTTTAGATACAATGGGCCTCCTGGAATGAAAGTTAAGAAAACCCAAATCAGTTTTAAGGAATTCAGAGTCATGGGTGGGCCTCTTAAGAAGGTGGAGTTAAGGGACTAAAAAGAGCTATTATAGAATAGAGAACTATGGGATAAATTTAGTTATGATGGGTTGACCCAATACATTCAATAGATATGAAGCGGTTTAATAGTACCCTTTCTATAAAATTTGTTAATTCATGGCACAAGGGAAATGTGGCTATTGGAAGCATTAGATTTTGTGTCATGCCAAATATTATTGCTGAGGCGATGATCCTAAATTGTAAAGGGTAAAAAGTGGAGAGAAAGAGTGTTGGAGATTACAAGAATTAGATGAAATTTTTTTTTGAGAAGGGTGAGAAATTGGTGATAGTGGCTAATGGTAATGGGTATCAACACTCTTCCTTTCCCCCTCCTTATGCTTTGGTATTTCTTTATGTGATGAAATACTTTATGTTAGAGGATCATTTTACTGCTTATCATGGATACCATTTTTCCATCTTAAACCATATAAGACATGTGGATAAAATTAATGTTCCTTATTTTCTTTTTTCTTCTTTGAGTAATAGCATTGTTAAGGGTGATTCCCCTCCCCTACACTAGGGATTAATCTATATTTCCTATCAATATGTGTTTGGAAATTCTCCTCTTAGTACTCGGTGCATTACCTATCCCCAACCAAAAAGCCAACAAATTGAGGAATCCCCTCATAGCATAATCAAGATTGAACTGTTAGATAGCATCCCTCTCCCTGAAAGTTCAAACCCTAAACCCAATGGAAAGAAAAAAAAATCCCATCCTTATATGTTCCTAAAATATCTTACGAAGAATCCCTCCTTCATACTACCCTAGCCAAAATAAAATCCTCAGATCATAAATGTAACCCTCCTAAGATCAGGAAAACCAAATCTAGACCTAAAAGGAATATCATTAACATTGACAAAGAGGATAAGGAAGAGGGTATTGATTCTCAGGAAGGATATCAAGTGGATACCTTTAGGGAAAAGAAATATGAAATGAGTTTAGGAGAATGTAGGTCAGCCCACTTAAGGAATAGAAAAGATGTTAAGGGGAAAAATCCAAAAGAGGAGGTGGTGCCTGAAACAAACATTGAGTACGAACCTGATGAAAGTGAAACCATGGACAATTGGAAGGGTGAGAATTATGAAAAAGAGATTGAAGAGCTGGAATTAATGGAAGAAGATAAATCCTTGGAGATCACAATGAACCTTGAAGACTTAGAAGAGATGGTAAATATGGTGTGTACTACCCCTGTTCTTCTTGAAGAGGGTTGTACGATGAACATTTCCCCTACCTCTAACTTGGACCCTAGAGAGGAAAAGGGTATGTTAAACCAAATTAAGGACCTCCAGAAAAAAAATTCACTATTCTAGAAAATTCTATTACTCCTATTGTTTCTAAAGAGAAATTTAATATTGTTATTGTTATACGCTAAGTTTGCACCCTTTGTTTTAAGCTCTCTTGGTCTTGATAACTCAATATAACATGGGAATCATCTCTAGGTTGTGGGACCTTTGCTAACTGAGATGAGACCTCCAGGTTCTAGGCTAGCTCCTCTTGGATAATCACCTTAATTTTCTCTTTAGATATGAAAGTAAAATTTTGAGGGAAAGGGATAGAAGGAATGCTTGGGAAGGGAAATGACTGAAAGCAAACTACCTACTAGGTGATGCACCGAAACTAGGGTTTAGATCTCAGTATGTAGGATGAAATCAAATGAACAACTCAACTCTAGGAGATCACAACTCACTAAATAGGCTTGCACAAGTATTTCATAGGAGGGCCTAAACATAAGACACAACCTATGACCTGCAAGTAGACATTCACTTCTGCAACTCAGTGTAGGATTGAGACAAGACTATTAGGGGGCTGAAGTATACCCACAAAAAAATCAAAATCAAATCAAGCATGATAACACACAATAATTGCAGAAAGAGAGAGGGATCAGGAACCCTAAGATATCATTCAAAACATACATATACTTCAATCTAATAAGAGAAAATACAAACAAAGGAAGCATAGGGACATGAGAAATTGTCACAAAATACCTCTGCAGTGTTTAGATAATCAATGGGAGAAATACAATTGTAGAAGCCAGAGGGTAGAGAAAATGCCACAGATGACTCTCAAGAAAGGTGAGTTTCTCTTCTTACAATTGTCCAACTCTGAGCTTCTAAAAGCTCCAAAATAATATATACATACTCCACTACACACAGGCAAGAGTTAAAACTAACCTAACTAGGTTGCAAGATCTACAACAATAGAAAACCCTAAAGGTACATTAATCACCTATTAATGAAAATCTCTAAGGATCGGTGATCAAATCATATCTTCTCTTTGCATGCTGATCCTTTTGAACTAATAATACTTGCAGACACAACAAGCTCGGCCCACCAACCCATCTGTAACTCCACTAAGGCATGAAGGCTCCAAATCTGATCATATTTCCCTAGGAGAGGTACTACTTGAAAAGGTGGCACCAACTCTTTCTAGCACTTCCTATCATTAAAATGTGGCAAAAGGACCCTACAACGCTAGCCAATAGTCACTTCTATCACCCTCTCAACCATAACCATCTTGAGAAATCAATTCCTAAGCTAACCAAAATTGTGCATGGCCAAAAGAATGCAAAACCCTAGCAAAACCAGCAGAAAGAATTCAAAATTTTGAAATATAATGGCTAGCGGAAGATTTTAAAATGTAACCATCGATGAATAACCTTCCTAGTAGATGAACATCCCAAATGCACCTTTTAAAAATAGTCTAAAACCCTTCTGAAAAGTCAACTACCACTGTGGAAGTCAGCAAACAATCACTAGCGAGCAAGTCAGCGTCCCTGATAGACCTTGGACCCATGTCCCCGAGAACACCATCGGACAGCTATCGCTATACCACTGTGATAACGATCAAGCTTTTTGGGTCCATGATATAACGACAATCGTGAGATCCAACCACACCTTAACCTCTTTAGAAACCTCAGACCCCATGGGCCCACTAACATCAACCACATTGCAAACCAACCAGCCAATCAGATGCCACCCCCTCAGATACACATCGCATTTTCGGACATTAGACCCACTACCTTCCAAGATCCCGATCTAACGGCAGGTGCATGATCTCATAGGGTTAGAAGATTCTATGAGATCATACAACCACCATAGATCCTAGCTTCTTTGACACATCCACAGACCCTCTGACACGGTCCCATTGACAAATCCTAACTGTCACCTGACCGACCAATGAAGAGCGAGTATGTCACTAGGAAAGGACCCACTGATAGACCTTGAAGATAAAGCAAGATCAATGGTCATCGTATGATCACATGCTCTGACACAAAGCCTTGCGGACATACGCTGACTGTCGATCCCCTATAGATGTCAGAGCCTCTGACTACCGAAAGGGCCTAGCTCCACTACCAGATGCTGAATCACTAGACCACCGGTGAATTAGGAGCTACCAAATAGGATGAGGTGGCACCGGTCCCACTGACACATCACAACGTAGGAAAAAAAACAAGATCGACGGTTCTCACTATACCATGATCATAACACACACACACACATCTTTGGCTTGTGGAATGGTGAAGACCGTCAGATCAAATCAACACTTAACCTTTAGGATTTATTTTGTGCACTGAGACTTAGGAGATATTTTGGACACATGCAAATTGGCATGACTTAAGTTGCTGAAAAAGGTAACATGAAAATATAAAAAGGCTTAGGTTTTTTTAGGGTAATGGCTAGTTTTTAAAAAAAATTTCAACTGTAGACTAGGGAGTAAAATAAATTGTAGAGGCTAGAGAACATGGTATAAATTCATGAAAATTTTAAGGATGGTAGATATGGTGAAAATAGAGGTCCTGGAGATGGTTTTTTGCCAAATTTGTATGCATAGGAAAATTTGGGTAACATTTTGGTGATTTCCACTGGATGTCAGCCTACTAAACATGGGAAACCAGTGACCTTGAACATCCATTGGGCATGGGGTCATCAAAATTTCAAAATTCTCACAAGGAGATAGAACTGGAACTGTTCTTATAGCACTTCTTGAAAAGCAAGAAACTAAACTAGAAAGTAAGGAAAGAAAACAAGGAAATTTTTACAAAATTTACAGAGAGGGGTTAACCTCAAAACAAGGCTTCAAGTGGAAACCATTCATAGAGATAGGTAAGGGGAATCCCTCCATATTTGATAGTTGAAAAGCATTGGAGCCCCTGCATTTTGTGATTACAAATGGCCCACCCCAAAAGGAATTAAATTTTGTGTGCCTGCCAGGTCTAGACCTGAACTCATCCCACTTGAGGACTATATCTCCAACCTTGAAGTCTCTGACTCTGGCTCTTCTATCAAAGCTCCTCTTTGTCTAAATCTGATGGAATTCCATATCTTGCATTGATTTGTCTCTGATTTCTTCTAATTCCATCAACTGAGCATATCTGACTTGCAAGGGATCTCCTTCATCAAATAGGGCACACTGAGTAGCTAGGTCCAAAGCTGGTAATTCAGTTGAAATGGATAGCCTAGCCTCCCTACCATACACTACCACATAAGGATAATTCCCAATGATCTTTTTTGGAGTAATTCTGTCTAACCATAATGTAGACCTCAACTTAGTATGTCAATCTCTCTGATTATCTTGTAGAGTCTTCTTGATTATCCTAATCAAGTTCTTATTGGTGGATTCTGCCAAGCCATTACCTTGGGGGTAGTAATTTGAACTTGTATTCAAATAGATGCCATTCTTGACTACCTACTTTGAGACTTTGAGGCCTGTGAATGCTAAGGCATTATCTGAAATTATGGAATCAGGAGTGCCAAACCTATGAATTAAGTCATCATAAAAGCTTAGGACAGCACTCTCATTGGTTTCTTTTAATGCAACTACCTCTGTCCATCTGGTGAAGTAATCTATTGTAGTGATTATCCATTTATGGCTTGCACTAGATGGAGGATTGATCATACCAATGAAATATATACCCCACTTCATGAAGGGCTGATCTATTCTGATTGGTTGTAGAGGCAAGGCTGCAAGCCTTTCTTTTCCTAAAAATATGGCACACTTGATGCATTTTCTGATATAATCATGACTATCCTTAAAGATAGATGGTCAATAGTATCCAGCCCTCATGATTTTAAAAGCAGTAGTCCTAGGAGAGAAGTGACCTCTAGAAGGTCCATCATGAAACTCAAATAGGATGTCTGCTACCTCTTTTGAATCTATGCATCTTAAAAGGACACCACTGTGATCCTTTCTAAAAAGAACCTCATTTATCAGCACAAAAGGAATATATTGTAACCTATAATACCTTCTTTTTGTTGAATCTAGGCTTGCAGGACATTGTCCTATCTTCAAATAATTGATCATATTAGGCAACCAGCTTGTTGCCTTGTCTTGTTCTTCTATAGAATGCACAACCAAAGATGCATCCATTTGTTCTAATTTATTTGAACTGTCATCCCATGCCAAATGCTCACAAAGACCTCTTACTCCAACTAGCTTGGTAGTTTGAATATCTATGTCATATTCCATCACCTTGGTGATCCAACCAACTCTTTTCTCATTAAGGTCCTTGGAAAGCAAAAACTCTTTGACACTTGGATGAGTAATTTTTAGGTGTACCTTGCTATGGGTCAATAGATATCTAAAATTTTTAAGGCTCTTTACCACAGCAAGTACATGTTTTTCTACAAAAGAGTATCTCTATTCATACTCCTCTAAACCTTTGCTAAAGAAAGCAATAGGCTTCTCCAATCCATCTAGATTTTCTTGGGTCAACATTGCAAATATGGCATCATGACCTCCATAAGCATAAAAGATGAAATCCTTATTGAAATTTGGGTTTAAGAGGTTAGGAGCTTCTGTTAGGGCTTCTTTGATAGCCTAGATATTGGCTTTCCCTTCCTTAGTCTGACTAAAAGTTGAACCCTTCTTTAGCATGGCTGTCAAAGGCTTTAGTAAATCTGCAATGTTAGGCAAGAACCTCCTAATAATGTTAATCTTTCCTATGAAAGATTGGAGACTTTTCTTATGATGTGGTAGGGGTAGCTCTAGGATAGCTTCAACTCTCTCAGGATCTATTGTAATTACTTCTTTGGATACTACATATCCCAACAACTTTCCTTCATGAACTGCAAACACACATTTCTTGGGATTAAGGGATATCCCAGATTCTTTACACCTTTCAAAAATCTTCCTCAAATGTTTGATGTGACCTATTGCATGCTTTGAATAGATAGTTATGTCATCCAAGTAGACCAACACAAATTTGTACATAAGGCTTTTAAAGGCCATATCCATTGCCTTTTGAAATGTAGCACCTACATTTGACAAACCAAAGGGCATCTTTTGATAAGCCATGGTTCCCCACTTGGTTGTAAATGCAGTCTTGTATTGATCCTCTTCATTCACTAAGATCTGATTATATCCTGAATAGCCATCCAATAATGAAAATCTCTCAGCTATAGAGACACATTGTAAGAGTTGTTCCATAGAGGGTAGTGGATGGCGGTCCTTTAGAGAAGCTCTGTTGAGATCTCGGAAGTCAACACATAACCTCAGCTCCCCATTCTTCTTCCTGATAGGAACAAGGTTGGAAACCCAACTAGTATGCTTAATGGGGTATATGATACCACTTTCTATTAGTTTGAGTACTTCTTTATGCATAAGTGGCTCAAGCTTAGGATTAATAGGCCTTTGTTTTTGCCTCACTGGTTTGGCATTGGGTTCTAATTCAATAGTGTGCTGAGCTAGGGATGGATCAAAACCCTAGAGGTCTTCATACTACCATGCAAAAAAATCACTGAATTCCTTAAATAATTGTGTATAAGCTTTCTTTTCCAATTCAATGTTTACCTTTCCAAATTGTAAGCTCTTACCTGGTTCCAACTCTAATTCAACACAATGTTCTTGTTGAACGACCAGGCCAGCTTTGCTCTTTTTAATTTCATCATCCTTGTTGAAGATAGTCTCTAAGCTGACAAGACCTCTAGGCATCTTATTGGACTTGAGTTGTATCACTTGATCACCATAGTTTTGTGATAACCTATCTTGATTATGCCTTGAAAAAACATCCTCTTCAAACAAGAAATGCAGAATTTGTTCATCATTGTCAAACACCTACCAATTGACATCATTATTAGGAATAGATGGTCTGACAATCACTTTGATATGTTGTTGATCCATTTCTTTTGAAATTCTATTTGGAATGTCATACTGAGATCCAACAGTAGCTAACCTATTTGCATTTTGGTTTAATTTCCTAGGGATAGCAACAATATTGAAAGCACAAAAATCTTCAATTGCATCCCAAAGTCTATGTTTGTATGCTTTCATAACATCATTTTTTGTTGCACTTATCTCTCTCACTTGGCTGACAACTAATTCACTGTCACCATAAATTTTTAGGGCTTTAAGCCCTCTTTTTCTAGCCCATTCTAGTCAATTGACTAGACTTTCATACTCTACAGTATTGCTAGTGTAGGAGAAACTGAATCTAAAGGCAGTATAATACCTTTCTCCTTTTGGGAACACTAGCATAGCACCACCACCAGAACCATGTCTACTTCTAGATCCATCAAAAAATAGTTCCCAAACCTGGTTATTTTGATCATCTGAATCAGTATCCTCTTTGAGAAGGCTCGGCTTTATGACTCCACTCTCTTGTATCAGGTAACTTCCCAAACCAAAATCCCAAACAATATTTTCTTGGGCCTCTACAGCTCTTTCATCTAGAAGAATATCAGGGATACTCTCTATCTTTCTGTTCGCTTCACTAATGGTTTGGAAGTCACTGTTCTCAAATAAAGGGTAGTTTACATTGATGGCATTGGACACATATGGTTCTATATGGTGTGCTGCTAATGGTTCTGACTTAATGGTAACCTTGGTCCCATATCTTGTATGAAATAGCATGTGAGACCAATCAGAAGATAGATAACCTCTTATCTTGGCTGTAAACTCCCTTGAAAGACATATAACAAATAATGCAGGGAGATCTATGATATATATGTCAAGGAGGATGGAGAAATTAGGACTAGCATGTAGGATTAGGCTAGTATCCTTGGACACACCTATAGTATTGACTGAGGATCCATCAAGTTGGGTAACCTTCTTTTGGAAGGGTTCATATTTTAGTCCTAATTGGTCAGCTACTTTCTTGGGCATTATAGTACTAGTAGCTCCACTATCTACCATACAATTATGCACTAAAGATTTTTCAATGATTAAAGATACATAAAAGGGAGGTGGCTTTGAATTCCTACCTTGTGTGGCATTGGCCTTGGATTTGCTACTTGGAGCCTCCTTTTCTTGATCAGTGTTAACCAACACTAGCTTTGCAATGTCTTTTGCGGGTTGAGGAGTTGTCACTTCTGTCATAGCCTTCTTCAAAATTTTAGGTTGTCCTGGAAGAGCCAAAGAGTCCCACATGGACATGGTGACATTCACCTTCTTCATATTGTCTACAACATTAAAAGGTGTCACAGTGTGTACTCTTTGTTGTGTCTTTGGCATGATGGGCTCCACCTCTTTAGAATGTTGGCCTTCTTTGCTTGAAATGATAGGAGCCTCCCTAGGTGTGATGGGAGCAGCTTGCTGCAGTGGCTCTGCAGATGTAGTGGCTTTGGTATTGGAATCTTCTCTCTCCATGTCTTGAGCTCTTCTTTTTTCTCTTGTATAGGCAACAAAGGCAACTTCATCATTGAATCCATTGAAGTCTAGTTGCTCCCAATTAAAGAGAGCAGTCTCATTCTCTTGTGATTCTTGTTGAGGCATTGAGCCACAGGATGAAGCCTCTGATTGAGCTTGGGAGGCATTCTGAACCATTAGAGCTTGGTTCATCCATCCATTTGAACATGTAGCCTAATTGTGAGGCTGATTACAAGGAAAACACCATTCATTATCCATAGCCATATTATTTTGACTAGGAACCATATCCCTCACCGGATTTGCAGAGTTTAGAGGTGCAGGGTTATATGGTTGGAATGGTCTCTGATTAAAGCTTTGTCTTTGTCCTTGATAACCTCCTTGGTATGGTGGCCTATTTTGTTGATAAGGTTGTCCTTGATTCTGATATTGCTGATTAGGACCTTGGCCTTGTGGCTAAAATGGTGGTCTGATTATTTGACCCTGCTTCTTTAGATTTGTGACCTCTTTAGTCAAGGTCTGCAATAAATTTGTCATCTCTTGCTAACTACTTTGTTGGCTACTTTTGATTTCTTGCAGCTCTTGAGAGAAGCTCACTCTTAGCTCTTGACCATTGGTACTAGCCTGAGGTGCTAATATGGTGGGAATAGGGGTAAATGGGGGTACTTGGGCAGGTGCAATGGGCTGAAGTCTAGGAAAAATGGGCATTGGAGGCCTTCTAGCAATCATGCCTACTTGGATTAAACAATTTTCAGCCCTGATAGCTATGTCAAAGGCTTGGGGTAAAGAAGTACCACCCATAGACTAGATCATGATAGAAATTTGACCATTCAGAATTTGCAAGTAATAGAGGAAAGCATGGTCGGTTGATGGTCTCACAAAGACTAGAATTCTATTCCACGTCTTAAGGAATCTACTGTTGTAATCTATCATTTGTTCTTGAGGGTCTCTCTTAATAGTTGTTAACTGCTCAACTAGAGACAAGTTATTTGATTTATCCTCAAAATGCTTGCTTAATGCATCCCCTAATTCATCCCATGAAGTAATGGAACCAATAGTTAAAGTTTTGAACCATTCTAGAGCCTTACCTTTTAGAGAGGCTGCTAATAACTTTGTGGCCACATCTTCATGAGTAATGTTGTGTATGCTGCAAATAGTGGTCACATCTCTTATGTGTTCAAAAGCAGTTGTCTGCCCCTCACCTGTGAAATTAGGTGTACCCTTAAGTGCCACCAAGGGCACATCATGATGCACTACAAAGGCTAATGGACTACCTTGGTTGAATGGTGCAAAGGCAAACTGTCTAGCCATTGTAGGAGTTGGAATCTGAAGATTAACAACTATATGAGTTGTATTTACTATTGGATTTGAATCCTTCTCTAGATCTCTAGTTAGAGATCTACCTCTTCTTTTGGAATGAAAGGGAAAAGGTCTCCTTTCTGAAGTATCAGGAGGTCTTGATTGAACTCTCCTTGTAGGGGATGTTCTTTGAGTTGACCTACCTTTGTGACTTCTTCTTGAGGGAAACTCTAAAAATTGAGCGGGCTTTGAGCTCCTAGTCTCAATCTTTCTCATAAACCTTGAACAAGGTTAGCCCTGATCTTTGAAACTAGTGGAGTCGCTAGATATACTTGGTAGAATGACTTCAAAAAGCCTATTTTATGCAATATGTATATCAGAGATAACATAATCTTCAAACAATGAACTTCTTGTGTGGTCCCACCGGGCATGCCAAAATTGTTATACACTAAGTTTTCACCCTTTGTTTCAAGCTCTCTTGGTCTTGATAACTCAGTATAACATGGGAATCATCTCTAGGTTGTGGGACCTTTGCTAACTGAGATGAGACCTCCAGGTTCTAGGCTGGTTCCTCTTGGATAATCACCTTAATTTGCTCTTTAGACATGAAAGTAAAATTTTGAGGGAAAGGGATAGAAGGAATTCTTGGGAAGGGAAATGACTGAAAGCAAACTACCTACTAGGTGATGCACTGAAACTAGGGTTCAGATCTCAGTATGTAGGATGAAATTAAATGAACAACTCAGGTCTAGGAGATCACAACTCACTAAATAGGCTTGCATAAGTATTTCATAGGAGGGCCTGAACATAAGACACAACCTATGACCTGCAAGCAAACATTCACTTCTGCAACTCGGTGTAGGATTGAGACAAGACTATTAGGGGGCTAAAGTATACCCACAAAAACATCAAAATTAGATCAAGCATGATAACACACAATAATTGTAGAAAGAGAGATGGATCAAGAACCCTAAGATATCATTCAAAACATACATATACTTCAATCCAATAAGAGAAACTACAAACAAAGGAAGCATAGGGACATGAGAAATTGTCACAAAATACCTCTGCAGTGTTTAGATAATCAATGGGAGAAATACAATTGTAGAAGCCAGAGGGCAAAGAAAATGCCATAGATGACTCTCAAGAAAGGTGAATTTCTCTTCTTATAATTTTCCAACTCTGAGCTTCTAAAACCTCCAAAACAATATATACATACTCCACTACACACAAGCAAGAGTCAAAACTAACCTAACTAGGGTTACAAGATCTACAACAATAACAAACCCTAAAGGTACACTGATCACCTATTAATGAAAATCTCTGAGGACCGGTGATCAAATCATATCTTCTCTTTGCATGCTGATCCTTTTGAACTAAGAATACCTGCAGACACAACAACCTCGGCCCACCAACCCATTTGCAACTCCACTAAGCCATGAAGGCTCCAAATCTGATCATATTTCCTTGGGAGAGGTACTGCTTGAAAAGGTGGTGCCAACTCTTTCTAGCACTTCCTGTCATTAAAATGTGGCAAAAGGACCCTGCAACACTAGCCAACAGTCACTTCTATCACCCTCTCAACCACAAACATCCTGAGAAATCAATTCCTGAGCTAACCGACATCGTGCATGGCTGAAAGAATGCAAAATCCTAGCAAAACCAGCATAAAGCATTCAAAATTTTGAAATATAACAGCTAGCAGTAGATTTTAAAATGTAACTGTCGATGAATAACCTTCCTGGTAGATGAATGGCCTAGATGCACCTTTTAAAAATAGTCTAAAACCCTTCTCACAAGTCAACTGCCACCGTGGAAGTTAGCAACCAATCATTGGTGAGCAAGTCAGCATCCCTGACAGACCTTGGACCCATGTCCTTGAGAACACCATCAGACGGTTATCACTATACCACTGTGATAACGATTGAGCTTTTTGGATCCATAGTATAATGACAACCATGAGATCCAACCACACCTTAACCTCTTTAGAAACCCTAGACCCCATGGGCCCACTGACATCAGCCACGTTGCAAACCAACCAGCCAATCAAACCCTGCCCCCTCGGATACACGTCACATTTTCTAACATCAAACCCACTGCCTTCCAAGACCCGATCTAATGGCAGGCACATGATCTCATAGGGTTAGAAGATTCTATGAGATCATACAACCACCATAGATCCTAGCTTCTTTGACACATCCGCAGACCCTTTGACACGGTCCCACTAACAAATCCTAACTGTCACCTGACCGACCAATGAAGAGTGAGCACATCACCAGGAAAAGGCCTACCGATAGACCCCGGAGATAAAGCAAGATCAATGGCCATTGTATGATCACATGCTTTGACATAAAGCCTTGTGGACATATGCCGACCGTCAATCCCCTACAGATGTCAGAGCCTCTGACTGCTGAAAGGGCTTGGCCCCACTGCCAGATGCCAAATCACTAGACTGCCAGTGAATCAGGAGCTACCAAATAGGATGAGGTGGCACTAGTCCCACTGACACATCACAGCATAGGAAAAAAAAAAGATCGACGGTTCTCGCTATATCATGATCGTAACACACGCGCATCTTTGGCTTGCGGAATGGCGAAGACCGTCAGATCAAATCGACACTTAACCTTTAGGATTTATATTGTGCACTGAGACTTAGGAAAAATTAAAACATTGGACTTAGGAGATATTTTCTGCACATACAAATTGGGATGACTTAAGTTGCCGAAAAAGGTAACATGAAAATATAACAAGGCTTAGGGTTTTTTTAGGGTAACGGCTAGTTTTTTTTAAACTTTTCAACTACAGACCAAGGAGTAAAATAAATTGCAGAGGCCAGAGAACATGGTATAAATTCATGAAAATTTTAGGGATGGTAGACATGGTGAAAACAGAGGTCCTGGAGATGGTTTTTTGCCAAATTTATATGTATAGGAAAATTTGGGTAACAATTATCTCTACTCTCTATAGGTTAATGAGAAACATAATGAAGAATACTGTCTTCAGTGTGGCTACAAGGAAAAGTAGGATGAGGAAGAATGAAAAGAAGAAGATGAAGAAAGATGAAAAGAACGAGGAGGAACATCATGGAGCTAATAATGAAGACTAGAAAAATGATCTCAATTGTCTCTCAAAGGACTAGGAGACTATCTCTAATTTAAAATGATAGTTTATTTTCCTTTCTCTAGATTCAACTATAATGATGATATGTTAATGGATGATATTGTTAAACTTTACTCCATGGTTATTTTTCATTGTGTGGTTATTAGTATGAACTAGAACCATGTGAGTCCCACCATGAGGTAGAATAAGTTATTTTATTTTATTAAGATGAATATAGACAATTAAATAGATAATAGTGACACTGGCGTTAGATTAGGAATAGTTGATAGTGCATAACTTTTTTTTTTCTCAATGATGGTTTTTGGTGGCTTCTAGCTATAATGGCCTGAAGCCTAGTCTTCTATTTTAAGTTACATAATTTGTGATTGTTGTTATCTGGGTTCAAGGCCCTCTCCCTATCATCTTAATCAAAAACATTTGTTTTCAAGCAATAGAATTAATGTACAAGTAATAGTTTTTAGCAAAATAGTTAAAAACCATGGTGAACATTTTTATCTATAGAGTTGAATTATTTATCTAATGATCTACCTAAATGATAAGTAATTATGAAAATAATGTTTTTAAAAAAATATTCAATTAAGAAAATGTGTACTAATAAAAACAAAATTGATATTTTAAAAAAAGCTAACATTATGTTTAAATAAATAGAATTATTGTGTTATTTATGGAAAATTATGATAACTAAGTCATGGCATTGTTGTCATAGCCACAAGGTTCAAAATATTCTGACACCTTTGTATTACAAATATTGTGCCCTCTTTGATCAATTGCACTCATAAGTTTGAACTTTCATGCTACATTTGTTGGCATTTATGTCAATGATTTAGTGCTTCAGACCTTGAGTGGGCTAGAATTTTCATGAGCTTTGCACCCTTGATAGGTTGCTAAGCTCACAATTTGAACTATTCATGCACTAGATGAGATCGTTCATTTGCGGTCTCACCTACATCAACACAAGCTAATGAATTTTGTGTTACTACATAAAAAGGAAAAAGAATTACAAAAAAATAGAGATTATATTTTCTAATAATGCATCAATTGGTAATATAACTAAACATTTAAAAATATCATATATTAATAAAAAAAATTATAGATTGATGAAAAAGAGGATTCTATATTCTTGATTATACTATGGTATCTATCATGCTTCCTACTCTAAATGTATAATTGAATTAAATTTGGTATCTAATCAAATAATAACTCTTAAAATTATGTCTATATAATCTAATTATATATATTAAAACAAATTAATTTTTTATATTGAAATAATACAATAAAACTTACTATAAGACTATCGAAAAAATTGTAGAAAGAGTACAAAGAGCCGAGGGCTACATAGGATAACTTATAAAATATTGCAGCAATAGTCTATAATTTTAAATGTCACAAATTCTTGCAATAGAGAAGTAGTCCTAGAATTACAATAAGAATGTCCAAAATAACCAAATGTATGAGAAAATAAACCAAATAAGTATAAAACAACATCTTAAATAACCAAATGCATGAACAACAAACAATTTTACAAAAGAAACTTAAAATCACGACGTACACAAATCTTCTTATTTATGAATATCTGATCTACTTGACATTCGATGTATTGAATTTGAAGGTTCCTCAAATCTATCCAGAATTGAATGAAAAGAAAAACAAGACTAAAGTTTTAGAATTAAAAATTTCAATAATATTATAGTTATTTAAATACAAATAATTGACCCTAAGAAAAATAGACAATTGGCTATAAGAAAAATAGACAATTGGCTATAAGAAAAACATGGACACTAGAGTCAATGGAATTAAAAAATCTTAAATATAAATAATGATCGAGCTTAATGAGGAAATTAAAAAAGAAAAGCCCCTCCTCCATTTGTTCCTAAATTATCTTATGAAGTGTTGGAGATTTGCTAGCAGGCCAATACTGACTGTACGTTTGTCATTGATGACAAAATATGGAAAGTAGCATGCATGGAAGTCTTATATAGTAAGATTTTTGTATATGTAGCATGGACATGATATTAGCTTGATATCATGGGCGCTGAGGTTAACTATTAGCACAGATAGTTATATTGCAGTTGGTGTCGGCAGTGTTCTTGACAGAGTAACAGACAATATCCTATGTATGGTTGTCCGTACACTTGTCCTATGGGCATGCACCCTTGGATATATGTTAAAGACATGTTAGTGATGTTAATTTTATGGATGCATAGTCTAATGATGAATGCTAGTGAATTTATGCAATCACTATTCACCAGTAGCAGTTTCCTATGTTTGTTAAGAAGAGCCAATAGAGATTTTATTGGTTCTTGAGTTGTGCCTATCTTGAGGGTATGTTGTCATTGATGTCAACTAGTTTGACAACACTTATCTTGTAAGTTACTATACCGAGACATCTGAAGAAAGGTGAAAGAGATGAAGCACAGAGAAATCTACATGGAGAAAGATGTACATGATAGATGAGGATAAGGAACACATTGAGTAACTTGTTGATGAGTCTATGACTTGATGATATTGACTTTATTATGTTGCATTCATCTATGATGAAGTATAGAGCTGAAAGACAAAAAGCAGTGTTGTCGGTAAATGAAGCATTTCTAGTATACACCGACGGAGTGTAATGTATATCAATTGCAGTATTAACCAAGCAGTGTTCACCGATGCATTTCTTTGTTTACCGAGTGGAACAGAATGAATTAAATGATCAGTTTAGCCGATAAGATTGATGAGCTAGCAAGAGTATAATATTGAGGTAACAGATAATGTTTGTTACATAGATCGACGGCTGATGAAATTCAAGGAAGATCTAACGGAGAAGATTGAAACGTGTTATTGACACAAGTACTAAGAAAGTTTGAAGTGGCAAAATCTATGAATGTGGTTAAGCGGTAAAATCTGATGGTGGAGAAGAAAATGATTTACTCATCTATATAAGAGAACATAATTTCTTTATGAAGGATGCCGAAAAAGTAGAAACTACAGGAATATCGCATGAACAAGGTTTTCATGCATTCTGATCATACTAGTTAAGCAAGAACCAAGCTACAGAGACCTATTACCAACGGATAATAAGTTGATACAGTATTGAATCTGAAGTGAAATATTGATTAGAAGGATTTGTATGGACTAAATATTGATCTGTAATCTACAATTGAAGTTGTATTAAGGCAGGTCATTTACTGTTACATATTTAACCATTGTATATAGTCAAAATCTCTTAACCGAGTGGACTCTAAAAGTCTTATGATGTATCATTCATAGAATGAACATTGTTATCCTGTCAACCCCATAGTGAATGCTGGTTGGATGATAACTTCTACTCTAAAATCCTCTAACAAGGTCACACCTGACAGTGTGTTTGTAAACCTTTAATAAGGTTGGGTCTTAATGGACCTCACTTCAGAAGAGTGAACAATTTTGGGTTGTCGGTCCCAGGTGGTTTTTCCCTTTACAGGGTTTCCATGTTAAATCTCTTGTGTTATGTGTTGATTGTGATATTTGTTTGTTATCATTCTTTACATGTTACATGTTAGATTTGATTGGTAAACTGTTATAGTATTAGACTGGTATTCAGTAAAAGAATAGACAGTGAAAGTATTTATTGTTTACCGATGAGCAGAAATTGAAGAAATAGTTTTGAATTATACATTTTGTTTTGGGACACTGGATAACTAATTCACCCCCCTCTTAGTTATTCTAATAATTGGTATCAGAGCCTTGGTTGCTTGGAACAGAGTTTTAAGGACTTAAGCATAAAGGTCTCAAGATGTATAAGAGGGAAGTACCGAAACTAAATAAAGAGAACTTCACAATATGGCAAAGTAGAATGAAGCTGCACATATCTGGAATTGGGAACTCTGCACTAGAGCTGATGGAGAATGGCTACATGCAACCACCCACTGGTCTCTTAACTCTTGATCAATTGAAGGACAAACATGAACACAATGTTACTATGATGGAACTTGCTGCTGCCTGTATCGATGCTGAATTTGAAGATATCAAGACATGCATGACTGCCAAAGGAATGTGGGATAAATTAGCACAAATATACAGTGGAGATCTGAATGTCAAAAGAGCCTGAGCTGATAGTCTGAGAGGTAGATTTGATGATATGAGAATGAAAGAAGGTGAGAACATTGTCCAATATTCAAATAGACTCAAAGAGGTGGTACATGCTATTAGAGCATCTGATGGAGTAATTGATGATGAAACAGTGATAAGAAAGATTCTCAGAACTTTTCTACCAATTTATGCAAACAAGATTTCTCCAATTCATGAAACAAGAGCTACATCCAACCTTACTTTGGACACTCTAATTGGTAAACTTACAACCTTTGAATTAAACAACTTTGATAACAGTGTTGTTCCTTTTGTTGAATCTTCTTTCATGTCTTCTTTGAAGATTGGAAAGTCTAGCAGGAATAGTAAGAATTGTGATAGTGATGACAATACTGATGATGAACTTGATGAGATTGAAGCACTTATGGCCAGAAGATTGCCCAAAGGAAAAGGAAGGTATAGAGGTAAGCTACCTTTAGCATGCTTTAACTATAAAGAAGTCGATCACATCACTGCTAGATGTCCATAGAAGAAAGATGATGACAGATCCAAAGACTGATCTAAAGGAAGCTATGGGAGAAGAGTCAACAGAGGCTACCGACACAACAACAAAGACAACAAAGATGAAAAAGGAAAAAAGGTATCTTACATAGCTGAAGATGTTGAAACTAAATCTGATTCTAATGATGATATAGAAGTTGTATTTGTTGGTATGAAAGATGACTCAGAAGAAGAAGAGAAACATGAAGAGACATCACTGATCTCTAAAGTAAGCAGAAATGATACATGGATCATAGACAATGGTTGTACACATCATATGACCAGTGATGTAGAGAAGTTTTATCATCTTTTTGAATATAATGGAGGATCTGTGAGAATGGGAAATGATGCACCTTGTATGGTAAGAGGTAAAGGATCATTGTTGATCAATGATAGACTACAATGTGAAAATGCATATTGGGTAGATGGACTGAACTATAATTTGTTAAGTGTTTCTCAACTGAACAATTCAGGCCACTGACTGCCTTTTGAGAGCAAAAAGGTGAAGATCTATTATGATCAAGGAAGACTTGTTAGAACTGGTACACAATCTAGAGGTAATCTATTCTATCTTGAGATGGAGCAGTCTTCTTGTTTGTTAATAAAGGATGAAGATGCTTGGTTATGGCACAGAAGGTTATGCCATGTGAACTTTGACAACATGATCAAGATTAGTAGAAAGAAAAGAGTTAGAGGACTGCCTAACTTGACAAAACCTGATCATGCCATGTGCCATGAATGTCAGAAAGGTAAGATGACTAAGTCTAGTTTTAAAAGCAAAGACTACTTAAAAAAGAAGACACTTGAGTTGGTTCATACCGACCTATGTGGTCCTATGAGAACTCAGAGCTATTCCGGTGATAGATATTTTATTATTTTTGTTGATGATTATACTAGACTGATGACTGTTATGTTCCTAAAAGAGAAATCTGAAGTTTTCAAAATGTTTAAGTGGTATAAAGCTAAGGTAGAGAAAGAAACCAGAAAGGAAATAAAATGTTTAAGATTTGATAGAGGAGGTGAATTTACTAATTTTTGTAATGAGCATGGAATCGAAAGACAGGTATCTACATCGAGGACACCTCAGCAAAATGGCATTGTTGAAAGGAGGAATAGGTCTATAATTGAATGTGCTAGAACATTGATGATACAGAAGAATGTTGCTCAGACATATTGGAGGGAAGATGTCAGTATAGCTGTGTATGTTCTTAACCAAGTATAACTAAAGGACTCCAACTGAACGCCTAATGAACTATGGTTTGGACACAAACCTACTGTAAGTTATTTTAGAATTTTTAGAAGTAAATGCTTTATTTTGAAAGATGAGAGAAATGGCAAATTTGATTATAAAGGAGATGAAGGAATATTTTTGGTATATTCCACTACAAGTAAAGCATATAAATGTTTGAATAAAGCTACAAATAAGATAGTTGAAAGTACTAAATTTCATGTTGATGAGTTTGATAACAAGTACATAGAGGAAAGTACAAAGGAACCAGAAGACTATGATAGATTTACTTACATTGAACATCCAGAGTATCTACCGACACTGCAAACTATGACAACCAGTCAGCAGGGAAATAATGGAGGACAATAGAAAACACAAACCGAGGAACAAGATGGAGCTACTGAGCAAGAAAATGACCCTAAGTAGGATGAGCAAGAAAGGAGAAATCAAGTTTTGGCTAGCTTTGTCAGAAAACATCATCCTGAAACACAAATCATTGGAGACAAACATGCTGGAATGCAAACTAGAAGCAAAACAAGACAAGGTACATGTTGAATTTGTGAATTTGAACCTAAAACTATGAAAATTGCATTAGAGAATGAAGAATGGGTTAATGAAATGAAGGAAGACATATAGAAAATAGAGAAGAACAAAACCTAGTCCCTAGTACCCCAACCAAAAGATAAAAATGTTATCGGTACTAAGTGGATATACAGGAATAAATTGAATGAAAATGGTGAAGTCACAAGAAATAAAGCTAGATTGGTATGCAAGGGATATGCACAGGAAGAAGGCATTGACTATGGTGAAACATTTGCACCTGTTGCTAGATTAGAAGGAGTTAGAATGCTACTTGCATTTGTTGCACACAAGAAATTTAAAGTCTATCAAATGGATGTGAAGTTAACATTTTTGAATGGTATACTTGAAGAAGAGGTCTACATTGAACAACTTGAAGGATTTGTTGATCCCGACAATAAAGACATGGTATGTAGATTACATAAAGCTTTATATGGATTGAAGCAAGCATTGAGAGCATGGTATGAAAGACTACATACTTACTTGTTAAGTATTAGATTTGTTAGAACAAGTGAAAATAGCAATCTGTATGTGAAAGGTGATACTAATGATACTATTATCATTGCTAAAATATTTGTTGATGATATCATCTTTGGAGGCTTAGATCTTGTCTACAAGGCATTTTCTGATGAAATGCAAAAGGAATTTGAAATGTCTATGTTCGGAGAGATTAAGTTCTTTCTTGTACTACAAGTGATTCAGCAGAGTGATGGAATATTCATCACACAATCTAAATACATAAAGGAAGTACTGAAGACATTTGGCATGGAAGATGCTAAACCTATCGGAACATCGATAGCTACTAGATGCAAATTGACAAAGGAGGATGAAACTACAGAGGTAAACTAGACACTCTACCGATCCATGATTGGTAAGTTAATGTATGTAGTTCACAGTAGACCAGATATAGCACATGCTATGGGAATTGTTGCAAGATTTTCTGCTAATCCTAGAGAATCACACATGATAGCTACAAAATGAATCTTAAGATACTTGAAGAAAACAAATAATTTTGGATTATGGTATCCTAAGGAAGGGAAGTTTAAACTAAAAGTTTACATCGATGCTGATTGGGCTGGAAATGTGGATGATAGAAAAAGCACCACCGCAGGAGCATTTTTCTTTGGTGAAAGACTTGTAACCTAGACAAGCAAAAAATAGGCTTGTATTTCTTAGTCTACAGTTGAATTAGAATATGTTGCTGCTTCTACTAATTGTTCAAACATTGCATATATCAAACAAGTGTTGGAAGGAATGAATGAGGTAATCACTAACCCGGTGATTATATATTGTGACAACACTAGTGCTATTAATATTTCAAAGAATCCTATGATGCACTCTAAGATAAAGCATATATCTATTAAGTATCATTACTTAAGAGAAAAAGTGCAAGAGAAGCAAGTGAAGTTAGAATTTGTCACATCTAAAGAACAACTTGCAGATATTTTTACAAAACTCCTACCGAAGGACATATTTGAATACTTGAGGACTAGACTTGGGGTCCATCCCTTGTCTATCAGTCACTAAGGTGATCTGGTTGTTGCATCAACCTACTTATATCAGAAGATCATTCATGTTGATGCATCATAGTTCACACTTTGAATCATGTTCAAGGTTGTGATTAATTTTGAGAACTTGAACCGATTGGAATATTAGTATTCAAAGATACAGAGGAAGACATAATTGTTTGTTTATTTGTTTCTTTGGCATTGCTGTCAAAGGGAGAGATAAACAATATGAAATGAAAAGGGGAGAGATAAACAAGATATGAAAAAGAACAAGCACCGATGAGAATTATCTAAGGGAGAGACAATCTAAATGAGACAGAGTATTCAAGATCAGTTATAGAGAATAGGAACTAAAAAGATCACAACTGCAGAATGGTAAAGTTGTACTATTTAATGTTGTTTAGTAATGTAGTGATTAAAAATATTAAGTCTTTTCAACTTATAGCATTTTTTTCTCTAAGTTGTAGAATATATGTTTGGTATGTGTATGGTATATTTCATATTACTTGAGTTTCCATCAATGCCAAAGGGAGAGATTGTTGAACTACAAATGATTTGGAATCTGATTGAAGAATCTGTGATTAAAGATCATTGAGGAGTTGCTGATTAGATATGTAATATGATTAAATCAGTATTATGTTGTCATTGATGTCAACTAGTTTGACAACACTTATCTTGTAAGTTACTATACCGAGACATTTGAAGAAAGGTGAAAGAGATGAAGCATAGAGAAATCTACATGTAGAAAGATGTACATGAAAAATGAGGATAAGGAACACATTGAGTATCTTGTTGATGAGTCTATGACTTGATGATATTGACTTTATTATGTTGCATTCATTTTTGATGAAGTATAGAGCTGAAAGACACAAAATAGTGTTGTCGGTAAATGAAGCATTTCTAGTATACACCGACGGAGTGTAGTGTATACCAATCATAGTATTAACCGAGCAATGTTTACCAATGCATTTCTTTGTTTACCGAGTGGAATAGAATGAATTAAATGATCAATTTAGCCGATAAGATTGATGAGCTGGAAAGAGTATAACATCGAGGTAACAGATAATGTTTGTTACATAGATCGACGGCTGATGAAATTCAAGGAAGATCTAACGAAGAAGATTGAAATGTGTTATTGACACAAGTACCGAGAAATTTTGAAGCGTCAAAATCTATGAATGTGGTTAAGCAAAAAAATTTGATGCTAGAGAAGAAAATGATTTACTCATCTATATAAGAGAACATAATTTCTTTATGAAGGATGTTGAAAAAGTAGAAACTATAGGAATATCACGTGAACAAGGTTTTCATGCATTCTGATCAAACTGGTTAAGCAAGAATTGAGCTACAAAGAGCAATTACCGACAGACAATAAGTTGATACAGTATTGAATCTAAAGTGAAATATTGATCAGAAGGATTTGTATGGAATAAATATTGATCTGTAATCTATAATTGAGTTGTATTAAGGCAGGTCATTTACTGTTACATATTTAACCATTGTATATAGTCAAAATCTCTTAACTGAGTGGACTCTGAAAGTCTTATGATGTATCATTCATATAATGAACATTGTTATCCTGTCAACCCCATAGTGAATTCTAGTTGGATGATAAATTATAGTCTAAAATCCTGTAACAAGGTCACACCTGACAGTGTGTTTGTAAACCTTTAATAGGGTTGGGTCTTAACAGACCTCACTTTAGAAGAGTGAACAATTTTGGGTTTCTAGTCCTAGGTGGTTTTTCCCTTTACAGGGTTTCCACGTTAAATCTCTTATGTTATGTGTTGATTGTGATATTTGTTTGTTATCATTCTTTACATGTTACATGATAGATTTGATCGGTAAACTATTATAGTATTAGACTGGTAATCGGTAAAAGCACAAATAGTGAAAGTATTTATTGTTTACCGACGACCAAAAATTGAAGAAATAGTTTTGAATTATATATTTTTTTTTGGGACACTGGATAACTAATTCACCCCCCTCTTAGTTATTCTAATAGTACGTGCCCTTGGAGTTAATCTTGGAGAAGTATTATTGATGTTTGGTTAAGAGCACATAAGTTAATTCAGCTTACAGAGAAAGTTCCAGTTGTTTTGGTAGAGGCGACAATATGTAGCGTGTGTCTACATTTATTTTATTAGACAGGTCCCATAATGAGTTGCATGCATAATAGAGATAACATAATGATTGTTGGAGCTTATTATGGTTTCTCTAATATGATTTCAAGGTGGTTCTAATAGGCCGACTTGATTATATCATTTGGAGGAAAGATATTTATAGGTTGTCATTTGTGATTGCTGAATTGTGTTTCATGGTTGATTAAGTCGAGCAGGCAGAGTATTCAAAGTGTTGAGCCATTAGAAGAAGGTCTATGTGACCAATTAAAGTACTTATGCTATTTATTGGAACTGATCCAGACAGTAGGTCAAAGTGCAATTCACCAAGATCCAGATATAGTGTATATCTTTTATTTAGAAGGTTGTAGCCTTTGCCCATTTGAGCAGTGAGCTCTCAGACAGTGCGTCCTCTCCCCTAACAGGGAAAATTTTAAAAGACTCCTACTAGGGTCCAACCCTTAACCATGTCTACTATACTTAATATATTATAAAGCTTCTCCTAACAGAGTAAAGGATCTAGCAATGATCATTATACACTAGTACATAATATTAGTGGGTATCAAGTCCCACTGGGGTTTTTACCTATTTGGGTTTCCCCGTAACCAAAATATTGGTGTTGTGTTCAACTGTTCTTTCATTGTTTTTATGCTTTATGTTTAAGTATACTTAATTGGATAAAGAATTGAAACTTGTAGATAACTAATTCACCCCCCCCCCCCCTCTCTCAGTTATCTCTTGGGACTATTCCTAATAATTGGTATCAGAACCAAGTGCCTCGGAGAGAAATTTTAACAGCTTGAGGTTGATCAAATGGCATACTTCAGGAAAGAAAGTCCTAAGTTTGATGGAGAGAATTATCTTGATTGGAAGAACAAGATGGTGACCCATTTGTAGTGCATTGCTTTTGAAGTTTCTAATGTAACCATCAAAGCAGCCAAGATTCCTACCTTAGAAGACCTTGGAAAAGATGATGCTACTAATGCACAAAAGGAATTGTTTCATTATAATGCTATTGCTAAAGAAGCCCTTATCAGTGCCCTATCTGATGGTGAATTTTTAGAAGTAAAGAAGGTAGATATAGCCCATCAAATATGGAAACACCTAGAATACACATTTGAAGGAGACAAACAAGCTAAGGATGCGCGAAGAAAGATAAGGAAGAAAAGATACAATGCATTAGAGATGCTACCTAAAGAAAACATCAGAGCTTACAATCAAAGGATCAATGAAGTAGTTTCCGAAATTAGGAACAATGGTGGAGAGATATCAGAGGAAGATATTATGGATAAAGTAATGACTACTCTTACTCCTGAATATGAAAGCAAGATCAACATCCTTGATGAGACCATGCAACTTACATCAAATTTCAAGAGAGAAACCTTGATCAGCAAGATCTCAACTTTTGAAATTTCAAGATTGAAGAGAAAACCAAAGAGTGAAACAACTTTCAAAGAAATAGTTCATGGTAAGAAATCTGGAAACACTTCTGGTAATTTTGATGATTTTGATGAAGATAAAACACTAGATTATTTTATTGCTATGGTCGCCAAAAGATAAAAGAAAGGAAAAGGAAAATATGAAGGTCAATTACCATTTAAGTGCTTTTCATATAATAAGATTGGTCACTTTGCATCTAAGTATCCCACCAGATGCAAAAAGCATTACAAGCCTAAGTATTCTAAGGAATGCTACTATGCTAGAGATGGAGTTTCAGATGAAGAATCATGAGAAGAAGAAATTGGATTCATTTCTATTTTAGATAGGATGAATAGCATGTCAGTTCCTAAAGATGAGAAAGTAAATCAAGAGCTAGCATTGATTTCACAAGCTGACATAAGGATAGACTGGATTATAGATAGTGGTTGTTCACATCACATGACAGGTGATAAAGGAAGGTTTGTTCATTTGGACAAATACAATGGAGGTATGGTCAAATTTGGAGACAACACTCCTAAACCTATAGTTGGTAGAGGAGCCATCACTTTGGATGGAAATAATAGTACTGAAGATGTTCTTTATGTTGATGGTTTGAAACATAACCTTCTCAGTGCTGGATAGTTACTTGGAAAAGGCTATCAATTGGAATTCAAAGATGACAAATGCATCATTAACAAAAAAGATGGTGTTATGATTGCATCAGGCACAAGGACAAGAGGTAATGTTTTTTAGCTCAATTCAGAAGCAAGTTGTTTTTTTGCTAAAGTTGATGACAGTTGCTTGTGGCATAGAAGACTATGTCATATCAATTTTGATAACATAGTAAAGATAAGCAATGTTAAGGCAATAAGAGATCTACCTAGCATAGAAAAAATAGTTGGTACTATATGTAGGGAATGTGTGATGGGGAAGCATGTGAGAAATTCATTCAGGAGCAAGCAGAATTCAATAGAGAACAAGTTGGATCTGATTCATACAGACCTATGTGGTCAAACTCAAACAAGATCATACTATGGTGAAAGGTGTTTCATTCTATTCATTGATCATTAGACTAGGATGATGTAGGTTACATTCTTAAAAGATAAGTCAGAAGCATTTGATAAGTTCAAAATATTCAAAGCTAAGGTTGAGAATGAATCTGGACTAAAGATAAAATGCTTGAGATTGGATAGAGGAGGAGAATTCACCTCTGACGGATTTTATGAGTACTATGGAAAACATGGCATAAAGAGACAATTAAGTGTACCTAGAACCCCTTAGTAGAATGTAATTGTAGAGAGAAGAAATAGGATCATCCTTGATACAACGTGCACCATTATGATAGAAGAAAAAGTTGCACACACCTATTGGAGAGATGTGGTCAATAAAATAGTCTATACCATCAATAGAATTCAATTGAGGCCTGTCATAGACAAAACACCTTATGAGTTATGGTTTGGTGATGTTCCCACAGTAAAATACTTTAGAATCTTTGGAAGCAAGTGCTATATCAAGAGGGATGAAGTAGTAGGCAAGTTTGATGCAAGAAGTGATGAAGGTATTTTTCTTGGTTACTCTACTAAAAGTCAAGCTTATAGATGTTTCAATTTAAGATTGAAAAAGATCATTGAAAGTGCTCATGTAAAGATTGATGAAAAGTTTATGATTCAAGAAATATATCATGATTACTCACCCATGATTGAAGAAGAACCTAGACCCTCTACTAGTGAGACAGTTATTGAAGAAATGTTTGATAGTATTGATGTGTTATTTAATGACCCTAAGACAAATGAAGAAAATACTCCTAAGGCTGATGAATCAAAATCACCTAAAGTTCCAAAGTTTACATCAAGAAATCATTCCAAGGAAAACATCATTGGAGATCAGAGCAGAAAAGTCTTAACAAGATCACAAGCAAAGAACTTGGTTAGCAATGAAGCAGTATGTTTACTATCTCAAATTGAACCTTCAAGTGTTGAGGATGCATGTAATAATTCAGATTGGCATGATGCTATGAAAGAAGAACTTGATCATATTGTTAAAAATGACACATGGGAATTGGTCACTAGACCTAGTGATAAAAATATAATTGGAACAAAGTGGATATTCAAAAATAAGATGAATGAAGATGGTACAGTAGTAAGAAACAAAGCAAGATTAGTATGTAAAGGTTATGCACAAAGAGAAGGCACTGATTATTCAGACACATTTTCACCTGTGAGTAGATTCGAAGCTATTAAGTTGTTTTTAGCTTATGCTATAGTTAAAAAATTCAAAGTTTATTAGATGGATGTCAAGTCAGCATTCCTAAGTGGAGACTTAAAAGAAGAAGTATACATTGACTAGCCAAAAGGATTCACGCTATCAGACAGACCTGATATGGTATGCAGATTGAAGAAAGCCCTCTATGGACTTAAGAAAGCCCCTAGAGCATGGTATGAGAGACTAGATGGATACTTAACAAAGATTGGTTTCAAAAAAGGAGCAGTAGATTGTAGTCTATTCATTAGAGAGACATCTGAAGGTTTACTTCTTGTAGATATATTTGTTGATGACATTATCTTTGGAGATAATGAAAAACTTGGTGCTGAATTTGCCAAAGAAATGCAGAATGAGTTTGAGATGAGTATGATTAGTCCTATCAAGTACTTTTTGGGACTAAATGTGTAGTAGACAGAAAAAGGGATTTTCATTAATCAATCAAAGTATGTGAAAGAGATACTGAAGAAATTCAAGATGGATGATTGCAAGCCACTAGGAACTCCTATGATCATTGGATGCAATCTTACAAAAGAAGATGGCTCACCAATAGTACATATAACATTGTATAAGTCTATGATTGGTAAACTCATATATCTTACTCAGACTAGACTTGATATTTCCAATGCAGTTGGCATAGTTGGAAGATTTACAGCAGAGCCTAAAAAAAGTCACCTCGTGGTATTTAAAAGAATATTCAGATACTTGCAGGGTACTATAGATTATGGTCTATGGTATCCTAATTCAAAAAATGTTGAGCTTCATGTGTACACTGATGCAAATTGGGCAGGATGTGTTGATGATAGAAAGAGTACTTCAAGTGGAGTAGTGTTTCTTGGTGATAGACTTGTCACTTGGACAAGCAAGAAACAAAATTGTATTTCTCAATCAACAGTAGAAGTGGAGTATGTCGCAGTAGACTTGAATTGTTCTACAATTGTTTAGATCAAGCAAATGATAAAGGATTTTGGAATTCAGATTGATTATCCTATTGTTATTCATTGTGATAACACTAGAACTATCAATATGTCAAAGAACCCTATGATGCATGCAAAGACAAAGCACATTGAGATCAAGTATCACTTCCTAAGAGAGAAAGTGGTAGAGAAATAAGTCAATTTGGACTATGTGAGTACAAAAGAATAGTTGGAAGATATATTCACAAAGCCCTTGCCTAAGGATACTTTTGAGTATCTTAGGGGGAAGTTGGGAGTAATTCCCTTCCCTGATTCTGCTTAGAAGGAAGCAAGAAAGGTATCAGTCCTTTGGGACTGGTGGAAGGTTGACTACTCTACCTCAGGAGTAGTACCAGTGCTTACAATGAATGGAACCCTTTTCCATTGATGTCAAAGGGGGAGTATATATAGAGTCATGAAAAATAAAAGTAAAAAGAGGAGTAATGTACTAAGGGGGAGCAACATTCAGTTATAACGGCAGTACAGTTGAGGAAATGGAGAATATTAGAAAATATTGTAGTAGATGGAGGATTCATCTTTGGGGGAATTTTGAAGAGGAAATGGAGAATGTTATAAAAGAAATGTTCATTTGAGTTAGTGATGGTTGTTCATTCTACATGTTTTCATCAATGCCAAAGGGGGAGATTGTTGGAGATTTTCCAATAGGCTAGTACTGACTATATGTTTGTCATTGATGACAACATATGGAAAGTATCATGCATGGAAGTCTTATACAGTAAGCTTTCTATATATGTAGCATGGACATGATATCAACATGATATCATGGGTGCCGAGGTTAACTGTTAGCATAGATAGTTATATTATAGTTGGTGTCAGCAGTGTTCCTGACAAAGTTACAGACAGTGTCATGTGTATGGTTGTCTGTACACTTGTCCAATGGACATGCACCCTTGGATATATGTTAAAGACATGTTAGTGATGTTAAGTTTATGGATGCATAGTCTGATGATGAATGCAAGTAAAGTTATGCAGTCGCTATTCGCCAGTAGCAGTTTCCTGTGTTTGTTCAAAAGAGCCGATAGAGATTTTATTCATTCTTGAGTTGCGCCTATCTTGAGGGTATGTGCCCTTGGAGTTAAGATTGGAGAATTATTATTGATGTTTAGTTAAGAGCGCATAAGTTAATTCAGCTTACAAAGAAAGTTCTAGTTGTTTTGGTAGAGCTGACAGTATGTAGCATGTGTCTACATTTATTTTATTAGATAGGTCCCAGAATGATTGCGTGCATAATAGATCTAACACAATGTTTGTTGGAGCTTATTATGGTTTCTCTAATATGATTTGAAGGTGGTTCTAATAGGCCGACTTGATTATATCATTTTGAGGAAAGATATTTATAAGCAGTCATTTGTGATTGCTGAAGTGTGGTTCATGGTTGATTAAGCATAGTAGAGTAGAGTGTGTGAAGTGTTGAGTCATCAGAAGAAGGTCTATGTGACCAAGTAAAGTACTTGTGCTATTCATTGGAACTAATCTAGATAGAAGGTCAAAGCATAGTTCACCAAGATCCAGATATAGTGTATATGTGTTATTCAGAAGGTTGTAGCATTCACCCATTTGAGCAGTGAGCTCTCAGATAGTGCATCCTCTCCCCTAACAAGAACAATTGTAAAAGACTCCTAACAGGGTTTGACCCTTAACTAGGTCTATTGTACTTAATATATTGTAAAGCTACTCCTAACAGGGTAAATGATCTTCTAGTAAGGATCATTATACACTAGTATAGAATATTAGTAGGTATCAAATCCCACCAGGGTGTTTACCTATTTGGGTTTCCCCGTAACCAAAATATTGGTGTTGTGTTCAAGTGTTCTTTCATTGTGTTTATGCTTTATGTTCAAGTATACTTAATTGGATAAAGAATTGAAACTTGTAGATAACCAATTCACCCCCCCCCCCTCTCAATTATCTCTTGCGACTATTCCTAACATGAAGAAGCCCTCCTTGATACTACCCTAGCCAAAACAAAAACCCCAGATCATAAATCTAACCCTCCTATAATCAAGAAAACCAAATCTAGACCAAAAAGGAATATCATTAACATTGACAAGGAGGATAAGGAAGAGGGTATTGATTCTTAGGAAGGATGGAAAATGGATAGTGATATAGGAGCATCTCAGGTCCTTGGCAATCCTGTGTCACCAAAAACATATTTGAAGTTTGTCTGTGTTTCTCAGTTCCTACTTTGGCTGAGTTGGTTCAGTGTAGCTTGATTTACTTTGTTCACTAGTGTTGGTCGGTTATCTCTGTGGCGCTTGGTGAATTTCCCTAGAGCTCGGTGATGCTTGTTTGGCACTTAGTTTCCTTGGTTATTGAGTTGTTTGTTTTGGATTTCTTTTGAGGCTGACTTGTACATTTAATTTGGGTCATGGATTTAATGTTGGTATCCATCATTGGGAAGCGTGTGGAACTAGATCTTGTATAAATGTAGTTGTTGGGTTAGAGTTTAGGGGAGGCAGTTTGGATAGAAGATAGGAGATAGAAGATTAGATATTGTGAGTAGATCCTCGCATGTTGGAGGACTTTTGTGCTTGATTATAATATCTAGCCTAAACTAGGAATGCCTTAAAACCAGACATGTATGAATCAATTTGAAGATAATATATCAAACTATCTACATTCTCTCTCTCACTTTTTGTTTTTTGTTACTTCCATGTGTTGTTCTGCAAGGTGGATCTGGTTAGGGTGAGCCTTTAGCCCCTCTCCCCATCCTCCCTTATGTCAGGTGGTATTAGAGTGAGGTTAGATCTAGATCTAGGTTTGCGAATATAGATTTGAAGGTTCCTTCTTGTGAAGCCCTAGTTGAATTATTGTGGGGTAGCAGATTGCAATCTAACCTGCAATTGTAGAGGGTTTTCAAGATGGTTCATGGGAGGCAAGATGTGGATCCAGGATTGGCATACATGTTAAGAAAACTTTCTGCTAGATTAGAAGCTATTGAAACAACCTAGAGAAGGGGAAGACATCTTGAAGATGTTAGTGATGATGAAATTGAGGTAGAACAAGGTGATGTAAAACCTGCACCTATGATGGATCAGGGTGAGGAAATATTCTTGAAGGCTTTGACAAGTCTGAAGTCTACACCACACTTTAATCCTCCTAAGTATAGTGGAAAATTGGATTCTGATGAATTGGTGGATTGAATCACTGAGATGGAAAAGTACTTTGAGTATGAAAATGTACCTAAGGAAAATAAGGTGAAAATTGCAAGCACAAAGTTGAAAAGTCATGCATCCTTGTGGTGGGAACATCTGCAGTTGGATAGAAAGGGGAAAGACAAAGACATAATCAAGGTATGGAATAAAATGGTGAATAAATTGAAAGGAAACTTTTTACCTGGTTTTGTGTAGGATCATGGTATGCCAAACTAGGCCCTTTATTGGCAATGAAAATTCAAAAAATCAGGTTTAGGCAAGTTGACATTAAAAATTGAACAAGTTATAAATATTATATCAAAAATATGTAACAAGAGAATCTGTAGAAAATTGAATTTAGTTTATCAGATACTAGGCCTTTTTTGAAAAAAAAAATTCTATATGTTGAAAATTTAAAATTTCAATGTAGTAGTTCAAAAATTTCAAGAAAAAATAAGTAGTTGTATGTCTGACCACCTTAAACACAATCAAATGATGATTTTTTTAAAAAGATTTTAGATATAAGTAGTAGAATTTGTTGGAAATTGCAATTGAAGCAATTGTTGTATTGTCATTGATGTCAAACCTTAACTGGTAAGACTGTTTCTATTTAAGAAAGTACTATATCTATTTGATTGTTGCTAAGGGGAAAGGCAAGGTTGTTAACAATAGCACCTAAGGAAAGGTTGAGTTATCTGTTGCAAGTAGTAGTTGTCGTTGCACCAAAAGATTGACCTGTTAATGCTAGATACAACCACTAAATTTATAAAAGACATAGGAGGTTGTTAAACCATGTCACAAATCCCGAGGGGAGCGCTGACCATTTTTCCAACAATCTCCCCCTTAGCGTTACCCGAGAGAATTCAAACCTGTGACCAAGCTTTGATACCACTTGTTACAAGTAGTAGTTGTCATTGCACCAAAAGATTGACCTGTTAATGCTTGATACAACCACTAAATTTATAAACGACACAAGAGGCTATTAAACCATGTCGTGAATCTTGAGGGGAGCGCTGACCATTTTTCCAAAATTATCTTGATACTTTAATGAGTACTTGATTATGTTGCACAATGATAAGATAATGTATTGTTTATCTAATATGAATGAAGACTAAACTAGTAGGCTTAACATCCAAGAAAAAGTGAAGAAATCTAGTTTAAGCTGACTGAGCTAGTATATGCCAAGTAAATCCAGTGTTCACCGAACATCAGTATTAGCTGAGGAAACAATTTTTGAGGTGATCGAGCTTTCTAATGAAGACTGAGGAGTTGAACACAATATTGACCGAGCGTCAATATTTTACATTTGAGGAAGAATTTAGATTTCCAGTCGACATCGTTGAATTCTTGGATTATGTAAAATGTGTTGACTTTATTTATTTATTGTACAAAAGCATTTAATGCACTGTAAAACATTTTATTGTAAAGAGATTTGAAATATTTCTAGAAGGATAGATGAAGAACATAAAGTAGGAAGGATTCTATGAATCTGACCTAACCCTAAGATCTATGAAGGAGATTAAGTGGCAAAAGTTGTATTGACCTAATTGAGGAAGTATTAAGGAAACCTAAGCTAGAGGTTGAAGAAGAGAGGATGTTGAAAGTGTTGTTGATGTTATTGACTGTACAAGCAGAGAAGGCTGAAGGAGAAGTGTTGTGATTACTTGAAGAGAGTTCTGAGTAGATCAGTGATGGAGATGGTAAAGGTTCACAATCAGTAAGCTAGCATATGTGTACACAATTGAATCTGATATTTGCAAAGTGAGTTGTATGGTTTTTAGATCAATACTACTACTACTTTCTAACCATTGTATTAGTCAAAATCCTTTTAACAGAGGTTGACCTAATAGTCATTTGTATAAATCCTTTGAACAAGGTTGCATTCTAATGGAGTGTATGTAAGTCCTATAACAAGGCACACTTTTAACAAAGTGGTTTAAATCCTTTAACCGGGTCACACCTGACAGTGTGTTTGTAACCTTTGACAGGGTTGGCTTTTCACCAAGCTCACTTCAGAAGAGTGAACATAACAGTAACATGTTACAAAGTGGTTTTTCCCAAATTGGGTTTCCTCTATAAATCCTGGTGTTGATACTTGTGTGAATGTTTTGGTTTGAACATTTGTGTTTTACAAGTTAGATACTATTGGATAAGTGGACTGCACTGTTATATGTTTCTGTTATGCAATCAGTAATGATGGAGTAGCTGTTGGTTATAACATTTGATTTGTTGAAGAGTTTTAAAGTTTGTTTTTATACATCTGGACCTAAGAACAACTGATTCACCCCCCCTCTTTGTTGTTCTAAATCATATTAATAGAATTGTGTCCAAATGTGATACATATTTTTTTGTAATTTATTTCCACATAAATAATTAATTATGATTTTTGTTCTACAAATTTTCTAGAATACAAAAACTCTTGTGTCTAACCACGTTAACTTAGTCTAAACTTTATCAAATGGAAAAAAAAAATTATTTTTCTTGTAGTAGGAAAATCATAGAATGTGACACATGTTTTGGATTTAAAAAATGTTATAAAGTTTGAAAGTTATAGCTATTTTTCAATAAGTCTATCAATTAGCACTAGATAGATAACAAGTAGGTGTATGTTTGACCACATTAAACAAAATCAAATGATAATATTTTTCTTATAAGGTTCTAGATAAAAGTAGTAGACTCGTGTTCAGATGTGATGTATATTATTTTATTATTTTTTTCTAAATAAATAATTAATTATGATTTTTCTTCTACAAATTTTCCTAAATATAAAAACTCTCATATCTGACCACCTTAACTTAATCTAAACTTCATCAAATTGAAAGAATGATTTATTATTATTGTATTAGGTGAAGCATAGAATGTGATGTATATTCTAGATTTCAAAGATGTTATACTGTTTGAAAGTTATAGATATTATTCAAAGAGTCTATCAATCAGGACTTATTTTTCACATCACCACTTTTTGGCATACCATGATCCTGCACACACCCACCTTGTGATTATCAGATTAACCTAGTTAGGCGAATGCAAATTTTAAGGTAGAAAGATAGCTTGGTAAAATAATATACTGAGGAATTCAATAGATTAGATATCAGATCCGGACATGATGAAGATGATGTGGAAAGAATTGTTAGATACCTAAATGGTTTGAGAATTTCCATCCAAGAAGAAATCAGTTTGGTCAAATTAGAGAACATTGAAGAGGATTATCAGTTTGCATTGAAAGCTGAGGAGAAATTGAATAAGAGACATGGACAAAGACAAAGAGGTAGAAGTGGTAGATTCCCTAGAGGAAGGGGTAGATCTCATGGTGAAAATAGTAGATCTGAACCTGAAATGACAACTCTAGATAAAGGCAAGACCGAGTGGAAAGGTTAAATTTCATCTAGAGGTAGAGGTAGTAACTACCAAGGTGGTTATAACAGAGGTGGTTTTCGAGGAACTTTTACAATTATGGAGAAGAAAGGCATAGATCATTTGAGTGTACACATGCAAGTAAGAAGGCTAGTAGCAGTATAAATGCTTTGATGCAAGAAGAGTCACAGAAGGAACTTGAGAAGTAAAATAACTTGATGGTAAGGAGAGAACTTTGGAATGAAGGTAAAAAGGAAGATTCGGTAAGGAAAAATTTGTTCAAAACTAGATGTAGAGTTTCTAAAAAAGTTTGTAAGGTAATCATTGATAGTGGTAGCTCAGAAAATCTGGCATCTGAGGAGATGGTCACAAAGTTGCAATTGAAAAGGTTGAAACATTCGAAGCCCTATCATATTTCATGGATCAAAGATGAGCATACACTCTTGGTAAGTGAATAGTGTTATGTGAATTTGAAAATTGGAAAGTACTATGATAAGGTATTATGTGATATCATGCCTATGGATTGTTGTCATATTTTGTTGGGTAGACCTTGGCAATATGATAGACATGATATATATGATGGGAGATTGCATAAATATACTATTTGGGCTGATGGGAGAAGACAAATATTGTTACCTTTGATGGAAGAACCTATTAGTAATGTTTGCACATCTGTGAAAGTTTTCTTAATGGAAGGAATAAATTTTGTTAAGGATTTAAAGAAGAATGATGTATATTTTGTTGTGATTCCTAAAAAATTGAGTAAGAGAATAGAGGATAATGTCCCTGAGCAGATTGATAAGTTACTCACTGAGTATAGTGAAATTATTTTTGATAATGTACCTGATGGTTTTCCACTAAAGATAAGCATCGATCATTGGATGGATCTAATCCCTGGAGCTAGTTTACTGAACAAGGCACCTCATCGATTGACACCTACCGAGAATTAGGAATTGAACCAACAGATTCAATAATTGTTGCAAAAAGGTTTGATCAGAGAAATTTTGAGTCCTTGTGCACTACTTGTTGTATTGGCACCTAAGAAGAATGGAGAATGGTGAATATGTACTAATTCCAGAGCAATCAATGAGATAACAGTGAAGTATAGTTTTCCTATACCGAGAATGGATGATATAATGGATAATTTGACTAGAGAAAAGTATTTTACTAAAATTGATTTTAAAAGTGGGTATCATTGTATTAGAATCGGAGAAGGTGATGAATGGAAGACTGATTTCAAGACAAAAGAAGGTTTGTATGAGTGGTTGGTTATGCCTTTTGGTTTAACTAATGCATCGAGTACTTTTATGAGCTTGATGAATGAAGTTTTGAAGAAATTCTTGGGTAAGTTTGTGATTGTATATCTTGATGATATTATGATATTTAGTAAGACCAAAGAAGAATATTTTTTGCATGTTACACAAGTTTTGTAGAGATTGAATGAAGAAAAGTTGCTGATAAATCTAAAAAAGTGTTCATTCATGAAAGAAGAGATTGTGTATTTAGGATTTGTGATTTCAACTAATGGTTTGAAAATGGATACTGAAAAGGTTGAAGCTATTTTGAATTGGCCTACACCTAAGAATTATAGTGAGGTAAGATCATTTCATGGTTTGGAAAGTTTTTACTAAAAGTTCTTTAAGAATTTCAGTTCAATATGTAATGCTATGACTGAGACCATGAGAGGAGATAAAAGAGAATTCAAATGGACACGTGGAGCTGATAAATGTTTTGAGACTCTGAAGCAAAAGGTTTCTAAATTGTTTGTTTTGGCATTACTTGATTTCAATAAAGTATTTCAAGTGGAATGTGATGCAAGTGGAAGTGCAATTGGAGCTGTGTTGAGTCAAGAAGGTAAACCTATTGCTTTCTTTAGTGAAAAGTTGAATGATGCAAAAAGAAAATATTTTGTGTATGATCAAGAATTCTATGCTATTGTTCAAGCCCTGAAGAAGTGGCGACATTATTTGATGTCAAGTGAATTTGTGTTGTATACAAATCATAAGGCTTTACAATGTTTGGGTAGTCAGAATAAGTTGAATTAGAGACATATGAAATGGGTTGAGTATTTATAGAGTTAAACATTTGTGATAAAGCATAAGAGTGGAGTCACTAACTGAGGTTCTAATGCATTGAGTAGAAGGAGATCTTTGATGACTGAGATGAAAATTGAAGTTCTTGGCTTTGATGACATGATAGATTCTTATGAATTTGATCCTGATTTTTATGAGTCATGGAGAAAGTGTAGAGCACCTATTCAAGACCAACCGAGTACTAAATGGGATGAATATTTTATCCAAGGAGGTATGTTGTTTAAAAGTATTCAGCTGTGTATAGTAAGAGGACCAATGAGAAATAATTTGATAAAGGAGAAACATAGTAGTGGTTTGGCTGGACATTTTGGTGTTGATTAGACATTGAATCCACTCAAGGAGAAATACTTTTGGCCACAATTGTATAAAGATGTTCAGAAATTTGTGAAAAGTTGTAGAGTTTGTCAAGTTGCAAAAGGAGTAAGTACATAGAATACAGGATTGTATACACCAATTCTTGTACCTAAGAAACCTTGGATTGACATCAGTATGGATTTTTTTCTTGGCCTACCAAAGATAGTAAGTGGTAATGATTCTATATTTTTTATTGTGGATAGATTTTCTAAAATGGCACATTTTATACCTTGTAGAAAGACATCAGATGCAACACATGTAGCAGATCTTTTCTTGAAGGAAATTGTTAGATTGCATGGATTACCGAGTCCTCGAGTATTATCTCTAACCAAGACAGTAAATTTATTGGATACTTTTGGAAGACTCTTTGGAGAAAGTTTGGCACCAAGTTGAAATATAGTTCTACATTTCACCCACAAACTGATGGATACACAGAAGTTGTGAATAGAAGTTTGGATAATCCTTTGAGATGTTTAGTTGGAGACACACCAAGTAATTGGGATTCTGTATTAGCACAAGAAGAGTTTGCATACAATAATTTAGTGAATAGGAGTACTGGAAAAAACACCTTTTGAGATTGTATATGGCATACAACCAAGAGGTATATTAGACCTAAGAGACATTGGTGATGAAAGAAAGAGAAGTAGTGAAGGAGTGAATTTTACTGAGTACATGAAGACATTGCATGAAGATGTGAAATAAAAGCTAGACAAAAGTAATCAGAAATACAAAGACAGAGCTGAAAGATCAAGAAGACATAAGACTTTTGATGTTGGTCATGAAGTGATGGTTCATTTCAAGAAAGGTAGATTTCCTGTTGGGACATATGGGAAGCTGAAGATGAAGAAGTTTGGACCTTACAAGATCTTGAGAAAATTTGACAGTGGAAATGCATATGAGATTGAGTTACCTGATGACATGGATATATCACCTATATTCAACATTGCTAATTTGTATGAGTTTCATGAACCTGATGAAGACATGACAGTACCGATGGATTATCCTAAGAAGCATATGGAAGAAGTTGAGTGGATTTTGGAGCAAAGAATTGATAGAAGTACAAGATGAAAATAGTATATGGAATATTTGGTAAAGTGGAAGAATAGACCGATCGAAGATAGTTCATGGATTTCACAGGCTGAGTTGGATGCAACTCAGATCATATTTGTTTAATGATTTGGAGAATCATTTCAAATAACCCCAGGTGTCTAATCTAGGAGCATCTTAGGTCCTTGGCAATCCTGTGTCACCAAAAACATATTTGAAGTTTGTCTATGTTGCTCGGTTTCTTCTTTGACCAAGTTGGTTCAGTGTTGCTCAGTTTCATTTGTTTGCCGGTGTTAGTCAGTTATCTCTCTGGTGCTTGGTGAATTCCCCTAGCGCTCAGTGATGCTTTTTTGGTGCTTTGTTTCCTTGATTACTGAGTTTCTTATTTTGGATTTCTTTTGAGGTTGGCTTGTGTATTTAATTTGGGTCATAGACTTAATGATGGTATCCATCATTGGGAATTTTTTGGACCTAGATTTGGTCATTCCTTTCATTGATTATAGATCTGAAGGCCAACTTGGCTCAGTAGCCTCTTGTATAAATGTAGTTGTTGGGTTAGAGTTTAGGGGAGGCAGTTTGGATATAAGATAGGTAGGAGATAGAAGATTGGAGATTGTGAGTACATCCTTGCATGTTGGAGGACTTTCATACTTGATTGTAATATCTGGCCTAAATTGGGAAGGCCTTATAGCCTGACATGTATGAATACATTTGAAGATAATATATAAAAGTATTTGCATTCTCTCCCTCACTATTTTTGTTTTGTTCCTTCTGCGTGTTGTTGTGTAAGGTGGATCTGGTAAGGGTGAGCCTTTGGCCCCTCTCCCCATCCTCCCCTGCATCACGAGTTTAGGAGAATGAACATGACATGAGTTTAGGAGAATGTAGGTCAACCCGCTTATGGAATATAAAAGATGTTAATGGGAAAAATCCAAAAGAGGAGGTGGTCCCAAAAATAAACTTTGAGTATGAACCTAATGAAAGTGAAACCATAGAAAATTTGGAGGGTGAGAATTATGAAAAAGAGATTGAAGAGTTGGAAGAAATGGAAGAAGATAAATCCCTGGAGATCATAATGAACCTTGTTGAATTAGAAGAGATGGTGAATATGGCATGTACTACCCATGTTCTTCCCAAAGAGGGTTGTGGGATGAACATTTCCCCCACCCCTAACTTGGACCCTGTAGAGGAAAAGGGCATGTTGGACCAAATTCAGGACCTCCACAAGAAAATGACTATTCTAGAAAATTCTATTTCTCCTATTGTTTCTAAAGAGAAATTAAATACTACTATCTCTACTCTCTGTAGGTTAATAAGTAACATAATGAAGAAGACTATCTTTGGTGTGACTATGAGAAAAATTAGGACGAGAAAGAATGCAAAGAAGGAGAAGAAAGATTAAAAGGATGAGGAGGAACCTCAGGGAACTGATAATGAAGACTGGAAAAATGATCTCAATTGTCTCTCAAAGGACTAGGAGACCGTCTCTAATTTAAAATGATAGTGTATTTTCCTTTCTCTAGATTCAGCTGTAATGATGATATGTTAATGGATGATATTGTTAAACTTTACGCCATGGTTATTTTTCATTGTGTTGTTATTAGTATGAACTAGAACTATGCAAGTCCCACCATGAGGTAGAATAATTTATTTTATTTTATTAAGATGAAGATAGAAAATAAAATAGATAATAGTGATACTAGTGTTATATTAGGAATAGTTGATAGTGCACAACTGTTGGTTTTTAGTAATTTTGCTCATTGATGGTTTTTGGTCTCTTTTGGCTATAGTAGCCCAAAGCTTGGTCTTCTATTTTAAGTTGTAATGCAATTGCATTTATCTGGGTTCAAGGTCCTCTCCTTGTCATCTTAATAAAAATCATTTATTTGCAAGCAATAGAATTAATGTCCAAGTAATAGTATTTAGAAAAATAGTTAAAAACCATGGTGAACATTTTTATCTATAGAGTTGAATTATTTGTCTAATCATATACATAAATGATAATTAATTATAACAATTTTTTTTATAAATAAAATTCAATTTAGAAAATGACAACATAAAAGTATAGTCTAAAAACTACATATGGCTCTGCTTAGCTATGTTATTCGCACTCGACCCAAAATTCTTTCTGTGAACTCGCTGGATCACCAAATTTCTTTTTTTTCAAGAATGACGTATGCTAAGGTCTTTGGCAAGGATGAAAGGAAAGTCTCATATGTTCGAACGATATGCTAGGATGATAGGCTCTATGATTGGAAGTATGTTTTGAATCCATGCAGATATGCTTCTAAGGCTCCTATTGCTCCTTTTTCCCTTAACATATCATACAAATTCTCTACGTTAATGTCCTCTTCCACTAGGTTTCAACCTAGGGCCTCACCACGGGGGAGACATAATGCAATTTCAAAAATAGAAAGAACTGTAATTAATAAACATGAAATTTACTCACCCACATACCGAAGGATTCAATGCCCTATAAAGAAGAGAGATTTGGTGTTTGGAAATCCTCAAAATCTTGACTCGATCTCAGGACTCAAACAGGCGGAATCTAGTAAGCTACGCCCAAATCCATCCACAGGTGAGGTTTATTCTCCATCACATAGAAGATCAATGGGTTTAGACCAAAAAGGTAATATAAATTATAATACATTAGGAAATCAGGACTTTAGTAAACTTTCTTTAACAACTAACCCTAATCAGCGAAATCTAGTTATTAAGAATATAACGATTAGCATAATATAAAAAATGTGTGCTAAGTATGGTTTTTTCTGTAGATGGAATGGCATAGGGGCTTCAACATAAAGTATTATAGCATGGATTGAATCTCAGCTAATCAATAGGGTACGTATCACTTTCCTTCAAGATAAATTTATTTATATTGATTGTTCCAGTAAGAATCTAAAAACAAAACTTCTTTCTGAGGGTTTACCAAAATTTAGGAACAAAGGGTTTTCTTTCCTCGACTGGTCACCTCTTTTTGATCCATTAAAATTGAAGGATTTTTTGATTGATAGAGTAATTATTCTCAATAATCTCCCAATTGAACTCTCAGATAATGATTCTCTTAGAGAGATAGGAAATTATTTAGGGAAATTTGTAGGTGTTGTAAATGATGATCTGGTTCATGCAGAAAGAGACATTACTGTTAAAATGAATCTTAACACATCTATCAACTTCCCTTTGGAAATATATTGTGAAACAGGCTCGATTACCATCCACCCTAAATTTTTTGAAGGGGATCTTGAGGAAGATGATTCCAATTTTAGGGATACGGGGTGTGTAGCAGACTCACAACTTAAAAATAGGAAAAAGGATGCTTACTCTCCATCATCTATTCTCAAAACCACTGCTAACAACACCAACGTAGAGAAGGAAGATTGCATTTTATTGGTATTGAACAATGGTGATATTAAGTTCCAAGAATAGGAAGGTTTTACTAGAAACCCTAATCAGAATAATATAGAACACAATTTTAATACTTTCTCTTCATCTTTAGAGGAAGGGGAAATATGTCCTTACCCTAAATTTCAATTTTCTGCAGAAGCCATTCCTGAATTATCCTTTAATCAGACTTCAGGAGGTTTTTGTTTTCTCAATCACTCCCCTAAGAAGGATGAGTCTATGAAGACTAAGAATAGTAACCTCAAAATAGTATGTATTAATCCAAAGACTACCAGTGAGGACATAACTACCCCAACATCTAAACCTATTTCAATAAAGGCCCCTAAAAATAAAATTTTTTCTAACTCAAATTTGCAAGTTAAAAATCTAGAAACAAAAGCCCTTTTAATTTAGCAAATAGAGTCACTAAGTAAACTTGTTAACATTATGACCACAAATTATAATTTAGAAATTGACAGAAACTTAGCCTCAAGTAAGGACATTATTGATTTTTCGCTATTATCTGATGATGAGACTAGTGACATAAATGAATCTAACAGATGAAAAAATATTCTTATCAAATAAATAATGAGAAATGATGCCTTGATGACACTCTCAAAAATAATTAGGAATATAGTAGCATCACCTATGTCAGAACCTCCCCTCCTTAACATTAACAGTAATTTTAAAATAGATAATCATTATACTATGAATAACATTTGGTTTGAGGATAAGAACAATTTCCAGGAACCTATACTATTAAATTATTTCAAACCTAGCTCAGAGCATTCAGATGAACATGAATTTCTAAACTCTTTAAACATTAATAATATGGAAACTAGGGAGGAATAGAATGAAGCCTCAAATATGAACCCGGAGATAACCGTGGAAAAGAGTCTTCAAAGTTTTGGGAAAAAGAGAAAGATATTGGGAAATGATCCCACAAGAAGCCCTATTATTAGCAACTCTATTGGTGAGGCAATGCTTAATATTAATTTATCTCCAAATACTAGAGATACCCCTAATGAAGATCCATCAAATAATTTAGAAAACTCAAAATCTGAAAATGAAAAAATTAAGGATGAAGTAAATACAATAGAGAATTATATAGGGGAGTCATTAATAGAGGAATTAATGGAGCAACTTTTGGAGGAGATTTGTGATCCAAAAGAATCAGAAGGCCAGAAAGCGCTCCTAGTGGAGGGAATCAACTTGAATATGGCCACCCTAGAAGGATCTGTAGAAGAGTTGTTAATTAATTTGGAGGTAAAAGAATCATAGGAGCAAGAATCTCGAGGCATAGCTCAGCTTAAGGAGAGTAGGAAATCCTAGGATTGTGCGAAAAAAGAAAGGAAAAGAGGAAGAAAGCCTAATGCAAAATTAAGAGGCTTGGCAGGGGAAGCTATAGGACAAGTCAAAATTACATCTATTTTGAATGCTGGGAAGGGGAAGAGCCTTCCCAAAGAGCCATGAATGTCCTTTCATGGAATGTTAGGGTCATGAATGCCCCTAACAAGCAGTGTCTGATTAAACACTGCATCAAAATTCACAATCCAGAGATTATGTTAATTCAAGAATCAAAGTTAGATAACATAGAATTAGGAAATTTTAAAAAGAAATTAGGGCTGAGGGAAATGGAAGCCTCACCAACAAAGGGTGCATCAGGAAGCTTGGCTATTATTTGGGATCCTCATAGTATATCAGTAAACATTATAGAAAGAAGATAATTTTGGATGAGTGTAACGGTCAAGAACTTTAGATTCAATCTGACCTTTAATCTAGTAAATGTATATGGACCTATTCAAAATAAAGAAAAACTTTCAGTTTGGCAAGAGATAGAATCGTATCTCAAATAGACAAAGGATATGCTCTATTTTATAGGAGGTGATTTAATGTGATAAAAAAAATTTTTGAGAAAAAAGGAGGAGCAAATACCCTTCCATTAGCTTCTAGAGACTTCGTACATTGGAGAGATAGGAACTCTCTCCTTGAAATTCCAACAGAGGATAACTCCTTCACCTAGAATAATAGAAGACTAGGTTTTTGCAACATAGCAAATAAATTAGATAGATTCTTTCTTAAAGGTAATCTGACCAATTATGATGTTTCACTTTCAGCCAACATCCTTTCGTTATCTAGTTCAGACCACTATTTGATACTTTTCAACATCTTAACACAAACTAAACCAAAAAAATGTGCCTTTAAATTCGAACAATCATGGTTAAGGGATCCAGATATCCTGAAGCTTATTGAGTCTTGGTGGTCAAAGCCCAAGATATCAGGCTCCAAAATTTTTAGATTAGTAAACAAACTAAAGTGGATTAAAAGGAAGTTTTTAGAATGGAACTCATCTAAGTTTGGCAACATCTTTGAAAATAAACTAGAACTAGAATCAGAATTGGGAAAATTTAATTCTCAGGTTATCAAGGAGGGGATGAATGATGAATTTTACCATAGGGAGAAGAATTTACTTAAGGATTATGAAGAGATACTGGCTAGAGAAGAAATTTTTTGGAAACAAAAATCAAGAGAAACTTGGTTAGAAGCAGGTGATAGAAATACTCAATTTTTTCATAACAACACCAAACAAAGAAGAAATACTAATAGGATTTTCTTGTATTATTAATGACAAGGGTGAAACCATAGAGGATTCCAAAGGCATAGTTGAAGAATCAATAAACCACTTTGATAACATTCTTAATAATAGAGAATCTTTGAATCTGGGATGTCAAGCATAACTTCTTAGAAATATCCCTAAAGTCATATCTAAACAACATAACCAAATTTTAACTAGAAAATTTACCATGGATGAGATTCATCATGCCTTAATGAAAATGAATCCTAAAAAATCTTTGGGACCAAATGGCGTCTTGGCTATTTTCTTTCAAAAGTGCTGGCACTTTATTGGAAAGGAGGTTACGGAAGCCTTAGAAGGGGTTAGAAACTCGGGGAAAATACTTAAAGAAGTAAAAAACACCTTTTTTTCTCTTATTCCAAAAAAAGAGAAACCAACTATCCTTAATGATTTTAGACCAATTGCACTTTTTAATACATTGTATAAACTGCTTACCAAAACATTGGCCCTTAGACTTCAAAAACTTCTCCCCCTGATCATCAGCAAAGAATGGAGGGCTTTTGTTCCAGGAAGATCCATCTTTGATGGGGTAATCATAGCTCAAGAAGCTATCCACTCAATCCTCAAAAATAAGAACCCAAGCATGCTTATTAAATTAGACATAAAAAAGGCATATGACAAAGTCAACTGGAGATTTCTATGCAAATGCATGGAAGCCTTTGGCTTTGCTAAAAGTTGGATCAACTTAATTTTTGAATGTATTTCTTCTCCTATGATTTGGGTGTTAGTGAATGGAACCTCAGAAGGTTTTTTTGGCATCTCTTGAGGCCTTAGACAGGGTGACCCCATTTCTATTCATAATCATGGCGAAAGCTCTAGGTAGAGAAATTTCAAAAGAAAAGAAAAATGGGGCTATCGAGGGCATATCCATTACTAGTAACTTGGACCCCACTACTCATCAGCATTTTGTGGATGATACTCTTTTATATGGAGCCAGTAATAGAAAGGAGGAAAAAACCTTTAAGAGGATCCTGAATACATATTCAAAGGCTTCAGGACAAGAAATTAATCTGGACAAATCAGACATCTTCTTCTTCAATACTGATATTGAAACTGAAAAAGATATTTGCAAGATCCTCAATTTTAATTAGGATAAGCTCCCTTGTAAATACCTAGGTCTTCCCTTAGTTAAGGACAATAGAGCTATATATATATGGGATCCCATTATTGACAAGATCAAAAAAAAAAAAAGTTCATGGAAGGGGAGATGGTTGTCCTCTGCTGGTAGAACCACCATGGTGAGGTCAGTTTTTGAAACTATACCAACCTATCATTTATCCTATATGCACCTTCCCACAAATAAAAGATTAGAAATCACCAAGCACTTAAGAATGTTTTTTTGGCAAGGGAGCAATGAAAATAAGAAAATCCCTTTAATATCATGGGATAACATATGTAAACCAAAAGAGGAAGGTGGGGTGGGTCTTAAAAACTTAGGGGACCAAGGATGTGCCCTAGGAGCCAAACTACTGTGGAGACTCTATAGAAATCCGGAAGCTAAATGGGAAAAGATACTCATTCACAAATATTTGAAAGACTATTCCCCTATTAACATCTTTAGAGAATCTAATCCTCCAAAAGGATCGAGAATATGGTATTTTATGATGAAATGCAGACATTAATATGGAGAAATTAACTTGGTGCCTAGGGTCGGGGGAAGAGATTTTATTTTAGGATGACTCATGGGGTGGTTATGAGATAATATCCAAGAATTTTAATAACCCTTCCCTCATTAATCTATTGAAGGAAAAGAATGGTCTCTTTCTCAAAGACTACACTACTTTCAATGGAGATAAATGGGTCTGGAAATCCTTTAAAAAAAATTGGATTTCATCTTCTGAGGAAACAAAAATCATGGATATTCTCAAGAATAGAAAGATTTTGTTAGACAACTTGAAAGATTCATTAGTATGGGATGGATCTAAGTCAGGAGAATACAAAACTAAGGATGTATATAAGCTCATTGTTCAAAACTACAATAGACCCAAAACCACTTTACAAATCCACCTATGTTGGGGCAAGGATTGTTCATGGAAAGCTAGTTTTTTCACATGGCTAGCAATGAATTATAGAATTTTAACCATGGATAGATTTAAGAAACTTGGTTTCTCTGGCCCAAGTAGATGCCCTTTTTGTGAAAAGAGTGAAGAAGATGTTGACCATCTATTCTTGAACTGTCCTTTTACAAATCGTTGTTGGGATTGGTTGCAAGGGAACTTGGGATGGTCCTTAGCCTTTCCCCATTCCCTCAGTGCAGTGCTACAAGCATGGCCAATCATCAAACAAAGGAGTATATATGCCAACCTATGGACTATTTTTCCCTCTATTTTAGTTTGGGAAATTTGGAAAGAATGCAATAGAAGAATTTTCAAAGAAGAAAAACTAGAATGGAAACAACTATGCAATAAAATAGAAGCTGCAACCATAGAAAATATGAATTGTAAAATAGACAAAATCCTAAAAATGAATCTCAATATGAGTCATTGGGATGGTAAAATGGGTGGGAATTGGGTGGGTTTGGCCCTCCCACTTTTTATTGGTTCGAATGCACAAAATAAGATGTCAAAGAGAGACAAATACAAATGGAAACCTCCAATGGATGGTTGGTACAAGCTAAACTTTGATGGAGCATCCAGAGGCAACCCAAGGACAACAGACATTGGATGATGCATTCATAATCAAGATGGAGAAGAAATAGCTACAATTGCAGCTCCTATTGGTATTGAAACAAATAATTGGGCAGAACTTTATGCTTTAGTTAAAGGCCTTCAAAAGAGTGCCTCCCTAGAATTAAATCAATTAGAAATAGAAGGGGATTTGACAATTATCATTAATGCACTCAGGAAAAGAGAAACTCCAAACTAGAGATTAAACTCCCTTCTATCCCAAGCTTTGACTCTATGTGAATCCTTTCAAAAAGTCTCAATTAATCACATTTATAGATAAGGTAATAAGAGAGCGGATGAATTAGCTAATTTGGGGGTAGATGGGATTAATCTATCATAAGAATAACTTCTCATCTTAGGCTTCACCTTTAGGTCCTAATAGCCCTTCCTAAAGGTTTAGGAACCCTAGTTTAATACTAGTTAGGACAATGTCATTACTTAAAAACTAGGCACATCATGAATTGAGAGTTCATCAGGGAATAACACCCCTTTTGCTAAGACTTTAGTTTGTAATGGCAAAAATTCCTTTAAGAAGGTCGTATTAGATCTTATTAAAGTTTAATCCCCAATGAAGCAACACACCTATAGTAAAATGAGGTAATGGGTTGGCAAATAATCTCTCCTGCATAGCTCCACTTGGCTTAACGATCTCCTCTTACATTAAGGTGTCCACATCAACATTTTAAAAAATAATATAACCATTAAAGAAAAGTGCCATCCCTCAAGAAATTTCAAATCCCAATGACAGCTGCAATGCAAGGGTTATTATGGATTTATCCTAGAATAATGGATTCATGTTATGACATGAGTATAGTAGTGTGGCTATGGCCAGGAGATTTCAGTTTTAATTTAAGGAAGCAGGGACATATGGATTTTTTTAAGTTTGATGATATTTGTGTGTTTTTCTAAAGGAATAGTGCTAGCCTCAGTGGCAGGTCACAAGCATGGAATCAGGCTTATTTCCTTTAATTTGGGTGATAGCATTTAGGGGCATCATTAATCCAAAGAGATAAAATAAACTTCTCATTCCTCCCTGAAACAATTAGAAGAGCTATGGAACATGGGGAATGTTGAGAACTAGGATTAAGGGTTTAAGGTAACTCTAAGGAAGATTTTGTACACAAAGGAGGAGTGGCACTACTGGAGAGAAAGGGTTTTGGCATGCTCTCGTCACTCCAAAATTTGAAAAAATAAGTGAAGAAACCATTGTCAGCCATAAGAAAGGTGGGTTTAAGATGGAACTGTTAGGTGCTTCAAAGGAAGAAAAGGAAATAAAAATGAAAATAGGCTACCCCTACTATGGAATAATATAGGACTACTAATGAATGGGATCAAGGTTAGTCTAAAATGTATTGTCCCTTTACAGGTTATATAGTTAGAAGACTCACTTCAACCTTATTAATACAATTTTAGTTCCCATATTCTCAGAGTAATAAGCTATGAACAGGGATATCTTTAGGTTTTACAAGAGGCTTATGGTCTTTTAATTAATGTTTATTCATATTACACAGACATCAAACCTTAGAGGATTTTTTAGGTTCAGTACCATATATTCATACATAGAGGCATACAAACAATTTTTAAGACATATATAATCCAACAATTTAATAGGGAGATTTAGGGGTGCTTAGCTTCTCTATGATAAATATTTTTACTGTCAATTTTTTAATCATCTAGGGATAATTTTTATTATTTTCTTTCAGCCATTATCTTTTTCTTCCATATTCTTATTTTCCTTTATTCATCCAGAAAGAATTATTGATAGGATAGCTTAAGGATCATATGCTTCCTTTAGGTCTTTCCTTGTTATTTACTTTTTTCTTTAGTGTCTATAGGAAGTTTATATTCTAATTTGTTCATATTTCAATATTTAGTCATTAGTATTAATTTATTAATTATGATAGATGAAACATGTTTCTTCTTATTTATAATTAAACTTATTCTCTAAATATAGTATCGAGATAGAAGGATATTCTCTTATTATATTCAAATAATCACATATATTTAGTCAAGCGGTTTTACTCCTCCTACCTTAAAAATATAAAGAATGTTCTTTGAGGCATTTCCTAAGTTGACGTCAGCAATATACACTCATCTATTTACTATGCACCTTTAAGTTTTAAGGACAACTGGAATAAATAATAATATAGTAAACTGGCCACTCTGGCTTCCGTGTGAATCACTATCATTTAGGATTAACTTTCCTTTTACATTCTTTAGAAACCTTTATAAATAAAGCATGACATACTATATACTTATCCTACTCACAATTAACAATTCCCTTGAAATGGCTACCCCAATCAAATTGTGAAGCTTACACAGACAAGTAGCCTTTGACGGGGTAATTTCCTCTAGCATGATCAGAAAGATTATTATGATCAAATTTAGTATTGTAGTTAGAGCCATATCTATGGTACTGGGAAGTAAGTTTAAAGAAAATACCAATAGTTACCGTGTTAACATGGATATTCTGGCAATGTTCTTAGCTTTGGCCCTTCAGGTAGACCCGGACATTAAAAATATTAGGATTTTGTGTAGGAGAATCTTTAAAAGGAAATATCTAGTAGATTTGAACAAAGTTCTAAAGAGTATTCGAATAAATTTATCTATTTCGAAACCCAAAGAATATGAAAGAAGTGTAGTCAATAGTAAATATGTCTCCACCTCTCCTATTCTTGAAATAGAGGAGTGGGACAGATATATAGAGGAAACTCCTTCAATAAGAAGGAACCTGGACTTGTTTTTTTTCTTTACCCATTTACGCTCACCTCCTCAAAAAAATTGGATGAATGACTTTATCTTGGAGGATGGTATTGGGCTAAAATTGGCCCGAGAAGATAAAATCTCCTTGATGTCCTCATATTCTTCAGGCAGGGCCTAAGTAAGACAATCCCTAAGGAAATCTTGTACTCAACATTGTAAAAGAAAGTAAAGCTCTAAATCTGAAATAATATATCATTCCTTGCTTTGTTCAAATTTGTTTAATAGGAAATTTATCCTAGATCTGGCTCTATTTAAAATTAGAATTTTTAATAAATGTTGCTCTTTAGGTGGTAGTAGCTTAATCATAAACTAAACATATTTAAACATGCATTTTAGTTTATGAGTTATATTTTGTCTCACCACCAAATCATACTCCAAAAACATATCCCTTGGTTTGACATGTGTTTTAATTTACAATTTAGACACTACCCTTTTATCCAAATTAAGTTTAGTAGATTACACATTTTTTGGCATTATGACAATATAAGTCCTTGGTCAAGTACAAACATTCTAATATTCTAAAGGTAACGAACATCACATATGGTACATTCATACTCAAACATCACATACACATACAAAAAGGACTTATATTGTTCATGTTGGAAGGTAACGAACAAGGTAAGACTAGTTGGTCTGGTAGCTAGATATAATCTAAAGCAGATGTGTTGTGAGAAAGACATTTTGTTTATAAATTAATAGGAGGCTGGATAACTTGACATAGGATGGAAAGTTTCATTTAAATTAAAAAGGTATTATTTTGATTGATTTTAAGTAGGTAGAGTTACAAATACCAGCAATAGGGTTTTGTAATGTTTAAATCTTTTCTTTTGGGTAGGTAAGTTTCGAATTATTTTCATTTGGAATGGCAATTGTTAAATTTGATAAACTCTAAAAACAATTACCCAAAAGATAGCTCTCTCACCTTAAGGAAAAGATAAGGGCTTTAATATATGAACTCAACAATCATATTGAGGTATTGAGCCTGTAAAGGAATTTAGAGCTTAAAACTAGATTCAAACTTACATTTCTGTATTGGGTATAATCTTTATGTTTTCCTCTAGATCTATAAAGCGAATAGATTAATAGTATGAAACTTAGACTAAGGAATGAAGAGAAATCATTGACAGTTATTAGCACTCTCAAACTTGCGACAAGTTCAGTTTTATTTATACATGTGGATCTAACAAGGAATGAGAATGAAATGGTTAAAAGGACCCTAAACCACTTAAAGAGTTTACAATTGATTTCATAGTCTTATGCTTAAGAACTTCATTGACAATATGCTCATTGTGGCTAATTTTCTCTATCATGTCCTTTAGCTTGTCGTCCACCATAGCTTTGATTTTTTCTATCTTTTCCTCATTCTCTTTATTACTTTTTACCTTCATCAAAAACTTTGTTTCCAGCTTATCCAACTTAGCTATAAGGGGTTCCATAGTATTCTCCATAGCCTTCAGGTGACACTTCATTTCTTGCATCTCCTAGTTAATACCACAATCATCCTTTATTTTAACCTCCTCTAGAACTCTATCATCCAAGTTATGACTTTCCCCACCCCCTTGGCTAGACTGTCCCTTTGACTCCTCCTTATCACTGGCTTCCTCTTTGATTTCCTCTTGTTTTTCTTCTTCCATTTTCTCATCCTCTTCTTCCCCCTTTTCTTCTTCATTGTCCTTTTTATCCTCTTCTTCTTCACCTCCAGCAATCTCAGTCTCCTCATTTTCTTTGTCCTTCTCACTATCCCTTGAGGTAAGGTCCTTTGTTTCTATGGCTCCCTCCTCATTCTCAAGCTCCTCCTCTATTTCTTCATCGAGGATGGTAACCTCATTCCTTTCCTGATGAAAAGGGTAAGGTTCTTTAGATTTGTCCGCACTGACATGGGGGCTCTTTTTATTCTTCTTGCCCTTCTTTTGGGTATTCTCTTTTATCTGTTCTTCTCTTTTATTCTTTCTCTTTCCAATAACCCCTTTTAGAATGGGTTCCAGAATCATATACCTGGCATAGTCCACTATGAGAAAAATTAAACCCTCATGAAGCATAGGATTACTTGCTTTCTTCCTATTCTCAGTTATGATATTATACAAGGAGCTTAAAAGTTAAGGAAAATAAACCTTCTTGCTATGCCTAAAATGATTAACCAGAATGAAATGCAAGTTATAAATCTTGGAGTAGCAACCATCTAGAGTAAAATACTCTATCATCACCCTAAGAAATTTCACCCAAATTTTCTTAATCTTTACAATTTCAACATAATCCCCTAGCCCTTTAGCCATCACAGCTTCTTCATCAGCATTTTTAGGGAAAAGTTTAAATGCTTCATACCCTATATGTTTATTATCCCTATAGAAATCATTCCTTCAAGGGACAAACCAGTAATCTCAAAGACCAAACTCAGAGTAAGCGGAAAGGATTTACCCCATAGATTTACTTTACCATTAACCCATCCCTCAACAAATTTTTTAGTTACCTTTTTGTCAAATCCATGAAGCTTTTCCATGTACGGGGTAACACCACCTCTTTTCAATTTTTTCCATACTTTTTTTTCCTACCTCCATTTCTCAAAATCCAGGGGCTCCTCCCTTCTTAGACCACCTCCCCTATTCTCAGAGCTAAGACGACACTAGTTTCTCAAAGTATCAAAGAAAAACAAAACAATGTTCTTCTAGTTCTTGCAAATCAATTTGTTTAACTTCTCCCACAATCTGTGTGTCATTAACTCTGTAATAATTTTCTCACACCTTAGCTGGCATCTCTCTTTCCTTGGTAATTTAATTGTCATTTTCATCATTAAATTTAATTATGTTTCCCTCTTTGTGATTAAGTTTATCATAATTGATAAGACTTAAGATCTCAGAATTGAGATTCTTTTCCCTGTTCCAATATTCGGTGATGTCACTATGAGCCCCCACATTAGCTATGTTATATGTAGGCTTATTTCCTTCTTGGTAGATGCAGGTTATGAAAATTTCCTCAAAAGTTTGCAAAGTATTTTTAATTTTTTTAATTATGTGGGCTATAGTCCAAGAGGTCTCACTTTTTCCTTTTATGCAATTAATAATATTAAGAGAATCTCCTTCCAGCCAAAACTTGACACAACACAACTCTTTTTCCAGTAACACAACATGTAAAGCCACCTCAGCTTCAATGATGTGATTGGTTTGTATTCCCACCGAAGCTGTCACTACTCCTAGGAAATTACCAGTCCAGTCTCTTATTAATCCTCCCACCCCTTCCCTTCCAGGATTCCCCTTAGCAGCTCCATTAAAGTTGCCTTTGATCCAACCCAATGGGGGAGAAATCCTCATAATATTATCTCTGGGGTTGTGGTCTTTATTTCTTTTCTAACTATCCCAAGAGAGAATATCTTAAACATTTTTTTACTTATTCCATAGCTGAGAGTTTCTAGGAATGGAGTTTCTAAAATTCTCCATAAGACTTCTACCAACAAGAATAGTTGTCTTTTCATAAGGAGTGTGCTTATCTCTAAAGACTCTATTATTTCTCTCCTTCCAGATTCTCCAAGTGAAGTGAGAATAACTAGGTAGAAGTTATCACTACATGGAAAGGAATAAAATGTTTGAAAGAGCTCAATTATGAAAAAGTTATCTTAGAAGGGGATTTTAAAATTATTATGGATCATTTGCAGGGTAATATTGGTTGTCCTTAGTATATATATCATGTTTGATGGAAGAATGTAAAAGGATTCTCTCTACTTTCAATCAGTATAGGATCCTCTATACCCTTAGGAAAGGTAATAGATCAATGGATTTTATAGCAAACTGAGGCTTCAATTTCCATGATTGGAGCTACATGACCTTTGAGAAATGTCCACAAAGGTTGAAATAGATTCTTGCCAATCAAAGAAAAAAATATTAATTTTATGATGCTCCAAATTTGGTGGGAGGTGTGTAGGTGTTGAGTTTGTCTAATGATCATTTAGGGAATTTTACCTTTGAATAATAGCTTTAAGTAGTAGAGCATGGGGGAGAAGTTTATTTGCCTGCCAATTTTTTAGGAGAAACCGTAGGGTTTTAAATATTCCCATGAAAATGGTCATTGTTCAAAACAATAAGGTTAAAGGTGGGATGAAGGTTGTCACTAATTTAAAGAGTATAGGAAAGTTGAGAGATTTTATTAATATGGTTATAAAAATCAAGGGTGGATTTTGAGGCATTATTGTAATATACAAAAGTTAACAATTGCTAAGGTGAACTTTTCTTGCATGGGTCATCATTAGTATTGCAAGTGGGTTGAGTTGAGCTAGCATAAAGATGGACACATAATGAACTTTAATATATGTATTAATTATGTGGATACCACTTTTATTGTTAAAGCTTATCGCATAGATAATCATAATGTTTACATCCCCTTCATGAATAGAAAATGTCACTTCAAATCTCTGATAGATTATTTCTATAGTGGTCTGGATACTTGTATCCTTATTAAAGGTGATGTCATCAATCACATTGGTTTAATTTGAGGTGGTGATATTTCCTTCTTTAGGAAGCTTCTACATTTGTACATAAAGAGACACAAAAAAGATTTTCTATTTTATTACATTTTTAGATACAATGGGCCTACTGGAATGAAAGTTAAGAAGACCCAAATCAGTTTTAAGGAATTCAAAGTCATGGGTGGGCCTCTTAAGAAGGTGGAGTTGAGGGACTACAAAGAGCTATTATAGAATAGACAACTATGGGATAAATTTAGCTATGATGGGCTGACCCAATACATTCAATAGATATGAAGGGGTTTAATAGTACCCTTTCTATAAAATTTGTTTATTCATGGCACAAGGGAAATGTGGCTATTGGAAGCATTAGATTTTGTGTCATGCCAAATATTATTGCTGAGGTGACGACCTTGAATTGTAAAGGGTAAAAAGTGGAGAGAAAGAGTGTTGGAGATTACAAGAACTATATGAAATTTTTTTTTGAGAAGGGTGAGAAACCGGTGATAGTGGCTAATGGTAATGGGTATCAACACTCTTCCTTTCCCCCTCCTTATGCTTTGGTATGTATTTATGTGATGAAATAATTTATGTTAGAGGGTCATTTTACTACTTATCATGGATACCATTTTTCCTTTTTAAACCATATAAGACATGTGGATAAAATTAATGTTCCTTATTTTCTTTTTTCTTCTCTGAGTAATAGCATTGTTAAGGGTGATTCCCCTCCCCTACACCAGGGATTAATCTATGTTTTGTATCAATATGTGTTTGGAAATTCTCCTCTTAGTACTTAGTGCATTACCTATCCCCAACCAAAAATCCAACAAATTGATGAATCCCCTCGTAGCATAATCAAGATTGTACTATTAGATATCATCCCTCTCCCTGAAAGTTCAAACCCTAAACCCAATGGAAAGAAAAAAAGAAAATCCCATCCTCCATATGTTCCTAAAATATCTTGTGAAGAAGCCCTCCTTCATACTACCCTAGCCAAAATAAAAGCCCTAGATCATAAATCTAACCCTCCTATAATCAGGAAAACCAAATCTAGACCTAAAAGGAATATCATTAACATTGACAAAGAGGATAAGGAAGAGGGTAATGATTCTCAGGAAGGATAGAAAATGGATAGCTCTAGGGAAAAGAAATATCTCATGAGCTTAGGAGAATGTAGGTCAGCCCACTTAAGGAATATAAAAGATGTTAAGGGGAAAAATCCAAAAGAGGAGGTGGTCCCCGAAACAAACATTGAGTATGAACTTGATGAAAGTAAAACCATGGACAATTTGAAGGGTGAGAATTATGAAAAAGAGATTGAAGAGTTGGAAGAAATGGAAGAAGATAAATCCTTGGAGATCACAATGAACCTTGAAGACTTAGAAGAGAAGGTAAATATGGTGTGTACTACCCCTGTTCTTCCTGAAGAGGGTTGTACGATGAACATTTTTGCTGCCTCTAACTTGGACCCTAGAGAGGAAAAGGGTATGTTAAACCAAATTAAGGACCTCCAAAAAAAAATCACTATTCTAGAAAATTATATTACTCCTATTGTTTCTAAAGAGAAATTTAATATTATTATCTCTACTCTCTATAGGTTAATGAGATACATAATGAAGAATACTATCTTCGGTGTGGCTATAGGGAAAAGTAAGATGATGAAGAATGAAAAGAAGAAGAAGAAGAAAGATGAAAAGAATGAGGAGGAACATCATGGAGCTGATAATGAAGACTAGAAAAATGATCTCAATTGTCTCTCAAAGGACTAGGAGACTATCTCTAATTTAAAATCATAGTTTATTTTCCTTTCTCTAGATTCAACTGTAATGATGATATGTTAATGGATGATATTGTTAAACTTTACCCCATGGTTATTTTCCATTGTGTGGTTATTAGTATGAACTGGAACCATGTGAGTCCCACCATGAGGTAGAAGAAGTTATTTTTTTTATTAAGATGAAGATAGACAATAAAATAGATAATAGTGATACTGGTGTTAGATTAGGAATAGTAGTGCATACCTTTTTTTTTTTTGCTCATTGATGGTTTTTGGTGGCTTCTAGCTATAATGACCCAAAGCCTAGTCTTCTATTTTAAGTTACATAATTTTTGATTGTTGTTATCTGGGTTCAAGGCCCTCTCCCTGTCATTTTAATCAAAAACATTTATTTTCAAGCAATAGAGTTAATGTACAAGTAATAGTTTTTAGCAAAATAGTTTAAAAATATGGTGAACATTTTTATCTATAGAGTTGAATTATTTATCTAATGATCTACCTAAACGATAAGTAATTATGAAAATTATGTTTTTTAAAAAATATTCAATTTAGAAAATATGTATTTATAAAAACAAAATTGAGATTTTTTAAAAAGCTAACATTATGTTTAAATAAATAGAATTATTATGTTATTTATGGAAAATTATGATAATTAAATCATGGCATTGTTGTCATAGCTACAAGGCTCAAAATCTTCTTACACCTTTGTATTACAAATATTGTGCCCTCTTTGATCAATTGCACTCATAAGTTTGAACTTTCATGCCACATTTGTTGGCATTTATCTCAATGATTTAGTGCTTCAGACCTTGAGTGGGTTAGAATTTCATGAGCTTTGCACCCTTGATAGGTTGCTAAGCTCACAATTTGAACTATTCATGCACTAGATGAGATCATTCATTTGTGGTCTCACCTACATCAACACAAGCTATTGAATTTTGTGTTACTACATAAAAAGGAAAAAGAATTACAAAAAAATAGAGATTATGTTTTCTAATAATGCGTCAATTGGTAATACAACTAAACATTTAAAAATATCATATAGTAATAAAAAAATTATAGATTGATGAAAAAGAGGATTCTATATTATTGATTATACTATGGTATCTGTTGCCCCACTTTTCATCCTATGGCTATGCTGTCAAGTGGAAATTTTGGTGTCACAGTCATGTCTGTGTCTAAGTCTAAATCTTCCCTAGGGTAGGATGATTTTGCTAGGTTCCCCTCACTTTGCCTTCTTAGTTCAAGCCAATTGGGTGGTTCTAAAGTCTCTTTATCATTGGGTAGGTTATAGTTCCTAACCTGGTAAAGTCTTGATGCTCCAATTGATTCTTTTTCTCAAGTAGGTAGATGTTCGAAATACATTATCTTCAAGTGTGTGCAAAGAATCAAGAAGAAGATACAGTGACAGACCCAGGTGTTCAATCTTATTACATTGTCACCACTTGAGCTCAGCTGGCCATAGCATCTTTTCAATGTTTCTACCCGAGCTCAAAATGTTTCAACAGTCTTCACCTGTGTCAGGTTTTATAATCCTTCATTACCTTTTGATTCATCTTTAACGAGCAGGTGAACATCTCTTTATTTATCTAGCAGCATCACTTAAGTTAAAGATTTCCCACGTGTCTAGGATGGTGGAGCTTTGAGAGGAGAGCCGAGCATTAACCTCACCATGCATTTGTGACAGTTAGAAAAGAGAGATCGCATGATCACATGAATTTAAATAGCACCATGTGATCATGTGACAAGGAAGCTTGCTGGGACCCGCCTATGCTAACAGTGTAGTTGTGATCATGCTTATGGAAATTGACCAGTCATGGAATGGTCTCATGATCGCATAAATTAAATTATTACCATGTGATCATGTGACAAGATAGTGGAAGCCCTGCGGTCTCCAAATATACAGTCCTGGCAAGATCGCATGACTGAGAAACCGGTCTTGTGATCATGCGAGATGCAGCCATGTGGTGGTGGGCCCGAGAGAGAGAGTATTGTCATCGAGCTTGGGTTAAAAGAAAGCATCATTTATTATTAAAGTATTCAATATCAATGTGAGGATTGAGATTCCAAATCGGTGGTTCCCACTTTGTCGCTAAGCCGTGGAAGATTCATTGCGATCATGCGGGATCTTACCACGTGTTTTGGTGGTGGGTCCTTGGGCGGTGACTGGTCCAGTTTTCATTGGCCGGTAGGGTAATACATTGGCAGTGGGGCTTGAACCTTCAATGAGGTGGTGGTGGTTAGGAGATCTATGGTGGTCGTAAGATCTCATGGAATCTTCTGACCCCATGAGATCTTGCACCCGCTGTTAGATCTAAATCTCAGTCAAGGTGGGCCTGGGGTTGGTAAAGCGGATGCGCGGTTGCATAGTTAAGGGATTTCACATAGTTGCTAGATAAAACCAGGGTTAAGGAAAGGATCATGTGACTCAGTGACTAAGAGGAGATGAACCCAGGGTTAATTTAGAGTTAAGTCTGTAGTAAGGCTAGAGGTGGGTCTGAATGTGCTGACATGTTGGTATGCTCACTTCCGATTGGCTTTTGACTGGCGATGTGGACTTTGACCTTTCATATGGGCTTGTGAACATTTTGGGGATGATCCAGATCATCTGATTTGCCAGGAAGGATGGGATCAATGGCCGTGTTTTAAACGAAGAGCTGGTAACCATTGGGGCCTGAATTTGAACATTTCTACAAGTTTTTTTTGCCAATTGTGATTTGCAAACTTTCTCAAGCCAAATCAGATGAAAGGACAAAGTCTTATCAGTTCCTCCTTGTTGTGATGTTGAAACATCTGTCTTCAGTCTTTTCAAATTCTAGAATTTGAAACACTTTGTATTCCCATGAATGCTATGTATTGTAAAACTCTATATATAATGTAAAAGAAGTTAATAAAAGGTCGGCAAAATTTTTGGTGTGAAGCTAGTTGTAGAGACAATCAAGTCCAGTGCCATTTATTTTCTGTCCAACTGTATCTGGTGTTATTTCATTGTGTTGAATTGGGAATGATAAATAAATAGAGTTTTGTTCTATTGTTTTCAGTTTAGCCAATCAATAGGATAATCAGAGAATTATAACTAGTTGTGGAATTGCATCAGCTACTTCATTTGCATTTCATAATTTGCATAATCATTTTTCCATTGCATCTCATAATTTGCATTTTTCATAATTGCTTTGTTGGGAAATTCATAAGATTGTGAAGGTCACAACATAGCATCTTTGCATTTAAATCCTGCCTGAGATTTCACTTGCCTGGGTGGAACTTGATTTTCCTCTACTGTTCTCTGGTTAAGAACTTATTTGCAGTAGGGTTTAGATTTGAAACATAATTCATTGAAGATTTTTCATATAGGGAGTTGTACCTCAATTCAGAGGGAAACTAGATATTCTCAGAATCAGTTTCCCAACTATTGAGTAAAATTGTTCTTTGATAGAAATTGGGCAAATAAAAGGAGTTTGAAAAGAAGAACAATCTGTTTACCAATAGATTTTTGGGGACTCCGCTGGGGAAGGAAAAATAGTCGTGTGATCAGAAAGTATTTGAAAACATACACAGAGCTTGAAAGAAGGTCAGGGAGTGAGTTACAAATAGCATTGATAATCAATCACTCTGGAGAAATCAAGATACTTAAGGAGTGATAGGGAAAAAGGTGAGGAGGATCCAACTTTCCAAAATTTAGCACTTAGATTTCCCTTGTTAGAAGTACCTCATCGGAAAGGTGGGTCTCAATCTAGAAGCAGGCCTTCATCACCACCAAAAGTAGTAAGTACATTTTCTACAACTTGCCAAGTATTGACTTTGCATGGGGTTGTTCCTCCACAAGTTATCAATTTTCCATAGTATCCTCTGCAAAATCAACCGAATATGGTTGCACCTTGGGCAGTTGCTACTGGGCCACTCAATTTTGTAGTATATCATCTTCTTCTTGCTGGTTCCCAGAAGAGCATACCTAAATTTGTAGGAGATGGGAAAGTTAATACCGATGAACATATAAAAGCATTCTTCATAGCTATAAATATTTTGGGAGTTAATCATGAAGATGTTGCAGTCTGATTATTTGTTGAAACCCTTACTGAAACGGCTGCAAATTGGTTTTATCACTTAACTGATGGAACTATCACAAGTTTGAATGCCATGAGGATAGCTTTTGAAAGTCATTTTAAAACTACTGAAGATGAACATGCTTTGTTGGCTCAATTAACATCAGTAAAGAAACTTCCTTCTATGAGCATGAGAGATTTTGTTGCCAGCTTCAACAAGATTACCAATAGAATTCCAATAGAAAATAGACCTACAGCGGGTAATCTGAAAACATTCTTTATCAGTGCTATGCCTCTTGAAACTAATTTTGAATTAAGAAGATCTAGACCTGCAAATTTAGAGGCAGCTCAGAGGACTGTTGTAGAGTTAGAAGATGACATGATTTCAGCAGGAAGGTGGAAGCGTGAAATTCAGAATAGAGCTAGTACTAGTGGAACCACTTCATCAGAAGAAATGATTAAGAAGTTATCTAATGAGATTATTACATTGAAGAGGCAACTTCCAAAATTCAATAATTCATATCAAAGAAACTTCTCAGGGAAAACTGGTGATAATAATAAAAAACCTTTGCAATTGCCTGGATTATAGAAGAGGTTAGCAATAGAAGCTCCACCTAAAAAAGTGAATGGATGTGTACTTCACTTGACCACTGATCATGACAGTGAAAGTTGTCCAGATGTGATCAGTAGAATGCAATTTTTGACTATCAATGAGCCCATTTCTCCCCTATCCAGTGATGAGACTAAGTCATACTCGAATGGCGACTCCGAAAATTTATTTTTAGAGTATGTATCAGACTCAGAGAAGCAGGGAGAATGTTATGCCACCATTAATGGACATACTTATAATGTACTCACTTGAGGACAAAAGGCAAAGGTGGCTGCTGATTCAAAAGATGTTCCAGCAAAGCAAGGTCAACCAGCATCTAAAACATAAGGTACTAATCAAGGGGTGGAAACTTTACAATCTGGTAAGGAGTGCAATTCCTTTGACTTTATTCAGTTTTGCAAAGATTCTAAAATTTAGATTTCTGCCATTGATTTTCTTAAATCGCATCCCAGTGAGTTGAAAAGATTTATTGAGTATTGTAGAGATGAAAATATAGAATTAAATCATGCTGCAACTTCTGGATTAGAGGATGAAACATTGACTGCAAACCTTTTCAATGAAGTTGAGAATTCTGTCCTAGCTACTTTTCCTAACAAAAAACCAGAACCATTCTATGTTTCATTATTTATCAATGGGTGGAAGTTAAGCAATTGTATTACTGATTCTGGAGCTCCAGATAATGTGATGCCTTACACAGTGGCTAAAGCTCTAGGCTTAACACTTACTAAATCCAATGGTAGATGTTACGCAATGGATGCCAAACAAGTGATTCTAGTGGGTCAAATCAAAGACATACAGGTTTCATTGGCGGCTGTGTGTGTGAAAATTGTACCTGATCTGTAAACACAACACTTCAGTAAAACATTAGAGGTTAGCTAAAATCAAAATCGTGCAAAATTGAAAACTATCTAACCAAGCGATTTACTGCCTTCTAATAGGTGCGAGATTAATGTTCTCAGATTGTAATCGAGATCAGTGACCTAGACGACACCTAAATGAAGGATTTGAATGCAATTGATCTAGATATGAGATTGAATGGAATTAAGCTATTTTTTTTTTGGTATTTCTATGCAATAATAATGAAAAACTTGATAAAAATCTATGCTAGTATGGAAATTGGTATGCTATGAATGCTATTGAAAATTGATATGCTATGAATCTAACAATGATATGTAATATGAATGCAAAAATAAGATTGATCTCACTAAGATGTCGATTCGCAAGAGCTTTGATTCTTCAATTCCAATTCTCCAGCGTGATTGTGCAAAATATGAGATGATTTGTGAAGAGCTGAAGCCTTAATTTATAGAAATCCAGGGCTTTGGAGGTGCATGAAAAAAAGCCATAAATCACTCAAATAACTCAGGTTGATTTTTGAGTTATTTTTAAATAAAGGATAATTAACTCACAAAAACATGCAAAAGCTAAGTTTTAACTCAAAATAGAGTTTAGCTTTAATTGATAATTGATAGTTGTTTGCTTTTATGATTGTGCATGTTTTATTTATGAATTAATTTAATAATAAAGTGATTTATTTCCAACTTAACTGCTTTTAAAAATAAAACAATTGATTTATGGGTTAATCAATTATTTAATCAAAATTTTATTAAAAACTATATTATTAAATAATGACAACTTGCTTTAATTAATTAAATAAGAATTTAATCAATTATTCATATGATATTAGATTTATTGTCAAAATTAAATAATACAATTAATAATAGATATAATTAAATTTAATTACATAATTAAGTGGCAAATATTAAATCTAATTAATTAAATATGAAAATATTCAATTAATCAAACTTTAGGATAAATGTGATTTATTGCCAAATAATTATAAAATTAAAGATAATTAAGATAATTAGGAATATTACTAGGAATATTCTCCGATGCAAAATTTAAGATAATCAATTAGATTTGATGATGTTTAGATGTGCCTTAGATTAGGACTTTGATGTCGATTTCATATGATTTGATGATATAGGAGGTTAATGAACTTATAGCCCATTTTTGGGGTATTACATTTTGCCCCTCTTTGAATTACTGTGCGAAGCGCAGTGGTTCAAAGATAGTCTGTGTTTGATAGAGATATGAAACTGATGTTTGAGATTGATAATTGATATGAGATAGAAGCTGATTGATATTGAATTGAGATGGAGATAATAGGTCTTGAATGACCAAAGATAATGTTCACTGTAGAAGCAAATGAACCTATGATTGCGAAAAAGTGTCAAAACACCTGATTCTGAACCTTAGGATTGATAAGAAGTGAATGATCCGTTCTAGACTCGATTGTCTTAGCAGAACTAGCAAGTATCACATCCGAATCCTTCAGTTGCCGAAGAACCAAGGAAAGAACACTATGATCTGATGGTTGCAAAAATTGATACAGTTTACAAGATTAAGAGAATACCAGATTGATATGGATTGATGAATCTGATATGCCTCAAGTGATGATAGATTTGCCCCAAGCGATGAGGTCTTTTTTTTTTTATGAATCAGTAACTAGACATGATTGTTTGTCTTGATCACTGATGAAAGATATTGATAGACTTGATCGATAGAATTTGATTTACAGACTTTGAATGATGTGCAATACCATGCCCCCTTCGGGATTAAAATTGAAATCTGACAAGAAAAGTCAGCGTTGATAGTTTAGAAGCATGTTAATTGATCTGAGAAGTGGTTATTTACATCCGAGAACGCATTCTGCATCGTTGGAAGGTCCCAAAAGACCAAGTTTGACTAGGTTTGACCATGAGTTGACCATGGTTGACCAAGTTGAAATTTTGATAGTTTGATGTAAGATAATCAGTTAAGTTGAATACTAGATTTCTGTGATGATTGAAGGTCGAATATGCAAGTAGTTAATAATATGAATGATCTCAGATTTGAATTTTGATCCCGAAAAAGGATTCTACTTGCTCTTTCATTGGAGGAACCTTCATGAGAGATTCAGCTCTTGTTAGATTGGAAGATGAGATTTGAAGAATCGTTTAAGCATTGAAGTTCGTTTAATCATTGTGAGATCATGCAAACATGCAAAATGCAATGAGACATGCAAAATGAAATGCAACCTAAGACCTAGGACCTAGTCACTGATCATATGTCGATTTGTTATCATCATTGAACTTTTAGGTAACCGGATAAATCAATACAATGCCCACTAGCCATGAAACCATAGACATATGAATATCGATTTGTATGCGCAAGAATCAATACAACACCCACTGGACAACAACCATGGATATATGAATATTGACTTTATTTTCAAAATGTTGGATTAAATATAAGCATCAAGGCACAAATGCCAGGATGACCTGAATATCATGTCCATTTTGATATAGCAATTTGTACAAGCATCAAAACATAAATGCCATGATGACCTGAATACACCTTGCATTTAACATACACATCAAACAGTCAAGAGATCATTCTAAATCCAATGTGGATTACCCATAGTGACCCTTTATCGTTCACATCCTTAGGCAAGATTGCATTCCACAGTAGGAGAAAGAATTTACTTCAAAAAGACAATAGTGAGATCAAACTTCCTTGAATTTTTTGGGTATCAATGGTCGAGGTACGCATGGCCATCCAATTCGAGATAGAGGCTCTTACAGTCGGACACCATTTCAATCCAAAATTTCCAAAGCTGTTAGATTTTCACATACAAGCAGAAGACAAAGAAAAGATTATGCCCCCAGTCATCACTCTCTAAATCCTGTAAAGGACATCATTGAAGAGCTCGAAGGGACACAATATGCAAAAATCTCAATGCGAATCAGTAAGCATACAAGGAGATAAAAGCATGAAAAGCACAGATTGTTTTCAGTTGAGTTTTGATGTTTGATTGTTGTAGATGCAAAATCCTTTCTGGAGACGAGACTGACTGACTGACTCAACTTGAAGCTTCAAAGGACTCTGAGTGGATATGACACGTCTAAGATACATGGGAGACCATAGGATATGACATTGATTGCCCCCAAGTGTGAACATTGATAGGATGCAAACGCTTGAGCTGGTTGGTGTACAGGCCGACTTATTGAAAACTGGAAATGCAGGAACAAACCGCGAGATATGTACAAACTAAAGCAAGACTGAAAGCTGGGAAAGACCAAGATTGTGCTGATAGATGGAGAATTTTGGAACAAGTGGTGCCCGTTTGCCGAGTTTTCACCATCTTGGTAGAGATTCTATTTTTGCTACCAAGGCGCCTGTTTCCAAGTTTTCACCAAGGCACTTTTTTTTTCTTTTTTCTTTTTTTTCATTTTTTTGTATTTTTCATTTTTTCAATTTTTTTGTACTTTTGATATTTTTTGATTTTTTTGTGAATCATCAAGGCGCCTATTGCTAGGTTTTCACCAAGATGTTCATTTTTTCAGGACTTTTTCTGATTTTTAAGATTTTTTTCAGGACATTTTACCAAGCACTAAATGCCTTAGGCGTAGAATTTCTTTAGATGGAGAACGTTGATTGGTTCTCAGAGCTGTTCTCCTTCAGTTGTTGAGAGTTGATAGGCACCAGAGCCAAAAGTAGCAGTGATAACAAAGGGACCTAACCAATTGGGTTCAAACTTCCCCTTGCGTTCTCGATGTGATTGATTTTTAGGATTTTCTCTCAACACTAGATCGCCAACCTGAAATTCTCTATGTCTGACTTTCTTGTTGTAGCCTCTAGACATTCTTTTCTGATACACTCTGAGATGATCATACGCTGCTTGTCTGCACTCATCTAGTAGTTCAAGTTCTTGTAACCTCGACACTCTGTAGTCTTCATCAGTGACAAGTCCATTCATTTTGATTCTGAGTGATGGGATTTCAACCTCAATAGGCAATACCGCTTCAGACCCATAAACTAAAGCGAAAGGTGTAGCCCCTGTAGGCGTTCTGATACTTGTTCAGATACTGATTCTGATACTGATTCTGATAATTGTTTTGATACTGGTTCTAATATTGATTCTGATACTGATTCTGATAATTGTTCTGATACTGGTTCTGATGCTTGTTCTGATAATTGTTCTGATACTTGATATACTTGATAGCATCTTTTTCCATTGCAAACTCCCAAGCAAGATCATATCGTGCAGTCCCAATGTCTAGCAAGGTGGAGAACAAGAGGGATTAGCAAGCTGGTGGAAGAGATGGAAGATAAGAGAATGAAGAAAAATGAAGGGAAGAAATCCTCAAGGGGAAACTCCTCAAGAATACCCAAGCTAGGGAAAAATTGTCATGTAAAGTGCATTTGGACAAACAATGAAAGGCCAGCATAGGATATAAGTCACAAAAGTGTACTGCCAAAGAAGGACAGGATGTAGTCCAAAGGAGTAGACATGTCAAGAGGCTTCATAGCATCGTGTTTTACTCTTTTTTTTTTATTATTAGATCAAGACCAAAGGGGAAAAGAATAGCGATAGGCGAAAATGAATGGAGGAAGATGGATATGAAGGCTAAACATGGAAGCAATGAAAACAAGGTCATCGTAAGATAGCTCACAAAATAGCCAAATATTCGTGTATAGATCAACATTGTCAAGATCAAAGAGAGAAGATGGAATGGATGAAATATGTAGAAGAACTACGCATGATGCCTGATTGCCAGGTTTTCATCATGGTACTTATCCAAGGTGCCACAAGGAAGTGGTTTTCACCATAGGACAAATTTATTTCTCTTTACTTTTGCTACCAAGGTGCCTGTTTCCAGGTTTTCACCAGGGCACATTTTCAATTTTATTTTATTTTTTTCATTTTTTTTATTTTTTTTGGAAGAAGGCAAGCTTTTTAGATAATGCTCCTTGAAAGGATAAACCATGATATGCCAAGGATTCAAAATAACACGCTCAAAGATGCTGATAGGGAAAGGGAGATGAAAGAGAAAAATGGAGGATAAGGTTTTATGCAAAGCGAGTGAGGTTGGAAGATAGGAGGAATAGGCAAATGAGGAAAAAGGATAGAAGGTAGAAGGTTAATGCATGGAAGGATTGTAAAAGGGTAGGTGGAAAGGAAGGCAAGATCAACGTCAACACATACCTTGAAGGGTGGTGAGAGGATGGAGGAATCGTGAATGAAGGAATACGTGAAGGAATATGGCGAATGGATAGCAGAGGTTGAGGTTTGGGCGCATGAAATGGAAGAATATTTTTGGAAGGAGATGTAGTGGAAGCCTTTGGAAGCTTGAATGTCAATTTCACTTTTTGTTCAACACCAGACTCTTTCAAGAGAGACTTTGGAATCCATATAGTCGTAGGCTTTTTATTTCCTTTTGATGATTTAGAGATAATATCTTCAATGATGGATTTTGGAACCCATACTTGTCTTGTAGTTTTTTTTTTAGATATCTCTTTTGACTTTATGCCTCCATGTCATTTAGAGGAGACATGGTGATCTTCTCTTTTTGATGGATTCTTGTATTGCTTCTTTTTCTTGTATTGAACATTCAAGTTACTTCCAAAAGACTTGGGATTTGTGGAAGAGGGAGGATATGACTGGTTTAGATGGGTGGGTGGATGAAAAGGATTCAAGGGTATGCATCTATGTTGATCTTGAGGAAAGATGGGAGATGGAGGTATGTAAGGACCCAAGATGGATGGAAAATTAGGAGAGTTAGGAGGGGAAAGTGAAGGGACATAAGGACCCAAGATGGAAGGAAGGTGTGAAGACCTTTGTAGTGGTGGAAGAGGTCCAAGGATGGAAGTGGAAGACGCAAAAGGATAATCAATAAGTTCATCAGCATCTATATGACAACCAAGGATATCAGCATCTTTAGAGTGAGCATTAGAATTTTCAAGAAAATCATGAACATCTTGAATAAGAGCATTTTCTTTGATAGGATCATTCAAAGCTTGCGAAGACTTAGGAAGAGTAGAAAGTGGAAGTGAACATGGAGTGGTAGAACAAGAAGATGGAAGACTTTGATCTTGACAAGGATCTTTGGATAGCACAAGCGCATAATTTTTCTCTTGTTTTTCAATAGGCTTAACATTGGAAGGAACACCATTTTTACCAACCTTAATGGAAGTATCATCTTTGGAAAGCGCAAGTGTAGTAAGGTCATTTTGATTGTCAATAAGCTCATTAGTGTAAGTAGTAGCCTGATCTTGCTTAGGTGAAGACTTAAGACATGGTGGAATGTATGAAAAAGGGGGTACAGGATCAAAAGAACCCTGAGGTGGATAAGAGACATTAGAAAAAGGAGTGGATGACATGGAGGCTTCTTGATCTTGATCTTTCCTTATGTTTTTTTCTTTATCATTTTTAGAGTCCTCTTGACATGGAGCCACTTCTAAGGACAAGGAAGCATGTTGGGATTGTATGGATGACTTTGGAAGAGATGGTGAAGGACTAGCTGAAGTAGGCATTATAGCATATGAAGGCTTAGGCTTTTTAGGTTTATCATTATTGAAAGTATTTGCAGCCAAGTGAAGGTTAGCTTGAGTTTCTTTAAGAGGTAGCCCTGGAGGATAACTATAGGGAACCACATGAAAAGTATCAGGGCTTGTGTCAGATGAAGGTTTTGTGAAAGATTTGAAAGAATCGAAAGCTTTAAGAAATGTACGGGTATTGGAGGAAGTAGGGGATGGAAGGGAACCATCACTAGACAAAGGTCCAACATTAACATGATCTTGCTTGACAGTGTAATCTTTATTTTCAGCCTGAGAGTTCTTAGATGAGAGATCCTTATAGTATTGACGTTTCAAGCTAGCACGATGTATTTTATAGTCCCCAGCAGTAGTAGATGGATCATCATCAGGTATTGTCCACAAAAGCCATCAAAATCTCTTTCAAAATCAGAATCATATGGATCACCATCACGATCTATCCAATGTGACGGCCCATTTGTAGTAAGCAAGAAGGAACGATGAGGAGGACTCTTAGGAACAGAGGTGTCATAGGTATCATTACATTGTCTGTTGTCATAGTCATCATAGTCTTCAAAGCTAGATGTGTCACTCTCCGTGGAAGAGGTATCATATTGCTCAATTTTTTTCCGGGGGCATGGTGACATGTACAAGTCTTTATCAAATGGAAAAGAGTATAGAGGTTCCTTTTCTTTCCCAAGTTTGTCAAGCTGGACTTGCATAGCATGTATCTGTTTCATTATAGTGGCGATCAGAGCTTCTTCCTCTTGTTTACTGATTCTTTGAGACATGTGTACTGATTCTCAATAGCTACTGATTTGTTCTTGACACAATGATATTTTTGACAGATTCTGGAACTAGGCTGGAAACATTGGATATCTTGCAATTTGACAATTTCTGACAACTCTCTCAAATTTTTTCAAAGGACACTCTGCAGACTCGTACGACACTGGGTAGTCTATGAAATGACAGTTGCTAAACTCGTACGACAGTTGGGTAATACTGAAATGACACTTGACAAAACTCGTATGACTTTTGACTTCATGAAATGACTTTTGACTCCAGAAAAGATTTTACGGCAATTTTTGCAAAATGTAAGGTCTTCAGTTTTGGATTGTTTGCAAATTGTATTGTCCAGATTTTGAAGGTTATACCAGATTTGATCATTTTTAATAGCCAAGTAGATAAATAAGCACGCAGAACAGCAAGCAAGTGATTCCAAGCATGTCTGAAAATAATGAACAAGGGCAAAAGCAACCTTGCGCATGAACAATCAAGTGACCAAATTGTGCTAATCCCTGAGAGTACTAATTGTGTATGTTCTGAAAAAGTTTTGCAATAACGCACATATACCTGAAAGTGAAAAATTGGCCTCTCTAGGGTTTTTAGTAATGGTTTGACTCTGCAACTTTTATGATTCAAAGGGGTGAACTCCAATCCCGGCGCACCAGGGTTTTGACACAGTCTGAGAACTTAATCTTCAAGAGCTGCTAGGGAGATCTGACAACCCAACAATGAACCATACCCATGGAGATTTCTTCCACAAGAACATTTATATAGCGGCTGTCACTACCATGGTGAAAATGGCTATTACCGCTTGAGGTTCCATCAACACAGTTTTCCCTGTGAAGGGATTGTCCGCTACGGTTAACCCTCTCTAAAGATGACTCAAAATAGTATACCACAAGGGGACTTGGCTCCAGATTCAAGGTTTTGACACCTCTTCACTTTTAACCCAAACAAAGCAAGCAGATTAATCCGACACTCTAAGACAAAGTTTTGTTCCACCAAGGTCTGTGATATCAACTCCACGTGATCTATCAACCTCTCCGGGGAGAGAATGTATCAATCAATAAGAGAAGACGCACTAACCAATTTTGATTCACCAAAGCTCATGATATCAACCCCACGTGATCTATCAACCTCTCCGGAGAGAGAATGTGTCAATCAATAAGAGAAGACTCACTAACTAAGTTGAATGTGAAACGCACTAAGTATCCTCCCTACCTACAAGGATTCTATCATCAAGAAGGATTTCGCTAGGAATCCAATCTCTCAAGAATCACAAATAGTGTTCATAGGGCCTAATTACTATGTGAGCACAGATGTATGTTCCGAAAGCAAATCTACCAAAAGCATCCAAAAAGTAGAAAGAGGAACACTTAACGTTTAAAGCGAATATGAGATGAGTCCACAAGGTGGAACACTTAACACCTCACACAAGCTAAAAATGAGTCCACAACTTAGAAAACAAGGGAGTTCCTAAAAGCACAAAAGGGTTGCCAAGTGGAACATTTAACGCTTCTGTCCTATTGACCCCTCCCCTTTATGGCGCTGAGATTGCAACCACGGGGCGGAAATGAGGGGCCGGCGGATTAGCGAGTCCAATAACCCAAGATAGCAATCAAGATCAATCACAAGTATTCTAAGACTACTTAATGAATCCTTAAGGGTTCACAACCTAGTATCAATTATGCAAGTGTGTAGAAATAGATCAAAAGCATGAAAAGATGCACACAAGCTTGACACATAAGAGATTTATTTTAAGTCCCAAATCAAAATATTATTAGATGAAGGAGAATACCTGGGATCCTTGCAATGCGCTTAGTAGATTTTACTTGATTTTTAGCAATTTTTGTTGAGCTTTTCCATGCAAGCAAGTGACGAACTCTCCAACAAGCAAACAAGCAAATAAGATATGCAAAATATATTCAACTTATAAAAACCATAGTGTTAGCTCTAAAAATCAATTATTATCAGTAATAATAACCAGCAATCAACCCAAATGACAACTCATATCATTCATTGAACCATGTAAAAAAAATAAGTGCATACCCATCACAAAACTTTATTTTTTTTGCTGCATTTGACCTAGTCAACAAGATCTAATTTTTTTGATATGATTTTGGCCACAAAAATAAAAATTCAGAATAGAGACCCCTACTAAAAAACAGAGAGCTTTCCAAAAATGTAAAAATTTTAGAAAAACCTCTTCATTTGTGCCCTAGAGACCCATTTTATCAATACAGACCAGTTTTTGTAAATTGACTATTTGAGCTATGATATCATGTCCAAATTTAAAACACAAAGAATGGACCCCCTGTATAACTTAAAGAGCTTTCCGAAAATATAAAAATTTTCGAAAAATATGCTGATTTGCGTCAGATATTAATTTTTTCCAGAATTTCAAGAAAAAATTATTAAAAATTCAAAACATCTCAGAAAATTCTAAATTTTTTACTGTAGCTTCCATGATATGTCACCAACCTGCAAAAACAATTTCAGACCAAAATTCCAAGCCTTTTGGGAGATAAAATTAAATCTTTGAAACTTTGGGGTTTTAGCTCCCAAAAAAATCAAAACCAGCATGCAAAGGTGGGTTGCCCCACGGTGGGTGCCAGAAATGTGTGTGTAAAAATTGTACCTGATCTGTAAACACAACACTTCAGTAAAACATTAGAGGTTAGCTAAAATCAAAATCGTGCAAAATTGAAAACTATCTAACCAAGCGATTTACTGCCTTCTAATAGGTGCGAGATTAATGTTCTCAGATTGTAATCGAGATCAGTGACCTAGACGACACCTAAATGAAGGATTTGAATGCAATTGATCTAGATATGAGATTGAATGAAATTAAGCTTTTTTTTTTTTGGTATTTCTATGCAATAATAATGAAAAACTTGATAAAAATCTATGCTAGTATGGAAATTGGTATGCTATGAATGCTATTGAAAATTGATATGCTATGAATCTAACAATGATATGTAATATGAATGCAAAAATAAGATTGATCTCACTAAGATGTCGATTCGCAAGAGCTTTGATTCTTCAATTCCAATTCTCCAGCGTGATTGTGCAAAATATGAGATGATTTGTGAAGAGCTGAAGCCTTAATTTATAGAAATCCAGGGCTTTGGAGGTGCATGAAAAAAAGCCATAAATCACTCAAATAACTCAGGTTGATTTTTGAGTTATTTTTAAATAAAGGATAATTAACTCACAAAAACATGCAAAAGCTAAGTTTTAACTCAAAATAGAGTTTAGCTTTAATTGATAATTGATAGTTGTTTGCTTTTATGATTGTGCATGTTTTATTTATGAATTAATTTAATAATAAAGTGATTTATTTCCAACTTAACTGCTTTTAAAAATAAAACAATTGATTTATGGGTTAATCAATTATTTAATCAAAATTTTATTAAAAACTATATTATTAAATAATGACAACTTGCTTTAATTAATTAAATAAGAATTTAATCAATTATTCATATGATATTAGATTTATTGTCAAAATTAAATAATACAATTAATAATAGATATAATTAAATTTAATTACATAATTAAGTGGCAAATATTAAATCTAATTAATTAAATATGAAAATACTCAATTAATCAAACTTTAGGATAAATGTGATTTATTGCCAAATAATTATAAAATTAAAGATAATTAAGATAATTAGGAATATTACTAGGAATATTCTCCGATGCAAAATTTAAGATAATCAATTAGATTTGATGATGTTTAGATGTGCCTTAGATTAGGACTTTGATGTCGATTTCATATGATTTGATGATATAGGAGGTTAATGAACTTATAGCCCATTTTTGGGGTATTACAGCGGCATATCCCGAAAAGAGAATACTTCTAACCATTCTAGTTGTAGACATTCCTATTAGTTATGGCCTATTGTTGGGTAGCAGTTTTTGCAGGGATTTAGGTGGAGAGATTAAATTAGATTGGTCTCAAGCAATAATTCTTGTTGGTAACAAAAGAGTGAAATTAGAACCTGAAGAGAAATCTAAATTCACAGTTCAAAAATCAGACAATCCTAAGGCCCAAATTTTATATCAAGAGTTGGAGTTTGGTAATTACATGCTATATACAGAGGATGATGCTGTGGAAAATGAATTAGAAAAATCAGAATCTAAAAATTCTGGAAAAGAAACACAAATCTGGACACTAGAATTTGATGGTAGCTGCTCATCATCCGGTTCCAGTGCTGGTATTGTTTTAATTTCTCCAACTGGTGAATTAGAGCCTCTAGCATTTAAATTACAATTTAATAACACCAATAACAGTGATGAATATGAGGCATTATTTCTTGGCATCATAGCAGCTAAGGAAAGAGGAATTAAAATTCTAAAAGCCCAAGGTGATGCAGAGCTGGTTGTAAAACAAGTGAGAGGTCAGTATTCAGTGAAAAATCATAAGTTGAAAAATTACCAGAACAGAGTTTGGGATGAAATTGAAACATTAGGTGCATTTTCTATAAATTATGTCCCTAGAGAAATGAATATGAAGGCGGACTCTTTGGCTGTATCAGCATCCTTATTGCTTCCTCATCTGGATTTTAAAGATAAGAAATACCAGATTGAAGTCATCTATAGACCATCAATACCAGACAATATAGAAGATTGGCAGATTTTCAATGATGATAAAGGTCTGCAGCTATTTTTGGAGAACGCTAAAGGTCTTGAAGATGAAAGTAATTGGTTGGATGATTCTATAGAGAAAGAAAAACATGAAAATTCAGGGATTATACAATTGAAAAGTAATACAATTCCACCTTATTTTGTGTCTCTAGAAAAGCTCTTCTATCGGCATGATATGTATGTAAAGAAGAAAAGAGTAGAGAAGGGGCCAACTACAGGAGAGTTTGAAAATATAAATATTGGGAGAGATGTCAATCCCAAAATGATAAATATTGGTAAATGTTGTACACTGGAGGAAAAGGAGAAGGCAAAGGAATTGTTTCAAGAATATCAAGACATCTTCACCTGGAGCTATGAAGATTTAAAGAGTTTCATGAGTGGAAATTTCAAACACATGATTCCTCCAAAACCAAATGTTGTACCTTTCCGACAAAAATAGAGATGTTATAATCCAAAGGTAGCAGATGCCATTTATAGGGAAATTGATAAAATGTTGAAAGCTAGAATTATTTATCCAATACATCATTCTACATGGGTTGCAAACATTGTGCCTGTAAGAAAGAAAAATGGTGAAATTAGAATGTGTTGACTTCCAAAATTTAAACCAAGCTTCTTTGAAAGATAATTGTGCATTGCCAAATATGGATCACTTACTAAAGATAGTGGCCGGAGCCGAGATGATGTCTATGCTGGACGGCTTTTCCAGATACAATCAAATTGAAGTGGAAAAGAAGGATCAACACAAAATAGCTTTTACAACTCCTTGGGGTACCTTTGCATATCACAGAATGCCATTTGGTTTGATTAATGCTGGTGCTACTTTTCAGTGAGGTATGGATGCTTCTTTTGCTGATATGAAGAACAAAATAATTGTGATTTACCTTGATGACTTAACAGTGTTTTCTAAGAAGAGGAAGGATCACATAGATGATTTGAAGAAAGTGCTACAGCGATGCAGGGAGCATGGTATATCTCTAAACCCAAAGAAGTCAGTATTCTGTGTGATGGAAGGAAAACTATTGGGCCATATTGTGTCATAGGAAGGAATAAGGATTGATCCAGAACATGTGAAAGCTATTCAGAGATTAAGCTTGCCTTCAAATAAGACTGCTGTTAAATCTTTCTTTGGCCAAGTTAATTTTCTTAGAAGATTTGTTCCTGATTTTTCAGAGATTACCAAATGTATTGTAGATATGATGAAAGGTAATGTTCTTTTCAAATGGAATGAGCAGGGAAAACAAGCTTTCAATGAAATTAAGGAAGCAATTTCTAATGTACTAGTCCTAAGTCAACCGAATTATAAAAAAGATTTTATTATATACTGCTATGCTTCAGAACACACATTGTCTGCAATTTTGATACAAGAAAATAAAGAAGAAATTCAGGCACCTATAGCATTCATGAGTATACCTTTGAAAGAGCATGAATTGAAGTACTCACAATCAGAGAAACATGCATATGCTGTAGTGAAAGCATTGAAGAATTTTCATTTCTATATTTTACATTCACATTCTTTAATTTTTGTGCCTGATATTGTTGTGAAAAGTATTTTAACCCAACAAGATGTTGGCTGCAATAATAGAGGTTCATGGATTGCCAAAAATCAAGAATATGATATGGAGATTAAGCCTACAAAATTAGTCAGAGGAAATGCATTATGTAAAGCCATAGCAGAGAATTTGGAAGAAGAAGAACCGGCAGCAAATCAACTGGTTTTAAATGTAAGTCTCCAAGATCCTTGGTTTGAAACTATTGCATACTTTTTAACTTATGGAGAATGTTTGGAAGGATTGATAGCCAAACAAAGAAGGGATTTAAAATTAAAAGCTACTAAATATGTGATTTGGGAAGATAAGCTCTACAAGAGATCAATTGATGGCACATTTTTAAGATGTGTTGATAAGCAACAACAGGAGCAGTTGCTGAAAACTTTTCATGATGAGGCTTGTGGAGGACATTTTTCTTCTTCAGTCACAGCTTTTAAAATTTTGAGGCAATGTTATTACTGCCCTGGCATGTTTAGAGATGCATATCATTGGGTGGCTAAATGTGAAAAGTGTAAAATGTTTTCCAGCAAACCACAGTTAGCAGCACTTCCATTAAAACCAGTTATCATAGATGGTCCATTTCAGTAGTGGGGCCTTGACTTCATTGGTCCAATAAATCCAGCATCTAGTGCGGGGCATTCTTATATAATTACAGCTACTAATTACTTCATGAAGTGGGTTGAAGCTAAAGCAACCAAGAAGACCACTTCTGAGGTAGTGTGTGAATTCATAAAGGAGAATATTATGGTAAGGTTTGGAGTTCCTCATAAATTGGTAATGGATAATGCTGCTTACTTTTCATCTATTGAATTTGCTGATTTTTGTTTTGAGTATGGTATCTCAGTCAGCCATTCATCTGATTATTTCCCATAAGGAAATGGTCAAGCAGAGTCAAGTAATAAGAATTTGATCAATATTGTTAAGAAATTGGTGTTAGACAATCATAAAAATTGGCACAAAAAGATACATGAAGCACTATGGGCTGATAGAGTGACTCCAAAGAGAGCAATCGGGATATCTCCATTTGAGTTAGTGTATGGAGTTGAGGCAAGCCTTCCATTACCACTAGAGTTGGCAACATGTAAGTTGAGGACAGTCATAGAGGATGATATTTACAAGGATGGTTTGGAGAAAAGAATCATGTATTTGAGCAAGCTAGAAGAAGAAAGGGAAAGAATGGTGGATCACATTACTCAACATCAAATGAAGGTGAAGAACTTATTTGATAAGAAAGCTAGACCCCGTAAATTCATGGTTGGAGATCTTGTTTTGCTATGGGATAAGAGGAGAGCTCCCAAAGGGATGCATGGGAAGTTTGAAACATTATGGAAGGGTCCCTATACTATTCACCAGGCTTTTGAAAAGAATTCTTTCAAACTGGCATATCCAAATGGAGAGGTACTTCCCTTGACCTATAATGGTCAAGATCTAAAGCTATATCAAATGGTTAAGTGAAAATAGGTATCCCCTGTTCTGTACTATAGTTTTGTTCTAGTGTGTGTTTCCTAGTTTGGTTTTCCCTTTTTCTTTTGTGTTCATTAGCTTCCTTGCTGCTTTGTTTCCCTTGTTTAGTTTTGTTGTGTTGCTGCCCTTTCATTCATGTGTGAAACCAGAGATTCAAGATTCATTGCTTAAACATGGGAATGTTCAAGTCCCCAGTCGGAGCCAGCTGTTGCCCCACTTTTCATCCTACGGCTATGCTATCAAGTGGAAATTTTGGTGTCATAGTCATGTCTATGTCTAAGTCTAAGTCTTCCCTAGGGTAGGATGATTTTGCCAGGTTCCCCTCACTTTGCCTTCTTAGTTCAAGCCAATTGGGTGGTTCTAAAGTCTCTTTATCATTGGGTAGGTTATAGTTCCTAACTTGGAAAAGTCTTCATGCTCCAATTGATTCTTTTTCTCAAGCAGGTAGATGTTCGAAATACATGATCTTCAAGTGTGTGCAAAGAATCAAGAAGAAGATACAATGATAGAGCCGAGTGTACAATCTTATTACATTGTCACCACCTGAGCTTGTCGTAGCATCTTTTCAATGTTTTTACCCAAGCTTGAAATGTTTCAATAGTCTTTGCCTATGTCAAGTTTTATAATCCTTCATTACCTTTTGATTCATCTTTGATGGGCAGGTGAACGTCTCTTTATTTATCCGGTAGCGTCACTTAAGTTAAAGATTTCCCACGTGTCCAAGATGGCAGAGCTTTGAGAGGAGAGCTGAGCATTAACCTCGCCGTGCATTTGTGACAGTTAGAAAAGAGCGGTCGCATGATCGCATCGATTAAAATAATACCATGCAATCATGCGACAAGGAAGCCTGCTGGGACCTACCTATGCTAACAGCGTAGTTGCGATCATGCTTATGGAAATTGACCAATCATGGAATGGTTGCATGATCACATAAATTAAATTATTACCATGTGATCATGCAACAAGATGGTGGAAGCCCTACGGTCTCCAGATCTATAGTCGCCGCAAGATCGCATGATTGAGAAATCGGTCTTGCAATCATGTGAGATGCAGCCATGTGGTGGTGGGCCCGAGATAGAGTATTGTCATCGAGCTTGGGTTAAAAGAAAGCATCATTTATTATTAAAGTATTCAATATCAATGTGAGGATCAAGATTCCAAATCGGCAGTTCCCGCTTTGTCGCTAAGCCGTGGAAGATTCATTGCAATCATGCAGGATCTCGCCACGTGTTTCAGTGGTGGATCCTTGGGTGGTGATTGGTCTGGTTTTCATTGGCCAGTGGGGTAATACATTTGCAGTGGGGCCTGAACTTTCAGTGAGGTAGCGATGGTTAGGAGATCTACGGTGGTTGTAAGATCTCATGTAATCTTCTGATCCCATGAGATCTTGCGCCCGCCGTTAGATCTAAATCTCAGTCAAGGTGGGCCTGGGGTTGGTAAAGCAGATGTGCGGCTGCGCAATTAAGGGATTTCACATAGTCATTGGATAAAATCAAGGTTAAGGAAAGGATCATGTGACTCGGCGACTAAGAGGAGATGAACCCAGGGTTAATTTAGACTTAAGTCTGCAGTAAGGCTCGAGGTGGGTCCGAATGTGCTGACATGTTGGTATGCTCGCTTCCGATTGGCTTTTGACTAGCGATGTGGACTTTGACCTTTCATAGGGGCTTGCGACTATTTTGGGGATGATCTAGATCATCCGATTTGCTGGGAAGGATGGGATCAACGGTCGTGTTTTAAACGAAGAGCTCGTAACTGTTGGGGTCTGAATTTGAACATTTTTGCAGGTTTTTTTTGCTAGTTATGATTTGCAGACTTTCTCAAGCCAAATCAGATGAAAGGACAAAGTCTTATCAGTTCCTCCTTGTTGTGATGTCGAAACACCTGTCTTTAGTCTTTTCAAATTCTGGAATTTGAAACACTTTGTATTCCCATGAATGCTATGTATTGTAAAACTCTATATATACTGTAAAAGAAGTTAATAAAAGGTCGGCAAAATTTCTGGTGTGAAGCTAGTTGCAGAGACAATCAAGTCCAGTGCCATTTATTTTCTGTCCAACTGTATCTGGTGTTATTTCATTATGTTGAATTGGGAATGATAAATAAACAGAGTTTTGTTCTATTGTTTTCAGTTTAGCCAATCAGTAGGATAATCAGAGAATTATAACTATTTGTGGAATTGCATCAGCTACTTCATTTGCATTTCATAATTTGCATAATCATTTTTCCATTGCATCTCATAATTTGCATTTTTCATAATTGCTTTGTTGGGAAATTCATAAGATTGTGAAGGTCACAGCATAGCATCTTTGCATTTAAATCCCGCCTGAGATTTCACTTGCCTAGGTGGAACTCAGTTTTCCTCTACTATTCTCTGGTTAAGAACTTATTTGTACTAGGGTTTAGATTTGAAACATAATTCATTGAAGATTTTTCATATAGGGAGTTGTACCTCAATTCAGAGGGAAACTAGATATTCTCAGAATCAGTTTCCTAACTGTTGAGTAAAATTGTTCTTTGATATAAATTGGGCAAATAAAAGGAGTTTGAAAAGAAGAACAATCTATTTACCAATAGTATCTATCATGCTTCCTACTCTAAATGTATAATTGAATTAAATTTGGTATCTAATCAAATAATAACTCTTAAAATTATGTCTATATAATCTAATTATATATATTAAAACAAATTAATTTTTTATATTGAAATAATACAATAAAAATTACTATAAGACTGTCAAAAAAATTGTAGAAAGAGTACAAAGAGATGAGGGTCACATAGAATAACTTAAAAAATATTGCAATAGTCTATAATTTTACATGTCACAAATTCTTGCAATAGAGCAGTAGTCCTAGAATTATAATAGGCACGTCCAAAATAACCAGATGTATTAGAAAATAGACCAAATAAGTATAAAACAATATCTTAAATAACCATATGCATGAACAACAAACAATTTTACAAAAGAAACTTAAAATCACGACCTACACAAATCTTCTTATTTATGAATATCTGATCTACTTGACATTTGATGTATTGAATTTGAAGATTCCTAATTTCTATCCAGAATTGAAACAAAAGAAAAGAAAGACTAAAGTTTTAGAATTACAAATTTCAATAATATCATAGTTATTTAAAAACAAATAATTGACCCTAAGAAAAATAGACAATTGGCTTTAAGAAAAATAGATAATTGGCTATAAGAAAAACATGGACATTGGAGTCAATTGAACGAAAAAACCTTAAATATAAATAATGATTGAGCTTAGTGAGGAAATAAAATAAAAAAATCCCCTCCTCCATTTGTTCCTAAAATATCTTATGAAGAAGCCTGCATTGATACTACCCTAGCCAAAACAAAAGCCCCAGATCATAAATCTAACCCTCCTAAGATCAAGAAAACCAAATCTAGACCAAAAAGGAATATCATTAACATTGAAAAGAAGGATAAGGAAGAGGGTATTGATTCTCAGGAAGGATAGAAAATGGATAGTGATGTAGGAGCATATTGGGTCCTTGGAAATCCTGTCACCAAAAACATATTTGAAGTTTGTCTGTGTTGCTCGGTTCCTGCTTTGGCCGAGTTACTTCGGTGTTTCTCAATTTCCTTTATTCGTCGATTATCTCTCTAGCACTTAGTGAATTTCCCTAGCGCTCAGTGATGCTTGTTTGGCGCTTAGTTTCCTCGATTACTGAGTTGTTTGTTTTGAATTTTTTTTCAGGCTGACTTATGCATTTAATTTAGGTCAAGGATTTAATGTTGGTATCCATCATTGGGAAGCGTGTGGACCTAGATCTGGTCATTCCTTCTGTTGATTGTGTATTTGAAGGCCGACTTGGCTCGATAGCCTCTTGTATAAATGTAGTTATTGGGTTAGAGTTTAGGGGAGGCGGTTTGGATAGAAGATAGGAGATAGAAGATTAGAGATTGTGAGCAGATCCTCTCATGTATGAATCAATTTGAAGATAATATATCAAAGTATCTGCATTCTCTCTCTCACTATTTTTGTTTTTCTACTTCCACATGTTGTTCTACAAGGTGGATCTAGTTAGGGTGAGCCTTTGGCCCCTCTCCCCATCCTCCCTTACATCAGGTGGTATCAGAGTGAGGTTAGATCTGGATCTAGGTTTGTGAATCTAGATTTAAAGTTTCCTTCTTATGAAGCCCTAGTTGAATTATTGTGGGGTAGCAGATTGTGATCTGACCTACAATTGCATAGGGTTTTCAAGATGGTTCGTGGGAGGTGAGATGCGGATCCAAGATTGGTAGACATGTTAAGACAACTTTCTGCTCGATTAGAAGCTGTTGAAACAACCTAACGAAGGGGAAAACATCTTCAAGATGTTAGTGATGGTGAAATTGAGGTAGAACAAGGTGATGTAGAACCTACACCTATGATGGATCAGGGTGAGGAAATATTCTTGAAGGCTTTGACAAGTCTGAAGTCTACACCACACTTTAATCCTCCTAAGTATATTGTAAAATTTGATTCTGATGAATTGGTGGAGTGAATCACTGAGATGGAAAAGTACTTTGAGTATGCAAATGTACCTGAGGAAAAGAAGGTGAAAATTGCAAGCACAAAGTTGAAAAATCATGCATCCTTGTGGTGGGAACATTTGCAGTTGGACAGAAAGAGGAAAGGTAAAGACAAAATCAAGGTATGGAATAAAATGGTGAATAAATTGAAAGGAAAGTTTTTACCTGGTTATGTGCAGGATCATGGTATGCCAAACTAGGCCCTTAAGTGGCAATGAAAATTCAGAAAATCAAGTTTAGGCAAGTTGACATTAAAAATTGAACAAGTTATAAATATTATATCAAAAATATGTAACAAGAGAATCTATAGAGAATTGAATTTAGTATATCAGATACTAGGCCTTTTTTGCAAAAAAAAATATTCTATATGTTGACAATTTCAAATTTCAATGTAGTAGTACAAAAATTTCAGGAAAAAATAAGTAGTTGTATGTATGACCACCTTAAACACAATCAAATGATGATTTTTTTAAAAGATTTTAGATATAACTAGAAGAATTTTGTCCGGATGTGATACATATTTTTTTGTAATTTATTTCCACATAAATAATTAATTATGATTTTTGTTCTACAACTTTTTCAGAATACAAAAACTCTCATGTCTAACCACGTTAACTTAGTCTAAACTTTATCAAATAGAAAACTTTTTTTATTTTTCTTGTAGTAGGAAAAACGTAATATGTGACACATGTTTTGGATTTAAAAAACTTTATACAATTTGAAAGTTATAGTTATTTTTCAATAAGTCTATCAATCATGAATAGAAAGATAACAAGTAGGTGTATGTCTGACCACATTAAACAAAATCAAATGATAATATTTTTGTTATAAAGTTCTAGATAAAAGTAGTAGACTCATGTCCGGATGTGATGTATATTATTTTATATTTTTTTTCCAAATAAATAATTAATTATGATTTTTCTTGTACAAATTTTCTTGAATATAAAAACTCTCATGTCTGACCACCTTAACTTACTCTAAACTTCATCAAATTGAAAGAATTATTTATTATTATTGTATTAGGTGAAGCATAGAATGTGATGAATATTCTAGATTTCAAAAATGTTATATTGTTTTAAAGTTATAGATTTTTTTCAAAGAGTTTATCAATCAGGACTTATTTTTCACATCGCCACTTTTTGGCATACCATGATCTTGCACATACCCACCTTGTGATTATCAGATTAACCTAGTTAGGTGAATGCAAAGTTTAAGGCAGAAAGATAGCTCGTTTAAAGAATACAATGAGGAATTCTATAGATTAGATATCAGATCTGGACATGATGAAGATGATCTAGAAAGAATTGCTAGATAGCTAAATGGTTTGAGAGTTTCCATCCAAGAAGAAATCAGTTTGGTCAAATTGGAGAACATTGAAGAGGATTATCAATTTGCATTGAAAGCCAAGGAGAAATTGAATAAGAGACATGAGGGTATATGCACAAAGATGGGGGACCAAAAAGATGCCACTTTTCTCTTTGGTCCCAAATCACGCATAGTGCGTACGCACTAAAGGGCATGCACTCTATAGCACACACACCCTATGGCTTGGGTTGCCCAAGCCTTAGGTTTGGGCAATCCAAAACAAAGCTCATGCACCAAATATGGGGCACATGAAATAGTGTGTGCACCAAATAGGGCACACACACTTTGTAAAACCCAAAAATTTCCACCCCCGTGCGCCCTATGCAAAGCCACAAAAGTGGAATCCATATTCTTACATAGCACATGCATGCTATGAAAAACTAGGAACAGAGAGAGATAAGGGATAGAGAGGGGGTGATAAGGGGGGAGAGAGAGAGAGAGAGAGAGGGTAATTTATACAAATATAACATTTAAGTATAAGTTTGATTTATTTAATTTATTATACTTTAAGTTATATTTGTATAAATTATAAAATATAATACTTCTAGGATGTTTGGGATAGGTTCCAACTTCATAGGAGTTAAGATGTAGATTCTAGATTCGAAAAATTTTAGACTTAGCCAAATTTCAAGATTCAACAAGCCTTCAGCAGGGTTACCTCCCACCATCCATCATGGATTTCAAAGGTCAAACTAAAGATAGCAAAAGGATTCCCAAAGGGTTTTAACTCATTTTATCACAAATCACTTGGTTTCAACCCCATCTCTCTCTCTCTCTCTCTCTCTCTCTCTTATCTACTCTCTCTTTCATTACTCTCTCTCTCCCTCCCTCCTTTATCTACTCTCTCTCTTTCATTAATCTCTCTCTCCCTCGATGATAAGGGAGGGAGAGAGAGAGAGAGAGAGAGAGAGAGAGAGAGAGAGAGAGAGAGAGGGGTAATGAAAGAGAGAGAGTAGAGAGAGAGAGAGAGAGAGAGAGAGAGAGAGTAGATAAGGGGGAGAGAGAGTGTGATGAGAGAGAGAGAGAGAGAGGGTAATGAAAGAGAGAGAGTAGATAAGGGGGGAGAGAGAGACTAGATAAGGGGGAGAGAGAGTGTGATGAGAGAGAGGGAGAGAGAGAGAGAGAGAGAGAGAGAGAGAGAGAGAGAGAGAGAGAGAGAGATTAGGGTGAGAGCCAAGCTAAGTCTATCATAGAGATGGGGTAAAAACCAAGTGATTTGTGATAAAAATGAGTTAAAACCCTTTGGGAATCCTTTTGCTAGCTTCAGTTTGATCTTAGAAAACCATGATGGATTGTTGGAGGTAACCCTGTTGAAGGCTTGCTGAATCCTAATATTTGGCTAAGTCTGGAATGTTTTGAATCTAGAATCTGTAGCTTAACTTCTATGAAGCTAGAACCTATCCCAAGCATATAATTTATTTTGAATTCTGATTATGTTAAGTTTTTCAACTCTAATTTCTTTTGTGTGTATGTCCATTTTTATTAAAAAACCAACATGCTATATTTTGGGGATAGATTTTGGCTCATTCATCAAATTTTGCAACAAGTTACTTTTTTAGAAACTAGACTCCATTCTACACACTTTAAAAAAAAGAAAGTTTAATTTTTGATTACTTTTAAATGATTTCTAGGGGGAGCACACATAAATTTCATGTTTTCAGGATGTGTGCACTTCGTAAATTCATCAAAAATTATACGTTCATAAAAAAATTACCAAAAATATTTGGGATAAACTACATGGTGTTAGCTAACTTCTCGCTGGAGTGATTAAAAAAAATAAAAATAAAAAATTAACATTTTAGGGGGAGCACACCAGACTCTATGTTATGTTTTTGGATAAAAAATAGGACTAGTTTTTGTGCTCCCCCTTTTTGAGAGCCTTAATTTGCACCATTTTCAAAATAAGTTAGTAGTTTAGGAATTAGATTCAGAGTATTACAACTCTTGTTTTTGTCGCATCTTAAAATTTTGAGTCTAACTATCTTCAATTTCTTGTTGAAGTTCATATTTTGCTGATTTCAGGAGAAAAGTGGCATCTTATACCCCCTTTTTGGTCCCCCATCTTTGTGCACTTACCCATGAGCAAAGACAAAGAGGTAGAAGTGGTAGATTCCCTAGAGGAAAAGGTAGATCTCATGGTGAAAATAGTAGATCTAAACTTGAACAGACAACTCTGGATAAAGGCATACCGAGTGGAAAGGTCAAAGTTCATCTAGACGCAGAGGTAGTAACTACCGAGGTGGTTATAATAGAGGTGGTTTCTGCAAAACTTTTTACAATTATGGAGAAGAAGGGAATAGATCATTTGAGTGTAAACATGCAATTAAGAAGGCTGGTAGTAATAGAAATGCTTTGGTGCAAGAAGAGTCACTGAAGGAACCTGAGAAGGAAAATAACTTGATGGTAAGGAGAGAACTTTGGAATGAAGGTAAAAAGGAAGATCTGGTAAGGAAAATTTTGTTCAAAACTAGATGTAGAGTTTTTGACAAAGTTTGGAAGGTAATCATTGATAGTGGTAGCTTAGAGAATCTGGCATCTGAAGAGATGGTCACAAAGTTGCAGTTGAAAAGGTTGGAACATCTGAAGCCCTATCAGATTTCATGGATCAAAGATGAGCATACACTCTTGGTAAGTGAATAATGTTATGTGATTTTAAAAATTGGAAAGTACTATGATAAGATGTTATGTGATATCATGCCTATGAATTATTGTCATATTTTGTTGGGTAGACCTTGGTAATATGATAGACATGCTATATATGATGGGAGATGGCATAAATATACTATTTGGGTTGATGAGAGAAGACAAATCTTGTTACCTTTGATGGAAGAACCTGTTAGTAATGTTTGCACATATGTGAAAGTTTTCTTAATGGAAGGAAGAAAGTTTGTTAAGGATTTAAAGAAGAATGATGTATGTTTTGTTGTGATTCCTAACAAACCAAGTAAGAGAATAGAGGATAATTTCGCTGAGGAGATTGATAAGTTACTCACTAAGTACAGTGAAATTATTTTTGATAATGTACTTGATGGTTTTCCACTAAAGAGAAGCATTGATCATTGCATGGATCTAATCCCTGGAGCTAGTTTACCAAACAAGGCACCTCATCAGTTGACACCTACCAAGAATCAGGAATTGAACCGACAAATTCAAGAATTGTTGTAGAAAGGTTTGATCAGAGAAAGTTTGAGTCCTTCTGTAGTACCTATTGTATTGGCACCTAAGAAGAATGGAGAATGGTGAATGTGTACTAATTCCAGAGAAATCAATAAGATAACAGTGAAGTATAGGTTTCCTATACCGAGAATGGTGATATAATGGATAGTTTGATTAGAGCAAAGTATTTTACTAAAATTGATTTGAAAAGTGGGTATCATCAGATCAAAATCAGAGAAGGTGATGAATGGAAGACTGCTTTCAAGACAAAAGAAGGTTTGTATGAGTGGTTGGTTATGCCTTTTGGTTTAACTAATGCACCAAGTACTTTTATGAGCTTGATGAATGAAGTTTTGAAGAAATTCTTGGGTAAGTTTGTGATTGTATATCTTGATGATATTTTGATATCCAGCAAGACCAGAGAAGAACATTTGTTGCATGTTAGACAATTTTTGCAGAGATTGAAAGAAGCAAAGTTGCTGATAAATCTGAAAAAGTGTTCATTCATGAAAGAAGAGATTGTGTTTTTGGGATTTTTGATTTCAGCTAATGGTTTGAAAATGGATCCTGAAAAGGTTGAAGCTATTTTGAATTGGCCTACACCTGAGAATGCTAGTAAGGTAAGATCATTTCATGGTTGGGCAAGTTTTTATTGAAAGTTCATTAGGAATTTCAATTCAATATGTAATGCTATGACTGAGACTATGAGAGGAGATAAAAGAGAATTCAAATGGACACATGGAGCTGATAAAAGTTTTGAGACTCTGAAGAAAAAGGTTGTTGAATTGCTTGTTTTGGCATTACCTAATTTCAATAAAGTATTTCAAGTGGAATGCGATGCAAGTGGAAGTGAAATTGGAGTTGTGTTGAGTCAAGAAGGTAAACCTGTTGCTTTCTTTAGTGAAAATTTGAATGATGCAAAAAGGAAATATTCTGTGTATGATCAAGAATTTTATGCTATTGTTCAAGCCCTGAAGAAGTGGAGACATTATTTGATGCCGATTGAATTTGTGTTGTATACTGATCATAAGGCTTTACAGTGTTTGGGTAGTTAGAATAAGTTGAATCAGAGACATATGAAATGGGTTGAGTATTTACAGAGTTATACATTTGTGATAAAGCATAAGAGTGGAGTCACTAACTGAGGTTCTAATGCATTGAGTAGAAGGAGATCTTTGATGACCGAGATGAAAATTGAAGTTCTTGGCTTGGATGGTCCATGAGAGATTCTTATGAATTTGATCCTGATTTTTATGAGCCATAGAGAAAGTGCAGAGCACCTATTCAAGACCAACTGAGTACTAAATTGGATGAATATTTTATGAAAGGAGGTATGTTGTTTAAAGGTATTCAGCTATGTATACCGAGAGGACCAATGAGAACTAATTTGATAAAGGAGAAACATAGTAGTGGTTTGGCTGGACATTTTGTTGTTGATTAGACATTGAATCTGCTTAAGGAGAAATACTTTTGGCCACAGTTGTATAAAGATGTTCAAAAATTTGTGAAAAGTTGTAGAGTTTGTCAAGTTGGAAAAGGAGTAAGTCAAAATACTAGATTGTATACATTGATTGTTGTACCTGAGAAACCTTGGATTAACATCAGTATGGATTTTTTTCTTCACCTACTGAAGATAGTAAGAGGTAATTATTCTATATTTGTTATTGTGGATAGATTTTCTAAAATGGCACATTGTATACCTTGTAGAAAGACATCAGATGTAGTACATGTAGTAGATCTTTTCTTTAAGAAAATTGTTAGATTGCATGGATTACCAAGTCCTTGATTATTATCTCTAACTGAGACAGTAAATTTTTTGGATACTTTTGGAAGACTCTTTGGAGAAAGTTTGGCACCAAGTTGAATATAGTTGTACATTTCACACAAACCGATGGATAGACATAAGTTGTGAATAGAAGTTTGGGTAATCATTTGAGATGTTTAGTTGGAGACACACCAAGTAATTGAGATTCTGTATTGGCACAAGTAGAGTTTTCATACAATAACTTAGTGAATAGGATTACTGGAAAAACACCTTTTTGAGATTGTAAATGGCATACAACCAAGAGGTATATCAGAGTTGAGAGACATTGGTGATGAAAGAAAGAGAAGTGCTAAAGGAGTGAAGTTTGCTGAGTAGATGAAGACATTGCATGAGATGTGAAATACAAGTTGGAGAAAAGTAATCATAAATACAAAGACAGAGCTGATAGATCAAGAAGACATAAAACTTTTGATGTTGGTGATGAAGTGATGGTTCATTTGAAGAAAGGTAGATTAAGCTGAAGATGAAGAAGTTTGGACCTTGCGAGATCTTGAGAAAATTTGATAGTGGAAATGCATATGAGATTGAGTTACCTAATGACATGGATATATCACCTATATTCAACATTTTTGATTTGTATGTTTCATGAACCTGATGAAGACATGACAGTACCGATGGATTATCCTAAGAAGCAGATGGAAGAAGTTCAGGGGATTTTGGAGAAAAGAATTGATAGAAGTACAAGAGGAAAATAGTATATGGAATATCTGGTAAAGTGGAAGAATAGACTGATCGAAGACAATTCATGGATTTCATAGTCTGAGTTGGATGCAGCTTGGATCATACCTATTTCATGATTCAGAGAATCATTTCAAATTACCCTAAGTGTCTGATCCAGGAGCATCTCAGGTCCTTGGCAATCTTGTGTCACCAAAAACATATTTGAAGTTTGTTTGTGTTGCTCGGTTCCTACTTTGACCAAGTTGGTTCAGTGTTGCTTAGTTTCCTTTGTTTGCCGGTGTTGGTCGGTTATCTCTCTGGCGCTCAGTTTCCTTTCTTACCGAGTTGCTTGTTTTGGATTTCTTTCAAGGCTGACTTGTGCATTTACTTTGGGTCACAGATTTAATGTTTGTATCCATCATTAGCAAGCATGTGGACCTAGATCTAGTCGTTCCTTCCGTTGATTGTGGATCTGAAGGCCAACTTGGCTCGGTAGCCTCTTGTATAAATGTAGTTGTTGGGTTAGAGTTTAGGGGAGGTAGTTTGGATAGAAGATAAGAGATAGAAGATTGGAGACTGTGAGAAGATCCTCGCATGTTGGAGGACTTCTGTACTTGATTGTAATATCTGGCCTAAACTGGGAAGCCCTTACAACCCAACATGTATGAATCAATTTGAATATAATATATAAAAGTATCTACATTCTCTCTCTCACTGTTTGTGTTTTGTTCTTTCTGTGTGTTGTTCTGTAAGGTGGATCTGGTTAGGGTGAGCCTTTGGCCCCTCTCCCCATCCTCCCTTGTGTCAGATAGCTCTGGGGAAAATAAATATGACATGAGTTTAGGAGAATGCAGGTCAACCCGCTTAAGGAATATAAAAGATGTTAAGGGGACAAATCCAAAAGAGGAGGTGGTCCCAAAAATAAACTTTGAGTATGAACCTGATGAAAGTGAAACCATAGACAATTTGGAGGGTGAGAATTATGAAAAAGAGATTGACAAGTTGGAAGAAATGGATGAAGAGAAATCCTTGGAGATCATAGTGAACCTTGATGAATTAGAAGTGATGGTGAATATGACGTGTACTACCCATGTTCTTCCTGAATAGGGTTGTGGGATGAACATTTCCCCCACCCCTAACTTGGACCCTGTAGAGGAAAAGGGCATGTTGGACCAAATTCAGGACCTCCACAAAAAATGACTATTCTGGAAAATTGTATTTCTCCTATTGTTTCTAAAGAGAAATTACATACTCTCTATAGGTTAATGAGTAACATAATGAAGAAGACTATCTTCAAAGTGACTATGAGAAAAATTAGGATGAGAAAGAATGCAAAGAAGAAGAAGAAAGATGAAAAGGATGAGGAGGAACCTCGGGGAACTGATAATGAAGACTGGAAAAATAATCTCAATTCTCTCTCAAAGGACTAGGAGACTATCTCTAATTTAAAATGATAGTGTATTTTCCTTTCTCTAGATTCAGCTGTAATGATGATATGTTAATGGATGATATTGTTAAACTTTACGCCATGGTTATTTTTCATTGTGTTGTTATTAGCATGAACTAGAACTATGCAAGTCCCACCATGAGGTAGAAGAAGTTATGTTATTTTATTAAGATGAAGATACAAAATAAAATAGATAATAGTGATACTAGTGTTATATTATGAATCGTTGATAGTGCAAAACTGTTGTTTTTTATTAATTTTGCTCATTGATGGTTTTTGGTCGCTTTTGGCTGTAATTGCCCAAAGCCTGGTCTTCTATTTTAAGTTGTAATGCAATTTCATTTATCTAGGTTCAAGGTCCTCTCCTTGTCATCTTAATAAAAGACATTTATTTTCAAGCAATAGAATTAATGTCCAAGTAATAGTTTTTAGAAAAATGGTTAAAAACCATGGTGAACATTTTTATCTATAGAGTTGAATTATTTGTCTAATCATGTATACATAAATGATAATTAATTATAACAATTTTTATAAAAAAAATAATATTCAATTTAGAAAATATGTATTTATAAAAACAAAATTGATATTTTTAAAAATCTAACATTATGTATAAATAAATAGAATTATTATGTTTTTTTATGGAAAACTATGATAATTAAATCATGGCATTGTTGTCATAGCCACAAGGTTCAAACTCTTGTTAGGCCTTTGTATTACAGACATTGTGCACCCTTTGATCAATTACACTAACAAGTTTGAACTCTCATGCCAAATTTGTTGGCATTTATGTCAATGATTTAGTGCTTCAAACCTTGAGTGGTCTAGAATTTTCATGAGCTTTGCACCCTTGATAGGCCGCTAAGCTCACAATTTGAACTATTCATGCATTGGATGAGATCCTTCATTTGTGGTCTCGCCTACATCAACACAAGCTAACAAAATTTGTGTTACTACATAAAAAGGAAAAAAAACCTACAAAAAAATAGAGATTATGTTTTCTAATAATGCGTCAATTGATAATATAACAAAACATTTAAAAATATCATATAGTAATAAAAAAACTATAGATTGATGATAAAGAGGATTCTATATTCTTGATTATACTATGATATCTATCATGTTTCCGACTCTAAATGTATAATTGAATTAATTTTAGTATCTAATCAAATAATAACTCTAAAAACTATGTCTATATAATAATTATATATATTAAAACAAATTAATTTATTTTATTGAAATAATACAATAAAAATTACTACAAGACTATAAAAAAACTGTCAAAAGAGTACAAACAGTTGAGGGCTGCATAAAATAACTTATAAAATAATGCAGCAATATTCTATAATTTTAAACGTCATAAAGTCTTGCAATAGATTACAATAAGCACATCCAAAATAACTAGATGTATGAACAAATAGATCAAATAAGTATAGAACAACATCTTAAATAATCAGATGCATGAACAAATACACATAAAACAGCAGTCATTTTTACAAAAGAGACTTAAACTTAAGATTACGACCTACACAAATCTTTAAATTGGTGAACAGCTGATCTACTTGACATTTGATGTATTGAATTTGAAGATTCCTAAAATCTATGCAGAATTGAAAGAAAAGAAGACTAAAGTTTTAGAATTACAAATTCCTAATATTATAGTTATAAAAAACAAATAATTGACCCTAAGAAAGACAGACAATTGGCTATAAGAAAAAAACAGATAATTGGCTATAAGAAAAACGTGGAAATTGGAGTCACTGGTACGGAAAAACTCTTAAATATAAATAATGATCGAGCTTAGTGCCTAGCGATCTATTCGACCGACTAAACAACGTGTAAATATATAGTCAAAGTTTCTTTAGGTATTAAAGAGTTTCCGTTCCCCGCACGTCAAGGGAAAATGTGCTACGAAAATAAATTTTACGTTTATTCAAATATTCCCGTGGAAACGTAGATTTAAGCTTTTTAACTATTTCTATTCCAATATATTCTTCCAATGTAAACCACTCAAAGGTTCAAGGTCTTAGATTTTCTATGTCTCTAGTCGTTTATCATACGGCATTCTACATAAGTAAACAAATATTTCTTAACATGAAAATTTTAAAAAAACGTGCTTAAAATTGATATTTTTTTAGATACATATAATTTGAATTTAGGTGGTGATTTGTGGATGATGATTTATAGTTTAAAATAAGATTAGTCTAATATGTTTATAAGATGATGATGAAATCTATGTGCAAATAAAATTTTAGAGGCTTTTCTAAATGTGTGCTAGATTCTTCTTCAAATCATCTATTTTGAATATGAATTAATGTTCTTAAATATACCATCTTAATATATAATTGGATGTAAATTACATTTTGGACTGGTAGAAATAGAAAGAATGGAGTTCAATTTTATAAAAATGTGAAGTTTAATGCATAGAAAAATTGAATCAAAATAAATTTTACTCCTATAAGTAGAATCAAAACAAAATCATATATGTTATCAACTTTTATACTAATATACTATTTTATACATTTTTCAAACAACTTTTAAATATAAATCAAAACATTAAAAAATATATTATATATGATTCTCACTATTTTATATACTAATTTGACAACTTTTCAAATGAAGGAAACATTAGCAAAGAGATTATACAATTCTCACTATTTTCACACTAATCCATTAACTTTTCATATAAATGAAGACAGTAAAAAACACAATGTATATAACTTTCCCTATTTTTGTATTATAAATAAGGATTTCAAAATTTACATAGAAACTGTCCAAAAAAGAGGCAAAGCCTCAAACCAGAGAGTCAACTGTTACAACAAGAAATTACAATTTAGGTATTCTAAATACAAAGTAGGGAAACTAATCCAGCTAGTGCAAAATATCAGCATAGTCTTCAACCCAAGTAGTCCAGCCCATGGATTCTTCTATCAACACTGTGTTTTTCTTTTCGTGCATAACTTTCCTTATAAATAGAAATATTAAACGAGAGTAATATATAATTATTCATTGTACTTTCTTATTCTATTTTAGACCCAACACAATAATTATACATTATATTCTTTTTAATATTTCTATTTGTATTAAAAAGTTGTTAATTTGGGTGAAAATAATAAGAATCCTATATTGACGGAGATGCAAAGCACAATAACCATTATGACCCACTATTTTACAAACTAATCATATCACTTATCACTAATGAATGAGAAGACAAGCATTGAATGTGAACAAAAAAACATGAAGAAAAGTACATAATGTTCACTTCTCCCCCCACTGCTGCTACCTGGAAGGCACCTACAAGAACTTTGAATAAGTCTAGAAACGTTTCAGTCCTTTATTCCACGAAAAATTAAATTTGAGTTGAATAGTTTGGAATGTCTCATGTCGGTTTATAGAATTCCAAATGCGCGTGGACCCCACGCCACTTCTCTCCTTCATTATTCGCAGAAATAATCCACCTACATTGTTTCGTCATTTGGACGCTAACAACAACTGTATATTAGGGACACAGATGAACATGATATCACACAACTGCAAAATTTATGTACAAATTTTGAAGGTCTTTAAGGATGAGACAGTATTTGCGCTCCAAAACCCCTCGCCTACGTTGGACTGCCGAACTTCACCAGTCATTCTTGCATGCAATACGGCGTCTTGGTGGTGAAAACAGTAAGTGCTGTAATGTAACAGTTTTCAGATTTTTCTGTTACTTTGGAAAAAGTATTTCAAAACTTACTCTTTTCTGGTGTTTGTGCAGAGGCCACACCAAAGCTGATCATGGAGATAATGGGCATAGATGACCTCAAAACTTCCCACGTCAAAAGCCATCTTCAGGTGACATTTTAATACTATGAGTTCATAATTAGTCATATTGAGTATCGGTATAAAGGAAGCAGTAGTTAATTTTATGTATTCTAAGTTTCGAAATGATATATCAGATTTTGACAAAAAAATTTGTTATTTTGATTAGATTTAAGTAGTTATGGCTATTATTTTGGTTTCTGAATAGTTACAGTAGAAACTGTGGAATTCGTTATACACACGTTAGTATTAGAAAGTAATCATTTTGAGTTGACATTGTATATATAATTCTGTATATAACTCCATCAATATATATATTTAATAATAAAATTTATACTTTCAAAATTTATAATTTCAGGTATTCTAAGCTTTTAAATAGTACATGAGATTTTTACTTCTAAATGGTATATGAGATATGTGACTAAATGCTTATACCTATTTTATTTTATTTTACTTTTAAATAGTTATAATGAATACTGTAAAATTTATTATGCAGATTAAAAAAAAAAATTGTATTATACATATTAAAAATGAAAAAGTAATTATTTTGCATTAACATGGCATACATATTCCCTGTATATGCCGTCACCAATATAGAACTCCAATCAAGAATATTTTTACCTTTAGAAAAAATATAAAAACTCATTCTTAATTTATGATCATGCTTTGTAATTGGGTGTTCAGAAATGAGAATTTAAGCAAACTTTTGTGGTCCCTTCATATCGAACTTCTTTATCCTGGTACATTCTCCTAACTTTTCTGTGTATACTTTTTTGCAGATGTACCGAAATATGAAGAAATGTGAAAATTGCCCAGGTAGACAAATACTCATACTGATAACTTTGGAGTGAAGTAAAGCATTTATAAGATTTCTCGTTTCAAATATAAACAATTAGAATCCTAGAAAATAGTTAAATTTAGGATTCTTTTCGTTTGAGATGATTAAAAATGAAACATCGAGCTATTTATTAACATTGATTTTATTCTTTTGATTTACAACAGAGCACAACCAAGAAATCTACAATCTAGACAGATTTGAGAATAGCAGAGGAAACAAAGATGAGCACTTCCCATTTTCAGAGCTTGAACAGGAATCGGAGATAAACCAAGACTTCTCCTTGTACGCAAACAAAAGGTAATAGAGAGTTAAATCATCTGAGCTTTTGGATTTGATTAACTAAAAATTTGCCCATGACTATTATTTGTTGGTTTAACTAATTTAGGGCTTAGAAAATGTTCAATCTTCATTAAGATGTGAATAACTTTTCAAATTAATGAGCAACAACTCTTAGAAATGCAAAATTGAACTAATGAGGATTCCATTCATTGCAGAAACAGTATTAAAACTGCATCGACTTCATCTCAGTATGAGAATGGCGAGGCTACAGCTTGGAACAACAAGCTATTTGAAACAAGGCTTGACACTAAAAAATTCTACAAGAAACCAAAATTAAATCCAGCGGTAAAACACTGTACCTCTCTGCATTCAGATTTTTATTCTCAATGTTTGGTTACGTTTTGGGCTTTTGATAACTATTTAATTCAGTCATATATATTTTTGTGTCCTAATTACTATATAAAAGTTGTTTTCCATTCTTTAGTCTCTTACAACATCTTTATTTAGAGGTATCAAATCACCATAAAAGTTATGCATTGTTCACACATCACATCACACCATGAAATTATATAGTGAAAGTAAAATTTAAAGTTTTGGCAATTTTTTATAAGTTGAACACAAAGATAACGATGGTGATTAAATGAGGTTTTGGATTAATGTCACTTATTTGATATATTGGATCAAAGTCAGAATAACATGGAGCTTGAGTACACTTGAACTTGACACCTCCTAAATAAGAGGGTGGGGTCATCCCCTTTAGCCATTTAGCTATTATATTTATCTATTTGTATGATTGTTTTGAGAGTCTCCTTGTTTAATTTGGCTCTAGTCATGTGTTCTAATATCCACCTATTTTTGTGAATATATATATTAATTTCTAATTAATAGAATGCAGACACACTTGTTCATTACAAAACTCAAACAAACATTTTATAAAACATTACCGCCCCTGACCTCCTTACACTAATGGATTCTATTTTTCTATTTGTTGGTTTGGTGAATTGCATTAATGGATTCATTTGTACTTTTTCACAGGAATATCGTACACAACATCTGGTTCATATTCTACATAGACAGTTGCAATATACTCAAAGGAAGAAAGAGAAGCATCAGTTTAACCTATCTGAACAAGAACTAGAAAACAGTTTATACCACCAGCATAGAATATTATGTTCGTCTGGTACCACCAAAGAGAAAAGGAGACCAAATATTTCAGAACAGGATCAAATTTCATGTAACAGCAGCATTGATTCTGATTCAGTACTGGTCTTAAATGATACTCGGTGTGATAATGATGGAAGAACCGAATCAACAGAAGGAAATGGTGTCAGATTTGTTGAGAAAAGAATTCTGAGAGAGGAGGATATTCGATTAGAATTGTCAATTTCCATTTGTTGATCATTCTTTTACATGGTTTCTTTCTCTGCCCAACCATGGTAACTTGGAGATATATTATTGGGAACATGATGATACAAATAGCTTATTTTGTGCTTGTTTGCATACTCTTTCCATTAATGCCAGTCAAGAGAGGACCCTCAAAATGATTGGCTGTTGGATCTCCATTTCTTTAATAGGGTTGGTTCACTAGTAAGAGTAATAGGAGAAAACCATGCTCAAAAGTGGTTGGCCATTTGAAGAAAACAACTAATTTGATGACACATTAGCAGCCTTTGTATTTCAAATTTCAAATAAGCAGATAGCTGTGTAGATACACTGACTTAGCAGTCATTTAATCAATTATACAGAAAGCTGTTTAGACGCATTGACTTAACAGTCATTTAATCAATTTAATAAAAATTTCTTTCAGGTTTGGTCATTTAGCTGTCAATTTAACTTATGTTTTAGCAAAATTATGGATTGTTCCCAAAGAAAAATATCATTTTATGGTTACGTGTATTTAATTTTGAAATAATATATAAAATATTGGTGAAGTTGGTATATTTTCATCAAATTTTATTTAGTTTTGAATTTATATTGATGTAACATTTTTAATAAATATTGATAAAAGACAAGTTCTTGTATTTAGTTTCACTCATATCTCAATCTGTATTCATCTTTGTTTACTCTTATTTGTATCTATATATGTATCTACATTTATACATTTACTCTAGTTTAGGATTTAAAAGTTGGTTTCAAATCTACCACCTCTTTTTACTAGCTGATATGAATCAACTTGTTACATGTTTCTATAACTTATTGCTAGGTTTTGATATTTAAAGACGTGCAGTTGATTCATATGGTCAAACAAGAAAAATTTAGTACAGATCATTGTATTCTTTTAAGGGATAAAGAATGAGAGCCTACATCACCTTAATCTAGGTCATCTACATGTATGTGTATGTTATCTTTAAATACTCATTTGGAATTATAAAGCCAGCTCTTCTAGAAGTCCAATCTAATAGAACATGACCACGATACTAAAAAATAATTCAGATGGTGTACATAACATCATACCCCTTACAAGATTATTTCTTATCAAAGATCAAGACAAACAAGTGTTTTAATTCTACATTTTGTCAATTTAAATCCATGGAGCACAAATTAAATCTATGTAGAATCAAAATAGAACCACCAAATTATGAGGTCAAACTAGTTAAAATTTCACTCTCTTTCTTCTAATGCATATAAAAAAAATTAATTTATAATTATTTCTAAATTATATTACATGATGTTTCATAAATCTAAACTATTAATTCTTTATAGTTTTGGTGAATCCAACCTACACCTATCTAGCTTTGCCATCTAAATTGGGTTTTTATACCTCATTTCATATATTTTTTGGATTTCTCTTTTCTTATTTGTGTTTCATAGCCTTATTTCATATCAGGTTTTACAATTCATTGTATGACCTTTTCCACATACCCTACCTAACCATATTGTACCTCAAGAGTATCATTCAAGACATTATTGCCAACTACTTTTCTAACTCATGTCAACCCCTAACTTATTCCTATATGATTTATCTAGTTAGTAATTTAGTAAATAGATGCTTTTGAGAAGTTATATTTTTTTATATACTCATTATTTCTACACTTTCAAACATGGACGTTGCCTAAACTTATATTTAAACCAAAACCATTTTCATTGTCATCCATATTTGAATCCTTAGTGAAAAACTTAATTAGTTATGACAAATACATTATTATCTAAAATATATTTGATTTAAAAGAACTTACATACATATCAATTGAAGTCTTTCCGTACCAAATTTACTAATGAATCTCCCTCACAATAGATACATCAATTATATTGAGTATATAAATATAAATTATAATTGAAGGATGTTAGTGAGATCTAATGACTATTATAGTTATGATTGTGACATTGCCAAAAGTTATATAAACTAAGTAGTTTTAGAAAAATTGGATAGGATTCTACTAAACATGCATGAAAATGGTGTCATAAGTGTTTCCTTTTCTATCTACATTATGATTGAGATTTAGAGAGAACCATTAGGATTAATATGAACCTCTTAAAATGGAGATTGTGTGGTGTGAAAAAAGGATAACTTTTGAGACTAGCAACACTAACACAGTGAATGATATTTCCTCTAATTGACCTAAATAATGTGATTTATAGAATATTTAAAACACTACTTATAAATGCTCCATCCCCTTTTTCGAACTATACTTCCCATCCCCAAATACCTTCCCATATGGCATTAAATAAAGTATTTGTTTTCATATACTAAAGTGATACATAGGGTCACATTTCAGTTCTATAAAAAACACCTATATGAATGCATGTGATAAGGTAAATTTCTTTGGAGGTTAACCGCTAGGAGTGTGGGCCATTATAGTATGATCATATTTTGATTCCCAACCACTCAACCATAAATCATGAATTATTGTTACATAATAATATTTTTTTACCCATTAATAGTATTCACATATATTTATAGTGTTATCCTTCTTATTCTTCTACACCATAGATGAAGAAAAGTGACTTGAACTAGCTTTTATGTGACATTTTCTTCAGTATTTATTTAATGGCCTTTTCTATCCTTTTCTATTTCCGTATTCTATCTCCTAGGGTTGTGATCAAGATTGTAGTGATACTATGAGCTTATCACCCTTCTCCAACTAAAAGAAATCCTCAAAGCCTTTGTCCAACTCTCTCTTAGGAACAATGCTATGAAATAATTTACTATTCTTTTCTAAGATATAGTTTACATCCATGTGACATACAAGTTATTTCCTTTAGTTAGTTTTTCTTGTCTTCAAACATTGAATTTATTATGATATTAAATCCTCCTTAATTTCTTAGCTTATATGATCCCTAGCACTTCATTTTTAATTCCTTTAAGTGCCATTTATTTTCTCTCCTACTTAGAATCCAATTTTTGGTTTAGAAATTATGTTTGGTCTCTTTTAATGAGTGCAACCATGCTAGATACTATCTATCTTAGGCCAAGAATATAAAAGTCATCCTTCATATCATATCTTCATATCATATCCTCCTAATTTTGAGAAATATATGAGATATATTTCTATTGTAATTGGGTTATCTAGATTATTACCCTCAAAATCACTTTCTAAAACCTATCGATTGTTAGGAATATTCATATTACTATAGATATTGTGGAAAAATTGTGCCATCATAGAAATCATTTGGTAAAATTGTATTATTTGTTTGATCATTTAATTTATCATTTTCATTCAAATTCTCCTCTCTCTCCTTTCCATATGGTTATGCTCTGTAATGCTCTATATAAGACACAATTGAGTATTTACACTCTCTATAATGGTCCATCATTGTAATACATAAAATGAAAACATATAATGTTGAGCTCTAAATGCACTAGCTAACAAGATTGCTAGATCTAATACTAATGCAATGTTCAAAGCTAAAATTATAATGCAAATATGATTCTCAACCTTTAGAAAATACTTATTAGAATGCCCCAAGCTAAAATAATAATGCAAATATGATTATTAACCTTGAACAAGCACTTATTATTTGAATAACAAGGCTATCATTCGTAGCATTCACAAATATCTTAGGTAACCTAGATCAAAACTATTTGCATTTGAATTAGAAATTTCATTAAATTTTAAATAATAAATAAAAAACTAAATCTTGGACTTCTTTTTATAATAAATAGAAAATAATAGGTCTATATCATGATATCTTTCTTATTAAAATATTAGTTGAATTAAATTAAAACAATTATATAATATTGATAACTACATCAACAATTCATATCAATAATGATGATAAATTGGAGCAACACAATGCGGGAAGAGTCTACATCTAATGAATATTGACACAAACTCTGTTTAAGATCATCCCTCAAAACCACTAAGATTTCATGATATTATTGTCATGCTTGAACACAAGTGCTCAATATGGATTGTGGCAAGAGTTTAATTAAATGCAACTAACTAATCCTAGATGAAAAAACTAAAGGTTTTATATTCATAAATATAATAGGTCAACGACCAAGTACACTAACAACTTCAAATTTCAATAGTTATTATGGGTGGAAAAGATTCCAATTATAGATTGTAATCACTTGAAAATGGACAAAGACTAATTCAAAGAAAATCAAGAAAAATCAAAACAAATCAAGGAAATAATTGAATCAATTGAATCACAATGCATAATTAGCCAATCAAAATAAAAATCAAATCTTAATTCAATCAAAATCAAAATTGAGAGCACTTTAATCAAGTGAAATCAAATCAAAATACAATTAATTTAATTAATTGTATAGTCTTGGATTAAATCAAATTCAACCCATTCAAGGGGTACATGGCTAAACAAATTCATTTAAATCAATTAATAAATCTCAATTACTCTCAACAACCACAAAGAGAGGAAAATCAATCAACCAATGAGAATAAAGGAAAGGCATTCACATGGATCAAGCCAAATTCAATCTCATTCACTCAAAGTAAAAAGGAATCTTGACCATTGATCTTGTCTACTTGTTCCAAGCTTTGAGGACACAAACTTTGCTTTGTCTTCAAAGGGTGGAACCAAGGACTCAACCAAGGTTTAACCATGATCAAATACAATTACACCCTCTACCATTGGAAAATCTATAAAAGGAAGGCCTAATTCCTTCATAATGATCATCCACACATCTGAGAATTGCATTGAACCTCTTGCAATTTGAGCTTAGAAAGGCATTTGAGAAGCATTTTAGCATTTACTTTGATCTAATTGTTAGCAATAGCTTGTTATCTTTATCATTCTTATTCTAGGACTGTCATTAATGGAAGCTTGCTGAGAGCTGTTCATTAACATTCTTAGTTAGAGATCCATAGGATGCTCAATTAGTCATTATTTTGCTTTATAGTTTCTCTATTGCTTTGTGGTTGTATTTAGTTACTATTCTCATTTATTGACTAACCTTAATTCTATGAAGGCACTTTCCCTAGTGTACAACATTAATTGTATCAAACAAATAATACAACACATGCTCATAAGTTAAGAGAGGAACAAAAATATAGGGGAAAATACTAAGGGTTTTGGGGTTGGTGATATCCCAAGACTCAAACGTATAGGATGAGGTGGCGAGGTTTGAACAATGGGCATAATAGGATGGAGAAGTCTAACAAATATATTGACAATGTGGGAAGAGCTGTAAGAAATGACAGGATGGAGAAATTTGAAACTATAATAGGAAGAAATAGGGAGCAGAGCTAGAAGAAAAGGTGTGCTCAAGAAGAGAAAACACAACAAATAGAAACAATGGAGTGAAAATTATAGGCCTAATATATAAAAGCATATATTTATTAAAAATGGGACATGATATAATTTGTACCTATGGTTATTAAAACAAGAGCTTCCTTGCAGCATAGTTCCTACCAAATGCAGGTAGGGCAGAGCTAGTTTTGACAAACAGATTACATATATGGGTTTTGACAAAAAAAAATTACTGTCTACTATTTATTTTTGGAATTTAACTTTGATAAAAAAAATATATTACTTGATCACCATTAACTATATATGCAAACAAAATCAATCTCTGTCAACAAAAAAAATATATTATAAATTACTTCACATGAATTTCAACATTGTTGAAGTCCAACTACAAAAGCTAAATAGTTTTGGTACCATCCATAGAGATAAACTGATTAATTCATACCCCCAATTTATTTGAATAACACTATTAAATACTTATGAAATAAGCTCTTATCTTGAAGTTTTATTCGAACAATCCTATTTATTGGTCATTAGCAAGAGACTTAAACCAGCTGAATACTTCAACAACTAATTATCGAGTTAACTAAAGAAGCTTTGCATGCACAATAGCAAGGGATTTGAATGTTTGATTCCAAATTTCAAGCTAGATCTCTCATTGACAACTCATAACTAAAGTATCTAGCATTAGTCATCTATAATTCCAGAGGGGAAAATAATTAAACAAAAATAATAAATAAAATCATAATAATTTTCCACAGTGTATGTACATGGCTTTAGGATCAGAGTTCCCTTGGGAATCATGACTATTTTCACACTAACATCTCCCTCTTGCAACAACATGTTTTGTATCATCAGTCAGTCAGAATTAAATAAACAAAATATCTTTAAAAACTATTTGTTTGAGATATATTAGTAAAGATCTTACATAACTAACGTGGCATGTAAAGCATGCCCTCCTCTGTTGTAAATTCAAGCACTCTAGAGTGTGATCTACACATAGTTGCAGTATTGTAGATGTCAAAAAAATAGGATAGTCTATTTGTAATATTTCTATAGTGAACGATCAATAAAAGTGGAAATGTCCTATCAATAAATCTAGAAGTAACATAACATATGAATTTAACTAAAACAATTAATTAAAATGATAAATTTACTTACATAGGCACTTAAGAGCCAAAGAATGAAATATGACTGTATAGGACATAAAGTTGTTGAAAAGATCAATTAGATGATATCAAGTAACAATTAACTATGTCAGAAATTCAAATTCAAAATTAACAAGGGCTACACCAATAACCTTACCAATAAAGGAAAATGGAGAGCATTGATAGCTTTGTTCAAAGAATGTTCCAGGATATCCAAAGCCTCTAAAGAAGTGCAACCTAATACACATAGCATTGTAAACTACCATAAAAAACATACTGATTGAGCATACATAAGGATCAATTGTTGACGGTCACATACATTATCACCTAGACCATTGGCATAGACATTTAGTCTGAAAATATTTGTGTTTTACTTCAAGGCTTCTGCTATTTCTTAAACTTATATTCCCAAATTTATAGACAAATCTCTTTTTTAAAATTTAATTAGTTTCAGTTTGGATTTAGGGTCAAAACAAACTAGATTCTAGAACAAGCAGCAATTACTTTTCTAGGCTCAGTGAGAAGCATGTGTCCAAGGGACACATACAACAAAGTAGGAAAATAATTAATCAATACAAAGGAGCATGCAGTAATGATAATAATTAAACAAATTCAAATGCAATTTTGGTTAGTAACTTCCATTAAGACTACAAAAGTATGCTACAAGTACAGATCAATGAATCATAATTATATAACTACAAAGCACCCAAAAATCAATTAAACCATCATAAAAATAGAGAATGCACATGAACCTCAAAAAAAACTCAGATTCATATATATACATACAAAAATAGTATACAAAATTGTTCCACATTCTATATGTAGTTAACTACAACTAAATCTATTTTACAATAGATATCACCACTATATATACAATTACAAACTTAAATACTACCTTAATACTATTGTTACCCATATGAAACTCAACTTTTGTATTGCTTTTTCTATTTTTTTTATTAATAGATCCTCAGTTTTGAGTAAACTAAACTTGACTTGTGCTAGGTTGTTCATGTCAAAAAAATAAAAATAAAAAATTCTCTTCAAACAACAATTATTATAGGATGATAAGGATGCAATTATTTTGAAAAAAATAGCTGATGAAGGTGACAAGCAGAATTGAGAGCTTTGCCTTGGCATGGTCGAGCAAGATTTCCACTACCAGGACATTTTATCTATAACCATTTTTGAGATACTTAAATCAAATACATTTTCAATAAAACCAATTTAAAATTACCAAATGTATCTAGTTGTAATAGAGAAAAACTCAAGTTGAAGACCATAGATTACTTGAAAGAAACTAGACTAAACAAAAAAAAGGTTGAAGAAACAATCTGGGTAGGCTATAAAAAGTAAAATCCCCACGTCACATTATGTAAGTAATTTTGTAAACCTATGTATAAAATGTTTATTGAATTCAAATCATAGTCTCTTGTTTATATGCATCTTACATCTCTTATTTCCATTAGTACGGTACAAAATGTTTGAAAAATGAGATTCTTTAGTCAACATTTGTTAGTGAATTTCGAGTTCTAAAAAATCAAAGAATTATGAAAAATTTAACTAAATTCAGAAGCATTAATAACAAGTATTCCCATTTCAATGCAGAAGATTATTAAAATTGCCCCCACCACCAGAGAAAAAAAAAATTCAATTAAAACAGAATTGAACTATATCTTTTTTTATCTCCAAAAATACAAACAATCCAATGGTGCACTGACAACTTGATGTGAAAGTTTGGATTGATTTTATTTGAAAAACTCCAAAGAAAATTCCATTACATCCATAATCTTATCTCTAAGTAATCACGAGCTACAACTCTTTTTGTCTTTTAAAATTATCTAACCAAAATTCCATCTAGCGCCCATAAAAATCTCTTTCTTCTCACTTTTCAATGGCTAAAAGCTAGTTCTTAAGTGAGTTTCAAGGCTTCAACATTAATAAATCTTAATAAACCTTTCCAATGCTACCAAGAGCATGTATGTCTAGCAACATAGGTAAACATGACATTCTTCTAGAATGTTGTCAATGAAATCCTCACGACTTTTGAAAACATAAGTTCTAATAAAATGTAAACCATAATTATCATAGTATTGATTTTTTTTGTACACAATGATTTGGTTTCTTAAAGAAACACAATCAAATCTTATTTGTGATATTAATCTTGAATCAGAAAAACATTAAAAACTTATAATCCTGAAATAAAAAATTGAATAAGATTGCTGGTACAGACTAGATAAAAGCATATTCATATTTATTATCTTTGAATCCTGAAATACCTACAAGAGCTTAACGAATCCTGAAATACCCATATTCGTATTCATATTTAGCATCTTTGAATCCTGAAATGGCCATAGCTCAACAAATCGAGCCATTAAAGGAAGATTAGCATTTATAACTTCTTCATTCTTATGTATGTGTGTTTCTTCATTCTTCATTCTTCATTAATTTAGGGTATCTTGGTAGGATTTGCTCCAATATTTCAAATACCTGAGTAAATTTTGTAGACTTGGGAAAGTCTTGTCCTACAAAAATTGTGGTGTTGGTCTCGAGAGTAGTACTGAGAGACTTCTCCATACCACAATTTTTATGTTTGCAGTTGCGTTTGAAATCCCAAACCCCTCAAATGGTCTCTCATTGTAGTTGGCCCAACATGAAATTAAGTGTACAGAAGAAGTTAGACATGTAAATTCATGTAGATTTAGTCTAAGTAAAATTATTTTTCAAAGCTTGTTTTCTTTCATATATGCATAAAGAATCTAGTAAGAACAAAATAGTGTTCAGGAACATCTTGAGGTAATATTATAAATTGTGATGTCATGTTTGCTGGATTTTCAGAATAAAATCTCATTGTCTAGAAGCCTCTTTATTTGACTTTTAAATTGATAAAGTTTTAAGTCTGATATTTTTGAATGGACTTTGAAAGATAAGTTCAAATCAGATTTGGGGAAATCTGATTTCTTCCTTGGACTTCCAATTTCTTCTTTTTGGACAACAAATTTTATATATAGGAAAGAAAGTCTTTATTCTTCCACAGAGAATAGAGAATGAATGTAAGAAATTCTCTTTTGTATGCAGCAACAAGAGTTAAAGTTTTTACTCTATTTTTTATTAGAGAAGTATATGATTATTTTGTTAAGTAGTGATTGCTTCAGATAATCTTGTAAGAGCTCTGAGAAGCTTGAAGAATTTTTTATGCAGCCCCAATGGCTGTAAGTTTATTTTTATTGTAGAAGTGTTTTTAGTTTGAATAGAAGCAAGAAGAATCTTGCATATTTCACCAATCTTTTGTGTCTACCCTATTTTGGGGATTTCAAATTTATTCATCTCTAGAACAGAGCATATTTCCTATGTGTTTCTAGAATATATTCTTCTTCTATATTCTTTACATGGTATCAAAGCTGATTGACTCTCAATCCTTGTGAGTTTGGGCATTTGTTTTTTCTGGGTATTTGTTTATCTTGCATAGGAGACATGGCTGGAGATGTAGGAAAGAGCTGGCAACAGCTGTCGTCCTTCAATGGACAAAATTATGATGTTTGGGAAAAGAAGATGAGGACTATTATGACAGCAAATGACTTGTGGGAGCTTGTGGTCAATGGCTTTACGGATGTGATTGACCTAGCTCAATTTGCTAGCCTCACAAACAATCAAAAGACTCAGTTGAAGGAGTCAAGGAGGAAAAATGCAAAAGTTTTGAGCTTGATAGAAACTGCCTTGAAAGGGGCAATCTTTCCTAGAATAGTAGCAACTAATTATTCCAAAGAAGCTTGGGATATTCTTCAAACAAGTTTTGAAGGGACTGAAAAGGTTCGGTTAGTGAAGCTCCAAATGCTTCAAAGAGAGTTTGAGACTCTTCTCATGAAGGACAGTGAGTCCATTTTAGATTTCAGCTCAAGACTCTCTAGTTTGATAAGCCGATTGAGAACCAATGGAGAAACTATGGAGGAACAAAGAATAGTAGAGAAAGTTTTGAGAAGTCTACCCTCAAAATTTGATAATCTAGTAATTGTCATTGAGAGGCAAAGGATCTCTCACTAATGACTATTGATGAGTTAATGGGTTCTTTCCAAACCCATGAACATTGCATTAATAGGTTTGCAAATTCTTCTCAAGAACAAGCTTTCAGAGCTCAAGCCAATGCAAGAGGCAAGGGAAGAGGAAGAAATAATTCTGGACGAGGTTCAAGAGGCAGACGTTGTGGTAATTCCAGACAAAAAAATGCTGGAGGAGAAAGCTCAGAACGAGCAGCCACAAATGAGGGAGCTAGCAGCTCTCAGAATAATTCTAGAGGAGGTAAGAAGAAATATAGCTCAGAAAAGAGTAATATTGAATGTTATTATTGTCATAAATTTGGGCATTATGCTAGTGAGTGCTGGAAAAAGAAAAGTATGTTAGAAATAGGGAATACTGAGAGGGGGGTGAATTAGTACTCTACAAACTTTTAATTTTTCCCAATTATGGATATAACAAATTATCTTAACACATGCGTAACATAAGAAGCTAAACAACATGCATAGAAATAAAACTAAAGAACTCATAACACATTATTTGTTCTCGAGGAAACCCTGGCCAAGGAAAAACCTCGGTGGGGATGGTACCCACAAAGATCCACTAATCAAAAGTATCTTGTTAAGGATGTTGACCTTGTTAGGAGTCTATTACATGCATATACTGTCTTAGTTCTGATTAAGGGACTATAGGCCTTGTTAGAAGCCTCAACCCTATTAGGAGTTGGCCGTACAAAATGTGATTACCAAATGAGCCCACTGCCCAAACAAGTAATGTACAATATAAACTGATTACAAAAGAAGGTTAAGGTACATAACCTTATACTGCTTGCATCAATATTTCTTCTCTACTCTTTCACTATCGCTATTACATATATTCATTCCTGCATCATATATCTCTCTTACAATTTACAATTACATTTATACAAGTTATTAGGATTAATAACTTTCCAGTCGGCTATCATATTACAAATAACTTTATCCAAGGGTTAACATCTAGGATTTCATCCCTTTATATTGTTAAGTCATTATTTTGATAAACAAAATAATCCCTTAACTCTTTATCAATTATGTCTTCATATTATGTCTTGTCAGCTTGACACTATCTTTAGTAAAACTATCATAACTTCTTTTGTACATGTCATACTGACTTGCACTCTGAGATGAGTCTTCAATAGTCATCATAGAGTCTATGTTCAAGTGCAAAAGCACTGAACTTACTCCAGTCGACATCGCACACAAAAAATGTCTCTAGGTTCACTGGTAAAAACACTGTCTCATACTTAGATAACTTCGCATTGCACTCTGACATACTAGCTCTCTAACATATGTGATCTTCATGTAGATCATATGTTTCCATAATGACAACATCTATGTAACCAACTCAGTCAAATTTCCAACAATTTCCCCCTTTGTCATTGGTGGCAATATATGAAAAAATTGGCTAAGTCTACAACTTCAAAATCTCAAAAATTGTGGCCATAGTATAAAATATATACTATCCTTATAACTCCAAAAAAAAATTAATCTCTAATATAGTACCCCCCCTAAGAGTATCAATCCTTATCATTTTCTTATCAATTTTCTGCTATATATCTCTCCTCCTTTTACAACAATGACAAAATAAAGGTAAGGAGGGTTACAAAACTGTGTTCACAAAAAGATTATACCTTAATTCAATATTGCAAAGTTGATAGGCTTGCAACACAATCTTTAAAATCAATCTTTATAGCCTCTAACTCCTTCTCCCATGATTTCTTAATAGAATCTGCCACATTGAGTAGTGCGCTCAATCCATAAGATGCTATCTCACATGCTTGGAGATTCTCAAAGTTAAACTTTTGAAAAGATGTCTTAGCTGAAAGACATTCTTCCAATTTCTCTTCAATAATACTTAACTTTATAGAAGTGTGCTCTCTTAAAAGAGTGAATCTTTTTTTTTTCCTGTCTTTTTCATCTTGCAAAATTCTGATTTCATCATATATCTTACGAATTTTCTTCTCAACATCAGATACCTTCACATTGGGGCTTGAAAGAAAGTTAGTTTCATTCTGAATTTTTTCTTCCTTCATCTTCATCTTTTGCTCTTCTTCTGCTATCAAGGTCTCTAATTTTGTACACTGGATGTACAAAGATTTTCCTCTTTCCAAATTCTTCCTTGAGTCCTTTATACAGATATCAAGATTGTTGATATCATTCCTGATATTCTGGCTAATGTTCAAAAGAATTTTGGCCTCATAGGCTACTTGAGCTTTCACTTTTGCTATATCAGATATATTTGTGAATTCATTGTCAAAAGTGTTCATTACTTTCTTTGCTTTCTCCAAAGGGTTAGCTTCTACAATTTGTGTAGTTACAATGCCTTGTAACTTCTCAGTAAGTTCCTTTAGGCATCCTTCAAGACTTTTTTCTTTCTTGTTCTTTCCAATGTTCTTGTTCAAGGATGTGATCAATTCCATCTGATCATCATCATCTACTTCCTTTCCCAAATGCTCAATCATAGATCCAATCTGATTCTTCTTTCTAGTCTCAGGAGTAAGACTGATATCTTCTTTAGTGGGAATAGGTACTTGTTTTTCTATCACTGAGGGTTCTACGACTGTGGTCTCTATTTTCTCTTCTCCTTTGGTAGTCTCCTGCTCTTCAAAAGATGAATTGTCAACAATGTTTTCTAGATTCTTGAATACATTATCATCAGTATCCAAGGTGATCTTCATTCCTTCTACATTCATGACTTCATATTGAATGTTAATGGCTGGAGGAGAGGGAATGTCCTCTTATTTTGTTTCACCTACTTTCTCTGCTGCAACTGATGGTTCTCCAACATTTTCTGGCATAACCTTGATGATTGCTTGCTTTGTTTCTAAATTAACTTCTTCATATCTACCTCCCATAATCTGAATGATTCTCTTCTTGGTTCTCAAATGGGTGCTTAAAGCTTTCATGATCTGACTAAAGTGTGCTTCATCTTTTACAACACAAATCTTTCTTACAAGATTTTCTCTAATAGATGTGTCTTCCTCTGATGCTCTCTTCTTCCTATTCACAAGTTTATTGTACAAATCATCAGGTATCTTACCCTGAATTGTATCAAACTTCTTATCAGACAAAATCATATGCTTTACCACTGCATTTTCCAAATTTAATCTCTCTACATAATCATAAAGCTCATAATATTTATTCATTCTTGTAAAGTCTCCATCCTGAATGATCTGCTCATTAAGCTTCTCAACTTTAGGTTTCCAAGTTTTCTTCTTAATAGAAGTACCATCATCTTTGATTTTTGCAATTTTCCTTGGAACTGGTTGCACTAATGTTTTTTGTCTCTTACTCGGTCCAGTAGCACTCTCTTTTACTCTTTTGCTAGGTGTGGAGGAAGTGGATCTAGTGGATATCCTTGCTTCTTGATCTTTCTCAATTTCTTCCACTTTCACCTTAACTTGTGTTTCTTGTTGTTGTGTTGCAATTGATGATAAAGGTGCAACAGAAAAAACTTCTTTTTGTCCAATATCTCTGATTGCTGTTGTTGTTTTCTTTGCTACCAAGAATTCATGCTCAATCATCCCTGTATCTTTTAGAATTTTCTTGATAGTACTTTCAACTCTTTTCTTTGACTGCTTCTCTTCAAGTAAGGTCTTTGCGGAGTTGAAGTTCTCCTCAAAGGTTCCAAACCTATTACAGTGAGTGTCCAACTTGCACTTAAGTAACCTACTCACATATTCTTCTATCTCTACCTTAGATATCTCATAGCCAAGAGGGTCTATGAACTCTATTCTAGGTTCTACTGCTTCAATGTAGGTAAATTCAGTATCAACCATGAAACATATCTCATTTTTATACTTCTCCACAAGAGACTGTGGAATCCTTGATCTGCTAGACACTATATCCTGAAATGTCTTGATTACCAATATTGCACTCTCATTCACTTTATCAATAACATGCCTTCTGTACACTAGGTTAATCCTTTCCATTGTAGTTTGGCCATCATTCCAGTCATTTCAAATGGTGTAAGGAAATCTTCTCAATAGATGAAAAAACATATAGGTGATTAAGGATGAGAATCTAAACTGTGTATACTTGGTTTTATTAATCTTTTCCAAATTCTCAAACAGTTGAATTTTTAGAATCTCACACATATCAACTTGTATTTTTTCAACACACATCAGATAAGATGCATGTATCATTCTAGCTACCATGTCATCCTCTCTTGAATTTGCACAAAACTTAGTGGTTAGGATCTTGCATAAGTATTTGACATCATCTTGTTGAATCTTACTAATCACAATTCCTCTATCATTATAGGATGAATTTGCGTTGTCTGTGACTATTTTCCTCATGTTCTTCTCATTTAAAGGAATGGCTCCAGTTTTAGATAGTCCAGTAACTTCATGAATCAAATCAGCTGTGATATCTATCACTTTATCTTCTAACCAAAACTTCCCATTATGAATTCTGCTTAAGATAATCTTAGTACATTCTTCATTGTCAAATTCATACTTAATGATTTCATTATCTTTCAAATGTTCAAATCCTTCTTTCAATGTCATGTCCTGATTGTAGATCTTCTAATATTCCTTGGTGAAATCACTATCACTGATAGTCTATAGTTTGCATCCAAGATAACTTCTAACATTCTTTAGATCTTCTGATATTCCTTGGTGAAATCACTATCACTGATAGTCTATAGTTTGAATCCAAGATAACTTCTAACATTCTCTATATGTAAAACTCCATCTGGTATGAATGATAAAGCTAACCTAGGATCATCTTCCAAGGGTTCTACTGGTTCCCTTTTCAACTTAGGTCTATTTTTATCTCTGACATTGTGAATTAAAGAAACATCCATGATTTCTTCTAATTCCTTCACTGATTTAAAAATCTATCAAGTAAAATACCTCGATTTCACAATTTTAGGGCTTGCGTAGATTCGACACAAAATTCTTCTCCAAATCCTTGCAAAATGCTTCCAATCACTGCTCTTTGATCTCCTTAACACTTTAATTCACTTTGATGATCAAATAATACTGATCATGACCTTTTATTAATTCAATCTTACTTAGATCTGACATTGCATTCAATTCTTTTGCCGCTTCTTTCCAAAAAGCTAATTCTGCTAACTTGCAAAACTTAAAACTTCTTGTGATCTCACAAAACATAATATTTTTCTTTGTGCTCTTAACCATAGCATTAGAACATCATATTCTACCTTGCATTAATTGCACAAGACTCAGTTCATCATATATCTACTTCTACACTAATCTAAGTTCCTATTCTACTGCAATTTTCATAAATTAAGTACTTTGAGAGGGGTCAGGTAAAGATTCATTCTTACCTTTTAATGCTTCACCTTCTTGATTACCTTCAATGTCAAATATGTCTCCTTGATTTGTGCTTTTGATAAACTTCACTTCATCTGAATTACTACAACATCCTTTCTGACTGTTACTTGCATCTTCATTTCTTCTTGCATGATTTCTAGGATTAGGATTAGGATGAAAAACTCTATTGTTCATTCTGCAAAACCTTACTATATGTCCAATCTTGTTGCATATCTGACAAACAATTCCATTATTTCCATATCTTGGTCTAGGCTGATTGATCTATGATCTGCAGTTTCTAGCAATATGTCCAACCTTGTTGCATCTATAACATATTACTCCATTTCTTCTATTCATATCTTCAGTAGGTTTCTTATCGACATTGTTAGTATTCCTAAACATTCTACTACCATCATTATTCTCAATAAATTTAGGTTTCCTACATTCAATAGCTCTATGTCCAAAACCATGACAATTATAACAATAACCATTAAGAGGTTTGAATTGCTTACTTGTGCAATCTCTCTTCATATGACCAATAGTATTACAAGAAAAACATCTACCTTTGAATTCTCTTTGCATACCTTTGGATGATTCCTCTTGCTTAGGTGATTATTCTTCTTTAGGTGTATCTTCAGACTTGTTAATATCATCAGACTTCTTCTCATCTATGCTTTCAGATATTTTCAGATCTGGTTCTTTGCTTTCTTCATTTTCTTTAAAAGTGTTGAATCCAAGACTAGTCTTATCATAGAATGGTTTTTGATAAGATATTTGTTCATCAATCTTCTCACTAGTTGAATATAGCCTTTCAAGTTGTTGTTTGGATTGAGTCAGTTCACCTTTCATAATTTTATTGTACTTCTCAAGTTTAGCATACTGCAAATTGACTTTCTCAAGTTCAGATGTTACTTTACCAAGTTTAGATTTTAGTCCTTCATTTTTAGTCTTTAGACTTTCATTTTCAGATTTCAAATTTGCTTCATTCTTGCCATTTCCATTTTTCAGACTAAGCTTCAAATTTTCTATCTTTAGTTCATGCTTAAGGATCTCATTTTCTTTTTCTAAATTGTCATCACAATCTTTAATAAACACTTCAGATTCCTTTTCAGATCTCAGATCTTCCAACTTGTTTTTCAGTTTATCAATGAGGTTCTTTGCATCATCATATTTTATTTTCAAAGTGTCTTTTTCAATAGGAAGCAAGTCAATCTGTTCAAGAGCTTCTTCAAGATTCTTCTGTAGTTGATTCATATCCATAGAGATCTTACTCAAGCTACTAGGCTTTCCTTGAACGATTCTTTTCTGAGTAACTAAGCTCTGATACCAATTGTTAGAAATGGGGAATACGGGGGGGGGGCGGTGAATCAGTTTTCTACAAACTTTTACTTTTTCCCAATTATGGATATAATAGATTATCTTAACACATGCATAACATAAGAAGCTAAACAACATGCATAGCAATAAAACTAAAGAACTCATAACATATTATTTGTTCTCGAGGAAACCCTGGCCAAGGGAAAATCCCAATGGGGATGGTACCCACAAAGATCCACTAATCAAAAGTATCCTCTTAAGGATGTTGACCCTGTTAGGAGTCTATTACATGCATATAGTGTCTCAATCCTGATTAAGGGACTATAGGCCTTGTTAGAAGCCTCAACCCTGTTAGGAGTTGGTAGTACAAAATGTGATTACCAAATGAGCCCACTACCCAAACAAGTAATGTACAATATAAATTGATTACAAAAGAAGGTTAAGGTACATAACCTTATACTGCTTGCATCAATATTTCTTCTATTCTCTTTCACTGTCGCTATTACATATATTCGTTCCTACATCATAAATCTCTCTTACAATTTACAATTACATTTATACAAGTTATTAGGATTAATAACTTTCTAGTTGGCTATCATATTAAAAATAACTTTATCTAAGGGTTAACATCTAGGATGTCATCCCTTTGTATTGTTAAGTCATTATTTTGATAAACAAAATAATCCCTTAACTCTTTATCAATTCTGTCTTCATATTATGTCATGTCGGCTTGACATTGTCTTTAGTAAAACTGTCATAACTTCTTTCGTACATGTTGTACTAACTTGCACTCTGAGATGAGTCTTCAATAGTCATCATAGGGCCTATGTTCAAGTGCCCAAGCATTGAACTTACTCTAGTTGACATCGCAAACAAAAACTATCTCCAGGTTCACTGGTAAAAACATTGTCTCATACTTAGACAATTTTGCATTGTGATCTGACATACTAGCTCTCTGACCTATGCGATCTTCATGTAGATCATATGTTTCCATAATGACAACATCTGTGTAACCAAATTAGCCAAATTGCCAACAAAGTAATCAGTCAAAGCCAAGTGCAAATGTGGCTGATATGAAAGTGGGTGATGGAAATAATCCCACAACCTCCATCATGTGCAATGTTGGTGAAGAAGGCAACCCTGAAGTCTGGTATTTAGACAACGGTTGTAGTAACTACATGAGTGGTAATGAAAATCTTTTTTCTTTCATTGATAAAAATATAAAGTTTGAAATTAGAATGGGGAACAATGGAATTGTTCCAGTCCTAGGCAAAGGATTTATTATGATCCACACCAAGCAAAGTGAGAAATAAGAAATTCAGAATGTTTACTTTGCCCTAGGTATAAAGCACAATTTGATGAGTGTTGGACAACTCACTCAAAATGGTTATAAAGTGCTGATAGAGAATGACCAATGCTGATAGAGAATGACCATTGTGTCATTTATGAGAAGGATGGGAGTAAGAAAATTATTGCAGCAGTTCAAATGAAAAAGAATCAAATGTTTCCATTGAAGGTAGAGATGTGTTTCTCTTCACAATCAACAACTGCACCTCCCAAGAAAGAATGTACAACAGTACAAAAATTAGCTTTCAATAGCATGATTGAAGACCCCTCCAAGCTATGGCATTTAAGGTATGTACATCTTGGCTATGCTGGTTTAAATTTATTGTCTAAGAAAAGAATGGTAGATGATTTGTCATGTATTAAAAAGTTCAATAGCAAGTGTGAGGCTTGTATTTTGGGTAAGAAACATAGGCTGCCATTTAATTCTGGAAACTTTAGAAGGGCAAGAGTGCCATTAGAGCTGGTACATACTGATTTAGTTGGCCCTATGCAAATCACTTCCATTGGGGGGAGTACTTATTTTATGACCTTCATAGATGATTTTAGTCATAGAACATGGCTTTATTTTATGAAAAATAAATCTAAAGCTTTTGATAAGTTTTCAAAATTTAAAGCCTAGGCTAAAAATAAAAGTGGATAAAATCTTAAAGTCCTAAGGTCAGACAAAGGGGGGAATATACCTCCAATAATTTTGTAAAGTTTGGTAGGAAGAATGACATAAAGGAGCTAACAACCATTTATAATCCACAACAAAATAGAGTGGTTGAAAGAAAAAATAGAACCATTGTTAAGATGGCAAGGAGCATGATGAAAGACAAAGGACTCCCAATTGAATATTGGGGAGAAGCTATAGCAACATCAGTCTATTTAATGAATAGAAGTCCTACAAAAGTAGCCTGTGACAAGATTCCATTGGAAGCATGGGCAAAGCATAGATGGACGGTTGAACACTTGAGAATGTTTGGGTTTGTAACATATGCACACATGTCAAAGGAGAAAAGACAAAAGTTGGATGACAAGGGTGTGAATTGTTTATTTACTGGTTATAGTCTAGAATCCAAGGCATACAGATTGCATGATCCAGTTGATTAAAAGATGATCACTTCAAGAGACATGGAGTTCATTGAAAATGAGTCATGGGATGGCTCAGTGAACACATCTTCAAGCACTTCAAGTAAAGTGCCTATTATTGTTGAAGATGATGAGTTTGTTGATCATAAAATTGATATAACATCAGATATAGAAGGCTCTAGAAGGCTGAAAATTGGCCCCACAGAGAGCAGCAACAGCAATACTGAGAGTTATGATACCACTCTCACCTCCCTAGTGCCAAGAAAGACCAAGAGTCTAAGGGAGATATACCAAGATGAAAGGTATGAAAATGAATTTGATGAAAATATAAATTTTGTATTATTTTCTCATAGTGATCCAATTTATTTTGAGGATGCTGAAAAAGAAGAAAAATGGTGTAAGGCCATGGATGAGGAAATAGATGCAATAAAAAGAAATGAAGCTTGGGAGCTCACTAATTTACCTCCAAACAAGAAAATTATTAGAGTTAAATCGGTTTACAAGACCAAGAGAAATGTTGAAGGACAAATAGATAGGCATAAGGCTCGATTGGTGGTCAAGGGGTACAAACAATAGTTTGGTAGAGATTATGATGAGACCTATGCCCCAGTTGCTAGAATGGAAACTGTGTGTGATGTCATAGCAACTGCAACCCAACACAAATGGAAGGTATATCAAATGGATGTGAAGTTCACCTTCTTGAATGGAGTATTGAAAGAAGAGGTTTATGTAGAGCAGCCACCTGGTTATGAAGTTCCAGGACATGAAAGTAAAGTATATAGGCTAAAAATGGCTCTTTATGGGCTTAAGCAAGCTCCACGGGTATGGTATAGCAGAATTGACACATATTTGATGATCAATAGCTTTTGAAAAAGTGATGGTGAGCCCACTCTTTAAATCAAGAAAACTAATGGTAATATTTTAATTGTTGTCTTGTATGTTGATGATTTAATCTTTACTGGGGATAATGATTTCCTCATTGCTGATATTAAAGAGGCCATGAAAAGTGAGTTTGAAATGTCAGACTTAGGTCTCTTGAGATATTTTCTAGGCATAGAAGTAAAATAAATGCATGATTGTATTTTTATCTCTCAAGAAATATATGCAAATCAGATCTTGGAGATTTAAAATGCAAAATAGCAAGCCTATCCCAACACCAACTTCAGTAGGTTTAAAGTTAAGCAAGCAAGATTGCAACAGCAATGTGGATCCAACTTTATATTAAATTTTAGTTGGAAGTTTGATGTATTTAACTGCTACTAGGCCAGACACTATGCATGCAATAAGTTGATTTTCAGATTTATAAAAACTCCTAAGGACTCTCATTGGCAAGCGGGAAAGAGAATCCTATGGTATGTGAAAGGCACCAAGGGATATGGTATTTTGTATACTGCAGCAAATATTTTTGATCTTATTGGCTACACAGATAGTGATTGGGTAGGGAGTTTGGATGATAGGAAGAGTACTTCTGGATATATCTTTCACATGGATTCAGGTGTAATCTCATGGGCTTCTAAGAAGCAACCCATAGTTGCTCAATCTACAACAGAGGCTGAATATATAGCAACAAATGTAGCAGCATGTCAAGCTATTTGACTGAGAAGAATCTTGGCAGATTTGAAGCAAGAACAAGAGGATGGAACCATAATATTTTGTGACAATATTTCCTCAATAGCATTGTCAAAGAATTCAGTGTTTCATGGAAGAAGCAAGCACATTGAAATCAAATATCATTTTATTAGAGAATTAGTTGAGAATGGTGAAATAAAAATAGAGTTTTGCAGGTCAGAGTAGCGGCTAGTAGACATTTTCACCAAGCCATTGGGCATTGCAATTTTTGAGCATCTAAGGAGAAATATGGGCGTAATTAGTTTGGATCAAGCATTATCTTGTTTTGTCGGCTCAAGACAATGGGGGAGTGTTGGATTTTTAGAATCAAATCTCATTGTCTAGAAGCCTCCTTATTTGACTTTTAAATTGATAAAGTTTTAAGTCTGATATTTTTGAATGGACTTTGAAAGATAAGTTCAAATCAAATTTGGGGAAATTTGATTTCTTCCTTGGACTTCCAATTTCTTCTTTTCGGACAACAAATTTTATATAAATGAAATAAAGTCTTTATTCTTCCATAGAGAACAGAGAATGAATGTAAGAAATTCTATTTTGTATGCAGCAGCAAGAGTTAAAGTTTTTACTCTATTTTTTATCAGACAAGTATATGATTATTTTGTTAAGTAGTGATTGCTTCAGATAATCTTGTAAGAGATCTGAGAAGGTCAAAGAATTTTGTATGCAGCCCCAATGGTTGTAAGTTTATTTTTATTGTAGAAGTGTTTTTAGTTTGAATAGAAGCAAGAAGAATCTTGCATATTTCTCCAATCTTTTGTGTTTGCCCTATTTTGGGGATTTCAAATTTATTCATTTCTAGAATAGAGCATATTTCCTGTGTGTTTCCAGAATATAGTCTTCTTCTATATTCTTTACAATGTTCTCTTGAGTTTAGATAGATTGATTTAATAGTGATGAATTAAGGTTGAGAATAAAAACTTGATGTGTAATATGTTCGTAAGGTGTTGCAATGATAATGAAATATGTTTTCCCTACTTGAAATCTGAATCATAAATGTATTCCTAAAATGTGTGCTTGATTGTTCTTGAATGACCCATTTTAAATTAGTATTAAATTCCTCGATACAACACCTTTTGTAATTTGGGATAATTCACATTTTAGTCAACACATAACCACTAGCAAAAGTAGAGAATGTTACTCAATTTGAAAATTTAGATTTTATATATATATATATATATATATATATATATATATATATATATATATATATATATACACACACACACACACACACACACACACACACACACACACACACACACACACACACACACTAGCCCATAGATAACTTGAAATTATATATATATATATATATATATATATATATATATATATATATATATATATATATATATATATATATATATATATCAAATTTCAAGTTATCTATGGGCTAGTATGTGTGTGTGTGTGTGTATATATATATATATAAAATTACAAGTTATCTATGGGCTAGTATGTGTGTGTGTGTATATATATATATCAAATTTTAAGTTATCTATGGGCTAGTATGTGTGTGTGTATATATATATATCAAATTTCAAGTTATCTATGGACTAGTATGTGTGTGTGTGTGTGTGTGTGTCTATATATATATATATATATATATATAAGCCCATAGATAACTTGAAATTTAAATCAAATACACACTTGTAAACTTAAGTTAAGCTAACAACAAAATATTTAAGAATTAAATTCAACTTCTAAAAAACTAATAATAAAATCAAAATAAGATAACTAGTGTTTGTCAACTTATATACAAATAACCAATCTTATAAATTAATCAATTAGACGAATCTTTTAATGTAAACTCAAAACATAAAACATCCTACTCACTAATAAATATATAAAAGATTATTTTTTTAATGCAATCTTAAAACATCCAATTTTCACCATTACTCCGAGATCTAATTCTTCAAGACTTTTAGAAAAAGCAAGATCTTTTTGTTGTTTTTTCGTAAAGAAAATTTGAACTCAGCAACGTCTAGACTTTACAAGCAAGACTTCTCTACTAAGAAAACTTTGCCTCCTTTACTCCATCAAAATTAATTTTGATTTGAAATGTTTGAATGTCAGTCATATAATTCCAATTGGGCGTGGACCCACGCCTCTTCTCTTCAAGATTCCAAACAAATCAACCACCTACAATTTTCGTCATTTGCACGGTAACAATTAGTATAATTTGAGGGGATAGGATGCCTGTATTAAACAAATCACATGCCCTAGAAAACAAGGAGAATTATGTGTAGTATTTGAGGATGAGAGAATATTTCACCCCTCGCCTACGTTGGACTGCTGAATTTCACCAGTCTTTTCTGCATGCAATACGCCGTCTCGGTGATGAAAACAGTGATTGCTGTAATGCAGGAATTAGAGCAAGAATTTTGAGATTTTTCTGTTTGAAAAAGTATTTCATATCTCACTCTTTTCTGGTATTTGTGTAGAGACCACAACGAAGATGATTATGGAGATGATGGGCATAAATCAGTTCAAAACTTCTCTCGTCAAAGGCCATCTTCAGATGACATTTTGATACAAAGAAAATATTATGTTTTGGAAGCATTGAGCAGGGAGAAATGGTGAAAAGCCTGCAAATTATGTGTCCTTTTTCTGAATCTTCATATACAAATTTTTAAAATGAAAATAGTGCTATTTTTTATTATTTTTAATTAATTAATAATTTTAGTCAACACTGCCTGGTGATTGGTGATTTCTGTGTTTAATACTTTTATTCTAACAATCAGTGCTTAGTGTGTGATATTTAAGCTTCAGTAGTATGTAGCAACTACACAATAAATGTTCTTTAAAAGAAGAGGTCTATTTAGTAAGTCATGACTTGCAAATCTGTGATGTGGTGTACAACACACTAAAGAGTGGGTATAATTTACTTCTATTGGTATCAAGGCTATAGGTTATGATGCACTAATGAAATTAGGAGGTAAGTTACAATTTTTTTATATTAATTTTAAATTGTAAGAAAGGAATTTGGGCAACTTTTATTTATTGTTTAATTGTTGGTAATGGTTATATTAATGAAATATCTAATTGGAATTTAAGTTGTATGTTAGCAAACAATCAATTTCAATTGATCAATGTAGCTTTCAAGAACAATCTCTCTCTCTCTCTCTCTCTCTCTCTCTCTCTGTGATGTGTGTGTGCACACGAGCGTGCGTATACACACATACACATGCATACGTAAGTGTATATGTACACAGGCACACAATACACACACGTATATATTGATATATATTTGATAATAAAAATTTATTAAATACATATACTATTAGTATGATTATAATTTTATTATTTTTAAATAATTCCATTTCTATTTGTCAATCATTCTTCTGAATGATTTCTTCCTCTACCCAAGAATGGTAACTCGAGAGAGATATACTATTTTAAACATGATGATACAAATAACTCATTTTCTACTTGTTTACATACACTATCTTTACAAAATAGTGATAAAACACAATGAAAATCAAATCAAATTATTGTTGCAACATAAATTTGTGATTTCATTTGCATATTGCACATTACAATTGAATGACTTGTGAAGCCTTTTGCTTTCCATAACCAATAAATCTACCTTACAAATAGCTTACTTACTGTTTGTTTACATACTCTTTTTATCGATGTTGGTCAAGAGAAAACTATGCTCAAATGTAGTTGGCCTTAGGTCTCTGCATACATATGGACTTGTATGGACTTGACGGTTACTTTATAGGTGTGTACATGACTTGTATGGACTCGATAGTTTATCAATAGTTTTTGGTCATTTAAGTGTGTATTGACTTTATTCTTTAATAAAATTATAGATTTTTAAAAAATTAATCATCTTTTTGGTTATATGTATTTAAATAAATAAATAATATATAATTTTAAGGGTGAAGTTTGTATATTTTTATTAATATTTAGTTTTGATTTTATTTTGATGGAACGTCTTAATGTAATTAGAAAATCATTTCTATTAAGTTTCATTGGGTCTCAATATCTATTCATCTTTATTTAATAAAAGAGAACATTCAAAATGAATGGTTGTTGGTTATCCATTTATTGAACAAGGTTGGCTTAAAAGTAATAGAAGAAAAACATGCTCAAAAGTGGTTGGCATTTTGAAATATATCAACTAATTTGTTAACACATCAGGAGTCTTCTATTTTATTTTTCAAAGAATAATAAGTGTGTACATGCATTAAATTGATAGTTTGGTAATTTCACTAGTTTTTAAATTTAATTTTAAAGAAAAGTGTAGATTATCATTACAAAAAGATATTTATTTTATTACGTGTATTAAATAAATAAATTTGATGTACAATTTTAATTGTTAAAATTTGCATATCTTTATCAAATTTGAGATAATTTTGAGTTTATATTGATGGAACGTCTTAATGCAATCATACATTGATAACTCACATACATTTGTATCAAGTTTTGCTCATGTTTTAATCTCTATTTATCTTTATTTATTCCTGTTTGGATTATCTTATAAATTCAACCTTTAATCGTCACTATTGCACCCATGTCCACACATTCATATGTATCAAGACTTACATTTTCATGCCTATGCTCATTCTTTTGTATCTCAATATTGATCTTGAGATGTGCTTGGAACTGAACTCGATAATTAAAATTTATAAATTGATATCCAGATTTACTACCCTTTTGTACTAACTATTGTGAGTTGATTTGGTATATGTTTGTGTAGCTTATAACTATGCTTTGGAGTTTAAAGACATTCAATATGTAATTAATTCATATGGTTGAAAGAGAAAAAAAAAAATGGAGCTCACTTCATTTTTCTAATGGATAGAAATGAGAATCTATGTCATCTAAATAGATCTCATCTACATGATTATGTATGTTGTCTTTATATCTTCACTTAAACTAGTTGATCTAGGGGTCTAGCATGCAATAAATTGATGATAACACTTAGATAAATTATAAATGTCACATGTAAATAACATAATCCATACGATCTTGTTAATATCTAGAAATGTAATTTTAGATTCACTCTCCCAATTTTTTAAAAAAAAATAATCAAATTTGAATATGTAATTTGTTCAAATACTTTTCCATTTGGAATTTTGGTTAAATTTAGATGAAGAATTAGTTACTACCACCATTGAGATTTTGTAATAGGGTTATTTTCATTTTTTGTATACATGGTGATAGAAGAAGTAACAATTGTTGATCCATTGGGGGGGGGGGGGCGTAGAGACACATTTGATAGTTACAATTTCTCACAATGTATTTTAAAATGTGGTTAACCCTAGAAATGTATGTTCAATTGTATTCAATGCCAACCCTTGAATTTCAATCATTCATGGTGTCATTCCTTCATCTAACATTCATGCATGGGTATTTAGGATCATATGCTCAATGTCATTTAACTATGGAAAAAGGTGAAAGCACATAATTTACACTATTTAAATTTTTTTCAAATATAGTTTCTTTTTTAAGGATGATTATAAAATTGAATGGATATTTTGCAGTACTTTTACAACTTGCATCTATTTATAATTAAGACCTGTTATGAATTTTCCAAGTTGCTTCAATAGAACCAACTCTCTCCACCTAGATACCATAATTTAGACTTTATTAAATCTCTTTTATTCTCTACCTTTCTTTTGCATCTTGAATTCACCTCCAAATCCTAACATAATATCGGATCTCTATAAAAGTCATACTAGATCTACATTTGAAGGTCATATTCTAGTTATTTATGGTCTTCCATTAAAAAAATCTGACGTACAAAACAAAACAAAAATTATGTGTATTGACCCTATGGACTGCAAGGGCCAAATGACCATAACCATTAATATTAGCAACAAATTAGTTGCCACTTTCCTTCCTCCCCTCATTGTTGGGCCTAGCATCCAAATAAACAACTTCTCTATAAAGAATAAAACACAATATGGAATAGGGCACATAAATTTTTCTATTTCCTTAACAAAATAATTTACAATTGAAAATGTACCAAGTGTTTGCAGTGAACACAAGCTAACTCCTGACTTGACTATTTCTCAGTTGATAGATATTGATTGTAGCTACTCAGTTGGCTCATTTTTTGATATTGTAACTAGTTACTATGTGTAGACACCTAAAAATGCATTGGTAAATACAAATATTTTTTATTTTTTCAAAACCCCTGATGACATCATCATTTGTTAATTAATTCATTTTTTAATTAATTAATTTATTATTATGCCATTAAATCCTCCAATCTTAATTAAAAACATTTAATTAAGGAATCCCTCCCAAAAATGTTTAAATCTAATCTAAACACCACTCCCTCCAATATTTATTAATTATTTAATAAATTGACCAAATCCTTTAAATAAATGAAATGTTTATTTAAATCCCCCAAAGCCCTAGAATCTTCTAAACTTTCCTAATCTTTCCTAAAATTCCCTAAACCTTTCCTAAACCTATCTAGAAGGTGTTTCCTAACCTTCTTAGCCTAATCCAAGTCTCCTTGTCTTTGGGTCAAAACCCTTCATTAATGAGCCTTACAGACTCATTAATGACTCCTTACACACTCTTTAAGGCCTCTTACAGCCTCATGAAGAGATCCATTTCTTCTCTTCCACCCTTTTTCCCCTTGCACACTTCCCTAGTGTTTCTCACACATGTGAGCAACCTTACCCAAGGTCAATCTAACCTTACCCCTAACTCAACCCCAGACTCTACCCCAAACCTTACCTCTGAACCTAACTCCTCTTCCTAACCCAAGCCCTTGGATTGAAACCTATAAATACCCTCCCCTTCCAAGAGAAATTATCAATTCATCTTTCATTTTCATAGTAAAGTTATAATGCTAGTTTATTCCTAGATTCATAGCTTAATCATATAATTGTTAGTTTACTTCATTTTCATGCTTTCTAACTCACATTAGCATAGCATAATGGATTAACCTAGATTTTTTTCATTGATTTTTTCATTTCATATCATCATCACACTTCATTTTGGTCTAAAATCAACTCTAGATTAGTCATTTGTAGCTTAATCTAAATTTGAGCATCATTGGGCTCTTTGTGGCCTTAGGGGAAAAACATGTCTTCTATACCTAATTTTGTGCCATTATGGGGTTGTCTTAGTCCCTAATCCATCCTATTCTTCCCTAATCATCATTATGGATATGCTCCAAGTGTTTTCAAATCACACCCACATCCCTAAAGCAAGAGAAAATCAAACGGTGACAGGGTGCTCCCATTTTAGCTCTATCTGAATGACATAGCAAATAGTTTTCTCTATATGTTAGGAATAGTCCCAATAGATAACTGAGAGGGGGGGCTGAATTAGTTATCTACAAGATTCAATTCTTTATCCAATTAAGTATATTTAAACATAAAGCATAAACACAGTGAAAGAACACATGAACACAACACCAATATTTGGCTACAGGGAAACCCAAATAGGTAAAAACCCCTGTGGGAATTGATACCCACTAATATTCTGCACTAGAGTATTATGATCCTTGTTAGAAGATCCTTAACCCTATTAGGAGATTTTTTACAAAATATTTAGTACAGTTGACCTAGTCAAGGGTTGAACCCTGTTAGGAGTCTTTTACAATTATCCCTTTTAGGGGAGAGGACGCAATCCGAGAGCACACTTCTCAAAGGGGTGAAGGATACAACCTTATGTTTAACAGATACATACTATATCTCGATCTTGGTGAGCTAAACTTTGACCTGCTATCTGGATCAGTTCCAATGTATAGCACACATACTTTACTTGGTCACATAGACCTTCTTCTGATGGCTCAACACTTCGCACACTCTGCTTTGCTCTGCTTAATATTCCTTGAACCACACTCAAGAAATCACAAATGACTGCCTATAAATATCTTTCCTCTAAATGATATAATCAAGTTGGCCTATTAGAACCACCTTGGAATCATATTAGAAAAACCATAACAAACTCCAATAAACATTATGTCAACTCTACTATGCACTCAACATAATCTGGGACCTATCCAATAAGATAATTGTAGACGCACGCTACACACTGTCGGCTCTACCAAAACAACTAGATCTTTCTCGTGAAGCTGAATTACTTCATGCACTCTTAACCAAATATCAATAACTCTCCTCTAAGCTTAAATCCAAGGGTGCATACCCACAAGATGGGTGCAACTCTAGAACCAATAAAATCTCTGTCAGCTCTTCTGAACAAACATAGGAAACTGCTGCAAGTGAATAGCGACTACATTACTATACTTCTACTGATCAATAGACTAGGTTTCCATAAATAAAACATCACTAACATGTCTTCAATATATAGCCAAGCATGCAAGGCTCTATGATAACTGTACGGACAACCATACATAGAACACTACCTATTACTCTGTCAGGAACACTGCTAACACAAGCTACTATATAATTGTCTGTACTAATAGTTAACCTTTGCACCCATGATATCATGCTGATATCATGTTCATGCTTCATATACTAAAAGCTTACTGCATAAGACTCCCATGCATGCTACTTTCCATATGTTGTCATCAATGACAAACATATAGTCAGTACTGGCCTACAGGCGAATCTCCAACAATATTCCCTTAGACTAATGTTTTAATGTCTATTATTTTTTTGAAAAAGTTAGGTTTTCTCTGATCACAGTTTTGCACACCCGGTGGGACTCCTCAAGCCTTCAAAACTAACTTTTGGGGGGTTTTTTGGGTCAACAACTCATTTTTTAACGCCTCCCAGATGGATTTTGTTGCAGTGTCATAAAAATATTGATAATTTTTAGAAATTTTAGTATGGGAGGTGCCCATATGTCATAAAAAAATGGACTACCATGATGCAATTGTTGTATGGGCCAGTTTTCATGCATTTTTAAGCTATTTTTTGCACTTTTTGGCTCAAAACTCATATGGGAAGCATGAAATTTCCATATAGGCTTGTGAAGTGTTGTATGAAACTATAATTGAAGACATTTCTGGCCCCAAAATTCATATGGGAGGCAAGGAGCTTGTTCGACACCCTAGACTTAGTTTTTGTTAGTTTTTTGGGCCTGTTTGGGGATCCTGGTGACCCTAGCCTTCAAGCTTGTAATTTCTAACCTCATACTCTTGGAGGTACTTCATGGAGGCTAATTTATCACCAAATCAATAAGGCTAAAAGGCTCATGAACGTTTTTGAATGTTTAGGAACTCAAACACTTCATTTTCAGGCTTAAAACGAACATCTAGTCATTTTTTAGGGCCCTTAAGGGACTAATCTGCAAATCTTTCCTAATTTTTCCTATTTTGTTCCTAATAAATCCTAAATATTCATATTTTGTCCTAAAGCAATAAAAAACACCTCTAATGACTTTCATTTGGCTAAAAATAACCTTGTGCATGCAAATCTAGGCTTTTAAAGGTCATTTATGCAAGTTAGGAACACTTCAAACTTTGGGAGCTTAAAAAGAACCACAAAATCGCATTTTCATTCCTATTTGGTTCCTGATAAATCCAAGATCATTCTAAAGTGTTCCAAAATCAATCTTGAATTATTTTTCTCAATCAAAGTGAACTTCATTTTCTTCTTCTTAAGTGTTTTCAAAGATTCGTACAATCTAGGAGCAAATTTGCATATCTTTCCTATGTGGTTCCTAAAGAGTCCTAATAGTTCCTAAAATTTCCTAAACTGATTCTAAAGGTTTTTTATTGCTTCCAAAAATTTTCTTGTTGCAAAATCTTGATTTTTTGTCAAAGTTTTAAAGCATAAAATCAATCTAGGAACCTATTTTTAGGCTTAAAACTGAATTTTAGAGCACAAAAATCTTGAGTGAAGCTAAGAAATTGAACCAAAGTGAAAATAATCATTTCCTTTCAGTTATTAAAATAAAAAACACAAATCTTGAATGACTTAAAGTTGGAAAACAAAGCATTTTCAAAAATCAAATCAATTTCCTAAAAGCTACAATTCAATCTTGAATGACAAAGTAAACCAAAATTACAAATTTTCCTCAAAAGATTTTGTGTCTTTAGAAGTGAAAAAATATAAATCTATATCATTTGTGCTTGCAAGATTTAAATTTAAACACTTAATGAATTTGGGAAAGAATATTCATGATGTGCATCTAAGAGTTTCCCATTTCAGCTTATCCTTAATCTAAGTGACGTAAAACACTTGAACTCAGACAAGCTCATTTTTCTTACTTCTAGTGAAGCCCATCCAAAGAGAAAAGTGCTTCCTCTTTGAAGAATGACTTCAAAATGGTACTTCTCCGATTGGTATAAAAATAAAGTGTTGAGCAAAATATCGCTTCATCCTCTCAAGCTCAGGCAATGCATGTTTATGGTAGCCCAAGGTAGGTGAATACCCCTACTATTTTGGCATGGTCAACTAGGCTCTTAAGTGATTCATGCACATACAAACCGATTGGGAGGACTTCATGGATCAAACTAAAAACTTGTTAAAATAGAATCTACCTGATCTACTCCTAAAGGTATCAATATCTTTGTGCAAGGACTAATCCCTGTGGTTTTCTAGATCACCTTAAGACACTCACCATATGTATCCCTCTTTTGGGGTATCAAGCTGTGGGAAAAGATTTTGATATTAGCCTTCCCTTAGGTAGTTCTATTTGGTGTGTTCTTCAAAGTTACAAGCTCAGTTCAAACATTTTTCAAAACATACGCTCTCTTTAGAAAAACTATCATTATCAGTGGTCAATCATTTCTTTTATCCGACAAATTTTCCTTGTCCTTTGTTGGGATTCCTTTTAGAGTGTCTTTTTCAAGTTTTTCCTTTTCCATTGGATACATCAAACTAATCCAAACTTGTCCAAAATCATTCAAACACCCTTGCAAAGAGATCCTTCAAAATCAGACACTTAGAGCCTTGATTCCAATCTAATTTCCAAATCTTCCAAAGATATGTCCGATTTGACCAAACACAAGAAAGCTAAGCTTCCCAATTCTTGATTTTATCAAGAAAAGAAGATTGTGGAAAGAGACCTAAAAGATCACCAACCTATCCTAAAATAAATCCAAGAAAAAGAGAAGTATCAGGAGAAACTGGACAATGTGGGCTATAACACCAGAGTAAAGAATTTTTCTTATCGAATCCAGATTATCCATCGCTATATCAATCTAGAGAGAGAAGACTAGCTTGGCCCATCATCTATCCACTATTCCTTCATAATCCCACAATCTTACCTCAACATCCCTTCATCCTAGCTCATCCTTACTTTCATCTTTGCATCATCATCCATTCCTAGTTGCATCCTAAGTCATTCTTAGTTGCATCATTGTATTATTTATCATCTTCCTAGTTGCATCATAGGTCATTCATTTTAGCTGCATCTAGGTCATCCTCTTAGAAATAGAATCATTAAATCATCCTTCATCATCCTTCCATCAACAAACCCAAATTAGAATCCTTGTCATTATTCCATCATCTTTGATCCAAATCTAGCATCCATTATCCAAGATAGAAATCATCCATCCTTGCACCAAATCCTGTAATCAAAATCCTAACACTTAGTGTTGAAATCCTTTGAGTTGCTTCAAATCCTTATCCTAAAATAAAAAATCTCCACCCTATGACTAATAATTGTCTAGGGAATCCTTACTTGTCCTTGTTAGCCTCATCATATCAAGAAAGAGATTGGCATGCATTGATAAAAATCTAGTCTTTCGAAGATCATTAGTCTATCTTAGGTTGACAATCCCCATTGATCCCACATCAGGAAAGAGAAACTCATTTGACTGATACTCAAAAAATCTCCCTTCATATTCCACAATATTCCACAATCCTCCACCAATCTTCCATCATCATCCTCAATCCAAATCAGAGCATCCCACCATCCTTCAAGCATCTCACCAATCCTTCACCATCCTATCACCCTTCAACATTGATCCAAAGCCTCACATCACATCCTAGAAATCCACCATCCTTAGTGTTTCTTTAGATTTACATCCATCATCTTTAGAGTTCTTAGAACCATCTTGCATCAATCCAACATTTTCATTTTCATCTCTAGATCTACATTCCATGCCTATTGAGACAAGATCCAAGAGGAGAAGGAACATGGATCCTAATCAAGTGACTTGTTCATCTGATCCTAACAATCCTACCAGCGCGATGGTAACTTACAATCCCAAGGTCTTTCAAACTAAGAATGTATGGGATGATCCCAAGGGACCCCCTACTTCATTTTTTATGGAGACATTCATGAGCCATCAAAGGCATCCACAAATGGTAAGTGCAATTATTGATCAAAATAGGCAAGCTATATTGGCCAAGTTCACACAAGAGGGTACTTCCATTCCACCCCATCTCCAACCTTGCATCCCCATAAAAACCATCCAAATCCTAGTAGAAGCCTACACCCCATCATCCAGCAAATCCCTAATCCTAATTTACACATATCTCAGGTAGCTTCACCCATCCCTCCTCTCTTGCAAAGTAGTTTCACAAATTGTACAACACAAGCAACACAATCCACTCCATTCTCCATCATGGGAACACCATCATCTTCCATAGAATCTCAAGCCATCAATCATGCCCAAAGCTTCACACAAAACCAACTGCCACTTTCCACACAAACTGCTACATAAAAAATTCCTCCACCATCCATGAGCCAAGCAGCATCACCCTTTCTGTGGGCAATGAAGTTGTTCCCCTATTTCACTCAAGTTTCTGCATCAATGCCATCATTTTCAGGGGCAATGCAATCATTTCCCACTTTCTCCCAACAAGCTTCAACATCAACATCACCCTTCTCATGGGAAACTCAAGCATCTTCTTCCACCCCCCAACAAGCATTTACCCAAGAACAAACCCAACAAACTACTTTTACAACAGGCATGCCTTACATGGGATTTCAAAATCCACTATTCACATCCCAAGCTCCTATCATCACTTCTGTATCTTCCAAATCATATCTCCCACCATGAACCGGTTTTCATTGGGGCCTCACCCAAGCAGAAATGCAAGCCTTAGGCATCCCAACCCAATCTCACATGTCCATGCCTACAACCCAGCAAACCACATTCCCTCAAGCAGCGCAACAACAACCATCACAACCTCCAATAGCTTCATCCTTTCCTTCATATACCAACTACTTATCCACACCACCCACTACATCTCAAATGGTTCCACCACCACAATGGAAAAATTCATCAAGCCACCTTGCTCAACCACCACTTGATTCCAGCTTCCCAACATCTATTCCACCCCTAAGCAATGCAAGAATGCATTGTGTCTACATCAGCCAAGTGCAAATCCAAGTGCACCAACCACCATCCTATCAAAAATATACACCATTCCATAGCCCCCTCCATCGCAAAATTACTTCCCAATACAACAAAAACATCCTATTATCCCTCAACAACAACAAGCATCATCCTACCCATCGTAACAACAACATCCTATTCTTCCACAACGATAACAAGCATCATCTTACCCATTGCAACAACAACATCCCATCATCCCCCAACAACAACAAGAATTTCCATATCCTCCACAATAATACATCCCTACACCTTAGCAACAATATCCTCCCCAGTAATCAACACCCCAAAATCCATTCCAATCCACCTATCTTGCTGGGCAATCTCCATATCCAACTCCATAATATCCTCCACTACAGAATCATCCTTATTCACCACCACCATTAGATCCCTTTCCCATGGGAGTACCCACTCCAACATTGATCAATGTTGAGTGGGAATAGATGAAGAACGCCCTTAAATAACTCAAGGCTGTAACAGATAAAAAAGCCTTCAAACTTGACAAGGTATGTCGCTATCCCTTTGACATATCAATCACATCTATCCCCTTTCCCAAATACTTTGAGACACCAAAATTTGACAAATATCGTGGAAAGGGAGATCTCGTTAGCCATATAAAGGAGTTCTATATGGCATGCCAAGAAGTGTTATACAATGACAACTACCTTATGTGCCTATTCTCCAAAAGCTTGGGAGGAACCACTATTGAATGGTTCTATAAAATAGCCTATGGGACAGTCACAACCTTTGCCAAGCTCTCTTGGAAGTTTTTGGCCCAGTATGCCCACAATTTTGGGAATGAGGTGTCCCTCCTAGACCTTTGAAACTCAAAATAAAAAGGAGGAGAAAGCCTAGCTGACTATTTGTAATGATGGAAAAACCTCACTACCAAGTTATCATACCAACCACCTGAGAAACATCTAACCAAGATCTTTATCGATAACCTGTATCCCAAACTATCACACTTCATAAGGATGAACTACATCCAAACCTACCAAGATATCAAAAGCAAGGGGATAGATATTGAAAGAGGCCTCCTAGATGAAGGCACAATCTGGCACTACAAAGATGATTCCCACAGTAAGCCCAATAATGATAAACCCCATTACTAGAATCGAAACAAAAATGTTGTTACTGATGGAGCCACAGACACCAAGCATGTCTAAATTATTGTGGCCAGTCCTACACCAACTCCTACATATCAACAACATCAACCTCCCATCCATCAACAACCCATGTAGAACTATCAATAGTAAGCACATCAAGCAAGTCAAGGAAATCCAACCAAGCAGGCCAATGCCATATCAACAACTCCCAATCAGAACAGGACTCAAGCCCAAACTCATGCAGGAAGATAACCTTCACACCTCTTGGTGAGCCTCTAGATGTAATATTTCATCGCATGGCCAAGGCCAATCTAGTCATGTACCAACCAACTCAGCAATTTGATGATGCCAATCCCAAACCTAACTAGTAGAAAGTTCACGAGTACTTTTATTATCATCATGTCAAAGGACACACTACCCTAAGGTGTATGAAATTAAAGCACCATATCCAAGATCTCATCGACAAAAAGGAGATCTAAGTAAACACACCAGCCCAAGCCTCTCCTAATGCCAATTTGCAAATCTATCAAAATGTGTTCCCACAACACAATGCTGGGAAGAACCAAATCAATCCCAATCCTCCACCTGAGAACCAAGGCAAAGGCAACCAAGGAGACCATGCAGACCACAAAGACTACACTACTACTCATATAAACTACAAAAAATTTGTTGGATGTATAACCCAAGTCAAGCCCATAGTCAATGTCATCCATGTTAAAGTAGTAGATAGTCAGTGTGTTGTTGCTACCTGCAGATGCTGGATATCCATCACCAGTGAAAATCCAAGGTCATCACACAATGCACAATACAACCTTATAAAACATCTTGGGAACACACTAGCCCAATTCTCCATCCTCAACCTTCTCTGCACTTCACCCATCCATCAAGAAATCCTCAACCGAGCCCTCCATGAAGGACATGTCCCCACAGACATTAACACCATCCAGTTTGAAAACCTTGTGGGACATCTATCTGCATCTTGTACTTTATCCTTCAAGCCATCTAACATACCATCTATTGCATCTAACCATAATCTCCCTCTCTACATCATCGTTATGGTCAGAGATTTTCTATTAAAAGGGTCATGATAGATAATGGCTCGGGCCTAAACTTTTGCAATTTGAAATTCATACAGAAGATAGGGTTCACAGAGGCTAACATATCACATGAGGTCATCACTATCAAGGCATATGATAACTTGGAGCATACCTCTAAAGGTACCATTCTTTTGTCTATCAAGCTAGGCCCTACAACTCATGAAGACACCATCTACCATATTGTTGATCTTGACCTACCATTTAACATCCTCCTCAGCTGACCATGGATCCATTCCATAAAAGTCATACCATCTACATATCATCAGTGCATCAAATTTCCACATCAAGGTACTAAGATTATCATCCATGCAGACCCCTGACCCTTCAAATATTATTGTACATTGGAGTCCTCATTCCACTCATTGTCTTGGAACTGAAATTGGCACTTCTATCACCATCTCTTCCCAATCCCATAGTGATCCAGAGACTATCCTCACCTCCACTCTCTCATTTGTTAAGATCAACAACTAGGGATATGGTGAATACAACTTAACTAATACATTTTTAGTAGGGGCCCTACCTCTTAAGCCACACACACAAGGGCACACAAGTCACCAAAGAGAGCCCATTGAAACCAAGTATGAAATCAAGAAAATGGGACCTATGAATTTTATCTCCCATGGAAATATAGATAGTCAAGAAATGGACCTTGACATAAATAGATGGTTGTACAAAGATCCCCCACCACCCGACACTAAAATCCTTGGCTACTTCAAAGAGAAATATCTAGCATCCCACAAGTACAACATAGAATAATGGAAATACCAAGGCGGTAGTCTAGGACCATAAGAAGGAAGAAGAAAAGATCCAATCGAAGCCTCAAAGAATCCAAAGCATCAAGGTCTTGGATTTAATACCCCTCCCCTGCATATAGAAGAACCCAATACCATGACTTGGGCACTAACTTGACCAATGTTCTCTTCTTGAATAGCTAGGATGATCTCGTAGAGATCAAAGACATCCTTGAAGAGGAAGAAAATAAATCATATGATAAAATCTTCAATGATGATACCCTCCTAGATGCTTCTATCATCCATCAACTCACCATTAATGTCATAAAACTTCCCCTCATCCACCCTAAACTCATGGACTAGGATCAACCAAGCGTCATACATATCGATGAGTTCCAAAGCACATAAGCACTCCCAAGGTTCATGGGAACATCAAGCCAACAAATAGATCAACATCAGGAATCAATTACTATCTGCAAGCTCGGCCCTAAAGGATATTTCAGGGAAGAGGCAAGCTCTAGTCACAAAATTGAAATAGAAAAAGAAAAGAATGATTCCTTATGTGAAAACCCTTCTAGGGTGCATTCTGACTTTAAAAAAGATAAAATAAAGGGCGTATCTTCTAGTGAAAACCTCTTTGAGGCGCTAGAAGATGGAGACTTGCCACTTCCTCCCATCCAAGATTATAGACCAAAATAGTCACCCATCATCATTGAGGAAACCAAGCCAGTTAACTTGGGTACAGAGGAATTCTTGAGTCACCTACATTGCAGCATCTTTAATAGAGGGTGAAGAAATGGCTCTCACTACACTTCTCCAAGAAGCCACCATCAACTTTGCATGGTCATATGCACACATGCCAGGGCTTTATCTAAATCTTGTTGTGCACAGTCTTGCAGTGGACTCCAATGTAGAGCCAGTAAAGAAGAAGCTAAGCAAGATGCATCCTAAGGTAGCCTTATTGGTAATAATAGAACTGGAAAAGCTCTTAGACGCCAAGATAACCAGAGAAATTGATTATTTAGAATGGATCTCCAACATGGTGCATGTCACCAAACCTTCAGGAGAGATAAGAATCTACACAGATTTCAAGGACTTAAGAAAAGCATGTCCCAATGATGATTTCCCACTACCCAACCTAGACATGAGAGTAGATCTCATAGTGGGCCATGGGATATTGTTACTCATGGATGGCTTCTCAGGGTACAATACAATTCAGATAGCAGAAGATGATTAGCACAAAACAACATTCACCATACCATGGGGTACCTTATGCTACAACATGATGCCATTTAGGCTAAAGAATGCAAGCACCACTTATTAATGAGAAATGACAACCATCTTCCATGATATGATACATAAAATCTTGGAGGACTATGTAGACTGTTGGGTATATTTTAGGTTTTTTGAGGTCTTTGCTCTATGTCTTGTTTTAAGTGTCCCTGCTTATGTCTTTGTATGGTTTAGGGTTTCAAAACTCCTTAAAATTTTTCATATTTGTGTTTTTTAAACCCTTGCCTTAGAATTTTTTTTCCCTAAATGGTTAATTCTTTGGTTGGTTTTGAGTGTGCCCTAGTTATTTTTATTCATGTGTTACCTTTTGGGTCACTTAAGTCTTCCAAATTTGTGCGTGGTCATTTTTCCTTGTCTTCACTGAATCGTGCAATATTCTTCCTTGTATTCAAATCTTTCAGTGAACTGGCAATAGCGGTGAGTCTTTTACTAAGTTTCCTTTAGTAGCTGAATCTCCCAGTCTTTATCATAGTTAGTCTTAACATCCAGCAATTCAATGACTGAGTTGTCTCTTATTTGCTTGATTCTTGGTGGTTTCATTAAAACATTTGGCAACTTGGTGTGGTGGTTATCTCTTGTTCTCTAAGTTGGGCGGTTAAGTTCATAATCTTCCAGGGATCTAGTGAATGCTATTGATTTTCTTTGCAATTGGCGGTCAGGCTTTAATCTCAAAAAGAATGGGTCCTACAACAAGCCATTCGGCAATCTAGCGAGTGAGTCTTTTCCTCATATCCTCTAAGTTTGGATGTTCTGACAAAATAGTTTGGCGAAGGATATAGTTTTCCTTTATCGCTTGATCTTGAGAAAAGATGACAATGCTAAGTTATTTGGCGATTGAGTGAATGAAGTGTTCGTGGGATCTCAAAACTAGTTAGTAAAGTTCCAAATCTTTCGGCGACTTGGTGAACAAAGAAAACTTGAGATGTGTCTTCTTTAGTCACCCATTCTTGGAATGAAATGGTTAAGTTTAATAGCCTTGGGAGATTGGGTGAATGTAATGGTCACTGATTCTTGTAATTCAAAGGTAAAGGTCTGATGGATCTAGCAATTCAGTGACGGTCGTTGATTGTTCCTAAGATCTGTGGTCAGCGTATAATCTTAAGATATAACCTAAGGTATGAAAGACATTCAACGAATTGGAGATATGGGTTGTTTGCTCAATCTCAAAGCCTAACCATGCTTAAGCATTTCTTTTTGAGAATGTGAGATAGCCTTGTTCACTGAATCATGAGATAAAATGAGAGTTAAACATGGCTTTCCGAGATTATGAGAATTAGCTATTCGCTGATTCTCTTGATGTGACCGTAGTCAAGGTGTTTTCTTTCATAGGTTGTAAATTCCTTTGTTCACTCATTCTCTAGATGATTGCTGAGTTAAGGAAAAGGTTGTGAGAATTGGCAAAGTCTTTGGTTGCTTGTTCTCTAAGTTTAACCATGATTGAATCAAGTGTTTCAAGAACATGAGATTGCTTTTAGTCCCCAAATCTCTGATTATGGTGGGGTCATGATAAGTTTCAAAAGATAGTCTAAGGACCGTTGATCATCTCTAGGATCAACGATGGTCATTGAATCTCCAGATAAAAGCATGAGTTAATAAATCACTCTGAGATTCCGCAAATGGCCTTGTTCCTGGATCTCCAAACTTAACCTCGGGTTAACAATTATTTCGGAGATCATGAGTTTATTTGTTCGCTGGATCTCTGAACCATGTTTGGTTAATTTTTCATGCCAATCAATGTTACAAACCATTGCAACATGGAAAAAGGTACTCTGCCAAGTTGGAAAAAAGGTAAAAGGCCATCCAATCAAGTTTTCACGAGGGTTTACATCAGTAATTAAGGGTTTTAATGCCAAAAAGCCATGATCAGTGATCTCGTGCTTTATTTTTTATTTTTTAAATCATCATGTCATCATCCACACCATGGCTAGCTTTGATTTGATGGTTGTTAATATGAAGAATTAAATGCAGAAGTGACTTAGGCTGGACTTGTTACAATTTAGCAATTGTACGCATTCAATTTTTGAAGTATATAGACATGACTTCATTTCTTTCTATGCTCTAAGTTATTCTGAAGACAATTGAGATTGATGGTGCTAAAGCAGTGAGTGAGAAGTGCAAGGTTGTAGTATTATGAATTTCTATGTCGACAAGATGAGTCATCCAAAGGTGAGTGTAGCATCCTCCAATGGGGCTACAAAAGAGCAGAGTGGAGAGGATAAGGGAAAGCTGAATTATTCAGATGAGTTCATCAAGATACTTCCTAGTTCAAATCAAAACAAGAAGACCATCGACATAGCATTTGGGGACCTCATGGACAAATGCAGAGACCCTATCTCCCCTTCGGGTTCAGGTTTCACCATCTTCTCATATTTCTATAATAATAGGCATAAGGCTATACCTTTCTATAATGATTAGGCATTGAGAATGGAAAAGTTAGTAGTGCCGGATGTGTTCTTAGATGTTGATTTAATTATTGAATTGGCTAGGCTATATGACCCCATCTCTAGGGTCATTAGGTGTGAGGAACAGTCTATTTTTGTTTCCTTGGATAAGCGGTCTTTTATGAGGGCATTTGATTTATATGCATGTTCTTCCACTGCAATAGATTTGAAAAAAGAAAGACAAAAGTATGCCAGTAATATTGGGTCAGTAAAAAACTAGATAGTCAAGCATATTCCCAAAGAGGCCAAGTATATAGCCCCCCTCCCAGCAAGTATGAATGCCCCTTACCAATTTTCATCCCTCTATCATTACATGAAGTTCTTGTGTCATGGGTTGTGTAGGGTTCTAGGAATAGATGGGGATGAATAAAAAATGCATGCTAAACTTTTAATGATAATCCTAGATATTCAGAATTCCCACACCAATACTAACAATGATTACATCCAATATGTAATTGATAGGATGCATGAGGGGTTAGTGTCTATCAAGGAGAATAAGAGACCCATCAGATTCATGCATTACTCCCTCCTTATGCAAATGATTTTGTACTACCATGTTAATGATCTTGAAGCAGGCATGTTGAAGTTAAGGATTACTTTCAAGGGAAATCCAAACCCAGTGCAATATTGGTTGAGGGAATGGAATTACACATGTAATGAGTGTAACTTCAGTGTTGCCCAGAACTATTTTGTCCATCCAATTCTTGTGATGTTGGGAACAAATCTTGTGAGGCTGTCAACTAAGGTCTTAAGGGTATTAAGGCCAATGTAGTATGAAGATAAATGGCCAGGGAACCACAATTGGGGGGATTCTACCTAGGAGCCAAATTCCTAGATTTGTACCTCCTAGGGTTGCCATGATGGAATTCATTCGGAAATTAATGTGGACTGATAAAGAACACCTAGCACCTCATAGGAAGGGTACCTTCACACTGAGGCAATTCAAGATTGGTAGCTTCTTGATTGGAAAAATAGCATTGGATTAGGTTAGCAATTGGTTAAATCACTTCAAGATGGCTACAAGTACCTACCGGTATGTTGATTCTGAGGGTTTCATCAAGATTTCTAGGATGACCTTGATTCCTAACATTGGAACAATCAAAGAACATGACGGCCTTGATGAGGAGGATGTGATAAGAAACATGTTGGACTTAGATGAGGTAGGAAGAAGATGGACCAAATATTTTGATTTGCTAGACATAGAGGCTAGATTAAGGAAGGTAGAAATTCCTTTTGGTGGTTTTTTCCCTAAGCTCCGATACCTTCAAAGAATGGAGAAAATGATAGAAATGCATGGCACCCTGTCTAACCAGTTGGAAGGGTTGCTTGAGGAGAAGTTGGAGGTGCCAAGAAATTATTCTACTTTTAAGCTTGAGGAAGTCACTGATTATTCCAAATAGGGTGAAAGTCCACCTTAGGGTGGGGGCTCACAAATTATTGACCTAACACAAGACCCACGGAAATAAGAGGATACTTCAGAGCAGCCATTGAAAAAAAAAAGGCTTGAATTAGGTGAGCCTTCTAAGAAGAAAAAATAGAAAAGGGTACTTGACAGTACTTCAACTCTTGTGCCTAGTAACAGATCCTACCATCATTAACTGAGAAAGGCTATCAGAGAAGGAAAGAAAGTTGTATCAAAAGAAGAGGGGGATTTACCCTTGTTTTTGGGACAGGATGAAAGAGAACTTTACCAAGACGTGTTTCTCAGTGATGACCAGTTCATCAATAGCAAGGTATTTAGGTATTTCTTCATCTGGAAGAAGCAAGAAGAAATGAAAAAGACCTTTCCTAAAGGGATGAAACCAAGTGAGGAGACTTTAAGAGCTCTGACATCATATGATCCCAATCTTGAGAAAATTACTATGGAGGAGGCAAGGAAGATGGTTAAGTCAAGTGGTATGCTTCTAACTCCTAGATGGGACTTGACCTCTGCTTTCCTCATTGATCAAATCAAAAAGTAGCCAGAGGGAAGTCTATCATATGAAGTGCAGATATATGACATGATTAGAGGGAGTTATGATCCCAAATCTCAAGTTGTTGCACTTTGGTCTTTGGTTCCTAGAACTAATAAGCCATCTATAGTGAGCATTGAGGATAAAATGGAAGGAAATAAAATTGTCTAGACTATGTAGAACACCACTAATTTGTAGGTCTCTAAGGAAGTAACACACTTGGGCCACTTAAATGAGGCAAAGACAATCCAATTGCTAGAAAGATATGACAAATTATTTGAAAATTCAATGAAGGTTGCCAAAGATAGGGAATTAAAGCTCATGATGATCAAGAAAATGGAGGGTGAATTGGATGAGCTGAGGGCTAAGCTTGAAGAAGCATCTAAGGTAGTGCCTCCCCCTCGATTGCAAATTAAGGCCCCTCCTCAGCCAGAAGTAGAGGTTCCTAACCAACCAGTGGAAGATCTAGAGAAAGTGAGGCTAGAGGCAGCCTTAAAGACTATGACTGATGTTGTGCAACATAGACAGGACAAAATAAAAGATAGAATGGATTTAGTCCATTAATCAGTTATCTTGTTGCAAAAGGAAAATGAAAAGGTGAATGATTCATTAGCTACCTTGGAACCACTCTATAGCATATGGTCAAGAAGGAGTTTGTTGTTTGAAAAGGTGGATGCCCTACAAGAACACAAGCCCAATATCCTTGAGGTGGTGACTAAGGTCTATGACAAGATTGGATTGGTGAGTTCTCTTTCAAATTTTTTTAAAGGGAAGTCTAACTAGGTGAAGGCCAAGTTGGCCATGTTTGATAAGGATTACAGTAAGTACCTTCCCTCGGTGTATGGGGATGATGGAAGTATAATCAGTGCCGATGAATGGAAGCTGAGCATGGGATAAATAATAATCAAGCAGGAGGCTTTTCTTGGGGGTGACAACACTTTGGACATGCAAGGTTACAATAGTTTGATTGATAACCTGATAAAGGTTGAAAATGATTGCATAAGGTTTGTCACAGATGTAAAGAGCATCACTGATTCCAAGTGGGAGGTACAGTTGAAGAGGTTACAAGAGCTATAGAGTTTTGATTGGCCATTTGATGATGATGTGGTAGCTTGGGAAAAGAGTATCAAGAGGAAACAGAAGAAGCCAGCTGTCTTGGAGCTGGAAGCAGAAGAAGAAGAGTAAAGTGCACTTGGCACCTGATCCATAATTCTAGGGAGAGAATGTACCAAATAGAGGATGATGTGAGTTAGCCTATAATGGTGGTCATCATTCATGCAAAAAATCAAAGTAACTGCTCTGAAATATCTCTAGACAAAGGTACCACCTATGAAGATGCTAGTAGTTGTAAACTACTTTCTATTTTGCTAGTCCTTGTCATTATGGTTTGTACTTTTTGTTTTTAGTGCAAGTCATTTTCCTAGCCATCTGAAGCTTGTTGCATCCTTTTGAGGATTCAAAGATGGATAGAAGTATAAATAGAAAGTTTTTGTAAAAAGAGTATTGAATATAGGATCTGACTTCTTTGAAGTTTTTGTCAAAATTGTATGGATACAGTTGAAATTTAATACAAATACACTAGATTTTCATTGCTATTTATTGTTGTCTTTGTGTATGGATGCTCTGATTTTCTTATGCATTAATTTGTAAGGCTCTTTAATGCTTTATTCACAAGGTGAATATAGAGGTTGAACTAAATTTTCTCTCATGGAGAGAGTAAACCTTTAGGGAGGTCTCAGGGAATTGAATATCTATACATGAATTTGATGGCAGGGTTGGAAATTGGGAGAGTGAATTGTTAGGCATTTCATTTAAATTTCAGTATCTTTGTGTTAATGGGATTCTATAGATGTTAGGTTTGACTCTGGCCCAATGAATAAGGCACTGGTTCTAGCTTAATTTGCACCTATTCACCATAAAAATATCAAAATCTATTCAATTTTCTTTTATTTGTATGTTTATGAATTGTATTGACTATGTCAAGTACATAGATCAATTTTTTAATGCTTTGTAGAAGCAATTGTTAAAGGTAAACCCACCTAAGTTTTATACTCAAAGTGAGGAAGGCTCAAAGAATTAATACCTTAGCATTTAAATTATGCCGGATGCAGCTATTGGGAGTACATGAGCCTTAGTTTCAGTGAGTTTTCTAAATATGTCAATCATCTGTAGGTTTAAGTGCTAAAAAAATTAGAGACTTCGTTGGGGACCTAATGAGAATATATAGTAGATTTGTGCTATACTGTTTATTGTATTTGTTGTAGACCAGCTTTATACTTTGATTCCCACTTGTTTGTGGGTGTCGACTCTAAGAATCTGTGTTTACCAGTTGTTGGTATTTGTAAGTTTTTTTATATCTTGCTATGACACGCCATGAGTTGGCCAAGATTTACTAGGTCTTATTTTAGGGATCATCCAGAAAGCAATATGGGTGATGATCTCCGTACACCTAGTAGAAAGTAGTGGTCTAGGAGAGGTCACATTACTGCTAACTCCCCAGGACCTTCAAGAGAAAGAATCCCTACACCACTTCCCCATGAAGCTTCTTCCTCTTTTGATGACCCAAAACATGTTAAGAAAGTCATGTTGAGTGTTCACTTTCCCTCTCAAGAAGAGGAAATCATAGAGGTAGGGTTCTTCCCCACAAGAGAAAATTTAGATCAACCAGGAGAAACTTCTGCTACAGAAACTGCCTCATATGATTATGAAAAATTAAGAGAGGAAGTAATTTCTTTAAGGAAAAAGGAGTCTGAACAACTATTAGAAATTGATAATAGAAGGAAGGCTAGGGAGTAGAAAATCTATGAATTTCTTATGGAAAGGCAAGCTCTAATTAGAAAAACCAAGAAAAATGAAGTCCAGGCTAGGGATCTAAGCCAAGATGTTCAGGGTTTAGATAAAGAATTGTTTGGTGACATGGGGGCCTTAAGAAATTAGGCTAAAGGTAGTAAACCAAACCAAGATGAATTTGAGGGAATAGGCCATGTTCTCAAGCAATTAAACCCATCTGAAATCCAGAGGAATGAGGATGCTAGAAATGCCACGAAGGAAATCCCTGATAAGGGAAAACAAGAGATGGTTGGCATATATATTAATGAGCCTAAGAAGACTATTGTTACTTCTAGTGTACCCTCCCAAGAAAGCCTAGAATTGGAAAAGACTAGAAAGGCCAAAGAAGATTTGGCTCTCTAGCTTGAGAAATTAGAATTGGAGGCTGCTGCAGATGAAATGAAGAGGAAGATTCCTTTCTTACATGCCAATAAAAATACATCTACTAGTAGCTCAGTCCTTGTTACTTTAGTAATGAATCCATTAAATCAACCTTGCAATTCAATTCCAAATCCCCAAGCCTCAAATCCTTGACAAAATGCACCTGGACCAAATCTAAATACCAGTCAAGTTCCCCCTATAACTGGTGGTACAATGGGAAATGCACCTTGCCAAAATGTTGGAACAACATCTATAGTCCAGCCAAATTTTTGAAGGAGACTAGTCCATTTGGATAGGTATAGGCCCTTATTTTTTGATAGTATCCCTGGTCAGCCTAATGTTGTCCCTAATGAGATCAGGGAGAAGATCCCATTATTCACTAGTAACAATGTGATCACATGTGAAGAGCATCTGAAGTTCTTCACAGACAAACTCAATGACTATGAAATTGAACATGAAGATGTGATAATGAAGCTCTTTTTTCAGTCATTGGTTGAGGATGCTAGGGATTGGTATAGAGGTCTACCTGAGAATAGTATTGCATCATGGGATGAGTTTGTTAAATGTTTTAAGGAACAATATGGAGAACATGTAAATTCAGGTTACATGCTCAATGAATTTAATAATATAAAAAAGCACTATAATGAGAGCATGTCAGAATTTAATGATAGGTTCCAAAAGGCCATGTACAAATTGTTCCAAGTACTGAGATTAGATGATGCAGTTTGCCTAACCACATATTTCAATTCTATGGATGGTAAAATGTCTTATCTTCAGAGAGATAATAATCCTCATACCCTAAGGGATGCCTTTAAGTTGTCCATAAATATTGAAAGCAACCAGAAGGCATCTAGTCAAATGTATAAAAGGGATGGGGGTAGATTGTGGAAGGAGAGTAGGCCATAACCTGCAAGGCCATCCAAAGATGATGATAAAATGGATAAATTGGCAAGTGTTACCAAGGACTTCCCAACAATGTTTGAAAAGGGTGGCAAAAATTTCCAAGATGTAAGACCACATTATCAAAGGCAGGATAGACTCCCTAATTTATGAGATATGACCTATAAGACAAATTGGAAGGATGGGAGGCATGTTCCTGATAACAATGAGCCTCAAAAGGGGAGAGATACACCTGACCCTTTGAAGAAAAGCACAACACACAATGTGGAGAATACTTCTTGGTGTATGGCTTGTAACATGCCTCATTCAACTTTCCAATGTGTTGTGGCTCAAGCCTTGGGGGAAGAAGTTGATAACTCATATGCAGGAGGTTATGAAGAGTCTAAAAAGCCTTCTGTTAATATGTTTACCACTGAGGTGATGGGGGATCTCTTATCTTCAGATGATGAAGAGATCTATTTTGATGTAGATCATAAGAGGAAGATTCTCTCTAATTATGAGAAACAAGTATTCACTCACTCTGATCATGATGAGTCTGATAATGACACATGTAGAGCCAATATGGTAGGATTAGGATCAGATGAGAAATAATGGAGAAATCCCAGTGAAGATGAGATTAGAACTCTAACTGTGGCTGCTATAACACAATTCAAGTCCTCATACAATTTGAGGAATAGAAGGGTGGATACTGATCAAGGAGTCCTGAGGTCAATATTTGTCAAGGATAACCCTCAGAATAAGGATTACCCAAAGCCCAATGTTGTAAATAATAAGAGGGAGGGGCTTGTAACTGAAAGGAAAAAGAATGAGGAAATTGTTGCTAACAAGGTTAAGAGGAGAGCTAGTAGACCAAAAGATTCTCCTAATCTTTCTACTGATCCTCCTACTTTTGATATGAGACATGCCCTATCTCAAATGAAGGTTTCTATCCCTTTACTTGAAATGTTGAAGATCAAGGAGCATAAGACTGCAACCCTAACTCTCATAAGTGAACAAGGAGTGGTCCCTATTGTGCAAGAGAAGGGGAGTGTAGTAGAAGGGCCTATTTCCATAGATGACATTTCTGATGTATGTGTTGGAAGTATTGGGACACAAGAGCCTTCTTTTATTGACCCTTTCTATGTTACACTGATAGTGAATAATTTTCTACTGAAGAATTGTATGATTGATTCTAGTGCTACTGCAACTCTAATGCCCTATCATGTGATGAAAGAGCTTGGATTACAAGTGGACACATCTAATGGTAGATATTATGCTATGGATAATAGGGTAGTGCCTATTGTAGGGACTCTAGTTGGAATTGAAGTGAAGATTTTTGCATTTCCAGAGGCCACATACAAAATGGATGTGGTTGTTTTTGACACAAAGCCTCATTATGGTATGCTATTGTCAAGGCAGTGGGCTGCAGCAGTGGGTGGAAAGTTACAATTGGATCTATCATATGCTACTATTCCAGTTAATGGGACTGAGGTAAAGTTGTATAGGGAACCCCATTCTTCAATCATGGTTGAAAAGGTTATGCGAGAAGACTTGAATTGTTTTGTGGACATTGACATGAATAATTTCATGATTGAAGAGATAGTGCCTCAGATGAAGAACACATATCCAATAGTGGATGAGTTAATGTTGTAGCAAAATGGGCTTTGGCAAATGTTTTTTGATGGTGGATGCTCCAAGGAAGGATCAAGAGCTGGTGTTGTGTTCATTTCCCCATCGGGTATTACATTTAAATACTCTTTCCTATTAACCTTTGAATACACTAATAATACTGCTGAATATGAGGCTCTAATATTGGGATTAGATGTTGCTATAAAACATGGTATAAAATGTTTAAAGGTCCATTGTGACTCCCAACTAATTGTAGCTCAAGTGAGATCTAAATATTCTGCTAAGGATGAGAGGTTGAAATTATACAAACATGATGTCTGGGATAGACTAGAGTTCTTTGAAGCTTTTAATCTCCTTTGGGTAGAAAGGTCCAATAATATCATGGTAGATTTTCTTGCTAATGTTTCTCTCAAAAATAATGACATTACCCTCACTGGTGTGTACATGTTAGAAATCAAGAGTAGGCCTAGAGTGCCTGATAATGTAGATAATTGGCAAGTTTTTGAGGATGATTTTGATATCCTTAGGTTTCTTCAGGGCCTAGATCAGTATGATGGGTGTACACTCAAATTGTGCATTTCTCTAAGTCATTACTTCCAAGAGAATCCATGAATGGGAAACCTTGAGAAAGCGACCTAGAGCTCCCTGGGCATGGTGTCACAAGGATGTTTGATAGTGCTCTTAGCTAGAGCTATGAAGCATGCAACCTTGTTAGTAAACCACACAATGGGAGATTCAAAGAGACAAGGGAAAGAATGCCAATATCTTCAAGAATGAACAATGGAAATGCAATGCAACTATGCTAAGAATGAAGATGCAAGTAAGCTATGGAAATGAAAGGATTACAAGCCTTACTAATTAAGCTATGTGAGCTAATTTAGAGCATAAAAGAAACTAAGCTAGATGCCATGAAAGATAAGCTAAGAATGCAAGAATGAAAGCTAAATGCAACAAGATCTTTGAAGCTCCAAAATCACCAAGAAAACCTATAGCATAAGATTAGCATAAAGAGTGGATCCTAGAATGAGAAAAAAGCTCTCCTTTTAAAGGAATTGAAAAGGAATGGACCATGGAGATTAAGAGGCAAAAGATTTAATCAAGGGTGGAGCTTGAAAGAGGAGCAATCCATGTGCACAAATATCCTCCAATGAGAAAATAAGAGTTGACTTTTGTGCCTCATATGAGACAAAAAGGCCTTTTTCTTTTTATAAAATAGGAATAATGTTTTATTTGTGCAACTTAGGATAAGAGGAAAAGTGGGGGATTTTTATCTAATAAAAGAGGAGGAAATTCCTTTTAATTAAATAAAGACTTAGGATAAAATGGTTAACCCATAGAAAATAATCAAATAAATGATAGAATTAGGATTTGATCGAGGAAAATTGGTATTGAATTGAAAATGTTGATTCAAGAAATTGATAAATTGCTGAATGGGGGCCCAAAGTCTAGGTGACCATTTTAGGGTGCATACATTTGCCCCTCTTTGACTAATGTGAGATCGATTTGGGATCACATGTGGTCAAAGAATGGAATTGAAATGTGAGATCAATTTGTGATCACAAAAAAACCCAAAAGTGTGTTCAACGGATGGGAACACATCAGGACAAAGATAAGCTAACAAAGATAAGATGAAAGATAAGACCAACATACCTATAAATAGGAGATTGTCAAGTCTCAAATAAGAGATAAGAATCTCAAGCAAGGTTTGATTGAAAAAGTTGAATCAAAGATTGAAGTTTGATAGGTACTGCCCCCTCAGAATTGAAATGGAAATCAGGTAGAGGAGAAACAATAAATTGATAAATCTGATCAAATCACTAAAAATCATAATTGAAGATGAAAGATGATAGGATAACCATCAAGCAGTGAGAATATGCCCCAGTTTGACTAGGTTTTACTGAGAAAGATATAGGATAAAAAAATGAAGTCAAACCTCAGAGAGATGAAGCGAATGATAATGAATGAAAGACTAGAAAGTTGAGAGAGATGGGGATGAAGAAATGAAGATGTCGCAGTAAAGATCAAAGGATTAGGCCTCAAATGGTCAACCGACTGCACAAAGAAATTTTGAAATGCAATTTTAACCATCAAGATGAACTCAGATTTCAATTTCAATCCCAAAAATTGATCCAGGACGTCAAAATTAGCCATGGGTGCAATTTTTGCAAAATTCTGAGAGGTTTTGAAAATTGGTTCAAAAAGTCAAAATGTTATAAAAGGGGTAAAAAGGTCATTTTCAAATTCATTTGTCTTTTGTGATTTGGAGAACCTTGAGAGATTAGAGAGAGAAAATGGCCTAGCAAGCAGCAATTCTGGTCCACACACATCAATTCAAGTGTGGTCGATTGCACAACTGGCCTCCTCAGTATGGTGCCCTAGTAAGTTTTCAGAAAAACTCTCCTTTTGAGTCATTAATGAGCCATTTATTGCATTTAAAACACATTTTTTATTGTTCTTTTTTATTTTTAAATATTTCAAATTTTATTAATGTGAAAGTTCATATGACACTTTGAAAGTATCGCACACCTCGATACTATTTATCGTACGATAGTTTGCGGGTCCATAAAGTATCACACAAGTGTTCAATCCAGTATCACACGATATTGGATGAAACATCGTGCAATCTATTGTATATGATAATAATATCATACTGCTAATGAGGAAAGTATCACATGATACAATATCCAAAAATAGTATCGCACTAGTATAATAAGAAATATCACATAGTGTTAATTTGAGCAAAATAACATGGGTCTAGACAATTTTTGCATTTAAGATTATTTGTACTGATTTTAGACATCCATCATGATATGTTCTGACATCTAGTTTGGGGTTATGGCTTGCAGGATACTTTTCTGGCACTGATTATCAGAGCTTCAAGAGTGACCGGACTATGCTGTGTCAGAGATCTAGATACTCCTAGGAGAGATGACCTGATTAGCATGGGTTTCGGGTTTCTGCTAGATATGCCCCATATTTAGGTAGATCATGCATTACTAACAGCATTGGCTAAGAGGTGGCATAGTGAGCACAACACCTTTCATCTACCTACTGGAGAGGCAACAATCACCCTAGAGGATGTCTATTGGATCCTCTAGGTATTTAGCCATGGCGATCTAGTGAGTATAATCATGTTTCTAAATGTGCATAGATGTGATGTTTCCATTTGATGAAAACTAACATGATTTTCTGTTGGCATAGGTATACTATGATCAGGATTCAACTGAGGGGTGATAGGCCATCCAGGACATGTTCTAGGATGTGACCATCATTGATAGACACCTCAGTTGGGACTGGCTGATGGAGGAGTATGGTCGCAATTACCCGGTTCCCTGCATAGTGTGCTCGATAATTGCACAAGCCCTTATCACAGACAAGAGCCAAAGAGGGTTCCCATTGGGTTGGGGTAGATTAGTTTCTGATTTGATAGCACACCCTCGATGGATGGCATGGGGCCTAGCTATCCTAATTGATATGTACCATGAGCTCCATTAGATCATCTACAAGGAAGTAGGACATGGGCATGTGGTGCTGTTCTAGCATAGGTATGGGCACGGGAGCACATCATCATTGTGCACCCACATGTGTAGCTTAGGGAGTGGAGACACCTTGATATATATAGATACATGGGATTCATCAGTCAGCCCCATAGAGGAGACCTCACATATTATAGGAGGCTCCTAGATGAGCTCACATCTTTTGAGTGGAGACCATACAAGGCCTATGAGCAGTGGAGTGACCAAAAGTGGTACCTGGGATATATGCTATGTAGCCAACCACTATTAGGCTGCCACTCTAAGATAGTTGAGAGATTCATGATCACTCGAGTCTGGAGGTAGTTTGGGTGGTAGAAGAGGGTACCTATAGAGACTACCACATATGCCCAGGCTAGGGATGAGGAGGGACAAGGATAAGGGAGACAGGGGAGGGAGGGTGAGAGAGAGAGGATAAGGATCGAGATCTAGTGGCTGGAGATGGTCGTAGAGATGGGTTTCTGATGATGAGGGACAGGATGTGGTGAGATTAGTTTGCCAATGGGTGGACATAGGATAGGACTAGCCTATAGGGGGAGGAGGGGAGGATCTCAAGGCTAGAGTGTAGGTTTTGGAGGTTGAGGTACAATAGCTCAGGATTACTATTGTTGTGTGAGATTAGCAGTTAGTAGATTCATGAATCGAGATAGATCAGCGGGAGAGGGCAGCACAATCTAACACTACAGAGATCCAGAGAGAGGTAGCACAAGTAGCCTATTATCATGGTTTATATATAGCAGTCATCCCTGTAGCATAGAGGGTACCACTCTACTCTGAGAGGGTAGGTAGATCTGATGTGGTACTAGATAGAGCAACAGCACCACCTCCACCACCACCACCACATGATGGGGAGAGTCAAACTTAGGTCTAGGTTAGATGTATAGAGTCATATCCTAGGATATCATCCATATTTTGGATCCCACATTGTACTTTGTATTGTGACACACATATATATAGATGAGATTTACTAAATTTTCAATATATCTTGTGTATTTGTCCTAGTTGTGATGGATGTTTCAATTTTATTGTCTTGTAATATTGCTTAAAATGTATGATATATGCTGATATATGCTCATGTATAATCTTTCTCATAGATGTATGTTTAGTTCTCATGTTTATTATGTAGACTCATGTTTTTGAAAATGATCTCTTTGATATAGATATGATGATAAGATTAACCCCTTGTGATGATAGGAAAAGGATGTGATGTGAAAAGATAAAGAGCGAACGACATGATCAAGAAGAAGTGAAAGATGAGCACAGTTGGCCGTCAAGTCCATGAAAGATGAAAGAAGAGCTCTCTCCATATGAAAGATGCAAAAATAATCTAACATGAACCTAAGAATGCAAGCTACTATGAAAAGTGGTTTACTTGCAAGGTCACAAAGCTATTAGACTCTAATATTCATCATCAAGCTTTATTGGTAGTGTCGCAAGATCATACAATACACACTAATATGACTATGTGAATCTAAATATGATCTATATCAAATAGAATGTGGGAATCCCACCTAGGCACCAAAGACATGTAGGTCAAGATGACTAGTGCAATGAGGTTCCCTAAGTTTAATATGGCAAGATTATACTCGCATCTAGACACAAGGAAATTCAAGATGGCTATAAGTATGCACTTGCAAAAATAGTCAAGGATAATACCTTGTAGATCCCAGTGTCAAGTGGAACAAGCATAAATGCTAATGATAGTTAGGACCAACAAGATATACCCACAAGTAGAAAAAGAAATAAAACATGTCCTCATGCCCCCAGTCTTATAGCTCAGCATCATCGAAAACTATTAGGGAGATAACACTCATCAAAGAAATCATCATAGATAGCCCACAAAGAAATAAAGTCAAACAAGTCTCAGTGAATGGAATGTTTAAGTGCATGTGTGTAGGTCATAGAGTCAAACTTTGAGTATCACATCTGGCAGTAGAAAATATCGTATCATGCTAGACTGCGAGTAGGATATATGATAAGTGTTGAGAAACACTTGACGCTAGGGTAGTGTTGAAAAACACAATTGGGGTGGTGTTGAAAAACACCATTTGCAAAGTGTCCTAAAGACCAACGCATCCAAGAGACCAAAGCTAACATAGTTATGCCCCCTAAACAAAGACAAAGACCAATTCCAAACCAAGGCAACAAGGACAAGGCATGATGGAGAAAGGCTAAGTGTCGAGGATGCATGCTAAGAAACAAGGGTGCAAAGGCCTCAAGTAGCGCCTATTTCCAAGTTTTCACCACTTGGAGATTTTTTAATTTTTTGTATTTTTTGTATTTTTGCTACCAAGGTGCTTGTTTCCAGGTTTTCACCAAGGAACTTTTTCTATAATTTTTTTTGAATTTTTGATTTTTTTGTATTTTTTCAGGACTTTATATGCTTTTTAGGATTTTTTCAGCATCATATATGAATTTTTTTTTAGAATTTTTTCAGGATCAATAAATATGTACAAAGGAGGCCCCTAGACAGAACAAGCATCATGAATGTCAGCTAACGCTTGGTCGGACTCATCCTTTTCCAAGAACCTAAGAAGTGTCCCATCTAAACCCCTCCTATACAAATCACCAGAGATAAGGGTATGGGGAGAGGCATTTCGGGTTAAGTTTCTTCATTCAGAATGGTTGAAGTTTTCAGGAGTAATGCCATCATGGAGATATGAGTAAATGGCACCATAGCGGGATGACTCATGGCCAACAAGGGTAAAAAAAACTTGGCTTTCTTGGGAGTCATAGATAGGATAGTGTAGCTCTTCCACCAGGATTTCGAATCTAGACTCATGCTACTCTAGCTAAAGGAGTGAAGCCAATGTAGCCATAGCATCAACAGCTTTATTCTCTACTCTAGGGATTTGTTGAAATGTGACAAAGGTGAAATATCATCTCAATGAATCAACCATTTTCTTGTAGGGTACCCATTTTTCATCCTTTGTTTGGTATTCTTCATTAACTTGGTTGACTATTAATTGTGAATCCCCATAAATATGCAGCTCTGTGATTCTCCATTCTATTGCTATTTTTAGTCCATTTGGCAAGGCCTCATACTCAACAGTGTTATTTGTGTGTGTGTGAAAATTGTACCTGATCTGTAGACACAACACTTCAGTAAAACATTAGAGGTTAGCTATAATCAAAATCATGCAAAATTGAAATCTAATCTAACCAAGCGATTTACTGCCTTCTAATAGGTGCGAGATTGATGTTCTCAAATTGTAATCGAGATCAGTGACCTAGACGACACCTAAATGAAGGATTTGAATGCAATTGATCTAGATATGAATTGAATGCAATTAATCTATATTTTTGAATTTTCTATGCAATAAGAATGATAAAAACTTGATATGAATCTATGCTAATATGAAAATTGATATACAATGCTAATCTAGAAATGATATGATATGAGAATGAAGATTCTAACAATAATATGAAAGCTATAAATTTGAAATTGATCTCACAACAATGTTGATTTGCAATAAGCTTTGAGCCTTCCAATTCCAATTCTCCAACATGATTGTGCAAAAATATGAGATGCTTGGATGCAAATTTGAGAGATGAATTATGAAGAGCTGAGCCTTGTTTTTATAGAAATCTAGGGCTTTGGAGGTGCATGAAAAAAAAGTCATAAATCACTCAAATAACTCAGCTTGATTTTTGAGTTATTTTTAAATAAAGATAATTAAGTCACAAAAATCATGCAAAAGCTAAGTTTTAACTCAAAATAGAGTTTAGCTTTAATTGATAATTGATAGTTGTCTACTTTTCTTGATTGTGCATGTTTTAATTATGAATTAATTTAATAATAGAGTGATTTATTTCCAACTTAACTGCTTTTAAAAATAAAACAATTGATTTATAGGTTAATCAATTATTTAATCAAACTTTTATTAAAAATTATATTATTAAATAATGACAACTTGCTTTAATTAATTAAATAAGAATTTAATCAATTATTCATATGATATTAGATTTATTGTCAAAATTAAATAATACAATTAATAATAGATAGAATTAAATTTAATTACACAATTAAGTGGCAAATATTAAATCTAATTAATTAAATATGAAAATATTCAATTAATCAAACTTTAGGATAAATGTGATTTATTGCCCAATAATTATAAAATTAAAGATAATTATGATGATTAGGAATATTGCTAGGAATATTCCCCGATGCAGAATTTAAGATAATCAATTAGGATTCGATGATGTTTAGATGTGCCTTAGATTAGGACTTCTATGTCAATTTCGTTCGATTTGATGATGTAGGAGATTAATGAACTTATAGCCCATTTTTGGGGTATTACATTTTGCCCCTCTTTGAATTACTACGTGAAGCATAGTGGTTCAAAGAAAGTCTGTGTTTGATAAAGATATGAAACTGATGTTTAAAATCGATAATTGATATGAGATAGAAGTTGATTGATATTGATTTGATATGGAGATAATAGGTCCTGAATGACCAAAGATAATGTTCACTGTAGCAGCGATGAACTGAGGATTGCGAAAAAGTGTCAAAACACTTGATTCCAAACCTTAGGATTGCTAAGAAGTGAGTGACCAGTTCTAGACTCGATTGTCTTAGTAGAACTAGCAGGTATCACATCTGAATCCTTCAGTTGCCGAAGAACCAAGGAAAGAACACTATGATCCGATGGTTGCAAAAACTAATACAGTTTACAAGATTAGGAGAATACCAGATTGATATGGATCTTGATGAATCTGATATGCCCCAAGTGATGATAGATTTGCCTCGAGCGATGAGGAATTTTTTGATGAATCAGTAACTAGACATGATTGTTTGTCTTGATCACTGATGAAAGATATTGATAGACTTGATCGATAAAATTTTGATTTACAGACTTTGAATTGATGTGCAATACCATGCCCCCTTCGGGATTAAAATTGAAATCTGACAAGAAAAGTCAACATTGAGAGTTTAGAAAAATGTTAATTGATTTGAGAAGTGGTTAAACACGGCCGGTGAATGCATTCTGCATCGTTGGAAGGTCCTGGAGACTAAGTTTGACTAGGTTTGACCATGAGTTGACCATGGTTGACCAAGTTGAAATTTTGATAGTTTGATGTTAGATAATCAGTTAAGTTGAATACTAGATTTCTATGATGATTGAAGGTCGATTATGCAAGTAGTTAATAATATGAATGATCTCAAATTTGAATTTTGATCCCAAAAAGGATTCTACTTGCTATTTCATTGGAGGAACCTTCATGTGGGATTTAGCTCTTGTTAGATTTGAAGATGCGAGTGGAGAATTGTTTAAGCATTGAAGTTCATTTAGCCATTGTGAGATCATGCAACATGCAAAATGCAAAGAAGCATGCAATATGAAATGCAACCTAAGACCTAGGACCTAGTCACTGATCATGTGTCAATTTGTTATCATCATTGAACTTTTAGGTAACTGGATAAATCAATACAATGCCCCCTAGCCATGAAACTATAGACATATGAATATCGATTTGTATGTGCAAGAATCAATACAACACCCACTGGTTATACGACCATGGACATATGAATATTGATTTGTTTTCGAAATGTTGGATTAGATATAAGCACCAAGGCACAAACGCTAGGATGACCTGAATATCATGTCCATTTTGATATAGCAATTTGTACAAGCATCAAAACATAAATGTCGCGATGACCTGAGTACACCTTGTGTTTAACATACACATCAAACAATCAAAAGATCATTCTAAATCCAGTGTGAATTACCCGTAGTGACCCTTTATCGTTCACCTCCTTAGGCAAGATTGCATTTCACAGTAGGAGAAAGAACTTACTCAAAAAGACAATAGTTAGATCAAACTTCCTTAAATTTTTTGGGTATCAATGGTCGAGGTACGCATGGCCATCCAATTCAAGATAGAGGCTCTTACAGTCGGACACCATTTCAATCCAGAATTTCCAAAGTTATAAGATTTCACATACAAGCAGAAAACCAAGAAAAGATTATGCCCCCAGTCATCACTCTCTAAATCTTGTAAAGGACATCATTGAGGAGCTCGAAGGGACACAATATGTAAAAATATCAATGCGAATCAGTAAGCATACAAGGAGATAAAAGCATGAAAAGCACAGATTGTTTTCAGTTTTCAGTTTGTTGTTGATTGTGTTGTTGTTGATGCAAAATCCTTTCTGGAGACAAGACAGACTGACTGACTCACATGAAGCTTCAAAGGACTCTGACTAGATATGATCCATCTAAGATACATGGGAGACCATAGGATATGACATTGATTGCCCCCAAGTGTTAAACATTGATAGGATACAGACGCTTGAGCTGATTGGTGTACAGACCGACTTATTGAAAATTGAAAATGTTGAAACAAACCGGGAGATATGTACAAACTAAAGCAAGACTGAAAGCTAGGAAAGACCAAGATTGTGCTAATAGATGGAGCATTTTGAACAAGTGGCACCCATTTGCCAGGTTTTCACCATCTTGGCAGAGATTCTATTTTTGCTACCAAGGCGCCTGTTTCCAGGTTTTCACCAAGGCACTTTTTCTTTTTTTTCTTTTTTTTTGTATTTTTCATTTTTTCAATTTTTTTGTACTTTTGATTTTTTTGATTTTTTTGTGAATCATTAAGGTGCCTATTGCTAGGTTTTCACCAAGATGTTTATTTTTTAGGACTTTTTCTGATTTTTAAGATTTTTTTAGGACATTTTACCATAGACTGAATGCCTTAGGCATAGAATTTCTTCAGATGGAGAATGTTGATTGGTTCTCAGAGCTGTTCTCCTTCAATCGTTGAGAGTTGATAGGCACTAGAGCCAAAATTAGTAGTGATGACAAAGGGACCCAGCCAGTTGGGTTCGAACTTCCCCTTGTGTTCTCGATGTGATTGATTTTTAGGATTTTCTCTCAACACTAGATCACCAACCTGAAATTCTCTGTGTCTGACTTTCTTGTTGTAACCTCTAGACATTCTTTTCTGATACACTCTGATATGATCATACGCTGCTTGTCTGTGCTCATCTAGTAATTCAAGTTCATGTAACCTAGACACTCTGTAGTCTTCATCAGTGACAAGTCCATGCATTCTGATTCTGAGTGATGGGATTTCAACCTCAATAGGCAGTACCGCTTTAGACCCATAAACTAAAGCAAAAGGTGTAGCCCCTGTAGGTGTTCTGATACTAGTTCTATATGCCCATAGAGCTAGATTAATCATGAGATACTTTTTCTGATACTTGTGCTGATACTGGTTCTGATACTGATTCTGATAATTGTTCTGATACTAGTTCTGATACTAATTCTGATACTGATTATGATAATTGTTCTGATACTGGGTATACTTGATAGCATATTTTTCTATTGCAAACTCCCAAGCAAGATCATATCGTGCAGTCCCAATGTCTAGCAAGGTGGAGAACAAGAGGGATTGGCAAGCTAGTGGAAGAGATGGAAGACAAGAGAATAAAGGATAATGAAGGAAAGAAATCCTCAAGGGAAAACTCCTCAAGAATACCCAAGCTAGGGAAAAATTATCATGTAAAGTGCATTTAGACAAGTAATGAAAGGCTAGCATAGAATAAGTCACAAAAGCATGATGCAAGAGCAGGAAAGGATGCAGTCCAAAAGAGTAGACATGTCAAGAGGCTTCATAGCACTGTGTTTTACTCTTTTTTCTTTTTTTTTTTAAGATCAAGACCAAAGGGAAAAAGGATGGCGAAAGGCTAGAATGAATGAAGGAAAATAGATATGAAGGCTAAATAAGAAGGGAATGAAAGCAAGATCATCATAAGACAACTCACAAAATAGCCACATATTCATGTATAGGTCAACCTTGTCAAGATCAAAGAGAGAAGATGGAATGGATGAAATATGTAGAAGAACTTCACATGATGCCTGATTGTTAGGTTTTCATCATGGTACTTATCCAAGGCACCACAAGGGAGTGGTTTTCACCATAGGATGAATTTATTTCTCTTTACTTTTGCTACCAAGGTGCCTGTTTCCAGGTTTTCACCAAGGCACATTTTCAATTTTTTGAATTTTTTTTTTTTTTTTGAATTTTTGGAAGAAGACAAGATTTTTAGATAATGCTCCTTGAAAGGATAAACTATGATATGCCAAGGATTCAAAATGATATGCTTAAAGATGCTGATAGGGAAAGGGAGATGGAAGAGAAAAATGGAGGATAAGGTTTTATGTAAAGCGAGTGAGGTTGGAAGATAAGAGGAATAGGCAAATGAGAAAAAAGGCTAGAAGGTAGAAGGATAATGAATGGAAGGATTGTGAAAGGGTAGATGGAAAGGAAGGAAAGCTTAACATCAACACATACCTTGAAGGGTGGTGAGAGGATGGAGGAATCACGAATGAAAGAATACGTGAAGGAATATGGTGAATGGATAGCAAAGGCTGTGGTTTAGGCACATGGAATGGAAGAATATTTTTGGAAGAAGATGAAGTGGAAGCCTTTGGAAGCTTGAATGTCAATTTCACTTTTTGCTCAACACCAGACTCTTTCAAGAGAGACTTTGGAATCCATATAGCCGTAGACTTTTTATTTCCTTTTGATGATCTAGAAAGAATATCTTTAATGATGGATTTTGGAACCCATACTTGTCTTGTAATTTTTTTCTTAGATATCTCTTTGAACTTTATGCTTCCATGTCTATTAGAGGAGACATGGTGATCTTTTTTTGATGGATTCTTGTATTGCTTCTTTTTCTTGTATTGAACATTCAAGTTACTTCCAAAAGACTTAGGACTTGTGGAAGAAGGAGGATATGACTGGTTTAGATGGGTGGGTGGATGAAAAGAATTCAAGGGTATGCATCTATGTTGATCTTGAGGAAAGATGGGAGATGGAGGGATGTAAGGACCCAAGATGGATGGTGAATTAGGAAAGTTAGGAGGGGAAAGTGAAGGGACATAAGGACCCAAGATGGAAGGTAGATGCAAAGCTCTTAGTAGTGGTGGAAGAGGTCCTAGGATGGAAGTGGAAGATGCAAAAGGATAATCAATAAGTTCATCAGCATCTATATGACAACCAAGGATATCAGCATCTTTAGAGTGAGCATTAGAATTTTCAATAGAATCATGGACATCTTGAATATGAGCACCTTCTTTGATAGGATTGTTCAAAGCTTGCAAAGACTTAGGAAGAGTAGAGAGTGGAAGTAAACATGGAGTGGTAGAAAAAGAAGATGGAAGACTTTGATCTTGACAAGGATCTTTGGATAGAATAAGCGCATAATTTTTCTCTTGATTTTCAATAGGCTTAACATTGGAAGGAACAACACTATTTTTACCAACCTTAATGGAAGTATCATCTTTGGAAAGTGAAAGTGTAGTAAGGTCATTTTGATTGTCAATAAGATGAACAGTGTAAGTAGTAGCTTGATCTTGCTTAGGAGAAGACTTAAGACATGGTGGAATGCATGAAAAAGGGTGTATAGGATCAAAAGAACCATGAGGCAGATAAGAGACATTGGAAAAAGGAGTGGATGACATGGAGGGTTCTTGATCTTGATCTTTTTTTATGTTATTTTCTTCATCATTTTTAGAGTCCTCTTGACATGGAACCACTTCTAAGGACAAGGAAGCATGTTGGGATTGTATGGATGACTTTGGAAGAGATGGTGAAGGACTAGCTGAAGTAGGCATTATAGCATATGAAGGCTTAGGCTCTTTAGGTTTATTATTATTGAAAGTATTTGCAGCCAAGTGAAGGTTAGCTTGACTTTCTTTAAGAGGTAGCCCTGGAGGATAACTATAGGGAACCGCATGAAAATTATTAGGACTTGTGTTGGATGAAGGTTCTGTGAAAGATTTGAAAGACTCGGAAGCTTTAGGAAATGTATGGTTATTGGAGGAAGTAGGGAATGGAAGGGAACCATCGCTAGACAAAGGTCCAACATTAACATGATCTTTCTTGAGAGTGTAATCTTTATTTTCAGCCTGAGAGTTCTTAAAGGGGAGATCCGTATAGTATTGATGTTTCAAGCTAGCATGATGTATTTTATAGTCCTTAGCAGTAGTAGATGGATCATCATCAAGGTATTGTCCATAAAAGCCATCAAAATCTCTTTCAAAATCAGAATCATATGGATCACCATCATGATCTATCCAATGTGACGGCCCATTTGTAGTAAGTAGGAACGAACGAAGAGGAGGATTCTTAGGAACAGAGGTGTCATAGGTATCATTACATTGTCTATCATCATAGTCATCATAGTCTCCAAAGCTAGATGTGTCACTCTCCGTGGAAGAGGTATTATAAGGGTTATCACGTTGCTCAAATTCTATCCGGGGGCATGGTGACATGTACAAGTCTTTATCAAATGGAAAAGAGGATAGAGATTCCATGGAGAACTCTTTAGATTTCTTTTCTTTCTCAAGTTTGTCAAGCTGGACTTGCATAGCTTGTATCTGTTTCATTATAGTGGTGATCAGAGCTTCTTCCTCTTGTTTACTGATTCTTTGAGACATGTGTACTGACTCTCAATAGCTACTACTCTGTTCTTGACACAGTGATTTGTTCGACAGATTCTGGAATTAGGCTAAAAAAGCTAAGTATCTGGCAATTTTGATAATTTCTGACAACTCTCTCAAATTTTTCCAAATGACACTCTGTAGACTCGTATGACACTAGGTAGTCTATGAAATGATAGTTGCTAAACTTGTACCACAGTTGGGTAGAAATGAAACAACAGTTGACAAAACTCGTACAACAGTTGCTAACAGGGTTTTGACTTCTTGAATTTGCTAGTTTGAAAGCTCGTACGACACTATGTTCTCAATCATACGATAGATGGGCAATATTGAAATGACACTTGACAAAACTCGTATGAATTTTGACTTCCTAAAATGACTTTTGACTCCAGAAAAGATTTTACGTCAATTTTTGCAAAATTTAAGGTCTTCAGTTTTGGATTGTTCGCAAATCATACTGTCCAGATTTTGAAGGTTATACCAGATTTGATCATTTTTAATAGCCAAGTAGATAAACAAGCACGCAGAACAGCGATCAAGTGATTCCAAGCACGTCTGAAAATAATGAACAAGGGAAAAAATAACCTTGCGCATGAACAATCAAGTGACCAAATTGTGATAATCCCTGAGAGTACTAATTGTGTATGTTCTGAAAAGTTTTGCAATAACACACATATACCTGAGAATGAAAAATTGGCCTCTCTAGGGTTTTTAGTAATTGCTTGACTCTGCAACTTTTATGATTCAAAGGGGTGAACTCCAATCCCGGCACACCAGGGTTTTGACACAGTCCGAAAACTTAATCTTCAAGAGCTGCTAGGGAGATCTAACAACCCAACAATGAACCATACCCATGGAGATTTCTTCCACAAGGACATTTATATAGCGGTTGTCACTACCATGGTGAAAATGGCTATTACCGCTTGAGGTTCCGTCAATGTAGTTTGCCCTGTGAAGGGATTGTCTGCTACGGTTAACCCTCTCTAAAGGTGACTCAGATTTATACCTCAAGGGGACTTGGCTCTAGATCTAAGGTTTTTGACACCTTTTCACTTTTAACCCAAACAAAGCAAGCAGATTAATCCAACACGCTAAGACAAAGTTTTTGTTCCACCAAGGTCTGTGATATCAACTCCACGTGATCTATCAACCTCTCCGGGGAGAGAATGTATCAATCAATAAGAGAAGATGCATTAACCAATTTTGATTCACCAAAGCTCATGATATCAACCCCACATGATCTATCAACCTCTCTGGAGAGAGAATGTGTCGATCAATAAGAGAAGATGCACTAACCAAGTTAAATGTGAAATGCACTAAGTATCCTCCCTACCTACAAGGATTCTGTCGTCAAGAAGGATTTCACTGGGAATCCAATCTCTCAAGAATCATGAATAGTGTTCATAGGGCCTAATTACTATGTGAGCACAGATATATTCCCGAAAGTAAATCTACCAAAAGTACCCAAAAAGAAGAAAGAGGAACACTTAACACTTAAAGCGAATATGAGATGAGTCCACAAGGTGGAACATTTAACACCTCACACAAGCTGAAAATGAGTCCCCAACTTAGAAAACAAGTGAGTTCCTAAAAGCACAAAAGGGTTGCCAAGTGGAACACTTAACGCTTCTGTCCTGTTGACCCCTCCCCTTTATGGCACTAAGATTGCAACCACGGGGTGGAAATGAGGGGCCGGAAGATTAGCGAGTCCAATAACCCAAGATAGCAATCAAGATCAATCACAATTATTCTAAGACTACTTAATGAATCCTTAAGGGTTCACAACCTAGTATCAATTATGCAAGTGTGTAGAAATAGATCAAAAGCATGAAAAGATGCACACAAGCTTGACACATAAGAGATTTATTTTAAGTCCTAAATTAAAATATTATTAGATGAAGGAGAATACCTGGGATCCTCGCAATGTGCTTAGTAGATTTTACTTGATTTTTAGCAATTCTTGTTGAGTTTTTCCATGCAAGCAAGTGACGAACTCTCCAACAAGCAAACAAGCAAACAAGATATGCAAAATATATTCAACTTATGAAAACCATAGGGTTAGCTCTAAAAATCAATTTTTAGGAGCAATAATAACCATAAATTAATCCAAATGACAACTCATATCATCCATTGAATCATATGAAAAATAAGTGCATACCCATCATAAAATTTTAATTTTTTTGCACTGCATTTAACCTAATCAACAAGATCTGATTTTTTTTTATATGATTTTGGCCACAAAAATAGAAATTCAGAATAGAGACCCTAGCTGAAAAATAGAGAGCTTTCCAAAAATGTAAAAATTTTAGAAAAATCTCTTCATTTGTGCCCTAGAGACCCATTTTATCAAAATAGACTAGTTTTTGTAAATTGACTATTTGAGCTATTATATCATGTCCAAATTAAAAATACAAAGAATGGACCCCCTATAGAATTTAAAGAGATTTCCAAAAATGTAAAATTTTTTGAAAAATATGCTGATTTGCGTCAGATATTAATTTTTTGTGAAATTTCAAGAAAAAATTATTAAAAATTCAAAACATCTCAAAAAATACTAAATTTTTTAATGTAGCTTCTTTGATATGTCTCCAACCTACAAAACAAATTTCAAATAAAAAATCTAAGCCATTTGGGAGATAAAATTAAATCTTTGAAACTTTAGGGTTTTAGCTCCCAAAAAAAATCAAAACCAGCATGCAAAGGTGGGTTGCCCCACGGTGGGCATCAGAAATGTGTGTGTGAAAATTGTACCTAATCTATAGACATAACACTTCAGTAAAACATTAGAGGTTAGCTATAATCAAAATCATGCAAAATTGAAATCTAATCTAACCAAGCGATTTACTGCCTTCTAATAGGTGCGAGATTGATGTTCTCAGATTGTAATCGAGATCAGTGACCTAGATGACACCTAAATGAAGGATTTGAATGCAATTGATCTAGATATGAATTGAATGCAATTAATCTATATTTTTGAATTTTCTATGCAATAAGAATGATAAAAACTTGATATGAATCTATGCTAATATGAAAATTGATATACAATGCTAATCTAGAAATGATATGATATGAGAATGAAGATTCTAACAATAATATGAAAGCTATGAATTTGAAATTGATCTCACAACAATGTTGATTCGCAATAAGCTTTGAGCCTTCCAATTCCAATTCTCCAACGTGATTGTGCAAAAATATGAGATGCTTGGATGCAAATTTGAGAGATGAATTATGAAGAGCTGATCCTTGTTTTTATAGAAATCTAGGGCTTTGGAGGTGCATGAAAAAAAAGCCATAAATCACTCAAATAACTCAGCTTGATTTTTGAGTTATTTTTAAATAAAGATAATTAAGTCACAAAAATCATGCAAAAGCTAAGTTTTAACTCAAAATAGAGTTTAGCTTTAATTGATAATTGATAGTTGTATGCTTTTCTTGATTGTGCATGTTTTAATTATGAATTAATTTAATAATAAAGTGATTTATTTCCAACTTAACTGCTTTTAAAAATAAGATAATTGATTTATAGGTTAATCAATTATTTAATCAAACTTTTATTAAAAACTATATTATTAAATAATGGCAACTTGCTTTAATTAATTAAATAAGAATTTAATCAATTATTCATATGATATTAGATTTATTGTAAAAATTAAATAATACAATTAATAATAATAGAGTTAAATTTAATTACACAATTAAGTGGCAAATATTAAATCTAATTAATTAAATATGAAAATATTCAATTAATCAAACTTTAGGATAAATGTGATTTATTGCCCAATAATTATAAAATTAAAGATAATTATGATGATTAGGAATATTACTAGGAATATTCCCCAATGCAGAATTTAAGATAATCAATTAGGATTCGATGATGTTTAGATGTGCCTTAGATTAGGACTTCTATGTCAATTTCATTCGATTTGATGATGTAGGAGATTAATGAACTTATAGCCCATTTTTGGGGTATTAAAATTTGTACATGGGAATAATAGTTTGTAGTGTTAGGAATGAATGCAAAGTATTTTGGTAGTCATTCTGTAGCAGTTGTTGTTGCATTCATGACTTGGATTGTCATTGATGTCAACACGATGATATTCTAGATATTAGCAGGAAAGTAGGTACAGTTTTGTTTTGTGCACATGTTGTATTATAGATTAGATTTTGTCCAGTTGATGGTATGTTCTTTGATGTGCTATTAACCTATGGTTAATAGCACAAAAATAAATTCATTCATTTATGAGAGTTATGAGCATTTTGGTAAAAGCAGTGTTTAGACAGTGTTTCTGTGAAGAGATTTTTAGAAATCAGAGGATATCTCTTAGCTGGGATGGAATCTAATTTTTTGCAGTTAAATGGATGTTGGAGACTCATTAATGATGACATGGTTCATAGTGAAAACTTCAAAGATATGTTTGGAGAAAGTTACAGTATCTAGAAGCCGACAGTTTTATGTGAATTTTGTGTGTAGCGTGTAGAATTTATTTTTTTGTAATTGAGGACCGACTCATTTGTAATTATTTGAGTTTGGTATATAAGAAGGAATGTTTTCCTTTTTGTAAAATGTATTATTAAGGTTGAGATGTGAATATATGCATGAAGTGAAGAAAAGAGCTAATTCAGTGATGAAGGAAGACTTGTGAGTACAGAGATTTGGAATTGTGATCTTGTGTAGCAGAGAGTGCGGTTTTGGCATAGTGTGAAGGAGATAATATATTTCATATTATTCTATTGAATAATACTAAGATCTTTTGGACAGTGGGTTCAGAGATCTTGCCTTGAAGCTGTTTGGGCAGTGGGTCCTTCTGTCTTCCATAAACTCTTAACCGGGTTAGAATCTTTTAACAGGGATTCAAAATCCCCTAACAGGGATTTATATGTACTAAATATATTTCATAAGACTCCTAATAGGGTCCATCCTCTAACAAGAAACTTTTGTATTAGTGCATCATTTTGTGGGCATCATTCCCACCGGGGTTTACTCTTTTCAAGAGGTTCCCTAGTCAACATATCTTGTGTTATTTTGCAATTGTGTATGGTTATCTTTCTATGGTTGATTAGTACATTGATTATATTGTTTAAAGAAATTGAATGGTTAAATTATCTGATAACTGACTCACCCCCCCCCCCTCTCAGTTATCTTGGGGATCTTTACTTTCTAACAATTAGTATCAGAGCAGCAGGTCCTTGAAAGAAAAGTTTAACAACTTAAGGAGATCCATAGCGAATTTCAGAAAAGAAAGTCTTAAGTTTGATGGAGTAAATTTTGACAGCTGGAAAGAAAAGATGAAGACTCATCTATTGTGTTTAGGACCAAGTTATTGGTTGATTACAAAGAACGATAAGACTATCATTGAGGAAGACAATCTAGAGGCGGGAACTAAAGATGAACTAGATCTATTCATGTGTAACATACTTGCAAGAGAAGCACTTTTGTTAGCACTACCAGAGAATGAATATAGTCAGGTAAGATGTTTGAAAACATCTCATGCAATTTGGAAAGCTTTACATTCTACTTTTGAAGGTGATGAACATGCAAAGAAGGCTAGATTACATAATTGGATTTGTGCATTTGAAGATATCAGAATGATGGAAGATGAATCTATTAGAAGCTATATTGGTAGGTTGTCTAAGATTGTAACAGGAATAAAGTCTTGTGGAGGTGATAAGATAGAGAATGAAGTGATATAGAAAATTCTGAGAACTTTGACACCAGTATTCAAGCAGACAACACAGATGATTGAACAAGTGATACCTTGTACATCAAACTTTTCAAGAGAGACTCTTCTTGGAAGATTGGAAACAACAGAGATGAACTTGAGATTATCAGGAGAGCTACCTAGAATGGAAACAGCATTCAGTGCTCTTAATATTAGACCTACAAGAAGTACTAGTGTGAATGGAGATTATGCCAATAGTAGTAGATCTGAGGAAGATAAGAAGATTGAAGAAGGTATTGCATTACTTGTAAAAAGAGAACCAGATGGTAAGAAAATCTTTAAATGTTGGACTTGTCAAGAATATGGTCATTTTGCATCTAAATGTCCTAAAAGAGTTAAGAAGTATAGAAGCAACTTTAAACCTAGGAGATCTAAATAATGTTATTATGCAAATGATGAAGATCTTGAAGCAGGAATTGAAAGACATTTAAGTGACAATGATAATGATAACTTTGAGGAAATAGGATTTGTAGCAATTAAAGAAGAAAGTTCTGAATCTGATAAAAGGGAAGAAAAAGCATTAGTTTCACAAGTTGAAAAGAAATCTGATTGGATTATAGATAGTGGTTGTTCACATCATATGACTGGAGATAAAAGAAAGTTTGTTAAGTTAGATAATTATGATGGAGGAATTGTTAGGGTTGGTAACAATGCACCTTGTTTGATTAAGGGTATAGGATCTATTACTCTTGATGGAAAGACTAACACTGATGATGTTTACTTTGTTGATGGATTGAGACATAATCTACTAAGTGTTGGACAATTGGCTGATAAGGGTTATCAACTTTGGTTTACTAAGAAAACTTATGTGATAAAAGATAAAGATGGATATCTGATTGGAAAAGGATCTAGAACCAGAGATAATGTATTTCAATTGAATCCTACTGAGATGACATGTTTGATGACTAAGATTGATGACAGTTGGTTATGGCATAAAAGGTTTTGTCATATAAACTTTGATAATATTGTCAAGGCGAGCACTACACTTGCGGTAAGAGATTTACCTAGAATTATGAAACCTACTAACATGATTTGCAAAGAATGTATGATGGCAAAGCAGAAAAGGAGTTCATTTCCCAACAAGAAGTTCACATCGATAGAGAAGTTGGAGATTGTTCATACAGACTTGAGTGGTCCTACTAGGACTAGAGGATTCTATGGAGAAAGGTATTTTATGATTCTTATTGATGATTTTACAAGGATGATGTGGATTGCATTTTTCAAAGAAAAATCTGAAGCATTTGATAAATTTAAGATCATGAAAAGAAAAATTGAGAATGAATCTGGAATGAAGATTAAGTGTCTAAGATCTGATAGAGGTGGTGAATTTACATCTAGAGAGTTTAACGTCTTTTGTGAAATGAATGGTATTAAGAGACAACTTTCATCCCCTAGAACACCAGAACAAAATGGTATTGCAGAAAGAAGGAATAGGTCAATAACTAAAGCAACAAGAGCTATGTTGTTTGAAAATGATTTGGCTAAGACTTTTTGGAGAGAAGCAGTGAACACGGCAGTATACACTATGAACAGAGTACAAATCAGAGCAGATACAAACAAGACACCTTATGAATTATGGTTTGGACATACACCCTCAGTTAAGTATTTTAGAATTTTTGGAAGTAAATGTTATATCAAGAGAGATGATGATATAGGAAAGTTTGATCCTAGAAGTGATGAAGGAATATTTCTTGGATATTCCTTAAAAAGCAAAGCATATAGATGTTATAACAAAAGAACTAAGACTATTGTTGAAAGTGCAAATGTAAAAGTTGATGAGAAGTTTAAAATTTAGGAAAGAATGCTTGATTATGAATCTGATGGAGAAGCACAACCTCAGCCTAATATTGAAAATGCAGAATTATTTTTTGAAATTAACAGTGATTTGCTGAATGAAAGTCATACTGAAGAAAATAGAGAAGAAAGTAGAGAAGAATCTACAGTTGGACCAAGATCAGTAACTATGACACCTAACAGGTATACTTCAAGACATCGCCCTATTGATCAAGTTATTGGAAGTTTAGATAGAGGAGTTTTGACTCGAAATAAGGTACATTTATGTTTGATTTCTCAAATTGAACCTAAGACTACTAATGAAGCTTGTGAAGATGAACATTGGATTAATGCTATGAAAGAAGAACTAGAGCAGATTAAAAAAAACAAGACATGGGAATTGGTCCCTAGACCTGAAGACAAGAATTTGATTGGAACAAAGTGGGTATTCAGAAACAAGATGAATGAACAAGGAGAAGTGATAAGAAACCAAGAAAGATTGGTATTTAAAGGATATTCACAACAAGAAGGAATTGACTATGAAGAAACTTTTGCACCTGTGGCCAGACTTGAAGCAGTGAGAATGTTTCTAGCATATGCAGTTTACAAGAAATTCAAAGTGTATCAGATGGATGTGAAGTTAGCATTTTTGAATGGTGAATTGGAAGAAGAAGTCTATATTGAGTAGCCTGAAGGTTTTCCTTTGACACAAGAAGGAGATATGGTATGTAAGTTAAAGAAAGCTTTATATGGATTAAAACAAGCACCTAGAACCTGGTATGCAAGATTGGATAAGTATTTATTGAAATTGGGATTTATAAAAGGAACAGCAGATAGTAACTTATACACAAAAGAAATTGAGAATGGTTTGTTGGTTATAGTTATATTTTTTGATGATATTATCTTTGGAGGAGAAGATGAAGCTAGTGACAAATTTGCAGATGAAATGAAGACTGAATTTGAGATGAGCATGATTGGAGAAATGAAATATTTTTTGGGATTACAAATAACACAAAGCAAGGAAGGTATATTTGTAAGTCAGAGTAAGTATTTGAATGACTTATTGAAAAGATTTGGAATGGAAGATTCTAAACCTGTTGGAACACCTATGGTAACCAGACATAAGTTATCTAGCAAAGATGAGACACCAGTAGTTGAGTAGAAAAAGTACAGATCTATGATTGGAGGATTGTAGTACTTGACACATACAAGACCTGATATAGCACATTCAGTTGGGATTGTAGCAAGATTTCAAGTAGAGCCTAGAGAATTACATTATGCAGCAGTAAAGAGGATATTGAGATATCTGAAAGGAACAATGGATTATGGATTATGGTATGAGAATTCTGATGATTTTACTTTATGTGCCTATACTGATGTAGATTGGGGAGGCAGCATTGATGACAAGAAAAGCACCAGTGGTGGAGCCTTTTTTCTTGGAAGAAAATTGGTCTCTTGGTTAAGTAAGAAGTAGAATTGTACTTCACAAAGTACAGCAAAAGCAGAATATGTTGTAGCAGCAAATAATTGTAATCAGATTATTTGGATGAAGCAGATGTTGAAGGATATTGGAATAAAGTTTGATGAGCCTGTTGTTATACATTGTGATAATACCAGTACAGTGAGTATGTCAAAAATCTTGTTTTACATTCTAAGACTAAACATATTGAGATCAAGTATCATGTTGTAAGAGAGAAAGTTGCAGAAAAAGAAGTAAGATTAGAGTACATAAGTACAAAGGAGCAGATAGCAGATATATTTACAAAACCTTTACCTAAGGATACATTTGTGTATCTGTGAGGTATGCTTGGGGTTATGCCCCAAACTATTTTTGAGAATTGATGTAGATGATTGCATCCGTCCAGTGGTATATGAGCCCTATCTTTCTTCTGGATTGGATGTTGGAACTTCCTCTATAGGGGAGTTTATGAGCTGAGTCATGAGGACTCTTGTTATTGTATTTTTCTGAAAAGTGTCTTTTAACATTAAGTTTTTGTTGACTTAGTGATGGAATTTCTATCATTGATGTCAATGGGGGAGAGATATACATGAAAAACATTGTGATTTCTATGAGAGAGCTGAATAGGAAAATGAAGCAAGATTTAATTTGATATTTTGCAGTGATGTTGCAGTATTGGATTTTTGGAACATTGGATGTTTTTCATCTATGTTGACATCAATGCCAATGGGGGAGATTGTTAGGAATGAATGGAAAGTATTTTGGCAGTCATTCTATAGCAGTTGTTATTGCATTCATGACTTAGATTGTCATTGATGTCAACACAGTGATATTCTGGATATTAGCTAGAAAGTAGGTACAATTTTGTTTTACACACATGTTGTATTGTAGATTGGCTTTTGTGCAGTTGATGGTATGTTCTTTGGTGTGTTATTAACCTATGGTTAATAGTGCAAAAATAAATTCATTCATTTATGAGAGTTATGAGCATTTTGGTAAAAGCAGTGTTTAGACAGTGTTTCTGTGAAGCGATTTTTAGAAATCGGAGGATATCTCTTAGCTGGGATGGAATCTGATTTTGCATAGTTAAATGGATGTTGGAGACTCATTAATGATGATGTGGTTCATAGCACAAACTTCCAAGATATTTTTGGAGAAAGTTACAGTATTTGGAAGCCGACAGTTTTATGTGAATTTTGTGTGTAGCGTGTAGAATTTATTATTTTGTAATTGAGGACCAACTCATTTGTAATTATTTGAGTTTGGTATATAAGAAGGAATGTTTTCCTTGTTTTAAAATGTATTATGAAGGCTGAGATGTGAATATATGCATGAAGTGAAGAAAAGATCTAATTCAGTGATGAAGAAAGACTTGTGAGTACAGAGATCTGGAATTGTGATCTTGTGTAGCAGAGAGTGCAATTTTGGCATAGTGTGAAAGAGGTAATATATTTCATATTATTCTATTAAATAATTCTAAGATCTTTTGGATAGTGGGTTCAGAGATCTTGCCTTGAAGCTGTTTGAGCAATGGGTCCTTCTATCTTCCATAAACTCTTAACTGGGTTAGAATCTTTTAACAGGGATTCAAAATCTCCTAACAGGGATTTATATGTGCTAAATGTATTTCATAAGACTCCTAACAGGGTCCATCCTCTAACAAGGTGTTAGAAATAGGAAATACTGAGAGGGGGGACTGAATCAGTATTTCACAAACTTTTTCTTTTGCCCACTTATGGATATAACATATTACTTTAGTGCATATAAAGATTATCAAGCTGATTAACAAACATAGCAGTAAATAGAAAGAACTCATAACACATCATATGTTCTTGAGGAAACCCTAGCCAAGGAAAAACCCCGATGGGGATGGTACCCAAAAAGATCACTAATCAAAAGTATCCTTTTAGAAGTCAATTTACAATATATAGTAGATCTGTCCTGGTTAAAGGACTTTAGGCTTTGTTAGAAGCCTTAACCCTGTTAGGAGTTAGGTTACAAAACCTGATCACTAGCTGAGCTCACTACCCAAATAGGTAATACAAAATGTTTCTGACTGTAATATGCTACTGCTTACAACTTCGCATCAATAGCCTTTGCTACTATCACAATATACAACTATCGCAAGTTATCTTTTCTTTCTTTTTACATATCACTTCTATATTTCATTACATTTCAAGTATGCCTAATATATGAGTTATTAAAGCTAATTAATTTACATGGTCATCTTCCAAAATCTTTATTCAAGAGTAAACATCTAGGATGTCATCCCTTCATAATGTTAAGTCATTATTTTGACAAGCAAAAATAATCCCTTAACTCTTTTGCTAAAACTGTCTCCAAAACTGTTCTGTCTGCAAAAACTATCTTCGGTAAACTTTGAATAAATTTGTCCGTACTACTCCAAACTTTATGCACAGTGAGATGGGGTATCCTCATACTCTATAGAAGCTTCAGTTAACTGCACAAACAAAAGTATTTCTCCAATGGACGTCGCCAACTAAATCTTCATCGGGTGCTCTGTCAGGATCACTGTATTCAAACTTAAACAATTTCTTTCTTCAACTTTGCATACTTGCATTCCAGATTCTATGCTCTTAATAGAGATCATATGTTGCCATAATGAAAACATCTATGAATCCACATTAGCCAAATTTCCAACACGAGGAACTTTCATATTAGTGCATCATTTTGTGGGCATCATTCCCACCGGGGTTTACTCTTTTCAAGAGGTTCCCTAGTCAACATATCTTGTGTTATTGTGCAATTGTGTATGGTTATCTTTCTATGGTTGATTATTACATTGATTATATTGTTTAAAGTATTTGAATGGTTAAATTATCTAATAACTGATTCACCCCCCCCACCTCTCAGTTATCTTAGGGATCTTTACTTTCTAACATGTAGGACTTAGGGATTTTGTACCCATGAGGGAAAACAAATAACACTCCAGCTCCTGAACCATTTTGATTGAAAGAGCCATCAAAGAAAATCTTCCATGTTCTTGTAGTCATGTATATTATGTGCTCATTTGGAAATTCAACTTGAATGGGCATGCTGTCTTGAATTGGAAAATCAGCCAATTGGTCTGCAATGGCTTGTCCTTTTATAGCTTTACGCTCAACATACTCTATGTAAAATTTTGATAAGATCATCATCCACTTAGCAAGTCTACCTATGAGAGCAGCCTTACCAAGAAAATATTTGAGAGGATCAATCTTTTCTATGAAGTGTATGTATGCACAAGCATGTAATGTCACGACTTTTGGGAAGCAAACACCACCACAAGACAAGATTTTTCAATACTAGTGTAATTGACCTCATATGACACAAGAGTACGGCTGATGTAGTATATAGCTCTTTCTTTTCTAGTGTCATCAAATTGAGCTAATAATGCCCCCAAGGAAGATTCTATTGCTAAAACATATAATATGAGTGGTTTTCCTAGGATAGGAGGGATTAAGATTGGAGGATTAGCCAAGTACTGCTTGATTTGGTCCATGCTCTTTTGACAATCTTCATTCTAGACACATTTAACCCCCTTATGCAATGTCTTATTGAAGGGTTGAGCTCTATCAGCCAGTTGTGAAATGAACCTCCTTATAGATTGAAGACATCCCTAGAGACTCCTCATTTGACTAATATTTTTGGGAGGCAGCATATCCAAGATTGCTTGAACTTTCTCTAGGTCCACCTCTATTCCTTTGGCTGAAATGATAAATCCTAGAAGTTTTCTAGAGGTGACCCCAAATGCACACTTTTTAGTATTTAATCTTAATTGAAACTATTCCATATGATCTAAAATGACTTCTAAATCTCCTAAGTGTGTATCCCCTTTTTTAGATTTTTCCAAGGTGTTATCCACATAATCTTCCATATTCTTATGCATCATGTCATGAAAGATAGTTGTCATAGCTCCTGCTTTTTTCAATCCAAAAGGCATAACATTCCAGCAATAGGTACCCCATGCACAAGTGAATGTAGTATTTTCCTGGTCTTCAAGAGCTATTTTAACTTGATTATATCTAGAAAAACCCTTCATCAAGGAATAGATATCATAACCCATGGTCATGTCCACTATCATGTGTATGTTAGGGAGTGGAAAATCATCCTTTGGGCATGCTTTGTTAAGATCTCTAAAATCTATGCAGATGCAGATGGACTTGTCATGTTTAGTAACTAGAACAATATTTGAAATCCATTCGACATATTCAATAGCTCTTATAAATCATGCACTAAGGAGTTTTTCTAGTTTAGCTTTGACGAGAAGAGCTATGTGAGGATGCATTTTCCTCAATTTTTATTCAACAGGTTTTGTTCCTGGAGCTATGGACAAGTGATGCATAATGAGATTAGTGTCCAATCTTGGCATGTCTGAGTAAGTCCAAGCAAAATTAATCTTCTTGCTCTATAAAAACTTGGTATATGCTTCTTTTTCCTTTGTTGATAAAAACTGAGCTAAATGCACTATTTGTGGTACCTCTTCTATATCCAAATTAACTGGCTATGTAGGCTCAACAAGTATTGAGGATCTATCTTTAAAATAACTTGGGAGATGATCAAGTACCTCATCCTTAGGTGCCTCAGAGACATTTTCACCCTTGGATATGTCCTTTATTTTTACTTTTTTAGGTTATGACACTGCCACACATTGGTTTTTGCCATCAAAACTCTTATTCTTTAATTCTTTTCTTTTCATTTTGTGACTAAGGTACTTGATATCTGGTTCTATCATGCTTGTAGTTGGTTTGGTGGTGGAAGAGACTATGGGATCAAGAGCATTTAGATAACATGCTATCTCATAGTCATTTTGGAAAGTTAAGAGCTGAGGCTCTTGATAGTGTTCAGACCAATCAATTAGGTGGGGGTGAGTAAGGGGTAGGTCAATGATAGGTTCAATGTTGTTAATATGAATGGTATCATCTCTAGTGATTGCAAAGTTAGAGTTTTTCAAGTATCCCTCTAAGGTACCCAAATTAGGATTTATCCTACCAAATGAAGAATCATCCACTAAAGTGACTTGCAGATTCGAATCCTCTAATCCTACACTTGACTCATTAGCTACCTCAAGTTGGGAAATATAAGTATGGATGACATCAACATCCATGTCAACTGTAGAAGAATTAGAGAGAGACTCCCATTCATACTCATGTGAGTCTGTATCTAAATCTCGACTCGGATGTTTACACCAATCATGTTTAGGATGCCTGGATGTGGAAGCTCCAATGTCACCAAGGGTAACATCTTCTTGAATGCCATTCATGTATTGATGTTCTTGGATAGGGTCTCTGACAATAGATTCTTCTTGCTCTAGGCCTAAAACTATTGTATGGGCAACTGGAGTATCTGAATCTCCCCAAAGGAGATTAGTGGAAGGGACCCAATCTTCACACATGTCTTGTTGATTTTTCAAATTGGGCATATACTTTGTTTCATCCTCACTATTTGTCTCACCAAGGATAGGAACAAGGTTCTTGTTATAATTTTCAAAACCTAGGCCAACCATTTTTTCAAATCTACGGCCAAAAAGAGCATGATCGAGAGGCTTAGCTCTAGCATCTAATCTATGACTGAGAGGACCATGTCCTGGATAGCCCATATTTTTGACAAGAGTGTACCCTCTTCCATAGGCCTTAGGAGAAGGAGAGAGGTTCTCTTTATGCATGTATTTGTCTTCTCTATAGATCCAGTCATTGATAGCCACCTCCTCTTTTTCATCTTGGATGGACATTGAGGATTCTACAAACATACCAAACAAAGTCATGGCTAAACATGAAGGATGCATCTCTTGTGAAGGTTTGCCATAAGACCTAGGTGAGACTGGCAGCTTTGTAAAGGATTCAAGTTGATATCCCACCATACCAAGGTCCATGGAATTAAACTTATCCTTGCACTGTGCTAGGGTTGCATTGAAATCCTCTGCTTCATTATTGAGAGGAACATGAGTCCCTACTGAAATTGCATTTATAGATAATGTGCTATCCCTAGGTATACATACTTCTACTCCATTATAGGGAAACTTAACACATTGGTGGTAGGTGGCTGACACCTCTTACATGTCATGGATCCATGGTCTACCAAGCAAGATGTTGTATTCTAGAGGACCAGCATCAACAATTTGGAACAAAATGCCCTTTTCAACAGGGCCAATCCTAATAGAAAAGACAGCCAACCCCTTGGAGCTTCTATCTACCTCATCATAGGCTTTAATGGTAATTTTCTTCCGAGTATCAATAACTTGCTCAGAATAACCTAGTATCTTCAACAAATTCAAAGAACAAATGTTGAGCCCAACACCCCCATCTATCAACACATGCCTAACATGGGTCTTGTGAATCATGACTTCAATATGAAGGGAAAGATTATGTGGATGACTCAAATCTTTTTCATCTTCTTCTGAGAATGTTAGGTAATGAGGGCTGGCAAGGTGGTTAACCATGTTCTAGAATTGGTCAACATCTATGTTGTTAGGAACATTTGTTGCACACAAAGCATCCTCAAGGATTTGTTTATGTCTTGGAGACAATTCTAAAAGTTCAAAGATTGAAATCTGAGCTGGTGTTCTTTGTAGCTGATCAACAAGGTTATAATTTAGCTAAGGACTCACAACTAATTTGGTAGTGACATTCTTGGATGTCACTTGCTTGGGTTTTTTGGACTGGTTGGAACTAGGACCTTTGATAACCACAAGACCTTGACTTTGACTTCTTGTGATAGTGTTAAGAGTTTGGGATGACACCTTAGAGTTGGGACCCCTTAGCACCACCATGGGTCCTTCATCAAATATAGGAGGATAGTCATAGCCATAGGGATCTTTGCTTCTCATCATGTTGACACTTTCTTCCACAATTTTGAGCATATTGACAACATTTTCTGCAGACGTGTAGGTGTAGTTGATTTTAGCCTTGCTGTTCTTGGTTTTAGAGGTTTCCCACTTTTCATATTTGGGCAAAGGCTCTTTGAATTCCTTATGGTATGCATTGGTGTTCAACCCATCAATCTAAAGTTTTTCGCTCTCAATAAGATCCTAAATAATGTGCTTTAGTTTCTAGCAATGTTCGATGTCATGTCTAATGCCATTGTGGAATTTGTAGAAAGCTTTTTCATTCCACCAATGTGGCTTAATGTCAGGTATGTAGAAATTCACTAGATCTTGAGGTTGTGAAAGGTTATTAGCAATGAGCATCTTGAAAACATCTTCATACGAGTCACCAAGTTTAGAAAATTGTCGCCTCTCCTTTTTAGGCTTATCCTAATACTTTGGTTTATGCTCTTGTGGGTTGGAGGATGTATTGAGCTTCATGTCTTGAACTGCACTAGACAAATGAAGGACACCATGATCCTTGGGTTGAGAAGAGTCTAAAACTCCATCATTGACTACTTGCTTGTTCTTGTTCTAGTGTGAGTTCTTTCCTTTGTCCTTATGAGAGTTGTTAGTATTTTGACCATTGTTGTTATTGTTATGTTTAGTCAAAATTCCTTGCTCTTTCAAGACATCCTCAATCCGACATGCGATTTCAACCATAGTGTTGAAGGAATCAAAGACAATCTTCTGAACCTCATACCGCATTTCAAGCACCAAGTTGCTAACAATAATATCAATCCTTTCATGCTCAGGAATAGTCCTAGAATAGTGAGAGCACAGTCATCTCCATCTTTGTAAGAAGGTAACAAAGGATTCCCCTTGGTTCTGCTTCAAATTGCACAAGTCTAATATATTGACTGATCTTGACAAGTTGTATGCAAAATGTTGATCAAATGTGTGGACAAGTTCTTTGAAAGTTTTGACGGGAGGGGTTATGTTGGTAAACCACTCCATTGCTTAGCCCTTGAGACTCCTCAGAAATAATCTCATAGGAGTCATCTTGGTGAAAATCAAAACTCATGATGTAGAACTGATGCACATGATCATGCGGGTCATCATTGCCGTCATACTTGTCATACTATGGAATTTCAATTTTTCTAGGAAAATCCTTCATACTCACACTCCTGTCGAAAGGATTGGGACAAATAGAGTCAAGGTTGAAAGAACTCTTGCGTGCCATCATTTTTTCCATCATACTTTTCATTTTCTTGATTTCCTCTTCTTGTGATGGGCTTTGTTTCTTGATCTTTTTTTCCACATCAAAGTTGTAAGAGACCCTAGCACTCTTGTTCATCAAGCTCTCTAGGAACTTATCCTTATTTTTCTCCACATATTTCTCCACATATTGTTGGAGAAGTGGCTCTTCTTGCATTCTCATAAAGTCTTGAGAGTTGATGTCAAGACTTGAGCTACTTCCTCCATATTGTGAACCATTGTGGGCATGTTGAGATGGTTTCCTTGAGTTCCTAGGAGGTGGTCATCTCCTATAATGGGCATGTTGCGAAGCCCTTCTTCCTCTAGGGCTAGGAGATCTTGAGGTTGATCTTGAATACCTTCCACTTCATGCAATTTTAGGAGTGGGTGGAGAAGAGTTGTTTCCACCACCAACACACATGTTGTTGTATTGGTCATTGAGTTGTTGGGCAAAAATCCTATCTCTTTCTTCTTGTGCGGCTCTCCTCTCTATGTCTAATAAGGCTTGTTTTTCAGACTCTAGGAATCTAAGCCTTTCTTCTTTTGTGGCTTTTTCTTCTAGAAAAGATTTCTTTTTGCATTCAATCCTTTTAAGCCTTTCACTAGTATATCTAGAGATCATTTGAAGTGGTGAATTTGGTCTAGAATGCTTAAACAAGTCATTAGTAAATGCTGCATTCACATGAGCATCATAAGATTCATTGTTTTGGTCTTCATGTTGTGACCATTCATCTTGGTGAGCTCATCTATGATGCCTTTTAGCTCTTTGATATAGATATTTGGTATTAATGGGAGGTGATTCTGGTTGATTATCATGAGAGGAATCACCAAATAGCATGTTGTCTCTGTGTCTTTGAAATTTCTCCTCAAGATTTTGATCCATGGCTTCCCTCTCCCTCTGAGTCATGGTATAACTCATGTCCATATTTTAATGAGAAGGTGGTAAGGCAGTACTCAACTCACTAAGACTGCTCTTAGTTTCAAACCAAACTTCTGCAGTATTCCTAGGAGATTGATCAAAGACAGGTTCCTTTCCCTTTTGCTTTTGGCGAGTTTGGACTAAAGGTAATTGTTCAAAAACTACGTAAGGTCATTTTCCTTGGTTCACTTGATACCTTGTCATAACCAACATGAAAGAAAGAATCTTAGGTGATAAAATGACCCTAAGAACTGTTGGTATCAAACTAGGTTAGTAGAAGAATTCAATTGTCCAAAAGAGAGATGGTGAGATAGAAAGCTAACAAGAGGTATAAACCAACATTGCCACAGAGGTGTATAATAAAAGGATAAGTATCCTAACACATATGGATCAGGAGGATGATTTACCAAAAATATATTTTGATTGAAATTGAATTTTATGGAAGTGAATTTGGACAAAAGACTACTAAAACTCTCCAAGTGTCCTATCAAAGAGTCTAAAGGTTGATTTTCACAACAAGAATGATTCCTAACTTATCGATGACAAGCAAGATTGCTTGTGAAATCAAAGATCACTAATTCAAGATGTCTAAATACAAGAACCCAAGGTACAAACTGTATGCACCCTAAAATGGTCACCTAGACTTTGGGCCCCCATTTAGCAATTTATCAAATCCCTAAATCTGTATTTTCAAAAATCAACATTTTTCAATTATATCAATTTCTTTGATCAAATCTTGGTTTTATAATTTTTGATTATTTTCCATGGGCTAAACCATTTTATCCTAAGTCTTTATTTATTTAAAAGGAATCTCCTCCCCTTTTATTAAATAAAAAAGCCCCCACTTTTCCTCTTATCCTAAGTTGCACAAATAAAGCATTATTCTTATTATATAAAAAGAAGAAAAACACTTTTTGTCTCATATGGACACAAAATTCAACTCTTATTTTCTCATTGGAGGATATTTGTGCACATGGATTGCTCCTCTTTGATGCTCCACCCTTGATTAAATCTTTTTCCTCTTAATCTCCATGGTCCATTCTTTTTCAATTCCTTTAAAAGGAGAGCTCTTTTCTCATTCTTGAATCCATCTTTTGAATACTAACCTAATGCTGCAAGATTTCTTGGAGACTTTGGAGCTTTTGGAGCTTTTGGAGCTTTTGGAGATCATTTATTGCATTCTAGTTTCATTATTGCATCATAGCTTTCATGGCATCTAGCTTAGTTTCCTTTATGCTTTAGATTAACTCACATAGCTTAATTAGCAAGGGTTTGTAATACTTTCATTTCCATAGCTTAGCTTGCATCTTCATTCTTATTATAGCTTGCATTGCATTGCACTCTCATTGATTCTTGAGGATATTGGCATTCTTGTCCTTGTCTCTTTGAATCTTCCATTGTGTGGTTTACTAGCAAGGTTGCATGCTTCAATAACTCTAGCTGAGAGCACCATCAACATCCTTGTGACTCCATGCCTAGGGAGCTCTAGGTCACTTTCTCAAGGTTTCCCATTCATGGATTCCATTGGGAGTAATTACTTAGAGAAGTGCACTATGTAGTGTTTACATTTTTGGTGCCCACAGTGGGGTAGAACATTCTTGTTTTGTCCTTCATTTTTTGCATTTTCATCATTTTTTTCATCAATATTTGCTTGTTGTTTTGTCAATTTTTGCTCTCTAGTTTTTTCTGACAGGATTATCATGCGATAGTTTTCTAGTGTCGTATGTTAATTCCTTACATACCAGTGTGATATTTTACCAGTTAAAATATCGCACACTTTGATAGATTATATCGCACTCTTGTTATGTTTTCTGTCGCACGCAAGTATTAGGAATTATTGCCCCGAGATATATTATTGCACCAGTACAGGATGAAATATCGCATGACTATTTCTGTAACAAAAATATTGCTTAGGCTTGGAAGTGAGAAATTTTTGTCATTTCTTTGCAAGATCTACTTGGTTTTCATTCAGATTTTTGATTTGCTATTGTAGAACAGGGATCTATTTGCAGATTTTATTTAGTTTTTGATGTGGTAACCCTTGTAGGGCTAACAAGTGGTGCTTGTAGGTGCTGCTATTGCTTGACTATTTTCTTAAAAGAATGCATGTCAAAGCTCCAAATGCACAAGGGCTACTAACAGATTTTGTAGGGCTGCCCAAAGCATAAAAACCCAATCAAGTGCTTGTTTAATTACTTTCTTTTGAGTGTGGCATCTACTAGTTGTTTCATTTCATAGGCACTTAATATCTTGTTGTAGGAATCTTTGGGTGGTAAGAGAAGTATGCTCTTCACCCTTGTGGTGAACCATAAAATCCTGACCCATCTTTAGTTTTTGAAAGCAAGAGGGTAATTGAACCTTTGCTTGGTGTGTTTGGGAGATATTTTTGAGCTAGGAAATTATGCTCTTCACCCTTGAGGTGAAACAGAAATCCTAAAACTCAAAGGTTGATACACTCTTTGTTTAGCTTTTAGAATCCTTTAGTAGGTTTTCTCTTGAGAAATCAAGAGGAACGACCCAAGTGGGGACAAGCTTTTTGCCGGCTATTCTGACCCACTATAAACTCAAGGCTATCAAGGACACAAAACTTTGGTAGATGTAGTACTTGTCTTCGCTTGATGTGAGTACTTGTGGGATTGTGACCATGAGGAAAATGTTGAGCAAGAATGCTTAAGGTACTCTTATGGCCGCAAGGTCTGTTACTTGCCACAAGGTAAGGAGTCCATTTGGGGAGCAAGAGGGGTATTACGAATGGAAGCCCTTATTAAGAACCATAGATAGAAGCCACCCTATTTTGCCACTTAGCTTCTTGGTACAAGGATTGATCCAAGTGGAATAACCCAAATCACCCCAAGATTACTCACCATCTATGTTCCTTTGGTTGTGTCATCGGCACGTCCACAAAAAATCCAATATCTATTATGGGCAACCACTTTGTGTGAGGCAATGGGACATCAAGTGTGGGCCAAGCTGTTAAGTATTGAGCCTTTGTCTTTTTAGGCTAGTAAGTGCTTGAAGTGTTCTCGTTGTGATCTACCCATGTAAATGTTCTCAAATATCAAACATCACGGTAGCATTCATAGGATTCTATTGCTTTGATATCACAATTACTTGTCTTGGCAAGGTTTCTTTTGCCCTTGTGCAAGTGTTTTATGACATGTTTGATCACCTAATATTTGCAAAACTATCTATTTACTATTGTCACTATGCTTGAAACCAAAAAATCCAACCCTCGAACTAAAATTTTGAACAAAACTACCCTTAAAACTGAGATTTTTAGCTCTCACTGGTAAAGAGTCGTACGATCCTGAAACTGTATCGCATACTATACTGAGAATTATCATGTGATAGTTTGTCACTGGAAGACTATCACACTGCCTGCCTGGAAAATATCACATAGGCTACCTAGAAACTATCGCCCTGTATACTACAAAATATCACCTACTCAGAAATTATCACACTGTTAGCCTGGAAACTGTCGCATGAAGTCTTTTTGCTGCCTGTCTGGTTAATGCAATTTTTAGTCTTTCCTTAGTTGACCAAATTTTACTAGGTGACCTACTCTACTGCTAGAAACCTATTTGTACCTTGGGTTCCTGATTTTAGACCCCTTGAATTAGTGTTCTTTGATTTTACAAAGTAATCTTTCTTGGCATCGATAAGTTAGGAATTATCCTTGTTGAAAAAGTACACCTTTAGAATCTTTGGTAACACGCTTGGAGAGTTTTAGTACTCTTTTGTCCAATTCACTTCCATCAAAATTCAATTTCAATTATATATTTGGCAAATCCATCCTCCTGGTCCATATGTGTTAGGATACTCATCCTTTTAGTATACACCTCTGTGGTAGTGTTGGTTTGCACCTTTTGCAGCTTTCTATCTTACCATCTCTTTTTGGACAATTGAACACTTTCACTATCCCTATTTGGTATTGACATTTCATAAGGTCATCTTATCACCAAGGGTCTTTTTCTTTCATGTCAGTTACAAGGTATCAAGTTAGTCAAGGAAAATGACCTCAAGTTATCTTTGAACAATTACCCCTAGTCCAAACTTGTCAAAAGCCAAAGGGGAAGAAACTCATCTTTGATCAATCACCCAGGAGTGAGTTTGTGGCTTGGTTTGACCCAAAGAGCAATCCTAGTGAGTTGAGCACCTCTTTACCATCTTCTCAATCAAATATGGACATGAGCTACACTTTGACTAGGAAATAAAGAGAAGCAATGGATCAAACTCTTGATGATATTTTCCAAAGATAGGGATAACATGTTGTTTGGTGATGACAATCAACATGAATCACCCCCTATTAACTCAAGATATTTAGATTCCCATCAAAGAGCTAAAAGACATCATGGGAAAGCTCACCAAGATGCATGGTCACAACATGAAGACCAAAACAAGAAATCTGGTGATGCTCATGTGAATGCCGCATTCACTAATGACTTGTTCAGACAGTCAAGGTCTAACTCTCCGCTCAAAAAAACCTCAAGATATGCTAATGAAAGGCTTAAAAGAATTGAGCGTGAAAAGAAAGAAGAATTGAGTGTGAAAAGAAAGCCTTTTGGGATGAACAAGCCACTAAAGAAGAAAATTTTAGACACCTAGAAGAAGAACAAAAAGCCTTGCTAGAGTTGAGAAGGAAAGCATTCCAAGAAGAACAAGATGGGCTTTTAGCCCAACAACTCAATGACCAATTTAACAAAAGGGGTACCAACAATGGAAACAACTCTCCACCCTCTACTCCCTCAAGAACCCCAAGAAGTAGAAGGTGGTCAAGGACCCCTTCAAGATCACCTAGTCCTAGAGGAAGGAGAATTTCACAACATAGGAGATGAACACCTCCTAGGAACTCAAGAAAACCCTCCCAACGAGCTCATCATGGCTCTCAACATGGAGGAAGTAGTGCAAATTTTGATGATCAAGATTATATGAGAATGCAAGAAGAGCCACTATTCCAACAATATGTGGAAAGGAGAATCAAGAAACAAGGACCCTCTCAACAAGAGGAAATCAAGAAACTCAAGTGAATGATGGAAAAGGTGTTGGAACCTAAAAGTTCATTTTCACTTGATTCTATTTGTCCCAATCCTTTCGATAAAAGTGTGACTATGACAGATTTTCCTAGGAAAGTTGAAATTCCCCAATACGAAAAGTATGATGGTAAAGGTGACCCACATGATCATGTGTGCTAGTTTTATATCATGAGTTTTGAGTTCCACCAAGATGACTCTTACCTTATGAGATTATTTCCAAGGAGCCTCAAGGGCAAAACCATGGAGTGGTTTACCAACATAACCCCTCTCGTCAAAACTTTCAAAGAACTTGTCCATAGATTCATTCAACATTTTGCATACAACTTATCAAGATCAGTCACTATGTTGGACTTATGCAATTTGAAACAAAACCAAGGGGAATCCTTTGTTACCTTCTTGCAAAGGTGGAGATGATTGTGCTCCCAGTATTCTAGGACTATTCCTGAGCATGAAAAGATTGACATCATTGTTAGTAATTTGGTGCCTGAAATGTGTTATGAGGTTTGAAAAATGGTTTTTGATTCCTTCGATACTATGGTTGAGACCGCATGTGGAATTGAGGATGTCTTAAAAGAACAAGGCATTTTGACCAAACATAGCAATAACAACAATGGTCAAAATCCTAATAATGCTAATAAAGACAAAGGAAAGCACTCGCACTAGAACAAGAATAAGCAAGTAGTCAACGATGGAGTTGTGGACTCTTACCAACCCAAGGATCAAGGAGTCCTACATTTGTCCAGTGCAGTCCAATATATAAAACTCAACACATCCTCCAACCAACAAGAGAACAAACCAAAGTATCAAGAAAAGCCCAAGAAAAAGTTGCAACAGTTTTCTAAAATGGGTGACTCATATGAGGATGTTTTCAAGACCCTTATTGCCAATAATCTTGCACAACCACAAGATCTAGAAAACTTCCACATACCTAATGTTAAGCCACATTGGTGGAATGAAAAAGATTTCTGCAAATATCATAATGGCATTGGACATGACACCAAACATTGCTGGAAACTTAAACACCTTATCCAAGATCTTATTGAAAGTGGAAAACTTTAGATTGATGGGTTGAATACCAATGCAGACCACAAGGCATTCAAGGAGCCTTTGCCCAAATATGAAAAGGGGGAAACCTCTAAACCCAAGAATGGCAAGGCTGAAATCAACTATACCTACACAAGTGTAGAAAATGTGGTTAATATGCTTGAGATTGTCAAGGAAAATGTCAACATGATGCGAAACAAATATTCTTATGCTCATGATGTCATCTCTCCTCCTATATTTGATGAAGAACCCATGGTAGTGCTTAGGGAGCCTCACTCTCAAAGGTCATCCCAAGCTCTTAACGCTATCACCAGAAGCCAAAGTCAAGGTCCTATGATTATTAGAGGTCCTAGTCCTAACCAGTCTAGCAAACCCAAGCAAGTGACATCTAAGAATGTCACCACCAAGTCAGCAGTCAATCCTAAAATGAGCTACAATATTGATGACTAGTTACAAAGAACACTAGCTCAAATCTCAATTTTTGAACTCCTGGAATTATCTCCAAGACATAAGCATGTCCTTGAGGATGCTTTACGTACAACCAATGTTCCTAATAACATAGATGTTGACCAATTCCAAAAAATGGTTAACCACCTTGCCAACCCTAATTACCTCACATTCTCAGAAGAGGATGACAAAGCCTTGAGCCATCCACATAATCTTGCCCTTCATATCGAAGTCATGATTCACAAGACCCATGTCAGGTGTGTGTTGATTGATGGGGGTGCTGGCCTCAATATTTGTTCCTTGAGTTTGTTGAAAATACTGGGTTACTCTGAGCAAGTTATTGATACTCATAAGAAAATTACCATTAAAGCCTATGATGAGGTAGAGAGAAGCTCCAAAGGCTTGGCCATCCTTCCTATCAGGATTGGCCTCGTTGAAAAGGACATTTTGTTCCAAATTGTTGATGTTGGTCCTTTAGCCTATAATATCCTACTTGGTAGACCATGGATCCATGAAATGCAAGTAGTGCCATCCACCTACCAACAATGTGTTAAGCTCCCCTATAATGGAGTAGAAGTTTGTATACATGGGGATAGCACATTATCTTTTAATGCAATTTCAATAGGAACTCATGTTCCTTTCAATAGAGAAGCTGAGGATTTTGATGCCACTTTAGCACAATGCCAAAATAAGTTTAAGGCCATAGACCTTGGTATGGGGGGTTATCAAATTAACTCCTTTACAAAACTACCAGTCTCACCTAGGTCCTATGGTAAACCTTCACAAGAGATGCATCCCTCATCTTTAGCAATGACTCTATTTGGTACATTTTTAGAGTCCTCGGTGCCCATACAGGATGAAAAAGAAGAGGTAGATGTTAGAGATTGGATTTACAAGGAGGAAAAATACAAGCATAATGAAAATTTCACCCCATCTCCTAAGGCTTATGGGAGACGATATACTTTGGTCAAAAATATGGGCTACCCAGGTCATGGTCCTCTCAGTCATAGATTAGATGCTAAGGCTGAACCACTCAATCATGATCTCTTTGGCCGTAGATCTAAGACAACGGTTGGCCTAGGTCTTGAAATTCAGAACAAGAAAACTACTCCTATCCTTGCTGCGATGGATAGTGATGATGAATCTAGCTACATACCCAATTTGCAAAACAAACAAGATAGGTGTGAAGATTGGGTCCCTTCCACCAATCTCCTTTGGGGAGATTTAGATGCTCCAGTTATCAATCCAATAGTTTCAGACCTAGAACAAGAACAATCTACTATTGAAGATCATGTTGAGGATCCTATTCAAGAATATCAATATACAAATGGCATTCAAGAAGGTGTTATCCTTGGTGACATCAAAGCCTCTACCTCAAGGCCTAAAAAACATGCTTGGTGTAAACATCCCAGCCAAGATTCAGATATAGACTCACATCAGTATGACTGGGAAACTCTCTCTAATTGTTCTACAGCTAACTTGGACATTGATGTTGTCCATACATATGGTTCCCAACCTGAGGTAGCTAATGAGTCTAATGTAGGATTAGAGGATTGGAATCCATGAGTCACTTTAGTAGATGATGCTTCACTTGGAAGGATAATTCCTGATTTAGGTACCTTAAAGGGATACTTGATAGATCCTAACTTTGCAATCACCAAAGATGATACCATTCACATACACAATATTGAACCAATCATTGACCTACCCCTTGCCAATTCTCACCTAATTGATTTATCTTAGCGCTTTCAAGAGCCTCAGCTCCTAACTTTCCAAAATGACTATGAGATAGCATGTTACCTAAATGCCCTTGAACCTGTAGTCTCTTCCACCAACAAACCAACTACAAGCATGAAAGAACCAGATATCAAGTACCTTAGTCGAAAAATAAAAAGAAAAGAAAAAAAGAATAAGAGTTCTGATGCCAAAAACCACTGTGTGGTGGTGTCAGAACCTAAAAAAGTAAAAATAAAGGACATATCCAAGGGTGAAAACCTCTCTGAGGCACCTAAGGATGAGGTACTTGATCATCTCCCAAGTTACTTTTAGGATAGGTCTTCAGTACTTGTTGAGCCTACACAATTAGTCAATTTGAATACAAAAGACACTCCATAAATAGTGCATTTAGCTCAATCCCTATCACCACAAGAAAAAGAAGCATATACCAAGTTCCTACAGACCAAGAAGATCAATTTTGCTTGGAATTACTTAGACATGCCAGGGTTGGACACCAATCTCATTATGCATCACTTGTCCATAGCTCCAGGTATTAAACCAGTAAAATAGAAATTGAGTAAAATGCATCCTCACATAGCTCTTCTTGTCAAAGCTAAATCAGAAAAACTCCTCAGTGCAGGAATTATAAGAGCCATTAATTATTCCAAATGGATATCCAATATTGTACCAGTTTCAAAACATGACAACTCCATTTGTGTCTGCATAGATTTTAGAGATCTTAATAAAGCATGCCTAAAGGATGATTTTCCACTTCCAAACAAAGACATGATAGTGGACATGACCGTGGGCTATGAGATCTATTCTTTGATGGATGGTTTTTCTAGGTATAATCAAATCAAAATAGCTCTTGAGGATCAAGAAAAGACTAAGTTCACTTGCGCATAGGGAACCTATTGCTGGAATGTCATGCCCTTTGGATTAAAAAATGCAGGAGCTACTTATCAAAGAGCTATGACTATAATCTTCCATGACATGATGCATCAAAATATGGAAGATTATGTGGATGACACCCTAGAAAAATCTAAAAAAAGAGATACACACCTAGGCGATTTGGAAGTAATTCTAGATCGTATGGAACAGTTTCAATTCAGATTAAATCCCAAAAAGTGTGCATTTGGAGTCACCTATGGAAAAATCCTAGGATTTATCATTTCAACTAAAGGACTAGAGGTGGACCCAGAGAAATTTCAAGCAATAATGGCTATGTCACCTCCCAAAAACATCAGTCAAATGAGGAGTCTTCAAGGACACCTTCAATCTATAAGGAGGTTTATTTCACAACTAGCTGATAGAGCTCAACCCTTTAACAAGACTTTACACAAAGGGGTTAAATGTGTCTGGAATGAAGATTGTCAACAAAGCATGGACCAAATCAAGCAATACTTGGCTAATCCTCCAATCTTAATGCCTCCTATCCTAGGAAAACCACTCATATTGTATGTGTCAGCAACAGAATCTTCCCTGGGGGCATTATTGGCTCAGCTTGATGATACTGGAAAAGAAAGAGCTATATATTACATCAGTCATACTCTTGTATCATATGAGGTCAACTACACTAGTATTGAAAAATCTTGCCTAGCAGTGGTGTTTGCTTCCCAAAAGTTGTGGCATTACATGCTTCTGCATACAATACACCTCATTGCAAAAATTGATCCTCTCAAATACTTGCTTGGTAAGGCTGCTCTCAAAGGTAGACTTGCTAAGTGGATGATGATCTTATCATAATTTGACATAGAGTATGTTGAGCATAAGGCTATAAAAGGACAAGCCATTGTAGACCAATTGGCTGATTTTCCAATTCAAGACAAAACACCAATTCAAGTTGAATTTTTAGATGAGCACATAATGTACATGACTGCAAGAACATGGAAGATGTTCTTTGATGGCTCTTTCATGCAAAATGGTTCAGGTGCAGGAGTGTTATTTGTTTCTCCTGATGGGTAAACAACTCCTAAATCCTACAAACTATTGTTCCCATGCACGAATAACATGCTGAGTATGAGGCCTTGACAAATGGATTAAAAATGGCTATAGAATGGAGAATCACCAAGCTACATATTTTTGGGGATTTGCAATTAATAGTCAACCAAGTTAATGAAGAATACCAAACCAAAGATGAAAAATTGGTACCCTACAAGAAAATGGTTGATTCATTGCGATGATATTTCACCTTTGTTACATTTCAACAAATCCCTAGAGTAGAGAATAAAGCATTTGATGCTATGGCTACATTGGCTTCACTTCTTCAGCTAGAACAGCATGAGTCTAGATTCAAATTCCTGATGGAAGAGCTACGCTACCCTATCTATGACTCCCAAGAAAGCCAAGTTGTTTGTACCCTTATTAGCCATGAGTCATCCCACTATGGTGCCATTTACTCAGACCTCTATGATGGTACTATTCCTGAAACCTTCAATCATTCTAAATGAAGAAACCTAACCCGAAATGCCTCTCACCACACCCTTATCTCTGGTAATCTGTATCAGAGGGGTTTAGATGGGACACTTCTTAGGTGTTTAGAAAAGGATGAGTCCAACCAAGTGTTAGTTGACATTCATGAGGGAATTTGTGGAGGACATTCTAATGGTCTTGCCATGGCCCGAAGGTTTCTTAGGGTGGGGTACTATTGGCCTACCATGCAAACAGATGTAGTATCTTTTGCTAAATCTTTTGTAAAGTGTCAGAAACATGGTAACCTGATACATGCTCCAGGTGGGGAGCTTATTCCTTTAATTTCTTATTGGCCATTTCAGCACTGGGCCTCTGACCTCGTCAAGCAGATTCATCCCAACTCATTAGGTGGACACAAATTCATTATCACTACTACTGATTACTTTACTAAATGGGTAGAAGCTGTTCCACTTTCTGTTGCCTCAGGAAAGATAGTTTCTTTGTTTATTTTGAACCATATCATTTGTCAGTATGGAGTGCCTTCTGAAATAATCACTAAAAATGGAGGTCATTTTAAAAACAAGGACCTTAAACATCTCTACAAGAAATTCAAGATAAAACAATATTGGTCCTCCATTTACTTCCCACAAGGAAATGGACAAGCAGAGGCTTCAAATAAGACCATTCTTAAAATTCTCCATAGAATAGTTCACAAGAATGGTAGAGATTGGCATCTATAGATAAACCTGGCCTTGTGGTCCTATAGAATGAGTATTCATACTCCAATAGGGGCTACTCCTTTTTCCATCACTTATGGTGTTGAAGCAGTGTTACCTTTAGAGGTGGAGATTCCTTCACTTAGAGTTTCCCTTAAAGGTCTAGTGACAGATAAAGACTACCATGCCATGAGGCTACAAGAACTAGAACTTCTAGATGAAAAGCATAAAGCATCTTTTGATCACATGAGAATCTACCAAAAGCATATGTCCAAAGCATTCAACAAGAAGGTTTGCCTGAGATAATTTCAAGTGGGGGATCTTGTCCTACGAGAAAACCCTAAGAATCAACAACATAGAGAGAAAAAGAGAAAATTTGAACCTAATTGGCTTGGACCATACATCATTATTGCTGCTTTTGGTACAGATGCTTATTTACTATTTGATCTAGAGGGGGAATAAATCCCTAAGCCTATCAATGTCTTGCACCTCAAGAAGTTCTATCCATGATGCCTATTCTGTTTGTGGGCATCCTTTGTACATATTTATTGATCCTGAAAAAATTCCAAAAAAAATCATATATGATGCTGAAAAAATCCTAAAAAGCATATAAAGTCTTAAAAAAAAAAAAAAGTGCCTTGGTGAAAACTTGGAAACAAGCGCCTTGGTAGGAAGAATACAAAAACATTGAAAAAAAAAAAAATCTCCAAGTGGTGGAAACCTAGAAACGGGGACTACTTGAGGCCTTTGCACCCTTGTTTCTTAGCATGCATCCTTGACACTTAGCCTTTCCCCATCATGCCTTGACCTTTTTACCATGGTTTGGAATTGGTCTTTATCTAGGGGGCATAACTGTGCTAGCTTTGGTCTCTAAGATGTGTTGGTCTTTAGGACATCCTTGCAAATGGTGTTTTTCAAACACCACCCCAAGTAGTGTTTTTTAACACTACCCTAGCATCAAGTGTTTCTCAACACTTATCAGATGTCTTACCCACAGTCTAGCATGATATGGTATTTCTCATTTGCAGATTTGATACTCAAACTTTGACTCTATGACCTATACACACGCACTTAAAAAATTGCCTCGCTGAGACTTGTTTGACTTTATTTCTTTGTGTGTTGTCTATGATGATTTCTTTGATGAGTGTTCTCTCCCTAATAGTTTTCGATGATGCCGAGCTAGAAGACTAGGGGCATGAGGACATGTTTTATTGCTTTTTCTCCTTGTGGGTATATTTTTTTGGTCCTAACTATCATTATCATTTATGCTCATTCCACTTGACATTAGGGTCTACAAGGTATTATCCTTGACTGTCTTTGCAAGTGCATATTTCTAGCCATCTTGACTTTCCTTATGTCTCGATGTGAGTATAATCTTTCTATATTAAAATTAGGTAATCTCACTGCACTAGTCATCTTGACCTATATGTCTTTGATGCCTAGGTGGGATTTCCACATATCTATCTAATATAGATCATATTCAAATTCACATAGTCATACTAGTGTGCATTGTATGATCTTATGATGCTACCAATAATGCTCGATGATGGATATTAGAGTCTAAAAGCTTTGTGACCTTGCAAGTAAACCACTTTTCATAGTAGCTTGCATTTTTAGGTTCATGTTAGATTAATTTTGCATCTTGCATATGGAGAGAGCTCTCCTTTCATCTTTCATGGACTTGTCAGTCAACTCTGCTCGCCTTTCCTTTTCTCGATCATGTCTTTCGCTCCTTCTCTTTCACATCATGACCTTTTTTTTATCATCACAAGGGGTTAATATTATCATCAAATCTATATATTAAAGAGATCATTTCTAGAAATATGAGTCTATCATAAACATGAGAGCTAAACATACATCTATGAGAGAGATTATACATGAGCTTATATATCATACATTTTGAGCAAAATGATAGGACAATATAACAACTAAAACATCCATCACAAGTGGGACAAATACACAAGATATATCACCAATCCAGTAATCTCATATATATATAAATGTCATGATACAATGTGGGATACAAAAATCTAGATAAAGTCCCAGGATATGTCTCTATATATCTATCCTAACCCTAAACCTAGAACTTGCTAGCACCATCATGTGGAGCTGGTGGTGGAGGAGGTGATGCTACTACTATGTCTAGTACCATATTAGATCTCCCAGCTATAGCCAAGTAGGGTGGTGCTCTCTGACCCTCTAGTACAGCCTGTATATAGAGACCATGATAATATGTAGCTCATGCTACCTCTCCCTAGGTCTCTGTAGTGACAACCTATATGGCTCTCTCTCACCGCTTGATCTCAGCTCTCAGATCAGTCACCTACTAGTCTTTGATAGCTATGGTGATCTGTAGCTGCTACATCTCCATCTCTAGGACCTGGATCCTCACTCTCAGATCCTCTCCCCCTGCAGGCTAATCCTACCTAGCATCCACCCAGTGGTGAGCTGGTCTCGCCCCATCATCACCCTCATTAGTAGAACCCTATCCCCATGGTCATTCTTGGCCACCTAATCAAGAGCTCTATCCAATATCCCTAGCTCTCCCTCTCCCTCCTCCATCCCCTCCATCCCTGTCATCTTTATCATCTCCCAGTGCTGCTGGCTGTGCATCAGGTACTATAAACTTAGGGAATGGATGCCTCTGCCACTCTACCCTATAAGCTGCATCAGCACCTGCATCTTCCATGTCTAGGAGGTAGGCCCATGGCTCCCTCCATATCACAATTGTATCATGTACTACCTGCTGATAATCCAGCATTGGCATCCAACCTTGGCCCTCCTTGTCCCTGACCTGAGCATATGTGGTGGTCTCGATGGGTACTCTCTACTAGCACCCGAACTGTCTCCAGACCTGGGTGATCACAAATCTCTCAATAATGTCTAAGAACTGACCTACCAGTGGTCGGCTACATAAAATATAACCGAGCTCCTCCTCCTGGTCACCCCACTGCTCAACAGCCCTGTATGGTCTCCAGTGGAATGAGGTGAGCTCATCCAGTACCCTCCTGTAGTAAGTCACATCCGTGATGTGTGGCTAAGATATGAACCCTATATACCTATAGATGTAGGGGCATCTCTACTCCCTTGGCTGCACTCATGGTTGCACAACAATGATGTGCTCCCACACCCAAAACTGTGCTAATATAGCACTGCACGCTCAGGTCCTACTCTCCTGATATACTATCTCATGGAGCTCATGGTACATGTCTGCCAAGATGGCTAGCCCCCATGCCATCCATCGTGGGTGTGTAATCAAGTCCACCACTAATCAACCCTAACCCAATGGGAAACCCTTCTAACTCCTATCAGTAATAAGGGCCTATGCTAAAATAGAACATATGATGCATGGCACTAGAAAATCCCTACCAAACTCCTCCATTAGATGATCCCAATTGAGGTGTCTATCCACAAAAGTGACATCTTGAAACATGTCCTACATAATCTACCTCCCCTCTATTAGATCCTAATCATAGTACACCTATGCCAACAAACAATCATGTCAATTTCTATCATATGGAAACTTTACATCTATGACTATCTATAAACATGACTATACTTAAAGGATCTTCGTGGCTCGGAACTTGTAGGATCTGATAGACATCCTCTAAGCTAATAGTAGCCTCTCCAATGGGCAATTGGAAGGTGTTATGCTCACTATGCCACTGCTCAGCCAATGTTGTAAGCAATCCATGATCAACCCGAATGTGGGGCATCTGCAGCAAATAGCCAAATCCCATCTCCCTCAAGTCTGCTCATCCTGGATCATCGAGATCCTGAATGCATCGTAGTCTAGTCACTCGAGGCGCTCTAACAAGCAGCATAGGAAATTTCTCTTGCAAGACATTTAACCAAAACCAGATGTCAAAACATATCATGATCGATGTATAAAATTAGTATAAAACATCTTAAATACAAACATTGTCAGGACCCATGTCATTTTGCTCAAAAACATTAAAACATGTCATTTTTCTATACTGTGTGATACTATTTTTTGACTAAGTATCATGCAATACTTTCCTCAATAGCAGTGCAATGGTATCTTTTCTTGCAATACTTCACATAGCATCGCACAATATTTCATCCAGTATTGTGTGATACTAGATTCAATATCGGTATGATCCTATTTTGACCCACGAAGTATCGCACGATAGATATCCTCAAAGGGTGCAATACTTAGAAAGTATCGTACGACTTTTCATACGAAGAAAATTTGAAAAAATTTAAAAACTTTTAAAACATGTTTTAAATTAACATTAATGCTCATAAATGACCAATAAAGTGATTTTTTCTTAAAACATACCAGGGCACCATACTGCAGGGGCCAGTTGTGCAACTGGGTGCGCTCAAATTGATGCCTGTGGATCGGGATCACTACTTGTTAGGCCATTTTCTCTCTCTAAGCTCTCAAGATTCTCAAATCACTAAAAGACAAATGATTTTGAAAATGACCTTTTTACCCCCTTTTATCGCATTTTGACTTTTTGACCTAATTTTCAAAACACCTCAAAATTGTGCAAAAATTGCACCCCCAGCTAATTTTGACATCCTAGATCCATTTTCAGGATCAAAATCAAAATATGAGTTCATCTTGATAGTCAAAATTGCATTTCAAAACTTTCACCCTCTTCTGCGTAGTTGACTGACCATTTGAGGCCTGATCCTTCAATCTTTGTTGGGGCACCTTCATTTCTTCATCCCCATCTCTTTGAAACTTGTAGTCTTTCATTCACCTTCATTTGATTCATCTCTTTGAGTTTTGACTTCATTTTTATCCTATATCTTTCTCAGTCAAACCTAGTCAAAGTAAGGCATATCTTCACTTCTTGATGGTTATCTTATCATCTTTCATCTTCGATTATGATTTCTAGTGACTTGATCAAGTTTATCAATTTTTTGTTCTCCTCTACCTGATTTCGATTCTAAGGGGGCAGTACCTATCAGCTTTAATCTTTGATTCAACTTATCAATCAAATCTTTCTTGAGATTCTTATCTCTTATTTAAGACTTGATTATCACCTAGCTATATAGGTGTTGGTCTTGCCTTTCAGCTTATCTTTATTAGCTTATGCTTATGCTTGTCATGATGTGTTCCCATCTGTCGAACACATGTCTAGGTTTTTTTGTGATCCCAAATCGATCTCACATTTCAATTCCATTCTTTGATCACATGTGTGTTAGAAATAGGAAATACTGAGAGGGGGGGTGAATTAGTATTCTAAAAACTTTAACTTTTTCCCAATTATGGATATAATAGATTATCTTTATACATGCATAACATAAGAAGCTAAACAATATGCATAGCAATAGAAATAAAGAACTCATAACACATGATATGTTCTCGAGGAAACCCTGGCCAAGGGAAAACCCTAATGGGGATGGTACCCACAAAGAACCACTAATCAAAAGTATCCTGTTAAGGATTTTGACCCTATTAGGAGTCTATTACAAGAATATAGTGTATTAGTCCTGATTAAGGGACTATAGGCCATGTTAGAAGCCTCAACCCTATTAGGAGTTGTCAATACAAAATTTGATTACCAGATGAGCCCACTGCCCAAACAAGTAATATACAATGTATACTGATTACAAAAATGGATTAAGGTATATAACCTTATGCTACTTGCATCAACATCTTTTTTCTGCTCTTACATTCACATCATATCATTACAATATTACCACATATCTCATCTTCTTCTTCTTACAATTACATATTACATATATACAAGTTATTAAGGATAATAACTTTACATGGTTGGCTTCCATATATCTTCATCCAAGATTTAACATCTAGGATGTCATCCCTTTATATTGTTAAGTCATTATTTTTATAAACAAAATAATCCCTTAACTCTTTACCAATTCTGCCTTCATATTCTATCCTGTCGGCTTAACAATGTCTTCTATAAAACTATCATAACTAATTCCGTACATGTCATACTAACTTTTTCTTTGACATGGGTCATCATTAGTCATCATAGAGTCTATGTTCAAGTGCATAAGCACTGAACTTACTCCAGTCAACATCACAAACAAAAACTATATCCTGGTGCACTAGTGAAAACATTATCTTACACTTAGACAAATTTGCAATGCACTCTGCTATACTTTCTCTCTGACCTGTGTGATCTTCATGTGGATCATATGTTTCCATAATGACAACATCTATGTACTCACTTCAGCCAAATTGCCAACAATCTCCCCCTTTGTCATTGGTGGCAACATATGAGAAAATTGGCTAAGTGTACAAGTCAAAATCTCAAAATTGTATCAAAATTGTGGCCATAGTATAGAATATGTATACTATCCTTATAACTCCTCAAAATATAATCTCTAATACAATGCTCCCCCTAAGAGTATCAATCCTTATCAAATATATCAATTTTCTACTCTAATATCTCTCCCCCTTTGACAACAATGACAAAATAAGGTAGGGAGGATTAGAAAATTGTATCCCAAAAAGATTATACCTTCATTTTATTATTGCAAAGCTGGTAGGCTTGCAACACAATCTGCAAAATCAGCTTTCATAGCTTCTATCTCCTTTTACCATGAATTCTTGATGGAATCTACCACATTGAGTAATGTGCTCAGTCCATAAGCTGCTATTTGACAAGCTTGGAGGTTGTCAAATTTGAATTTCTGAAAGGATGTCGTAGCTATAAAACATTCTTCTAACTACTCTTCAATGATACTCAACTTCATAGAGATGTGTTCTCTCAAAAGAGTGAGTCTCCTCATTTTTCTACTCCTCTCATCTTGCAATATTCTTATTTCATCATAAAGCTTCTAAACTTTCTTTTCAGCATCACATACCTTCACATTAGGTCTAGAAAGAAGGTTACATTCATTCTGAATCTCAGCTTCCTTCAACTTGATCTTCTCTTCCTCTTCTGTTGTCAAAATCTCTAGTTTTGTACACTGTATGTACAATGATTTTCCTATCTCCAAATGTTTCCTCAAGTTCTTGATACAAATATCAAGATTGCTAATATCATTCCTGGTATTCTAACTGATGTTCAAAAGCATTTTAGCTTCATAAGCTGCTTGAGCTCTCACTTTTGCAATATCAGATAGGTTAGTGAATTCATTGTCAAAAGTGCTCATTACCTTCTTAGCTTTCTCCAAAGGGTCTGCCTCTATGATTTCTATAGTTACAATGCTTTGTAACTTCTTAGAAAGGTCCTTCAGACTCCCTTCAAGATTCTTCACTTTATTGTTCTTGCCAATGATTTTATTCAAAGAAGTGATCAGTTCCAACTGATCATCATCATCAACTTCCTTTCCTAAATCTTCAAACAAAGATCCAATTTCTTTCTTCTTTCCAATCTCAGGAGTAAGAATGATTTCTTTTGTGGTAGGAATGGGTGCTTGAATCTCAGTCTCCTTAGGTTCTTCACTAATAGATTGAGTCTGCTCTGCTTCTTCAGTTCTATCTGGTTCATCAAGAGCTGAATTGTCAACAATGTTTGCTAAGTTCTTGAATACATTGTCATTAGTATCCAAGGTGACCTTAGTACCTTCTATATTCATATTTTCATCTTCAATGTTAATAGCTAAAGGAGAAGGAATATCCTCTTGTTCAGCTTCAACTTCTTTCTCTGCTACAACTGATGGCTCTCCAACATTTTCTACCATGACCTTGATTATTGCCTGCTCTGTATCTAAATTAACTTCTTCATATCTACCTCCCATAATCAAAATGGTTCTCCTTTTGGTTCTCAAATGGGTGCTTAAGGCCTTCAATATCTACTTCAAGTTTTCATCATCTCTCACATCACAAAGCTTCTTCACAAGATTCTTTCTGATATTAGTGTCTTCTTCAATTGCTCACTGCTTTCTATTTACAAGTTTGGTATACAACTCATCAGGTATTTGACCTTGAATAGAACCAAATTTCTTTTTTGCCAAAATCATAGGCTTCATAATAGCATTCTCCAAATTTAGTCTTTTTGAATAATCATAAAGTTTAAAGTACTTGTTCATTTTAGTGAAATTTCCATCTTGTATGATTTCTTCATTCACTCTCTCAACTCTTGGTTTCCATGTCTTCTTCTTAACTGTAGTGTCATCATCCTTTATTTCTACAATTTCTCTTGGTACTGGTTGAACTAAAGTCTTCTCTCTCTTTCCTGGTCCAATAGCAATTTCTTTCATTCTCTTGCTACTTGTGGAGGAAGTGGATCTAGTTGTTACTTGTTCCTTTTTTGGTTCATCTAATTTCACCTTGACTTGTGTAGGTTCTTGTTGTACTACATTGGATGATAAGGGTGGTACAATCAAGACTTCTTTCCGTCCAATATCCCTGATTGTTGCTGCTGTCTATTTTTCTATTAAGAATTCTTGCTCTGACATTCCTGAATCTTTCAGTATTCTCCTGATAGTGTTGTCAACTCTCTTCTTAGATTGCTTCTCTTCAATTATAGCTTTTGCCAAGTTGAAGTTCTCTTCAAAATTTCCAAATCTGCTGCACTGAGTGTCCAATTTACATTTAAGTAATCTACCAACATATTCTTCTATTTCAGCCTCAGATATCTCATAGCCAAGAGGGTCTATGAACTCAATTCTAGGTTCCACTACTTCAATATAGGTAAATTCAATGTCAACCATGAAACATATATCATTTTTATACTTCTTCACAAGTGACTATGGAATTCTTGATCTGCTAGTTACCATGTTCTGAAATGTCTTCATTACTAACATAGCACTCTCATTTACTTTGTCAATAACATGTCTCAAATATACTTTATTTATCCTTTCCATAGAAATTTGTCCATCATTCCAATCATTTTCAATGGTGTACAAAAATCTTCTCAATGAGTGGAAAAACATGTATGTGATTAAGGATGAAAATCTAAATTGTGCATACTTAGATTTCTTAATCTTCTCCAAGTTTTCAAACAATTGAATTCTCATAATTTCACACATATCAACTAGCACCTTGTCAAAATACATTAAATAGGCAATATGCACCATTCCATCTGCCATATCATCTTCTCTAAAATTTGCACAAAACTTAGTGGTTAGGATCTTGCATAGGTATCTCACATCATCTTGTTTGATTTTGCTAATCACAATTCCTCTGCCATTGTAGGATGAACCTGTGTTGTCTATGACTATTTTTCTCATTTAAAGGAATAGCACCAACTTTAGATAAACCTATGACTTCATGAATCAAGTTAGGTGTAATGTCTATCACTATATCCTCTAGCAAAAACTTCCCATTATGAATTCTGCTCAAAATAATCTTAGTGCATTCTTCATTGTCAAACTTATACTTTAAAGAATACTGAACAATCTCATTATCTTTCAAATGTTCATATCCTTGTTTCAATGACATATCATGGTTGTAAATCTTCTGATATTCATTGGTAAAATCACTATCATTGATGGTTTCTAACTTGCATCCAAGATAGCTCCTCACATTTTCTAAATGCAAAACTTCATCCAGTACGGATGATAATGCTAACCTAGGATCATCTTCTTCCAAGGGTTCTACTAGTTCCCTCTTCATTCTAGGTCTATTCTTAACTCTGACATTGTGAATTAAGGATACATCCATGACTACTTTAAATTCCTTATACTGATTCAAAGATCTTCCAAGATAAATACCTCAAATTCATGATTTTAGGGCTTTCATAGATTCGGCGCTCAAATCTTTCACCAAATCATTGCAAAATGCTTCCAATCTCTATTCTTTGCTCTCCTAAACACTTCAATTTTCTTTTATGATCAAATAACATAAATCATAACCTTTTATTACTTTAATCTCACTTAGATCTTACATCGTATTCAATTCTTTTGCCGCTTCTTTCCAAAAAGTTATTTTTGTTATCCTGCAAAACTTAAAACTTCTTGCGATCTTGCAAAACATAATATTTTCTTTTGTGCTCTTAACCATAGCATTATTACATCATAAACTACCTTACATTAACTACACAAGACTTAATTCATCGAAAATCTACTTCTACACTAATTCTAAGTGCCTAATATACTACAATTTTCATAAATTAAGTGCTTTGAGTTAGGTCAGGTAAGTATTCATTCTTACCACTTAATACTTCACCTTTTTGATTACCTTCAATGTTGAATATGTCTCCTTGATCTATGCCTTTAACAAACTTCACTTCATCTGCATTACTACAGCAACCTTTCTATCTGCTACCTGCATCTTCATTTCTTCTTGCATGATTTCTAGGGTTAGGGTTAGGATGAAAATCTCCATTGTTCATTCTGAAAAACCTTGCTATATGTCCAATCTTGTTACATATCTGACAAACAATTCCATTGTGCCCATATCTTGGTCCTTGCTGATTGATTTGTGATCTGTAGTTTCTAGCAATGTGTCCAATCTTGTTGTATCTAGAAATACTACTTCATTTCTTCTATTCATATCTTCAGTGGGTCTTTTATCTACATTGTTAGTATTCCTAAACATTCTACTACCATAATTATTCTCAATAACTTTAGGTCTTCTACATTCAATAGCTCTATGTCCAAAACCATGACAATTATATCAATAACCATTAAGAGGTTTAAATTGTTTACCTGTGCAATCTCTCTTCATGTGACCAATAGTATTATAACCAAAACATCTACCTTTGAATTCTCTTTGCATACCTTTGGGTGATTCTTCTTGGTTTGGTGGTTCTTATTCTTTAGGTGGTTCTTCTCCTTTAGGTGTGTCTTTAGATTTGTTGATCTCATCTGAATTTTTCTCATCTATGCTTTCAGATTCTTTCAGATCTGGTTCCTTGCTTTCATCATTTGTTCTAAATATATTAAATCCAAGTCTAGTCTTATCATAGGATGGTTTTCCATAAGATACTTGTTCATCTATCTTCTCACTATTTGAATATAGCCTTTCAAGTTTTTGTTTGGATTGAGTCAATTCTCCTTTCATAATCTTATTGTATTTCTCAAGTTCTGCATGCTGCAAATTTACTTTCTCAAATTCAGATGTTACTTTGGCAAGTTTAGATTTTAATTCTTCATTCTCAATCTTCAACCTTTCATTCTCAGATCTCAGATTTGCTTCATTTTTGTCACTTCCATCTTTCAAACTAAGCTTTAGATTTTCTATCTTCAGTTCATGCATAAGGATCACATTTTATTTTTCTAAATTGTCACCACAATCTTCAATAAGAATTTCAGATTCCTTTTCAGATTTTAGATCTTCTACCTTGTTTTTTAATTTCTCAATAAGGTTCTTTGCATCATCATAGTTCCTTTTCACAGTGTTTCTTTCATCAATAAGCATATCAATCTGTTCAAGAGCTTCTTCAAGATTTTTCTATTGTTGATCCATATACATAAAGATCTTACTCAAGCTGCTAGGCTTTCCTTGAATGATTCTTCTCCGAGTAACTAAGCTCTGATACCAATTGTTAGAAATAGGGAATACTGAGAGGGGGGGGTGAATCAATATTCTAAAAACTTTAACTTTTTCCCAATTATGGATATAACATATTATCTTTATACATGCATAACATAAGAAGCTAAACAATATGCATAGAAATAGAAATAAAGAACTCATAACACATGATATGTTCTCGAGGAAACCCTGGCCAAGGGAAAACCCCGATGGGGATGGTACCCACAAAGATCCACTAATCAAAAGTATCCTGTTAAGGATGTTGACCCTGTTAGGAGTCTATTACAAGAATATAGTGTATCAGTCCTAATTAAGGGACTATAGGCCTTGTTAGAAGCCTCAACCCTATTAGGAGTTGTCAATACAAAATCTAATTACTAGATGAGCCCACTGCCCAAACAAGTAATATACAATGCATACTGATTACAAAAATGGATTAAGGTATATAACCTTATGCTACTTGCATCAATATCTTTTCACTGCTCTTACATTTGCATCATATCATTACAATATTACCACATATTTCTTCTTCTTCTTCTTACAATTACATATTACATATATACAAGTTATTAAGGATAATAACTTTACATGGTCGGCTTCCATATATCTTTATCCAAGAGTTAACATCTAGGATTTCATCCTTTTATATTGTTAAGTCATTATTTTGATAAACAAAATAATCCCTTAACTCTTTACCAATTTTGCCTTCATATTCTATCTTGTCAGCTTAACACAATCTTCGATAAAACTGTCATAACTAATTTCATACATGTCGTACTGACTTGCACTCTGAGATGGGTCATTATTAGTCATCATAGAGTCTATGTTCAAGTGCATAGGCACTAAACTTACTCCAATCAACATCACAAACAAAAATTGTATCCTGGTTCACTGGTGACAACATTGTTTTACACTTAGACAAATTTGCAATGCGCTTTGCTATACTTTCTCTCTGACCTATGCGATCTTCATGTGGATCATATGTTGCCATAATGACAACATCTATGTACTCACTTCAACCAAATTTTCAACAATGTGATCCCAAATCAATCTCACATTAGTCAAAGAGGGGAAAATGTATGCACCCTAAAATGGTCACCTAGACTTTGGGCCCCCATTCAACAATTTATCAAATCCCTCAATCAGCATTTTCAAAAATCAGCATTTTTCAATTATATCAATTTCTTTGATCAAATCTTGGTTTTATCATTTTTTATTATTTTCCATGGGCTAAACCATTTTATCCTAAGTCTTTATTTATTTAAAAGGAATCTACTCCCCCTTTTATTAAATAAAAAAGCCCCCAATTTTCCTCTTATCCTAAGTTGCACAAATAAAGCATTATTTTTATTTTATAAAAAGAAGAAAAGCACTTTTTGTCTCATATGGACACAAAAGTCAACTCTTATTTTCTCATTAGAGGATATTTTCCAACATAGATTTCTCCTCTTTCATGCTCCACCGTTGATTAAATCTTTTGCCTCTTAATCTCTATGGTCCATTCTTTTTCAATTCCTTTAAAAGGAGAGCTCTTTTCTCATTCTTGAATCCATCTTTTGAATACTAACCTTATGCTACAGGATTTCTTGGAGACTTTGTAGCTTTTGGAGATCATTTCTTGCATTCTAGTTTCATTATTGCATCATAGCTTTCATGGCATCTAGCTTAGTTTCCTTTATGCTTTAGATTAACTCACATAGCTTAATTAGCAAGGGTTTGTAATACTTTCATTTCCATAGCTTAGCTTGCATCTTCATTCTTATTATAGTTTGCATTGCATTGCATTCTCATTGATTCTTAAGGATATTGGCATTCTTTCCATTGTCTCTTTGAATCTCCCATTGTATGGTTTACTAGTAAGGTTGCATGCTTCAATAGCTCTAGCTGAGAGCACCATCAACATCCTTGTGACTCCATGCCTAGGGAGCTCTAGGTCACTTTCTCAAGGTTTCCTATTCATGGATTCCCTTGGAAGTAATGACTTAGAGAAGTGCACTATTTAGTGTGTACACAAATAGGCTTCCAGTGGTAGAGTAAGTAACCTACTAAAATTTGGTCAACCAAGGAAGATTGAAAGTGACACAAATCAATAGGATAGCAAAAAGAATCTATGTGATAGTTTGTAGAATACTGAGATGATACAATCTGGCCAAGTGATATCCCTTATAGAAGTTATGCGATAGTTTCGAGGCAAGAGGTGCGATAAAATCCAGGCAAGTTGTGTGATAGTTGTGTAGCAGCAAAGTATCGTACAATAAAACTCTGAATAGTGTGCAATGATTTTTCAGGATTGTATGACTCTTGACCAGTGAGTGTTTAAATTTTAGTTTTTGAGGGTAATTTGGTCAAAGTTGCAATCTAATGGTTGGATTTCTCAATTTCAAACATAGTACTAGTAGTAATCAGACAAGTTTGCAAATAGTAGGTGATCAAACATGTCATAAAACACTTGCACAAGGGCAAAAGCAACCTTGCCAAAACAAACACTTTGTGATGTCAAAGCAAAAAAAGATCCTATGAATGCTACCATGATGTTTGATGTTTGAGAATGTTTACATGGGTAGATCACAGCGAGAACACTTCAAGCACTAACTAGCCTAAAAAGGTAAAGGCTCAATACTTAACAGCTTGGCCCACACTTGATGTCCCATTGCCTCACACAAAGTGGTTGCCCACAATAGATATTGGCTTTGTCGTGGAAGTGCCAATGACACAACCAAAGGAACATAGATGGTGATTAATCTTAGGGTGATTCAAGTTAGTCCACTAGGATCAATCCTTGCACCAAGATGCTAAGAAGAAAAATAGGGTGGCTTCTATCTATAGTTCTTAGTAAGGGCTTCCATTCGTAATACCCCTCTTTCTCCCCAAAGGGACTCCTTACCTTGCAGCAACTAACGGACCTCGCGACCACAAAAGTATCTTAATCATTCTTAGCATTTTCCTCATGGTCACAATCCCATAAGTAATCACACCAAGTGAAGACAAGTACTACATCTACCAAGGTTTTGTGTCCTTGATAATCTTGATTTTATAGTGGGTCGGAATAGCTCAGTATTAGCTTGTCCCCACTTGGGTCGTTCCTCTTGATTTCTCAAGAGCAGGCTTGCTAAAGGTTTCTAAAACTAAACAAAGAGTGGATCAACATTTGAGGGTAAAGATTTCTGGTTCACCTCAAGGGTGAAGAGCATACTCTCCTAGCTCAAAAATTTCTCCCAAACACACCAAGAAAAGGTTCAATTACCCTCTTGCTTTCAAAATCTAAAGATGGGTCAAGATTTATGGTTCACCACAAGGGTGAAGAGCATACTCTCCTACCACCAAAAGATTCCTACAATAAGATATTAAGTACCTATGAAAAGAAACAACTAGTATATGCCACACTTAAAATGAAATCAATAAACAAGCACTTGATTTGTTTTTATGTGTTGGGAAGCCTTGCAAAAACAATTAGTAGCCCTTGTGCATTTGGAGCTTTGATATGCATTCTTTTAAGAAAATATTTCAAGAAATGAAGGCACCTACAAGCACAAATTGTTAGCTCCACAATGGTTAGCACATCAAAAATCAAATAATCTTCAAGTGAAACCCTGTCTTAACACAGAAAATTGAAACCAGTAACCAAACAAACCAAATCTTGGAAAGAAATGACCAAAATCACTCACTGCTAGGCCTGTACAATAGTTGTCAAAAAATAAATTGCATGACACTTCGTAGTGTACTGGTGTGATACTTTCTCTCTGAATGATACTTCATGCTACCTACATGTGACAAAGTATAAAACACCAATGCAATAGAATCCTATATGGATGAATGATACTTTTACTGGAAAAGTATCGCATGGGTATATAATAAAATATCACATGATATTGGAAAACTATCACACAACAATCTATTATAAAAACAAAGAGCCGAAATAGCAAGCAAAAATGATGACCAAAAATTGAAAGAAATGCAAGAAAAGAATGACAAAACAAGAGTTTTCTACCCCATGGTGAGTGCCAAAAATGTACACTCAAATTGTGCACTTCTCTAAGTCATTACTTCCAGGAGAATCCATGAATGGGAAACCTTGAGAAAGTGACCTAGAACTCCCTAGGCATGGAGTCACAAGGATGTTTGATAGTGCTCTCAGCTAGAGCTATGAAGCATGTAACCTTGTTAGTAAACCACACAATGGGAGATTCAAAGAGACAAGGGCAAGAATGCCAATATCTTCAAGAATCAACAATGGAAATGCAATGCAACTATGCTAAGAAAGAAGATGCAAGTAAGCTATGAAAATAAAAGGATTACAAGCCTTATTAATTAAGCTATGTGAGCTAATTTAGAGCATAAAATAAACTAAGCTAGATGCCATGAAATCTAAGCTAAAAATGCAATAATGAAAGCTAAATGCAACAAGATCTCCAGAGCTACAAAATCAACAAGAAAACCTGCAGCATAAGATTAGCATAAAGAGTGGATCCTAGAATGAGAAAAGAGCTCTCCTTTTAAAGGAATTGAAAAGGAATGGACCATGGAGATTAAGAGGCAACAGATTTAATCAAGGGTGGAGCTTGAAAGAGGAGCAATCCATGTGCACAAATATCCTCCAATGAGAAAATAAGAGTAGACTTTTGTGCCCCATATGAGAAAAAAAAGGCCTTTTTCTTTTTATAAAATATGAATAATGCTTTATTTGTGCAACTTAGGATAAGAGGAAAAGTGGGGGATTTTTATTTAATAAAAAAATAGAAAATTCCTTTTAATTAAATAAAGACTTAGGATAAAATGGTTAGCCCATAGAAAATAATCGAATAAATGATAGAATTAGGATCTGATCGAGGAAAATTGGTATTGAATTGAAAATGTTGATTCAGGAAATTGATAAATTGTTGAATGGGGGCTCAAATTTTAGGCAACCATTTTAGGGTGCATACAATGGGCAACAAATAGATTTCAATGAAGCATAGTAGCATGTTGAGGGAAAAGAGTGCATTATGGGAAATGAGATAGTACAATTACCTTCCAATCACATACCAAAAGGGTTAGTAGAGTTAGAAGGAATGTTCAAGATAAATGATGGTTACTTGTCTCAAAAGTCTAACACAAAAATAGAAGACTTAGAGGAAATAAACCTAGGATCTGAAACCTCCCCTCAGATGGTATACATTGGGAAGAAGTTGAGTAGAGAAGTTAGAGGAAATTTTATAAGACTGTTGAAGAAATACAAGCATGTATTTGCTTGGTCTTATGATGATCTCAAAGCATATAGAGCTAATCTTTTTCAAAATGAGATCCCTCTAAAAGAAGAAACCAAGCCATTTAGATAGAAATAGAGACCTATCAACCCTTTACTAGCTACAAAGATGTAGGATGAATTGACAAAATTGAGAGATGCTAGTATCATTGAGCCTACTAGGCATTCTTCTTGGGTCTCTAACCTTGTACCAGTAAGAAAAAAGAATGGTGATATTAGACTTTGTGTTGACTTCAGCAATTTAAATGTTGCCTCACTTAAGGACAATTATGGACTGCCTAATATGAAAGCTATGCTCCATAGACTAAATGGCTGTGAATTTTTTTCTATGATGGATGGGTTTTCAGGGTATAACCAGGTTTTGGTCAAAGAATTTGAATAATTCAAGACAACATTCACCACCCCTTGGGGAACCTATTGTTAATATGATTTAGAAAAACAGAAAGGGGGGGTGAATCATTTGTTCTTAGGTCCTGATGTATAAGAAAAACTTAAACACTTTTCCTTAAATCAGATCCAATAACCAAAACAAACTTGATCATCACTAATTTAATAATAGAAACATATAACATTGTAGTCCACTACCCAGTCATAACTTAACTTGTAAAACATGGAAATTTTCATACCAAAACATTCACACAAGTATTAACACCAAGATTTATAGTGGAAACCCAATGTGGGAAAAACCACTTTGTAACATGCTACTATTATTTTCACTCTTTTGAAGTGAGCTCGGTTAAAAGCCAAGCTTGTCAAAGGTTACAATACACACTGTTAGGTGTGACCCGGTTAAAAGATTTCAATCACCCTGTTAAAAGTGAGCCTTGTTATAGGACTTACATACACTCCATTAGAATGCAACCTTGTTCAAAGGATTTAACATATGACTGTTAGGTCAACCTCTATTAAAAGGATTTTGACTATTACAATGGTTAGAAAGTAGCAGCAATATTGATCTGAAAAACATACAACTCACTTTGCAAATATCAGATCCGATTTTGTACACTAATGTTGGTTTATTAACTTTGAAACTTTTCCATCTCCATCTCTGATCTGCTCTAAATTTTTCTTCAAGCAACCACCACAATTCTGCTTCACCCTTTTCTGCTTATATATTCAAGAAAACTTTACTGATCTTTGAGCATTCTCTTTTTCACCCATGCACACACATATCCAATGCTCAAGCTCCCTTAATACTTTCCTCAATTAGGTTAACTCATCTTATGCCGCTCAATCTCATTCGTAGATCTTAGGGTTAGGTCAGATTCATTGAATTTACCCGCTTCATGTTCTTCGGCTTCATCTCAAATCTCTTAAAGATTTACAATAAAATGTTTTACAATGCATTCAATGCTTTCAAACAATCAATAAATAAAGTCAACACATTTTACATAATCCAAGAATTCAACAATGTTGGCTCCAAAATTAAATTCTTTTCAAATATAAAAATGATGATGCTTGGTCAATACTATGATCAACTACTCGGTCTTCATGTAGAAAGCTCCGTCATTACTAAAAATGTTTCCTCGGCTTATATTATCTTCCTCGGCAATTAACTGTTGTTCGGTCGACACTAGAATTTTTCTTGACATACACTAACTCGATCAACACTAACATTACTCAGCTTAAACATGATTTCTCCATTTTTGCTTGGTCAAGCCTACGAGTTTAGTCTTCAATCGTACTAGGATAAACAATACATTGTCTCATCATTGTACAACATAGTCAAGTAGACTTTGTAGTATCAAGATAACTCAACCTTTCCCTAGTTGCTATTGTTACCAACCTTGCCCCAATCCTTCACAAAAATACAATAGATATAGTACTTTCCTAAGTAGCAATAATCTTACCAATTAAAGTTTGACATCAATGACAATACAACAATTGTTTCAATTGCAGTTTCCAATAATCTCCCTCTTTGGCATTGATGGCAACACCATATGATATCACCTGAATAACACATGGATTACCAACCAATCCAAAAACTTATTTGTTCATCAGAGAATTATTTATAATATCCTTAGCTGCATTCTAATTTAGAATCCTATAAGCCTCACTTCTATGACTATCAAAAGTATTCAGATCTCCAAGAAAGAAATCTCCACCACTAGTACTCTTTCTGTCATCTACATTTCCTGCCCAATCAGCATCTGTATAAACTTTGAGTTCAAATTTGTCATCCTTCTTATAATATAGACCATATTCAGTAGTTCCTTTCAAGTATCTCATAATTCTTTCCACAACCATCATGTGTGTTTCCTTAGGATTGGAAGATAATCTTGCCACAATCCCAACATGCAATATCTGGTCTACTATGTACATCATACTACAATTTTCCAATCATGGATTTGTACAAAGTATGCATCACTTCTACAGCATCATCATTCTCAGATAACTTTTCTCCAGTAACCATAGGAGTACTCACTGGTCTAGCATCTTCCATCCCAAAAAATTTTAGTATTTTATTAACATACTTAGACTGTGTAATGAAAATTCCTTTCTTCATCTAATATACTTGTAAACCAACAAAGAATTTGATCTCACCAAACATGCTCATTTCAAATTCAGTTTGCATTTCATTTGAAAATATTTTACACAATGCATCTTGTCCACTAAAAATAATCTCATCCACAAAAATTTTTGCCAACAGGATACCTTTACCTTCTTCATCTTTCATGTACAGATTGCTTGTGTCATTTGTTCTTGAAAATCCAATCTGTATCAAGTAGTTGTGCACCCTCTCATACCATGCTCTGGGAGCTTGTTTCAATCCATATAGTGCTTTGTTTAGTTTTCACACCATGTGTCTTCTATTTGGATCAATAAAACCTTCTGGCTATTCTATGTAAACTTCTTCTTCTAGTATACCATTCAAAAATGTAGACTTGACATCCATTTGATATACTTTGAATCTTTATAAGCAACATATGCAAGCAGAGTTCTTACTCCTTCCAATCTAGCTACAGGGGCAAATGTGTCCCCATAACCTATTCCTTCTTCTTGTGTGTAGCCTTTGCATACTAGCCTAGCTTTGTTCCTAGTTATTTCACCTTTTTCATTCAACTTATTCCAAAACACCCACTTTGTTCCTATAACATTTTTGTTTTTAGGTCTCGACACTAGAGTCCAAGTATCATTCTTCTCAATCCGGTCAATCTCTTCATTCATTGCTTGTATCCAGTCTTCATTCTCCAATGCCTACTAGTTGACTTGGGTTCAAATTCACAGAGTAGGCATGTTGGATCCTTAGTCTTACTTCTAGTTTGAATTCCAGTATTTTTGTCTCCAATTATCTATTCAGGCTTGTGATGTCTTCTTACATATTTTGCCAAAATAGGTTTAGCTCTTCTCTCCTCTATTTCATTAGGTTCCCCAACAAGATTGTCAGATTCAACTTTTGAATGCTTTGCAACCTCTTCTTGATACTCAGTAGCATTTTCTTGTAGCTTGGCATGTTCTTGTTCTCTTTCAGCAATGTTTTCCTGATGCTCGATAGCATCTGTCTGTCGCTGGGCATTTCTTACCTAAGACTTGACATCAGGTGCAAGTTTGTTACTTGCCTATTCTTCTTCCTCAATGTACACAAAAGATCTATAATCTTCTAGTTCTCTTTTGTTGTCAGCTTCATTTCTTTCTGCATACTCATCAATTTTCACATTCACACTTTCCACAATTTTGTTAGTGTTAGAGTTCAAACACTTATAATCTTTACTTTTTCTGGAATATTGTAGGAATATGCCTTCATCACTCTTAGCATCAAACTTTCCATTCCTAGTGTCTTTTAATATATAGCACTTACATCCAAAGATTCTAAAGTATTTAACACTCGGTGCATGCCCATGCCATAATTCATAGGGTGTCAGATTTGTGCCTTTCTTGATCTGTACCCGGTTAAGAGTGTAGACAACAATGCTTATAGCTTCTTTCCAGTATTTATATGCCACATTCTTTTCAATCAATAATGTCCTTGCACAATCCAAGATAGATCTATTTCTCCTTTCTGCTATACCATTCTATGGAGGTGTTCTAGGTGCAGACATCTGTCTTTTAATTCCTCTATCATTGCAAAATAGATTTAATTCATTTGATGTAAATTCTCCACCTTGGTCAGATCTAAGACATTTCAGGTTCCTACCTGTCTCCTTCTCAATCTTAGCCAAATACCACTTAAATAATTGAAAAGCTTTAGTTTTTTCTTTTAGAAACATTACATGCATCATCCTAGTATGATCATCAACAAACAAGATAAAATATCTAGCACCATAGTAACTTTGTACACCCATAGGTCCACAAAGGTCAGTATACCCCAAATCTAAAATGTTTTCAGAAGTAAAGGATTTTCTCTTAAAACTTGACTTTGTCATTTTTCCTAACAGGCATTCCTTGCACATCACATTCTCGGGTTTCTTCAATCTAGGTATACCTCTTACCTTTTTATTCTTACTTATCTCTACCAAATTGTCAAAGTTAACATGACATAGCCTTTTATGCCATAACCAAATATCATCAAGTTATGCAATTATACATGTTTCTTCATATAGGTCAAGATAGAACAAATTACCTCTAGTTTGATCTCCACTTCCAATTAGTTCTCCAGTAGCATCAAATATTTTAGCTTTCTTGTGATGAAATCCCACTCGGTAACCAGTTCTATTGAGCTAAGCAACACTTAATAAATTATAATTAAGACCTTCAACCCAATATACATTTTCACAAGATATCTTATTAGTCAGTTTAATCAAACCTTTTCCTCTAACAGGACATGGTGCATCATTACCAAATATTACACTTTTACCTCTATAATGATGTAAGGTCTCAAACTTATTTTTGTCACCAGTCATGTGATGTGAACAACCACTGTCGATAATCCATTTATCATTCTTGTTCACATAGGATATCAATGCATTTGTCTCATCGTCATTAGATTCATCATTCATTGCAACATAAACTACCTCAATTTCAAAATCATCACTATCAGTGTCAGTTTCTTCTTCAACAATGTAACAAGATTTCTTACCTTTTCCTTTGTAGTCCTTGTTCCTTCGGTAGCTTCTATCATCTCTTCTATCTTTGTGTTTTCTTTTTCTTTCATCTTCTTTATCCTTCCTGTCAGGACATCTAGCAGCTATATGACCAACTTTATTACATGCAAAACATATAATAGGGAGTTTACCTTTATACTTTCCTTTTCTTCTTCTCAATCTTCTAGCCATAAGAGCTTCTAGATCTTTCGGTTCTTCATCAGAAGTGTCACTGTCACTTTCACTTTCACTGATGTATCTTTCTTTTTCTTTCTTTGGCTTGTTCAGAACTAGTTGTGACTTGAAAGAAGATTCAACATTACCAATGCTACCAACAGTGAAATTATCATAGTTAGAGAGTTCAAAAGTAGTCAACTTACCAACCAAACTTTCCAAAGTAAGCACATTAGCAGAGTGGCATCTAGATTCCTGAATAGCCAAGATCTTAATAGCATATATAGGATGCAAGGTTCTTAGTACTTTCCCAATTATAGTTTCATCATCAATAATCCCATTTGCTCCTCTAATAGCATTCACAACTTCTTTTATTCTACCACAATGTTGTGCAATGTTCTCACCTTATTGCATTCTCATTTCATCAAACTTACCTCTAAGACTCTCGACCTTTTCTTTCAGTACATTTAAGTCACCACCATAGATCCTTGCAAGAGTGTCCCACATCTCCTTATTAGTTGTGCAATCCGTAATGTCCTCAAATTCTAGATAGCTTAGGGCAGATGCAATTTCTAGCATTGCCTGATTATGTTCTTGCTTAGCTCTCATTTCTTCAGCAGTCAAAGGTGCAACAAGTGAGACATAGCCATTCTTAATGTAGTACTTTTTAGAGTCACCAATACCGACCAGATGCAACTTTATCAAGCTTTGCCATGCAGGGAAGTTTTCCTTATTCAGCTTCGGTACCTCCTTCTTATACATCTTGATCATTTGCTTCAAGTCCCTTTAAACTTGATTTTTGTAAACACTAATAATAAGCAACAAAGCTTTGATACCAATTTTTAATATGATTTAGAACAACAGAGAGGGGGGGGGGTGAATCAATTGTTCTCAGGTCCTGATGTATAAGACAAACTTAAACACTTTTCCTTAAATTAGATCCAATAACCAAAACAAACTCGATCATCACTGATTTAATAATAGAAACATATAACATTGTAGTCCACTACCCAGCTATAACTTAACTTGTAAAACATAGAAATGTTCAAACCAAAACATTCACACAAGTATTAACACCAATATTTATAGTGGAAACCCAATGTGGGAAAAACTACTTTGTAACATGCTACTATTATTTTCACTCTTTTGAAGTGAGCTCGGTTAAAATCCAACCTTGTCAAAGGTTACAATACACAATGTTAGGTGTGCCTCGGTTAAAGGATTTCAATCACCTTGTTAAAAGTGAGCCTTTTTATAAGACTTACATACACTCCATTAGAATGAAACCTTGTTCAAAGGATTTAACATATGACTATTAGGTCAACCTTTGTTAAAAGGATTTTGACTGTTACAATGGTTAGAAAGTAGCAGCAATATTGATCTAAAAAACATACAACTCACTTTGTAAATATTAGATCTGATTCCATACACTAATGATGGTTTATTGACTTTGAAACTTTTCCATCTCCATCTCTGATCTGCTCGGAACTATTCTTCAAGCAAACATCACAATTCTCCTTCAGTCTTTTCTGCTTATACAATCAATAAAACTTTATTGATCTTCCAGCATTCTCTTTTTCACCTATGCACATGCATATCCAATGCCCAAGTTCCCTTAATACTTTCCTCAATTAGGTTAACTAATCTTATGCGGCTCAATCTCATTCATAGATCTTAGGGTTAGGTTAGATTCATTGAATATACCCACTTCATGTTCTTCGGCTTCATCTCAAATCTCTTAAAGATTTACAATAAAATGTTTTATAGTGCATTTAATGCTTTCAAACAATCAATAAATAAAGTCAACATGTTTTACATAATCCAAGAATTCAACAATGTTGGCTCCAAAACTAAATTCTCTTCAAATATAAAAATGTTGATGCTCGGTCAATACTATGATCAACTACTTGGTCTTCATGTAGAAAGCTCAGTCATTACTAAAAATGTTTCATCAGCTTATACTGTCTTCCTCGGCAATTAACTGTTGTTCGGTCGACACTAGAATTTTGTTCGGCATACACTGACTCGGTCGACACTAACATTACTCGACTTAAACATGATTTCTCCATTTTTTCTCGGTCAAGCCTACCAGTTTAGTCTTCAATCTTATTAGGATAAACAATACATTGTCTCATCATTGTACAACATAGTCAAGTACACTTTGTAGTATCATGATAACTCAACCTTTCCCTAGGTGCTATTATTACCAACCTTGCCCCAATCCTTCACAACATACAATAGATATAGTACTTTCATAAGTAGCAATAGTCTTACCAATTAAGGTTTGACATCAATGACAATACAACAATTGTTTCAATTGTAGTTTCCATCACCTATGTATATGTCTACATGCCTTTTGGCTTGAAGAATGCTGGAGCAACCTTTCAAAGAGCAATGGATGTTTCTTTTAAAGATTTGATCAATGTCCTTATGGTTGTACCTCAGGATGATTTGACCACCTACTCTAAGAAATTTGAAGATCACTACAAACATTTGGAGAAGGTTATTGTCAAGGCTTTGGAGTTTGGCATCTCACTAAACCCCAAGAAATGTCAATTTGTTGTAAAGGAGGGAAAGTTGCTTGGTCACATAGTGTCAGAAGAAGGGGTTAGAATTGATCTAGAAAGAGTGGAAGCAATCAAAAAGGTCCTTCCTCCCAAAAATGTCAAAGGTGTGCAATCTTTTCTAGGACAAATTATACTAGTCAAACCTATTGTGAAGCTTTTGAAGAAAGATGTTAAGTTTGATTGGAACTGTGAGACTCGGCAAGATTTTGAAAAAACTAAACAAGCAATCCAAGAGGCTCCTATTTTGATATCCCCTGACTATTCAAAGCCTTTCTCCCTATTTTCTTTTTCATCTTTTCATACAATTACAGCTATTTTTTTACAAAAGGATGAAGAGGGATTTGAGCATCCTATTGCCTTTTTTAGTAAGTCATTGCAATCTGCTAAGCTTAATTATGAATTGATGGAGAAAAAGGTATATGCACTAGTAAAGGCAGTTAAGGCCTTCATACCTTATCTAGTATGTGCTAAGGTAAATGCATATGTACCTCATGCAGTAGTAAAAGATATTTTGAGTCAAAGTGAATTTACTAGAAAAAGGTGTAAATGGATCAATAGGATTCAAGAATTTGACATTAAACTTCACATAACCAAGCTTGTGAAAGGTCTAGGACTTGCAAAGCTTATGACAAAGGAGAACATGGATCTTGTACAAGTAAACAATGTAGTCATTGGTGGAGATGTGACAAGCATTGAAATGGAACCATGGTACACTAACATTGTTCATTTCCTCAAATATGCTACTTGTCCATGGGATTTGAATGATAATCAAAGAAGTAGCTTGAGGTTGTAGGCTCAAAGGTATGTCTTGATATAAGGTAATCTATTTTGGAAAGATAATGATGGAATGTTTCTTTTCTGTTTAGACAAGTATCAATCTAAAGAGGTTTTAAAAGAGATGCACTCTGGGATGTGTGGAGGGCATCACTCAGCTAGGTCCATGGCTCACAAAATTTTGAGATTTGGATACTATTGGTAGGTCTTGTTTAAGGATACCCACTCATATGTTCAAAAATGTGAATCATGCCAGAGATTTTCAAAGAAATTAAAATTTTCAAGTGCTTTTCTATTAAACCCTATGGTTGCAGAGGCTTCTTTTTCTATGTGGGGCATGGATTTTATTGGGGAGTTCTCATAGAAATCCAGTGGAGGCCATAGTCACATTTTGGTGGCTACTGATTATTTTACTAAGTGGATAGAAGCCATTCCAACTAAAAAGGAAACCAGTATAGTTGTTATTGAATTCTTGATGAATAACATAGTTACTAGGTTTGGTGTACCCATGAAACTGGTAATGGACAATGCTATGAGTTTTAGGTCTCAAGAATTCACTGACTTTTGTTTTGAAATGGGAATAGTTATGACATATTCATCCCCATACCATCCACAGGCCAATGGGTAGGCATAATCTAGTAATAAGAGTATTCTATAAATTCTTAAGAAGACCCTGGAAAAGAACAAAAGGATGTGGCATGTGAAATTGAAGTTGGCACTATGGGCTTATAGAATTGTTGAAAAGAAAGCAACAAGAAAATCCCATTTTGAAATGGTGTATGTTGTGAAGTCTAGACTGCTTGTGAATAATGTGTTACCCATCTACCAGTTCATAAGGGAAGAAGAGATGGAAATTAGTGATCCATTACAGGATAGGATGATCCAACTAGTAGAATTAGATGAAATCAAGAGAGAAGGTCAAAAAGAAAATGTAAAATTACAGTAGAAAATGAAGTATCTTTTTGACAAAAGAGCTACTACTAGAAAGTTCCAACCAAATGATATGGTTCTGCAATGGAATGCTAGGGCCGAGGACAAAGGAAAGCATAAAAATTTTGAATCCTTATGGTTAGGACCTTTTATTATTAATCAAATTCATGGAAAGGATTCATACTTCTTGAGAAATTTGAATGGTGAGGAACATGAATTGCTAGTGTATGGACAATTCCTGAAGTATTTCTTCAATTAATTCTAAATCTTTCCATGCACAGTAGTTCTATATATATGTATAGGTGTGTTTTCTTTTGTCATGTGTTTCCTTCCTATTTTAGGTTAGGGTTTTGTGGTCTGCCACCTAGAGATTCATGGTTTCTTCCTATGAACTTTCATTCAAGCATCCTCAGATACAGCCACTGTTGGGTATATTTAGGTTTTCTGAGGTCTTTGCTCTAGGTCTTGTTTTAAGTGTCCCTGCTTATGTCTTTGTCTGGTTTAGGGTTTAAGAACTCCTTAAAATTTGTCATATTTTTGTTTTTTAAACCCTTGCCTTAGACAATTTTTTCCCTAAATAGTTAATTCTTTGGTTGGTTTTGAGTGTGCCCTAGTTCTTTCTATTTGTGCATTACCTTTTGGGTCACTTAAGTCTTCCAAATTTGCACGTGGTCATTTTTCCTTGTCTTCACTAAATCACACAATGTTCTTCCTTGTCTTAAAGTCTTTTAGTGAACTGGTGATAGCGGTGAGTCTATTACTAAGTTTCCTTTAATCCTTGAATCTCCTAGTCTTTATCATGGTTAGTCTTAACATCCAGTGATTCAGCGACTGAGTTGTCTCTTATTCACTTGATTCTTGGAGGTTTCATTGAAACATTTGGGAACTTGGCATAGCGGTTATCTCCTATTCTCTAAGTCGGGCGGTTAAGCTCATAATATTCCAGCGATCCAGCAAATGCCGTTGATTTTCTTTGCAATCAGTGGTCATGCTTTAATCTCAAAAAGAATGGGTCCTACAACAAGTCATTTGAAGATCTAGCGACTGAGTCTTTTCCTTGTATCCTCTAAGTTTGGTTGTTCTGACAAAATAGTTTGGCAAAGGATATAGTTTTCCTTTATCGCTTGATCTTGAGAAAAGATGGAAATGCTCTAAGTTACTTGGCAATTGAGTGAATGAAGTGTTCGTGGGATCTTAGAACTAGTTAGTAAAGTTCCAAATCTTTTGGTGACTTGGCGAACAAAAAAAATTTGAGATGTGTTTTCTTCAGTCGTGCATTCTCATAATGAAATGGTTAAGTTTAATAGTCTTGGGAGATTGGGTGAATGCAATGGTCACTGATTCTCATAATTGAAAGGTAAAGATCTAATGGATCTAGTGATTCAATGATGACTGTCAATTGTTCCTAAGAACTGTGGTCAACGTGTAATCTCAAGATATAACCTAAGGTATGAAAAAAATTCAGAGAATTGGAGATATGGGTTGTTCACTCAATCTCAAAGCTTGACCATGGTTAAGAATTTCTTTTTGAGAATGTGAGATAGCCTTGTTCATTGAATCACAAGATAAAACAAGAGTTAAACATGGCTTTTCAAGATTAAGAGATTTAGTTGTTCATTGATTCTCTAGATGTGACCATGGTCAAGGTGTTTTGTTTCACGGGTTGTAAAGTCCTTTGTTCACTGATTCTCTAGATGATTGTTGAGTTAAGGAAAAGGTTGTGAGAATTGGTGAAGTCTTTGGTCGCTTGTTCTCTAAGTTTAACCATGATTGAATCAAGTGTTCCAAAAATGTGAGATTTCTTTTAGTCGCCAAATCTCTGATTACGGAGGGGTCATGATAAGTTTCAAAAGATAGTCTAAGGACCATTGATCATCTCTAGGATCAACTATGGTCGCTAAATCTCTAGATAAAAGCATGAGTTAAGAAATCACTCCGAGATTCCATGAATGGCCTTGTTGCTGGATCTCCAAACTTAACCTCGATTTAACAATTCTTTTAGAAATCATGAGTTTCTTTGTTCACTGGATCTCTAAACCATGTATGGTTAAGTTTTCATGCCAATCAGTGTTACGAACTATTGCAACTTGGAAAAACATACTCTGCCAAGATAGAAAAAAGCTAAAAGGTTGTCCAATCAATTTTTAACAAGGGTTTACATCAATAATTAAGGGTTTTAATGCCAAAAAGCCATGATCGGTGATCTCGTGCTTTATTTTTTATTTTTTAAATCATCTTGTCAGCATCCACACCATAGCTAGCTGTGATTTGAAGGTTGGTAATATGTATAATTGAATGTAGAAGTGACTTAGGCCAAATTTTTTATGATTTAGCAATTGTACGCATTCAATTCTTGAAGTATATAGACAGGACTTCATTACTTTCTATGCTCAAAGTTATTCGTAAGACAATTGAGATTATTGGCGCTAAAGTAGTGAGTGAGAAGTGCAAGGTTTCAGTACTATGAATTTTTGTGTTGACAAGATGAGTCATCCAGAGGTGAGTGTAGCATCATCTAGTGGAGCTGGAAAAGATCAGAGTGGAGAGGATAAGGGAAAGCTGAATTATTCAGATGAGTTCATCAAGCTGCTTCCTGGTTCGAATCAAAACAAGAAGGCCATTGACATAGCATTTGAGGACCTCATGGATAAATGTAGAGACCCTATCTCCCCTTCGGGTTTAGGTTTCACCATCTTCTCATATTTCTATAATAATGGGCATAAGGCTATACCTATTTGTAATGCTTGGGTGTTGGAAATGGAAAAGTTAGTAGTGCTTGATGTGTTCTTAGATGTTGATTTAATTATTGAATTGGGTAGGCTGTATGACCCCATCTCTAGCTTCATTAGGTGTGAGGACCAGTCTATTTTTGGTTCCTTGGATAGGGGGTCTTTTATAAGGGCATTTGATTTATATGCCTCTTCTTCCACTGCAATAGATTTAAAAAACTAAAGATAGAAGTACACCGATAATATTGGGTCGGTAAAAAACTAGATAGTCAAGGATATGCCCAAATAGGCCAAGTATATAGCCCCCCTCACAGCAAGTATGAACGCCCCTTACCAATTTTCATCCCTCTATCATTAAATGAAGTTCTTGTGTCATGGGTTGTGTAGGGTTCAAGGAATAGATGGGGATGAAGAAAAAATGCCTACTGAACTTTTAATGATAATCCCAAATATTCAAAATTCCCACACCAATACTAACTATAATTACATCCAATATGTAATTGATAGGATGCATGAGGGGTTAGTGTCTATCAAGGAGAATAAGAGACCCATCAAATTTATGCATTACTCCCTCCCTATGCATTTTATTTTGTACTACCATGTTAATGACCTTGATGCAAGCATGTTGAAGTTAAGGACTACTTTAGAGGGAAATCCAAACCCAGTGCAATATTGGTTCAGGGCATGGAATTACACGTCTAATGAGTGTAACTTTACTATTTTCCAAAACTATTTTGTCCATCCAATTCTTGTGATGTTGGGAAAAAATCTTGTGAGGCTATCAACTAAGGTCTTAAGGGTGTTAAGGCCAATGCTGTCTGAAGATAAATGGCCAGGGAACCACAGTTGGGGAGATTTCTACCTAGGAGCCAACTTCACAGTTATCAAAGTTTATGGATGCCCCCAACCCCCACACATGCTTCCTAGATTTGTACCTCCTGGGGTTGCCATGATGGAATTCATCTGGCAATTAATGTGGACTGACAAAGAAAACCTAGCACCTCATAGGAAGGGTACCTTCACACCGAGGCAATTCAGGATTGGTAGCTTCTTGATTGGAAAAAGAGCACTGGATCAGGTCAGCAATTGGTTAAATCACTTCAAGATGACTACAACTACCCGTCGGTATGTTGATTCTGAGGGTTTCATCAAGATTTCTAGGTAGACCTTTATTCCTAACATTGGAACAATCAAAGAACATGAAGGCCTTGATGAGTAGGATGTGATAAGAAACATGTTGGACTTAGATGAGGCAGGAAGAAGATGGACCAAATATTTTGATTTTCTAGACATAGCGGCTAGATTAAGGAAGGCAAAAATTCCTTTTGGTGGTTTTTTCCCTCAGCTCCCATACCTGCAAAGAATGGAGAAAATGATAGAAATGCATGGCACCCTGTCTAATTAGTTGGAAGGGTTTCTTGACAAGAAGTTGGAGGTGCCAAGAAATTATTCTACTTCTAAGCCTGAGGAAGTCACTGATGATTCACAAGAGGGTGAAATTCCACCTTAGGGTGGGGGCTCACCAATTATTGACCTAACATAAGACCCATAGAAAGAAGAGGATACTTCAGAGCCACCATTGAAAAAACAAAGGCTTGAAGTAGGTGAGCCTTCTAAGAAGAAAAAATAGAAAAGGGTACTTGACAGTGCTTCAACTCTTGTGCCTAGTAACAGAGCCTACCATCATCAACTAAGAAAGGCTATCAAAGAAGGTAAGAAATTTTTATCAAAAGAAGAGGGGGATTTACCCTTGTTGCTGGGATAGGATGAAAGAGAACTTTAACAAGAAGAGTTTCTCAGTGATGACTAGCTCATCAATAGCAATGAATTTAGGGATTTCCTCATCTAGAGGAAGCAAGAAGAAGTCAAAAAGACCTTGCTTGAAGGGATGCAACCAAGTGAGGAGACTTTAAGAGCTCTAACATCATATGATCCTAGTCTTGAGAAAATTACTATGGAGGAGGCAAGGGAGATGGTTAAGTCAAGTGGCATGCTTCTAACTCCTAGATGGGACTTGACCTCTTCTTTTCTCATTGATCAAATTAGAAAGCAACCAGAGGGCATTCTATCATATGAAGTGCAGATAGATGACATGATCAGAGGGAGTGGTTATGATCCCAAATCTCAAGCTATTTCACTTTGGTCTTTGGCTCCTAGAACTAATAAGCCATTTGTAGTGAGCTTTGAGGACAAAATGGAAGGAAATAAAATATTCTAGACTGTGAAAAACACCACTGATCTTGAGGTGTCTAAGGTAGTAACACACTTGGCCCACTTAAATGAGGCAAAGACCAGCCAATTGTTAGAAAGATATGACAAATTATTTGAAAATTCAATGAAGGTTGGCAAAGATAGGGATTTAAAGCTCATGATGATCAAGAAAATGAAGGGTGAATTAGATGAGCTAAGGGCTAAGCTTGAAGAAGCATCTAAGGAAGTTCCTCCCCCTCCATTGCAAATTGAGGCCTCTCCTCAACCAGAAGCAAAGGTTCTTGATCGGCTAGTGGAAGATCTAGAGAAAGTGAGGCTAGAGGCAGCCTTAAAGACTATGACCGATGTTGTGCAACATAGACATGATAGAATAAAAGATAGGATGGATTCAGTCCATCAATCTGTTGTCTTGTTGCAAAAGGAAAATGAAAAGGTGAATGATTCATTAGCTACCTTGGAGCCACTCTATAGCATATGGTCAAGAAGGAGTTTTTTGTTTAAAAAGCTTGATGCCCTGCAAGAACACAAGCCCAATATCCCTGAGGTGGTGACTGAGGTCTATGTGAAGATTGGATTGGTGAGTGCTCTTTCAATTTTTTATAAAGTGAAGTCTAACTAGGTGAAGGCCAAGTTGGCCATGTTTGATAAGGATTACAGTAAGTACCTACCCTCAGTGTATGGAGATGATGGAAGTATAATCAGTGCAGATAAATGGAAGCTAAGCATGGGACAAATAATAATCAAGAAGGAGGCATTTCTTGGGGGTGACAACACTTTGGACGTGTAGGGTTACAATAGTTTGATTGATAACCTGATAAAGGTTGAAAATGATTGCTTAAGGTTTGTCACAAATGTAAAGATCATTGATTCCAAGTGGGAGGTATAATTGAAGACATTACAAGAGTTGCAAAGTTTTGATTGGCCATCTAATGATGATGTGGTAGCTTGGGAAAAGAGTATCAAGAGGAAATAGAAGAAGCCAACTGTGTTGGAGTTGGAAGCAGAAGAAGAAGAGTAAACTACACTTGGCACCTGATCTAGAATTCCAAGGAGAGCATGTACCAAACAAAGGATGATGTAAGTTAGCCTATAATGGTGGTCATCATTCATGCAACAAATTAAAGTAACTGCTTTGAAATATCTCCAGACAAAGGTGCCACCTATGAAGATGCTAGTAGTTGTAAAATACTTTCTATTTTGCTAGTCCTTGTCATTATGGTTTGCACTTTTTGTCTTTAGTGCAAGTCATTTTCCTAGCCATCCAAAGCTTGTTGCATCCTTTCAAGGATTCCAAGATGGCTAGAAGTATAAATAGAAAGTTTTGCTCTTTTTGTAAGGGTAGCTGAAGTTTTTGTAAAAAGAGTACTGAATATAGGATCTAAATTCTTTGAATTTTTTGTCAAAATTGTATGGATACAGTTGAAATTTAATACAAATAAACTAGAGTTTCATTGCTATTTCTTGTTGTCTTTGTGTATGGATGCTTTGATTTTATTATGCATTAATTTGTAAGGTTCTTTAATGCATTATTCACAAGGTGAATATAGAGGCTGAACTAAAGTTTCTCTCAAGGAGAGAGCAAACCTTCAGGAAGGCCTCTGGGAATTGAATATTTGTACATGAATTTGATGGTAGGGTTGGGAATTGGGAGAGTGAATTGTTAGGAATTTCATTTAAATTTTAGTATCTTTGTGTTAATGGGATTCTGTAGATGTGAGGTTTGACTCTGGCCCAATGAATAAGGCACTGGTTCTAGCTTAATTTGTACCTGTTCACCACCAAAATATCAAAATCTATTCAATTTAGTTTTATTTGTATGTTTATGAATTGTATTGAATATGTCAAGTACATAGATCAATTTTGTAATTCTTTGTAGAAGAAATTGTTAAAGGTAAACCCACCTGAGTTTTATACTCAAAGTGAAGAAGGCTCAAAGCCTTAATACCTTAGCATTTAAATTGTGTTGGATGTAGCTATTGGGAGTACATGAGTCTTAGGTTTAGTGAGTTTTATGAATATGTCAATAATCTATAGGTTTAAGTGCTAACATAGACAATATTCTTGCAAAATCTAAAACATGAGTTGAACACCTAGATATCCTCGAAAGCATGTTTTGTGGTTTGAATCATTATGGCTTGAAGCTGAATCCAAAGAAGTGTGGCTTTGGTGTAACCTCTAGAAATATTCTAGGCTTTATAGTATCATGGCACAACATAGAGATTGATCCCAAAAAGGTCAAGGCCATTATGGACATGCCTCCTCCTAGAACACTAAAGCAAGTTAGGAGCCTACAAGGGAAGTTGCAATTAGTATGAAAATTCATATCAAAATTGGTAGACAAGTGCAAACCATTCACGCACCTACACAGTAAGGACATGAGCTTCAAATTGGATCCCATCTGTCAGAGAAGCTTTGAAAAGATGAAGGAATATCTAGTTAACTCTCCCATCCTTGTACTTCTAGTTTTAGGATGCCCTCTCATACTCTAAATCTCTGTGACCACTACAGTGCTAGGGGAACTCTTGGCACAACATGATGACAACAACAAAGAGAGATCCATTTATTATATTAGTCAAAATCTTGTCGGCTATGAGCACAACTATTCACCAATGGAGAAAGCATGCCTTGCAGTGGTCTTTGCCACTCAAAAGCTCAGACATTACATGCTTAGCCATACAACCAAGCTCATCTCAAAGGTGGACCCTCTCAAGTATTTTTTATCCAGGACAACTCTTACAAGCCATATGGAAAAATGGGTCATGCTCCTCAAGAAGTTTGACATCTATTATATAAATTGGAAAGAAATCAAAGGGAAAGTAACTACCGATCAACTAGAAGAAGCACCTCTGGTGGATGCACATCCACTAATCATGGAATTCCCTTATGAGCACCTATGTATGATCGAAGAACAACTAGTATGGATACTCTACTTTAATGGATCCTACACATCGCATGTCTCAAGAGCAGGAATCATATTCATCACACATCAAGGTGACTATATTTCAAGATCTTTAAAGTTGGGATTCAAATGTACTAATAACATTGCAAAATATGAGGCACTCATCTCAAGTCTCAAAATAGCCATTTAGTGGAACATAATAGAACTACAAGTGTTTGGAGCTTCACAACTGATCATCAAGAAAGTCCTTGATGAATTCCAAACCAAGGACAATAAGCTTCTATGATACAAAGAACTCATAGATAAATTGAAAGAGTATTTCCTAAATCTACACTTCACGCAGATACCAAGGCTTCAGAACAAAGATTTTGACAAAATGGAAACCATCAGATCCTTATTGGAGATCCCTCACAACTCAACACAATATGAATTCTTAGTTGACCAACTACATAGGACTTCTTATGAGAATGTCAATGCATAAATAGTATGTGTCTTGGTTGGTCCCTAGTCCCCATGGTGCCATGACATCCATGCATATCTTAAAAATGGTATCATATTTCCCCATCTCACCAATAACCAACACCAAAAATTAATTCTTAGAGCTTCCTGATACACTCTTGTAGACAACACCCTTTATCATCAAGGATATCATAACATCCTCTCTAGGTGTTTAGATTCAAACGAGGCCATCCTGGCTTTACAAGAGGTCCACATTGGAATTTATAGTGTCCACACGAGTGGCATGGTTCTAGAAAAGTATTTTCTTCAAGTTGGGTATTATTGGCCAACAATGGAACATGATTCTTTTGAATTCATTAGAAAATGTCTACCATATCAGCAACATGAAAATTTGATTCATGCTCCAGTACAAGACTTGCAGCCCATTGTGCCGCCTTGGCTATTTTCCTATTGGGGCTTCGACCTCATTGGGTTAATCACTCCCCTCTCCTTAGATGGACATAAATACATCATAATAGCCACATAGTACTTCACCAAGTGGGTTAAATAAATTCCTCTCACCCTCACCTCTAGCATTCAAATATCTAAGTTCATCTTATACCATATCATTTTCCACTTTGGCATACCATCTACCATCTTCACAGACCATGGTACACCTTTTGAAAACTAGCATGTGGATGATCTGTGTGCCAGAATCCACATCCATCACCATTTCTCTAGTCCATAATTCCCTCAAGGAAATGTCCAAGCTAAGGAAACCAACAAAATCATCCTCAAAATCCTCAAGAAGGTTGTCAATGATTCTAGTCGTGACTGGCACCCATAAATAAATCCCACCCTCTAGGCCTATCATACTTCTTATCACACTCCCACAAATAGCACCCCATATTCCCTTATGTATGGTGTCGAAGCCATTCTACCCATCGAGGTCAATCTCCCATGATTGTGTGTCTCCATGAAGAACTATACAATAGATGAAGACTATCACATGGTGTGCCTCACAGAGCTAGTCATGTTAGATGAAAAGAGACAGCAAGCATATGATCACCTGTTTGCATACCAGAATCAACTCAAAAGAAGTTATAAAAACAAATTCCATCCAAGACAATTTCAAATTGGCAACATGGTCCTAAAAGAAAATCAGAAAGTCCAAGCACACCAAGAGAAAAAGGGCAAGTTTGAGCCTACTTGGTTGGGCCCCTATATTGTCACAACATGCTTTGGCTCTGGAGCCTATCAACTATCAACACTTGAAGGTGAGCCCTTAAATGATCCTATCAACATCATACATCTAAAGAAGTTCTATGCCTGAACCAGATCCTACATATATAGAAAATCCATAAAAATAAAAAAAAAGAAGAAAAATACAAAAAAAGAAAAAAAGAAAAGAAAAATAATCATCTAATGGTGAAAACTTGGCAATTCAGGTGCCTTGGACAAGTATGTTGGTGAAAACCTAGAAACATGCACCATACATAGTGGACTAATTCATTATCTATCAAACTCTCATCCCCCCCTTCCCAAATCCCAGTCCTCCTTTCTCCAATCCCCATCCCCACCACTAACCCATTCATCCCAAGGTGTTCTCTCCTCAAGCCTATCCAATGTAGCAATACAATCCTATTCCCAATCCTGAGCTTCCTGTATATATCTTGTATAGTGCAATCATATCATATACATATCTTGTAACTATCATGTATAGTGAGATCTTCATGTTCAAAATCCTTGAGCTTTTATACATATCCATTGTAAATCTCTCCCCATCCATTGTACATATTGTCTCATCTTGTTTTACATATCCTCATCAATCCTGAAGTAGCATTTGATCAAATAACTTGTCCCATCCAGCCTTGTACTTCAACAACATCTTTTGTTGACTATCCTTGATCATAACAATTATCCTTGACTCATCATTTTCCAACGAACAACATCACTCATTCTTCCCATCAATCAGTAGGTCCTTGAGGATGTATCCTTCCTCCTGTCTAACCTAATCTTCCACCAATCACACCAAGTCTATGACAATGTATTCTTCCTCATGTTCAGACCAATCTTCCCACCATCAATCAAATCAATCTCTCTCCTTGGAAAAGGATGTCTTTTAGAGTTATCATTTTGGTCTTGGATTTTTTCCTTTGGTTCTTGTTAATCTTTCATGGCTTCTCATTTTTCCTCTCCTCAAAGTTTCCATGATCCTTTATATCATGGTTTGTTATGAATGAGGATAATCTAGGGCAAGGTCTTTTGATCTTTTTCTTCTACCTATGTGTCAGTCGGACATGCCCCTTACACGGTTCACATGTGATCTTCTAGGTTACATGGTGCACTTGGGAAATGTCATTTTTTTGTGGTTTCTCCAACATTTTTTCTACATGCTTCCTCTTGCGTTCATGTTTAATGCTGGGGAAACCTTGCGTGTCTTTTTCATGTCAGTCCTATGTAACGCTAGCGACAAGGCCTTGTGATCTCAATATTGTTGGCAGGTCTCTAATGTCGCTATATCAAACTAGGTTGCGCTCTCCACATTTACACTTGGAGCTCCCCAAATCCCCCATCCTATATCATATAGATTAATCTTGCATCTTGCATTCTTTCATATAGCTGCATCCTGCATCCTACATTCCTCCTCATATTGCATTCATCCATCTTTTCTCTTGGACATTTGGTTGTTTATCCTCCCTTCTTCCCTTCCTTTCTATTTTCTTTTCCAAAAATTCAACAACGTTTCCTCTTTGTATTCTTTTCTTGAGGGGGCACAACCCCTTATCTACTAAATTCTATCCTAGGGAATCTTATTTTCTTGTCTTTCATTCCATGCCACTTGCGGTATCGCATCAAAGAGGGGAAAAATGTAGACACCTAAAAATGCATTGGCAAATAAAAGTATTTTTATTTTTCCAAAACCCCTCATGACATCATCATTTTTTAATTAATTAATTAATTTATTATTATGCCATTAAATCCTCCTATCTTAATTAAAAACATTTAATTAAGGAATCCCTCCCAGAAATGTTTAAATCTAATTTAAACACCATTCCCTCCAATATTTATTAATTTTTTAATAAATTGACCAAATCCATTAAATAAATGAAATATTTATTTAAATCCCCCAAAACCCTAAAATCTTCTAGACTTTCCTAATCTTTCCTAATATTTCCTAAACTTCCCTAAACCTTTCTTGAACCTATCTAGAAGGTGTTTCCTAACCTTCTTAGTCTAATCCAAGTCTCCTTGAATTTGGGTCAAAACCCTTCATTAATGAGCCTTACAGACTCATTAATGACTCCTTACACACTCTTTAAGGCTTCTTATAGCCTCATTAAGAGACCCATGCCTTCTCTTCCACCCTTTTTCCCTTGCACACTTCCCTGGTGTTTCTCACACATTTGTGAGCAACCTTAACCAAGGTCAATCTAACCTTACCCCAAACCTTACCTTTGGCCCTAAATCCTCTTCCTAACCCAAGCCATTGGCTTTAAACCTATAAATACCCTCCTCGTCCAAGAGAAATTATCAATTCATCTTTCATTTGCACAGTAAAGGTCTAATGCTAGTTTATTCCTAGATTCATAGCTTAATCATATAATTGTTAGTTTACTTCATTTTCATGCTTTCTAACTCACATTAGCATAGCATAATGGATTAAACTAGATTTTTTTCATTTATTTTTGCATTGCATATCATAATCACACTTCATTTTGGTCTAAAATCAACTCTAGATTAGTCATTTGTAGCTAAATTTGAATTTGAGTATCATTGGGCTCTTCGAGGCCTTAGGGGAAAAATAGGTCTTCTATACTTGGTTTTGTGCCATTATGGGGCTCTCTTAGTCCCTAATCCATCCTATTCTTCCCTACTCATCATTAGGGATATGCTCCAAGTATTTTAAGATCACACCCACATCCCTAAAGCGAGAGCAGATTAAATGGTGACAGGGTGTTGTCATTTTAGCTCTATATGAATGACTTAGCAAATAGTTTTCTCTATATGTTAGGAATATGATATTAGACTAATGTTTTAATGTCTATGCTTGTTCTGAACATGTTAGGTTTCTCTGATCACACTATCTTAACAAATCTTTCCTTGAAGTGCATTTCAAAGATGGTGATTTGCAAGAAAACATGGCCACTGTACATTCTAATCCTCTACATACTATTTTCATATTCATTTTTAGTTAGCATACCTCTACTATGCACAAATAAATCTATTTGTAGGTTACAATCTTAAACACTAACATAGAACTTTGTACAGATTTACAACAAATATTTTCCAAAATAGACATGACATTCATTATTTTAAAAAGCATTGTAATAAGTGGTCCAAGAGGTACCCACTTGATACATGATTCAAATTCTATATTTGTACAAGAGATGAAGGATAAATGTATAAAGACACATCTGCAAACATTATCCATATGCAATGTCTAGAAAATCCCTTAAATATTTATTACCCCAATCTAACATATTCGTATTGCATGTTACGTCCATATCTTTAAGTTCAGTTTGATGAATACAAGTCACCACTGCATTTCCTTTGTAGATTAGTGGCACAATCTATGGAAAAAAATTTCACCTACCACCTTCTAAAATTTGTTGCAGCAAATTTGTTACCACTTGTTGTTTGACAATATTGTAAACATAGACACTTTCAAATTTACCATACTACAATACAACTATCTAGCCCTCCTACCATCACAATTTAATATAAACACTACACAAACTTGAAGACAATGTTGGCTACTACCTTCGAGGAGAAATTCTTGCACAAAATTTCCCGCAAATTGCAAAACTCTCATATGAAAAGTACAAACAAGATATTTCACAAACTATTTTCATCTTGAGAAAATTCCATATTCATTGGAGATTCATGCTAGCTATGAACAACACCATTATTTAAAAACTCTTAAACACTAAGGTTCCACTTCAGGTCTACATACCTCTAAAGATTGTGTTATTGTCTACATTGAACACACTCATGGTTTCCAAAAATTAGAACATGGTCATCTTTTCATATTCTAGGTTTTTAAGCATTCAAATATTTTTTGTTATGTTCTCTTAGGTCCATCTATTCTACTCTATTTTCAGGCCTGTATGCTTCTATTTTGCACTTCATTATGTTTCTAGGCTTATTTTCTTATTAATACAAAAATGTCTTATGTTAATTCAATGGTTGACTAACTCTTATTATTGTTCATGTTATTTTTCTATAGAAAAATAAATACATCATGAGCCACCACATGGCAGTTGCCAATAACTAGTTACCCACCTCCTTAGCATACCAACAAAATAGTGATGTTAAAAACTACTACACAATTTATAATAGTTCGTTGATCCATCATTAACATTATCACAATGTATTGTTTCAATTTTTCATTGAAAAAAAATTAAATTCATGGACATGTGAAACAAGTTAATATGACATGAAATTAGTCTAAATTTATGTCTAATTGTAGGCTTGTTAGGAATGGGAACACTGAGAGAGGGGGGGGTGTGAATCAGTGTTCATTGTATTTTAGCTTATTACTTATTCTTTAAACTAAACTTAAATGCTTAAGTACTGAAATGAACATCCACATAAACCTGAAATCAACACATAACACCAATATGGCTATGGGGAAACCCAAATAGGTAAAAACCCTAGTGGGAATTGACACCCACTAATATTATGTACTAGTGTTTTATGATCCTTGTTAGGAGATCCTTAACTCTGTTAGGAGTTTCTTTACAATGCATTAAGTACAGTAGACCTTGTCAATGGTCAAACCTTGTTAGGAGCCTTTTAAAATAGTCCCTATTAGGGGAGAGGATGCACTATCATAGAGCTAACTACTCAAGTGGTGAAGGCTACAACCTTCTGATCTTAGATACACAGTATATCTACTAGATGAACTATCACTATGACACTACTTGTCAGATCAGTTCCTTTGATGCATTGATGCTTTGACCTCTTGCAAAGCTCTAATACATCTTATAGTCTCTTCTCCCACTTCTTCTCTACTTATCACAACTCTCCATCAACTTCTGTATCAATTACAATGGGTGCATCTCATATTTATATGCGCATACAAAGTAAACAACTAGGTCGACCCTTGAACCTATTACATACAATGCTTCCAATTGAATTAGATCAAGCATTTTTACAAAAAAATATATATACATTTCAGAAACCTAATTAAATAGGCGCATAGCCTTTACATCATTAGAATACAACCGCAATTCAAAATGCTAATAGTTAGTTGCTTACGCTGTTCTTCACTAGCACACACTGGCTGTGTAACTTCAACTGTCAGTATCTTTCTCATACTTGCATATCTGATCATGCACTCATAGAATAAGTATGAATATATTCTAACCAAATTAATTTCTAGGGTGCACACCATAACTCGGTCGAAAGCATGTGTGCTAATGCTCTAAGCTTCAGGAACTCTGTACATTGTCTAGTCTTCAACACTTAGCTGATTTCTGATCTTCCCATCAAGTGCACTGACTCCAAACTACTATATGACTTTGTTTCCATAATGAAAACACTATACTAGTTCATATACATTAGTATAGCCAACTTTCCAACAATCTCCCCCTTTTTCATTCATGGAAACAAAGGAATATGGCCAAGTTGCTAACTGTCCTTAATACAAAAAACTTTTGTCTTATATCTCCCTATACATATCTTTATATCTTATATATCCTTATACATATCTATAATCCATATTCTACACATAATCCCCCTTTGACATTAATGAAAAAGGTGTATAAAAACTAAATCTATAAATACTTGCTATGATAGAACATCTGGATATGCAATCTATAGATTTTGGATCTCCTTCTTCCAAAATGTGACCAGTGAATTTACAATTTGTAGATGGGCACATAAAGCATACTATAGCTTCTCCATCTTCTCTATATCAGTGCTATGACCTTGATCATATGTCACCATGGTGGCATCCATCTCCTTGATATTATTATTTAGTATGTCTAATGAGGGTGCAAGAGCATTCCTTAGCTGAGTCTGCCTAGACCTTATCTTGATCATCTCTTTTTTTGCCTTCTCAATCTTGTCTAACTATCCTTGGTAGACATTGTTTCACATGTTCAAATCAATAGATGGATCTTCTACTAATTTCCTTATGCTATCTATCATGACTTCTGCCTCTTATACCTTTTTGTACAGATCACTAGTTAACTTGTCTTGGTTCATACATTCAGCAATGATCTTTCTTCCTTTTGCTGCAAACTCCTTCAGGGATGCTTGAATAGCCTTTAGTGAGCTTAGGTCAAGTGCATAGTTTCTAACCAATTCATTGATATTTTTCATCATATACTTCTCCTCTGCAACTAAGGATGCAAATTCTTCCAAGCTAGAGAAGTTTCCATTGAACTGTGAAATCACTGAATTGACATCATCAACTGAGTGTACTTTGGACACTTTTTTGTCTATAGGTAACAAGTTGTTCAAGATGTTTAATGATTCTAAAAGGATGGGATTCCTCATCACTTTTTTTTCCTTGGCCTTCTCCATGGCTAAGATGTTGAACTTAATCATGTCTTCTTCTCCCCATGAATCCAAACTGGTTGTGTCAGGTGTCAAACTTGAGAACAATGCTGCAGAGGGAGTGATTAGAGTGCTATCCATCACTTCTTGTTTTACCTTCATTAGTTCAACTGATGTTTTATCTTTTTTTTCACTTCCTTTTACCTCTTCTTCTTCTTTTTATTTTTCAACTTCTTTTTCTTTTTCTCTGTCTTTCTTTTCTTCCATCTTTTCTTCTTCTTTCTCATTTGTTATATCCTCAATCAAAATTTCATCTTGATGAGTAGGAGTGTTATTTCATAAGATTTTAGCTTCTTGTGTGCTCACAAAAGCTTCTTCAAAGTTTTCCAACTTGGTGTCAGTGGCTGCCATGGCTATCTCTACATTATCAATGATAATGGTGCTATCTTTTAGTGACTCTATCATGGGTGCAGAATTAACTGTCTTTGTTTGTGTTTCAACTACAGGCACTGAGTCTTGAGGACCTATCACTAATGCATTAGTGGGCTCTACCACCTTTAATTCCCTTAAGGGTGCTTTTGCTATGGGCGTAGTAGCTGGATACATGTGCCTATTCATAAATACCTTCTCAAAGGATTTCTCTATTTCCTTAGCCACCAAATCATAGTTTTTGTCCATTATATGCAAAGTCCTTGACTTTGTTTAGAGATGTGGCTTCACTAGATCTAACAATAGAGATTTCTCTTCTAAGGAACATACTGGAAGAGTGTCATCTAGAATCTTTTCCCTTATCCTTAAATCCTCTTTAATGGCTTGTCTCTTTTGGAATTCTAGGATGTTCCATACAATGTCAGGGATCATAGTCTTAAGTTCCAAGATTGTTTTCTTGAACTTCAGCATGTGTTTGACTATCATTACATGTATCTCAATTTTTTCTATCTCACTATATTTTTCATTAAACTTTCCTACTTGATCAATTCTTCCCTCATCAATTATTCTTGCACTTAGCACACTAAGACTAGGTTTAAAACTTATTTCAAGAGGTGCTTGTGAGTTCTTTCTATTCCTTGTTACTCTTGAGGATGGATGACCAATGGCAATCTCTTACTTCCTCTTTAGCATTTCCTTATACTTAGGAGGAGTAGTAAGGTTAATGATTTCTTTGGGCGTAGAAGGAGTAACATTAGTTTTACCCTTCTGTTCATCAAATATTTAAATCTTTACTTTCTTTAGCTTAGGATCATTTGATTCTTCCTTTGATGCATCTGCGCTTTCTAATTCCAAAGAAACATTTTGTTCCCTTGATTTGTCTAGGTCTTCTTGAGACACTCCATGTATTCTTAAGATCTCAGAGGTAACCTTGGCAACCTTCCTCTTTGTTTCTGTGTTGTTCATTTTAGCATCTATCTCTCTTGTCTTCTCCTCATAGGTTCCCCATCTTGGCTCATTGGGGTCTTTAGGTGTTGACAATAGAACTTCAGCATAGGCCTTGAGAATAGATTCTTCCACTTCATATCCTAGTGGATGAATCCACTTTGTTCTTGGTTTAACTACCTCCATGCATGTTGTGTTAGTCTCAACCATAAAATAAATAGTATCCTTGTATTTCTCAACAATGTTCTCTGGTATCCTGTACCTCATCTACATTTTGACCCTAAATGTCTTCAAATCTAGTGTCATATAGTCTCTTAGAGTGCTCTCTGTAGATTCCTTGAAAGATATCTGAGGCATGGTAGGAATAGTCTTGTCTAGATATGAATCTAACACCTTTCCAACAATATGGAAGTACATATAGATAATTAGGGACCCAAACCTGAATATCTTGGTTTTATCATGCTTCATTGCCTTGATGTTGTCAATTAGCTATGTGCACAAGATCTCACACAGGTGGAAATCTCCATTTTCATTAAAAATTCTTATGGCTACAAGAATTGTGGTTGCAGACACACTATTTACCTTGCTGGTAAGTTGAAACCTATATCCAAGTATCATAGAAATTAATTTGATGCCATTTTTCTCAATAGGCTCTATGGTCATTTCGTGCCTATCACTCCTTGACTTGCAAGTTTTTTCAACAATCTTCCTCACATCTTTACCCACTAGAAGGATGATGCCTATTCTTTAGAGGCTTGTCATCTCATGAATTAGGTCACTGGTAATTCTCATCGGCACTTCACCTATCTAAAATAGGTCATCATGAATCCTACTCAAAAGAATCTTGATCCATTCTGATTCATAGAATTCATATGCTGTAGCATATTCCACTATAGGGTAATTATCCCACTGTGCATACTCATCCATGTAGGTTTTGTCTAGTTTTAACATAGTTTCCATGTGCATCCTTAATCTATCCAATCTTACTAGTTCTTTCTTACAGTAGATGTATGCCCTAATATCCTCAAAATGCATAATGCCCATAGGCATGCGGGAGTATGCCCATTCTAGGTCATATAGTGTAGATTTAAATGGATGCCTCTTAAATACATATCGTTTCTTCTCTGCAAAATCAAATACTATAGGAGTAGTCATCACTTACCTGTATATCACTTTCACAAAGGTTTCCAAGAGATTCTGAATCAGAGTGATGAACTAGGGTTTTCACAACTGATCAAATGTATAGAAAATAGCTTGATGAATCAAACTGTAATCCTTCTCAATCAACTACTAAGGCTCTTCTTCTCTTTAATCACTCTTAATTCAAATGCAATGAGAGATATTCTAACTTCTGTGTATTTTAAAGTAGAAATTCTTCCATTAATGCTTGTCGCGTAAACCAGGCTGTCACTTGGAAATTTCTATCTTTCATTCTGCAAACAATTAGCTAGTGTGCTCTTGCATGAAGGTTTCCTTAGTCTCCAAAAGCTTAAGTCCAAAGGAACATACTATGAGAGTGAGTATACCAGCCACGTAGGGGTCTAGAGCTAAATTAGCTCCCCCTATGACCCTGAGGGCCATTCATCTAGATGTAGAGGGTGTGTCCACTGTGGATGCATCCAATACATACTCATCAACCTTAACCTTCTTTTCTTCTAACCAAATCATGCTCGCATTCTCTGAGGCTTTCACAAACTTGACTTCTCCTTTAGGATCCAATACTAGTTCTTCGGTCTTTTTAGGGCTATCCTGACCTTGCATCCTTGATCTATAGAACTTTGAGCTATTTCCAACCTTGTTAAAAGAGTGATAAATAACTGGAGGCCTTATATTCCTTGGCGCATTGACATGAGTCACCATCTTACATTGTTTAGCTGAGTGACCATTATAGTTACATTTCTAACATGTAACATTATGAGAAATTCTTACATTTGATTGATTCTGATTTATTTGATAATGAGTCCTATTCTTTTGACTTGTCTTGCAATTCATAGCTCTATGACCAAATTTATTGCATGAATAACAGTAACCATTGAAAGGTCTTACCTCTATACAGTTCCTTGCTATGTTTCCATGCTTTTTACATGCATAACAAGTGCAGTCTACTAGCTTGTGCTCATTCTTAGGTGGTTCACCATTATTTTTAGTTTGATCTTTAGTCTTCTTAGTATCAATAGTCTTTTTGTGCATTCATTCTTGCTCGCATGTTGTCAATCTAATTGTGTGCTTCATTGTATCCAATGTAGATAGTATCTCCTTTAGCTCTTCTTGCATACAACTACGATTCTATCAAATCAAAACTGGTGTGTAATTTATCAATGTGATTATTAGCATCTTTCAATTCAGATTCCAAGCTTTCCTTGTTGTTTCTTAGCTCTAAGATTTCCATGTTTTCTTGCGTCAATTTTTCATTCAGTTGAAGGTTCTCTTTGACCTGTTCATCATAGACTTCCTGATTGTTAGTCAACTTCTTCAAGTTGTTCTTTTAAGGATTTATTTTCTTCATTCATCTTCTTGACCATTGTCCCTAGATCACTGGTAGAGCATTATTTCAAATCTTTCCTTAGCCTTTTGATGACTAATTGAGCATCACTGAGTTTTTCCCTTAGTTCTTTAGTTTCTCTTTCAGATTTGTCCAGGTCATCAAGAGCAGCTTCAAGATTTCTTTTTAGATGTTTCATTTTTGCTTTGTCCATGATCTCCTCAAGTGGTTAAACTTCTTTGCTGAGGACCAGAGCTCTGATACCAATTGTTAGGAATGGGAACACTGAGAGTGGGGTGAATCAGTGTTCACTGTATTTTATCTTTTTACTTATTCTTTAAACTGAACTTAAATGCGTAAGTACTAAAATGAACATCCACATAAACATGAAACATGAAATCAACACATAACACCAAAATGGTTATAGGGAAACCCAAATAGGTAAAAACCCCGGTGGGAATTGACACCCACTAATATTTTGTACTAGTGTTTTATGATCCTTGTTAGAAGATCCTTAACTTTGTTAGGAGTTTCTTTACAATGCATTAAGTACAGTAGACCTTGTTAACGGTCAGACCCTGATAGGATTCTTTCACAATAGTACCTAATAGGAGAGTGGACACACTATCCTAGAGCTCACTACTCAAGTGGTGAACGCTACAACCTTCTAATCTCAGATACACACTATATCTGTTGGATGAACTGTCACTATGACACTGCTTGTTAGATCAGTTCCTGTGATCCACTGATGCTTTGACCTCTTGCAAAGCTCTAATACATCTTATAGT